>CM042957.1:2278147-3610647 GCA_023678885.1 Pogostemon cablin | reverse complement strand
ATAACTGACTCTTCATTTTTCTATAATTATTTTAATAGTTATGTTGTATGTAGTAGGTGATATTAATATAATTATTTCTTGATTCATCATGTCTTTCCACCTTCTTTTATTAAATTAATTTTAATGCACCTTTTTAACTCTTCATCTTCTGTTTACTACACCCTACACTATTTTCTTATATATTCATTTCTATTGCTTGGATTATCGAATTGATGGATTTAAATGTTGCTAAGAGACATGGTTTCCAAGTAGAAGTGCTCAGGTTTGATCTCGTGAAATATTAAGCAAATATTAAGCAATTTTATTTCTCTTTGCAAAGGTTGCACACAAGCAATTTTATAAGAGATCAAGATTGACTCTTTTGGGACTTCTCTAAATGTAAAATGCTCAAGATAATCTGTTCATTTTTTATTTTCTCACAAATCTATGAATTAACAAGGATTCTAAAAGTATAATATGTTATCATTTGATACAATTCAAATGTACAAACTATGTTGTATCCTTTTCTCTCTTTGTCATAATGCATTCTAAACCCTTTTTGGGATTTTTAATTTGTCTTTTCTTATAAAAATATCTTGATATGGTATGAGAAATGAGACCCCGATCCATTCTTCTCACACTCCTCTGCATCTATAAACGAGGAATTCTGGTGGTTCGTTATTTTGGATGGTGAACTAATTAATCATAACTTGCAATTGTATTTTAATTTTAATCATCATACATTTTGACTTTGATTAACAATCATACAGTGACTCCTTTCCATGATGGTACGAGGACTCCTATGTGTGGGCGTGCATTGAATCCTTATACACCGATGAGTTCACATAGGTAATTGAGATTCTTATTTTTCTATTATACGTGGGTATAAGATAAAGGTTCAAAGATCATGACTATGTTAAAGATAACATGAAGCAACCAATTATTAGTTACTTGAAGAGTTTTTCTTCCGTAAGAAAGAGATGTAAAGAAGGCTTAGAGGAGGAGGATGCATAAGTCAATTAACAAAATATGTCTTACTAAAGAATCTTTGCAAGTTTTGGTTTATTATATTTAACATATGTTTCCATGCATTTTATTCTCTAACTTATTTTTTTGGTCTAACTTATTGTCTATGAACTACAGGTTAACTACTATTCAACGACTGTAAAAATATATTATTTAGAAAATGTGTATCCTTAATTTCCACAAGTCTTACTTAAATTCTTAAAAGATATATTATGATGAAATATTCTTGAAGAGTCATATTTTTATTTTACTCTTTGACATCAGTAAATGTAATATACTCATTAAAAAAAAGATTAACTTTATTTCTATTGCAAATTAATCACCATCTTTGAAAAATTGTAAAAAAAAAATCACAACATTTAAGTGTTGTTATAAAACGCACCAAAAAACCCCTACTTTTAGTTACAAATTACATGCATTTTGCAACAATACTTTTTTGCAATTTCTCAAATGAAGATTAATTTGCAATATGAATAAAGTTTTTTTTTTTACAATTAACCCCTAAAAACAAATAGTATAGCATACTAATACGTACATGTGACGTGCAACGCACGTCCAACATAACTAGTCTTCTCAAAAAATTAAGCATAAACAGTACAAGTATACAACACAAGCATTATGTACTCCATTGTTTACCGACAATAAATCAATATCAATAGACAATATGTAAGAGTGATCTAATCCACACTCGTCTTCAAAAGTTAAATAACAACACAAACACTTGTGTAAACCCTGTGGTCCCCCCTTCCAATCTTATATACCCTATGTATTGATAGGGTGTTTAAATTAAGGGGGACTACAGGGTTTACATAAACTCGGTTCACAAAAGACTAACTCAAATAACAAAACTTAGGTAGAACAGATAAGATGATAGTGTTTAATTTACCTCTGTCAAACAAGGTTTTTTAAACTCGAGCTGAAGCAGATTCTTGCGTAAACCACTCCTCTAGAACCAACGCTGCATGCGTTGTACATTGTATAGTCCTTACAGATGATGCTGGTAATAAAGTCATCACAATTCCCTGCTCGAGCTGACATACTGAGCTCTCACCATAGCCATTCAAAGGCTCCAATTTTACCGAAAAGTCAACACCTTCACCATAGTCATGAGTAGTGCTCAAAACACCACGGGAGCAATGCATACTACTCCCCTCGTGCGGAGGACAATCTTCGGATTTTGTTTCCAGCAGAGAATGCAGTAATCTCTTGATATGAGCACGCTTCAGTGAGGCTTCACCAGGAGGAAACCAGTCCGCTTGAAGCTGGAAACAGTCACTTAAGCATTAGATGTCTTGATATTAGCAAGCTTACAGGAGAGACAAAAAAAAGATCCTGCATGGAATGCGTGTGGAGAAATATCTCAAAAATAAATTGAAATGCAGACAAAGCATAGAGCCTCAAAGGGTTAAGAAATAAGTTGCAGCTATAACATTGGCAGGGATTATTTACAGTTAGATCTGCGATAAAGTTTCGCCCATCTCATTACAAGCTAGAAAATGCAGTGTTTTTTTATTGCTTTTGCTTCTAAAGAAGTGAAATATTAAGAGATTGTGGAAATTTTTGTTTATAAATTTTACAAGTTGAAGAAGTAGTGTATTTGGTATTAAAAAAGAAGCTGTTCAATGTTCACTGAAGAAAACCCCTTTCTACGGAGGCTGATATTGCTGGGTTATTATATGGGGGTAAGTTTGGGATTATATATGTCCACTGATATTAAATTCCTAAGAAGAAAAAAACTTGGATGTCGATTCTTTGAACCTCGTAGTGTCATATAGATGTATCCCTGCATTCATATCCTTCATTTGGATCCTTTTTAGTGGTATCCAAGTAAACACTACAACACATATATAAACGTTTCTTTTCCATACGTAAAGAAATCGCCTCTGACCTCACACATAAGAAACACCACCAGCTCAAGCGAAAGAATACATAATATGATCAGGATGACATCCTCTCTTTCTATGCGTAGTCCTTATAATTTATATAGTTTCAGTAGTAGGTGCAAACCATATAAAATTCATATAGTTTCATACGAAGTACAAAAGAACAGAAAAATTAAGTAAATAACTGTTGTTAGCACTAAAGGCAGATTCCAATTATCTCAACAGGCAGTATAACCAGCCTACAAACAATAAGACAAATGGAGTAGTCTTAATGTTGATAAAGAAGGCAAAATGCACTTACAAAGTGGGAGGATGATGCAATCTTGTATATATTGAAGCTAGCAGGAACTTGCTCCAGAAAAAGCTCTACATAGTGAAGCAAGAAAAGGCCACAATCAAAAGTGTTTGGCTGCTGAGGTAGCTGCACAAATCATAACTAAAGTCAAGGATCACGTTGTCCAAAATACTTATGAGAGCATAAAGTTCTGTTGTCATTTGTCAAAAGTAGAGATGTGCCAATACAATTAAGAAATACTCATGATTTGGAAAAGAAAAGGGTAATGATGTCCATAAGTCCAACCAAAACATAGACACCAGCCCATAAAAGATTCACAATCTTTACTTGAGGATAATACAAAAAAAAAAAGATTCACTAACTGTATATTTCACATTTTTCTCATCTCTGACTTCTGATTACATGATAAGGCATATTTATGTGGAATTTACAACTGTGAATTTCTTTATGCTTTTTCTAGCTTCAGCGAGTTAACAGTGACTGAGATGCATGATTAACAGCACAATGATACACTCTAGGATTTCAATATAAAGATGCAAGCAAAAGAGGTGTGATAATGTAAAGTAGAAATGATCATTAGACGGGTGAAAATAATTTAGAAACTAAACTCACGGGTCATTAATAAATTAGAAGTTCGGTCATGAAGAAAAGGCAGCCCACTATTATCCCATAATGTCCCACATCATTTAACTGAATTTTGATAACGTAGTATACAGTTAATCCTCTTCTTCTAAATTGAGTCCATACTAAGCAGAAGAATATCCAAGAATAAAGCCCTGATTGAATCTATGAAAACCACATAAAAGCAGCCAAAAAGATTTCACGTGTTTTATTCTGTTGAGAGGTACAGCATTCTGTTTATCTCTGATTTGGTTTGTAGAGTGCTCTAACTATGTGAAGACACCAGAAGGTAATGTAAATTTTTCCGTCTATTGAGCATATGTTATGAGAATGTATACATACCTCGAGAGTTACAAACTTTAAATTTCTGAATTTTGTATACAAATCTTCACATGTTCCCTTTTGCCTGTCTTTCCATTCCTCCCATAAATAACTGTCATTTCGTGTTGCAAATTGACAAACGCATAAAATAGAATCAGAAAAATACGAGTGAAAAAGAAAGGTAAAGAATACATGGGTTTCCAAGTATTATTTGGCTTAGGACGATTGTGTGACACGGAATATTTTATCTGATATTGTCATTTAAGCAAAAAATTTCATTTCAAAGTTGCACTTCAGGAAAGATTCTCTAATTTCAAGGGATATAAAATGTGTCCATGAGCTGAATAAGTATTGGACAATTACATAAAGTAAAAGGTATGCACATTCAGATAGCCACCTCTGTCCTCAACTAGCTTAAAACAGAGGAAGTAATAGGTAACCGCCATGAACTCGTACTATTATTACTATATCCTATCTTGTTGCAAGCTACTACATTCCTTGAATAAATGAAACAAAAACACACTGAGATACACATACAACACTTAAAATTTAACAAATTTATACCTTTGTATAAGATCTTTGAGGCCCAAATGAATTCCTCTGAGAGAATCCATATGCAATACACAGGGTACTCTAACTGACTTGCCATCATCTGGCAATGGAAACAACCAAGAAATATGTCAGAAGATTGAAAATATTACAAGACAGTACACGGGCCAAAAAGAACTTGCCTTTATAGCTAGCAACGTCGCCCAAGTAACAAATTACAATAAGACTCCAATGATAGCTGCCATAACATTGCATTATAAGTGTAGATATTATGGCTTGACAGCAGAGGTTAGTAATCAGAAAATCAAAAAGTTTCAACTTTCTAAACTTCTTACCTGTAGTTGACAGGAATAAAAATGAAGTCCTTTTCAAGTAAATTTACTTTCCTTGTCCATTTACGAACTCGTTGAAAAGCTGCCTTGCCATCAAAAGCACTGGATGGATCTCTATCCATGTCAGCCAGCTTCCGAAAGAAGAAACTATTGAAAAAATGGAACTTAGTTCTCTCATCCACGTTTTGTTTAGTCCTCAAATATCTGTTATAAGGTTAGACTTTGATGTAAGCGAAGGAGAGGTTAACAGTAAAAAATATAGTAAAAATAATAATAAACTACAAGATAAAAAGATCTAAGGACGATTTACAATAGGTCAAATGCAATTTACCAAAAGTGCAGAGAAAGAATAAATATCTTCCCATCCAAAATCTATAGTCCGGGAAAAATAATTAAACTAAACCCACACTTTATCCCAGTCACTGTGATTCATAACCTCCCCCTCTTTTGTTTTAAGGACTATATCCATAAAAAGCACATCATGCTATTTCTCAAATTACAAACATATTTCATGCCAAGCTGCTTTATACTTTTTTGACAGACATATCATGATAACAAGCACTTAAGAGAACTAAAATCATAATTACTTGCTTGAAAGCTAGAATATATGTCATTCGAAGAAAAATAGAGCTTTAATAAGACCGAATCCATATCGGCAGACAAACTTACTTGATATAAAAATCTATGATTGTATCATTGACAAATGTTTCTGGCAGTAGGAGATCAACATCACTTTTACTAATAGAAACAGCATCACGATCACCTTTCGGGTAAATCACCTCTTCGAAAGGCCTATCAAAACTGTAACATTGAAATGTAGCTCAGTTAACAAAGTAATAGAACAAGCAAGAAGGCCATTTCTAATACTTTGTATCTATAATATAATTGAAGAGCCAAACGTGACGGAGGGAGTATTACATATATATAATCCGTAATACTATATGTACACTAGTTAATAAAGGAAGTGCGCTGTAGAGTAAATGATCAAATAATTGAATTTTATGATAAGAGTCTTCCATATATTTCAAATCACAAATAAACAAGAGTGTAGACCAGTAGGAAGTCTCAGGCCATGTTTAAAAGCTTCCTCCTGGGCCTCCTGGATGACTGGTTAGATGACAACTTGTTGCAAGGTTGGTTGGTGCATCAGGTAATTGGGGACTGGTCAAAAATGTCAGACCCAAAAAGGCTCAAACAAAGAGTAACTTCTGCCCATCTGTGAGGAGTGATTTTACTTGTTTTTAAGGAGGGGAGAACGGATCTGGGAGAACATGGGAAGGTGAGGAGATTTTATGTGAACACAAAATAGCATAACTAGTGACAGAAGACAGAGAATGTGGAAAAATAAGAAATATAAACTAGAAAGGACAGAAAAAACAAGAATTCAGGGACAACCAAGGATGATCCTGGACTTGAGAGAGAGGGCAGTAGAGGGTGGGTGGGTGGGTGGGTGGGTGGGCATGGAGATGAAATGGCTAAAATAAGCAACATTTTAGGTTTTCTTGATCCAGTAGAGCAGATTTGATAGGAGAGATTTCACAACTGGTAAATGAGGAAATTATTGTTTTAGACAAGCACAGGAGAGATCCCATATCTCAATTCCATATACATTAAAAAACTATCTATACAAATCTAATATTTCTCCATATATGTGACTACAGGCTATAGACACAAATATTACATTATTAAAGAAAACATATATACATAAATATAACATTATAGAGTCAAGAGTTGTGGACAAAAGAAAACAGAACAAAGAAACACTAATTAATCTTAAGCCCTTAAAAGAGATGATTGCTATAAAGAACATGAAAAAAAAAAAAAATACCTCCAAGCACATTTTCACTTACTTCGGAAAATATCTTCTTGTTACTTCAGCTTCTCCTGCAGGCAAAGTTGTCCCAGTGCTGAACATGAACCAAGCAAACAACAATGAACACCATCAGAAGAATAACGAGTAATCTCAACTCTTGAAAATTTAGAATAGGGGAAAAGTTGTCCCAGTGCTGGACATGAACCAAGCAAAAACCAATGGTTACCATAATATGAAAATAGAGTAACCTCAATGCCTGAAAATTTTTATAATAGGTACATTGAACTCCCTTCGGAAAAGAATACAAATGCAACACTTAAACTATCTATAGGTTTGCTTTGAAATATAAAACAAGGGGAATCAATACACACGTGAATACAGACTCACTCAAGAATGACGCTCCATAGTGCCTTATATCGGGCATCCAGAGATTCAATTGCCTCTATTTTTTGGCACAAGTTAGGATCCACAGCCGGGAATTTCAACTGATGAAGTCCTGATACAGAACATAGCATAATGGAGAAAAGATCCATCAGTAGTAATAAAACAATTCTGAAACTGAGACACTGAATAACAATTTGAGAGGCACACCAATCAACTGAGATTTTTCAAGGAGATATATATATCATGATTCTACTATTTAGCTTTTGTATAACCAACAGTACTATCTTATTGTCTCTTGGAGATATATTCATATAAAAATCAGCAACCTGGCTAATCAATAGAGCTGATATCTGACAACCATGGACACTGTAGTTATGGTTGTAATGTTGTATTATACCTTTACAGTTTACTGACCAATTACAAAACCACTCTTCATTAGAAGCTGATAAATGGATATTAACTATTGGCAACAACATTAAGGCGGTGTTGTAGGTATTAGGAGGTTATTGAGCGATGCTGAATTCTGTCTACTCACTTGCACTGCAGGTACAAATCCAAGCAAACTATCACTAGAGCAAATGGAGAGGCACAAATACCCGTATCTTTGCAAATGTAGTAAGAGCAAGTAGATCAAACCAACCTGAAGCATTGTGGACGACACCAGTATAATCTTCTGCTGTATCTTTTGCGATGAAATATATACATACAGTGCCTACTTCGAACTAAATAAAAGTCACAATGGCGATGTCAGTTTTCACAGAGAGTATGTGGAGACCATAAAAGTTATATGCCAGTGTCAATGCAGCAGTTATTTACCTGAGCACTCCACTGAGACTCTCTTTTGACAATATTCTCAATTTCCAAATAGATATGAAAATTTTCATCATCTTCATAAATGGTTTTACATCTAGCTTCAACATTGCTTCGAGAAAAAATCACCACAGAGTCCAGGTAATGTGTACCATGGTAATCTATATAATCAGGAAAGAAAAAAACTCCCATCTCATCTCCCTGCCAATTGAAAAAACTTTTTAACAAACTCTTGATCGGGCACAATGTTGACACAAGAAATATGGAGTATTTCTCAAACAGTTGGCTTAAGATAATCCAATCCATTAAACACAGGCTAAGAGAAAACATTCTTTTTTTTTTATAGGGAAAAATAATTCATATTATTAAAAAGAGTTAGGTACGAAAAATACTAGTCCAAAATTATACATGAGAGTTTACAAATATAAAAAGAAACTATCAGAGGTACAATCGTCTTAATTGATTACACTCCTAAAGTTAATCATCCAATCTTGAAATCTCCCTGGTAAACTAACTAATGAAGGATCATGTAACCAATTCCAAATTCTAACTTTTATCTCCTCTACTAGCTTCTCTGAATAGAACAACTCATACACGGTATTAAATGTAGCATTACCTTAAAACAAAATATAGATGAAGTGTTTGTGTCAAATTAAAATCTCATGACTCTATATCAGACACGAATTAATTATTCTAACATCTTGGAAAACGACGTTTTTCCTAGCACAAAACAACAAGCCAATGAAATAAAATAAACATAAATAAAAATTATAAAACGAAGACATAATTAGGACCTCTTATATAATAATGAGACGGAAAAGCAAAGTAAAGGACACTCAGAAAGAAAACAAACATTATAAGTAGAAGATTAAATTCCTAATTTGAATAAAAAAGTGAGAAGCAAAGCTTGTAATTTTTTTAAAAGTAAAATTTCCAACTGGTTACTTAGATATTTCAGTGATAAGTAGCGCGAAAAAGAAAGGGCAATAACAACAGAAATCATTACTTGAGAAATTACTATTGAGGATTCAAATCACCGTCCCTTTTGTCCCCAATTGTGGATCTGGGTGGTGGGAGAGTTGGGGCAATTCTCCTCAAATCTTTTACAAATACATATTGTGAATTTGGGTAGAAATAAATTGTAGAATTTTTTATGAGTGTTTTGAATTTATAGAGGATGAGTGTGTTCGGGAATCTAATCTAATCTAATCAGAAAGAAGTTGTTTCTAATTTGGTAAGGGATTTGTTTTTAATTTGGAAAGGGATTCTTTCTCTCCAATAATATTAGTAAGTGGTATCAATAATGATATGTAGTAGGATTTAATTTTGAAAACTGATAATGACTGTTGGGCGTCAGTTCTCCTTGTGAATTTATGTGGAGATCAGATGATACTCTTGGGACTAGGTTTGGTGATTTTAATCCCAACAACAACAATTGGGAGTATCTCCTTTCTCTTTCTAAGAGATGGCACTCTTTGGTAAATGTCTGTCTCTTCTTCATTATGTTGTTAAAACGTTGTAATTTAGGATTACAGAAGCAATGTGAAGTTATGATATAACAATTGGTTAAGAAAGTTTTCAGGTGAATAATGGAATTCCTATTAAGAGCTGGTTCGATGATCCATCAGATAATTTACTACCATTTTAAGTGAACTTATCGTTATTCCTTTCATTATAGTTATTAATTAGGCTAATTGTGGCATAGGACAGTCTAATGTTTTCTCTGTCTTTGTACAGCTTTGGATGTGTATATGGATTGCTTTGTGGAATAAATAATTGCTTCTACTTCAATATTTTCTTCATCTTCATTAGTATATGCTATACTGGTATTATTAGTCGAGTCGAGGGTTTAAACTAGCATATGGTGTTGTTATTAGTAAATTCATGCAAGTATAAGAGCAAGAATCATGCTATCATAAATTTGCAGATGATATAAGCTTTATCTGAAACTCACCTGTTTAGGATTGATGAAAACACGAGTTGATGTTAGGCTAATGAGGGATGCTATATTTTACAGTTTTGAATGCAGGTGGTTTGCAGATACAGTTTGTGTTGGCAGAGAATTGGTATGGTTGCTACCTAATGTATTTCTTCTTACTTGAGCCTTGCTAATATTTTCTAACACTATTCATTGTAATTAACTCTATTTATTTATTCATCGTTTTAGGGCGGATTCTGGAGTGTTGTATTCATGTAACTTTACATTGGAGTATTACAAGGCATGTGCAATGCATATCCTGCCTACATTACTTTCACAATAAATATTGAATTATGAAAGATTTTTGGGGGAAGAATATCACGTCAAACAATGTATATAATTAACTTATGGAATATGTGCAATTTTTCAAGGATTTAAACTCATCTCAACTAACTGATTATGTATTGTGGAGTAATAATTAATCGTAGCCTACACTTCTTTTCTTTTCATATATATATATATATATAAATCAATAAATAATAAAGCTTGAATGTAAAAGGAATAATTTTTCTTGGTTCCATGAAACGAGTGTTATATTTTATGATAAATATGGAGTACTTTTATTTTTCTTATATTAGATAATAATAATAATAAAATCCATAAAGAATAATCCAAATTTGATTATTTTATGATAAATTAAAAAAGACAAAACCATTCAATCAGGTTTCATTAATTGTATTTTGGTTTAACATTTATTTGCCTAAAAAAGTAAGCAGATTTTTATTTCTAATTCGTACTCTGATTTAAGTCTAATCCCGACTATTTATAGGTATCGGCCTATCTTAATATATTAAAAGAGGCACGAGTTTGAGAAACTTTTTTAGACACATTTATCCCTTATACATTTTATTATATACAATTTCATCCTAATTTAATATCCTAATTTAATATTAATTAATAATAAAATATGATTGTCATATACTTTCATTTTTCATATCATTTATTACATTACATTAATTAATATTCATATAATCATAAATCTTAATTTTATATCCTACGAATCTACAATTCTAATATTTATTATCATGTATTTTCATTTCATATCATTTATTGCATCAATTAATATTCATGTAATCATAAATTTTAATTTTTATATCCTACGAATCTATACTCTTAATATTTATCTAAATATGTCTATATTAATAATAAATAATAAAATATTAAATAATCAAAGAGCTTGAGATTATATTTGAGCCATTATATATTTTTTTATACTTTAATATTTAAAAATTGATCTATAATACAAAAATTATTTATTTATATATTAATTAGTAAGCTAAAGAGATTGTTTACATCTATAATTTATTTCATTATAATTTAATAAATTATATTTATCATACAATGTACACAGCTTTTAAATTTAAATAAATTTATTCATGAGATCATTTAATGAGTGAAGAAATCGAAGAGCCTAATCCACCATTATAAAATGTGGAATAGCCTTCTATCGAAATCAATTCACAACAATGCCAGTGAGAAATATAGTTTCTTAAATCAAATATTTTTGGTTGATATATTCAACAAGACGCTGAAGTTAATTGGGAAGAAGATATGGAGAATCACGCATACTCTATTCTGTTTCACATCTTTTATTTTTGTCCTAACTTTTGGTATTTCTTAGGTTACAGTTGTTATGTGTCCAGAGGATGACTGCTTCCAGGGCTTTATTGTTCTAAATTTCTTTGTAATCCATGGTTTTCTAATGGGCATACAATTATTTTATCTTCAATCTGGGATATTACCTAATCAATACTTTCCGTGGATGTACTAAGGTGACTAAGAATAATTTGGACAAGAAAGGTAGCGAAAATTAAGAACATTTATGTATTTGATCTTGGTGGTAAAACTTTTGATGAATGTATATTTAGCCATGATAGTTTTATTTTTGCATTATCATATATTGTTATTAATATTGAATATTAAAAATATATATTAATTATTTATAAATTCTAACTTTAGTTTAGTTGTTAATGGTAAATATGTGAACACATATACTGTAAATAATTTATTATGAAATAATTATGGTTAAATAACTATTGGTTATATACTATTAGTCTAATAATATTGATTTTAAGATTTTCAAAGGCGGCCATTGACAAATTAATTTGATTATTTTCGGAATTATTATTATTAATTTTTTTTAGTCTTTTAAGTACACATCTTAATTTATCTTTTATCTTTTTATTTATTTTTAATCATCATAAAATTGGTAATTATGTAATTAAAATTAAATTCGACTTCACCCATAACTCATAGGCTTAATTATATCCAAGTACATATGAAAATTAATTATTTATATTAGATTAAACAGTAATAATTAAGCATAAAATTTAAAATAGTAATATTTTTTTTATATAGAATGACAATTTTTAAGGGTAAGATGTACGTAATTCATATGCTATTAATTAAAGTAAAAATATTATTATGAACTTTATTTCTAAATTGTTAAATTATGTCTCTTTGAGTTCTTAATCAATAATAATCGATATAAGACAAAATTTAATGGGAGAAGATAAATACACATGATTGAATGAAAATTAATTATACAAAATAAAATTAAATTGTAATAGGTGAATATAAAATTTAAAAATAAATTTTAATGTTGAATGACTATTTGAAGAGTTAGATGTATTTCTTTTCATATATTATTTAAAGTTAATACATTATTGTTTATATTTTTTAAGAGACACTTTCTTGAAATATGTTTGACAAGTCGACACATTATTAATTAAAGTATATTTATTATATAAGTAAAGTATATATATATATATATATATATATATATATATATATATATATATATAATTAAAATATGTTTGTAGTGAATCATATAATAACGTCTAGGAACGTACTTATTATTTTAGAAAAACATACTTTAACTACTAATAAATACTATATTTTACCTATATAAAAATTATACTTTAACATGTCTCACAAATTATCTCACACGTCACAATGACTATGTTTAATTATACGAAAGATCATAAAAACTACATTTAATTAATTAAATTAATTATAAAAAAAAGGTGAATAGACATGATTGTGGAATTTAATTATACAAAATTAAATTGTAATATAAGAGTATAAAATTTAAAATGTTTGATATTATGATTAATAATTTTAATATTTTTTATAATTAATTATTTTAATATCTCATTAAATATGTTATAATTTTTTTATTATTTTATACCTCTTAACGTTTTTAATTTTTGTTATAACATTTTAATAATTACAGATTATATATTCTAATTTAAATTAAAGTCTGAATGATGTGAGAAATAATTTTAGGATATTTTATTATTTTATATTATGTTTGTCTCACTAAAAAAAACTATTTTTTAGCAACGGAATATTCCGTTAGTAAAAGTCTTAATTCCATTGTTAAATTGGCTTATCAACGGATTAGCAACGGAATCCGTTGATAAAGTGGTGGTTGGTAAGTTTTTAACAACGAAAAATCAATTTCTTTGGTAAATAATTCCGTTGGTAATCCGTTGCTAATAATTACGTTGGTAATTTATATAATGATGATTCCCTTCGTAATCCGTTGGTAATTACCAACAGATTGAATTTTGTTGCTAAAATAGAGAATAAATCCATTAGTATTCAGTTGCAAAAACAAAAAGGTCATTTTTGTTGCTAATCCATTGGTAATTACCAACGGATTGAATTCCGTTGGTAAATTTGATTGCTAAAAAATAAGTAGTATCTGTATGAAATTAAAGTGTGAATGATTAATTAAAAAATTTGGACAGCATTTGATCCATACAATAATTTACTTATTTAATGATTTATAGAATGTTGATAAATGATATACTCCATAAAGAAATTTTGATGTAACTAATAAATAGATGATTTACATAAATAATCATTATTAAGTTCAAAAATAACTTTTCACAATTATTAAAAACAAAATATAAGAGAATTAAGAAAAAAAAATTTCACAAAGAATGACGTGCATGTGTCGTGCAACGCACGTGTAAAACTCTAGTATAATATAAAAGCGAATTAAAAGAATATGTACTATTGTTTCATTTTTTAATTAAAATAAAATAAAAAATCCAATTCCTCTTACACGTGTCCATTTAAGCTCAAAATTGCTGTGAATCTCTTTTCTTCAATAAATCCAGAAATTTGTCGTGTGTGTCTCTTAGCTATTCGCCCAAGTTTTGTGCACGAAAATGTTGGCTCTTTCTCTCTCTACCTCCTCTCTCTCCAATAACAGCAAACGTTTCTCGATCAACTCTCTCAATTCTCATCGAAGTAGAGCTTCTCATCAGATTCAACATCTCAACAAACACCAACAGTTTGGTGGTCTCAGTTATAATCCACTCCGGTAGTTACCAAGTGCAACCAATTTGATTTTTTTTTTGTCATTGATTTCTGAAAAAAAAAATTAATTATTTGTGATCATGAGTGCGTGCATTGCAGAGTGCTGGTAATGAGCAAGAAAGGTCGTATGTCTGGTGCAGTTTGCTACTCTGCGCCGCTCACTCCTCGGAATCTTCAGTGGATCTCCGCTATTTCAACTGCGTATGTTTTCCGCTTTATTGCTCCGTTTTATTTATTTTTAAGGTAAAATACTTTGATAATTTTCTTTAATAAGCGCGCAGTTGCATGCCTTTAGTTCTAGAGGTGACAAGGAAGAGTTAATAGGTGCTTGATCTAGTGATTATATGGTATCAAGCTGATGAAGCAGGATAAGTTGAACTTTTTCTCGGTGGCAGTTATTCTTTTCAGCTCAAGGAAATAAAATGAATTCTTAGGTTCTTTTTTAAGATTGAGATTGTTAATCTTCTAGAGTTGAATTTTTTCTCAGTGGCAGTAATTTTTTTTTTGAGCTCAAGTAAATAATAATGAATTATTAGGTTCTATTTTTAAGATTAAATTGATTGTTCGTCTTCTAGCTAATATCAGGAGTAAGTTTGTTGTTTCTTTTCTGATGAAAGGTGAATCTTGTTAAGTAATTATAATTGTGAAGTTCACCTTGTATGCAATCTATACAAACTATATTTTCTCTTCCCAGTATTTGAGATTTATATCATACTAAGTTCTCAACTAATTCTTTTTCAGAGTCCTGATGTTAGCAAAAGGGACAGGTATCCACAAATCTTTTCTTGTTCCTTTATTTGCTCTACAAGCACCTGCAAGCATCATCTCCTGGATGAAGTACGTTAAACTTTAGTAGGCTTTTGCTGCTCGATTTTTTTTAGTTCAGGTGGCCTAACACAAACAAGTTGCATTTTCAGGGGTGAATATGGTATCTGGACTGCTTTCTTGGCCCTTCTTGTGCGTCTTTTCTTCTTTATTCCTGGTAGGCTTTCTTTCTATTGTTGTTGATTGCACTCAAATATAGCCCTAAACAGTACTGGCCTCCTCTAGCTTTCAGTATGTTAAAATAGAACAGTACCTTTGAAAAAGTTTATTTGGTTTTCTAAATCTTTGGTTTTTTAGCATCATAGTATATCAAGAGTATTACAAAATATCTGACTTCCAAAATATCAAGACTCTTTGTTATCTCCATCATGTCATGTGTTCAAGACTAACCACTGAACTTAATATATTCAACATATATTGTAAGTGTTTTATTCATCTTTTGCAGGAGAGTTGGAGCTGCCATTTATAACATTGTTGTTGGTGCTTGTGTCTCCCTATCAAATTATGAGGCTGAGGTTAGTAAATCCATTACATGTGGTGTCGATGCTAGTTTGCTATGTCATTGACTAATAGAATGACACTATCTATTGCGCCATTGACAGAGGAACACAAGAAGGTGTTATTCTTTCATTGGTAATAGCAGCCTATCTGGCTTTCCAGCATTTTATAAGAGCAGGCAGCTTGGGAAAATCTTTTGATCAAGGTTCAATCCTTGCTACCTTAGCTACCATCTGTATTGTTGCTGTGCCATGCTTGCTTCTGATCTAACTTTGGAGTCGTCTGACGGATACATAAAATCATTTATGTAAAATATCTGCCCGTAAGTAGGTATAGCGACTAGAAAGTTCTAATCAACTCCCTTTTCCTCTTGTGACACATTGTTACTAACAGGATTAGATCAGTCTTGTACTTTTGTCCATCTGAATTTATTACTGGATATCGTTTGCTTATTACATTTTACACTACGTAGGTTGCTCTACTGTGGTTTTCAGCTACCGTGTTATGGAACAGTATTATTTTTACTGTAGCTTCCTCTTTGCTTCTTTGTTTTCAAAAAATTTTCCTGGCTGAGCTGGGTTTAACAATAGAAAGTTACAACGTCATTACTAGATATGAATAAACTTAACCTATTCTACTATGAACAATCTGCAAGTACAATCAGATTTTGTAGTCATTTGTGAGGTTGGTGCGCAACTGTAATACAAACTATTTTTATTATCATACAACCCTTGAAGTTGTTTGGTTTATAAGGCATAGAAATTTATGTAGTAGTAAAAATAATAAATTGTTGTAGTTCTTATAATATGGTTAACTGAACGAATAGAATTTTTAACGAAGTAATTACAAGCTCCTGATGTATATTCTTGAACAATTCTACATATAAGTTAGTATATGATAGTCGCTTTCACTTGATTTTTTCTGAAGTTGTAACTGCAACTATGCATGTTGTAAACTTATAACAGCGGAAGAGTATATATCGTCAGCTGATTGTTGAAGTCTTCTGATAAATGTAGTTTTTATTAAATTTCTGGTATTGCTATGCCCTGAATGCATATTTTATCACTAGTATAATCCTAAAGCAGGTATCCTGACAGTAATGCTTATTAACTTTAGAAATATGGCTAACTATCTAAGACGTGGGATTGTGGTCTTTCGCTATTTCCTTGAAGCATACTCTATCTAAAAGCATAGAACCAATAACTATATAGCTAAGGCCTCGAGTTTTGCATCATGCATGCCTCTCTGCCTCAAAATTTTGCATAGCTTGGAAGCTTCCAAGTAATTGCTCTCTCATTTGGGAGATAGTAACCGAATTTGATCTGCACTTGTTTAGAAGTTGTTGGCTACAGCAACCGACAAAATGAGACAGTTCATGATTGTGAGCAGCGGTAGGTTGACCGACAAGTTTCCCACTGCACTAGGAGTACCTGTTGGTTCAGAACCGAAATCGTTGCCTGTTGGTTCTGAACCATAGACATTTCCTGGAGTGAAAGGAGTGACCGGTGTAGTTGTGCTGCAACAATGTAAGAATAAAGATCTCAGTGGTTTTTGTTTACAGTATTGATTATGTTTATTACAGTAGAAGAGAACTTTACCTAGGTGGTGTCATTGGGACTGTGGGGATCGTTGGTGTCATTGGAATTGTAGGGGTCATTGGTGTCAATGGAATTGTAGGGGTCATCCTGGGTGGTGTTGTTGAAGTGCTGCTCAATGATGAAAACCGACAGTTCCCATGGCCTGAACCACCAACACAACCGAGGATAAGAAAACTGTCGATCTTCAGCTAAAGATCATGAGAGATAGGACACTTATTCACTACATAGTTGTGCTTAAATCTTCGAATATCAATCTCTAGCACATTTTTAACCCTATTGAGTTTGAGTTGACATTTCTAGTTCCTAAGTAGAATGGCATTTTTCCATCGAAATGAACGAAGTGACGACAGTATCTTACTTGGATCAGCAGTAGAAAGCTGAGCTGAACCTCCGAAAGCACAACTGGTGGGAACAGGATTCTTCTGGTAGTAGTCGTTGAAAGCGTAAGAAGCATGGTCATGAAGTGTACTTGGATCATAGCAAGGTCCACTTGGTTGAATAGGTGAACAGTCGGCTCCACCATAGCCACATGCATAGTCCAGAGCTACTTGTAAAGCAGTCTGTGAAGCACTGGGATTGGCAATGCACCATGACCCACCTGATGTTGTAGGACCAGTCGTAGCCGGTGGTCCTGGTGTTGCAGGGTTAGTTGTAGTTGGTGGTCCGGTGAAGGTTGGCGGCTGTGGGCTGGCTGGATTTACAATCGGAGTTGTACCCGGTACCGTTGGGTTCACTATAGGAACATTTCCTGGACCGTTATCTCTCTCTGTATTTACTATAAGAGGTGAGAAGAGCTCATCGTTTTCTTGATACTCCAGTTTCCTGCTTTCTTCTATTGCTTCCGAGGGTGACTTCACAGCGATGCATGTATCTGAAGAGGAAATAAAAGGTTGTCTTTGGATAAATAAACTCATGGTATTCTTTGATTTGGGAAAAAAAATTCTGCTGCATAATTTATCCTGTGATTCTGTATTGTTAAATATTCAGTGCAACCAACCTATTAAGTTTTGATGATTAAGTATTGAATCATCCTATTTGACTCGAGTTTTGATATAATTTTACAATTTCTTTTGAAAAGATTGCAGCAGCAGTATCTTCCAAAAGTCGAAACTGATTTTATTCAACATCAATGTAAACTAAAGAATGCTCAAAATTACCTGAGATAACAAAAATGCAGAGGAGAAGGAAGATGGCATCGCGTAGCATTTGTATCCCCATGGAAAATGCAGAAACGAATCGTGTTTTGTGAACAAGAGAAGCGGGATTGGATGGTGTTTGAATGTAGAAATTACCTCCATGGGAGGGTATCAAGTTTATATACTAGGGCTGAAGAATCATAGGTTTCTTGCAGTGAAGAGAGAATAGCATGGAAAGAGTGCTTTGTGCTGAGGAATATAAGAAACTTAAGAAAGGAGGCATTGATTTGTGGGAACTACAAGCAAGAGAAGGTGTCACAAAACAAACAAAAGTTGCATGAAGAGGAAAAACCAAAAGTGAGAGGATCTCTCTGTTTGGGACCCACATCAACCCCTCCTCTCAATTCCATATTAAAAGTTCCAAGAATCCAAATCCAGGGCTCCCCTGACATGGTTACACACAACATGTAGACTGGCTCTATCTCCATACACCACTCTTTTTCCACTGTTAACATAGTACTACTACAAAAGCTAAAGGTGGGAGGGGAACAAGATAAAGAGAGAGTATTGCAAGATATCACATCTAGTGCTTTTTAACCAAAAGAAAAGGTTTCAACTGTCTTCCCATCCCACTGGGATAAGATGCTGCTTGTCTTAAATTTTCTTTACGCTAATTATCACATCTGCTAATCTAAGTACTTGTTAATAAGCCTAACCAAAAATGCGCCACTTCATTTTCAGTCTTAATTGTCAAGGAAATGAGAACAAGGACCAGACAACAACACTTGAAATGTTAAATCTGTAACCTGACAAAATCCAAACATCAGCTGGGTATACTATGGGGAATTGTATTATATCTGTACAAAGGAATATACGTATCTTAAAACAAGCATCCTGTCCTAAGCCCACTGAGAAAATGGTGTTCCTTTAACTGATGGTACTTCGAAAGAGAACACCAGACAAACTTAATTCCATCTCTCCTGTGGTTCTCAACGGGTCGTTCAAGTATCCAAAAGCAAGAATGTCATCGAACCTTTGATTTGCATCCTATATGGGCGTCTCTGTATCACAATATTAATCGTGCTGACCTTGAGGAATCTCCTCCAGACGAACATAAAGCGGTAGGCCTACAAGGGCTACAATCATAAAATTTATTCATCCATCTTGTGGCTTGTGGCATGAGGACAGGTATCTGGTGACTTCGTTCCAAGCTGCAACAAAAATCACTTCATGATATTTAGGAAATTTAGTGTTAATTCACACACACACACACACACACACACACACACACACACAGATGACTTCTTACGAGGAAAATTACGAAAATCAGGATCTACTCCATTGCCATTAATGTCCATATGATTTGGTGTGACATACTTTCCAATGGTTACAACCATTCCAGATCCATCATTAAGCTCGAACACCGATTGAATTAATCCCTGCAAAAGTTACTAGCACATAATTATTTTGACCAAGAACACGTGGAAGTTCCCTGATACATCACAACCAAGCATTGGAAAACTTGGAACCATGATCCAGTCAGGAAGATATTGATTACCTATCTAGAAGCTCTAACCTGTGCACATAGATTCTCAGAAAATTTTAAGGGTAAATTAAAAATACAATTTCTATTGCAATGTGACAATTTATAACCCTTGTCCAACAAACAGGATTCCAAATGTTATTCAATATTGTTCTCGAACTAGAAAGAAAGGGCGCACTTGATGGTACAGCCACGACTAAATTTCAAAGTTGAATATAACAGACATACTACATCAAAGAGCCGAGGATGAATGCTTTACATAACCTGCGGCAGAGGATATCATAATCCTAATGCGCCTCAAATAACATAAATAAACAGGTATTTTCATTTCTCAGCCCAAGCCGTTATGTTGACCATCTCAGGAATTTTTATTGCATTCTTCTTTTGATAGCAATGCAGGATCTTATTTGGTCAAATCAACTTGACCAAATTCAGCAGTTTCATTTCTCGTACTCATGTACGAGGCAACACAAACAATATGCATCAGATGCAATTGCCAGGTGTGATGAGACCCACGCATTTCCATAGAAGTCAATAAATAACAACTTAAAGGTGCTGGGTTTTAATATGTTAAGATTCAGAATAAAAGGGAAATGTGCACGTTATCCACAAGGAACAGGCAGTCACTTAAGTAGCGTCTGTTTAAAGGTTACAATCCACTCAAAATCTATGCTTCTCAAATCATATCGAAGTTGATCGTATTTGCCCAATCAGCCAAAAGATTAATGCACCATTTTGCAATAAAAACCAATGCAATGACACATCTATAAAAATATCAGACCTTGCCATATTTGACGAGAATCAGCCAAAAGATCATCGCATCATTTCGCAATAAAAACCAATTTCAATGACACATATATTATATAAATAGCAAATATTCGATTCAGACCTTCCCAAATGTCCTTTCACCCACAAGAACAGCTTTACAATTATCATGAAGTGCAGTAGCAACCTGTAAGACCAATGATACTGTTGTAAGAATAATTATTATAAGAAGCAAGAGAGCTTCAGATTACAAACTTAAAACACAGGACATAATCTGAAGTTCTCACAATTTCACTGGCACTAGCAGTATTTTTGTTGACCAAAATCTGCAGAGGAGACAAAAAAAAAATCATAAATATAATATTTCAAGCTTACAAGAGGTGTTTGATAATAAAAGTTGTTCTACAAATAAGTCATCTATCTACCATGGGGAGGTTAAACATTCCAAATTTAAAATTCAGTTCATGATAGTTATGATTGAAATACAGTGGAGAGTGGATAATAAAAAACTGGCATCATTAAAATTTACAAAAAAGAGGAGATTATACAAGAAAAACTACTAACCCTGACATATGAAAATGCATACATGAGTACTGAGTCAAGAGAAAAGTAATGAGATAGTGTTGATATTAGAGAAGGGGGATTTGTAAAATAATGTTTAATAATATTAAGATTATAATAGCAAAATTCTCATGTTCTCTTCAACTGCCAATCTAGACTTTGCTACTACCTGATGAAGAAAAAATGAATGTGATCAATCTGATGGACCACCAATTATATGCAATTTTGAAAAACACAAAATCATAATGCTGGACTTGTGTCCTAAGCGATCAAAGTGTACAAAAAGTCGTATCAGTCATCCAGAACTGCTCTTACAATAACAGGAGCACTAAATAGAGGTGAACTTTCAGCAACAATATTTTTCACAGACATTGGATCTCTACCCACAGTGTATGTCACCTGACAATAAACAGAGAACATTTGAGAAAGAAACGTGTTAGGACATGATAATGGGAGAATCTAAAGAGTCTGAAACAAGCGATAATATGAAGCACTGAGAAGCATCATCATTCTGGACATTCCCCTTTACCCATTTGGACTGATTCATACTTTCAGATTTCAGTTAGAATTGAAGATTCAAAATTGAATCAATATTAGATGAGAATTCATAAAGTTGGATAAAGAGTTATGATTGGCCAAGAATATGTTTTCTTGAGCTTCAAGAAAAAGCGAAGAGTGATTTGGGATCTGGCAAGAGAATAAATTAGTGAAAATAATTAACAGATTTAATTTATATATATACAATATTCTGGCAAGAAGCTGATAGCCAGATGCAAGATTCAGAATCGTAAATACAATTTTTATAGTGTACTCCAAGATGCATCTGCCAAAAGTACAAAAACATGTAGGTTCAACTTTGGAGTTTATAACCTTTGGTGTTGTAATCACTATATGATGCAGATACAGATTATAAACTACAAATTAATTTGTTAAACTTTCTTCTCAAGTCATTGGTGATTGTACTGATGCTATCAATAATCATGCATACAAGAGCACCAATCAGACAGCAGTTCCCACTCCTACCCTAGTGTTTTCTTTTTTCCGCCAGGACCACCACGTTCACCCACAAAAATCAAATACTTAAGCACACCAGAAAAAAAACAAATGAATTTAGATGACCAAGTGATATATCAAATATGGTCCATTCATTGAGTGTATACAACACCACCAAACAGCTACAATCAGAATGCAATTCTCAAATTAATAAGACAAACTTCAATAGGGAATGGAAAAGAAGATTCACCATAAGAACTAAGATTATGAAAAGTAAGATTCACATACTGTTTCCCCTTTGTCGAGAAATAATTTAGCAATTTCAACACCCGCCTGCAATAGTCACCATTTACAGCATCAATTAAAGAATTGGACAAGAGTAAAAAAATCAAATAAAAGAATAAAGATGTGCAATGATTTGTACGCCAGGTACACCATAATTAATTGCATAAAAGCAATTTAGTAAACCAATTATTTAGATCACTTTCTCTAGAAATAGAACAAGTTTCAACGATATGCTCACAGTGGAATGCCAAAACTTGAGGTTTCGGTCTCTCCAACTAGTAAAATGATGTTCAAGGTTGGATACAATATCTTCTAACTCAGGAGGGGAAAAGAAAAAAGGAAGGAAAAAAATAAAAAACTCAACACTAGTTGGAACTTGGAATAAATACCAAGCAATTTTTTGTACTGAATATACACTACATAGAATGAATGGTAAATTTTGCACAAAACTATCTAAATGTAAAATTTTAAAAGCGCATAACTTGGTTTAGATAATGTTTACCCACAACAATAATGATCACTTTACAATAACTTTGATGTATTCATTGACAGGCCATTTGATATTTCTTCTCAATTTGGAAAACCAACTTGGGTTCAACAGATGCCCTCTACCAACATCAACATATGAAGTCAAATAATTTTAAGAGAAAAGAGAATAACAGCGTGGAATTCACCAATAGATGAAATTCTCAGTAAGTAGCATAAAGTTGGCCAAGAAATTGTCAGAGATCATTCCTTGTAAATAACCACATAATTACAGGAGAAATATACGTTTCTGAATCCCACTATCATCAATTATCAGATTATAAATGTATGATATATCTTTCACAGATACATACCTGCACTAGTCCACCAAGATTATCTCTAAGATCAAGGACAAAATAAGAGGCGCCCATATCCTGAAGTCTTGTCATTGCTACAGGAAAAAGAGAAAAGAGGAAAATAGTGAAATAGATTGAGAAATCACTCAGATTGGACTAACACTAACCAAAAAGTTTTTAAAAAAAAATGATAAATACGGAAAGAAACAAGATACAAAAGAAGAAAAGGGATAGTGAATAAGATTGCATTTTGAGAGACGTTTACCCGTAACCAAATCTTTCCGGGCCAAAGCATTGAATTCTTTCAGGCGCACGTAGCCAACAGAACTCGGACCATTTTTAACCTGTTCCAATCGGTAAAAAACTGGAGGTTTAGCAATAGATTGCCTCTGGACCCTTACAGACTGTACAGGTCCACAATTCCCATGTTTGACCTAGCAATGGTTGTCAATCAAGGATAGCCAGCAATCAGTAGGGAGAAGTATCTCCAAGCATGAGTAATGCATCAACAAGTTTACACTTGACTGACCATGATGTTGACAAATGTTTCACTGGGCCCTTGTAACATTGATGATGCTTCAAATGCTGATTTTCCTTTCACGTCCACCCCATTGACAGACAGTAGTTCATCACCCTACCAGAGTTTAAGATACAAAATGAAACGTATGAACACATATGGAACTAATAATCAAGATAAGTAACTAGTAATCCCCATGCCCACATGTTGAATTTCTTACAAAAGCAGTTCACAGACAAGGATAAATATCAATCAGAAAAGAATGGAAGAAGAAAAATGAGGAAATTTTCGCATAAGAAGCTTATATATCTTGAAGCTCTTTTAGCTATGTAGCAAACTGATACAATCCACTTGAGGGATATGACATTTCATAAAACTATTCCAATCATTCAATCAGTGATGCATAAATGACTATGTGCTTAAGCAAAGAGCATAAAACCATAAGTCACAACTGCAGCTCGCTAAGAGAGTGAATATGTTAAAACTTTCTACATGCCAAATATCAAACCAGCAAATAAATGCATTATTTACCCAGTGCAGGAGTATCGTTGAAAGCAAAACCTATATGCATAAAATTGCCAAAAGTAAAAGCAGCCATGCAGAGCTCCACACCTGTCTGACACCGGCAGAGTGGGCCGGGCCATCCAAAATAAGTCCCAACACCTTCAATTTCATCACTCCGTTATCATCTGGAATTTCCCTTAGGTTTATTCCAATTCCAGTCATATCGTACCTTGCCATCTTGGCAAACTTTTGTTCATGACGGAACCAACAGAAGCCATGGAATAAGAAAACTGGAAGTTTTGTAAGTAACAGCAATACTGAAGTAAGTACAAAAGACATTGGTAATAATGAACTTCGATAAAGACAAAAAGCATGTAGTGAAAAATAAAACATTTGTTATCTGTGAGAAAGATAAAAATGAAATGAGATTTATATCTAGTTTAAGTGGTTCTAAATTAATGCTTACATAATGATAAAACAAATTAAATGTTGCAAGCATGTGATATCCAATTCTGAATAACATAGTTTATAGTCTGAGAAGGCAAAATGTGTCATTTTAATATTGAAGCAACTATCATTTCTAATTATTCCAACACTATTTCGTTGATGGCAGTTCATTATAACTTCAGGAATGATGTCATTATATTGGATGTTAATCCACCATGCTTTGTCAAATAGACCTCAGAAATACCCTCTCATGTACCGAATCAAAAGTCAGTTGACAGGTAAACATGTTGAGGCTAAAGAAACAGCAAGAGGCTCAACGCAAATTATAGTGGACCAAAAAGAAAAGCATCACGCCGAGAAACAGAAAAGGTCTCATGAGAGAAACAAGTCGTGAAGCACCAAAAGAGCATGCAATACAAGACGTATCAAGAATCACTGCAGAAACAATAAAAGAAATAAGGGCCAAGTAGTATCGCATGTGCAAGAAGTATCAAGAATTTTTGCAGAAACAATAAAAGAGATAAGGGCCAAGAAAGCATCACATGAAAAGATAACACCACATATGATGGCCAAGAAGATAATTGCATGAAGAGCATATTATTCACTGGAAAATAATCAAACGTGAGGAGGTTATCACATCAGCAGGAGAGAGGAAACGAGTATAAGGGTCTCCTAAGCTCGCCAACATCCGCCTAATAATCTCGTGAGCTCTTGATTTTGAATGAATTGAGGTGCCAAGTATATCCTCCTTCTTTTTCTGATACCACAACAAATTAATCAAATCAGCCTCATAGCATTACGAGCCAGCAGCATAGCAACTAATAATGTTAACATACAAGCCAATAATCAGGAGACCATTTGTGCCGACCAGTGTCAATAAAACTTTCATTCACGATCTCCCATGCGTCTTCGACAATCTTCTCATTCGTAACCTCTCCCCCAGTCACTTTGTCATCTGTAAACTCTTCTTCTTCGCGGCAATTCAATTCCGACTGCGGAGTATTTGATTCTAGTGAAATCGCATCCAGGGGAGATCCGTAGAAAAACCCTAAAGAAAGCGCAACGGTGAGTACAGTTGAACTTAACGCCTTGGTGATCGACGTAGTCTCCTGCGAATAATTTGATCTGTGCGATAAAGCCAGCAATCCAAATTGACGACCAAGTGAAGTTAATTTCGGATGCGACTGCGGCGGCGGCGGTGAGGAGAATGATGGTGAAGCGTTGCAGAGGAGAAGCCTCACCATTCTTCCTCTTTCTGCCGCTAATTTAATTACCGTTGGAACAGCCAAACGAGAAGGTTATCCAGGAAGGGATTTTTCTGCGGTTCTATACGCTACATTTTCATCTAATTTATACTGAAAACGTTTAGCGTCCTAAGACCGCTAATATTGCACCAATACACGCTTTAGAGATTTTTCTGCGGTTCTATACGCTACATTTCCCTCTAATTTATACTGAAAACGTGTAGCGTGCTAAGACAGCTGATACTACACCAATACACGCTTATTAAATGTTTTATAACGGTTACATAATTAAATGCCTCTCGGTAATAATATTTTCTTGATATTTATTTATGGTAATAAAAAGTTAAAATCGCGTTTCCATGTGCAAACTCACGACAAATAGCACGTTTATTTATTGTCTGTTTAAGAACTAAATGCTTAATTAATTCTTCTGTATTTATGGTTACATAGTAAATATCAAGAAAATATTTTACTCCACCGAAAGACATTTAATTTTGGTAATAAAAAGTTAAAAGCGCGTAAACAATTGGTCACATCAAATATGTAACACGGTAATCTGTTGTCTGTTTAACAATTAATGTTTAATTTTTAATTTATTTATTATGAAGTTTTATTATTATTAAATAATAATAAAACTTGAAGCAAGGTAACTTACCTCAACTTCAAATCATGTAGTATATGGATACAATTAGTAATATAAGATACAAATTGAGATATTATAAAAATCATTGTTTCCTATGAATGAGTTCTTATGGTTAAGAATCCAATCTTCAATACTTTCAAGTCTGCTAATCAAACAAGTATCGAGTAGGCAATTTTTTTTTAAAACCGCAAAAACTGATCGAGCCGCAACGTATTGCACCGCATTTAGTATTTTTTATCTAAACCGCGGTTAATTTTATCGGAAAAAACTGCACCGCTTAAATTGTGCAATTTTGATTTTTATGTAAAATTACATCGCACCGCACTCTATATTTATATAAGTTATACTATGATTGAATGACCCGGTGAAAATCACGGTTTATCAAGATTTGGTGTGGGATGCAGTATTAATATTATAAATTTCGTAATAAATCAAGATTTAAGAATGGATAAGATAAGATAAAAAAAATTATTAATTGAGTGATTAATATGAATATTGAGATAAGGGTTTCATCGATGAGTAATCTTGTTTGATAAAAAATTATATATATATATATATATATATATATATATATATATATATATATATTATTGAAAATGTAAAAAGATATACATAAAGTTAAATATTTTGTATCACAAAATAATTTTAATATATATTGCTTTATGTTATGAATATTATACATTATTCATATTGTTTATGGAGTTCTAATGATGATTTCATATATTTAAGATCTTATTATCTAATTTGATAAATATCACACTATTTTTTTATTTTTAAGGGTGAATAAACGCTTTAAATTAAACATTTACGTATATTTATTTTTTTTATATATATTCGTATGTGTTTTATTGTTATATGAATTATGCTAACTTTTTTAAACCGCAAAATCGTAAAAAAACGCATAATAAATTATACTCGACAAACCACAATTCAAAATTAATTGTCAAATCGAACCGCACATAACAATGCAATTTAAATTTTGATAAAATAATTGCAAAATCGCACGGTTAACACCCCTAAGTATCATATAGTCAACTCCAAAGCTTTGTTTTCGATTCGCCCATGAGTTTATCCATATCAATTGTATCACCATGAAAAATACATGCATTCCGATACTTTCAAATTAACCCAACAACACACTCTCATATGCACACACAAAATATATGATAATTAAACAACCAAATGTTTAATTAATTCTTCTATATCTATGGTATATTCCATGGTCCAATTTTGATTATTTTTTAAAGATTAAAAATATATTTTATTGATTTTTCAATATATTTTATAGAAGTATAATTTATCTATTTATGTTATTTAAGTATATTATGGTTAATTTTATGTTCAACCTTTTTTAAAGTATAATTGTTCATTTGTTTTTTTTTATTTGTTTTTTTACGAGCTAAATAAATATTAATTTTATTATATTAATAATAATGGGCAAGAGAGCTACCCAAAATTACAAGAAAATATAATCGTTCATTTGTATAATAATTTTTTGTTATTTTAAGAAATGTGTCAACTTTTATATGATAATAAAAAAATATAAATATATAAAAACTTCTATAGAATGGATGTAGTAATGTTATTTGTTATGAGTATATATATCTTACTTTAAATATGGGTTGAGGTTCAATGACGGCATGAATACACAAAAGAGTCCATGAGGTCCAAAATTAATAGGCCTAACACAATGGCCAAAGATAAAGATCATCCAAAGCCCGATTGACAATGAATGAAAGCCAATAACAATGAATCACAAATAAGTCTGAGGATAAGATCACACGTCTAACATTAATATAAGTCAAATCCAACATAATTGTCTCGAGTTAACACAGACCTTATATATGGTTGGCCTTTGCTCTAACTCAACATTAGTTAGTACACCAGAAGCATACTAGTTGTGAACGTCTAAGAATGGAAAAAATGACACATAATTCTCATAATTTTTTTATATAAGGATAACCCACACAAAAGACATAAGCAAGCTATCATCCAATATAAACTCTCCTACCTTTAAGACTAGTTAACAGAAATTTTGAGAGTTGATTCCTTCAAGGTGACATATTTGACTCCCTCAAATGACACATGGCATTTGTCAATGGGATTAAGAAGATTGCAAGATCACCCATTCATGTGAAGTTGATGGTGTAAAGAAACAACAAATTCAATAAAGAGTGATTCTTTTCCGTTCATGATATTGTATTTGATTGATTTTATTTTTGTCATTACATATTGCTATTCCAAGCCCATATGACGTAAATTTATATAAAATTAAAATCTACCATATTTAAAATTCTCAAAACAAATATAAATTAAAATTTCTAAACCAATCTAATTCTAAATATAACTTTCTTATTTCCTCTTATATCCAAAACAAAAACCAACTAAATATTTGCCAAAACAAAATTGATTGATAGCAATTTTCATCCATAATTAATTGGGGATTTATTACCGATCATAAAAAGAAAAATTAGGGGGATTTATTGAAATAAAATTGAATTAAAAAAATGTTGAAATTACTGTCTCGTCCTCTATTGAATAGGGAGGGACACTAGGTCAGTCCAGGTAATTATATACAGGTTAATTATATAATGCAGTAGTTTTAAATAAATATGGGCCCATATTTGTGGCCCAAATCCATTTGTATTTTGTAGCCAAAGTTTTAGGTAAGCCGTCAGATTAGTCATCCTCATCCAGTCTCGAGTAGGCATTATTGAAAGCGAGCGAACCCTATTCTCTATTTATTCTATTTTACTATTTTATTTATTTATTATTTAATAATGGATTAATTTCACGTACCATTAATTTATTTATTGTTTCGGCTCTAATTATGGCACACCAAGTATCCTGCAAAGCAAATCCTTATCATTAAATTAAAGATAAATTCTTTTTTTATTTTTTATTTTTTATTTTTTTAAATTTTATTTAAACATTCCGAAGAAACACAAAACAGGAAGAAACTGCGGCAGGCGGGCAGAGTGAGAATGAGATAGTACTTCTAAATTTAGAGAGAGAGAATCGTGGGTTTACGAAACTGAGAGAACAAAGCTTTCTCTGCGCTGTGGATCTTCTGAAATCTATCTGCTTCTACAATCAATATTTATACAGAATTAACCTTCCCTACTGTGTGTGTTTCTGCGAGTTACTTGGGTGTGAGATATATATTCTATAATTTTTATTTATTGATATACTAAAATCAAAAAGAAAGGTAGGGATTGTGGGGGGAAAAGGCAAAGCGTTGGCTTTGCAGGATACGTGTTGCGTTAGATCTGTTTCTGGCGAGAATGGGTTCAACCAGGGGTAGCGGCGCCGGCAGTGGGGTGGTGATACAGCCCATTCCGGCGGGGTCACGGAAGATGGTCCAGAGCTTGAAGGAGATAGTTAACTATTCCGAGGCGGAGATCTATGCCACTCTCAAGGACTGCAATATGGACCCTAACGAGGCTGTAAACCGTCTCCTCTCTCAAGGTTCCTCTTCTTTCTTTCTTAAATAATAAATTTAATGAAACCCTAATGTTTCTTTACAGTTCTTTACGTTTCTTGATTCTGAAGAAGCGTTCTCTTTCATTCTGGCAAGCTATCTGCATGCTTTGTTGTAAATAATTTTTCTTGATTTTATTTAACTTTCAAGAAACGGGTTATTTTATAAGTGGCACCTTCGGCGGATGGTTTCTTTTTCAGACAGATGTTTGTTGTGCACATTTAACTTTCAAGAAACTGTCTTTCTTGAGTCTGAAGACGCGTTCTCATTCACTTTGGTAAACTATCTGCATGCTTTGTTGTAAATAAATTTTCTTAATTTTTTTTAACTTTCAAGAAACGGGTTATTAGTGGTACCTTTGGTGGATGGTCAAGAAACTGTGGAACTTCTTTTTCAGACAGATGTTTGTTGTGCACATCTAATTTTCCAATGATAAAATTAGCTGAAGGTGGTCTATCCCCTTTCGCCTTTCACCTTTCACCTTTCACCTTTCACCTTTCACCTTTCACAAGCTTAGTGGTTTATATTTCATACTTCGAAAGTTTTTTTTTGAAAAATTCTTACGCATTGGCATGTTTATAATATGCACATATCATGCTCAATTATTTGTATGTCCGATACTCCCAAGGAGGAATAATTTTACTCGAAGTCTGGATCTATTCATGGGGGTTATGCTACATATTGGCTCTGTTGTTTTGTCATTCTGTTATTGTATCTGTATGTATATGCACCTGTATGTTAGTGCAGAGATGGATCTACTCTTTGACTTGTGTCGTGAAATTGAGTATTGTGAACTATTTTTTTACATTGGAGATCTTTCATCAACTATTGCTTGTAGCATTTCATGTATCTGCATTTTGCTAGCTCTTTTGATGATTGAACTAGCTCATTGCTACATGCTTTATTAAACTAATGGCATGTGATCTTCTGTGAGAATTCTAAAATTGCTTTGATATTACTTCTGACTGATGTGTTTACTATTATTTAGATCCTTTCCGTGAGGTGAAGAGTAAAAGAGAGAAGAAAAAAGAGGTGCGATTTCATCACTGCGTAATTATGACGTGTGTTTTGTTTGGTTATTGTCTCCTTAAGTGTTCAAGCAAAATATAACTTTAGTAGAAAAATATATTGGTCATAACAGGTGAAACTTTATCGATGTTCACTTTTTTTTTCCACCTTAAGGATAGTGTAGTCAAACTCTCATTAAGGATAGTAGTTTTCTATATTTCCAGTTATTTTTTATTTGATATACTATTTTTGTTATCTGTGTTTTTAGTTTTAGAATGATGTCTTCAATATAATTTTTAATTTAAACTGCTAGCTTTAGCATAATGTGCTCTCTTATTTTTCACAGGGTAAAGATACCACCGAGACTAGGTCTCGTGCTAATAATAATTCAAGTTGTGGGAAGACTGGTGCTGATCGCTACCTTGGCCGTGGTGGTTCAACTTCGTATAATTTTTCTGGTACTCTTGTTTAGTGAAACTCCATCCACAGAAGTTAGTTGCTTGAAAATATAACTATATTGTTTTCTTTGGCAGAGTCTTCTAATTTCCCTGGGAAGTCATCTTATAAGAAAGAGAATGGATCGACTCAATATGCTAGTATTTTATCTTCTGTGCATGCTATATCAGGAAATGACAGAAGCAGGTCACATGAAGGCCACAGGTCTGTCCTGAATGATTTTCTCTTGCTCTTGTTTCTTCTTAAATTTTTCTTTTGAATATTTTCTTCGGTAAATAGCTTCTGAAATGCCCACCTTGGCTGAAAGTGCTCCTGTAGGTCCTTTTGGCCCCGGGCCTGGTCCATATCTTTTAGATGTTCCAACAATTCATAAGCTTTCAGTATAAGTATTAGTTACTGAATTTCAATGCATTTGGCTCTCATATCTAATATTTTACTGCATTATACTTTGCAGTGATGGCGTCTCTGCTGAAAATAAAGGATTCTCATATAGCACAGCTGATGCTGTGCCATCTAGCACACATGTGGCCTCTGGATATCAGTCTGCTTGGACTGGTTCTCCTGGTCAAGTCTCCATGGCTGACATTGTGAAGATGGGAAGACAGCATAACAAAGCATCTAATAATAATGTTCAGGGTCCTTCGATAAATGCACCACAACATAATCTAAGATATCCTGCAGAAGAATCAAAAGATCCTGACTCAGGAATTTCTTTAACCCAGCATATTCCAGTTTATGAAGAATGGCCTTCCATAGAGAAGCCAACTGCTTCACAAGTAATATTTAACTCAGAGTATACTATGAACTCTGAGCAGCGTGTAGGGGCTATTGGTGTGCATCCTGACGATACTAATCAGCAGTCTGAGGCAGAAGAGGTTCAAGAAGAAGGAGATGATAATGTTGAAAATTCTGGAGCAAGTAATGTGGAATCTGATTCCGTATCCAGTAGAAAGGTTTCAGAGGATGATTCTAGAGGTGCATCGCTGTTCGAGAATGATTTATATAAAGACATGGGATCATACCAGCATCAAGTTCATGAATTCCATGAAGGTGATTGTTTTATTGAAACAATATAATATAATTAATAAGTTAATAGCTTTCTTACCAAACTGATTTTTGGTAGGGTAACACTGGATTGATATCAAGGTGCTGCTGCTACATATAATAGATATGGAGTCTAAAGTCCATTAAAAAATAATTGCAAAATATGAATCTCCGAACTGACAAATATTTAGTGTGTGTAATATATATATATATATATATATATATATATATATATATATATATATATATATATATATATATATATATAGCTCACCTCTTCCAATCATTATTAATTTTATATATATATATATATATATATATATATATAGCTCACCTCTTCCAATCATTATTAATTTTGTATTTTCTTGAGTGGCTTCGTGAGTTCTAATTCTTATCATGATGCTACAGTTGAAGAAGGTGGTGTTTCAGTGTCATCTGTTGCCAGAAGCATGCAACAACTAACCATAGAAAAGAATGACATAGGACTTTCATCTGAAGGATGTACTCCGTCTGTTGTAATTCCAGATCATTTGCAAGTTCAGAATGCAGATTTCTCGCACTTAAGTTTTGGTAGTTTTGGATCCGGTGTGAGCGCAACATATTCTTCAGGCACTGTTAAATCTGTACATGTAGAAACTAACTTGGAAGAACCACATAATGAAGCTGAGATTTCATCTGTAGGACACCTGGACACTAGGTAATTTGAAGTACATTTTACTGTCCCTTTCTTCTACTTTAAAAGAGAGACTAAGAGTTTACGCTCTTCTGTTGTTTCAGAACTTCCGAGTATTATGTTGAAGATTCTCTGAGAAATGGTTCTGATGGTGGTTTGTTTCATAAAAGCATTGCAAGTACAGGGAATTATGATCCATCTCCTGCTCCACAAGAAGAAGAGTTGAAGCCTGAGAATGCTGAAGTGGATCACGGAAATCAATATACTTACCCATCCAACTCTGGCTACACCTTTGAGGATGCTCAATGCTTGAATGCTGCTTTTAATCAAACAAGTTCCCAGATGCAAAATCTAGCTCCTTTCTCTGATGTTATGGTAAAATACTTTCTGCCTTCTGCTTTGGATTTTAGAAATGGATTGCCGGTTTATGAGCCTTTGGTTAAAGTCATATACGTACAAGTTGTGACCCATAATTTGAAAGTTTAAGATGCTATTTCTAATGTTATTGTTTTTTCACATTAAATCTGAAACCAATAGAATCATTATTTATCTTCGTAAATCAATAATTAATAAGATTCATGATTTTTTCTTGATGATTTACATACAGTATATACTGATTTGAATGATTTCCTTATTTATAAATTAATATCTGAATTTGAGTTTTCACCATCAAGATGCATAAATGTCTTTAATAGTTTCTAATGCTTAACTTGTTTTGCTTGGCTAAACACAAAATATCCATTACTATTTCAAAAGCTCTAGCATGATTTGGTACTGTGTTTGCTAAACCTTTTTTCTAATCCTGAATCTCATTGTTCATTTGTATAGGCAAATGTATGTTAGTTGGATGACTGGTGGTTTCTGGTTATTGTCTTTAATGGACTATATGCTACTTAAATTTATGGTGGTCTGAGGATCAAATTGTTTGCTTAAGGCACAGGGTTCAAAAAGTACCGAGAGTTTGACATTTTGAGTTAGAAGATACTATTGATATCTTGATGATTTTTCAGAAATAAAGCACTATTCTGCTTTATTAATTTTTCTCAGCTTCCTCAATCAAAACACTACAGGCATCAATGCTTTTTATTCTCTTGATTTGTTGACCTGAAAAAATGACTGAGCAATTGGACCTTATCTTGTAGCTATGCTACGCTTGTTGCCCCATTTTCCAGGTCTTATTGTATGTTCTTGTAGATGTTATAGAAAGCAACTAATCATGTTGATTATTGATGTACTTTTCTCTTCTTTTTTTTCCCAGCAGTCGTACTCAAGTGCGTTGCCAAGCAATTTGTCTCCTGCTAATGTTAACCCCACCAGAGAAACTGACCTCCAGTACTCTCCGTTTCCTGTTACACAATCAATGCCAACCAAATATGGAAATTCTGTCTCTTCCATTGCTGGTTCTGCTATTTCAATGTCGGAGGTGCTCATCTTGAACAAAACTTTTAACTATCGTTTCTGATATGCTGGAATCTCTGACATCTTTGCTCTCTTTTTGGTGTAGTTTTGTTTATTTCGTTGAAACATTTTGCTTATTTTGTGGTGTTCCTCTCTGTTCCGAGAAAATCTGAAGCATAACTGTTCAATTCTCTAATTAATCCATACAAGATATGCAAAACAATTATGGGTGCTCCCTAGAACAGTTGGTTGCCCCAAGATGACCACACGCCATGTGCTTGATTTGTCGTTTTAACTTTCAATATGCAAGATCCTAAGCACATGAAAAAAGCTTTGAATCTGATTGTTTATTCTGAATCATCAGGCCTTGAAGACTGCTGGTTTCTCATTGGCACAGTCAGCTCCACACACCCTCCCTGGAACTAATGTTGCAACAGGACCTCCTCTTCCTCAACACCTTGCTGTACATCCATATTCTCAGGCCGCTCTTCCTCTGGGACCCTTTGCCAACATGATTGGCTACCCTTTCTTGCCTCAAAGCTACACGTACTTGCCATCTGCTTTTCAGCAAGCTTTTGCGGGCAACAGCACATACCATCAATCTGTAGCTGCTCTTCTTCCTCAGTATAAAAACAATGTATCTGCCAGTAGTTTGTCTCCGTCTGCTGCTATAGCATCAGGATATGGTGCCTTTGGAAATAACACTAATGTTCCAGGAAATTTTGGAGTGAATCCACCTGCTGCTCCATCTGGAACAGCTTTAAATTACGAAGATGTTTTAAGTTCTCAGTACAAGGACAATAGCCACTTGGTCTCGCTTCAGCAGGTACATTGATTGGTATTTTACATTCTTAAATTTGAGGTTTTTTTCTTCCACAAGTCGTAGCAAATACAAAATGCTAATTTTAACGACAACTTCAAGTTCTTTTCCTTCCTGTTATTTGGGTGGGGTTGGGAGGCGCATCATTTCTTGACCTCTTTCCTGTACTGTCGAAGTAAGTCAATCCCACCCTAGCTAACTCGAGCTGAAAGAAACAAAACTGTTCTACCCTTACCAGCCTGTTGCGACTTGCATAACCAAACTAGGAAGGCATACTTGGCTAAAAATATGTTTGTTGTTCATATGTTAAAAATTTATTTACGGCTAATTCTTTTTTCAGAACGAGAATTCCACGATGTGGCTTGACGGACATAATTCTAGAACGGGCGTGCCAGCCAGCACATACTACAATTATCAGGGGCAAAACCAGCAATCTGGTGGATTCATACAAGGTCAGCAGAATTATGGGTCTCTGGGGTACCCAAATTTCTACCATTCACAGACTGGTGTGTCAATGGACCAGCAGGCGAATCCAAGAGACGGAGGGTCGCAAGGACAGCAACCAAAGCAGTCTCAGATTTGGCAGAACGGGTATTAATGTTAAGGCCTCCTGGGGTGATGTAATGAGTGTGAGGCGGTGGCCATAGCTGCAGTTGAGTGATAGGATTAGATTGGCTAAGGGGCCACTGCTTGGATTGGAGGTTGTATTCTATCATATTCATGGTCAGTTGATGTAACATTAACTTAGGAACACACGAGTGCTAACATTGTGTTAGTGAAGCTCTCTCTCTTCTTTGCTCGCTTTCTGTTTCTTTCGTTCCAACACCACCCTCGTCGTCGGGATTCCCTACTCCGTCTGGTGTTTCAAGGCACCTTCACATCACCTTATTTTCTTTTTTTTGCTGATTTTGAAAATACTCGTGTCAAGGTGCTTTTTAACATCAGATTGAGTAAAGGAATGTGGTATTATTCCGAATCAATATTTAGGAAAGAAAAAAACGTATTTAAAATTCATTTAAACGTTTAGGAGATAACGTTACATAACATGTTTGTAAGGTATCATTTAAATAAAAAAGATACGCGTAATCATCTTATAAAGCGTTTCCTATTTTATTCACTCGCACAGTAAAGAACCATATTCAAGTGTCGGATGCGGCACTCCGTTAAATTCAGCGCTTTTTCTCGCTCTAGAAGCTTGAAGGCTCCAGCGAGTTCGGTGATTTCCTGTTTCTCCGGTTCTGAAATTCTAGGTTTTCGTTAAAATAGTGTCTCACAGTCACTGTGTGCATTTGCAGTTGCTTCTCGAGGGTTTATAGCCTTTAATCAGACCTTTTGTGTTATTGAAGTCAGTTCATCTTAATGCTCATTTGCTTTGTTTTGCTATTTTCGCCTTTTAAAAAAAATAATTAAAAAAAAATTGAATTACCGGAATTTCATGCATCTATTTGTGAGTTCGGAATTGTGCGTCGCGAGATTCTTGCTGAAGATTGACGTGTATGAAAATCTATTCGCAGATTCACGTTATCATGACATTTTGCTGTGTGTTATCGTAGTTGGAAGTGTATGAAGTACAGCATGAGTGGGAAGAATGAAATAAGTTCGTGTGAGGTAGCGGAAAACCATAGATCATTTCACTCGGGTAAGGATGGTGTGCCAGGGGACCATGGAGTGATGGACTTATTTGCGCTTTTGAATTCATCCGAGCACCTAAAAAATCAATTGCACCTAAATCCGTTTCAAATGTCAAGTCATCTCATCCATCTGATGATGTTAATGCGAAGAAACAGATAAACTCTGACGGAGGGCCGAAGTCTCTTCTGGAATCTGATCCCCTTATTGAGTTGGAGAGCCGACTGGATCACCAGAAATCTCAATCGGAAGGGAGTTGTTGGGTTCCAATAGGATGGGCTAGAATTTCAGAACTTGTTGAAACAGTGCAAGTTGATGCAGAACGGTCCACTCAACAAATTGGATTTGTGGATGGAGAGGATGACACCACAGTTGCGGATTTAGCTGCTCCATACTGGGAAAGACCAGCTGGACCTACCTGGTGGTGCCACTTATCTGCAGGTCATCCTAACGTCGAGCTATGGCTCAAGTCCGCCCAATGGTTGCATCCTGCCATTAGAACTGCTTTGAGAGATGAAAGCAGATTGATAAGTGATCGGATGAAACGCCTCTTCTACGAGGTATATTATCTTTTCTTGCAAAATTAGTCCATCAATCAACCTTTCTGTTATGTGGTGAGATGTGTCTTCTTTTAGAAGAGTATCTGTATTGACTGATATCTTGAATATTGATTAAAGAACTTATGTGCCTTCTTTTAGAAGAGTATCTGTATTGACTGATATCTTGAATTGATTAAAGAACTTATTTAAATGCTACAATATACGAACTATTGCTCTTTGTTAATTGTTTACTACTTGTACGGGTACTATCATATCTTCTTCTTCTTCCATTTTCCCTCATTTTGCTAGAAGGCATCGACAAATGTGTGGCTGTCTGCCCAAAGAAATAAAAATGAATGTAGAGTCATGTTTTAATGACATTTTTTATATGGCAGGTACCAGTGAGGGTTGCTGGAGGTTTACTTTTTGAGCTTTTGGGACAGTCTGCTGGTGATCCGTACATTGAAGAAGATGACATTCCTGTTGTACTTCGTTCATGGCAAGCTCAGAACTTCCTTTTAACTGTTCTACATGTCAAAGGATCTGCTTCAAGAATAAATGTCCTAGGCATTACTGAAGTCCAGGTTTTTTTTTTCTACTGGCCATTTTGCTAGCTAATACACACTCTACAATCTATGTTGTGGTTGATTCTGCGTTATATATTCTTAAAATGGGTTGCAATTTCCCATCTAGGAACTCTTACTCGGTGGTGGTTACAATACTCCAAGGACAGCACATGACATAATATCAAATCTAGCAAGTCGTCTGGCGCGGTGGGATGATAGGTGAGGCTAGTGGTATTACTCTTGTTAGATTAGTGTATGTGCTCAAATACAATTTAACCATGATACATATGATATGATTGGATAGTCAATGCAAAATATGTATGAAACAATATTTGTTTATGCAACTGATATTTGTGTGTTTGAGTTTCCCTCCAACTCGCTGGGTCCTACTTAGACAATTCTCACAATCATCTGCCTCTGCAGTTGATCAATGTTTATACTTCATAAATATAAATATATATGGCTTAGGAGACTAGCAACACTCAGTGAATTGAAGGTTGTCTCACCTTTTCCTTATAAAGCTTAGATATAAAAGCAAGGCAGATCCCATAAGTCAACCTAAATTATGTTGCCTCACCAGTTGATTACTATGTTCTCTTTAAGGTTATTTCGGAAGTCAATTTTCGGGGCAGCGGATGAAGTGGAACTGAAATTTGTGAATAGGTACTGTATGCTGCATTAACAAACTATTGATCAATCGTATGCATTCTCTCTTTTGAACCTTTCCCCCTAATGAATAGGAAAAATCATGAAGATTTAAATCTCCTTGGTGTGATACTCAACCAAGAAATAAGAAGGTTATCAAGACAGGTATATAAATGTCATGTCACAACTTACATACGTGTTTACTATATGGAGCAAGTTCACGTGGGAAAGATAATTTCAGAAGCCACATGAATGAGAAATCAATGATAAACTTTAAAGCTTTAAAGTACACCAAGTTTTCTTGATAGTTTCCTATATTTCTTATATACATTATATTATCTTCAAATTGAAGACATCTTTAGTGCATTTAAGATGGAGTGATGGCTTAAAATTTCCAACCACGATTCATGCTAGAGTCTAATTTTAATATGTTATTCTAGTTTTCCAAGCATTTAAAAGTGATATTTCTAAGAAAGCTACCCTAGTAGAATTCACTATGACCTTTTTCTACAGTAAGCTGATTGATTTTGCGAGTTCTAATCTATGTAAGTGCTTGCCATGCTTCTTTACGATAACACTTCTGTTAACTTTCTTATGTCTGATGAGTTAACTCTCAATTCACTTTTTTCATAGAAAGGTAAGCACAGTTGATTTTATTTTATTTTGTGTGTGTGTGTGAACTTGTGTATCAATTCCTCGACAAATTGTAGGTTATTCGAGTGAAATGGTCTCTCCATGCAAGGGAAGAGATAGTTTTTGAACTTCTCCAGCATTTGAGGGGAAATCATGCTAGAATTTTGTTGGAAGGAATAAGAAAGAGTACTAGGGAAATGATCGAAGAGCAAGAAGCAGTTCGTGGCCGATTATTTACCATTCAAGATGTTATGCAAAGCACAATTCGTGCATGGTTGCAGGTTAGTGTGTATTACTGTTACCAATTTAGAGGAGTCATTTATCAAGTAATTGCATAATGCTTTAAAATTCAATAACAGGATAGAAGCCTCACGGTCACTCATAATCTGGCTGTTTTTGGAGGATGTGGCCTCATTCTTTCCATCATCACTGGATTGTTTGGAATCAATGTGGATGGCATTCCCGGTGCAGCAAATACACCATACGCATTTGGACTATTTGCTGGAGTTCTCTTCTTCTTAGGTGCAGTGCTGATTGCTGTTGGGTTGATATATCTGGGATTGAAAAAACCCATTAGAGAAGAAGAGGTTGAAGTGAGGAAATTAGAATTGAACAAGCTAGTGCAGATGTTCCAGCACGAGGCAGAAACTCATGCTCAGGTCCACAAGCCCGTTTTTCGCCATAATTTGCCGCCAACAGCTGGTGATAAGTTCCCAGAGGATGCTGATTATATTCTCATCACTTGAAATGCTATTGAGGACCAAAATATAGCGCAACGGGTAACAACTTGTAAGAAAGAAGAAAACTTGTTTTGCTTAATTTTTTTTTTCCGATGGAACTCCTTATATATATATATATATATATATATATATATATATATATATATATATATATATATATATATATATATATATATGATCTGATTACTAATTTAGTCAACTCCAAAGGCAAGATACCTAGAAAAGAAGAGTTAAAGTTTCTTATTTTAATAAGCGCTTGAATCAAAGCATTTGAATTCAAGAAGTTGATGGTTGGGAATACGAGGATAAAGTATTTTAATCAATCAAAAATAATGTTAATTTTAAATCCATCTTTGCATGTATATAAATGTGTAACTCTGTGGACATTCCCCCCTCTCCCTCCTCTCACAGGAGAGGAGAAAGGGAAGGTGACATTGAAACTATCTAGCAATGTTGCCAATGCACCATAATCACGAAGAAGATGTCTGTTTAAGTAGTGAAATTCAGATAATGAGATACAGAAAATAAAGAAAAAGAAATAGAGAAAATTCAAGGACACATTCTCTTCAACATTTCCTTTTCTTCCACATTGCTTCCTTTGTTGAGTCCATTATATCATCACTTCAAAAGAGATCTAGCTAGATGTTCTCGGGCAGTGGCCAGTGCCTGACTTATCGTCTGCACAAAGGATCCACAAGAATGTATCGTCAAGAACACACGGTAAATTTTCTTTCCAAGTGATGTATACAAAAACATAGGGATGATATCCTGTTAACATAGACCTGCTCAGATAGTGGAGCTCCCGAATACACAGTGTGACCAGCAACTTTACTTGCAATGCTATTGGCATCAGTCTCCAGAATTATCCTATACATGGAAAACGAGAGGGATTCACGTACAAAATATTCCATAAAATCCCATTATGTCACAGTTTCCATGAGCATTCATTTGTAGTAAGAGGAAGAAAAAGATGTCTACCCGCCATCAATTATTTCATCAATGCATAACAGAATGAGATCCAGATTCTCAAGTGCCTCTCTCTTGTCGACATTGCCCCTGGAACAAAAATACAGCAATGTGGTGGAAAGATTACAACATGAACCATGTAAGCATCCTTAGAGAGTAGAACATGTCAAATACCTCAGTAATATATCAACAGCATCGAAAAATCCCTGGAGAACAGAGGCCAAAATCAGTTCATTTTCATCTTCACTGCCTGTAACGTAAAAGTGCAGGTCTTGCACAAACTTGTAGACAATGATGTTGTTCTCAAACATGGCAAACTCCGCTGCATGTAAGGGAAGCAGAGTTAGGAAGGAGAGTGAAGTCCCACTTCTTTGTTACCACCTTAGACTTGAAATATAAGAGAGGAACTTAACATCAGGAAGATCTCAATTGAAGATTGACTTGGTAAATAGCATGACACATTCAGCTATCGAATGCAGTGATGTAATAATGAGAGTCAAGAATGTATTACAATTCCCCTTGGACTGCGAAATTCTAACTTTGTCTAGCTAACTATGGTTCTTGAATGGCATTTTAAACATAGCAAACTGTCCACTCTACCAACTCAAACAACATACGCCGCTTAAACACAAAATGATAACTATACTGATGTTTGCTATAACATCAGTAGTGCACAAAAGAACAGAATATTAAGACTTTGTAAGCACCTTCTGTTCGAGCATTCGTCTTGTGAGTCTTAGAAAATACTGATGTCTCGAAAGCTTCTTTTGCGCTATTAGTAGGCCAGTCATCTGTATAGTACTTGCAAGCAACACGCTTTCCTTCTGAATCAAGAAGAAGAATGCACTTTACAGAAGGGCATAAATCCTAGAAAAGAAGAAAAGCAAACTTATTTAATGTTACATAAGACGAAAATCCATAACCACATTTTTCATAAAAGATCATTGTTTTCAAAGTGAGAAACTCAGGCTAACAATAGACTATCTTCTACCACACAAGGACAATTACACATCCAATGTTTTCATGTACTGTTTTTCTTATTTTCTTTTTTAACGAGAACAGGATCTTGACCAATCAGATAGAGCCAAAATGTTACAGATTACAGAAAAATACTAAATGCTGTACAAATCTCAGCAATCACTTAGGTTTACTATTTTCTTTAAAAAATGATTGTGCAATATCACATTTGGGAATTCTAACTAGTATATATACTTCCATGTTCAGGTAGAGGCATGTAGAATACAGCAAATGAATAATTGCATTACCTCAAGCAAATCCAATCAAATCAAGTATTAATTAGACATCCTTCACGGGGAAGAAACTCTTACAACCTCAATTAACAAGTACTACAGTAAGGGATTAGTAGATCCCAGAAAAATTCATCAATGTAATGATAGCAGTTGTTTATGGTTTACTAGGTCATACACAAGTATTCTCATATTCATGTACCCACCCGAGTTAAGGAGTCTTCAGATTAACGAATCTGGTGAGAGTGTATAGCATGAATAAATAGGATTAAAGCTAACGAGGCTTAAAATAAAACCGTCAAATTCAACCCTCAATCAAAATCCAACACAATTGTAAATGCATAGAAACTGGGAAAACGATTTCAGCCATGAGAGAGAGAGAGAGAGAGAGAGAGGAGATACCATGGTGGAGAGAAAGCAGGTCGCAGATCGGGGTCGCTCGGCCTTGAAGTTTACAGTTGGTGTGTTTAGAATCAGAGATCAGAACGAAGAGAAGAATAAACCGTTACTCTATTCACAATATTTCAACGGAGTCGTAAGTAGTCGGACTAAAATTGGGCTTTGTCAATTCAATTGATTGGGCCCGGCCCAAAAATTTTTTAGTGATGGGTATTCTGGATTCTATTTTCCAAGTTCTAACCCTTTTTTTTCCCTACATTTCTACAAAATTAAATTACTACATTATTATTATTTGATGAATTTTAACATTTAAAAAAAAACCATTATATATGTTGTGATTGTCATCAACAGCATTTTTTATTAGTCTCGCAATTCATTAATATACTATCCTTGTCATATAAAAATTTCCCTATTTAATGAAAATTATTTGATTGAAAATTTAGTAATGGGATGACTTTAAACCCACAAATAAACTGAAAAGATACCAAAATGGAGACAAACATAGAATACAAATTGAAATGAGAGACTCTTGTATATCTAGATTTCTGCATTGCAGCATTGACCATTTTAATTTGAATGAGTTGATAAAACCTAAGATAGAAATGAAATATTGCTTAAGAAAAATAAACTATACTAAACCATAAAGATAAAACAATACTCCACAATCAAGAATTTGCCAATTAAGAATTGGTGAAGAATTTGCCAATTCAGCAGTACTTAACCACTGAGAGTTTCCAACAGTACAAAATAGAGAAATTCTACATGTATTCTATAAGCCTGTTTATTTCCCTGTGGAAAACTGCACTTGGTTTGCCATTGGAGTAAAAATCTCACAATTCCTTCCACAGTTCTATATGTGATAAAAAAACAGAGTTCTAACCAGAAAAATGCACTTCCTACACTTGTGCTTTGTATAATGCTCCAACACGTTGTCGTTCACATCTACGCTGCCTTCTCCCACGTATGAGACTGAAATTGAAACTGGCTGCTATATATCCAAACACAAAAAAGGTTGGTGGGAGAATGTATGGACAATTGGTTTGCGCAATCATAGACAAGTATTTGACTTTGGGAAACGAAGGGAAATAGGCCGACATAATGCATATTATCTCTGTAGCCCTGCAAAGACAGTGAGTATGAGTTTGGATCCACATAGACATACACATAACAAGGTTGGGAAGTGAAACAGATCATGCAAGTGGAACTAAGATCATAGAGGAAGTGAGATAAAGATGGCCACTGGTAATCCGCGAATGCCTTAAGTTAGAAACAATTTACAAGATCCTAGTTTGTGTCATCACCATTGGGTCGTCTAAGATTTCGGCATATTCAGATTTTACAAACTGGACAAGAGAATAAGCTATCATGCAAGATCTGGAAAAAAATAAGGACCCCCACTGAATACAGATGTTGAATCTTAACTCCACAGGTCAAATCACATTTCTAAATGTTCCAATTGTTCATAAATGGAATTTATCGAGCTGTCTTAAAGACGGAATGTTGACATGTGGTGAGCATCCCCTCGCAGCCACCTTTTTCTCCACTAACCTATCTCTTCAATGATGAACTGAGTTGACTTTGCTATAATCCAACATGAAATGATCCCAAATGAGCATCAGACGATGAGTGACCAGTAATAGTCTATTTGTTTAGCTCTTTCTACATAACTGAAAAGTTTGTTTCATGAGTTCAACTAAGAGAAATGCCAAACCAAGCGTAGGATTAATTTGCCAAGTTGAAATATTATGATATGTTTCACTGCAAGGGGTTATTAATCATTATCCTAATAAAGAAGTTTCATTTCTGGAAAATAAAACCAAACCTTTCAAGCAAGGAATTGCTGTTTGGCCACTTCAAATACAGAAAAAAGAAACTAAATAAGTAATGGAATCACTAATATTCAGATTGAATGAAGCAGAGCCATGATTCATTATTAATTATTACATAGCTTCTCTTAAAGAGCTTGGAGCCTCCATCAATGAATTCAACTTAACACTTCTAGGAATTAAATAAACCAGTAGATCCATGGTCACACCAAATTTTACATCAAACTTTGACTTTCTCTTCCAGTATCATTCATTTATCACCAGAGTCAACACTATTCCAGCATCATTAAACTAGCTTGCATCAAAGATACCAAACAAGATCGAGCAACATATACATTACAGATCAAGACTACATTTTTCACATTACTTAATTGCCAATTTGCTAATCTTGGATCATTCCAGTAAGTCCATAGTTCAGCATTTCTCAGATTATGCAAGAATAGAATTTGCTCAAATTGATTAAAAACAGAACATAAGTCATTTTCTTTTGTTTTTGTGGTAAGAGATTACCTGAATTGGAGTTCTATTTAGTCAATGGCTTCTGCAAAAGAGCAGTCAAGTAAACCTCCCCATTTTTCACTCCACTTGTATCACTCTTATCAGCCACAGCCCACTTCACTTTCTTGTACCCCAGCTTCCCTATCAAGGGTGTATACACCTTCTCAAGATCTGTTCTTTTACTAAAGAAATGGTCTAACAAGAAGTATCCTCCACCTCTCAACACTCTATCCACATCAAAGAACAAGAATTCCATCGAGGTAACTGGTATCCACCGGTTAATGGCGTGCCCACACCGCACAAGATCCATCGTCCCATCAAACACCGGCAATCTCTGCTGCAATGGCGCATGGAGGGGCACCAACCCCCTGATTGCCACTGCTTCATTGTAGGGTGCACCAAGATTCATCGTAGTGGTCACAACGGTGACGTTTTGCAGCTTCATTTGAGCTGCGAAAGTTCCAGTTCCACCGCCAATATCAAGAGCAAGCCTAATCACACTCTTAGCTGATTTGGAAATCTGCAAAAGCTGTGAAATTGGGAGATCCAGATCTGTTCTGTAACTCAAGTATCTAGATTTTTCGATTCTCATATCAAACCCCATCTCAGGTTTCAAACCAGCAAAGCAAGAGAAAGTCTTGCAGCTGTAATGGCTCAAAATGGCTGCCTTTTCAGGGAGAGGGGAAAAGGGGTCGGCGGGAAGAGTGGGAGGAGCTGTGGGAAGCGTTCTTGAGAAGCAGCGGCGGCGGGGGAGGGGGTGGCAGCCGCGGAGAATGAGATCTTCAGCAAGAGGGGAATCGTTAGGGCAGAGTGAGAAGGGGGTGTAGTTCATGTACTGGTGGAGGAGTATAGGGTTGTCTTTGCAGGATGAACCAATGGGGGCAATATGAGTGTAGATGAGCAGATCGGAAGGGGCGGCGGTGGTGGCGGTGGAGGGAGTTTTCTTGGAGGGTGGGGTGGAGGGTTGGAGGGCGGTGAGGTGGTTGATGGTGGCGCGTATGGTGGAGAGCTGGTGGATGAGGTGGTCAGGGACGGGAGGCGGAGCAGGGGGTTTAGATTGGATGTTGGAGGAGAGATGGTAAAGAGAGAGAATGTTGGTAGCAACCATGGCGAGTAAGAGGAGCAGGTTTAGACCCATGGTGAAACCCATTGGTGATTCTGTTGATCTGCAGATTCTGCTACTTCGAGTAGCTGATCTTGGATATGAGTGAGTGCAGTTCAGTAGTGATGAACAACTGTGATTGATGCCAACATTTTAATTATTGTGACGTTTAATTTTGTTTAATAAATTGGAGTATTTTTGTTGTAATAAAAGTGACTGTAAAAATTACACCATGGACCATTTTACACCGAGTTGAGTTGGGTTGAGTCAAGTTCTCAATTTACTTGGGTCAACTCAAATTCTGTCTGATACTTTTAAGGCCATTTACATACTCCCTCCGTTCCTTTATTTGTTCTGGGCACGTAGATTAAGGAATATTATTATTTAATATGTAATGGATAATTGTATTAGTGGGTGTGTATAAGGTTGGGAAAAAATACCGAAATTTCGGCATACCGTCCTTACCATATCGAAAAATACCGATTTTACCGAAATTTTAGGTATACCGAAATTTTTGATAAGGTATGATACCGTATTAAAAATTTTAGTACGATAAATGTATATAAATAATCAATACCGTGGTATTTCGATATATACCGAAATACCGTAAAATATTCAATTTTTGAGTAATATGATACCATATTACCATACTACATGATATATCAAATTATAACTATTATTTATATATTATAATTTTTAATTAAATTATATATATACACTATTTAATTAAAAGATTAAATATAAAATTCTACTGTATATTCCTTCATAATTATAAATGGGTGATAAAGTTGATTGGCTTTCATGATATCTTGTACTTCTTTTTCAATTACGTAGTTATATCCTATATGAAAATTTAAAAGTGTTGATGTTAATATAAATTACATATGGTTTTTGCGTAGATCTATTAGGTACTATTTATTTAATGAAAAATACTTGTGTAAACCGGGTTTAGATATATTAATTATGTAAACTCTGTTACTGTTTAGTACATAAAAAATTACTCTTTAGCACATAAATTGTTACTCTTCTAAATTAAAAAATTACTCTTCAAAATCTTGTAAATCATGATTTATTGATTACTTTTTAGTGCATGAAAATTACTTTTTAGAGATATGAATTATTACTCTTCTGTATAAAATTTATTACTCTTCAAAGAGTAATTCTTTATATACTAAAGAGTAATATTAAAAAATAAGACTTACATGTAAACCCGATTTTCATGAGACTTACTCTTATTTAATTTGGTGATTTGTTGATTGTCGTATATTTTTCTTATTATGAATTTGTTATCTATTAGAATTTGTTTTATAGCTATCTTTCACTTTTTTAGTACTGTTTTTTATTAGATTTATTGAATTTTAGGTGTATAACGGCATAACAAACTTTCTAATAAGATGGTATATACCGATATTTTAGGTATGATATGGTATACCGAAATATTGATAAGCAGAGGGTATATTATTTTCTTATACCGAAATATCGGTATACCGAACTACGATATACCGAAAGTTTAGGTAAGATAACAGTATGATTTTTTATATACCGAAAATTTCGGTATGGTATTTGGTATGACCAAAAATCTTCAGTATGCCATACCGTCCACCCCTAGGTGTGTAGACCCCATGTTTTAATTGTATTAGTGGGTGTGTGTCTCATATGTCAAAAAAAAATGGGATCCTTTGGATGAGACAACCAAAATGGTAAAATGGAACTCTTACCTAGGGACGGGGAGTATTATTCACTTAAAATATTAGTATTTTAATTAATTTAGCAATTCGAATTTGTCCCATATTATTCACTGTAAATAGTAATCCTTAATTTTATTATCTATATATATATATAATAACACAATAGTGTTATAAATAGAAAGTTTCTGTCAAAAATTACTACTATAAATAGAAAGTTGAAAAAATATATTACAAATGAATAATAAAAAATACACATGTCAATTTATAAATGGATGTGTGTGATGTACTCTTCAAAGGGAGAGTGAACAATAGTAACAATATTTAATTAACCAATCAAAATAGTTTTTTTTTTTTTTTAAGTTTATCCAAAATTTCAAATGATTATAATTTTTTTATTTTAAGTCAAATTTACATGAAAATTATATCAAATTATCCGTCTTTTTAAGATCTTCGATTTGACATCCATATCACAAATATAATATACTAAAAGTAATAATTTTCAAATTTAATAACAATTTATTCTTTTTTAAATATTGCTTTTATCATATATTATTATTAATGGATAAAAAATATAAATAATAAATTTATTTGACTTATTTATCACTAAAATTTAAAATATTACTAATTATTGAATTTATTTTAATATTAATTATTAGGTAAGAGTTTTCATGAGAAGAAAAGTTATATTATCCTATGTAATTAAAAAATATTTATATTTCAACTAATATAAAAGTACTCTTGCACTGAAGAAACATGCCACCAAAACTAACGAAAAATATGTATAAAAATAGCGCATAAAATTGTGAATCGAGTTTATATGTGAACCATATTTTTACATATTATTATTTGTACATGAAAATTTACTTTTTAGTGTGCAAAACTATTATTCTTCAAAATGAAAAAATTATTCTTCAAATGCTTGCGCATTTTAGTCTTTAATATATTAAAAATTAGTTTTTAGAGATATAAACTATTACTTTTTTGAATTAAAAAAAAAGATATTTTTTAAATAATAATTTTTTATATATTAAAGAGTAATTTTATAAAATTAGGATTCAAAATTGAACTCGATTCATACAAGATAATTAGTGATAAACATGTCGGACAAGTACAAGAAAATCTCCATAAAACAATACTCATAATACTTGATAAATTAATAATTTGTCAGGTTACAAATTGTGACCGATTCAAATTTGAGAACCAATCAATTAAATAATATTATTTTATAAATTTTTAAAATATACTTAAAATTCCAGCAAAACTATTAATTAATAATTATTAAAAATATCTCTCTCTCTCTCTCACACACACATATATATATATAATTATATTATTATTTTGGATTGTTTAAGACAATGTAGGAATATATGATTGCATAATTTAAAGGATTCGCAATCTACACATTATTGAAATATTTAATTGTATATTTTATTGTAATTTTTTAATCTTTCTATGTATTTATTTATTTATAGATATAATAATCAGTAATGAAAATCAAATAATACAATTAACTATTTATATATTCTTAATACTAATATAACTCTATTAAATATTTCTTATGTATATAATCTCTCTAATTAATAAATTATTAGATTATCAATCGTATAATATGTCTTTGAATTAATAAAATTCCTCTACCAACCAACGATATTAATTTAAATAACTTAATAGAGAATATATCTAATCTATATTAATATAAACATAAGATAGTGACATGTGTAAGAAGATACCGCCAAAATGCTCCTAATATGGAAGAAAATAATAAAAAATATGTATGGAAAATCTAAGAAAGAATAAGAAAAAAAAAAGAAAGGTGGCAATGAACAAATCAATAGATTTGATTTTATACAATGAATTTTACTACTCCACTTTTTATGCAAAAATAAATTTACAAACTTGCGTCAGTAATCTTAGTAAATGAGCATTAAGATATAATAAATTAAACGATATTATATTGAAATATTAAAATTATCATGCTTACATAATAATTCTAAATATAAGATTATCATTATTATTGTTTTTATAATTAACTTTTGAATTTGTTAAAAATTTTATAATTTATTACGTTGAGTATAGATTGATAAAATTAAAGTTGAAATATTAATAATAAATAGTTAACTTCTAATTAAATTTATTTACATACTATCAATTAATCTTTATTGGAATTATACACACCTAATATAATTCATCATTTTATTATTAATTAGTTTTTCCCTTAATTTATTTCATTTTATGATGCTAATATATTTAAAAATATTTTTTTTTTATTTACACTAACTTTACTAATATAAAATAAAAATGCCAATTCCTACCTATAATTTTAAGAGCATATCTATATTTATATCTATATCTATATAGAAAATTAATTGCATAAAATATAATCAAATCATATTCGATTAATCTAATATATAATCTAATTATTTCTAATATCTAAATATCTACCTATATAAACATGTATAATAGTGGTGTATTGGAGAAGCCAATTATATATAATAAGTCTTTTCCAAGAAGACACATTTGCCTCTACATAAAGATTGAAAGCAAGTGTAGAAAAAAAATGGAATAATGAAATAAATGACGTAAAGATTGAAAGCAAGTGTAGAAAAAAAATGGAATAATGAAATAAATGACGTGGCTGACGGTGATAAAACTCTTGTGCACGAGAAGGGGCAACTAAAACTCTTGTTCACGAGAAGGGTGTAGAAAAAAAATGGAATAATGAAATAAATGACGTAAAGATTGAAAGCAAGTGTAGAAAAAAAATGGAATAATGAAATAAATGACGTGGCTGACGGTGATAAAACTCTTGTGCACGAGAAGGGGCAACTAAAACTCTTGTGCACGAGAAGGGGCAACTATCAACGATGATAGCGATAGATAGAAGAAATACTTTAATTCATATATGTTAAATCTGTTTGTATTGAAGAAATAATATAATTCGTATATGTTGAATAAATATTGAAAGAATATGACAGATAAAATAAATGAGAAATATTGATAATTTAATTTGGGAAGAAATAATACAGCTAACATGAAAAATAATTTTTGAATTTTTCTCATTAAGAAATAAACTTTTTATAATAATATATACAAAATTTATCAATATTCACAAGAAAATAAGTATAGGGTAAAGAAATATATATATAAAAAATAAACATTAATTGATATATATTGATTCGTGAATTTAATGTTGCAAAAAAAATTAAATGTTGTAAAAATAAGCATCGGGTAAGGAAATTCAATGTTGCAAAAATAAGTATCGGATAAGGAAATTTATATCGGGTAAGGAAATTTAGTATTGCAAAAATAAGCATCGGCTAAGAAAATATATAAAAAAAAGCGGAATAAAAAATAATGGGTAGTTATTTATTAAAAAAATTTAATTATACTATTTATTTAATGATAGAGATTTAATTAAAAATTAATCTAACGGTTAAATCATCCAAGTGCATCGGTACATCAGGTGCACAACAGTTAAACTCTAAATTTTGATATTATAACCTTTAAGATGTGATGAATCTTATCTTGCAATCATGATATTGAATGCATAATATTACTTTAAATGGTTTTTATATATTATTTTATATAATGAATACTTATTTGATTTGATAAATTTATCGCTATTTAAAGTTAATACTAGGTTGTTGTTGTTATTATTATTATTTTTATTATTATTATTATAACAACGTATAATTGGAAAGTAATATTAATAATTATTATGGACAAGTTTTGTGTGAAATCGTACTTTATACTTTTTTAAAATAGTTATAATTTTTGCTATAAAATATTATCACTTTTATTTATCCTATAAATATGAATTATTACTTTTTACTGTTTAAGTATCACTTTTTGTTATAAAAATTATCATTTTTTATCCGTATAAGTCTCACACATGTCTTTGCCAATTATTATTTGAATAATAAAATTATTTTTATTAATAATTTGAACACAATAACACACACACACACATATATATATACTGTATATATATCATAACACCATTAGAATCCATACAAATAAAACATCATCCTAATACTATCCAATTTCATGATAAAATCAATAAAAATAGACTGATTCAAAATACACATCTATTATTATATTTTAAATAATTTTTAATCAAAACTTTTTATTGAATAAAAATTTACTAACAAAAATTGGGTAAGAGAAAAGCGATAAATTTTGTTATGTGAAGGCGGAGTTAAGAATTATCATTATAGTAGGGATAATGATATTCTAATTCACTCAACTCCATCATGCTAAATCATGTTCCTATCAATTTAAAAAATTTAACGAGAAAATAAACATTCATCATTTCACTTCTGAACACCAACTTTCTTCTTCGAATTCTAACAACATAAAAATATACTTTAATTAATGTAACATTTGTCATCCTAAAAAAAAAATGGAGTAGTATATTAACTATCAATAAACCTAATTTTTTTATATAACCATAACACCTTAACTCATCCTACATGCTAAGTTATAAGATCTAAAATAATTTTTTTTTATGACATTTATATATTATTATTATTATTATTATTATTATAAAATTTTATACAATAATTTATACATAATATTTTTTCGCGCATCGTGCAGGTGCATTACTAGTTATAATAATAATAATTATTATTATTTTATTACTTATGATATTTCCTTCTTCTTAATGATAATGATAGTATACCTTTTTTATTTATTTTTATTATCTGGGAGTGGGCCCAAAAACCCTACAATTATGTAGCCCATTATTATAACTTTCCATATGTTTTTCGGCCCATACAAAAGTAGCGTATAGCCCAATATAAAGTTATTGCTATATTTAAAAGCCCGTTTGTAGTATTTCTTTTTTTCTCTCTAAAAAAGAATATACCCTTTAAAAAAATTTCTAGGGTTTCCTATTATATCTGTTCTTAGTTCTTACTGAAAAGAACCAGGGGTTTTGAAGCAAGGGTTTAATAGTTCCTCTCCCTCGATGAATGAATTTTTAATCGCCATCTGTTACTTCAGTTCCCTGGATGCTACTTAGAACAATGGCCGCAGTTTTCTCTTTTTGGATATTCGGAAATTAAGGGTTTTTTCTTCTGGAAATATGGCGCAGGATGTGGAGGTGATGCAAGACAAGCCGTCCAACGCTTGCTGCGCCGCGGTAATCCTATCTTCAATCTATATTTTATTCTTTCTCTCTCTGGGAAATGCTGTCATGTTAATGTAGTTGTGGGGTGAGCTATTGATTTACTGAAAATGCTTGAATTTTGTAGTTAAAGAAGAAGTACACAAAGCTTTTGGAGAAGTATTCGAAGGCTGAAGAATTGAAAAACGAATTTCGCGTCTGCACAAAATTAGTGCAGGATAAATATGATCTGATCGAGAAAGAAAATGAAAGTCTCAAAAAAGGTAAGGTTTCCTTTTATTTGTTTTTGATAGTACTTTATTTTAGGATGCATCATTTGATTCATTTCAGAGTTCCGAGTAACTTCTTACACTAAAATGATTGAAGATGAGAACTAGAGGGTTTTCTTTTCATTAATGCTACTTCAGTTATTTTTATAATTACCTGGATTTATACTTTTATGGGCGTTATAAATGAGCTTCTTGAATCATTATTAGGGCGAAACTAGTATCTTTTTAATTTATTTTATTTTTTCCAGCACTGGAGGAAATCAATCTACAGGCTAATATGTGGAAAGATGAGAAAGAAAATGAAGCTGGTCGCCGTATTGATCTGGAGGACGAGGTATCTGCTTTGCAAGATGAGGTTCGATTGCTGAAACGGAATGACAACTCTGTTTCTGAAGAAGCAGATAAGCACCTTCAAGAACGGCTGGTTGTGGCTGACAAAGATATTAAGCAGCTGAAGGAGCTTCTGGATAAAGAGAAGGAAAGAGCTGATTTGGAAAAGAAGAATGCCGAATTGGAAAAGAAGAAATCTGATGAAGCTTTGAGGAATGTGGAGATGTTGAAAAGTAAGGTTAGTGAAGCTCAGAAGGTGGCTAATGCTGAAAGGAAAAAGTCAGAGGAAATTAGGGTTATGTTAGAAAAGTTAAAGAAGGGAACTGAAAATTTGAAGTCAATGCTGGCTTCAGAGAAATCTAAGTCTGAAGCTGCAGAAAGGAAAGTGGATTCCGAGAAACAGAATGCGACCAGTGAAAGAAATAGGGCAGATTTGGCAATGGCCAAATTTGAAGAGCAACGAGTTATTGCGGAAGCAAATTTGAAGAAGGCTATGTCTGAGAAAGATCGAGCAGATGATTTGAATCGAAAGTTGGAGGAGGTTAGGAACAAAGTTGAAGTTGCTGAAAAGAAATTGGAGTCAGAGAGACAGAAAGCCATTAAAGAAAGAAAACGGGCAGACGTGGCAGTGGCCAAATCTGAAGAGCAGCGGAAACTTGCTGAAACAAATTTGAAGAAGGCAAAATTTGAGAAGGATCGAGCTGATGATCTGAATACGAAGTTGGAAGAGGCTACGAACAGAGCTGCAAAGCTAAAGGAGGAGATGCTCAAACATAAATGTCCTGGTAAATTTGTTGAGGCTCAAGATCTTAAATCCAATGCTGGCAGAAATTCTGAACTGATAAGTGATGCTTGCGCTGGAATGAAGAACTCCCAATTCCCTCAGTGGATGGAAAAGATGCTCTTGGAGGAAGGAGGCAGTATTCTTAGGGAGATAAAGTGTGCAGATTTAGAGAAAAAGAAAGCAAAGAAACAGAGGAAAGCTGCAGAAGATCACAAAAAGACAGCAATGGAACAGAAATCTCGTGCCGATCATCTATCTAGAGAGTTGGAGAAATATAAGCTGAAGTGTGAAGAGTTAGAGAAAGAGCTGCATGATATGGTCTCGTACAGAATTTATGGCAGCATTCTACCCTCAAGAAACAATGATGTCACTCCTGAAACAGACACAGTTAAACTTCTAAAGAAACAGCTGGAGCTAGAAAGGTTGGTTGGAAAGCATGCCAAGAAAGCAACTAAGTTAGAAGCTTTTCGTAATAAGATGCTGCATCAAGAGCTATGTCACCTAAAACAGGAGTGTTTTCAGTTCCAACAGCGTTTGGATATACTAGATAAGAGCTTCTTGCTTGTCCCGGAAGGTATAAATCGGTTGGATAAGGTTAGTTTTCTTGCTCATAATTGATCCTTGCTTGTCTGATCATCACAAATCTGAAAAGTGCTGTCTCTCTATCACATATAGATATATCTGCAATATTTTATTTCTTTCTGTAAATTAAAAAGCATATTCTTACTTCCAATTGGTTGTATTTGTTTTTGAACGCACATATGAAGATTAGCATTTATCATCTGAATACTGTTCTTTGAGGTCTTTTTGGCTATGTCTATGATCTGTCCACTTTTCATTCTAATAAATAGTTTTGCAAGGTGAAGTCAACATGACACATCATCTTTTGTGCTATAAGTGCTATAGGTTGTATGCATGCAAGGATTCAAATGTTGTTCACTGTGGATTCAAATGTAAGGATTCTGACTCTTTAGTTAAACTGAGAGGTGTTGTCAGTGTGTGGCAAGGATTCTAAATTCTAATTAGAAAAATATAGACCAATGTGAATGATATTGTGATTTTGAATTTTAATAAAGTTGAGAACTTGCTTAGTTGTGCTTGTACTAAAAGATGAAGTTAATATTTTGATCTACTAACTTTAATTATAGACCGTATATTTGTCAAAGATGTCAAAACTTGTCTTGATAGACTTGCAATATTTCTAGGCAAGTAATTTGACAGTGTGTACAACTTTTTAATATCTCAGCTTTGGCCTTCAGCTACTCTCCAATGGTATTTGAAATTGTTATAAGGTAACAAGATTTGTTAATCAGTCTGTAGACTTCCTTTATAATTATTAAGGTAGCACGTTTCATATTCAGTATATTACTAACTAGAACTGTTTAGTATTGCACAATCTAGAAAAACATGTGGTATCTAGGCCTTTATTGGTATAACAATGTGTACCCTGTATTAAGTGCTCACATGCTCTTATTTTAGATTGATGATAATGAATTAAGTGACTTTATCTTGCAGACTGGCAACCAAGTATCCAAAGGAGAAATGGTAGGCTCAGGTGGATATCATAGTCAACTTATATCAGGTACAGATTCTCGAATGGATCCTCCTTATGGAGGTTCCAACCAAAAAATGTTACCGAGTTCTGCGATAAATTCCAGTTCGACATCTTTTTCTGATCGACCCTTGGTGGGATCACAGGAAAGAGGTTCTGTTTCTATCATGACATCGGCTAACCTTGGGGAAGATATGTCAAATTGCGAGCCAATAATTGCTAAGTTGTCTGACAAAATGACAACAAGGTGCAGCCAGCATGATGTAGCTATAGCTGATATTAACATGAGAAGTCCATTTAAAGATCGTCATAATAAAAGGAGGGTTGGCGCAGAAGAGTCCATGAAGATCATGTCTTCCAAGTGTCAGAAGTTGAATCAACGGGTATCAGAGAAACCTTCCAGTCTGCGTGGTATTCTCAACAGCCAGAAGGATGACCCAAAATATGAGAATCTAAAAGAGACTTATTTCAGAGAGCTTTCTAGACCTTGCAAGAAGAGAAGGACTTCGTCTGAAGGAACAGTAGTTGTTCATTCTCTGCAAAAATCAGGTGAGCCCAAAAAGATGCTTGATTCTAAGACTGATGACGCTAATGACTGTATGCCTGCTTCATCATCAGGGTCTGATATTATGAAATTGCATGGGCATTTTAAGGATGGAACGAAATATATTACTGGACAAAAACATTGCCCTCAAGGTTTTGATGAAATGTTGGCTGATGATTATGTGAAGTTGCTAGACCTGGACAATGCCGCCGATGAAGATTCCTATCGCAGAGCTATTGCTATGCCTCTGTCCCCTATGTGTCCTGAGGTTGAATTTAACAGCAATGAGAAACTTGTACTAGATAATCCTGAGATGCCTACATGCAGGAGCTTAGAGGGGCTGTACTATGTGAAGGATAATCAAGCACCATTTTCTAGCAATCATGTTATTGAGTCTGAGAAGAATTACACCAACCATTTTCCTTCCCAGTTGCAGACAGGAAGAGGACTTATTGACTCCTCGAAAAACTTGGATTCTCTGTCAAGAGGGGATACTAGTTTATCACATGAAAATGTGATTGGATCTTCTCATGGTGGAATTCTGAAATATTTTTTTGTATCGTCAGACATCAAAGACAATTCTAGCATTTTGAGGATTTTTCAGGCGATTGGCAGTTGCACTCCACTGTGTTCTTTCATTAATTCAGCAGAGCTGTTCCTTCTGCCTATTCTACATACCCTTTTGAAGGCGGAAGATCTTTCAATTAAGTAAGTATATTGTCTTGATAACCCATCCTCCGTTCTGTTTGTACGCTGTTCCTTTTATTTAGTTATTGGGGTTCAATTTTATTACACTTCAGAAATTTTTGTGGTTATTGTGAGTTTTATCAACCAAAGACCAGTATAACCTTCCAGATACAATGCTATGAAAAACCAATGTTTTTCCTGGGCACATCAATTTCTTGTGTGTTCCCACATTGCATGTAGGAATTTTATGTATATAACCTATTTTTTGTCCAGCGATTTGGCCCCTATTGATAGAATATGTTTGTGATTTCTCTCCACTCGGGTATTTTGTGAAACGTTGTTAGGTTCAATTAATGGATTTCTGGCCTTCTAGAACTAGCATCTCGACATTCATGCATCAAGTTTTCAAGTTGAATGTTGCGTGGTTTTATGTGTATATCGACATTATAGTGATAACATTCTTCAGTTTATTTGTAGTGTTTTGCACATGAGAAAACCTGAATTGGTGGCACTTGTGAGGTGCTTCTTTTCCCTCCCCATTTTTCTTGTCATGTTAATTGTGAGTGTAAGAAATGCATATTTGGAATTTAAATAGTAAATAGTCACAAATTGCTCTTTGCAAATAAACAATTTAGCTCTGAGTAAGCTACCTAGTTCTATGTTTAGATTGCCACCGGGAAGAAGCTAATCATAATTCTTTGCTCTATTGTGTGTGCAGAGAGAAGGCCTGTGTATTCTTCTCCTTAATACTGCATGAAATTTGTGAGGTTGGATTAGGAAGCTCGTCAAATTTGTTGAGTGATAATTCCGTTCAGATTCCTGGTTCAGTGACTAAGCACATCAACTCAGGTAATTATTATTATCGTTTTTAAATATCATGCAGTACTCAGTTGCAGTTTCTTTCTCATGTTCTTCATAAAACCAACTATTATATTGTTGTGCAGTATTCTGTGACCCAGATTTCAGAAGGTTATTTATGGAGTCATCTGGTTTAGTTGAGCTACTTGCCGTCCTTGAAGATTTTCTTCTTCAGGGACAAGTGTTGGTCTGTGGGGAAGTATCTACTGAATCAGAGATCCTCCACACCTCCAAGGCAAATCTCACTCTAAATGGTAATGAGGTAATGCTGTCAGAAGTGGTGGCTTCAGCACACCTGTTAATTGTGGGGGCTAATTTGTTAGCGTTGTTATGCTTAGCTGTTGACCATATTGGCTTTGTTTGTGAGGTATCATGCAACATTATCAGAATGCCGAAATTAGACCCAGCAGTAATGTTGGGTATTCTTCATGCTTTTGCACGCATATCCGGTTCAAGATACTTTACACTTCAGCAGTACTCCTTAGCAATGACTGTAGTGAAGTCCTTGGTTAATTTTCTTGAGAAGCAAATTTTGTTAACCAAATCTGCATCCTTTATCCAATCAGAGGTTGAAAACTCATCTAAAATTTGGCAGTGCACCAATTGTCCATTCTTAGATGGTGCAGTTTCCATGGAGAATGCAGCAGCGTTGCTGTTAGAGAATCTTCAGAGGCAGTGCTGTTCTGAATTATGTTCACAAGATTCCATTGCCTGGACAAACTTTCTAGCTCCTAGAGTACAGTATCATGAGGATGATACTGAAGAAGGTTCAGGCTTGAGAGAGTCTGTCCCGTTAAGTTCTACTTCTGGTGAAAATTTATGCTACTTCATAGACATTCTTTCTTTGGTTGAGGCTCTGGCTTCATTCATGGTATGCATCTCATCCTGTCCTTTGAGAATAGTGGTTTCCTTTCTTCTATTAGGTTTATTACTGATTTTATGCTTAATATATGTTGATGTGAGTTCCATCTTTGATATATTATAGCATGATTTTGATTGGATTTCCTTTAATCGACAATCATGGCTGTCATTGTAGGCAATCCTTCTTTTCTTCATTTGCACATCATTTCTTTTCTTATTGTTTTTCTCACGGCTTTATGTTTCTTGATAATGCAGAGCTGGAATTGGACATCTGATAACTTCATAGGGAAAATTTGTGAGTATCTGGAAGCACGTCTCATGATGGGTTCCTCTGCTGCTGTTATCATACTTCTTGGTCAACTTGGGAGGTATCTACATATTTTTTCATATGCTTATGCTGTGGATTGGCTTCCTTGTCCTTAATATCTTAATCAGATCATAAATATTAAATCATAAAATAATTTTTTTTGATAATTATGTTTGAAGTCTAATACTGCATCATTATGTTTTAAAGAAGTATATCTGAATAATGTTTGTAGTTTCAGTCTCAGCAAGTCGTCACTTCTCAATCATCTAAACCCTTGAAACTTGTGATTTCAGTTTTAGAGACAAATACAATTGATATGTTACGGATACTCATATTTTCACTTGTACAAAACTGCCAGTTTTTCCTGTCATTTTTCATTATTCTAAACGTTAACTTGAGTATCATTTGTCTTGTAGTCTTGGAGTTGATACCAGTGGATATGATGATGCTGGTGTTAATAAACTGAGAGGATGGTTATCTGCAGTTGTACGCGAAAGCACTTTTATGAAACTGAGCCTTTCTGTTCAATGTGCCATCATAAATTCTTTATTCGCTCTTACTACTATCAAACTCGAAGATATAGTTTTGGGTAAATTTGAAGCTCCAGCAGTCACAAATCACTCCATTCCTGCTAGTCATGTGAGGGATTGGTTTTTTTCCTTGACTCCCGAGCAACAATCATTCTGGACAATTCATCAGGCTACAAGTGAGAGCAGTTGCTGAATTTGTTCACCCCACAGTTCAAAGGTAGTACCGGGTAAAATAGAAATGGTTTATGGTGCATTCTTGGCAACCTCTTGTCCGCGTGTTCAAATCGAGTTTTTTTCTCTTCGACGAATATTATGTACAGTGATGAGGGATTCAAGAAACAAGTGCCAAGGTCTCTCCATTGCATCTTCACTCTATCTTGATTTAAAAGAGGCAATTTTTTCATATTCTACAAATGTTCATCCTGGAGAGAGCTAGCTTGTTAATTTTCTTCAACAGTGATGAAAATTCTCTAGATGAGCTGTTTAATTTTCATTAGCTCTTCAGTCATCACTGAGATTGCAAGATTTATGCCCCCAACGCTTTCTCCAACTCCAAACTGGAGTATAAATCATTCAATACTGTATTGCTAACATTTTTAGACACAAATGCAGATTTAATAGTGGGAAGAACAGTCAAATATTTTCACATTTTCTACAATATAGGATCTTCTTGTGGAGTCAGAAGGACATTGAATCCCAGCTTATTCTGAAAATTTTTGGAAATTTAATGTAATCATGTTAGTAATTTGCATCTCACAGCAATCACAGCAACTGAAAAGAGCAAACCTGGATAAATTTTGTATAATAACAAGATTTACATTTTTGAAGTTTCACAGAATTAATCAACACACATGGAGGGTTCATTTACAACTTCCTCAATGTGTAGGAGATGAGATGAGGTGGAGCTCATATAGATAGATACATTACAATCCCCATAGCTGGATCCAGGGCAAGCCTATCACCCCGACGAGCTGCGTCCTCTAGTGTGTCGCCTCACAGCTGAGTTTGGCTGATATCAGTGGTGATGGTGATGAGTTTCCATAAGATCGGCAAGAGTGATCTTTCCACAGTTGCCAGCGTCCAGCCGTGCAAACTGTTGGCATATCAGGGAAATGTCCTTCTCTGAGATCTTCCCCATTTCCTTGAGCTTGTACACTACAAACTCTGATTTCCTGCAACAAAATGCGTCTTCTAAGTTCGTAAGCATTTGGATTATACGAGGAGGTTTTAACCCTTTAGAACATCAAGCACCTATGCTCTATTTTCGCATAAAAATGAGCTTCTACTACACATGGAAATTATAAGATTACTACAAGCTAGAGAAGTTTACATCCTCCCAATGTAAATAAAGATTGCTGTGGAATCTGTCAGACTTAACGTCGGTCTATTGTAAAAGATTCAGAGTGTCTTCAACTATTAAAGCAAGACGAGTTCAACAACTATGTGTAAGTATGCATGCTAGTAGATTTCAGAGATACAAGGTAACCTAAAGTTAAAGCAAGTAAAACTATCTGGAAGTAGCACCTTCAATATTAAAACAACAAGAAGCATAACAAACGGGTGAAACGAGAGAGCTTACGTGACAAAGCCATTGTTATCAATGTCTGCAGCAAGAAACTGAGCAACAGTCATGTCTTGTCCAAGCACCCACTTAGCCATCCTCCGGTGTCGTTTATCAACTCTAGCCTCAGCCAAGTAAAGAAAGGCTCTAGCTACAGCAAGCGTCGACACAAGCAACCAAATAGATGCAAAAACCCGTCCAGGCAACGAATTAAAGGCCCTATCCCCATATCCCACTGTTGTAACAGACATCACCGAAAGATAGAACGAATCCACCCAATCCAACTCCTCAACAAAATGCATAACAGCAACCCCAATTCCAATACATAAAACCACAACACCCAAAGCCAATCCAACCTTCATCCGAATCCTCATTCTCCCTTTCTTCACATCAATGATATAAGACCTAGGGTCATGAGAATTCCCATTCTTGGCAGCCCTCCCACTCTCATTCTTAATAGTCTTTAATAGATAGTTCTCTTGAAGATCAAGCATGTAACTAACCATCCCACTCAACAAAATATCAATAAAACCAAATCCCACAAGTACAAATGTGATGGAAAACAACTTGGTTGCAGTACTACTAGGAGTTATATCACCGTACCCTATTGTACACATAGTCACAATACAAAAATATAAAGCATCAACAACAGGGTGGGTCTCAGCTCCACTGAAATGATCTCTATTAAAAGAGTATATAACAACACCAAGGCTCAAATATATGATCAACAGAACAACACCTTGTCTTAAAATGGATAGTTTACCAATTTGGGGGGGTTTTGTATCTGAACCAAGATCAATTTCATTGATTGTGGCCATAGCTGGTGCAGTTTTGGACCTGTGAAGATTGCTCTTAGTAATGGGGTAATTGGGATCACTCAACCAATACTCGTTTTCTTGGTCAAAATTCGATCTTTGCTGGTCATGATTTAACCTCTCACTTTCAAGATTGGAAACTCTTGGGGATGTGAGTGGTAAGCTCAAAGCCTCTAGAAGATTTGCTGAGGAAGAATCCTTAAGCTGAATTGATGAAGATGAAGATGAAGGTGAGCCAAATATAAGTATGTCCTTGATTTCCTTGGAAGAGGGTGTGATGGGCACGGGCGGAATGCAAATTTCACTGTCTTCCGGTAGGGGGCAGAGTATTGGCGGCGGAAGTGGCGGCGAAGGGTGGGGCCGTCTGGTGTTGATGTAAGAGAGGAATGGCTCTTCCATGTGAATTAGGGTAAAGTCTTTCCTTAGAATATTCCAAAATTTACGCCGATGGCGGTTGAAGGTTGGCCGGAATATTCCAAGACGGCGAGGGGTCTCACATGGCGGGTTTCCGATGATGGCGGCGGAGAAGAGCCCTTGTGGGGAATCGGAAAGTACTTACAGCAAATGGAAATCATTTGATAGAGATTCGATTATAATTCTAAGGACCGATTGACTGGTAAGGGGAACAGAACGTGTAAGGGACTGTTTGGCTGCGTCTGAAGGTTAGGGACACTTTGGCTCAACCCCCAAAAGATTTTACTCCCGAAGAAAAAAAAAATCGGAGTCACAAATATTTGTAATTATCTAAATATATTTTTTTAACAATAAAAAGTTGAGGCTATGATAATAGGATTTTTCATTTTTTAAAGTTTGGTAAATCGAAATCAAAAATAGGTGTTCTAAAGTTTTTATTCTAACTAAAAAATGCTATAAAATGATTATTCTATTCTAATTTAATATGCATTATTAATTATATAAAAACATCTTCTCTTCTTTTATATTAATTTACATTATTGGAAGATCATAGATGTTTTATTTTAGGATACTAAAACATCAAGTAAATATTTTTTTGAAAAAAACATACTATACTCTTAAATGAATTAGAGTAGTATATAATATGTGAAGAATAATACTCCATTATACGTACAATGTCAATAAGGAAAAAGCCGAACACGCCCTTAGCAATTATTTGTGGCATAAATACCCAATTATCAATGCTTAACTTCTCGTATATTACCATTTGACGCAATGATGAAAAGGACGTAAGATGATTGTGTTATCCTTTATTAAAGTGGATAATGTCACATAAATAAGTAACATGTTTTTTAATCAAATTGATAAAACTCATAAATAAATAAATAATTTTTTTGCACCCATATTATACATAATCTTTTTAAACTAAATCTATTTGATATATATTTCAAATCGAATACGTTAAAATAAATAAATAAATTTACATATTAGATCACGTGAAATAGAGATATAGGGTTTTTCCAAAAAATTAATATAACAATTTTACTATATTCCCCAGTCATGTGTACATATCTAAATAAATTTCTTTAGTGTATAAGAAAAGGGAAAACGTAGAAAAGTACCTCCAAACTCTCTGTCGTCGTCTTCCTCCAAGTATCTGGTAATTTATTATTAATTAATTAAAGTAAATTAATAAATGAAGAAAGTTTGCGGTGCTTATTCCATGCTGGGTTGAGTCAATTTTAAATACGATATTTTCAATTACTAATTATGATTACCACCTACCCTAATATCTTAATCATCATCTAATTAAAGAAATTGCAGATCCAATCTCTCAAACAAAATATTTAATAAGCAAAAATTACCAAGTCCACAGCTACAATTCAATTTTATTTTTTGAAATTATATCAGCCATCCAAGTTGAGGTCACCCAAAAACAGAAAATATTAATGTCAACTGGTTAAATCATTGACAAAAGGACTGGCCCCAACTCACTGAGTTACTGCTAATCTATCTCCATGGAAGTCCTCCCACATTCCTGCTTCTCATTTTTTATAAATTGGATTATTCAATTTATAAAAAAAAAAAATTATATCAAAATTGCCTGAAATTGACTGTTTGTGATATGCTAGCTGACAAGTGGGCAGGGCCCTAATGGTGGTCTGATTTGAACATAACCCAAAGCTAGGACCTTCCATATTATTTAATTGGCCCACTAATTCCTCTAATCATTCAATTATTCTCTAAACTACTAGTACTATTTATTTATTGTACATCTTAGTTCGTATCTTAATTAAAATAAGACTAGCTCAATCTATTAATAATGCGATTAATAATGGGTTAATTGCATTAAAAACCTCAAACTTTCAATCTATTGCAAATTAATTTCGACTTTTATGAAATTAAAAAAAAAACCATGACCTTTTATGTTGGGTAATTCGCACCGTCGGACAGCTTAAGCCTGCCCGATGGCTGACATGACTTTTTAAAAACACGATGGACAGACACGTCAACATCTAAAACGACGTCGTTTCTTTTCTGCCTCTTCCCCAAATTAAAATCCAAGCCCTAAACAAATCGAACCCCAAACCAAAAACCTGTCCCTAATTCTCCATTCCACGATTCCAATTTCCAAAGAAAGTTCTCGATTCAGGTGGAGAGAAATTCCCAACTTGCGAAATTTCTACGCATTGAAGATGTCTCTATCACCAAACTCTTCACCTGAAGTGACGCGATTTGCTGCTGAAATTATTAGGCTCTTGAACGATCTTCGACAGTATGTGTTACTAAACATTATGTGTATTATGCAGTTTTACCTTTTTAAAAATGTGTTTAATTCCATTTATTAATTTATCTCATGGGATCTTATAGGTTCCAAGATTTCTATGAAGAAGAGGAGAGGGAAATGTTGATGAAAGAAGTATTTGAACTGCGAAATCGGGTATCTTGACTACATATTTCTTCTTCATTGGCTATCATTCTTTTTTGGTTCATAGTTTACTTGATGAGACTTTAATTATTGAATTCTTCTTGTTAACAGCTTACTTTCTTCCTTGATGAAAATTCACACATTCCTAATGATTTTGAAAAGAAGGTGACATATGCCATTCAACTTTTTATAAGATCTACTTACTGTTTTTGTTTAAAGTTCATTACATAGATTGATGTGATTCAGTTTTCAGATGCCTAATTTTTTGTTTTTTATTTTTCTTTTTGATTAGGATTAGAATCACGAAGGCAATGACAATGGCTTTCTCCATAACGAGGTTGGATTTTTTTATTTCTGAAGTTGTTATCTTGCAGTTGAGGAAAACACTTTCTGAGCTTGAGGATTGCAAGGCCATACTTAACCATTGCATGGAAGAAAATGCAAAGCTTCAAAGGTGAAATTTCAAGACAAATTTACACTCTATTATGCATGATCTCATGTTCAAATATTTGTTTTTAATTAATTTTTCTAATAATCTTCTACAGAGACTTAGTGAAGTTACACGCAACAGTTAATAGCACCTCAAGTGGAACTCAAGATCTAGATTGCAGTACAAAGTTATCAAGGTACATGATGCTAATAATTTTTTGAAACCTTCAATAGAAATGTAAACTGTTCTTGTATTGTTTGGCATATATATGTAGATATTCAACTTTAATGAATTCTGATGTTTGTACCTGTGAATGTTCAGAAGTCCAAGAAGAGCTCAAAAATGCAAAATTGGTTGTTGAAGCTCTTGAATCTGAACAACTTCAATCAATTAATGAGATAGAAGATCTCAGGAACTCTAATGCTCGCTACGAAGCGATGTTAAAAGAAAAGGAGCTTCAAATTTCTCGCATAAAAGAGCAAGCTTCTTGCCATGAGTTCAAAGATGTCTCATCATGAAAGTCTTTAGAGAATGAGGACTCTCCTTTAGAGGCAAAGTTGAAAAAGATGCATGAATCTCTTGAGAAAGCAAAGAGGTTGAATAATTGGTACCAAAGCGACCTTGCATTTCTAGTGATTTTTTGCGCTGTTTGGTTTCGAGTAGTTTGACAATGAAATTGTATTATGAGAACAATAGGGGCTTTCATCATTGTGCTTTAATCTTCAGTTCAATGAAATAGAGTACAGTCTAATATTCATCTTGTGTAATACATAGAGCAGAAATATGAATACACAATAATTCATTATCTAAGCCAATATAAATTATGTAAGAAATGGGGAAATACATTTGATTTGATAACATATCTCTTTATAATATACATATTACTATAATACAATTTGATCAGTGCAAGATCAAATAGAGCCCAATTTGCTAAAATTTAATGAAATAATCACTTAATACACCGAGCTATAAATTATCTATTTTATTTTGACCAATTATAGAGCATAAAAGAAAATATCTAAAGAAAATGAGAGAGGGGGGGGGGGGGGGGTGGTGGTGGTGGTGGTAATCTATTAATCAACGAAGTCCATCTGAAAATGCGTATGTCAAGCAGTAATACCACCAAAGTTAGTGCGAAATACAAACACGATTTACAGGATATTGACATCATAATTTGACTTAATGTAGTAATCTTGCGTTGCGCTCATATGTCTACCTTTCACTAAATCGCAATACTAACCAAACATTTTGCAACCCTGTCGGACAAGCTTAACAAGTTCCAAGATTTTTCAGAAAGGGAGGGAGATTAGAATGCAAAACAGAGTATAAGATAAAACAACTTAACTGTAACAATTATATGCTCTATCTCAATAAAAATCAGAAACACAATTCAAAGCTGGACACATTCGAACATATTTTCATGACATATATCTTCACTTACTAAATGTTCTAAAGATTGTTAGATCAATCTCTAACACATATTTTCTACATAAATGTATTCACTTACAAGTGATATTTAATAAAATGAAGTTTCATATGATCACAGGTGGTCAAATTCCAGCTTAACAATATGCAAAAACAGTTTGATGCATATATAAAAAAATAATTATCCCGTTAATCAAATGACAAAAACAAAAACTGAAGACTTGCAACGTCCTACGGAAGTGTTGCACTCTCTTGGGTCCCTCCATTTGATCCCGATCTCCACGATCGTCCCCTTCCTCTACCCGCTTCTCTTCCTGCTCCTCTTCCCGTTCCTCTTCCTTTTCTAGAAGAGGTTGAAGTTGAACCAACATGTGTTGAGGCTATAAAATGAACCCTCCTTTCTTCAGGCCTCTTTACATAAGAATTGGAATAATGTTAATAAACCAATAGAAGGATAAATATTATGAAATGATTGAACCTTGTAAAATGTACTAAATAATCATACCCTCATGTATACACTCCCAAGTAAATACCAAATCCTTTCCCAGCCTAAACCAATGACAAAACACAATAATTAAATTCAGCCAAGATATGTAAATAATGCATGTTCCACAAAGACAAGTACTTTGTTATCTTAATTATTTACCATAGATCACTCTCTTCCATGAGTGGCTGCACTAGTTTCAGTGGCAGTAACATAGGAGCTTGTTTGGGCAGCTTGTGCGCTTGGGTTGACTGTTCCTTCTCCAGCATTTCTAAAAAGAGAGCAATCTTAGAAGAGTAAATATAGTAGAAAAGAGGAAAACATATCACTGAAAAAAATTCGCAGAAAATTACAATCCGTAAGGAGCAATCTTAGATTAAAAAGAGAAAATCAACTAGAGGGTGTAACGAAAGCAAAGACCAGACATGATTCATGAGGAGAATTTCTCAGAAGACAACCATATGAACACAAAAGTTTGTGAAATATATAAACACACTCAATGATCAACCTTACCTAAGTCTTCAATTGCACTCTTCACTTCATCGTTTTCTTCGCGGCTCAGTCCTTACGGTGGAAATTCGAATCGTGAGTAGGATTTGAGGCTGAATGTGAGCAGTTGTTTGTTTAGGGTTTTGTTCTAATTTGGGGAAAGAGAAAGAAAAGGAAACGACGTCGTTTCAAATGGCAATGTGTCTGTACAACGTGTTTTTAAAAAAGCCATGTCAGCTGCCCGACGGATGCGAATTGCACCCAACAGAAAGGTCATGATTTTTTTTGCAATTTCATAAAAGTCGGGATTAATTTGCAATAAATTGAAAGTTTAGGATTTTTAATGCAATTAATCCATTAATAATTAGGAAAAGGTAACGTACAATTGTTTTAACGCATTAAAGTAACTACTCGTATATTAAATCTTTCTTTGCTTATAAAATAGTAATACACAAATGTTTTTTTTTCGGAACATTTGTGTTTGACGATATCACATTAAACTGTTTTTCAGGTTTTTTAAATAATAATTATCAATTTTTAAAAAAATATTGCACTTTCATTAAAATTATTATTTATTTATTAAGAATTATTTATAAAATAATTCATAATACTAATTAGTTCGATTATTATTTTTATTAAAATATTATCGATTCTTATCTATTTTACGACAGATTTCAGAGCGGATTACATCTTTCTAAAACACACATCTCAATATAAGAGCACGATTATATATATCTTCCTACACCAAATAAAACGTGTAATGTAATAAAAAAGAAAAGGAAAAAAAGAAAAACATCATAAAAGCATAAATAGGATAAGTGAATTTCAAGACTTTGACTAATGAGCAAGCACAAATGGAATCAATAAAAATAATTGAAGAGAAAATTGCGGCACGACCCCGTCAAACCATCTTATTCTTAATTTAATTAATTTTTACCAAGATTATTGTCCAAAATTTAAATAATATATTAATAAATATCCTCAACGCAACGCAAGTAGTCACAGTTAAGTCAAAATGGAGAACATCAAATTAAAGGTTGGTCAAAAATATAGGGATTCGCAAACAAGAACACATTTCACATTGGGAGAAACCTTATTCGGTTATTACATGTTTATTATATGAATTAATTAAAATAATTGTGGTTTAAAATAAATTAATAAGGGTTTTTATACTTAATTTTGACTCATTCAAAACATTCCAAGTGGAGTAGATTGATAGTAATGATTATGATTATATATTGACTTTGGACCTCTTTCTAGGTGAAAGAATTGATGGAACCCCACAAAATGCAGTTTTAAATTGCAATCTTTAGTTCAATTTATGTTCACTTCAATTACTATATTTTATTAGTGTATTATATGCTGTATCTGATCCCATATACCTGTTCACTCTTTCTCAATATTTCAAGTAAAAATTGTTTAATCAAAAAAAAAAAAAAACTTTTACATTCAAAGTCTCAAAAGAATATTTAAATTTAAAAGTTCAGTTCATTTTTAACCCATAATATACTTTATAATTTATTTTACACCTAAAAGAATCAAATTAATTTAAAAACAAATAACATTACTTAAAAATATTTTTTCTTAAATAATGTAGTAGAATATTAGAGTTAAAAATACTAAGAAATGGGGAATGTTAGTTGGCAAAATCTTGTGTGCGCCCGGGCGCACGGGCACACTCCGTGTGCCTTTAGAGTTTTGTGTTAAATTGTATACCATTTAGTATAAAGATGTGTATCCTTTATTTTTTGAAGAAAAATAAAAAATATTAATAAAAAATATATACTCTTTAGAACAAAATGGTGCACCCTTATTAATTAAAGTATATATCTTTTAAAATAAAATAATGTACCCTTATTTATAATATTAAATTCTAAAGGCGCACGGTGCGCCTATGAGTTAGTTTGCTATTGATTTAAATCTATGCATTAAAAAAAAAGTTATTATAATACCTTAAAAGGAAAAAACAACTAACTAATATCCCTCTATCATATTTTAATTTCAAATTTGCCATCACATTTTTAACACACATAACATACTTTATTATTTACTATTTATTACAAAAAAATATCATACCACCCTCAAAAGTAAATCAAAAATGACATTTCTTAAACTCCGTATCTACAGTAAACGTGAAGATGAATTTGGGACGGAGGGAGTAATAGAGAACTAGAAAGTGCTCAAGCTAATCTTACGTACGCAGTAAAAAGAAAAACAAAAAGAAAGAAGGTTATAACAGGCATATATATAAATCTTCCAATGATAAAATAAAATTTAATTATAAATGTGGATTATTTATTAATTTTCAATTAATGTCGATTAAGAGCCTAATGGTGTATTGCCTTTTTATGTGCGAATAGAATAAATATGAAATAAGTCGTTATTGATTGGCTCCAAAATGGGCCCTTTTGAATCGGTCATAAGCTGACTTTATAGAACTTCTCTGCTATTTAATTACTCTCTCTTAATTATCAAATATGGAATTTCATATTAGTAGTCTTAATCTTGTACTATGATCAGACTCAAATGTTTCCAATCACACTTAAATATATTAATTTCACCGAAATAATTAATCTTATACTATAGCATGCTTACAGTCGACAATATTGCAATTATTAATCAAACGTTTAAATGTAAAATTTGAAACAAATACAGTATGATTTAATTTAATTTACAGATTGTTTTGGAACTTACTAAAAATTTGTTATTTATATTTATTTATTTTGAAAATTAATAAAAATATATTTATTATGTATGTGATAAAACGGATGTGTCGATATCAGAAAGATTCCTTCAAAAAAAAAATTTCGTACATACTATCACATATGATATATACCTAACAAATAACCTGCCCCCAATTTTGCATTGACGAAAATTTCATTAATAAAACCAAATAATATTATTATATTTTATGTCACATATAATGGGCGCAACTTTAGTCAATACTAATTACTACCTTCTTCCTATTTCTTTATCATTTTGTTTTTGAACTGGGAAAGTTATTGGTTGCCACTCTGAATTTTGTGGAGAATCGTGAACAATATTATGAGAAATCAATTTTAGAAGAAAAAAAAAAAAGAAAAAAAAAGTTTAATTGATGGACTTTTCTTAATATGATCTTAGTACAAAATTGTAGCCAATATATAGCTTAACATAGGTGGAGGGTTAGAAATGTAAATAGAATCTTCTAAGTTCCTAATTCATATATTCCCTCCCTCCGCTTTTAAGGCATCCATTTTACTATTTTTGACGTCCGGTTTAAATGTATAAATTTCCCCTTTTTAATAAAAAAGTACACAATATGACCCAACACTTCCCTCTAATACAACTACACACTTTACATATAATAATAATACTCCTTAATCCACGTGCAAAAAACAAATTGATACCTTAAAACTGGACGGAGGGAGTATATTTTACTATATCCAATTATCCATAATAAATTAATTAATATTCAAATAAATATTATCATAACGATTATTTATTTCTGTGTGTTTTAAATTAGTGACCTTTTATGGCTTCATTGGCGTATTCTGGTGTGATATCATCCTCAATATTCTTGACGAAACAGAAGTCGCCAATTAAATAAGAAGAAGAATCCAAACAACACTGGTGGCAGCTGAATTAATTTTGGTAAGTGGAAAACATATTTATTTGAAATATTTGGGTTTTCAATTATAATTTAGGAAATTGTCGCTTACGTAATTTAATATTAATCATTATAGAAGATTTAACCTAATCATTATAGAAGATTTAACCTAATCATTCGACCATCCTTATAAGTAGAATATATCCATCTTAAAAGTTACATTAAAAAAAAAAAAAGCTAACATACTAATTCTATGAAATCAATTACATTTTGTACATCATTGAATTAAGTTCGTATTTTATTTTATTTGTAGAGTTTAATCTTTATTTTAATAGTCCATTAAATTTTTTTAAAGCATACTTATAATTTCGTCGACCTTGCAGTTGATTAAGATGTATGCACTATATTTTATCTCTAAAATTCTATCTTTATCCTGATTTATTATAAAATTTTAAAGCATAATATTTTTTTTTTCAATTCAGAAAATCAATTATACTAAAAAAAAAAAGAATGGCAAAACTTTATATACTCCTATGTGTGTACATATTTATCCGTACTCAAGAAATTATAAGCCACGAGTCATGAAAATAGAAAGAGGCGCGTATCATTTATAGGGCGTATTGTTTTATTTTTTTTATTACAGTAATTATTATATTTTATTTTTATTTTTCCGTTTCAACTGTACATATAAATAAATGGTCCCAAATTATTGTTTCCTTACCGCAAGCGATGTTTTTAGGTGTAGAAAAGTGTAAATACAAAAAGTAAAAGTAGTAGTACAATTTAGTACTTATAATTTAATTAGTCATAAATGGCACAACAAGTTAAAGTACGTTAATTTGGCAAGTTAACTAAATTTTGGTCGCCAAATATTGCTCTACTCACGACAATTCATATTAACCAAACTACTTAATTTTTTATGTATTTAATTTAAACATTTCATGCCTAATTTCTGTTGTTTTTCAGGAAAAAATGTTCACATGTTTATGTTTTACCATAAGAACTCTGTACGTAAAATCGAATTAAAAAGTGTCATTTTTCACGTATATTACATATCTAAAAACTGAGTTGTAAATAATTGCATTAATCATACGTGCATTAATCTTTAATTGTTTCGTATTATATTACGCTTTAATCTGATTTACTTATTATATTTTATGTTGCGTGAGTGTTGCATTTTGCTTACATATATATTAGTTGTGCATTATTGGGACGATATATAATTTAATATGTAATTAATAATGAATTTGTATTATGTATTGAGATGAGCATATAATTGGTGATAGTATTTAGTAAAAGAGGAGTGAATCTATGAACTTATATGTAATAAACCAAATGAGGATAGTCACCTTTATTGCACAACTTTTGTCATAATACAATAAAGACATTGCCTAACCTTAGCCACATCATTTGTCTTTATTCAATCTTCAGTCAAACTTTTATAACGCATCCACACGAACGATTTAACTTTGTTAAAAACCCTACGCAAAAAGTTCTCCTTTTATTATTATTAATATTAGTATTATTTTGCATGTACTTGCTTTTGATAAAAAAAAAAGATGTAATATTGTTTTCTTACAACAATAAAATATATCCTAGCAATTATTACAGGTAATAAAAATTGGAGCCTCGTTAGGATGAAAATGGATGCCGGTGCAGTGCACCCATATAATTTAGACTATACTTCTATTTTAATGGAGTATAAAGTTTTTAACTAAATAAATAATTTAAAAATAATCAAATAAACTACCTAATATCCACTTTTAAGCAATGATTTCTTATAGATGTAACAGTACTATGGCTGAAAAGTATTTATTGGACTAGGTTTTTTAGTCAATGGTTAGCATCATTTGTGGGAGGTGATTCAATACAATCAATTTTAGATGTTTTATTTGGAAAATGTTACTCTTTAAAGTTTAAAATATCAAGTTTTATCTTCTTATTATATTGTGCAGTGTTAATTTTTTTTTTGGGAGTTATTGCGGTGGTTATATTATAATGTTAATAAATGATCACCATTATATTATACCGTAATAACAATCATAGGATGTAATAGTTGGAAGCAGAATGAGGGTTGTGATATTAGTGATAATATATAGTTGATTAAGGTGCGATGTTGGTTTGATTAGCATAGTAAATAGCGTAATAAATTAATAGAAATAATAAATTGTATGGTAGAGGTGGAGAAAGACAGGTGGAGGAACCAAGGAGGAGCTCCCACGTGCCGATGATGTGTCGGCTACAGTCAAATGCCGGTGCAGCAGTGGGGACACGTGTTTAGCCCCACCATCCTTTCCCAATCTTTGAAACATTGACGCCCTCAAACCACCCCCACCCCCCCTCCACCCCCACCCTTCGTTGATTTTTTGCCTCATTCATTCCCAACTCTCTGCTAATTCTTTCTTTCCACCTATATATAAATATATAATCCCTCCGTCCCGTCCATATTGCACCGTTTACTATAATTTTTGTGAGAGTTTTATGCAGTCAAACGGTGTAGTTTGATCGGAACGGAGGGAGTACTAAATAAATAAATAAATACTATGTATTTTTCTTCTTCTTTTTTCCCTTAAATATTTTCTCAGTTGCTCACATTCAGACACCAAATTAAGCAGATGTTGACTCATATTTTAATGATGTGTAACATGTGTTATATACTTAATGATTTATTTAAATTTAAATTTATTTTATTTTAACATGTTCGCAGCAGTACATGTAGTCTAACTTGATGAGCAAAATATGTTTACGAGGGATTATATTGTGAAATCATTGTCAAAGAAGTGAAAAATACAGATTGGTTGGTGGACAAATAGGTAAATATATAAGAAAATCTTACATAATTAATAGAATGTGTAGTATATAATTAGTAATTTGTACATATATACAATATTAAAGAAAATTTTTCATTCATTTTCATTTAATTATTGAAGATTAAAAAAAATTAAATAGAAAAAATTAAATATATACTCATGTTAAAAAAAAAAAAGGAAAATGTATCGAGAGTAAAGGAAGCAATTAGTTTGGCCTGAAATATTGAGACGGCTTGGTCAATCAAAATTATTAATAAAATAGCATTTAATTTCCAAATTAAGGAAGAGGAAAACTTACATCATATCTAGTACAAGTATAATTAATTAAAGATATGTATACTTTAAAATTTTTCTTGTATTAAGAATATTTATGCACTTTTATTTTTTTTATACATTATACATTCCATATTAATTGTACATCTTAAAATAGAAACAATCTAACTAATTATGGTACTATCTTAATATGACTCATAATAATATAATAGTACTATCTACATAAAATATCGGTCCGATTCCTTTTTTAAAATGTTGTTTCACTTTGTGTTTTTATTAAAACATTAAATTTCTAACAAATGATCCTTAAATCGGCCTACATAACGTTAATTTAAGAAATGATTATAATGTGATATGTATTTAAGGTTTGAAATAATATATTTGGATATGAGGGACGTTGCATATGGTGATCCACATGAAATTTACCTACAGTTTAAGTTAAAATGAACAATATAATTTTTTTAATATTTCATTAATTATATCCGAAATATCAATATTTTTTATTACACCAACAAACTAAAAGGCCAATTTTTAAAAACTATGTATGTCACTAAAAAAACTATTTTTTACCAACCGAACATTCTGTTGGTAAAAGTCTTAATTCCATTGTTAAATTGGCTTACCAACAGATTAGCAACGGAATTCGTTGGTAAAATTTCGTTGGTAAAATGGTGGTTGATAAATTTTTAACAACGAAAAATCAATTCCGTTGCTAAATAATTCTGTTGGTAATCCGTTGCTAATAATTCCGTTGGTAATTTATATAATGATTCCCTTGGTAATCCGTTGGTAATTAGCAACAGATTGAATTCCATTGCTAAAATAGAGAATAATTCCGTTGACATTCCGTTACTAAAACAAAAATGTCATTTTTGTTGCTAATCCATTGATAATTAGCAACCGATTGAATTCCGTTGGTAAATTCGATTGCTAAAAAATATTTTTTTTTAGTGTGTATTCAAGAGAAATAAGTACTATATTACCACAAAAATAAATTATTAGTATTATTTTTATTTAATTAAATAGTCCTTAAATGCATGGTCTTTAATTGCTTATATAAGTATAACTACTTAAAAAAAAATGTAAAATATTCCTACATATTTATATTATGACATACTACTATATATTCTGATCACTTTAATAATTTATTATAGGCTGCAGCAAAATTGGAATAATTCTTTCAAATAAAAGACCCAGTAGCCAATCACAACCACACGACCTTTTCCATTTCTTTTGTCATTAAATTTCCAATTTCAAAACGTATTAAATATAATTAATTGTGACAATATAAGTACAATATAATATTTAAACTGGTACCATTCTACGTAAGTATGAACTTAAAGCTCATTTGTCTAGAAAAAAGGTGGGGATGCGGATGACTAACCACCCACCAGTTATTATTCCTGGACAAAATGGATTAAGAGATGAGATTGAGATTTATTCTTAATCACAATTAATTAATATTTGATTAATCCCAAATAATATTCATCTCGTCAAAGCTTTTAAATGTAAGACAGCAGAGCAAATCAAGCCTTTGTCAAAGCTACCTCATTTTCTTCTGCTCCTTTCTCCACTACTCACTCCTCTCAATACCATGTCGGAAGATTACACCGAGCTTTACTACCACCACCCATTCCACGACCGTGGAGCCACCGCGGGCGGCGGCGGCAACCTCCATGATCTTTCAGCTGACTATTCCTCACTTCACACCATGTTTGATCCCACTAACTACCTAAGTTTCACTGAGTTTCTACAAGGATCCACTGATCACACCTCGTTTTTCGGGTTGTCGCCCGATCGGGCGTTTTCCGTTGCGAAGGAAGAGCAGACGCAGCCGGTGGGGGAAACCACACCGGCGACGCCTAATTCTTCTTCGATTTCGTCGTCCTCCATGGAGGCGGCTGCGGGGGATGAAGATTGCAATAAGGGTAAGAAGGAAGTGAAGGAAACCCTCGAAGATCATGCAGATGATGAGAACTCCAAGAAAGAGTAAGTAAATTAATTAAACCTAGGTATTATTATTATTATTATTATTTTTTTTTTTTTAGATTTGTTGTTTGATAATTAATTTGTGAAATTTGATTATGATGAAGATGTAAAGCGAAGAAGAAAGGGGAGAAGAAGCAAAGACAGCCAAGATTCGCATTCATGACCAAGAGTGAAGTTGATCATCTTGAAGATGGGTATAGATGGAGAAAATATGGACAAAAAGCTGTGAAGAACAGCCCTTATCCAAGGTAATTAATTCCTTAATTAGATCACTAATTCTTGAAATATAATGATCAATTAAAGTTTTAATTTAGTAAGTTGAATTCCATGTGTTGTATGAACAAGATCTTTAGAAATGTTATAAAAGACAAAGGAATTCATGCAAGTTGTTAAGGTCAAAATTCTACGTTATTGTTAGCGTGTAGAATCTCATCTTGGCTTCTTCTTCCCAAATTTCGGCTTAATTATTCCCAAATTAATAGTAATTAAACTGCAGATCTATTTTATTTTGCAAGTATGAACGTAAACCCTAGTATGAACGCTCACAAATTAAATCTACCTTAATTTCCTAATTACTAATTAATTTACCTTTTTAGGATCATATTCCAATATAATTAAATGATACAGAAGATCCACATTTGTCAATAGTAGTTTTCATAAAATTACGAGGAACATACTTGTAATTGAAGCAAACCTTAAGCCACTTGTACATTTCACATGTATACACTATTCTTAATTTCAAATTTTAATTAACATATTTTTTAAAAAATAATTTGCAGAAGCTACTATAGATGTACAACCCAAAAATGTCCGGTGAAGAAACGTGTAGAGAGATCATTCCAAGACCCTTCGGTGGTGATCACAACATACGAAGGTCAACACAACCACCACGTTCCGGCCACCCTCCGCGGAAGCGCAGCAGCGGCTGGAATATTCGGACATTCAATGCTGGCCCCGCCGTTGATGACACCGGAAGGACAAGCCTTCCCTCCTGAACTTCTAGTCCAGATGCCTCAACTCTACATGAACTACGGCGGCGGTACAACTGCTTATGCACAAAGTACATCTCGTCCGCAGTTCCACCAGTTCGCCGACTATGGACTGTTGCAGGATATAATTCCTCCCGTTTACCCTAAAGAGGAGGCCTGAGGGTTTCGAGTTGCAGATTTCTAACCACTGCTTTTGGGGGTATCTTTTCTTTAATTATTTAAATTTAGTAGTATTATATTTTTAATTCTGACTAAATTAATTGGCTGTTGTTTGTACAGCCATCAGCCATAGTGTTATTTATCTCTTCTCCCTCATTATAAATTCTCAACTCTATATGCATAAACTTATTGTACTTGTAGCCCCTATATATATTATCTCATTTAGTAGTACATAATCTTGTATTCTTGTTCATCTTTAATTATGAACTTATTTTAATGTTGTTAGTTAAATTTTCATATTTCTCTTTCAATTAATATATATGCAAGAAAAGTTATATAGGTGGAAGTTGGAACGAGTTCCTATGTTTCTTTAGATAATTGATTGATATATAGAAAATGAAAGAAAATGTTTTCATCTTTAAAGGAAATTATGAACCCTTAATTAAGATGATGAATTCATATATACAGTATACTACTATCATAAAATGATCTAACTAATTTTTTCTATATTTATTAAATTCTCTTTGATTTTTTATATAGGAGTAATCAGTAAAATCTTTTAGTCAGTGTAATTTGTTTTGAATTGATGTTACAATCTTATTGCTAAAAAAAAAAAATCCATGTAATTTTCATATTAGTAAAGTAATTTAATAAGGCAAAGTTGAAACAATTTAATTAAAATTTTGAGATAGCTAGTTAATTGTAAAATGCTAATTGATTACTTGGAATATGAATGTAGCCCCAGAAAGTCACTTTAAATGATGCAAACATATATAAATTAAGTACGGTTATGACTAGTATAGGGAATGCTAGAAGGTTAATTAAGTCATTAATGTTATTAAGTATCATGATGGAACTCTAGTTAAGAGGCTTAATTCTAAACAGTGTCTTAATTAAGAATGTTTGGTAGTATTACTATTATCCACATGGATTAAGGATTTAATGATCATATAAGCTTGCTTATATCATGGAAAGTCCAACTTCAAAGCTTCTAGAGTTGGCCATTGATTTTTGTACCCTGACCAAATTGCATGTGGAAGTTTATGCAGCAATTAAGCTAACCGTACAAGACTTCTATTTATAGATCAGTTATAGTTATTAATTGGGTCAAATTTTTTTCATTTTCTATTATTTAAGTATTGAATAATTCAATATTCCTTTTTTTTTCCTCAAATATGTTTTTTAATTTGTGTCATTTTTATAAGATATTGAAGAAAATTACATGCACTCAAGAGTAATATTAGTAATCACTGATTACATTAATAATATTTGGAGCTGTATATAATGATGACATCATCTTATGCTTTTATAATTAGTTATTTTTTTTATTAAAGATATTAGTATTATTTTTTTTAAATATTATTACTTTTTATTTATATTATTATAAATTATTTATGAAATATTTCACAGTATCATTATTATTTTTTTATTAATTAAATATTATTTTTTATTACTCTTATAAAAGTTATCGATTCTTATCCATATTACGAAATCAACTTTTATTTAAATTTAACATAATGTTTTATTTTGTGTTCTATGTAATAGTACTATATAATATGCAACACATACTAATATACTCCAATTTCAATGTAAGAATAAACCTGGAATCCTAATTAAGTTTGACCGGCCATCAAAGTCAACTTCAAATCTAAAACAATTCCACTTTCATGTCTCATTTTACTCCTTCAATATTAAAAATTAATAATAATAAACTGATAACCAATAAAAATTTAATTTAAGAATCCATTTATATATATATATATATATATATATATATATATATATATATATATATATATATATATATATATATAATTAAATAATGGATTAAGAGGCATGATTAGCCACGAAGAACGCAATAGGCTTTTATTAGCACTAAACTCTTAAAAAGGAATTGAAGTCAAATACCACAGTACTATAATACTATAGAGTTGTCACTGATTACGTAAAAGAAATATTCTTTAAATTTATAATAATAAGAATAATAATAAATATATTTATTAATTAATGATCGGTAGATTCCCCTTCAATGAACATTGATTATACAACATGAATTGTATGAATATGATTTGATATCGGATCAAGTACTATATATAGTGTTTTTACCAGACAAATTATTTACAAACTATAATCTTTAGTAAATTTACAAAATGTCATTTTTTTTAATAGTAATTTTTCATGAAAAAGAATAACAATTAATATTTTAGAAATACGACAATTTGTGATTCAGAAAAGCCATGTGTAGAGTAGAGTTCTGATGATCCATATACAGTACTAATTAAAATAAACTGATAGTTTTAATATTTAGTGGGAATTGGTGCTCACCACGTCTGCCTTTGAATAAATTTGGCTGAATATATAATTAATAACGTGTACATTTCCCTGTATGCAATGTATTTTGCTAGACCATTTTATATAAATCACGGAATGATACATAAATATATTATTTAAAGTTTTATTTTTTTCACAAATTAAGCGATTTTGAGAAAGAATTTATAAATTTATTCCTCTGATTCTTAACATATAATCAGATGCAATATAAAAATCAATGAATTTACAAATTCATAATATAAAAAAATTTTAAATCATTTATTTGGAGTTAATTGTTGTCTTTTCTATTTTTTTTATTGGAAAAGAAATGATTTTTATTAATGGGTATCAGAAGTACCCAAAAGTAAAAAGATTCAAATACAGTAAAAACAAATTACAAAGAAAAAGGATTGCTACACAATTCCTTAGAAGATAAAGACTTGTGTTTCAAATTTCTAACATTAAACCTCGACCAAGTACGAAACTTTAGTTCCTCTAGCATGAAATTGGTATCCACGATAACCTTGTTGAAAACTGTGTTATTTCTAGACTTCCATAAGATCCATAATACGGCTTCTCAAATACAGACTAGCATGGAAATATGGGTTGGATTCGGAGAGAGATTGCTAAATTGTAATAAATGTATAGCATGGTTTTGACATCCTAATGCAGATTGTATACCAAGTCAGTTTAAGCATCCAGACCATGAATGATGTTGAGCAGGAGAGTAACAGGTGTGATGTTGATTCCGGAATATCTTGACAGAATGTGTATTTGATGGAGATGTACGGCGGTAGGCATTTTCTTTGATGGAGAGCGAGACATGTAAGGATGCGATTCCAAATAACCCTCCAAGCATATAGACAGACTTTTGGAATGAAGGTTTTATTCCAGACATAACGAAAGACTTCTGAAGTATTGTTAGATTCATCCACTTGCGGCTGGTACAATGCAATGAGATCTTTGTATGCAGTGTTGACAGAATAAGGCTTCTTGGAGGAACTCCATGACCGAGAATCTTTGGCATCTAAAAGAAGAATGAACCTGTTAATCATAGAAAGTAGACTGTCAAGAGAATTTGACTCCCTCTCTAGGAGTGGGCGGCTCCAATTGAAATCCAAAGCCCATGAATCTCCTACCCAAGAACCACAATTAGAAATCAAACAACTATTATTGCCACACAACCTATATAACATGGGATAGGCGACACAAAGTGGGATTTGACCCAACCAACTATCTAGCCAAAATCTAGTATTACTATCATCTCCTACACTTCGAACAAGACTCTTGACAAACCAACCATCCTGACCCCGTCAAATTTTAAAATATTACCCCACCACCCACGAATCCTACTTCTACTTGTTTTAGAAAATAATTTTTTTTAAGGTGAATGTGAAGATACTTTTGGAACAAATAATAAGAAAATTATAAACATTAAACATTGATGAAGGGAGTAATATTATATATTCACTTAAGTTAAATAAATGATGTACGGATCATATTCATCAAAATGGTTTTTAAATTTTAATTTAAATATCACCTATATATCACTTAGTTGTTTAGTAATTTAATTTATATATTTTATAGCATTTTAAAAGTTTAAACACAAGAACCGTGTTATTTGTTTTTTTATTCAGTAAATATTAGTGGTTAGTATAACTCAATCATTTTTACTTTTCCTTCTCTAAATTCATTCCTTATAGGAATCGAACATGAATATATTATGTAAGTAGGAACCTAATGACCAGATGAGCTAGCTCACTTAATTTTAATTTTTAATTTTTATAAGACAAGATTAATAAGAGTTGGATAATTGGATTTCTAATTTTTACGATGTCAACGTTACATACTTACATTAACAGCTGTTTTCAATCACGTTTCAATTATGTAATTTTACAGCTCATGATGACTAATTAATGAAGCATAACAGATAAGTTTCTTTCTTAAAATAGTTGCTTTAAGTCTACGTTATATCAAGAAAATCAAGAAAACATTAATTCGATGATATATTTACTTAATTAGAAGATATTTCTCTGATTTTGTGAATGACGCGGAGTTTTATTTTGGGTATTTATTAGTGATTAGTGATTCAATAAGTAGTAATTTTTATATTATTATTATTTTATTTAATTAAAAAAAATGAAAGAAAATATATGGAGGAAAGCGGAAACCACCATTGACAGTTGGTCTGAAAATTAAAAAGACATCTCGACTGAGTTGTTAATTATCGATTCTTGAAGCAAACGACGACGTAACATCCCTATCACCGATTCTTCTCTCCTTCATTTCTCTATTGATTGTTGCTTCAGATCTCTGCTTTCTTGGACATTTCCATTCGCTGTTTTAATCCTCTCTCTACACACAGTGCTGCGGCCTGTGTATATCCACTTCATTCTTGCGCATTCTCTCGATCGATGGGAATTTTGTAGATTTGCGTATTGAATCGATTGATTTGTTGGAAATTTTGGTTTACGTTGTGCGAAGGGAATGTCGGTGGATCCTGGACCTGTGACACCTGGACAGGTGAGGTTCAACAATTCATTGTGCGTTAATTCTTTCTTTCATTGAATGTGGATGTGATGCTGTTTTCAAATTGTGATTCTTCAAGTTTATTTGATTAGTGTAGTGCAATTCCGATGTAAATCATTCTCGTCTGTGAATTCTTTATTTGTTTATACTTGCTCCGACTGGGTGGGGATGTCGCGTTTCTATGTTTTGTATTTGATAGTATTTTTTTTGTAGGAATAATTGAAAATTGTCGTCTGATTTTAGTTTGTGGTGAATTAACCTCTTTCCTGTAGAGCTTCTTAAATATTCTGTTTAACTGATTTCGGCGATATGATGAGGTATACGATTTCAAAAGAAATAGAGTGAGAATGCATTATTTCTGGTGCTTCTTGCGACCATATATGTATCTGTGTATGTTTCTGCTCTGTTTTGGGTTAGTCCCCAGCCAATATGGATGCATTGTTACTAAAGTAAGCATTAGGATGATTTGATCTGTGATGAAGATATCATGAATTTCAGTGGAATAAAGGAACAGAGAACTTGTGATTATGAGTGTTGTTTTTTTAATAGAGATTGCTCAAAGGTGGAGAAGTTAACTTGTTAAGATTATAAGTTTGCTAGTGAACTGGTATGTTGTTGATTTTGATAATTTTACTTTTGATCTCTACATCCGTGGAGTAGCTATGTAGTAGATTCCAGTGGACTTGATTGAGCATTACTTTTCTACTGGTACTTCATTATATTCCTATCTAAAGTGAATAACTGCAGCATTACTACTCTATTGATCCCTTTTCTCTGTTATGCCGCGGAGGATTTCTTAATTATCATTTTTGTTATGTATAGAGTCATACTTTCGTAAGTTAGAGAAATGTTCTTGTGATTCACATGATATCTGAGAGATATTATCTGACCACTGCAGTAAAATTTTGATCATTTTCAAAATAAATTTATATGTTTCAGATACAAAACACTACCTAACTTCAAACCTTTAATTTGCAGACTTGATGTTTCACTTTATCATTTAAAATATACAGTTTATGTGTAACTCGTTTCATTTCAAAAGATATTATAACGAGATATTTTAAATGGGTGGGTTAGCCGTGGTGTATCGATTGCGTATTTCAGTTTGCTGTTTAACTTAATTTTATTTCCCCTCTTGCTCGTCTCTGCCCGTCGTGATTTCTGCTTTTGTTCTAACTTGCACTGTATGCAATGCTTTACTCATGATGTCGCAGGTGTCATTTTTGCTTGGAGTCGTTCCAGTCTTCGTAGCATGGATATACTCAGAGTGGTTGGAATATAAGAAGTCATCATCGCATTCAAAAATGTGAGAACCTGTTCCCTTTACTTTGACACGTTGTTGAAGTTTTACTTGCTTTCCCTGAACTTGCATTCTTTTTGCAGAAGCAATCAATGTTCTATAAAATTGAAAAACAATTATTCTCTGATATATGCTTATGCAATAACATTTTCTTTCCTGGTAGCAGTCATGCAGATTATAATTTGATTGAATTAGAAAATCAACAAATCAAGGAAGATGATCGTGCTGTCTTATTTGAAGGTGGTCTTACGAAGTCTTCATCCTCAAAGTTTCCCAATCCATCTATCAAGACAAACTTAATTAGGCGAGTTTATTGTATTAAGGCTTGATAGTCATTTTTGTGGTTGCTTCTTGGATTACTTTTATGATATGTTTGAAAATTATCTGGGTTCATTCTTCAGGTTTTTGATGATGGAAGACTCATTTTTGCTGGATAATCGTCTACTTTTGAGGGCAATGTACGTTATTTGGTCATATTGATTGCACTGTCTTAATTGCCATCATTTTACCCATTCTATTTCAATCTTATGCAGGGCTGAGTTTGGGGGAATTTTGTTGTATTTCTACTTATGTGACCGCACAAATTTTTTTGCAGATTCAACCAAGGTGCTCTTTCTTATCAGTTTTATCAAAAATAGGAATTTGTGATTTTTCTAATTCAGTTGATTAAAGCTGCAAATAGCTTTTGACTTATTTTTTCCTGACTAGACGTCAAAACCTAAGGTGGCAATACATGTGCTGTTAATATACAATTCTATTCATAGCCGGGTGTAGCTGTGTTTTCTCTGTTACTCATGACTGAAAATGACATTATTCAGGTTTTCAAGTTGGTTTGAGGTTTTTAGCACAAGAGTTTTTCTTTTTAACTGCTTTTTACGTCTAGCTATATGGTGGTGCTAAATTACTGATTGAATGCAAATATGTGTATCAATTTCTCTTGAATTCATCCTTAGCTGCTGCTCATTCCATCTAAATATTGGTATATATTAGGCTCCTTTGATGTAACAAGAAATTGATGTACATTTTTAGTCTGCAGATAATCAAGTACAATTCTCAAATTTAAAGGCTAATCGCTATGTTTTTCAGTTTTCAAAGGTTACCCATAAATAATCACCAAAAGTAATGCTCAAAAGAAAAATGGGGCTTTTAGCTCTGACTTATTCATATTAAATACTTTTGCTTGTTAATAATTTGGTTAGTATTTCTTTTATTAAGTTTATTTTGTTTTTATTTTGTGTTAACAGAGCTACAACCGCGACCTATTCCTTTTTCTATTCTTTCTCCTTATCATAGCTTCAGCAATGACTTCTCTCAAGAGGCATAATGACAAGTCAGCATTTTCGGGGAAATCCATTCTTTATCTTAACCGCCACCAGACTGAAGAATGGAAAGGATATATGCAGGCAAGCTAACTGGTCATAACAATTTCTTATTTTTTCATGCCATTTGAGTTGCTTGAATAATCTGCTATTTAACGGCCTACCTCTAGATTGATATAATGCCAGAAAGAAGGGGATGTACTATTATACGGCATTTCCTAACCTTTTAATAAGTCAATATTTCCAACTTCTATTACCTTCCCTGTCTGCATTTCTTTTCTGTATTCCATAATCTAATGTCTGTTTCCATGTTGCTTTACCGCCTGATGCTAATCGTTTTCCCTGTGATTTTTTTAGGTTCTGTTTTTGATGTACCACTACTTTGCTGCAACGGAGATCTACAATGCAATTCGTGTTTTTATAGCTGCATATGTATGGATGACTGGTTTTGGAAACTTCTCTTATTATTACATCAGAAAAGATTTTAGTCTTGCTCGATTTACTCAGGTGACTATAAAATTTAGGTCAAACATTCTTAGCTTCTTATTTCTGGATTTTCTTTGGCACATTTTCATGTCTCATCTTTTATTTCACTTGTGGGTATTCTGAGTTATAATATTCTCTATGCAGATGATGTGGAGACTAAACTTTTTCGTGGCATTTTGTTGTTTTGTTCTTAACAACGACTACATGCTGTACTACATCTGCCCAATGCATACCCTCTTTACACTTATGGTGTATGGAGCCCTTGGTATAGGTCACAAATATAATGAGATAAGATCAGTGATGGCTCTCAAAATTTTTATGTGCTTCTTTGTGGTTATCTTGGTATGGGAAATTCCAGGAGTTTTCGAGATTTTGTGGAGTCCTCTCACCTTCTTCTTAGGTATTGATTATTTTTACTTCTCCTTGAAGAATATTGATTTGATTCGGCCATAATTTTTTATTTATATTTAATCAATCTTTTTTGCGAAGTGGGTAAAATAAATTTTCTTATTTAAATTCTAAAAAGTACCTGCTTCAATGACAGGATACAATGATCCTGCTAAACCAGATCTTCCACGACTACATGAATGGCATTTTAGATCTGGGCTTGATCGGTATATATGGATCATTGGCATGATCTATGCCTATTTTCACCCAAATGTAATCTCTAAGTCTTTTAGTTCTTGTCCTTTTCTTCTTTCAATGAGCTTAAATTCTAAATGCCTTTTTAATTGCAGGTTGAAAAATGGATGGAGAAACTGGAGGAATCTGAGATCAAGCGGAGACGCATAATCAAAACTTTCATAGTTACCATTACTTTAATTGTAAATCTCTTAATACATACTGCCCATTATCTTGTATTGGGAGAAATTGTTTTGCAGATATTTATATCTGCTTACTTCCTAATTTTTTTGGCTTAGGTTGGCTACTTGTGGTACGAATGTATATACAAGCTGGACAAGGTTTCATATAACAAGCTCCATCCCTACACATCGTGGATTCCCATAACGTCTGTAATCATTCTTTTTCTGTAGTTTCTGTGGTTTCTTTTGGCAAGACATGACTTTATTAGAAGGGCATAAGACATTGTAAATAGCTAGGCCCATTTGGGGTCTCTTAAAAGTTCTATTTTCCTATTCTCACTTCTCTTAGTTTTATTTCCTTTCAGTGTCTATATTTGCTTGCGAAATTGTACTCAGCAGCTTCGGAACATTTCTTTGACTGTCTTCGCGTAAGTTTTCAAAGGTTTCCTTTCACATCTCCATCTATCTCTGCTACACTATCTAACTCATAGTATTACTGTATTCTTGATTTAACAAATGCACTTTGCTAACAGGTGGCTTGGAAAGATTACACTGGAAACCTATATTTCGCAGTTTCACATATGGTTGAGGTCAGTCTATTAGTTTCCTGTTACGCATCATGTTATGTTTGGATCTACCAATGCGAGTCATACAAACTTTTAACATTCTGTATACTAACCATCCAATATGTAGACTCTAGGCTTACAATTGACTATTTATTCACCGAGTATTATGGTAACCTTGTCCGGACATGATTTATATATTTAAGTTTTCTCTGTTTGTTTCATTTGATGCGGTTCTTTTTTGACTGACCAGTTAAATCATGTAAATGCATACTTATTTATTTTATTTTATTGAGTAAAAAAAAAACTGTGATTTTCATAGTGGGAACCTTAGGAGTCTTTGAACCAATTCGAAATTTAAGTAAACCTTACTCTGATCTTAAGCGTATGTCTGCTGTGTCTCTATAAACATATGTGCAGGTCAAATGTACCCAATGGACAGCCTAAGTGGCTACTCTGTTTTATACCAGATTATCCGATGCTTAACTTCATGCTAACTACTGCCGTCTATGTCTTGGTGAGCGAACATAAAATTGAATCATGCTACCTACAATAGTGTATTTCATAATTCTAACCACGTTAGTTGTGCAGATATCATACCGGCTTTTTGAGCTGACGAATACGCTCAAGTCAGCTTTTGTTCCAACCAAAGATAATCAGAGGCTGTTTCAGAATTTTATAGCTGGAGTTGCCATCTCCGTGTGTTTATACTGTATTTCATTTGTTCTTCTGCAGATCTCCCACTAGTAAGTTCATGCTCACTGTTATTTATGGTCAATCCATTCTCACTAGATATGCAGTTTTTTTAATTTAGTGCCCAACTGTGTAATGTGATTTAGAGTTTCTCCTTTTCTGGTTGGATGAATACTTGTAAGAGAGTGTATAGATGGAAGCAGAAACAGAATACGACGCAGAAATGGTTCGCGAGGCTGCTCGATTTCATGCAGCATTCATCGATTGCCTGCCCAGTTTTGGCCCCCCAAGTTATATAATATAGAAGGAAAAGAGAAACTGGAAAAACGTTTGTAAGAATGTTCATCACCACGGTTATTATTTTAAAATTTATTCTTTTACACGTGTTCTGTAACCTGTACACTCTAGCATTTCCTAGAACTAGAACTGTTGTGGTGTGTTGCAAGAACCCACCATTATACAGGCCAGGCAGGGTGGGTGTACCCGTTAACATGACGGGTTTGAATCTAAACCCGACCCCCCACCAGACATCTAGATTCTAAGTCATTTTAATAGGGTGTTTGCAATAATTTTTTTTCCCTCACATATTTTCATTGTTTAAAAGCTGCTGCAAACACCCTTTAAAGTAATTCTTTCTTCATCGTTTCTTAAAATACGGTTGTTTAAGAAAATTTACTTGATTTATGATCTAAGAAGGATGTAGGGTATTTTGAATTATTTAATGAAACAGAGTGTATTGTGATATTGAAGTGTAATACAAGACATGAGGTTAGATGGATTGTTAATGATTGAATGTTAACCTGATTTGCATTTTTAAGTCCAATCAAAACCTTATTCCAGTTCCAACCAAAATACAATATTAGAAGTATTTAATGGAGTATTATATTCAATCGATTTATTAAAAGATCAAATTGAATTCCTAACTATGTAAGATACCTATAAAAGAAAACTAAAGATAATTCGAGATTTAATTAATAATAATCATCTACACTAACAAATATAAATAGTTTTTGTTTATCTTTAATAATTAAATAAGTATACATATAAGCATGTCATCATCTTCCTCTTCCCTACCCATGGACCTAGGCTATGGTGGTCTCCATAACGCATTAATATACATGCGTGTTTTTGAACCCTAGATGATGATTATCACATCATTACTCAAAGTGGCCCACATTAACAATTATTATTATTATTTAAATATAGATTCTATATGATGATACACTTTTTATAAAATAAATGAGTTCTACTTTATTTTTAATTAAGTCATTACCATTTTATTTTATTATATAAATAACATGAGAAAAGAGAGACGAGATCCTTTATGTCATTACCATTGTCTCCCAAATATTTTATTTTTCAAGATGTAGTCTTTACATGTCATTTATCCAATAATACCACACACTGAATATTATAATATCAAAATAACACAAAAAAACCTAACCAAGAAAAGAGGAATATCACTCATGATGATGATCAAACGTATCAAACAGTTTGAAAAATGTCGATACACAATTTTGGCATTGAAATTCCGAACTGAGTTAAGGAAGTGCCGTGCGGAGAAAAGTCCAACCTTCTTACATTTGTCACGCACTTTGTACCTATCTTTTTTGCTTTTCTTCTATAAAAACTCTTATTTTATGTTTAGTAATTCTACATTTGTTATCTTGGAGAAGCATAAAGAACGAATACTATTAATTATTATAATGGTAGTAATTATATGGGATTCATTAATATTTTTTTTTATTAGATAAAATCTTCATTTTATTTATTTATTTATTTATTCATGAGTAAGTTTACAGAATCATAATAAAATAAAAATTCAGCAATTCATACTCAAATATTTAAGTTTGGGTTTTTATGTCATCCGTGAAAAAATATTTTGCTTGCCACCTGTTCTTCACATCAAACCAACTCCCAACATTCGATTTTATTTCCTCAATAGTGTTTTCCACTGATATCTTCTTGTTATTAAAAATATTGCTTTACGTTTAAACGACTAAACTCTATTAGCTTAACATTTTAGATGAGGTGGAGCTTCTGCACAAATGTAGAAAATTTACTACAAAACGAAATGCAGATTTTTACCTTTTTCTTGGGTCCATCTCCCTTTATCCCTAATATTTTGTTTCATTGAACATCGATTCAAAGCATCTTCAAACTTCTTAAGGTCCTCCATTTCTCTATCGAATAGAGGTCTCTTCCAATTCCACTTCCATCACCAATCTCCACCACTCCACATTCTCATTTTATAAATTCTCACCTTATCATTAGAACTTAGATAAACAGTCTTAGAAATCTTAATTTAAGAGACTCTTCATCATTCCATATTTCTTTTTAAAAAAAAATGGTTTCTTGCCCATCCCCATAATCTTGTTCATTTGATCGAAAAACCACCCATTATGACTATCTCTGCTCTTTAATAACATCCATCCACCAACAGTTTAATTTGGTCCACTTTCTTCACTAGACACCAAATTTGGATTCAACAACTCTTTTGCCCAAATGCTTTCTCTTTCATTAGTAATTAGTTTTTTCTTTTCTATTTCACACAGCAATCTTCATATGTAGATGGGGGTATTTGGCAATTTTTGGGTAATTGTTGGGTGACCCGTGGTCACCCATGACCCTCTCACATGAAGGGGTGGGAGCTCACCCCCTGACATGTGGGACCCACCCCCTCATGTGAGAGGGTCATGGGTGACCACGGGTCACCCAAGTGGTCCTCGCAATTTTTTGAGTTAAGCTTTTAAAAAGAGTACTTGGGGTGAGAGTGTAACCGTGTAACGTATGAAATCGATTCTTACTGTTTTTTTTTTACATCAGATGATCACATCACATATATATTTATAAAATAATTAAAATTAGTAGATAATAGTAGGCATTAATCAACGATGGGCAAGTGTCATTTAACCTTGACTTTAGCCAAAAGAACAAATAGATGAGGTTAAAGTTTAGCACCCTTTTATCTTCAATTCAACACATTCTGTCTGTCCCAATCCGGATATATAAAAAATAAAAAATAGATAGAATAAATAAATTCCTCATTTAATAATTTTGCTCGTGGACAGCTTAGAGAATCATACTTGTTTCTATAATTATAGATTTTATTTTTAAAAACATTTTAAAATATTTTACATCCCGTGTCTCACCAGTAGTCCAGTACTATTAAATGAAAAGAATCCAAAGGAGTGGAATTTTTTCAGTAATTAAATTTGAGCCATTTAGTTTTGAGTGGGATCTTCAGATTACTATATCTTCAGTGTCAGTCAACTCTTTCATTATATTTACACTTTTTTATTAGTCCATCGTGACATCGTCTCTTAAAAAAAAGATTTTAGAAAAAAACATTAAATATTTTGACCAATTTTTTAGTTGAAGTTTATTTATTTTCTCCATTGATTGAGTAGTATAATAAGAAAATTAAAATGGGATATTTTGGTTGGTTGACAGCTGTCCCCACATCTTGATCTATAAAGATTGAAAAAGCTGCACTATAAAGATTGTAATAAGTTTGCACAATTTAATACTCCCACTCTCTCTCTCTCTCTCTCAATCGCCATGCGAGAACCTCAAGATATTAACGGTACTTCCTCTTACTACTAATAGTCTAATACTACACCTAATTATTTTACTTTTTCTATCAATCAATAAATAAATTAATTATAAATGCAGAAATTATAAAGAAGAAATGTTCACTACTGGTGTTCATCAACCAACACAAATGGTGGATCCAAATGATCATCTATTCCTTCTTCGTCATCGCCGGCCAATCCGTCGGAACTCTCCTCGGCCGACTCTACTTCGACAACGGCGGCGACAGCGAGTGGCTCGCAACACTCGTCCAAGTAGCCGGATTCCCTGTTCTCTTCCCCTTCCAATACTTCACCACCGCCGACGACCCAACACCCGAACCCAAAGCCACCACCCAAAAAAAAACCTTAATTCTGGTCTCATTTTACCTCTCCATCGGAATCTTTCTTGCAGCAGATTGCATGCTCTATTCCATCGGAATCCAATACCTCCCTGTCACCACCTACACCCTCATCTGTGCCAGCCAATTGGGATTCAATGCTCTGTTTTCTTACTTCCTTAACAAACAAAAATTCACTCCCTACATCATCAACTCCCTCGTACTCCTCACCATCTCCTCTGTTCTCCTGGTGTTCCAACCCGACCCGGGTGACTCCAACAAGGCATCCAAGAGCAAGTACATCGTCGGGTTCATCTGCACCCTGGCTGCGTCCGCAGGCTACGCTATCATGCTCTCCCTCACCCAGCTTGCCTTCGTCAAGATCATCAAGAAGGAGACCATTCGCGCCGTCGTAGACATGACCATATACCAGAACGTGGTCGCCACGGCGGCGATCTTGGTCGGGCTGTTCGCCAGCGGGGATTGGAATAAGCTGAGTGGGGAGATGCAGGGGTATAAAACGGGTCGGGTTTCGTACGTGATGAACTTGTTTTGGACGGCGGTTTCTTGGCAGGTGTTTGGTGTGGGGTGTATTGGGTTGATTTTCAAGATTTCTTCTTTGTTCTCGAATGTGATCAGTGTGGTTGGGTTGCCGGTGGCGCCGGTGCTGGCGGTGATCTTTCTGGAAGACCGGCTGACTGGACTGAAGGCGGTGGCCATGGTCCTGGCTATGTGGGGCTTCGTGTCTTATATATACCAGCATTATCTGGATGATTTGAAGAAGAAGGAGAAACAGAGGACTTCTGCTGATGATCATCAACTGGTTGATGAAAGAGGAGGATCATCTGTCACACTATAACATAAGCCTTGGTATAAATTACTCCAGTTAGTAGTATTTGAATTTCCAAAATGTGGAAATTGTTTAATCAAGATTTAATGGAAAAGAATCCTTTAATTCCCTATTTCATTTTCTCTCGTGTTATTTCTATTTCACATATTAAAATGCTTGTCATGTAATTGGGAATTTTTGTCGAGAAATTAAGAAAATGGTGAAATAGAACGGAGAGGTTGATGAGATAGGATCAAAATACAGTTGATAAAGTAAAGATAAATTTTAAAAATAACAACAACAAGACTATCATTTTTAATAGATGTTGGACTGACGGAAAACACAACGATTAAAATATGACGGCAGAGATGATGGATGAAAAATCAAAACAACGACGACAATAATGAAAGATATCCATGATAATGACCCTCTTGAATTTTGTTGGCTTGATATAATCGGAAAAAAAATTCTACACAAGTTGGGTATGGATTGATTGATCATGTGTTAAACGGAGTAATTAACAGGGCATTTAGTGATTGGGCCACTCTTTTATTTTACTAATGATTGGGATTATTTATTTATAATTTCAAGAAAAGGAAAAGAGGGGTGTGACATAGTTACAATATTACTAAATGAGACACATCCACTAAGTTTTATGACTTACATTGAGTGCATATGCAACTGCCCAGATTTCTCAGTGTACTACTTTGTGTCATTCTATCACATATTCACATGGACAACTCCAAGTGGAGAGAACTATAAATTTGAAAGATTAAATGTTAGGGAAAGTATTCTCATCAAATTATCTTCTATGTTAAATGGTAATCATAGTTAAATGCAAATGATATCACCTATTCCAATCACATGTTTCATCTATTATTTCATATATTAAAATTTTGTCACGTGTCACAATTAATGGCCAAAATTCAATCCTTGTCCTAAGAGTTTAATGGTAAATTGTAGGGTATAGTTTTATTATATTATGGAATATCAATAGAACATGAAAAATAAAACAGAGAATTCAAATTATGTTAAATGAGTACGAAGGTAGGTATACAAAAATAAGGCAACAAGATGTCCTATGATTAGAAGGTAAATAGATAAAAATAACCCAACAAATTTTGTCTTCACATGCAAATACCATCAATATTTCAGCAGCCATCATATTGGACTATGAAAATACTAAAAAGATGGATGATAGTTTTTAGTGTGTTTCTTTTGATTTTCTTAATCATAGTGGTTACAATCAACCACCAAATTTGTCACATATTCAACATCTCTTATGTTAGGATTTATTGAATCTGATAATCATCACTTCAATTTGGTCAGTGTAAACATTTAATTAAATTAAATATCATTATTAACTAAGATTGTCAATGGGTCGGGGCTGGTAGTACCATATCCATGCACATACCCATACTCAATTCCCATTCTTTTTTTCGGGTCTAATCGTCCCGTGTTCAGTACGGTATGTCTATTTTATTTCGGTCCACATTATTTATTTATTTTATTTTATGATTTTATATTATTAAAAATAATAGAATTATATTTAATTTGTATTTAATCAGTATTCATTTAATGATTTATTACACATTTTTCTACTCTAGTTGATCAATTAAATAAATGTATCTTATAAAAAATATACTCCATATAATAAAAGATACTCCTTCTGTCTCATCCTAATAAATATATATTTTCATTTTGGGCGTCACATCCTAATGGTTATATTTTTCTTTTTAGCATATGAGACCCACGTAAATTAATTATTTCTCTCTCCATGGACCCACACATCCCACTAATATACCTACCCACTTTACATTAAATTATTATCTCTCTCACCTCAATACACATTAAAATATTATATTCAAAAAGCAAACGTAACCATAAGGACGGGACGGAGGGAATATACACAATATATTATATAACATTATATAATAAAGGAGTAGAATTGGTCGAAATGGGGCTATGCGAAGCGTGATTAATACCCAAATCCACCCCATTCTCAAAACATGCAGTTTGGATCCGCCCCAAACATTGCAGGTGAGGATGGATTCAGATGCAACTGGATCAAATTGATATCCCTATTATTAATTATTATTATCGTTCAGTTGTTATCATTCATAACTAATGATTATTACAGGTGTTTTGTTTATTTAAAATAGTACAAGAATTATTGAGTACACAAACCTAAAATAACTTAAAATTTTTGCCAAATAAGCTCAAGTCACGTTTATTGTACACAAACCTCACACTATGGATGTGTGTAAGAATGGAGTGTAATCAAACTAAACGAATGTTATCACATTATGAATGTGTTTAAAGATTTCATATGATAACTCTCACTTATCATCACACCAAGAATGTGTACCTCAGTTCTCTACTACAAAGCCCACCTTTCTACACTTAATCTGATTCCTAACTAATTCAAAATCAACTAAAGAAATAAAATGGTACAAAGCATAATTAGTATTGTTCGTTCATATTCTTGTGACCCTCGTCCACAATTAATTGATCCTCTTACAAACCTATAGCAAACATCGTCACCTTTTTGTCCAATGCCAAGAACCCATCTATCTTAACCAATACAAACTTCTTTCATCTTCATCTCCATGGATCTTCCCGTTCAAGAAAGCAGAGGAACTCTCGAACGAAGCACGTTTCGTATTCGTTATAAACGATACGAAACGTGGTTTCGTATGGCCATTTATTCGACCATGGTGCTGTCGGGCCAGTCGGCCGCGACGCTCCTCGGAAGATTGTACTATGAAAAGGGCGGGAAAAGCAAATACATAGCATCATTGATGCAATCTTCTGGATTTCCATTTCTGCTCCCTTTGATTATTTATCTCAAATCAAGAAACAACCCCTCCAAGGAATCAAACCACCCCCATCCCCACCCCTGCCTTAGCCCTGCCTCTTCTATACATGTGTTTTGGCATTTCTTGCATTAGACAGCATGTTGTATTCCGTTGGCCTAATGTATCTCCCTGTCTCAACTTTCTCCATCATATGTTCAACCCAACTAGGATTCAATGCTTTCTTTTCCTACTTCATCAACTCCCAAAAGCTCACTCCCTTCATTTTCAACTCCATATTCCTCCTCACCCTGTCTTCCATCCTCCTGACAACTCATCCGGTGCTGCCTCTAATACCAAACACGTGCTTGGGCTCGTCTGCTGCTGTCCCTGGAGCAGTTGGCCTATGGCAAGGTGCTAAAGAGGCAAACCATCACAGAAATCTTGAATGTCATATTCTATGAGTCTATGGTCACCACTGTGGCTCTGTCAGTGGGCCTATTTGGGAGTGGAGAGTGGAGGAGTTTGAAGGGGGATGTGGAGGGATTTGAAGTTGGGATGCAATGATTTTGGTGTTTGCAGCATTGGCATGGCAGGTGTTTGCTGTTGGGATGGTGTCTTTGATTCTTAATGTTTCTAGTTTGTTTGCTAATGTGATGAGTACATTGAATGTGGGTGTTGTCCCAATTGCTGCAGACTGCAGATGTGGTGTTTGGAGATAGGATGAATGGTCTGAAAGCTGTGGCTATGGTGCTGCCCATATGGGGCTCTGTTTCCTACATTTATCAGCAGTATCTTGATGATGATTCAACACAACCACAACATCTAGATCATGCTGATAGTCATGATTGTAATTAATTCCTTTTTGTCACTCTCAATTGGTGATGTGTTCTTGAGATTTTTTAGTGTTGAATGAGTTACATTTTTATTTAAACATTCATATTTTGAATTTATTCGAAATTAATTTAAAAAAGAATTTATTTGATTATCTATCTATACCTTTTATTTATATAAAGGAGTTTGTGTTATCTATGCCCAACAGCGTTCACACACCAGCCAAGAAGCCAATTTCTATATTGTCCTAAAACAACCCTTGTACTATTATATTTGCGCATATATGGACATTATGATTTTATTTTTAAATTTCATTGGCCCATATAGTATTAGATATTGAGAAATATATATATGGGCTTTAAAGATCTCCATAGGCCCAAATTGAATGGAATAGAGAAAGCGAGAAACCAATTTCGAAACTAACCTCCATGCAAACCTAGCTAACATTATTTTGTTTTCAATCGCGGCCACCGTCGGAGTTATTTACCACGCGCCACCGTCAGAGACTTCCCCCACTGCTGCAATATATATTCTACTCACATCTCACGATCTTCTCTTCTATTTGCTGCTGGATTTTTTCTTCTCGCTCCCTCGGATAAGCTCTTGCCTACGTCGTTTAATCTTGTATTTTCAACCTATTGAAATCTCCATTTTCGATTGAATTATAGTTTTCATAATCTTTTTTAAGTTTGATTCGATTTTATTTTTAACTTTACAGTGTTTGATTGGGAGCAAGACTAGTTGTAAACTGTTTTGGTCTGCTAGATTTGGTCAGCAATTGCAGAGTCATCTCTCTGTTTTTTTTTTTTTTTTTTTGGCTAATCTTCATCGTGAATAGGGTTTTTGTGAATTCTACATTTAGATTCAATCTGTTTTATTTACTTTTACACTGAATGATGATATGTGTTTTACTTACAGTGTCAATGGAGCACACGTCGTTCCAGGATCAATCACAAGCAACATTTTCGATACCCGATGAAGATCATACTCTAGCAAATGCATTAAGATACATTCTTAATCAAGAGTTAGTTATATTACATTCCTATGCATTACTTTTTTCAGATGCTTCATCCATCAACATTTACTCTCTTTCATGGCTGTAGTTAGTAATTAAAATTCCTTTTGCAGCCCCAGAGTAGCATTTTGTGGCTACAGCATTCCACACCCTTCTGATGCTCGTGTGAACATAAGAGTGCAGACCAATGGTAAAACTTATCAACCATATATTCAACTCAAATTAATTTTCATTGTCTTCTACCATACAACTTGCTTAAACTTCCTAACTGGAGACTGGCATTCACATTTCACATTTCACATTGTTACCTTGGCATGTTAACTACAAGGTTTCTTAGGGCTTCTCCAATGGTGAGAAGCAAATCCTCAAATTTGAGGATGCCTCTCTCTTCCCCATATTTGATGCCATCCTCATTCTTCTATTTATTTATTTATTTGGTGATTTGGTGATTTGAGGAAACCATTGGAGAAACATATAACCAAATATTTTTGGTTGGTGATTTGAGGAAAGCAACCATTGGGTTGCCCTATGGCCATCTTACTTGCTAGTTTCATATTGAATGTTAAATCCGATTTTATTGTGTGTTCTTTTTGTACGTGTAGCATATGCATGTTCTTAAGTTGTTGGGGTATGATTACTTATTTACCATTAATGAAAGATATTATTCAGTGATCAAGTGATTAGATGGAACCTTATGTTTTGCCAAGTTGAGCATATAATATTGGTCATTTCCTTGATGTGGTGTTGTGGTCATAGGTGATCCAGCGCGACAGGTGTTGGCCAAATCATGCGATGATCTGATACTCGTATGCCAGCATGTTACAAGTACCTTTGATCAAGCTGTTATAGAATTCAAGAACAAGCAAGGCATCAAGCCCATGGATGTTTCACCATAATGCTAGTTTTTGGACCATATATCTATCTGCTCATAGAACAAGCTTTCACATGTCAATCAAATGTGTCAACTCCTTTTATCTCTGAACTATTGGTGTAATTCAACTTTTTAAAAAGCCCCATGTATGTGGTTGATTAACAGAAATAAATAGCTTGAAATGAAGGTTTTGATTATCACAACATGTCTAGAGGACTCATTGCTATTTTTACAAGTCTAGTTTTTCATTTCAGAGAGACTGTTTTGTGAGATAACAAATCATATGATGCCCCAAAAATTGTTTTTGGAAATAAGTTTTGAGTTCGTAATGCAGGACGTTATGAATACACTTTTATTTATTTATTTATCCCTCATTAAAAAATTAAGTAATTTGGAAATAGTGGTAAAAAGTACTTGATTAATCAAAAATAAAGTCATGAATAGTGCAATGTGACAAAATTAGGATTATACTGATTCACAAGCATCTCGAATTCTGCTAAATGCTTATTAGTTGGGACATATAATTCCTTTAAAGATGATCCCTCATTAAGAATTTCTTCCAACAGGCATGTAAAATTTCAGATGTATAATTCTGAATTCGTGAGTCTTCTATAGAAGGGAAGCAGTGTCTTAGTTGAACAGCAAGTCCACTGTTCAATACCATCCAAAATTTTGCCTCCCGACAGCCTGCAAGAATTATAAGAAATCATTCTCAAGAATTCAAGAAAGCCTTTTTGATTCATCCACTCTGCATAAAATTAGTTTACCATTTGTTAACAGATACTTAAAGAGTACCAACAAGAGAGCAACAGGTAGGTAGTTATGCAACAATAACACGCGCATTTGAAGTTCACATTTTCAAACAACTTTGCTCAAATGAACAAATTATAGGCCAGCCTTGTTTGAGTGAGGAACCAAAGGCAGAATAGAGAGCACTGTTAAGTGAGGGGAGTACCTTTGCAGCAGGAGCAAGAATGGAGTTATTACATGAGACGACCGACATAATTAGCTTGCGGGTACTTGCTTTTGAGTTGTGGCCATTGCACAAACAATTGATCAGCCATACGTAGTTTGTAAAGAAGCAATCCGCTCAAAGACAGCCTTCTAACTCTAGCAATGCTCTCAACATAGAAAATGGACGACCACCTGATCCCAAGAACCTGAAAGTTGCATTATGTCTTGATCAATAATATAATTCATATAAGAAAATGAAACAGTCCAGGTTTTTGTGCACTCGATAGACATTTTATTTATATAATGCATGAATGAGGTTTAAGCATACGGCCCTCAAAAGCAAGACAACTTATCATTTTAAATAAGTAACGCAAACCTTGAAAACAAAAGCAATTGCACAAAGCGGTATACAAGTTCCAGGCCCATTGCACAAAATCTGCAAAAGTTGAAATATTGAGTCAAGAAAATGGAATAAAAAAGGAATAACAATAGTTCAATTAAACAAGAAAAAAGATACCACTTGAGGTCTGATCTTGATCATTAACCACAATGCATGGGTCATAGCTATCAAAGTTGTGCCAACTGAAGTGATGTATGACTGCCCAACTTCACGACTTCGGTAGATTTGCATAAACTGAGAAGCTCCCTCGAATTCAATGTCTGCCTAACGCAACAAACTTCCATCTCAGAGAGCATACAATTCATGAAATCAGGAGCAAGTACAACTAGGAGATAGTCCACAAAATCCTCCCACATGTTGTAACTGCCTCAATTGTGTTCACAAATACCTTCATAATCTCAATCACCCCCCCCCCCCCCCCCCCCCCAACCCCACACACACACACACAAAACAGAGCCAAACTAATGCATTTTTAAAAACTCTACACAATTCTATCTTGAATTTAAAATATGAGAAACATGAAATGAACTCAAAAAGGGTCATACAACTCCAAAATAGAAATAGTGTCAAATGTATGTAGTGGCTAAAGATATTTTACCTTTTCCATCAAAAAATCTTCTAGAACACGAGCCTTCTGAAGGCTCATATTATCCGTGGCAGCAGCAATATAGTATCTTGGCTTTAAATTGTCCATCTTCATAACAGCTAGTAGGTTTAGCATCTCTGCCGTGTGACCACCTTCATTAGGATCAAATGACAATATCAATATCAGCAGATACAAATGACGTATTTGAAGATACAACTCCAACCCCCCCTCACCCCAAGCCCAGAAAAGCAAGAATTTGCTACCTGAACCAAGAATTATCAGGGTACTTAAAGGTCCTGGAGGTCTTTTATGTAGGGGCTTACTGCTCCGATAGATAACGTATATAATTCGGATCATAACCAAGGTAGAAGTACCAATTATAAGACTAATTACAATGTTTAGGAATCCAAATTCAGCAAGGAAATGGCTATCTTGGTTATTCATTGTAAGAATCTTCAAGTAGTGCCGTGTGGAGCAACAAACTAATCCTACATTACATATTAAGCAACCAAAATAATTAATATACTTGAACAAATAAGATCAACTCATTTCTCAACAGGGAAACCTAAATCTAAAAACCAAAAAGTTTAATCACAGTCGTCAAAAAACCTAATCACTAGGTAAGTTTTTCAACTTGAGGTGATTTTCAATTTTCACAATCAGAATCGAGTAAAAACAAGAAAAGGATCATCTTCATCACAGGAGGCTTAGGACAGTCCTAACTTATCAAAATCAAACAAAAACTGCCGATTTCTCTTTAATCGAAAGAAATCAAACCAAATAAGTGGGAGCATGAAGGCGAATGATTGAATTTTCACAATAAATCAAAAGAAACCCACTCTGAAGATCACTGAATCAAAGTCAAATATCATGAAAAGAAGTAAGATAACCAGGAAGGAGACGAAGCTCGAGGTGAAACACCACAAGGAACTGGAATTTCTGCTTCCGCCCAAATCTCAACATTTATTGCAGCTATCCCACATCGTTTGTTTTGAGTAATCTTGTTTACTATTTAAACATACCAACACAACTAAACGTTCGTGTTCGTAGAAAGGAGAGATGGTTGGCATCTCCCCCGACAGGGATGGGAACAGCCTTCGGGCTTTACCTGTTAACAACACATCGGTTAAGGCTACCCACTTCGGTGGGACTCTAACCCAATTTTTTTTTTCCTTTTCTTTTTAAACAACAATTCTCTTTTGCTCTAAATTTTTTTCAGTATTTATTCATTAATAGTTAAAAGTAATAGCCGAATTTTGGCGATTAGGAATTTTCTTTTTAATAAAATAACCTGTAAAATAAATTAACCATCAATTCTATGTTTGACCTATTTTTTCGTTTGTCAAAGTGTAAAATTGTTTAAAACTCTTTTGCTCTATTTTTTTCTTTATTTTATTTATGGTTAATCATATACACTTTTAACCTAAATTATTATTAGATACATATAATTTAAATAATTACTCTCACATACAAAATATTAAAGTAAAATACCAAATATAACATTATACTTCATACACTTTTAAACCAACACCCCTACCCCTCACACACCCATCGGCGTTGACCGGCGGCCGGACAGTCGTTGACCGCCGCTTGCTGCCGAAATTTAAAATGTGCAAACAAAATGTGCAAAAACAAAATTGTGCAGAATTAAATTGTGCAGAATAATTGTGCAAATACATAGGGGTATTTATGGTATCACAATCATAATTGTGTAGTTATGAGTAATAGTGCTTTGAGTCATGTAGTTTATAGTAATTATACATTATTTTATGTACTTCATAGTAAGTAACCCTTTATTTATTTATTAATAGTTTTATTAATCAGTTTTTTAAATTAATTCTTAAAAAATAGATTAACCATCAATTTCGAGTTTGAATTAATTTTTAATTTAGAATTTAAAATAATAAAATCATTTAAGACAACTACTTAAATTTCATTTCATATATTAACAGCATTTCTTTGAAGAAAATTTAACTGGAGTTGATTTCTGAAAAAAATATCTTATAAACAAGACATTTTCCTTCAAATATCAATTAAAAATACACGGCCATCGATCAAGAATCAAGAAGTAATCTGACCGTTGGCAACACGTGTAGGATATTAATCTGACCGCTGCGTTACATTTATTCCGAATATATTTTATTATTAAGCTTTAGAATTCGGAAGTAAATCTGGTTGTTGGCAACACGTGTTATATTTATTGCGATATAATCTGACCGTTGGGGACAGCGTTATACTTGTTGCGAATATACTTGATAATTAAGCTACCTTCTTTTCTTTAACCATATCAATCAATTTATAGTAAAATAACCGCCATTGATCCCTATTCAATCAATTATAGTAAAATAACCGCCATTGATCAGAATTAGGATGTAATCCGACAGTCACGTGTAAAAATTAATGCGAATATAATTGCCTTCTTTAATTAAATTAAAATCTTTAAAAGTGTGGAAAGATACGAAGCCTCCACATGGAAAGAAGATAAAAGCGTAAAATTAAGGTAAGCAGTGGTTCTAAGCCATCGTTGCTCCGTCTCACTCTGTCTAGATTAATGGAGGCGACGCCGTCGACCTGTTTTCTCGGCTGGAGATTGCTCGGAGGGGGACTCAAGTGTAGTCCAGTTTTTCTACGTTTCAAACCTAACTCTTCTTCCCGACGTTCGTATTCTGCTTCCTGTAAAATGCGACAGCGAAATTTCAGGTTTTCCTTTGATTCTAACCTGATTGTTTGCAACTCCGGTTTTATTTTCTTGCTGAAATTGGTTGAGTTTTAATCGGAGAGGGTGTTGAATGATGTTGCTCGGAAATGAATAATGTGTGCTTTTGTTTTTTTAATTTCTAAGGCTATTGAAAGTGGAAATGGATTGTTTCAAGAGTCAATATTCTTGATGTTAAGTTAGCGTGTTTTGTATGTTGTGATTGATCTTGGCATCACACTGTCAATGACTGCAACAGGTATCTATTTATTTCCCTCTCACAATCACGCACTCGCAAGCATCTCTCTGATTTTCTTGGAGTTTTGCACATTTTCCTGAGTGCAGAAAAAAACATTGTGCTATGCCTGCCTGATGTGATGCTTATCTAAGACATTTGAATTTGATGTGGAAACTTATTTGGATGTTATGACTGCTGGAGTCAATGGCTTGTGAGAAATTGAACGTTTTAGCTCATCTTTTGATTGGAGTCTCTTCAAGTTCAATATAGTTGCTGGCATGCGGTGTCAGTTACCCTAGTACAAAATTAATCATGTCCATAAGTCATTGATTGTACTTCTTATGTAGAATATTTAACCCCGTTAAAAACTGTCACTGTATCATAATGTATTTGGTACTGAACTTTTGCAGTTTACAGAATAAGAGACAACATGCAAAGAAATTCAATCTTGAGCGTCCGAGAAATACAAATTTTGAGCCAAAAGATGACAGCAACTCTAATCCTAGCAACTTGCCGGCAGACAGCATTATAGATTCAAATCAAGAGACAGATTCCAGTGATCATATTCCCATCATAATAGAAGCAAATTACTTAGAAGAGAAAGGGTATGACAGTTCTTCTCAGCCTAATGAAGCAAAACCTTTGGATGATGACGCTGTGGACTCTGCAGAGGGATCATCACATTCAAATGAAGGAAACATGAGCAATTCCTTTCCATTGAACGACATTCCAGTATGCCCTGAAACCTTTTCAATTCAGACTAACCGTGGTGAAGTCATCTGACAATACGTTAATCTCTTCTTTTTTTGACAGTCCATCACAAAATATGGAGGAGAGCAGCATACTGGCATTAATCTTCAAGATTTAATTGGGATGATAAGAAATGCTGAAAAGAGTAAGTTATATATGAACTCTTTATCTTGGAATATTCATTTACTTGCACTTTCTATCGACTAACTATAGAACAATAGAGGATTGGAAATATGGAATGATTTCTCCACTGTTGGATGTTTCAGAAATTTAAAGCAAGCATGAGCTCTCCTTCTAGATGAAAGCTAAAAATATGAATTTTATTGCCAGGCTAGCTGTTTCATATGTTGCTTTTTTCATTGCAGATATACATCTTCTTAATCAAGCTCGTATACGTGCCCTTGAGGATCTTGAAAAAATTCTTAGCGAAAAAGAGTCTTTGCAGGGAGAAATTAACATTTTGGAGATGAAACTGGCTGAAACAGATGCACGGCTTAAAGTGGCTGCACAAGAGAAGATACATGTGGAACTCCTGGAAGGACACTTGGAGAAGCTTCAGGATAAATTGTTTAGTAGGGGTAGCAGTGAGGAACAAATAGAGGATGTGATTAATAATGTTTCTTCTTCCCAATCTGATATTGAGGATGTAAATAATTATGTTTCTCCTTCTCAGTCTGATATTGTCAATTCTTTTAGTCTGGAATTAGATTTGTTCAGGGCGGAGAATATATCCTTAAAGGATGAGCTACAGTTTTTGAAGGCAGAGCTAAGTAATATCAGGGAAACTGACCAACGTGTTCAGATGCTAGAGGAAGAAAGGGCACTTCTGGAGTCCTCTTTAAAAGAGTTTGAGATTAAACTTGCTGCTTCTCATGAAGATGTATCGAATATTTCAAGCTTGAAGTCTGAATGCAAAAGTTTATATGAGAAAGTAGAGGATCTGCAAAAACTTCTTGATAAGGCAACAGACCAGGCTGATCAAGCTATTCTCGTGCTCCAGCAAAACCAAGAACTCCGCAAGAAGGTTGACCGGCTTGAGGAATCTCTCACTGAGGCCAATGGTTATCGATTGTCATCAGAGAAGATGCAACAATATAATGATCTGATGCAGCAGAAGATAAAGCTGTTGGATGAACGCCTGCAAAGATCTGATGAAGAGATTAACAACTATGTTCAGCTGTATCAAGATTCTATGAAGGAATTCCAAGATACACTAAATATTTTGAAAGAAGAAAGCAAGAAAAAGGCAGAAGATGAGTCTGTACATGACAAACCTGTTGAGTTCTGGAGCAATTTATTACTTATGGTTGATGGATGGTTTCTTGAAAAGAAAATTTCGGTGGATCAAGCAGAGCTATTAAGAGAAATGATATGGAACAAGGAGGGAAGTATATGTGATGCATATATGTCATCTAAAGAAAAGAATGAGCGTGACACCATTACAACATTTCTCAAATTAACATCATCATCAGCTGGGTAAGCTTAAAATGGAATGAAGGTATATCATACATAATATATATTTTAACTGGCACTTTCTGTCACTGTTTAGTGAAAGGTTGAACATTATACATATCGCAGCGGAGATGGCACCTGTGGCAAAGGTACGCATATTTTGTTAATCTTGAGTTTACTAATTTTTTGTTGTGGTCTTTTGTGATTCCGAGTTTCTACTTTATTTTTTCATTTTGGTTTTTATAGTGATATTTTTTCTGAAGAATAACATTAGGTTCTTCATAATTCTTGATTACCTTGTTCACCTTCAGCATGATTAAAAATCTCTTTATTATTAATATCCACTTTTATATACATTAGGTGATGCAAATTAATTTGTCTACTGTATCTGCTTATCAACACTCACAACTTGAAGGGTATTCTTTAAATCAATAAATATGTTCTAGGTTGGTGGGCTGGGAGATGTAGTGACTGGTCTCAGTAAAGCACTTCAGAAGAAAGGGCACCTTGTGGAAATTGTTTTACCAAAATATGATTGCATGCAGTATGAGTGCATTCGCGACTTAAAGGTAATTATTTGGCTTTGGAGAATGGTGCTTTATTTATTAAATTTGACTTTCTTTGACCTGCGGCTCCAATCTTGATGAAATTCAGGCTTTGGATGTTCCTGTTGAATCATATTTTGATGGTCGGCTGTTCAAAAACAAAATCTGGGTTGGCACCGTTGAAGGTGTGGACTTATTTAAATTCAAAATGTGAGAAGTATTTACTGCTTTTTTCTGTCTTAATATTATTGATTGGCTGCAAATTTAATCAACTAGGGCTTCCTGTTTATTTCATTGAGCCACAACACCCGAGTAAATTCTTCTGGAGGAAACAATTTTACGGAGAGCATGATGATTTTAAGAGGTTTTCCTTCTTCAGCAGGGCAGCACTTGAATTACTTCTTCAAGCTGGCAAGAAGCCAGACATAATTCATTGTCATGATTGGCAGACATCTTTTATTGTATGAATGCGCATTTGATTATTTTTCATCCATGTTTCTGCAGCACCTGCGCCTTATGTATTAACTAATTCTATTTTGTCATTCGTTGTAGGCACCCCTTTATTGGGATATGTATGTACCAAAAGGTTTTAATTCAGCCAGAATCTGTTTCACGTGTCACAATTTTGAGTACCAAGGAGCTGCACTGGCTTCGGACCTAGCATCTTGTGGCCTTGATGTTTCCCACCTCAACAAACCTGATAGGATGCAGGACAACTCAGCAAGTGATAGGGTCAACCCTGTTAAGGTAATATAATATTTTTGGGCCTTCCCCCTCCCACTCCCTCTCAAGAGTTACTATTTTAGGTAAGATTTTGTGAGTAGTATGGTTTGGACTAGTGAATGTCAGAAGTTGCTTCCAGCCTTCTGTCACTCTTCAATATACTTCTATAAATGGTTGGTGTGTTGCTGGGTTGCTAGGATTAGCACGTAGTGACTGAATCTCATAATGCGTGAGTCATTTTTTAACTGATTGTAATTGACCAGTTTATCCATCTTTTTTTTTCCCATGTCCTGTTATCAGGGTGCAATAGTGTACTCAAATATTGTGACAACAGTTTCACCATCTTATGCCCAAGAGGTGCGGACTGCTGAGGTGTGTACTTGACTTGCTTAACTTGTAAATATTATTATATTTGCAAATATTAGAATTAAATGCTTGAAAATGCAATTAATTTATATCGTCATGTGTTATATTTACCAAATATAGACTTCTTAATCCAGTGTCACACACAGGTTCTACATGAGTTGATTAATACTCCTGTGCAGTATATTTTAAAGTTTCAGTCTCTCAGCAACCAAGCATCATGTATAAACTTGATATGTTATCTTCGGAGTATATTACTAATTATGTGATAAAACATATTGTTGTATTCACATAATATTGCAGCCTCCCAAAGCTCATCTAGTTGATGTTTATGGATGTAGGCTATTGGAGTATAGGGGAAACAGGATGGATCATTACTATCGCTATCAGAGCTACAAAATTATGGCAGTTCTGTTATTTTCATCATGCAGAAAACCCCTAGGATTAATTGAATTTTCATAACTTAATGTGTATAACAACATAAAATGTGACAAATAAGGGATATATATACACCCACCCACCCACACATATGTATATTTCTTTTTTAAGTGCTAATATGAGAATCCAAGACACTGTAGAAAATGCACATAATTTTCTCACAGCTATGAGTTCTTTAACTTACTGAGAAATCACGCTCGCTTAATCAGGTAATACTTTTCAGAATAGTTTATGCATTTTCTACTTGTGATGCACAGGGTGGCCGAGGCTTGGAAGCAACACTTAATTCACATGCAAAAAAGTTTGTTGGAATTTTAAATGGAATTGATACTGGTGCATGGAATCCGGCAACTGACCCCTTTTTGAAAGTTCAGTATCATTCCAATGATATTGAAGGAAAAGCAGAAAATAAAGCAGCTTTAAGGAGACATCTAGGATTGTCTCCGGTTAATGCAAGACAACCACTGGTAAATATTGATTGCATTCAGCGAAGGCTATGATCTCGTGAAACTTTGTTCCATTTTGAGATGACAGCATGACTATTTGTTTAGTTGTATAATAATTTATGCTTTACGATGGGTATGGTTATATAGAGATTTAAAGACCACAAACCATTGCCCCCAAATTGATATTGGGAATACCTATATGGGATCTTGTCACTAAAAATGACTGTAACCAAGGTTTGTTGTTGTTTATGTATTGAGTTGATTAGATTCTGGACTAAATAGCTAAAGCTTTAATACACAATACAACCCAGAGAGACTATATTCATGGGGATATTGAGAGTTAAGACCTTTCATGTCTATATTGCTATGTGGCTTACTCATCAACTAGAAATAAACATGTTAAAAAATATATATGTATATATTCTTTAAATCTTATTATTTCATTATGTGCAGGTTGCTTGCATAACCAGATTGGTACCTCAGAAGGGTGTACATCTTATAAGGCATGCAATATATCGGATATTGGAGTTTGGTGGTCAGTTTGTCCTTCTTGGTTCAAGTCCAGTGCCAGAAATTCAGGTAATCCTGAATTGTGAGTTTTGAGTTTGGTGGTTGGTTTTCTTTTAAATTGCATGTGAAATTATAGATAATTAAGAAGGATGGAGTGAGGACAGGAAAATGAGATTCAAAATTAGAGGTTATGAACCAAAAAGTATATAGGGACAGGAAAATGAGATTCAAATTTAGAGGTTATGATCCAAAAAGAATATAGGGACAGGAAAATGAGATTCAAATCTAAAGGATTCTAAAAAAGAATATATATAATGAAGGGAGTCACTATTTTATTATAATTTTTCTTTTTTGTGAGGAACAACATTATATAGGGCTTAATGGCACTCTTCATCTTTTTCATAGTTTAGTCTTTGGCAGGTCAATTTTCCTGAAGTCATAGTTTGTGAAATATTTTCATTTGTCAACCAGGATAAGAAACTTAAACCCTAACTTTAGACTGAATTTTAGCTATATCACTTCCTGACCCAATTCCCCAAGACTGTTCAACTACGTCATAAGTTTTCCCATTTTCTCAAGGATTTCGTTTATATAGATCTCTATTTATCTAGTCCAACTTTAGATTATGTTGCACTAATTTAATATCTCCATATAATTATCAAGTGATAATGGAAATTCTATTTTTTATAGAGGGAATTTGAAGGCATTAGAGACCGTCTTAAAACTCATGAGCATGCTCGTATAGTACTCAAATATGATGAGACTCTTTCCCATTTGATCTATGCTGCATCAGACATGCTCATCATCCCATCCATCTTTGAGCCTTGTGGTCTTACACAGGTACTCCTTGCGATTGCTTTCCTGTAAACTTATCTTTCTTACATTTTTAGCTGAACTTCCAAGCGTTTCTAAGATCATATCACTTGTATGCAGATGATTGCAATGAGATACGGTTCTATTCCAATAGTTAGGAAAACGGGGGGGCTAAATGACAGGTTAAGTGGACTGCAAATGACTTTTGAATTGCAGTATTCTTATTTCACTTGTGCCTACTTTTCATGTTATAATCAAATGCTCAAATCATTTTTCAGTGTTTTTGACATAAATGATGACACCATACCCACTGAGTTCAGAAACGGATTTACATTTTTGACTGCTGATGAGCAGGTAATTAATCATGTGCATCATATAAATTTCTAGATTATACCAATAGATTGACACGTGTATACTTTCAAATCCTACTGAAAAGAATGTTCCCTATTTGCCTTCATTGTTGAATTCAGTGTTATCATTCAACCAAAAGAGCTCTTGATACTCGTTATCATAAATATGCAGGGATTTAGCAAGGCTTTAGAACGTGCATTTGTTTACTATAAGAATGATGCCAATGGATGGAAAGAACTTGTCCAAAAGGTGATGAACATGGATTTTAGTTGGGACTCATCAGCATCAGTATATGAAGAACTTTATGCGAAATCTGTTGCCAGAGCAAGGAGCAGATATCAGACGTAAAATTGGGGACTTTACGTCAGGTGAAGCTGGTTTGTGTATTCTTTGGACAGTTCACTACTGTACAAGTTGAAATTAAGGAGTTGATCATGAGATGGCTAATTCTGCAATATTCAGTCGGAAAATGAAGATGTCATCGCATGTGATGGTTCTGTCACTTCTGTGGCTGATTTTAGAAGCTACGAGATAATTTGATTCAGGTATCAATATCTTAGATCCAATTCTTTCATTATTACACCTGAACATCATATGCATTGACCGTGTACAGATAGTAGGCACAGAAGTTGAATCTGTAAATGGTGTATATAACATGCACTGTTCTGTTCAGAACATTTTAAAAAAAAGGTATACTAGAGATATACTTTGTTTGTTGTATTATTATTAAGATTCAGTATCGTCTTTGCTTAATCTTATCCATAATTTTATATTAGTATATATGAGTGAATCAAAAGAACTAAATTCAACGCCATTGAAGCTCACAAATATAGCATTGTGTTCCAATAATTTACATCATAATCAGTCAAACCAATTCAGTACACTCTTGTCACTTCACTTTCCGGGGACGAAGTTGGTGGCGTAGGCCCAGGCATTGTTGTTAACAGGGTCTGCAAGATGATCGGCAAGGTTCTCCAATGGACCCTTTCCGGTGACTATGGCCTGAACGAAGAATCCGAACATGGAGAACATGGCCAGTCTACCGTTCTTCAGCTCCTTCACCTTCAGCTCAGCGAAGGCTTCTGGGTCTTCTGCCAGACCTAAAGGATCGAAGCTGCCACCTGGGTAGATTGGGTCAGTGATCTCACCTAGTGGCCCGCCTGCAATGCGGTAGCCCTCAACAGCTCCCATGAGAACAACCTGGCAAGCCCAGATGGCCAGGATGCTCTGTGCGTGGACCAAGCTCGGGTTGCCCAAGTAGTCCAAACCACCCTCGCTGAAGATCTGTGAGCCGGCCTTGAACCACACGGCCTCGCCAAACTTCACTCCGTTGCGGGACAACAACTCTGGGAAGACGCATCCCAGAGCTCCAAGCATTGCCCATCTGTTGTGGATCACCTCCAGTTCACGGTTCTTGGCGAAGGTCTCTGGGTCAGCGGAAAGTCCGGCAGTGTCCCAGCCATAGTCACCAGGGAATTCACCGGTGAGGTAGCTTGGGGGCTCACCAGAGAATGGGCCCAAGTATTTGACACGGTCTGGACCGTACCAGGGGCTGCCAGAGGAGACGCTCTTGGAGGCGGTCTTCCTCATGGAAACTCTCCCATTGGCGGAGATCTGGGGGGTGGAGGGGGAGAGCTTGACTGCCTGTCCGGCGAAAGAGGGAGAAGAGAGAGCCATGGAAGAGGCAGCCATTGAAGGAAGTGAAGAGGTAAGTTGGTGTTGTGTGTGAGAACTGGATATTGGTGGTGATGAGAAGGAAAAGGTTGGTTAGTAGTTATTTATAGGCGGGAGGAGATGATGCTTTTTATCTTGTGATATCTATATCTGGTTTTTCGTTGGGTTCCAAGATTTTTAATGATGCTGCCCATCTGGCAAATTTAACCTTTGTGTATGGTTGGTTAAATATATTCTTCCAATTTTGTGGACTGCATTTCGTGACCCACTTCTTGAATCTGCCAAAATTTTAATTGGAATGCAGGATTAAAATTCAAATTACTACTCCATGATGTTACTGCAGCATCTCAACTGAATTTCTTTTACCTTGTTCAGTACTGACAATCCATTCGTTGCTGATCGTATGTTAAATAGGTAATGTGACATAAATTTGAGAATTCCACCAGATTCCAAATTTAATCTTGCAAGTTGCAACTTGTGGTCTTGATGTTTTCACCTCAGAGGTGAACTCATTGGTCTATATCTTCCAAGCCATAGTTTTGGCTGGGCTGGACGGGACGGGGCGGATCTCTCTTTGAAGAGAGGAGTTTGGTCATACAATTTGGGTCACAGAGTAATGAGATGTGGGCAACCAACTAACATTCACACTTGTCTTTTCTTGGGCAAGGGATGTATATCCATCCTAAAATCTAAATAATCCCATTCCATGCAACCTCTCATTGGGATAACTCCCCACAATGGATTAATCCAAATGGAGCCTTTTTAGGTAAAGTGCTGGGAGTGGTGTTCTGTACTAAGGATCGGATGGTTATACAATCTACTTCCTAGTAAAATTTGAGCTTTAACACAACAATATATTCTATATCCTCCAAGTAGGTTCACTCCCAAAGTCATCACATTTGAATTGGTACAATCTGAGGTTGAAATCCATGACTTGTTCATTTCCAACTTTTTGTTTCTTGGTAATATATGCTTGCTGTTTATGAAGCCTTAAAATTTCCAAAATTAGGGATTGGTGAACATGGATGAAGCAAGAGAAGAGAATTAACATAGCATTATATTCCAATAATTCACGTTAAGTTTTTACATCATCATCAAACAATCCGAATTAATTATCACACTCTCCTATGTTCTAATCAATCAACTCCACTTCACTTTCCGGGGACGAAGTTGGTGGCGTATGCCCAGGCATTGTTGTTAACAGGGTCTGCAAGATGATCAGCAAGGTTCTCCAATGGACCCTTTCCGGTGACGATGGCCTGAACGAAGAATCCAAACATGGAGAACATGGCCAACCTCCCGTTCTTCAGCTCCTTAACCTTCAACTCTGCGAATGCCTCCGGGTCCTCCGCCAGACCCAACGGGTCGAAGCTACCACCGGGGTAGATCGGGTCGGTGATCTCTCCGAGCGGCCCGCCGGCAATACGGTAGCCCTCAACGGCTCCCATGAGAACAACCTGGCTGGCCCAGATGGCCAGGATACTCTGCGCGTGGATCAAGCTCGGGTTGCCCAAATAGTCCAACCCGCCCTCGCTGAAGATCTGCGACCCGGCCTTGAACCACACCGCCTCGCCGAACTTCACTCCGTTGCGGGACAGAAGCTCCGGGAAGACGCATCCCAGAGCTCCGAGCATTGCCCATCTGCTGTGGATCACCTCCAGCTCACGGTTCTTGGCGAAGGTCTCTGGGTCGGCGGAGAGTCCGGCGGTGTCCCAGCCGTAGTCGCCGGGGAATTCACCGGTGAGGTAGCTCGGGGGCTCGCCGGAGAATGGGCCAAGGTACTTGACGCGGTCGGGGCCGTACCAGGGGCTGCCGGAGGAGACGGCCTTGGAGGCGGTCTTCCTCATGGAGACTCTGCCGTTGCCGGAGAGTTGTGGGGTGGAGGGGGAGAGCTTCACCGCCTGGCCGGCGAAGGATGGGGAGGAGAGAGCCATTGAAGAGGCGGCCATTGATGGAATTGGAATTGGAATTGGAATGGTTGGTGTTGGTGAGAGAGGAGAGGGTCGTTGGTCGTTATTTATGTTTAAAGAGGGAGGGAAGGAGAGAGGAGTCTCTTATCTTGTGATATCTTAATCTCGCATTTCATTGGGCTTCAAGATTCCGTTGCTGCTGGCGTCGGCCCATTTAGCAATTTTTGGTCCATTAGTTTTGTGTAAGTGGGCCCACCCACAAATATCTTGAGGTGGAGAATTCTAGGCCTAACGTTTCATAAATGTAGAAAATATCTTGACTTTGTAAACACACAAATATGTATACAGTATCTTGGAGTCTATTATTGAATTTTTAGCAAATTTCCTATCATTTTTTTTTTATAAATGGCTGATTATTATCAAAAAGTAACACTCCACACCTATTAAGAATCATCTAGTATACATTATTGAATAAAATTAATACAGATTAAAGTTGGTGTATTTATTAAAATATTATAGTTTTGAAAAGTGTTTTACCAAATATGGTCTTTCATGTAGTGTTAACAGAATAAGTTGAGTCGCCAATTTGAGTGGCGACTATTATGTGACATGAGAGAGAAACGTCAACTCCAGTGGCGTCTCTATAGGAGTCGCCAGTTGCAGCAGCGCTTCTATATTGAAGGAGAGAAAAACCCACCGTATTTTAAGAAAACGCCAATTCCAGTAGCGTCTTTAACATGGATGAGATTTCACTGCCAGCGTCTGAAAGGAATTGCCATTAGAAGTGGCGTCTATTAAAACAATTACATCGGGAAAACGCGAAAGCCCTGCAAACATGTTTTAATGTTTGGAAAAAGTTAAAGTGATGAAGCGCTCAGACAAAGAATACTCTTCATAGACTATATAGGTTTGATCTATTTTTTTCAGAACTCACATTTATTTCAAATTTTTCATAAGGAAGGGTCATGTCAAATTATTATTAACTTTATTATTTTTATTTTTAATTTATGCAATATTACTCCTCCATAATTTGTTCATCTATAAAAACGTTCTTTTTTTCCTCCTTCATGTGCTCGTTCAACTTTCCCTTCACGCTTTTGTTTAGTAGTATTGATTTTTATGGGCTCCTTCCAACTTTCCCTTCATGCTTTTGTTCAGTAGTATTATTTTTCATATGCTCATTTGTTCCCTTCCAACTTTATCTTTTTAGTATTAAAAAAATACTAGCCTAATTGTTGAATTTCTCTTGAAAAGGTGAAACACTCGGTAAAGTTTTAAATTAACTTGTATTTTGCATTGCACGTGGTGTTCCAGACAACAATCAAGGATTTTGAACTTGATAATTTTAAGGTGTGCACTCTCTTCTTACCTTTTAATTTTAATACTCTTAAATGTTTTGTTATTTATTACATAATAATTGTTGTTATTCATTATATTATTATGTTCACTGCTCATTACTAGAAAATGTGACTCCGACTCCTATAATATTTGTGTGTGTTATGTTAGACTAATTATGGTAATATATTGTAAGGATTAGAATCTTGTGTGTCCATAATAATTAAAATATTTGCCTAATGATTAATTTTTTACTCCTATAATATATGTATATAAATACTTGAAAGATATGTAAGAATGAAAGTAAAATTGTCGAAAAATAAGAAAGAATGAAAAAAAAAAAACAATCTAATGGCAATCATTATATTATTGATTTTTTAATAGTTTATGTATAAAAACTTCTAATAATACTCTTATCTAGTAATATATTATAAAAATGAGAATGTTGTGTATCTATATTTCATTCAAATATTTGGCTAATAATTAAATTTTTATTCATATAATATAGGTAAATAATTAAATTTTTATTCATATAATATACGTATATAAATACTAATTGGCAGATAAATGTTAGAATGACTTAATATTATCTTTTTATTAAATGTAAGAATCATAAAGAATCTATTAATACATCATTACATAATAATTTAAACTAAATTAAAATAATTATAAAGAAAAAATATTTCATTTAAATCATGAATAGTATAAAATTATGATTAAATTTAATTGATTATATTTAAAAAAAGTTACTATTATATGACAAATAAAAAATTGATTTTTTTAATCTTTACAAATTTATTTTTAATTAATAAATTTTGTTAAAAAATAACGTATTATATATATATATATTAAAAATTTAATCATAAAAATATTTTTTACTATAATAATTTATTTGATTACGTATCTAATAAAAAAAATTATAATTATAGCATTATATATATATGCTTAGTTTAATTTTGTTATAATTAATTTATAAACATAATTATATATGTACATCGATCATTCAATTTTTATTACAAAAAATATTTATTTTATTAATTTTTATTGTTATATAATTAATATTGAATAAAATTATATAAATAAAATTATTCATAAATATTCTATTACGAGTACAAATTCCGGCATAATACGCGAATGCATTATAATTGTAATTGAAAAAAATAAGATTGAATAATATTATTCGAAATAAATATTAACAAAAACTTAAAAATTTTAATATTCTTCTTTTGAAGAGATTTAGGATAATATGAATTGTTTAGAACTTAAAACTTTGGATGTTCTGCATTATACTTTATATTTCGTAAATCTGTATTTACTCTAATTTTATAGCATAAATTTTATAAAAAAAACGTAATATTATATTAGTGATTATTTATTTATTTAATTTTGTGAAAACAATATTAAGAGTTTAAAAATTTTATAAGAAAACTAGTTAGATAATTATCTATTTTTAACCAATTAAAAAAAGATTAAAAGTGTTATTTAATTTATAGATATATATGAATAAATAATAAAAAAAATAAAAGTAGAAAGATTATATATATGAAATTGAAATAAAAAATACTACAATAAACTACGTCGTCGCGACACCTCATACTTTTAAAAAGTTATTTGTAGCAGCATATTCGCAATTAGTATATATAAGATGTTATGATTATCATATATTTTTATTTAATTTTTTATATTAAAATCATATTATTTGAAATAAAAGTGTTAATTATATATTGGGGTGGTTATTTTTAGCTAATATATAAATTAAAGTAAGTTATTTGAGTTATAAAAATATACCTGGAACTTATTTATTTATTCCCTCACTTTCAACTTATTTTGTACTGTAAATGTGGACACATCATTTAAGTTTTTTTAAACCTAATTTTATTGAACTTTGAAGGATAACAAGTATTTTTAAGCGATACATAAATTATGAAATATGGAGTTCAACTTCGACGCACCTGTGACCCGTTGCAACTGAACGATTTCAATCGTTAGATCAAATTCTAATATAATCTCTACTATTAATTAAATTAAATAATTAAAAAATAAAAATATAAAACTACCCATAAAAATTTTGCACAGTGCACCCCACAATCACCCTAAAATATGTTAAGATGTATTTTTAAGTTAAATATTAATAAAAAAAATTAGGTGATGAGATAATGTGGATGAAAATAAATAGAGAGTATAATTTTAATTTTGGATAAAATAATAATTGAATAATGATGATGTTTTATTAATTTCCGTTTAAATTTGTTATTAATAATTAATGTAATCATTAAATATTTATTTGGTAAATTATAAGTGATATTAATGCTGACATACAACCTCAATATACATGTTTGTGCACACGTTTTATCTCATTAATTGCAGCAGGTATGTTGGTGCATTAAATGCTTGAATAGGCGCCAACTCCACTGGCGATTTTTTTAGGGACCAAATTTTTAGTAACCACTGTTGACTAATTACAATTTTAAGTAGTTATCTCACTTAAAAGTAATTTTTAGTAGATACTATTTAGAAGACTCCCCAAATTACCCTCATAACTGTCAGATAAAAGACGATAATAATGGGGCATGATTATGTCAGTGTTGACTGCATTAAATTGGGTGGTTGGGACCACATTTAAAATTATAGGAAATATTTTTTTTTCAGAAAAAATTAAAAAATTTCAAAAATATTATTTCTTATATTCGGCTTATTCAGCCTATAATTTATTTTATTCGGCCTACAATATTTGTTCTATTCGTCAAACACTTTTTTTTCAAAAAAAATTTAAAAAATAATCGAAAAAAATATTTCTTCTATTCTGCCTACAATTTGTTCTATTCGGCCTACACTATTTGTTCTATTCGGCCCACACTTTTTTTTCAAAAAAAAAAATTTTTAAAAATTAAAAAAAATTCTTATATTCGGCCTACAATTTGTTCTATTCGGCCTACACTATTTGTTCAATTCGGCCCACAATTTTTTTAAAAAAAAAATTAAAAAAAGTAAAAAAAATTCTTCTATTCGGCCTATTCGTCCTACAATTTGTTCTATTCGGCCTACACTATTTGTTCTATTCGGCCCATACTTTTTTTCAAAAAAAAATTAAAAAAATTTAAAAAAATTTCTTCTATTCGTCCTATTCGGCCTACAATTTGTTCTATTCGTCCTACATTATTTGTTCTATTCGGCCCACACTTTTTTTTCAAAAAAAAAAAAAAATTCTTCTATTCGGCCTACGCTATTTGTTCTATTCGACCCACACTTTTTTTTAAAAAAAATTTAAAAAAAATCGAAAAAAATATTTCCTGAAAAAATAAAAAAAAAATTATACGAATAAAATTAATGCATCTTTTTTTATTTTAATAAAAAATATATTCATGATGCATATAAAGGTAACAGATTAATGCATTCAATAGACTGTACTTCCACACTTTATTCAGAAATAAAGAGGAATCCGATTCCTTTACTGTACGTTTGGTACTTTTGGTCAAAAAGTGTGGAATCTCATTCTTCAAACATGTGAAAAGTAGGTCCCCCTCAAGGACATTTTGGTCCATTGCTTTAAAAGTGACTAGAAAAAATTATGTATAACATATGTGGCCACTTAAAATTACACTTAAAAAATAGTGGTAACTTTTTGCCATTTTCACATTTTTTTATGGCCAAGATTTAAGACGCCACCAACAATGGCAACTCCACTAATTCTATTAACTATTCATGCAATAACCATATTTAATTAAAAAATTTTTAAAACTACTATATTTCAATAAATACACCATTAAAGTCATAGCAATTAACTCTGCGCCTCCAAGCACACAGGATATCAATTCCTTAGGTTATGTTCGTTTTCGAATTTTAAATTCAGGTTTTGATTTTCCAAAACCCACATTCAAATTTTAAAAATCTCCTATATATCTATCTACTATATTCTTTCTCTTTAATTAATACACTTTCTCTCTTCTCTCATTTAACTTTTTAAATAAATTAATACACTGATTTGATTTGACATAAAATTAAAACCTACCCTACTCAAAATCCAAAACAAACATAGAACAAAATATCCATGGTTTTCAAATCCCACATAATCCCAAACCAAACATCACCTTAGAGTTTAGAAGGTTTTAATTCACACAAGCAAACTTGAAATACTAGTAGAACATCTCCGAATCTAGGTTTAGGTTTCCTTTACCCAATTTTACAATCCACAAATTTATTCTCAAAATTAAGATAGCATTTATCAAGTTTCAGGTAATTAACTAAGATGGACGAAATTTGGTGGTAGTTGGAAATGGAAAAAGAACTCCAAGATGTGTGTATATCTTTCTTTTAGTTTGTGTATATCTTTCTTTCTAGTTTATGTCATCACGAAACACAAAATTTAGACAGCCAATGCATGTATACTCAATATTACTTTGTATTTTTTTGCCTTTTGGCTATTATATTTTCTTGAATTTATATCATCTATAAATAATTTTACTTCATTTCACACTTTTATCTATTTGAACAGCACTTGATCAATACATATGATATCATGACACAAATTCATTAATTTTCTTGATTAGAACAGCTAATGACAATTAAAGTATGTTTAAATAGTGTTACTTTTTCACTGTCCTCCACTCTTCCTTAAAAAAGAACTACTCCACATAACATTTTTAAAACAGTGTTTTAAGCAGTTAAGCCATTTATCTCAACACAATCCACCTCAGAAACACGTGGCAAGCCCTGATAGAATCGCAAGAAAGCTGTGTAGGATTTTTGCAATCTCATATCTACGAAAAATCAAAAGAAGATTAATGGCCATAGGCGTTGCCAAGTGGAAGATTACCAAATGTTATGCATCAATGAGAGCACAGATAATGATATCCATGGATAAGGACCCTCATACCCCACCTCCCCTATATAACATTAACCCCCATCTTCTCTTCTCCAACCAACAATACAAACACTTGCAACTTTTGATCACCTCCACAATGGCCTCCTCCACCATGTCTCTTTCTTCCCCATCCTTCGCCGGCCAGGAGGTCAGGCTCTCCCCCTCCACCCCACAACTTTCCGGCAACGGCAGAGTCTCCATGAGGAAGACCGCCTCCAAGGCCGTCTCCTCTGGCAGCCCCTGGTACGGCCCCGACCGTGTCAAGTACTTGGGCCCATTCTCCGGCGAGCCCCCGAGCTACCTCACCGGTGAGTTCCCCGGCGACTACGGCTGGGACACCGCCGGACTCTCTGCCGACCCAGAGACCTTCGCCAAGAACCGTGAGCTGGAGGTGATCCACAGCAGATGGGCCATGCTCGGAGCCCTCGGATGCGTCTTCCCGGAGCTTCTGTCCCGCAACGGAGTGAAGTTCGGCGAGGCGGTGTGGTTCAAGGCCGGGTCGCAGATCTTCAGCGAGGGCGGTTTGGACTACTTGGGCAACCCGAGCTTGGTCCACGCACAGAGCATCCTGGCTATCTGGGCCTGCCAGGTGGTTCTCATGGGAGCCGTTGAGGGCTACCGTATTGCCGGCGGGCCGCTCGGAGAGATCACCGACCCGATCTACCCCGGTGGCAGCTTCGACCCATTGGGGCTGGCGGAAGACCCGGAGGCATTCGCAGAGTTAAAGGTTAAGGAGCTGAAGAACGGGAGGTTGGCCATGTTCTCCATGTTCGGATTCTTCGTTCAGGCCATCGTCACCGGAAAGGGTCCATTGGAGAACCTTGCCGACCACCTCGCCGACCCGGTTAACAACAATGCTTGGGCATATGCCACAAACTTCGTTCCTGGAAAGTGAGTGTGTGTTTTGGTGGAATATGGTGTAAAATGTAAATGCTCCTCTCCTCTCATCTAATGTTGTTCAACATTATTATTAATTTATTATCACAAACCTCCAACTCATCCTTCCTAAATTGAAATTTTACACGAAATGTGGCTATATTTAAAATAATTTAATTAGCAATGATAAGCTTAATTTATTTTATGGAGTAATAATAAATTCTTAACCGGATATCACGAAATAATGAGTAAATAAAATGGAACAAGTGAGGGGGGTTGGGTAGTAATGCGCGATATAAAAAGAGACGGCCGGCGCACCCCCAAATCAAGCAGAAACCCTAATCGAATCAAAATCCCTAAATCTGAGGATGCAAAACTCACCTTCTCCACACGCCCAATTCTTCGCTTCTCTCAGACACCTGGAGAAAAGGCTCAGACTCGAAGACCACCCAGCAGGACCTTCCACCCTCTCACAACCGCCGCCGCCGACGGGAAGCGAACAAACATCACTCGGCACTCCCATTTACCTCAACGACGAAGAATCTCCGATCACGAATACAGAGAGTGAAGCTCCACCGGAATTTCTGTCGAGATCCCCTGATCTCCCACCACCCCGTCAAGTCCAAGAAAAAGTGGCCGAAAGATTGAATGTTGATGATGATATTGAGGTTCTGATGCAGCTGTTGAAATTGTGGGAATGCGAAGGGTTGAATGAGATGGCGGGGGCAGATGAGGCATTTTATGGAAAGATTGTAGGGGTGAAGGGGCCCAAGAGTGGGAAGGAATTGGAGAGGTTGGAGGGGTGGATCAATGGGTATTTGAATGGAGGGAAGAAAGTGGAGCCCTTCAGATTGGCTCATTTGCTGTTGGGCAAGGCTGCTTTTATGCACTCCCATGATGATGCTTTTGAAGGATTGGTGTTCCCCTCTACCATTGATGACTTCTTGCACAATGAACCATCTACTCATTAGTGCTTGTAAAATCTCTTCATTTTTTTTTTTTAATAAAATAAAATTTTCCTCAATTTGTTTCCGTTAGTACATTTTAAAAGTTAAAACACTTTCTTTTACAATACAAATAATACATTTAAAATACTAGTACTACTTTTTCAAAAAAAAAAATTAGTATATAAAATTAAAAAAATTAAAAAAAAGGATTAATAATATCTTTTAATTTATTTGTAATTAAAAATTAATGTATTACAAGTATTTTATTAAAAAAGAATACAAGTAGTATTTTATTTTTAAAAATTATATAAAATTAAAAAATACAAATAATACATTTAAAATACTAGTACTATTTTTCAAAAAAAAAATTACTATATAAAATTAAAAAAATTAAAAAAAAGGATTAATAATATCTTTAATTTATTCTTAATTAAAAATTAATGTATTACAAGTATTTTATTAAAAAAGAATACAAGTAGTATTTTATTATTAAAAATTATATAAAATTAAAAACAAAATTTGACAGCTGTGGGATTTGAACCCACGCCCTTTCGGACCAGAGCCTAAATCTGGCGCCTTAGACCACTCGGCCAAACTGTCTTTTGATATTTGTGAACGATTTTTTTACTATATAAATAATATTTATTTTCAAAAAGTTAGAATTTGGGCAAAAGTGAGTTTTCTAGACAATATTTGGGTATATCGGTGCATCTGAACAATCATAGTCGTTGGATTAATATATAATTGAATCTCCACCATTGAAAAAGAAATAATAATTAATTTTTTTAAAAACATAAAACTTCCCACTACTTATTTTAATCTATAAAGTTAGGGTGACTAGATGCAGTCCAGAATTACTCCACATTCATGGGCTCTTTAACAAGTTTTTGGGCCCAATGATGACCAAAGAGTAACATGGGCCGTACCTTCTCCATGAATCACTGTGGCCCACGAAATGAGACCAGAATATTGAAAGAGGGCCGGCAAATGAGGATGGACACAGAGAGAAGACGACGGCGGCGGTAGTGGCGGCGAAATGGTTAAACTGCAAGAACTGAAGCCGATTGTGAAGAAGGCGGTACGTGTAGTGAATGTCTTCTGCCTTCTCCACGTCACCAACGCTCACCTCTTCGTGGCGGCTAAAGTACGCCTTCTGGTATACAGCTTCTGCTAAAATACTCTCTTATCTGTTCACTGATCCCCTGCATTTCCAGCTAGTAGGTCCCAGTATGATCCCGACGTTCAATCATGGAAACTTGGTTCTGGCTGAGAGGATAACGAGCCGATCGGGGAAAGTCGGTCGTGGTGACACGGTCCTGATTCGGAGCCCCGAAGACCCGCTGAAGGTCGTGGCCAAGAGAGTGAAGGGCATAGAAGGCGACGTCGTCTCGTACGTAGTAGACCCCAAGAAAAACGATGAACAGAAAACGACCGTTGTAATTGTTCTTGTACAACATCTTCATCGATTAAACTGCAAATGATGATTGAAGAATCACAGAATTTGTTTGTTTTGGTTGATTAGGTACCAAAGGGGCATGTTTGGGTACAGGGGGATAACATATACAACAGTAGGGATTCAAGACAGTTTGGTGCAGTTCCTTATGCACATGTAGAATCCAGAATTTTCATTGTGGTACGCAATTAACATATTCTTTCCTCATTTTACACGGATAAATGATAATATTATTTTCTTGATCATACTTCACATCATTGCAGTTTTGGCCCCCCAAGGATTTCAGATTAATCCACAAGAACAAGGCTTGAAATTCGTAGTTCAAGATTGTCAAGTTTGTTTGCTTTATGTTAGAATGCTATTATGGATAGTATGTAATTTTTTATTTTGAACTGGTATGGAATAAATAAATTTCCCATCATTAGTGGTAACTGAGTGTGTGAGGCATCTAATTTCTGTACATAAAATGGAGACATTAGGAGCAACTTTTAATAATTTAAACTTGTTTCACACATATAAAGAAGATTTTCAACAAAAGTATTTACAGAAAGGGAAATCCATCCCAGAAATATGCAGTCTTGGGCTTTACTTCTGAGTGGAGTTCATTCTGGACTTCTCGAGACTCATCTTGGATTGTCTTCATATGGGGCTTGCTCTTGAAACCTGCACTATAACAACTGAGAATTTGACTTCGTGTCGAAAGAGATGGACGGTTAAAGAGAGAGACAGAAGTCGAACCTGGTTCTGCACGCTAGTCGCAGCAGTCCAGCGCTGTGAATGTACAGCCACAGAACGATCGCTTATGAAGGCTATTGTTGTCGATTCTTGTCTGCTACTCATAACTGGAGGTGGTAATTCTCTCATCACAAATAGAACAAACGCGGAAGGTACTGATGAACCTGGAAATGTTTAAGGAAGCCCAAGAAACAATGCATCATTTAAACACCCTTACAAGGCTTTCTAGATTATTCAATCCAGTTCATATATTTTAGCTGAAAATACCTATGAAATAATATAGAACTAGTAGAAGGGAGGTACGGATGCCATCCACCTTTTGTTCACTCCAGTGATAGAACAACTGCAATTCGGAGTTTTGGCCTTCAAAAACTTAATGGAGGCTGAGAAAATAGGGAAAATAGTGGAATAACAAGAACTTACGGGTATATGTGTAGCTATTGCAACCGATGCACTTAATGTAAAACTAATAACAGAGACGGTGGCCAAACCAGCAACCTGCAAGCACAAGCCGAAGATAATTTTCAGGAGAGAAATCGTGGAGATTTTCAATTAATTAAAGAGAGGGCAACCTGGTTCTATGAAGAAAACGATTCAACTATATACCATCTTTAAAATGAAAAGAAACTGTAAAGACATAAAATTGGCTTGAGGGAACTCATCACTCTATATATTTCTATTAATTTACAAATATATATCATCATCAAATATCTTATTACATTAGTTACCAAGTTTCATGTCGTATATCTTAAAATTTAGCCAAGAAAAACAGATGTTATAATACGTGCATCAACTTTTATATCCAACATCTAATTCAGCCCCTTCAAAACTCAATAAGTATAATATTATGCCACTTGGAGGAATTCACAAGACAACCAAGATTAGAATTGAGTAATTACCTTCCACATGTCCGATGAAGTCCGCTCGGACCTCACTTTTTTCATTTTCAAGAACAACAGAAGTCCTGGATACCAAATATGTCAGATGAAAACTTATGTAGACATGCATAAGAAAAATTGAAATAAACTGAAGTCATTTTTCATTTTATGACGAACTGAGCTCTGCAGTTTAAAGACCAAACAATAATTTCTGAAAAATAATAGTACCATGCAATTTTATTTTAGATTCTTTAAGGAGGTTCTACTATAGATGCTTACCGTAGCATGCCAATGCTCCTCCCAGCATAAAAACCATTACAGCAATTAGATCAACATATACCTACAAGATGGTGGCCAACTGTAAACGTCGGGCAGAGAGTTCCTGGCGTTTCTCAGAAGTATTATACTTGCAAATGAGTATTTAGCGATAGAGCAATTAGTTAAATTTCCCATTGCTCTCAGTCAAAAATTTCACACAAAAAAACAAGTTTAAACTTGAAGGAACTTGATCTGAATAACTTATATCATGTGAATTCATAGATCCATCCACTAAGAAATGATGGTACAATTGTAGCACTCAACAGAACTACTTATCGCTGGAAAGATGGCTGATTTTGTAGCTTGGTGATGATAAATGGAGAAAGTGTCTGTATGAGTTTATTTTTTATGGCATACAGGTTGTGTATACTGTTAAGAACATAATTGAGAAGCAATATAGTTGAGTGTGCATAGGCATTAATTTTGATGAAAACACTAACCTCAGCAACGACAGCAGAGAGGATAGGGTTATTTCCAACCCCAGTCCATATGAGCACTGAAGATGCTACCATTGTCGCAAAAACTAAAATAATTACCTGGTGAAAGTTTTGTTATCAGATAAGTCAAAAGGTATCTAAATAATTGAGTGAATGCCATATAATTACAAGACTCTTCTTTACCAGAAGCACAATTTTCTGTCGACTTCCTATACGAATAGATCTAAATGTGCAACATCTTCGGCGACTGTTGCCATTAGAATTAGACATATGTGTCTTCTCTAGCAGAGCTTCACGGGGGCTACATCCTTCGTCTTCATCATCATCATTTGCCTGATGGCAGAGGTCTACCCTGCAAACCATCATATTCCCAAATGACACTTATCTTAGTTTAGCGAATGCAGCTCAAGCATCAAACACAATTAAATACTCCAAAAATAATGAGTGGTTCAAAGATGATGGTATTTAAATACAGTAACAGACCACTAAAGGAAACTGTGAATCACGAGGGATAATCAAAGGTATTGAGTTTCATGCATAACAAACGTCACTTATTGGTTCATGTCTTCATGATAATGCAAAGAAAATGATTGAATGGTATAACTCAGTAAAGTGAGAGAAGCACAGACAAAGATATTACTTGCAACCAGAGTTTGACAACAGGACACCTTAACCTCATACCTCATTGACAATTCAGACATAGTGCTACATTTTGTCCAGTGGAAGTATCAAACAAATTATTCCAGTCGGAACTATTTTCAAAATAATAGAGCAAATGTGAACATTACAGCTACTTTAAATCAACAAGTTACATATTGTAAGGTGTCTAAAACTGTGCGCAGATGCAGGTGAAATTTCCTCTGTACAAACTACCAAACATGTAGCTGGAAATAGGAATCGCACACAGATGATGAGGTGCTAAATGCATTATCAAGATAAGGGAGAAAACTTACCAAAACGACAACAGAAGAAGAAAGGCTGCAACAAACAGAATTTTGGGGAAGGCTGCCAATGATAATATCTTTGTAGTAAGCATAAGTTTATGCTATCATCATAATCAATGAAAACAGTAATCACGCTAAAGGGTGAAATTTTCCCTACCCATGACAATGAAACCACAGGAATATGACCAGCAAATCCAACCCTTACAAGCAGCAACAAGAGTTAATACAAAATAAAGGAAATATCCTGCCAATGAAATTTCAAGCTTCGTGAGTGCCAAAATGGGAAGCTTGTCAGAAAGCAGCTTCAAATAGACATTGAATAAAACTATTGTAGGGGGAGGGGGGGTTGATGAGCCTCTGTCCCTTATGGTACGGACAATGTACATGCTCCGTAGATAAATTTATCACCATCATGAAACAATGATTGGTGCAAGTCAGCAATACAAGAAACACAACCAACCAGTAGTATGATTCCTCTTATTGTGTCATGTAGCTCCCTTGCAGTTTCAACATTGGCACACGATTTAAAAAATCACTGGGGAGATGATGGATGTCCATGAAAATACATACAAACAACAATTTGAGGTATTGCTGATATATTTTGAAGCAGCACATTAAAAAAGTAGGAAACAAATCAATTGTATTAGTTTAACCAAGATTACAGTCAAAACTCATAAGATTAACTCGTCCGCACTTTTTGCTCGAATCACTCACTAGATATTATCTTGCATATCATATGTTAATTGGTCTGTTTTCAATGTGACCAACACGAGCATAGATTACATATATACATGTGATCCTGAAGACTGTTCTACAAGTTCTAGAAAGACACTAATATAGATACCTTGTTCTTACTAAAAATGCTACTTCTACAGCACCAGTATCATTTACAAGTGATCGTTCAAATAAAGTACATTCCCAACATAACTAGAGAAACTGAACTTTGCATTCACCAAGTATACCCTTAATTAATAAATAAGCTAAATTCATAGGAAATGTTCAGCATTTCTTCCCAGAGTGGAAGCAAGATATCTGAGGGGATTTTTAGATTTGAACAATAAAGGTCCGACTTGACAGGCCAAAAGTTTTAGGAAGAATGTTCCTGCAACAACGGATTATTGCAAGTATGCTGACATGAAAGTTAATCAGAAGCATATAGACTGAAAAACTTTGTGAAAGTCAGAAATCAGAATACTTTTAAATTCTCACCAAGATTGGAGGATCCAATTAATAGATGGAAGACCTGAAATGAAAATAATTAGTTTTATCAAATTCAAATTAAACGAAAAGGCATGCTGACCATAGATACATAAAATTCTGCAAGATATCAAACATCTCTATCAGAAAAACAATAACAACCATTGTCCAATCTCAATTAATTATTCCACCAGTGTTCAGTTCAGTACTCACTTATCAAATTTACTCTTATAATCTTATGAGAAGATGTAAAGAAGCAGCCGCATAAAGAACTGTGACTAATATGACATTAAATCGCTACAAGATTAGCAAACTAATATACTACTACAACATTAGATAATGTCAGACCATTTGATACAAATAGGTTAATAGTGATCTTGATGAAGAAAAATTCTAATTCCAGATTATGCCATCTGATGCGCTAACTGCAAGAAATCACAATGTAGTCTCTATTTTATATCATCACTTTGGCAAAACAATTGCATAGTGTCAAAAGATTGTGTTACCATATTAAGAGGGTGCATAAAGAAACAAACCTTTTGGCGAGTCCATCCAAGCTGTGAATTCCTCGATTGAATTCTAATCAACTGGGAAAATCATAAATAATTCAATATGAGTAATGCATGAACAAAAGCTGGTACTTTGAAAATTAACAATCGGGTAACAAATGAAGGAATGAATAATCATTAACAATTTAATGTAAGTAGCTTTGAAAATCGTTGTATTTGGAGTTTAATCAATTTCCAGGAAACTTCAGCAATGCGTAAATTCACCACACCAACTTGATGTTTGGCATACATTGGTTCAGCATTGCGTAAATTCACACAAAGAACTTCACAGACGTTTAAATTTCAGGCATTATCATTAAGTCACAGTTGTCACATCTCACATGATTGATAGCTCGAGAATTTGACCCAATTTGAGCGCATCACAACAAGATAAGCCAAAAGAGAAACCACCAAAATCTAAAATTCAAAAAAGAGGAACAAGAATTACCTTATAGAAAGCGAAGAATGCAATCAGAACATCAACAAAAGCCAGTCCCACATTCACTCCCTCCACCGCCTCCGGGTAGCACCTCCCCCCGTCTCTCAATTCCAACATATCTCCCCTCAAAACACACCCTCCGTGTGCGCGTGTTGATAAAAGGAAAATTAGAAAAAGGTAGGAATTTGTGGAGTGATTCTATGGATGAATACAGTACATGTATATACTATCAAATTCTTAATTTCGTTGATAACTAAAGAAAGTAAGAATTGTGGTGGGGTAAGAATCTCAAGAATATCTTCCCTTCTGTACAGAATTTTTCAACGGTATCTTCGCATATCGGGTCGTATGCAGATCTATTGAGATTTCAGGGGTTATCAAGGATTCCCCTCCCCACCCCACCCCACCCCACCACCCGAGTATCTATGAATTAGAGAGCCCTGTCAGTCTCTCTCTCCCCTAAATCAGTTTCTCTCTCTAAATATATACCTATGGAGAGAGATTATATGGGATGGTGGCTGGTTTTTTAACACGACTTTGACCATATATGAGGCAGTTTCACTAGGGATGATGATTTTTATACGTACGATTATTTCAAAACGTGAGGCCGTGATTTGTTCTAACCTATTTTGTGAAATTATAAACGAATTAAGTAATTAACATTGATTTTTCCGAAAAAATAAACATATTACAGTTTTATTAGTTTTACTTTTTTTAGCGATAATATATTCTACTCGATATTGGACACGAAAATTTTTTAAAAAAATGTAGTAGTAATTCTTATGTATATTTTTTTTATAAATAGTAAATAATAAAATTCATTAGTGTGCTGGTTCTTTGTAAATAAATAAAAATGTACTCCCTTCATTTCATTACGTACTAAGTTTAATATTTTTTTAAAAAAAAAATTAAGAGTATAATTTTTTTATTGAAAATAAATCATTCAATACACAATAATATAAAAATTAGATCTGATGTAACCTAGATACAGGCACACACAAATTATTACCATATAAGAAAACAACCAATTAATTTGATTAACCAAATATATGAATTATGTAATTAATCAATCTCCTTTGAAAGAAACCTAAATATTTTTTTAAAAAAAATTAAAAATAACTTTCGATGTACATATGAATAATTGTATCTACGAGTGTTAATTTTATTTTAAAAGTACTTATTTAATCAATAAGATTTTTTTTTCTTATTTATTTTCATCCTTTGCTCTTATGTAAGATCGTAAAATATCACATACATACGCGGCGGTGACTGCAGTTAATAAAGAAAACTCGCCACTTATTCAAAAGCATTAAACATCACATAATATATACTATATTAAACACATGACTTATTTAAAACAAAACAATAAATGCAAGAGAATGAATTATATTTAGTAAAGATATCAGCACATGTTTTTAAAAGAAAGCAATAAATACAATAGAAAGAATTATATTTAGTAAAGATATAGCTCATGATTTCTTTCGGAGAAAGTAATTAATTTCACACAGTTAATAAAGAAAACTCGCCACTTATTCAAAAGTATTAAACATCACATAATATATATTAAACACATGACTTATTTAAAACAAAACAATAAATGCAAGAGAATGAACTATATTTGGTAAAGATATCAACACGTTTTTAAAAGAAAGCAATAAATACAATAGGAAGAATTATATTTAGTAAAGATACAGCGCATGATTTCTTTCCAAGAAAGTAACTAATTTCACAAATCATACTTATATAAATAAACACGATGAGCATGAAGTAAAGAGGAAAGAAAAATAAAATTTCCGAATAGAATCGCAGTTTCTTTTTAAATTTTTATTATCTCCTCCATGATGGTGTTTCCGTAGGGAAGAAAACGTTGGGTAAAAGAAAGATTGAGATCAAGAAAATGGAGAAGAAAGCACATTTGGCAGTAACTTTCAACAAACGACGTAATGGCTTATTCAAGAAAGCCACTGAACTCAATGTTCTCTGCGGTGCGGAGATTGCAATTCTCGTACAGTCGCCCGGCGGAAAGATTTTCACTTTCGGGCACCCGTCTGCCGACGCGGTCACCCAACGTTTCACCGCCATGGCGTACGAGGAGGAGGTGATGAGATTGGAGATGGAAAAGAGAAGAACGGAGGAAAAGGATAATGAAGAAGAATTGATGTGGTGGGATAAACCCTTGGAAGGCATGGAATTGCATGAATTGGAGGAATATTTGAAAAGCTTGCAGTGTTTGAGTGACAATGTATCCAAGAAAGCAGAGGAGATGGAGAAACTAAACACATCCTATTATGATCCTTCTGTGTTCATTGATTGTGATCCTATTGAGTTCATTGATTTTACATGTTAATAAGTTGTAATATATTCATATTTTGGGATTTAGAGTTTTATTATATCATGAGATATTTGTTTGTAGGTATCTCTCTTCGGATGTATTAGTCACACTTTTGCATATTAATGAGAATTGTAGAAATTAATTTCTTTATAGATAATGTATCTGTTGAAATTATTTTGGTTCTTCTTTAGTTTTTATTTGCTTTTCAGTTTATAATTTATTGCATTATGCTTGTGTGTTATTAATTAATCGTGGAAAATTTGCAAATCATTGTATTTTGGTCTGTTTTCAATGTGACCAACACGAGCAGAGATTACATATATATAAACATGCGATCCTGAAGTCTGTCTCTATAAGTTATACTAGAAATTAAAGACAATATAGATTTGTTCTTACCAAAAATGCTACTTCTACAGTGATCGCTCATATAAAGTAGATTCCCAACATAACTAGAGAACCTGAACTTTGCATTCACCAAGTATACCCTTAATTAATAAATTAATAATCTAAATTCATAGGAAATCTTCAGCCCAGAGTGGAAGCAAGAGATCTGAGGATTTTTAGATTTGGACAATAAACAGGCCAAAAGTTGTAAGATGAATGTTCCTGCATAATATATAAGGAAAGTGATATAATTTTAAAAGAAAAATATCTTTTTAATAAAAAGTGATAACTAATTAAAAAAATTAAAATGGCATCACGCAATTCTGCTTCTATTAAAAAGAGAAAAATAAAATCAAATAAACTACATTCTTAAGAGTAACATTAATCATTGTGCACAAATGAAATCTACTATATCATTTATTTTTTTTCCATCATATACATTCCACTTCATAGTTAACCTTTCATGCTGCAATATATCATTAAATAGAAATAAAAACTATTATAATTTATTAAATAAGTTTGTATATTTCCATGCAAAATTTATAATTGGATTTTGAAAAGGATGATTTTATTAAATAAATCGAGTTTGAGCTAGATTAAACCCAAATTTGAAACTTTATACTACTATATAATTGAATCAATTGCGATTGGAGTGGTGGATCCAAAAGTCCAAATCCAATACGTTATAAATAAATTAAGTTGGGCCTATGTTGTTTTCATAGCCCAATTTACAAGCCTTGTGTACTTTTGTTTTAAAGAAGTAGACTTTCAAAACGTGCTTCAAAAACCTATTATTGCAATCTTTAGTGAGACTTCCATAGGACTGCATCAACTTGATAATGTCAAAAGACACGATGTGGACCAGTATGAACACCTAATGCCTAATAAATTGAGAAACAATAATCAACAATTACCCATATATGTATCCTTATGAGAATGGAAAAATGATAGAATTATATTTTGAGACCCCAGATTAAGGTATCTGTAAAAAAAATATGAGATTCTCTAAATTTCTTATTATGGATATCGTAACTCAACTTATCCTTAGATGGTATTCTATGGGTCTCTTGCTTTTAAGCCCACATAAATATATGCAAATTTTTTATGTTTAATAAATTTTAAATTTTAGTTAATTGATATATTAACTAATATGAATAAGACATTTCACAAGAGTAAAAGGAAATTATTGAGGAAAAATAGCCATTATGTGATCGCGCGACTTTGCATTTTATTTTATGAATTGTCAAAATAATACAAGGGATGAGCATTAGTCATAAATAAATTGAAAATCAAAAGAATAAATATAATAATGTGAATGTATTCAAAATTCAAATGAATTCTTAATTATATTTATTTACTATTATCATGCAAGCTTATGAGTTATGATACTTATTTATACTTTTTGTTTCACCAACAACATGAAGTATGAAAAAGATCATATAGCTAGGTAGCCATGTCATCAATAAGGAATATTAAGTTTAAGAGTTGGTTAAATAAAATAATATTAGCCCAAAAAATTTAGAGCAATTACTTCAAAATGCTGGCATAAAGTGCGACACCAAGGCAGCATTTAAATTTAATTTATAGTAATGACTGAATGATAATGTCCTATATCTTTTTATGTCGTAGTTTGTTATCGATCGCCTTGCTTTTTATTGGAGATTGGAAAATAATCACTACATTATTTTACGAGACATGTTTTTTTGGGTTTAGTACTTTGGATAATGTTGATTAAATTGAAATGATCTAATGATTTATTATATTGTTGGTAATTAATTAATAACTTCTATGTTTAATAAAAACGAATATTACATGAATTTCTTCATAAACATACTAATTAATCATTTTAATATCATGCATTTATTTTAAAGTAACACCCATAAACAATGACTTACGTGAGATGATCTCACGAAATGATTTATGTGAGACGTATAAGAAGTGCAAATATTTTAATAAAAAAGTGATATTTAATTGATGAAACTAAAATAATAATGGTGCATTGAATTATTTCGTATTATATTATTAAAAAATGATAATATTTTTAAATAAAGATAATAATATTTTTAATAAAAAATAATTATTAATTAAAATAATATAAAATATTCTAGAATATGGGTAGTCTAATTAATGTCTTAGGAATTACTTAGATCTAAGTACTTCCTAAAACAGTAATTAGACTACCCATATATATGGAGAGAGAAACATTCGACATACTTCAAAATAATATGATTACACATGAAATTAAATTAGCCAATTCATGCCAAATGAGATCATCTGTTTTACAATGGTGTTTCATATCCAGTTTTACAAATTAAATGATTGTCACGTGTCATAATTAATATCCAAAATTTAATACATGCCACGAGGATTTAATGGTCATTTGTAGGGTATAGTTTTTTTATATTGTGAAACACTAATAAAACACCGAAGATGTAACAGGAAATTCAACTTGAATTCATGCAATAATATCTCTCTTCATCCTATCAATTTTAACAAAACTTAAAATTACGATTAGGAATTATTTGTCTTTTAGTTTGTAGTAATATATATATATATATAGTTTTTTTTTTTAAAATTTATAGCTAAAATTTAGTTTATGCCGTTTAAATTTGTCTGCGAACATTAATCTTTGTGATATTTGTTTTGACGCGTGTAATGAAGACTAAGCTAAAAAAGAGGTCTTTTTAACTTTTGGAAAAGATAATGCCAATATTCAATCAATAATAGAAATCGAACCAAGTACTATTTCACTTTGGTCATATATAGACTCATAAATGAATTTATTTCTCATGTTATTATCTTAGTGTAATAATTACTTGTCTAACAAATAAATAATAGTATATATTTATAAAATTCTATTAATTCGATATATATTGTTGAGTGTGATTTCAAGCTGAGTGACGTTCACCACCAATTTCAAAGGAATATTAAAGTCGGTAAAAAAGAAATTCAATTTTTATTATCTTCCCAATAGTTTCGTCCTTTATGTTCTCACTTTTGTTACCTTTCTCTTTTATTACCACAAGGCTTCAATCTGAAATGAATATTTGAAGATGTTATCTTTCAGTATAAAGGAGATTCCATCCAACATGAAGGCGCATTATGTATTTGAATATTTTTCATGATTAATTTCGAGAGTGACAACCATGATTTCTTTTGCACTAATAAAGATAAAATAACATAAACAATTAAAGTACATAAAAATGTAACTTTGTTCGTCCATATAATTCTTGATATTTTTATCAATAATTTGTTGTTCTCATAAAATTCTTCACAAAAATAAATGACGTATTAATTCAATTAAAATATCACTATTTTAAATTTAAAATTATCAATCTCATTTAACACACCCAATACGTTTTTATTATATGAACTAAAAATAATATGAAGGAATGTCCGGGAGTATATATTATGCAGGACAATGATTTTGACACTTTTTTAAAAAAACAAAAATTTAAAGGTAAAATTATTACTTGAAAAAATAACGTAATTTTTTTTTAAAAGTAACACTCAAACATTTTTATTTTATTTTATTTTGAAAAGAAGCATATATACGGTATACCTATCACATGAGAGTACTTCTTATATTATTAAGCTAAATAAATTTCGCGTTAAATCGTCCTTTATAGGGTGCATCTTTTATTTATTTATTTTATTGTTTAAAATATGATGATATATCGAAGTTTAACAATTTTTTTTTTCATTTCTATTTTATTTTAGTAGTAGTATTTCTTAAAGAAGAGGCAAATGAAATTTATTATACCTAAAATTACCTTTTCCACCAAAAAAGGCACGACATACACCCCATTCGCCCACGAAAACGCGGAGCCGTTACATTCAAGCCCTAATTCTAAAGGGCCCACTTTGTTATTTCCCAAAGTACCCTCCTTCTCGCCCGTTATTCCTTTTCCCTCCAACCTTATTAACTCCTACAGAGATCTCTTCACGATACACAAAACCCACCTCCTTCACAGATCGAGAATTAACGAAACATGGAGAAGAAACCTTCAACATCCAGCTTCTCGTTATTCTTCAAGCGCCTGAATAAGAAGGGGAGCAGCGTCGGCGCCTGGCGGTGGAAGTTGAAGAGCTCCGCCGGATTGCGGTGGAAGAAGCGATTCAATTTGCACATTTGGTTCGTCGACGACATCCTTTTTAAGATCGTTTCGGTTTTCGAGGGAATTGTTCTAGTCTCTACACTCTGCGTCTTCTTCGTTTGTTGCGGATGCCACTTCTGATTTTTTTTGTCTTCCAATTCGACGATCAACTGAAAATCGAATCGCATGGACTGCGGGTGAATTTCAATGGGTGCTGATCAAAGCGAATCGAGTGTTTTTACTGCAATTTTTCATAGTTTAGTCTAATTCTGAGTTATGATTATTGCTGATTATGTGTTCCTAGGGTTTCTTATGGCTTGGATTTTCCCCTTCTCTTCTTCATGATATTGTGATGTATAGTCTAGAGTTTAATCTAGTTTAGCTGTTTAAAGTAACTGGTAATTTCAAATTTCAATCAATAGATCTATGAAATGGTTGAATGTCAGGAAATAATGAGTGAGAAACAGAGTAGAAGAAAGGATCCACTAACCCCCAATTCAATTCAGGTGAAGGAGTAGCTCTCTATTTGAATTTTACATTCTCTAATCTTTATCAATATCTTTCTTCAAATTTTATGCAGTGTTGTTACTATAATGTATGACGATCGCAAATAAATGATTTAATATCGTAAAGTTCATCAGCTGATTGATTAAAAATTCAGATTGGAGAAATTGATTTGAATTCAAAAGGTGATTAAATTGTATTGCCTGGAACCGGAAGGAACAAGAGTGAAATGCTGAAATGAATTCTAAATTTGTTCCGATGACGTGGCATGTTTGCATACGTCGCCGGAAGCGGTGGCTTAGATCATCCAAATTTCACTTTCTTAGATGATCCTTTACCAATGTTTTCCTTCACCAAATAACAACCAATCCCAACACACATTTCCCAAATGACAAATCGTTTTATTGTTATGGTTATATATATATATATATCGTGCATATTTTATATAGTAATTTATAGTATATAGTATATGAATATGAGAACAATAATAGCCCATGTTACACAAAATTAAATATTTATTCTCAAAAAAAGTAATTTGCTACATACGTAACAGAGAAGTAGGAAAAGGGGACACGGACACGATAACGTTCATACTCGGAGGATACAAATACTTACCAATTGCCTTGACCACCGAAAAAAAAACTTGAATAAAAGGGGATCAAGATTGAGTCTTTGACAAAGGGGAACAAATGTGCAATGGCTTATGTGACACCAGTGGCGGACGCAGGATTTCCGTTGAGGGGGGCCCAACTTTTCTCATACAATAGTTCGTGTTTTTTGTTCTACAAATTTTAAGAAGAATCCGTTGAGGGGGGCCCAACTTTTCTCATACAATAGTTCGTGTTTTTTGTTCTACAAATTTTAAGAAGAATTATTTGGAGGGGGGCCCAACTTTTCTCATACAATAGTTCGTGTTTTTTGTTCTACAAATTTTAAGAAGAATTATTTGGAGACAGTGCTGCATGAATCGAACACGGGACCTTTAAAACTAAAACATCCTCACTTCACCACTTGGACACAAAAGTATTTCAAGAAAATTTCTATATCTATACTAATAATTTTTAGAAGTTCAGGGGGCCCAGTGCCCCCCTAACCCCTCAGTGCGTCCGCCCCTGGTGACACCCTTGACAGATATAAATGAGACGGGCTATGAGAAGGAGAAGGATCGACTTATTATTAAAATATATTTATTAGTTAAGTAAAATATATTTATTAGCAATAAAAACATGTTTATCATATTTCAAATTTCAATATTCATATTTTAACTCTATAATAATTATATTTTTAATACTTTCACTAGTATATTTTAATACGTTTTACCATTAGTTCTGAATAAGCAACGTCTACAAGAAATTTATCGTAAAATAAAATATTAGCATATTTTTCATGTTTAACTTGGATTCCTGTGCTTAGCCGTTGCGGTTGATGTGCTATCAACGGTCGAATGGGTTTTGTAAGCTTTACTTCTCCATTGCCTAATTAGCTATATATACATACATTTGCTTGTATACAAATTTAAAAATATAATAGTATTTTAATGTCTGGCGATAATTTTTTGTTGTATTTTTATTTTTATTTTAATTTAAATTAATAACAAATTATTTATTAATAATAATAATAATAATAATAGTAATAATAATAATAATATTATTATTATTATTATTGTTATTTGATAGCACAAGACCCTTATTTATTAAGAAAAAAATTCCTTGTTGTGAACCTTAAAAATGATAAAATCATACCTAAATTATGTGTTAGCTTGAAATAATATTTATAGATTAAATTGTATTAAATAAAATTATTATGTTGAGCAATACTTTTTTAATCTGAAAATAATTTGAGACTAATATAAAGTCTTTATTATCATGTGGAATGAGTTTCATTGTTTGGCCTTGCCAACCAAAATTAATACTGTCTTTTTTAGTATCATCAACATCAGAGCAAGCTTGAACAATTTCAAAATTTGATTATTTCTATCACATTAAAATGGAAAAGAAATAAAATTGTTCAAACTAAATCATTTTTATTGTCTCAATTAATACGATATAGAACAGCTAAGCGTCCCTACTAGTTTTTGATTTTATCATTTAAAAATCAATTTAAATTCTTGAAATTTAGTATGGATTCTAGAGATTTCCATGATAGCATGGGCCGTAGCCAATCAATGAGAGCTGTTCAAAATCTCATGGACCTTTAGAATAATTGGGCTACCCAAGGCCCATTGACAATCACTTAGAAAGGGGTCGGTAAGCCCAATTAATATTTTTTAAAGTTTTGAAGGCGAGTCCATGTCTTGACTCTCTTTTTTTCCTTCTTGAATCTTGATCGTATTTATTCCTCGAGTTAATGGCACCCAGAATCATTTTCGGATTTCAATACTCGAAATTGCAAGATGAATATGATCCACATGTCCTCGCCGGAGGCAAAACTCTCTGATGGTTCTTATGCTTCATCGTTCGGTGAAATCGGTTTCAAAACCCTTGCTGGTATTGTGATTTTTTTAAACGCCCAATTCGTCAATTGAACTGCACGCTGTAAGTTTGTACTCTTTTTAGATTCTTATGCTTTTTTTTTCCGAAATGTGAAGGTGTTCGATTAATTGCCACTGTGACGAAACACTATGTTGTCTAGCTTTACGTGGAGAGGCGGTACCCGCGGAGGCAATCACCTTTCCCATGCTGCTTTAGGCTTGGTGTTACATTTTGGAATTTTCTCCACCTCAAAAGCTACAATTATGGTGATTATTAGTTTGAATTTAATTTTTCAAACATACATGAGTAGGCAATACATATTAGACTGTTACCATTATTTTTGTAGTGTAGTCGGGGCTTTGTCATCTTCTGTGTTCTATTCAAGCCAGAGTTCCTAAAGTAAGTTTTGGTTTTGTGATCAATGGACTTTTTGTTATGTATCACCAAGCTTCTAGAAATAAGTTGCCCAAACTCTGGCTTGAAATTAGGGTTGGGAAATTCAAACTAAAGTGAAACCAAGCACACATCCACTGTAATGCTAGACCACCAAATATAAGGAAATATCAATTGGACAAAGAAAAGAGAGTTAAAGGCTTATCTTTATGACTTTGAGGTGATTATGAAGATATTGAAATTGATTTTACGTGTGAAGGCGATGAAGTGGAAGAATTTAACAGAAACGGTGCTCAATTTTAGGAGGAGAGAAGGAGTTGGATGAGGATGCTAATTGATTTTGCTAGTTGTTAATAATTTGAAACTTGATAACTTTTTTAAACTTGAAGACTTTGTTTTATTAGCATATTGTTTATTTGTGTTGAAAATTTGAACTTTAGTTGATTATGTATGGATGTTCTATGTGTTTTTTGTTATGTTCTTATTACCTTTATTTAGTTAGGTAATTATGTTTTAAATAGGATATACTTGAGTATATATGTAGTAGAAAAATATTAGGCCTGGTTGTACAAGGGGCGTACACCCCAGGGCCCTTGCACCTTTGTGCGCCTCTCGCATCTAGCAACTATGAACCTAGAGCAGAAATGCTCATGGATACCTTTACCATTCTTGAACTCCACTACCTCATAAATTGAAGCATTTCTCATGTAGTCTTGAGTCTCTTGACTGAACTGATCTGGCCAAATTTTGTACAATTCATAAACCGAACTTCACTTTCAAAACAGAACTGCTAAGCCCTATTTTTTCCACCTCATGCTGTAAAAGATTTTGAGAGAAATATATGGATGGTGCATACTTTGTCAATCAAATCCGTAGTACTTATTTCATTCTATTAAGAAGTTTCGAGTGATCAATGTGCGAGGGCATGCAGATTTATGTTTATAAAATTGTTGAAATCAATCACTCATTCACTATTTGCTTGTCATTTCTTGCCAAATGTAAAAAAGTTATTTGACGGTGATGCGTGGTTTACCAAATCAGATTGCCACCTGGTATCACCAGAGGCCCAAAACTTTCTGCGCTGTATTAATAAACGGAAACCCATGGCATTGAATGTTACCAGATTTTTCAAACATTTGAACATATATCATGGTAATCCAACCAGGATTCGCTCTAGCAGTTGTCGCTTTATATTTAATGAGTGAAGCGCTATATAATTGACTATTTGTAGTCGCTTTTCTTCACACAATTCCAACATCTTACTTTGTATTTCTGTCAATCATATAGGCCTGTACATGGCTCCTCTTCGGGGAAGGAAGAAGTCACAGGGGCGTAAAAAGATTGAAATGAAGTTAATAGAGGACGAAAATGCTAGGACTGTCACTTTCTCCAAGCGAAGAGTTGGGCTATTCAAGAAAGCCAATGAGCTTTCTATCTTGTGTGGGGCTCAAATCGCCCTTATAATTTTCTCTCTTGGTGGTAGGGCCTATTCATTCGGCCATCCTGATGTAGAATCTGTCATTGGCCGTTTTAGTAACAGGAATCCAATTCCAAATCTGCAGGATTCTGCTCATGGCATGAGAATTCGTGCTGCTATGCTGCAGGAGCTCAAAGATCAATGCGATAGAAAGAATGAAGAGCTGGAAACCACGAGGAAGAGGGGAAGAGAAATCGAAGCAGAATTGGATGACTCTCCATATCAAATCACAGAAGACAAATTAAATAATATGAATTTAGAGCAACTCAAGCAGCTGAAAGAAAAGATGGAGAAGCTGAGGGAATATGTGCAGCTTCAAGCCATTGCACCACCAAAAGTGCGTGCTGCTGGGCCCCTGAACTTGAGAAATATCACCGAGCCTGCAATTCCTCCAAAGCCGACAAATGTTATTAAACCTGCAGTTCCAGGCAAGGTGAATCTGGCAAATGCCGAGTGGAATCAGGGTGGTTCTTCTCCGGTTCCTTCTGATTGGTTGAAACTGTGATTCACAGCAGCTGGGTTTTAAGAATCTGAGTTGCGATTGTTCGGCTATGATTTGAGTTGAGAGTGAAATAATGGAAGTTTCTTTTATGAGGGTTAGAATTGTGTTAGTGTTCTTTATTGAATCCTGTTGCGTTTGTATGGAAATGTTGCTGATGGATTTGAAATCTAATAGCAACTTGATCTATGGTTGTTTGTATTGTCTTGGATTTCATTAGAGCTCCATGGCCCTGATTTTGAATTAATTTAAGTAATATCTTCAGATTTGAAATCTGTACTGGTTTTGGTAAATCTTCTGAGAATTCATTCATCTCGAATCTTCTATTTCAAGCCTCTGCTAAAGAATTATGTGCTTTCGAATTTTATGACATACTAATATCTTAGTTTTTTTATATTTCCAGCACAGTTTCAATTTACCTAATTTGCCTAATTTCCCTAAATTAATTTCCAGCAATTTGCCGGATTAAGTGGGACTTCGTTGTAATAAGTAAATTCAACGTAATCGATTTCACGTCCAGAGAAGTTTACATTTAATTGATCCAAAATCTACCTCATTAAGAAAAATATGAATAAAAAGGGAAACATATGTATAATATTAGGATTTATTCAATTTTATTATAGTATAATAATAACTGGTCTAAGAATTTGTCTGCATATGATCTCACTATTAGAGCAACTCCAAGAGTTTCTTTAAAATTTGAAGAGGATTTTAGTGAAATATAGAGGATTTTTAATTTAAAGAGAGATAATTTAAAAGATACTCCAACAAACTCTTTATATTTGATTTTTATTTTCTCTATTCCCCATATTAATTAATTATACATATTTTCTATTCATTTACTTTAATTTTATTTTTATTATTAATGTAATGTAATATTGATTTTACTCTTCATTCCATGATATTTATTTTAAAAAAAGCATTGGAAACAATGAATCATTTATTACATTTAATTTTAAAGAACTTGATTTGGCTCTTTAAATTTGAAGAGTGAAACTTGTTATGTAAAATTAAAATTTAAAATAAAGAGCTTATTGGAGTGAAGTTTTAGTCTATTACTCTTCAAAATTTAACATTTTTTTTTTAATTTGAAGAGCTTTAGGAGATGCTATTATGTCATGATTAAAGTGAACGATAACTCTTTCAAATTGGGCTGGCACTTATTGTATTCAGCGTTGGAGGTTGGTATGCTGTTTAATGACATAATAATATTTTTTTTAAAAATAAATTATAATTAGTGGTTGAAGTACCATTCAGATATAAATGACATTAAACTCAATTTTCCATTAATAAACATCTGATGATATCATAATAACGAGTAGCTTTTCGGATAAGAACTAAACCACGGGTTTGTTCAGCAAAACATAACTAAAAGCAAAAAGTATTAATTCTGATTATGAATGGCGTAGAATGGTTTTTATGAGGGAATTCCATAATTAGTTTTTGATAATTATATTATATCTTTAAAATAACATAGAAGTAAATCTTAAATTTATAGATGAAATAGGTATACATGACTTAGAATTGGACCCTTAAAAAAAAATACTGAAGCCAAATATTAAAATTTTGGAGTAAAGTAAGTACATAAAAATAAAATTTTAAGAGAAATAATTTACGAATCACTTATGCTGTTGAAAATACTTTAACTTAATATTAAAAAAAATCTAATTTTTCTTGAAGAAACTCTGAAGAGGTTGATTTGGAAAATGGAAATGGTAGACATCATGCAAGAAAACTCAGATTATGATACGAACAAACTGTATCCTGGTGCATATACATCTTGAATACCAATATATTTGTACACGCAAACTCCCTGTAACAACCACCCTATCATATACCACACCCTGCACTCTTTACTTTCCTCTGCTGTTAGATTTTTTGGATAGGTTCTGAGTGATTCACTGTAACAAAAAGAGAGAGAGGGAGAGGGGAATCCTGCAAGAATTCTCAAACTCCAGAGCTGGATAGTGCCTTTTGGATTGAATCTTGAAGCCCCACAAACTTTGAGGATGCAACATTTGAATCTATTTCTAGGTGAGGTTGAGGAGATAAATTTGAAGATCAAGCAATGGTTGAGTCAATTTTCATGATCCCATTTCTTGAAACTGGCAAATGAGTCGACACCTTCGGTGGCAGCCTCGGATGGCCTCATGGTGGGGTCCTCAGCAAAGTTGGTGGAGGCTGCAGAGCTGAAGGAGCCGTCTCTCAACTTCTTGCTGTATTGCTGTATGATGAGCACTGAAAACTTAGACTCAAATTCGGATGTAACCAAGAGATCACCAATGGGGCCTAGCTCAGGGCACTCGCACCAGTCGGCTAACCCCGACGTCAGCGGTGACACCACGCCTCTCCCTCTCCCTACAATGTAAAGATCATGGCTGTGGTCGTCCATTGATTTTATGGCTTTGGTTGTTTCCTCCTCATCATTCAGCACCAACTCGTAGTAGCATATGGATTTGTTGTTCTCTGTTGCCATCTTGAATTTGCCTAGGTAATCATCGTCCAGCAGTTTCTCTCTTCCAGAGTCCATTTCCAGGCTTATATGGTTTCTATCCGGTGCTTCCATTTCCATTTGATCTGTGCTTGAAATGAACCTCGCTACTGTGAGTACGCTGTCTGTATCTTCAGCCATCCTCCATGCGTACGCCAATGCTTCTCGATCATCAGGGCCACCAAAGAACAACAATGCAATGTTCTGAGCATGATCGCGGGTTTCCGCCATCCCTCTGTCGATCAATATGCCAACCGAGCAAGGTGCATTTGCCAGCACGCCTTCATTCACACTCCGAATGGCAGGATCAATATCCTCCATCTCACCATCTATAGTCTGCTGCTTGTGGAAAGGGATGATTATGAAAGCAGCACGCTTGTCCCTGGCAACTCTGCAGATGTCCTCATCCATGGTGGTGAAAGGGCATCTGGCCGTGAGGACCTGTGTTCCAACTCCATCGGACCGCAGCTCGTAGTTATCAAAAGCGGTGATTATCTGGTCTGCTTGTGCCTCTATGTGGCTGGGGTTCCTGGGGCCGGCCTTGCGAGAGTTATGGACCACTATCATCGTGGAGGCACGGCCCACGAGCTCGACTATTTGAATGGCGAAGACGCTCATGGGGCTCCTGTGGGTGGAGTTGGAAGTCCTGAGGAGGTGGATGATTGTAGGGACATTTCGCGTGTTGTAGATGCAAGCCAGTATTCGAAGCTCATCGTCCGATTTTGCTTTCCGTATCGTCCGGCGCTTGTAAGGTATTGCACTCTGCGCCGGCTGGAATTTAATAGCTGCTGGAGTGACCATCATTGTCATCACCAGGACCGCCACCATCATCAATGAGTATGTTTGCGTGCTGAGCACCTGATCACAAATGATTGCATTATCATCACTAAAATGATAGTAGAATGTATTAACTCAAAAATGATGTAATCTTATTGTACCCCCTGTATTTGGCCAGCTTCAAGAATGATGAGTGCCATAACGCTCTTGGCATTGCACATGAATCCAACTGACACCGCCTCGCCTATTGGCATATCTGAAAATCCAGTGATGATAATGGCACTAATAACTTTTACAGTGCAGAGTGCAGCTATGACCAACAGCACCACAACAATATGAGCATCGTTGGAGATGGCATTAATGTTGGTTCGCAGCCCACAAACCACAAAGTATACTGGCATCAGAACCCCAACCACAAAGTCTTCCAGCTTGTCCACTATTGTAGCTTCCAGCACTTCACTAGGTATAATGAGCCCAAACACGAACGCCCCAATCATCGGATGTGTTCCACACACATCAGTGACGAACCCACTGAGGGTCATACCGGTGACAATGGAGCATATATAGAACTCACTGTATCCCTGCCCCTCCGGTGTTTTCCGGATGATCCAACTGAGGCCAGGGCGGATGTAGTAGATACAGACAAGTATAAAGGCAACATTGGTGATAATCGACAAATGCATGTTTATTTGGGAGCTGGTTAATGCATATCCGAGAGCTAAAAAACCCCACGAGGTAATGTCGCTGATGAGGGCAGCAGCCACTGCAGTCTTCCCAACCTCAGTGTGAAGGATTTGCTGCTGCTCGAGAATTTTTGACAGCACGGAAAAGCCAGTGACCGTAAGAGCAGAGCCCCAGAAAAAGCAGCCTCTTGGCTCGTCGATGTTGAAAACAAAGTACAAGGCTGTGCCAAGAGAGAAAGGGATGAAGATTCCAGCAACAGCAACTTTCATAGGCTTGGGTCCGGTTCTTAGAATTGCTTTTACATCCATCTTCAATCCCACTAGGAAGGCATAGTATATGATGGACAAATGTGCCATTGGCTCCAGCATTTTGAAAGAATAACTAGGGAATAGACTCTTTCTGTATGGTGCTATTCTCCCCAATACGGAGGGTCCGAGGAATATACCACCCTGTAGTGACATTAATTAACCAAATCAACAACACTATTTCTTGAATTATCAAACAAAATCTCACATTAAATCAGCAACACAAAGAATAGACCAGTTAGGATAAATGGAATGCTTCAAGTAAAATGGAATTCTAAAATGCTTGCTCCAGAATATAATAATTGAAAAAAATAACATGTTTGAGGAGTCTGCATTGATGATAACTAACTCTTAACTAGTAAATGAAAAACAATGGTACCAAACAAAATTCAAGGAAGATCAATCTCACATCACATATATCAAACAAATGATTGGAAACGACAATTAGCTAATGTAAACGCGATTAACCTCATGCTTTGATTCCTTAATCCAATCAACCCAAAAAGAAAGCATACGATAGAAAGGAAATGCAATTCAATTTTTTGTTGAAAATAAATGATATAAAAAAGGGAAAACTCACGAGAATTTCAGCAACAATGGGCGGTTGGTTGAAGGGTTTAAGAAGGAAAACGAACAAGTGGATGACGGCCATGGAAAGGGTTAGCTGGAGGAGGAAGAGAGAAATGAGGGGGGTCAAAGGATCGGGTCCTTCCCAAAGGCCATTGAACCTGTAGATGGTTTCAGCGAAGCAGAGAATGGTTTCATTGAGCTTCACAACATCCAAGTTTGCTGGTACCGTGGTGTTTGCCATTTCTGCCGCCCACACCGCCGCCTCTGCGTCCTCTTCTTCCTCTTCCGGCCGTGGAATGAATGTGAATGGAAATTACATAATGATGAGGAAATAGGGGTTTCTTCTATGACCACCATCATTATCATTTCATGGTCCTCCTTTCTCATGTTCTCTACTCCGCCCTTTTTTCTTTTTTCATATTATTACTTACTTTCATCAATTAAATTAAATACAATAAATAAATACATCACTTAAGCTTCTTTTAAATTCATTTATTTTATTTTCCTTTTCAAACATTAAACGAAACTATTAATACAACTACATTATGATACTCAATCACCCCTACCTTTTAATCCACATAAAAACAAATAGCATCTTTTAAATTATTCTTTGGGAATTTGAGACCAAACGAAAATACATCATTAATGTATATGAAATGGGGATAAAATTGATTGACCAAGTTGCAACAAGAGCATAATGTCTCTCCACTTCATTCCTCTCGGATCTAACAACCAATAACAAATAATCTGGATTATACAAAACCAAAAGCTGCCGAAGGTAAGCTTTTGCCCTGATGAAGATGGCAAAGACGAATCTAAGATGAAAACAGAGAGTACGAAAATCGACTAACAATGACCTAGCTTAGAGAGAGCTGCAAGATTTTGCACATTTGTACAATTGGGCAAAAGTAAAACAACTAGAGGAGAATTATGTTATCCCTGAGATTATGTTGGGGGAGCTACTGCACACAAACGGATAAAGTAGGAGAGCGAGTTAAATGACGTCCATTTACAGTTACACGATGTGCCCTACCGGAACAATTTCAACCATCAAAATCTTCATCAAACTCTGAGTCTTCTTCATCAAACTCCCCACTTTCCTGCAAATTCTTCGTCTTGTCAGCAAGATATTTAACACTTCAAGGAGAAAGCAATTCTAGTACTTCATAGTTGCTAGTATACGAGGCACATACGACAAATACTAGAAAAATTACGCAGTGCACGTTGTCTATTTACCTTTTGCTTAGTGAAGTTTGTCATAGCAGTGTCAAACTCTGCTCGCTTTTCTGTAGCAATATCATAGTATTGCACCTTTTCCTAATATCAGCAACGTAAATAAATCAGAAATAGGAGAAATCAAAGCTTGCTTTATCGATCACAAGTGCTTCAGGTGGGTGTAAGAGAAACTCAATCATCAAATAAGAGTACAGGCCATTCGAGTAAAAGGCAATTAATCAACTTCAAACAACTTAAATAAGAACCCAACATTTTCTAGATATTTTGTCAACACAGTATTTAATTAAAGACGAAACCAATAATTGCAAGAGTGATAACTTGCATCTAGGCATTTCTATTTTACACCAGAAATAAGATCTTTTGTCCCATGCTTTAAACCAACAAACCAAGCAAAAGGGATGTATGATATGTCTTTACCCTTTAAATTTTCATTCGTACGTTTATTTACTTAAAATTTTAACAAATAGGAAAGATACCACAAGTTGCAAAAGAGCATAATTTCTCTTCAAATATTATATTGGCCTTTTTTTCTTTTTTTGTTCCCTTCAAAATAGATACATATGGATCTGAACTGTTCTAACATATTGGAAAATGCTATCATTCAAAAAGAGTCCCCCCACAACAACATTTTGGTGATATTTCAAGGTGATAGTAAACACAGTACGGATTAAAGAGATCTTGGCAATGTTATGTAGAAAAATGAATGAATGAAAGCATAAGATTCCAAACCTCGTACGTCATTGTTTTCCACTTCTCCCCACATGCTTTGCCAATCTGCAAACATAGAGAAAAACTGCATTCAAGACTAATCATCAAAAACCAAAAGGACGGATCTAATTCATATCCAGGTTTCCCTCTTACATACATCACGCATTGACTTGACATCTGGATTCTGCTCTTGATATTCCTTACGGAAATCCTCTCTGAACATTATAAGATCGTGGAGAAGAAATGTTAAGTTGTCTGTGACACAGTAAAAGCAGCGCTTTTGATTAAGCTGTGCTATGACTACTCAATAATTAAAACACCCTTCACAAATAAGAAAAAGCTAAGCTCAAATGAAAAAAATACTACTTCACAAATGCATGAAAATAACGAAAAATATACTACACAATCAACTTAAATTTTGCACCTGGATGCGTCCAATACCCATTAAGAAAATAACAAGTACTGTACAACATTTAGAGGAAAAAGTAACTTTTATTTTGGAATCTGAACTGGAAATAGCAATTCTAAAATTACTGGCATCTTTATCATGCTCATGCTCCGCCTTAATTCCCCACAAATTTCCATTTTCAATACATTTTCCTCAAACAATCTTCTCTACAACAAATATAACAAAAACTCTGATAATCAGCATATTACCAAACGCACTACAAATTTCTCATAACATCGATATCCAAACATACCAGTAAATAAATTGCCCTATATTTTCAAATGAAGGAAAAAAAATAAAAATCATCAACGCATATTAAAATCAAAGAACTTACAAGAAATAGAAGAAAGCGGTGGGAGGTTTCTTAGGCTTCATGATCATGACGTCGATTTTGGAAGGTTTTTTCTTCACCGGCCTCTTCTTCCCGGCCCTTTTGGTTACTCGCCGCTTCGGTAATAGAGCCATTTCTCTTGAAAAGAAGAAAATTCTGTATCAGGATAGACCAGTGAAAATTGAAAATAAGGTGGATATAGCAGAATTATTCACCCGTTGGTTGTGGTAGAAGTGGAAACTGAGGAAGTTCCGGACCTCCTAGGGTTTCTTCTCGCCATTTCTGCAGCGCCGACTTGCTGGTGAAGGGAGACGCCGATCGGTGAGTGGTGAATTGGAATTTAGGAGAGAGTGGAGATGCGACATTAGCAAATTTCGGTTAGGTATATCCAAGTTTCATTCCCAATATAAACATGTAGTTTCGATGCAAGTATTTTATTTGATTTTAATTATTAATTAATTTTTTAAAAAAGACGCATTATCAGATATACAATGTAATTTCGTTATCATGGTTTAGAACATATTTTAATCATATTATATTACAATTTCATTCTTTTGATTTAAAGTAAATTTTATTGTATAATACTCTTTTAAATATAATATAATTTTTTTAGAAAAAGAAATTAGTATTAATTGATAGAGTAAAAATCCAGTAGAATTGGTTCTATACTTCAACTGTAGTCATGTTCCTTTTTAAAACCCTCATTCAAGCATCATATATATTATACTAAAACATCAATTAACAGTGAATTTGAAAGACTAATCACTATGAAATAATGTAATTTAAAAATAAAAAACATAAAATCAGTCTAAATTAATATAAAGAAATGATTTACATACAAAATGTTTGAATCTGGAAATAGGGTTCCGGAAGAGCAAAGCGATGAAGCAAAACTGATGCACTTAATATAACAAATAAACCGGGCGAGGGCAGCAGGAATCCCAAGAATGGCAAATCAGTCCTCAAAACTATCAAAGCTAAACTCAACATTATTACACTAAAGAATGGATGTCCCTTGTTTGAAATGCTACATTAACAACTAACAAAACATGAGAATAGAATGCCTCCCATAAGCAACACTACTCTCGCTACAGACCGACGGATCGTCATTCAGGGCTTGAATGCAGAAAATGCTACAACAGAGTTGTGCCCACCAAATCCAAATGAATTTGAAATGGCTGCATTTGATTGTGAACAAATGAGAAATCAGGATTAAGAGTAGGAAAAGTAAAACTTCACCCTTCTATGAGGTAGGTTACTGAATCTTACCAACATTGACTTCGTGCTGCTGCTTTTTGTTTGCAATTGTGTCGAAGTCTACAGAAGGCTCGGGATTCTACATTCGTAATTACAATGACTGGTTAATAATTGTCAAGAGCATTTTACTAGCAATAAATTTCTAAATGAGATTGGCTGACTTTTTGAAGAGCTTGGTGTTCAAATTCAAATTGCTTTAGAGACATACATTTTGAAACTTAAAAATAAATCTGAACTTACGAATTGATTTATTGAAGGGTGAATCCAGCCCGTGTTTATGGCTTTCACAGTTGCAATAGCTTCCAAACCACCAGCAGCGCCAAGGCAGTGACCAATCATTGACTGAAATAAAATCACAAGTGAGATTTCCTCAATAAACCATCTCATACCATGTCTTACTCTCAAACAAAGAACATGTGTCTCGACTCTCTTCCAGGGTAAGGAGTGCATGTGAAGCATGACTAACATATGCCATAGTGTGAAACAGAGATGCACATGCTACACAACTCACTTTCAATAAGGGGGGCCTACCTTAGTTGCATTGATTTTTATCTCTGAAGTGTTCTTGAATACCTTCTTAATAGCATTAATCTCAGCCAAGTCACCTACTAGAGTGGAAGTTGCATGGGCATTGATGTAGTTAACCTGAAAGAGAACAACTTGAAAGTAAGTAATTTCAATATTTCATCATCTGTATGCAAGGATTAAAAGAGCTCTAATTCTGACAGATGAATATATATTTCTGAGGATGCATTATAGTACTACCAGATAATGGGAAAAGGCAGGTTCATAAACAAAATGAGAACTACACTCTTACATTAGAGTTCAAAGGGAATATGCTGATGATGGCGAAGCATATCATGATTTGAAACTGAAGTATTTAATATTTATAAAGCATATGGTTAATTTTGCTTGTTATATTTCTTACCAGTAGATGCTGACAAATTATGATGAATGCTTACATAGAAAGAAAGCATACCTCCTCAGGTGAAACACCAGAATCTTCAAGGGCCCTCAAGATACACGAAGAAACACCAAGTCCATCAGCTCTGGGATCAGTCATGTGATAAGCATCACAAGTTACTGCACCTCCCAAATACTCACCAACTATTGGTGCACCTCGTTTCATGGCATGTTCCAGACTTTCCATGATCTGTTAAGAAAGTTGAAGAAAGTATAAATATTTGAGAACTTGCATTAATTAAATACCTTAACAGGGAGTGACATGAATATTCAATTAAGTAAAAAGAAAATAGGATAAAACAAGAGGAAAAAATTGCAGAGAATTCAATTGCATGTTTGGATGGAATATTCTACTAGGAGGAATTGTATCATCAATTTTACGTTTCATTTTCTCAAGCACGAAATCGCATGCGATTCTCCCATTTGAATTTTATGCCCAAGAAGAAGAAAGGATCTGTCTGGTCCAAAGTTAATCCAAATTCCCTTCCCTTCCAACAACAATAACTGTTAGAAAAAAACTAAAGTTTGGTAGACTTAGCAGGACCATGCCAAATTAATGGTACAGACCCCATCAGACATGCCTAAAATTTTTAAACCATTCCATTATTCAGTGAGTAAGCTATGATAAATAACTCAATCACTTGGCCTTCAATTTGTAAACCCAAGCTTTTAAAGAAATGCCAAAAATGCCAACTACTTTACCAAGACTCCAGCACCTTCACCCATAACGAAGCCATCTCGATCTTTGTCCCATGGTCTAGAAGCAGTTTTTGGATCATCATTTCTTTGAGATAGAGCTCTGCATGCAACAAAGCCTCCCAATCCAATTGGAATAATAGCAGCTTCAGTACCACCAGCAACCATCAAATCTGCATCACCGCGACGAATGTGATTTGCAGCAGCATAGAAACAATAATTTGAAGTAGCACAGGCAGTTGAAATTGAATAATTTGGCCCCATCAAGCCAAGATCAATTGCAAGCAAGGCAGATCCCATGTTTGTTATGGCATAAGGAATGAAAAAGGGAGTGATTTTCCTGTGACCCTTCTCAATTAGAGACTGAACACCATCAGAAAATACAGTGAGACCTCCCATTCCAGTTCCAACCAGAACACCCGCTCGAATCTTGTCGATCTGCAGTTACAACAAAGTAAAAGGCTCAGATAGTTGTGCCTTGATAACAGCCAAAATGAAGAGAAAGAAACCATCACATGTAATCAACGAATGATAGAACCAACAAAAAGTAATTGTAGTGAGAAGCATGGACGTATCATCAAATGTAAGTGAAATCAAGAATGATACATATATCAAAGCATCAATTAAATATGAACCCCTAAATATGTTCAACCAGAAAACTATTGCTCTTTAAAGATGCAAAGGATTTAACTAGCAAGAAAGAGTAGGAAATTCAAAATCCACAATTTTCATGTGTATTTATCAAATATCAACCCTGTCACAAAATAAATCGGGAGCCTTTTGAAAAAAGTAAATTAAGTTGGAATATAAAATGAGATCTGTTGTAAACCGATTTACATATTAACAAAGTGGACAATAAGATATAGTGATGTTATTTTAAACGTGAGAAAAATTCAGAATGAGCAATTCAGCGGAAGAACTAATGTACAAAAATTAAAAAAGCAAACTGAATTCTAGAAAGGGCAAAGAAAAAGCGGCAAGTCCCAGTATATTCAACAGCGATGTTCCCAAGTTGTTTTCAATCTATTGCAAACAAGCACTCACCCCAATCAACAGATGAACAGAGAGCAATTACAACACAAATCAACAATAACTCAAAAAAAGAAGTAAATATTTAGAAACAAACAATTCAATGAAGAAACACCGAATAATACCAAAAATGATAGGAAATGAATTAAGCTCCGGATTCAATTAGTACCGTATTGAGCTTGTCGCCTCCGAGATCCGCATCCTCAAGCGCCTTTTTCCCTGCAACAATGCAGTATCTCAAACAATCATCCAACCTCCGATCATTTTTTCCATCAATATAGCCCTCAGATTTGAACCCCCTAATCTGGCCCCCGAAGCGCGTGGGGAATTTAGAGGCATCGAAGCGGTCTATGAGTGTGATGCCACTCTCACCGGAAAGAAGCTTATCATAGTAGGCATCTACATCATTCCCGAACACCGAGACTAGGCCCATGCCGGTAATAACGACCCGCTTCTTAGGGTCCGTCTCGCGCTTGGGCGCCCCAACGGTTGGCGAAGATGCGGAGATTCTGAAGGGCAGCCTCTTAGCCGAAGGCCTGGCATTGTTGGTGGAGAATCCGGTGGAGGAGTGCGGTTTGCGGAGGGGGTCGAAGGGGGAGGGGCGGAGGGCGGCGAATTGAAGGGATTGCATGGTAATGGTGAGCTATCGGAGTTTCCGATGTTGTGGGGAAAATTGCGTCTGTCTGGCAATGTATTGTGGGGAAGTTGGATTTGTTGGATTAATGCGTGGTTTTGCCGTCATTAATTAATCTATAATATATTATCATAAATATTAACGACATTTCTCATAAACCTACCACATATGTTAAATGTTATTTAAATCATAAAAATAGACGAATAAAAGATTTTGTAATATAAAATATATTTAATCGATAATAATATCGATTTGTAAATTATTTTATTAATCATTTATAATTTATAATATAAATAAAGATAATTATATTAAAAAAATAGTAACATCTCTATTAAAAAATAGAAAATCGCTGATTCCAATTAAAATTGTACATTTTGATTTCACAAAATGAAGAATCGAAACCAAATCAAAATATATCCGGTTTTGATTTCGGAACCATAGGTTCGATTTCCCTATTGGAACCATCGTTCCCGGTTTTTTTACATGTCTAATTGTGATTATGTTTGACTAATGAATATTAAAAGTGATTATATATATTTAGATTATTTATTTCTTTTAAAATAACTTACTCTATACCAAACTCAAATTTACACTTAATTCAATTATTAAAAGTAAGTAAAATATAACTTTTATTAATTTATGTGTGAATATAAGTGCGAAGCTGATATTGAGACGATAGAGTATATTAAATAACAGTAGTATTTATTAAATGTAATCTTAAAATTTATTTATTTATTTGTCAAATAAACGAATTATCTTGTTATGGAAAAAGGTAATTGAGACAATAGGAGCTCATATTATTTAAAAACTCTTCAAGTTTAGCACCAACAGAATTCACGGTGTAAATCATGTGGTCCCTTCCAATCTTTATACCTTATATATTAATAGGGTATTTAGAATAAGAATTAATAATATAAATAATTAAAATAAATAATTGGGTTTACAGTATAAATCAATCATGTGGTCTCACTTCCAATAGTTATATCCTATATAATGCTAGGGTATTTAGAATAAAAAATAATACTCCCTCCGTCCCACGTATTTTTACCCACTTTCCATTTTGGGGTGTCCCACGTATTTTTAATCATTCCATTTTTGGCAAAAATACATAATATTTTATTACATACTTTTTACAATCCCAACAACTTTAATTACTTTTTTACACTTTATTCATCATTCTCAATAACTTTATTTATTTTTTCCTGTTAAATTACTAAATTATCCATACTTTCTCTTACATTATATATTAAAAAAATAAAATGTCTTAATCTCCGTGCTCGTACAAACGGGTAAAAATACCTGGGACGGAGGGAGTAATATAAATAATTAAAATAGATTTAAAATGAAAAATATAAAAACAAAATAAAAAGAAAAAGAAAACGCGGTTGCTAGGTTTTGAACCTATCTCAATGTAAATGGGTTGGGAGAACTTGACCACTATACCAACTTACTATAGTGAAATATTTTTACATAAAAAAAGAGAACGGAGCGGAACGGGCATGAGCCCTCAATTCCTAACCCGCAGCGCCGCACAGGGCGGGGCAATGAAACAGGAGCGTGGGCGAGACATTTAGATATCTAATCCTGCCCCGCCCTATCCCGCCCCATTATCATTCCTACCTAGTCCTACACTTGCTTCGTCATTGCCCATCACCCTTTAATGAGTTAGAGTTGATTTCACTTATTATAAGAAAAAAAAAAAGAGTGCTACGATGATATTACTTAGAATTTTAAATGCAAATACTCCCTCCGTCCCATGCTAAGAGTCTCATTTGCTTTTGGGTACGTGGATTAAGGAGTATTATTATTTAATGTGTAGTGGGTAGTTGTATTAGTGGGTGTGTAGGCCCCATGTTTTAATTGTATTAGTTAGTATGGGTGGATCCCATATGTCCAAAAAAAAATGGGATCCTTTGGGTGGGACAACCAAAATGGTAAAATGACCCACTTAGCCTGGACGGAGAGAGTAATTTTTTGTGCGTTTTGATTCATTACTGAGATATAAGCATTTATTTTAAAAATCACCTATTTCGTTTGAACAATCTCAATTATGGATGTATTGGATGCAATTTTACGATTTATTCTTTATTTTTACTCATGTGATTCAAGTACTCATCGTGAGATAAGATTACCAAAAAGAAAAGCCCAAGGTTTATATTAGAATGAGGTTGTAATAATTAAAATAAAACATTATTTTTGTCATAAATGATTTGTTTGTGACATAGTAATATGCTACTACTAAGTTACTTAACTATATTTGTGGCGGGTATAATCTTGTGAAAAAAAATAAGTATTTATTTTTAAGAAATAAAAACAAGCCAGTGGCAATGGCTGCAGCCACCGCTGCTAACCTCTGTCTCACTCTCAGAACCTCTCGAATTCACCCCTTATCTTTCGCTGCCAAACTCCACACTCTCTGCGTCAGAGCTTCCACTGTAATTTCTCTCGGATTTTTTATTTATGCTCTTAGGCAATCTTGTGATTTCCTTTTCGCTTCATTTGTGAATTATTATTTCCACAATTATTTCATAGTGTTTGATTGGGTTGCAGATGGAGGTAAGCGAGATTAAGGAGGAAAAGAGCGAGAGCGTCAACGGGAAGAAGAAGATATTTGTTGCTGGTGCCACCGGGAATACTGGAAAGAGGATAGTGGAGCAGCTTTTGGCTAAGGGATTTGCTGTTAAAGCTGGTGTTCGAGATTTAGATAAGGCGAAATCAACATTTCCTGGAAATAACCCTAATCTTCAATTTGTGAGTATTTGTGTTGAAAGCTAAAATTTCCACCATTTTTGTTTTTATGTACTTCTTCAGATTGGGGCTGCGAATGCTTTGGTTGTCCGCGAATCGTTTGCTTGAACTTAATTTCGTATAAGTGTCTTGGAGTATGCCATGAATGAGAATTTGAGATTGAAGAAGAGTGGGGGGTTTCTGGAAAGATTTTTGGTTATAGCATAACAATATTAAAAAATCTCTGTTACTGAAGCTTGCAACTAGGCTATCCTTGCTAATATTTGCAATTTGGATTCTATGAATTAGTAACATTTTTATCTAGAAAAGCTAGCAGTTCAATTATAAGAACTGGAATTACTCGGTTCTTTATCCTTGAACCATTCTATACATTTGTCTTCGCATAACTGGTTCTAGAATATATTATGCTGTCCACCAGTATTGATGATCAGGATGGGTGACTAGAAGAGTCTGTGCCACCTAGTTAAGGATGGATTTCGTATCCATGGTTTAGTTCCTTATAACATTGAATATATGATTGTTTTTTGTTTTGTGAAAATATGTAATTCTCCCAAGTCAGAAGGTTATTATTATTAAGCTCCTGATGGGTTGAAACTTAACTTCTTTAGATTTCATTAATTGCATGTATTTGTAATTTCAAGTTTTTTTGTTTAATCTGTATCGTCACTTTTGTATATTTAACATTTTAATTTTAAGGGAATGTTATTATGATATGTGATAATGTTTCAGGTGAAAGCAGATGTGACTGAGGGTTCAACAAAATTGGCTGAAGCTATTAGTGATGATTCTGATGCAGTTATTTGCTCTACAGGTTTTAGACCATCATGGGATCTATTGGCTCCCTGGAAGGTCAGTCCGTAAATTGAGTATTTGATATTCATGTTCGGTTATGATATACACATCTCGATGTTTGAATACACAATCCTCCTTCCTCTTAAACAGGTGGACAATTTTGGCACTGTAAACCTGGTTGAAGCTTGTCGGAAACAAAATGTCAACAGATTCATACTTATAAGTTCAATTTTAGTGAATGGGGCTGCCATGGGGCAATTGTTAAATCCCGCTTACATTTTTCTCAATGTGTTTGGACTAACCCTGATTGCAAAGCTTCAAGCAGAGCATCACATTCGGAAATCTGGTATCAATTACACCATCATAAGGCCTGGTGGATTGAAGAACGACCCCCCTAAGGGGAATATAGTGATGGAGCCAGAGGTACAATGTTTAGCCCGTTAACACCATTCACTCCATTTTTTGTGGTTGTGCAGAATATATATTTGTTGGTGATCTGCCCGTTTAGTTACTCAGCTGACACTCGGTGTGTTAACAGGATACGCTTTATGAAGGGTCGATTTCAAGAGATCAGGTTGCAGAAGCTGCAGTGGAGGCATTGCTGCATCCAGAGTCTCATTACAAAGTGGTGGAGATTGTGGCACGAACTGAAACTCCCAAACGTTCTTTTGAAGAGCTTTTTGGTTCTATCAAACAGAAGTGACCTAATGGCAGATTCTTAGTATTATAGGGTAGGCATATTTTGTATTTTGCTTCTTTGGTGTACTGCTGATGTTTTTATTGGTCAGGGAATAAAAATTTACAGTGATGTTCAATTTGGTTAAAAAAAAAGGTTGGTTGTTGATCCACCTAAGTGGAAGCCTCACCTTTGTGATATATCAGATTAACCAATGTGGCATAAAATCTCGACATATAATCTATTTCGTATTGATTTTAATCAAACTCTCTTTGATGTTGCTTTAAATTTGTACTTCACCATACATAGGAATTTTAAACCATATAATTTTTTAATTAAATAGCATTGTCATTTTTCTTTAATTATCAATTTTCTTTATAAAAGTTGTTCCCTCCCTCCCATAAAAGTTGACACATTTTTCTTTTTGGTTTGTCCCACTAAAGTTGACACATTTCATTTTTAATACATGAGACCCACATAAAAACAATTAATCTATTTTTAATACATGGGACTCATATAAAAACAATTAATCTACTCTCATGGGCCCTACATATCACCTCTAATACAACTATCCACTACACATTAAATATTATTTATCTCACTTTACTTCACTTTACATTAAATTATTATATTCCTTAATCTTCGTGCCCAAAAAAATTATATCAATTTTAATGGGACGGAGGGAGTACTTTTTATGATCTCATACAAGTCTTTGTCTTGTGTGTATGTAGATATTTATATTGCTTCAAATTTATACTCCTTCTGTCTCACAAATATTTGCACCTCTCTTTCGATATGAAGATTAAGAAAAGTGATAATTTTTAAAAGTATTATGGTATTTTTTGTAATAAATAAATGATAAAATATGTTAGTGTGTTAGGTATAAGTGGTTTTTTTTGTAAATAAAGTGTATAGAAAGAGTGATTGTGTTTGACTTTTTTTTTAGAATGTGCAGACTTTTGTAAGACAAATAAAATAGAAAGTGTGTCATCTAAAATGAGACGATGAGACATTACTATTATTAATCACACATACTATATATGACATAAGTATGTGAATTTTATTTATTTACTCCCTCCGTCTGCTTTCAAGTGTATCATTTTTCTATTTTGGGCCGTCCACCCCAAAAATCTCATTTCTTTTTTTATCCACACACCCACTAATACAATAAAAAATGGGCATACACCTCCACTAATATTATTATCCACTACACATTAAATAACAATACTCCTTAATTTTCATGCCCAAAAGCAAATGACACCTTTGAATCCACTACACATTAAATAACAATACTCCTTAATTTTCATGCCCAAAAGCAAATGACACCCTTGAATCCGGACATAGGAAATAACTACTTTGATTCCTAAAGGCTAAAACACCTTTTAGCCAATTAGATAACTCGATTCTACTATAAAATTTTATGCACAACTTCAGAATATATATTTAAGATGAGTGGCGCCGTACCGTTAACCTCCGGCGAAGAGCGCCACCGCAAGAAGAGGTGAGAGAGATAGAGGTCCTAATCTACTCTGCCCAAGATTTGAAGAACGTGAAGCACATCTCCAAGATGAGAACGTTCGCGGAAATCTACGTGGAGAAGGACGTACACGTGGCGAGGACCCACGTGGACGAGCACGGCGACGCCGATCCCATCTGGAACGAGGTTGTGAAGGTCTTCCACAACGGGCTGCCGGAAAAAGACGTGATGGCGGCCCTGAACGTGGACATCTACGCACATTCTCACGTGGGATTGCAGAAGCTGGTGGGGCGAGCCAGGGCGCTGCTGTGTGATGCTCTGAACGGCGGAGACGCGGCGGAGCCGGTTGATAATCCGATCCAGTGCTTGACGTTGCAGGTTTGGAGGGACTCCGGAGGCCGCAGGGGTGGCTGAATCTGTGGGTGCCGCCTACCGGTAGGTTTTTGATCCGGCGGGAGTCGTTGTCGTTTAGTGTGAGAGAGAGGGCGGCTGTGGAGGAGGCGACGGTGGAGAAGGGTGGTGATGTGTAGCGTGTTAGGTGGTAGAGTATGCATGGGTGCCAGTTGGCATTGCCATTAAACTGCAATTTTAATTAGCTGCTAATTAAACTGCAATTGTCAATTAATGCATTTTCCCTTCCCACCATTTAATTCATTTTCTCTCAACAACGTTACAACTGTTAACTTTATTAGAATTTTCTTTAGGTTAAGATTTGATGAGAAACAAAAATATTCCTAAATTCACACATTTGTGGTAATTTACTTACACTTAGAACGTCATTACAATCTACTAATGGCACTTATATAATAGATGGCATTTTATTAAAAAGAAAAAGAAAAAAGAAGGGGAGGGGGGCAGTAAGTACATCTTTATACTTTATTTATTATTATCAATTTTATTATTTAAATAATTAACTTATCCTCGCAAAATGGATAAAATGACTCTTTCAAAACAGTATTAAAAAAAATATTAACATATTAAACACTAAGCCCAAAAGTTAGAGCAAATGACTCCATGGCCCAATGGATAAGGCGCTGGTCTACGGAACCAGAGATTCTGGGTTCGATCCCCAGTGGAGTCGTTGCTCATACCTTCTTTTTTTTATATTATTATTATAGAAAATTAAAATTTTGCTGTAATAAAACTTCTATTTTGCTATTATAAATCCACGAGCAGGAAATATGCCTATTAACTGGATTATTCTCAGAACATAGATTGAATCAAATTGGGGGTCATTCGTAAATATTTCTGTATCATATTAGGCATTATTAGCATGTACTGAAATGAAACATTAAATTGAATAAAAGTAAATACAAAATTTATTTATATTTTAAATATTAGATTCAATAATAGGAGTAATCACAGAAGACAACTCTAAACAAAAATTTCTTGTATTTTAGGAAGACAAATGAATTCATCTCAAGTAAAAAATACCCATTTGGTACAAATTAACCCTCTTGTTTACTATATGCACAACAGCATAATAAAATGAAGGGTACGAAATTTATCTAAAAAAAAAAAAGAGAATTGAATAACCATTGTTTTCTTTAGTCTACCTCCAGATGATTACAGAGTATAAAAATATTGGCAGCATGGACTCCTTTCCTTGTCTTGCATAGGGAATTCAGAGCCCATTGCAATTGTGAGCAGATACTCCCTATCTTTCAGCTTGATCAGACATCAGTTACAGCATTCCTGTACATACGAGCTTTCTGTCCCTTCTGATTTTCCTCAAGTAGTTTTTCAGTCGAAGAATGTGACTTCACTCACATTGAGCCCCTGGAAAGTGAAAGTTAAGAGGCATGGCCGGTGAGTCCAAGGTAGTAAGACCCCCAAAAAACTTCAATAGTAGTAAATAACTCAGTTCTTCATTGTAAGAGAGAGCACAATGGGATCCTAAAAGGATGTAAGTTATCAATTGGTCTTTAACAAAGATGTAGCCTTTGTGGTTTTCACTTATATGATGACAATGCCACTTAACTCAATACCATAGCAAGAGAGCTCAAGATAATAGTCTCACAAAAATTCCATAGGAATATCAGGCTTATCTAAAAATCACCAAACTGATGCAACTTAACTTCTTGATAAATAACTGGAATTTAGAATACTACCTTCGGCTTCCACAGTGGTTTTCTCTGCTTTAGATGCTTTTAACTTTTCAAGTTGCTTTCGAAGGTATGCCTGCTTTAATTTTTCTCTTCGTGCAGCAACCTGCTCTTGTCTACGCATTTTGATCTCGGACACTTTTTCTCTCGCTTGATTTGCTTCTTCATGAACTTCCCTGAGAAGGAATCAACAATTAGAAAGTTCAAAATTGTTTCCAAATGGGTGGAGACTCAGTTTCTCTTATACTCATAATTTAAATGTGTCCTTAGAGTTCCACAGTATTTCAGCTTTTGAATAACATAAGAGTAGCTCAAAAAAGTAAAAGAACACGTTAACTCATGCTTCTAAAATGATGAGCATTATACATAATGCAACTTTTACTGTATGATTCCTGATTTATAAAAATCTTTCAGAGCCAAAGTTGATTATATTTCATAAGATGCAAGTCAAAACAAAGGAAAAAGAACTAATTTTCACATTATCAATGACCAGTGTGATTTAGCAGTTCCCTTACAGCTGTTTTCTGAAAGGAGAGCAAGCATGTTTCACAAGTCACTATTAAAAAAGGACAGCAAGCACACTTCATATTCAGCCCCTATCAAAGGTGCCCACTTACAACTAAAATGCTGCTGGAGAAAAAAATGACAGAAAGCTTTTCACATTTGTTATAGTTTATGCCCAAATGCCATAGATATTGAAAATACTCGTCATTAATTCTTCAAAAAACTTTGAAAAGCTCAAGAGAGAGAACACAAATGCCATAGAGCAACTCACATTACAAAATGCTTATGTTGACTCCTGTCCACAGTAGTCGATGCCCGCCCAAGCCCTGCACTTTTTGCATTGTTTAACAGAAAACCATCACCGTCATCACCATCTGTATCTTGTTCTTGTAGTGTAAAAGTATAGGTACCCGGAGGCACTTCAGATTCATCGCGCTGAAGACCTTTCCTAAAGAAATCAACACAATACTTCTCACTTTCTTCTTCATCAGAAAGCTCCCCTCTCACTAGCTTACCATATAATTCCGCTTTTTTCTCCAATGCTGCGTAGCTTGCTGATCCATCCTGAACAGCCTTTAACTCAAGTTTGTCCCTGGAAAGAGACAAGATAAGTTTCTATCATTGAATCAATTTATAATCAAAAACAAAACCAAATGTATCCGCTGTTATGTAGTTACAAATAATCAAAGATATATTCATTCCTCTACAATCAGAAAAGTGAAATAAACTTCTGACCCTGTATGAGTCTGAAGCATATAGATGAAATAATCATAACCACACCATCCTATTTAATACACCAGAAATCCCTAAACGATGAAACCCTAGAACCCTAATCATAGGTAACCCAAGACAATAGTTTCAATAATTACTACTGAAATTAACACCAAAATTATAGAAAAATTACGTACTTGGCTGCGCGAGCATCGACACCGGAGTTCTTATTGGAGAAAGTATCGTTAGAAATCTTCTTCTTGGCGCGGTGAACCTCAAGATGTTGGGCGTAGTTATGGTCGGCGGAGTAGATGGCTTCCTTGGGATTGCGCTTAGACTCCTCCTGCGACTTGTAAAGTTGGGCCTTGAGTTCGAGTATGGAGGAAGCCCCAACTCCCTCGATGGCACGATGTTTTCGGGGCATTATCGTCGATTCCGTCAGCCATCCTAATGACTCCACCACCCTCTTCTTCGATGGTTCTTCGTCGCCCATATTCCCTCTCCACCTCTATCTCTCTCTCTCCCCGAAGAAGAATCCGATCAATGAAAATTCACCGATAAACAGAGGGAAAAATTGTGGGGTGTAATTGGAAATATGAGGTTTTAGAGGACTGCAATTTTTAAAGTGGGTGATTGGATTCCCTTTTCCATTTAGGGTGAGCATGTGCCTCGTGCCCCTTTACAATTTTCGTACCCCTTTGTAATTTAAATCCCTTAATTATATATATAGGTTTAAATAAAATATGGATGAGGAAGGTTGTGTTCACATGGGAACACGGCGTGTGTCGGGGGCACAGGAGCTTTTGCCTTCCATTTATTAATGAGTTGATATCAGGTGCACCGAATTCAACCATTCTTTATGTATACTTTTTTATTCAATATTGTATACATGTTTCTTAATAATTATATAGTATATTTTTTCACATTCAGTTTTTCATTAAAAAAACTAGCATCCGTATAACTTTTTATTCAATAGTGTATAAGTACATGTTTCTTAATAATTGTATACTTTTTTACACTCAATTTTTTTATTAAAAAAACTAACAAACAAAGTGTATACATTTTTGTTCATAATTATATACTATTTTTGTTCATATTTGTATACATTTCTGAAAGTGGATGCACCGTATCTTGGTTGCACTCAAGTTACAATAGTATTAGCCTTTATTAATTAAGAATTTGTTTATCACAGTGCAAAAATTTTCGTTGCACTCAAGTTACAATAGTATTAGCCTTTATTAATTAAGAATTTGTTTATCTCAGTGCAAAAATTTTCATTTCATCTCATGATTGACTGCTATAGGCTATAACATTATACAATGGTACTCCCTCCCATTTTCACCCTTTTTATTTTGAATTCTCTAATAAAAATTTTCAATTCTTTAAAATCAATACCCCTATCTAAGGAGTAAGTATATCTTACATAATTTATCATTTATTTATTAAAAAAAACCATAATACTATTATCACTTTTTTTTAATTTTCGTGTCTAAAAAAATAGTGAAAACGATTAAGAGATGGAGTCATAGAGGGGTAGTATATATATTTTTTCAATTAAAATTTTATTATGAAAACTGTGACCTGAACTATTATATAAAGTTGTCACAATTATACCTCATTCTTGTCTTGAAAAGCAATAGTAAACATTAATTTTTCAAATCAAGAACAGAATACCTGATAGGCTGATACACAGTGATAATAAGTTCATATACAAAATACTATGGGAATATGAAACCTTACGGCTAGAATTAGCAACAATGTTATTTAAATCACAAATTCTAACAATAAGGCTGAATTAAACACCATGCAAATAAAATAAGTATTTCTATCATGTAAGTTGAAATAATTTATCCAGAGCATTGCTTCTTGAAAAGTAAGTCCCAAGTGCATTACTTTTTCTACTTGGTTCATTGAAGATATCTTTTTGATTCTCCAACTGATCTGCTGCACCTCTGGTCTCAGGTGCACCATCATCACAAGGTACAATCCCTTGCTTCTGCAGGTACTCCCATTTGTCTTGAAAAAGATACAAAATGGTCATGAAACAGACTTGAGCTGTGAAGATTATGGTCCAAAGGCTTGTACTACGTGACGTTTTCTTATGATAAGCTTGTAACCCTGTGTATATATTCAGTATTGCTACCAACGATATCATTGTTCCGAGTATCCAGTGGATGAAATACCATGCACTCCTGCCTCTGCCACCTCTGAAGAGCAGGAAAAATATCATGAGATCTGCTGTTATAAGGCTTGTTTTCGAAAATCAGATGAAATCAGGTAGTTAACCTCTTTGGCCTTCTGAATCCAATCAAGATTTGCACATAGATGGCTGCATAAAGTGCCAGCCCTACTCTTTGATGAGTGTTGTCGAATTTGTTCTCAAAGGTTCTTATGGATAGAACAGCTCCAACTGTAACAAGAAGCACTGAGAGCGCCTTCAAATTGTGAAGAAACAATTTTAGTATCAGTTGTGATCTAAAGAGCAGAATTACATCATCCCAAAAAGATCTTGATGCTGATCATGATAATGGATTATGATCTGTGGGCTATCTTGTATGACACTTTTGTCAAAAGTAAAACTTTTATATTTAAATTCAGGCCACTATGAGAGGGCATGATTATGCAGCAGGAAAGAAAGACCAATGCTTAATCATGGCAGCATATGACCATAAAGGAACATCATAATTTGTTCTCATTCAGCCAAATAGTATATATATTCTTTGACTTTCTCTTGAATATATATATTTTTTCTTTTTTCGATATATTCGAAAATAAACTCTGGCATATATCAATGCCAGAGCATGCAGACGATTGCATAAATTTGACAGACAAGTGTAAAATTCTGTTATACTACTTAATAGACTACCTGAATTATTCCATGAACAACAATGTCAAGTGTCTTCTGGGAGTTTACCTGCAAAAGCCAACCAGCATCTAAATCAATAAAAGCTCTCTCTGACTGGAACTATTAGACAATAAGAAGAGAAAGAGCCAATCCATACCAATGAAATTGCATCCTGTTTACCATTGCTGGTGATCCTCTGTTGATTCGACGCGCATTCAGCCAAGTTTACATGATGTATAAGAAGGGATAAGCCACAAAGAATCAAGAAAGAATACATCTTGTGAAGCAGTATGTGCATCACCCAAGAAAGTTTGAGATTGTTGGATTTAATGTTGTCGTTCTGAATGAACTTAAACGGGAATACAACACATGTTTTAAGATTAAGAGGAGCCCCTCTTGTGGCTTAGTAGCCAAATAATTCCCAAGTGAAATGATTGTTTGCTCTCTGCTTTTAGCTCCTTTTCTAAGAAAAATATGCTGCTTTTTGACATGGCACTTTCACTTTCTTTTGCAAAACAGAGATAATCAATGAGTCTTATTTAATCTACACTGCAATTATAGCAAAAAGACAGCATTATGCCATGAAGTATTATCCTATTAGGGTAAAAAGATATTACATTTTATATTTGAGATTATATGATTTCAACACAATCAACTATAATTAGCTAGTTAATCACATGCAACCATAACTTTATGGTTTTGTAGTTAGCTGTGTGCTGGGTAATAGCGGGTTCTGGTAAAAAAAACTCCCTTCGTCCCACCCAAAAAGTGCCCGTGGATTAAGGTATATTATTATTTAATGTATAGTGGGTAGTTGTAATAGTGGGAGTGTGGGCCTATGGGGGGTGTGTGGATCCCATGTGTATAAAAAAGAAAGGAAACCCTATTGGTGAGACGTTCAAAATGAAAAAAATGAACTCTTTGTGTGGGGCGATGAAATACTTTAGAGCTATAGTAATTCCAAGTGTTTTAACTATGTGGACATTCAAATTCAGCCAACAATTCACCATATATAAAGTATCAAATATTTTTTTCGTTTTTAATTTATTTTTCATTTTAAATAACTAAAAAAGATACTACAATGTAGAGGATGTAATTAAAAAATCAAGCCACAAAAATAAAGCTAGTTTAAAGAAAATGTTTAAGATCAACCCCAAAAAATAGTCATTATGCAAAGAAAACCAGGATCAAAACTGCAATCAAAAGGGATTAAGTTTTTTATATTACTGCAAAGAACTCTGTGGGTGCATATCAGTAAGAAAACCCAACATAAGAAAATATCTGAATCAAAATTCAGATGACAAATTTGTATCCGAATTGCAACAAAATCAAAGACAAGCTTATAGAACGAAAGATACTATAATGCTGATAACAAAGCCTGGAAAAACCGTCTAAATTTTGTAAATCAGATGTCCCAAGTAGACAAAACAGATTAAGGTGTGAATCCAGAAAATAACTAATAAAAATCGTCTTCTCACTCTCCGGCAAAGAAATGCAGAATTGAAAATGTAATTCGACTTCCAAAATAACCAGTGTTTACATAAACAAGTTGGGCCTGGATGCTTTGTATGTTGTCTTGAGCTTCCTTGTTGGTGGCCTCACCTTCCTAAACACCAAGGGGAACTTGATCTTGGAATCATGGAATTGCTTGGTGCTCTCCCTCTTGCAAAGCTTAGCTGGTATGGTGGCTGTCTTGATAATTTGGATGCAATGATGACGCACTCTATGACGAGATGCCATCTCGGTATACATCTGCTCAACACCACCATTCAAGGTGGTATCACGGTACTCCTTGTACATATTGTGATAGCCAGTTCTACTCTGGTACCTCAGCCAGATTCCATAATTCTTGATGGTTGTAGGGTTCTTCTCGAAAATCTGAGTAGACGAAAGGAGAATATGTTAGAAAGGGATGTCATTGCAAGATCACTAGTTGACATATTTGGCAAGACTCCAGGTTTTTAAAACAAGAGCAAGAAATTCCTATAGTTGTTAGATTAAATATTGCAGATGCGAAAAGCTCCAAGTACCCAAAAAAATCAACAGAGAAATTAGAAAAAACTTAACATTATTAATATCTCAAGAATCAATGCTATTTCTGTGTGATCATGCTCAAAAATACTGAATTGGCGGCTGAAGCAAAGATTACAAATGTCATTTAATTTAAGCACAAATTAAAAATGACTACTCTAAATCATGTGATTATACATGTGGAACTGATAGTACATTTGTTTAACAACAGGAAAATAAAGATCAACATGAAGAGTACTATTGTGATTTGGGTAAGAAATGAAGCTATGCGTTAATATTTATTTGTTTTCCGTTACCATTTTATAAAACAGTTTGAACATATCCCCCACCTAACATGAGGAAAGTTGCAAGTAAAATCACAAATCTTGATGCAATTTCTCAAGAAGGATCAAACGAAGACCCTTTCCATTTCAATTGACCCAATGAAGCTCCAAATATCATATTGCGACAAAATAGAAGCAAACCTTAGAAAAACAAGATCAAGCACTGTGAACTTTAACTCTAAAAAAAATTGCTTCGGCAGTAGAATATAGTTTCAGAAAAATCACAATGCTTGATCTGGAAGCAGGAAAAAAAATCACGGTAGGACTATGTTACAAGAAAAGAGCGTGGCATCATATAAGATTACTATAAATTATCACCTCATTGATAGCAAGCATCTGACCATTGCTCTTTTTCACCTTCTTCAGTTTCCTCAAAAAGTACCTACAGAAATTTATAAAAATACATATTTTATTCAATCATCGATTCATCTAACTCGCACAGTATGCGTTATACAAGAAGTATAGTCCTAAATCCATACATTTTTTTTACTCTGCTTAGCTTCAAGGGAAATTAGACAAAACTAAAAATGAAAATAAATAATTAAAAAAAAAAAGATTAGCATTCATAAGATATCGCACGAAAGCGGTGTAGGGAGGCGTACCAAAATTTGGATTTCGCGCGGACTTCATTGGTGGCCCAAAGCTTCATACGGTAGATCTTAGGGTGCTCATCAGTCTCCGTCGGCAGAGCTCTCCCCACCACCTGGTACTGATGGAACTGCAACAACGAACAAACCATAGAAGTCATAAATTGCATTTATCAGTGTTTCAAACCTCATTGTATCATTCTGACAAGCATCTAAATACATATATGCACACACGCTCGCAGTGAGAAATCAAATTGTCGGATGAGCATTAAATCGCCGGCGGCTGCATACCTTGTACGTCACCATTTTCCGACGGAGACCAGAACTATCTTCCTTCTCTCTCTGTGGGGGAATGCGCACAGCGGAGGCGGATGGAGGGTTTTTGAGTTGGGGGTAATGATTCATGAAGCCCTAGTTTTTCAAGGGCTTCAGAGTTTAGGGCCCGTTATAGTATTTGGGCTTCCTCAATAATAGTATATGGGCCACATCTGAGCTTATTATTACTGATGTGTTCCGCGTTATTTGTCATAATTTGAAATTTTGAACGCATATTTATTATGCTCGATTGTTAGAGCTTTTTAATTTTTTTATGTTGTCTCCCTAGAGGAGTATAGTTGTCCTTATTTATTGAGGTGTTTGAATCTCCTTTATGGAATGGTTGTATCCCCTTCTGTGGGGCTATGCTCTCTTGGTTTGATTAACAGGAGAGAACCTTGTAATCTTTTTGACTAGCATATAAAAATCCTATCGTTTGATAAAAAAAAAAAAAAATCATGACATCATAAAACTTAAAATCATGGTTTAAAATAATTATAATTTTTTTATGTTTTATTTTGAAACTATAGTTTATATTAAAAACTCGAAAACATATTTACAGATTAAAAGAGAAAATAGTCCATATAGACCCTGATTCTCACCCCACCACTTGGAAAGAGAAAATTAAATGCAGGGAATACGAGAAAAAAGTTCCATATATGTGAAAGTAACAGTACACGACCTTACAACAGCAACATAAATATACTGTTCGATTAATTTATTGATAATTATAATGTAGTAGTAATATCATACAAGAGCAATCGACCTAGATATAAAGAAACAACCACCACAACGTATAGATAGCATCAAATCCTTTTAACCCCTTAATAATAAACTAGACATTTTTAGTTGCAGAATGTACAAGCTTCACCATCTTCACCACGAGTGAGTCGCCCTCGTCACACCAAGAGTAACGGCAAGAGCAGCTAACATAGCCTACAAGTGTACGATCAGCACATATACACAAGTTAAAATTTGAACACAGCACACCGGCAAAGCTTGGTAAGTTCAAGATGGTATTCAGCACGCTACATAAATTCACCCTTTAGAAAAAGATCACTTGAAAGAATTGAAAACACTTACACCAATGGCACATGCAATGAGCCCAGGCTTCTCTCTGTGATCCATACGAACACACAACAGTATAAAAGCTCCAATGTACCACGGGATAGCACCCATAAAGAAGCCAATTATGAACCTTGTAGAACAAAGTCCAGTGAGATCAGCAATGCAATCACATATAAGAAATACTAATCGACAAATAATAAGCATGATAAAATCATGAAAATGATACTATGTCATTTGTGTTAAAATAAGCCTAAGAGCAACATAAACCTCTACCCCAATGTAGCACTAACTATGAGAGATAACAACATAGTTAATATATAGTAACATTCAACTCATTAATTTCAGAATATTGCCTTCCATGTTTCAACCTTAATTTAGAATGATGACACCTTCCACAAAGATTAGCAGAAGCAAATGAAACATCACAGAATCAGGAAAATAATCAGCTGTCTGATAGGGCCAGATACAAGATTGATCTACGAAAACGGAATACGTGACAACAAAAATAACAGAGGACTTACAAGAACCAGCCAAGTCCAACACCACAACAGGGTAGCCTCTCCTCTCTAAAAGGTCGAACATGAGCAACAGCATAACCTACAACCACAACAGATTAGGGAATGAAAAGATAATGGTAATGGTTTAATGGAGGTCATTTGGCCCTAAATATAAGTTTTTCTGCCATATCGACCCATCCTTTCCACATTTGACAAATGTGGTCATCTAACTTACACTTACTCCCACCTTCAATTAAAATTCTAAGTAATAGTGAAAGCCACTTCTGGTGAGACCTCAACCTTTAAATGAATAAGAATGTATGACTTCCACTTCTGGTGAGACCTCAACCTTTAAATGAATAAGAATGTATGACTTCCTATCATAGGATGCCTACCTATGTGTGATTTCCTATCACCTCTGCCTTTGTCAATTTACCACTATCTTGATTTTGACCCCCATATGAACACCCTCAACTTATCAGGCTCCAGGAACCAATTCTCCAACTATCTATCAAGGTGGAAGAATAGGAACAATACATTCTCCATAGACATATCTACACCTCATCAAATATCATTAGATTCCCAGATAAAACTATGAACTTTCGGTGCTTAAATCTCCCCGATACGGAATAACCTACCACCGACTAAATCCGGCAATTCATATAAACAAAAACACTGAATACTTTAAATCAATTGCCATGACAAAAAAAAAAAAGGAATACCGGGAACAGTCTGATATCCTTGGGGATAGTAATGCGGCGGAGCGCCGGAAAAGGCAGGAGGCGCAGGCTGAGGGAAACCGATCACCGAATAATCGGTTGGGGGAGGTTGAGGTTGATAATTAGCCACGCCTTGAAAAGTACCGTAATAATAATTGGGCGGCGGCGGCCGCCATGACTGATCGGCGGCAGCATCTGCGACGCCTCTGACTTTCCCACCGCCTTCTTCGCTCATTTTCTCTGGCTAAGAATCAAAGATCGGGCTCAGCGGTAGGCCTCCGAAGCTGCGTCGTTTTGTTTGCTGAGATAATTGTTTGTTCTAATGCGATAATTAGATGCTGGCACCTTAACCTGACCGCGTTGTTCTGAGGTGGCCCCTCCATTTCATTAATTTCCTCAAAAGACTTGGCTGTATTTATCACTAATTTACACGTGGCGTCTTTTTTATAGAGGCGAAATCTTAAAAAAGATAATAATAATCTTAAAATTAAAATATAGTGAGAAAAGCAATAGGAGTAAGTTTTACAAAGTCTTTCATTCCATTTAATAAGTCATAGACTTCATTTTCAAGAGAAATATCATAATTTTCAAAGAAGACTATTTAATAAATTTAAAAATATATATACTTATAAAATAACAATAATTAAGAAAAGGCTAAGAATTAGATAAGACATTAGATAAAAGAAACACAAAACTTAAATAATTACTTAAATATGAAGTAGCAAAAAGAAATTTTACCAAACAATATTGGGACAGTAGTGATAGTCTAATAGATGATCAAAAGTGAGCAAAAATATTTGAGAATAAGATAAGGGTGGATTAGAACATTGATTACACATGAATTCTCAACATCCGTACGGTAGATCGATCATAAGATTTCAAGTAAGGAAGAAAATTAAACACATTGATCTTTTCAGTGAGGTCTGTTATGACAAGATTTGCCTGTTCAGCCACCTCAAGGAAATAGTTGAAGGTGTCGACATTACGGATGACGGACGCGATGAATGCAACGGGACCTTCCACTGAAGGAGGGATCAGATGATCGTCCGATGCTCGAGAACCATTACTAGTTTCTTTTCCTTCTTGACTTCCAGAGCTGAATTCAGCAGGTGACCGCTTGCATTTCAAAAGAGCAGATAGAACTTTAACGAGATGAGCGAGGCAGGATGGATCATATATAATATCAGCACCTAAACTGTGGAGAAAATGAAACAGAACTTTGAATCAAATGAAGTATGAAATCCAACAGCAGATCATTTGGATGCAATACTTACATTATGTCCGGTGCATAGATGCGGAGATCTTCCTTCGAGGCAGACTCCCATGGCATATGAACACATTGAACCTAATAATAACAGGGTATCAGCTCAGAGCCATGAATTGTCTCACAGATGAAACGACACAAGTGGAAGTTAATGACATGTAGTTGTCATAATAAATTTCATGCAATTGATGCAGCTGCATTTCTCAATCAATGTTAACATCTGCGAGGGTACCCTTAGATGTATTGAAGTACAAAACAGATACGTAGTTAAAAATCATTTTTCAATCTTAGAAACCTTCAAATAAATTGCGAAGGTACCCTTAAATGTCTTGAAATAAGAAAGCATAAGCAGATACGCACAATTTATTCTAACTGACCGTTTCATCGGATAAAACATTGCTCAATGTGGAAGTTTCAGTACTGAGGTGGTTCAATTCCAGGTTGACCTTCATGTTTGCTAAAGTTGAGAGGTCCCCATCAGTTAGAATCACCTGCATTGTGAAAATCATTCGGAGAGTATTCTATGAGCACCTTTTCTAACGTAGCAGATTTCCATTTACAGAATATAACAGACATTCTCATGGAACCTTCTTTAGAATATAACACAACATTCTCATGGTAGCTTCTTCAGAATATAATACAACATTTTCATGGTGCATAGAGTACTTAAGATCTTGTGACATACCAATCTAGGTGTCTTAAGGGCTAAGTAGTATAATGCAATAAATATAATTCCAACCAACAATAGAATGCAGATGATAGTTAACAGTTGTCCTTGTGAACTTATTTTTTGAACTGTTAACCATAATTTCCCGGGGGGGGGGGGGGGGGGGGGGGGGCAATGCCCTTCCTGTCACACTCACTCCATCCCTGACTGCATCAAGAAAGGTTTGTAGAGCTTAACTTAGATGCCTTCACATGGGATAGACAAATGCCGACCGATCCAACCCCCGAACCAATCTGTTGTTACAAGGAGATCATAAATCCACAAAATGAAACTAACTCAGCAGCAATAATCAGTATTTAAATAATTAGAAACAAGTCAATACCGCTTGTATTATATTGAGATAGGTTATGTTTCGGCACAAGAAGGATCAAGCAGCAAAATCAAAATTCAAACTTGAAATTCCCAAATCAAGCAGGACAAATTACTTTTACATTTTAAGTTGACAGCATTTACAAATAAAACCAGTGGGAGAGGCTATTGTAGCACAGCATTTCTGGAACACTTATCTCACCTCAAAGCAACATTTATTTGTGAAAATTTCTGGGAAAGAAAGTACAAATTCCGTCAGGAAAATGCTTGACGGCCAAATAGAGCATCTGTCATATATAATAAATTAAACAAACATCAAAGTCAAACAGATAAGCAACTGAAAAGTCAATATAGCAAAGATGCATAATCATTTACAAGCAATAATAAATGAAGTCAATTAAAATAAGAGAAGAGATACAAAAATAGACAAGTTATATTTGGAGTTTGTTTGAGATTAAAATTAGAAAAAGAGAAACCATCTTTCTTCAGTCTCACTGATATTTTACATCATGTCATTTGCAAATCAGTTCTATTAGCAGTCTTTAAGGATTTCTTCCAAATGATCCTGGTTTTTCTTATCAATTTTTGCTGCTACCATAAAAAATTAAGTGCAAGGCCCATTGCCATGAAAAAAATGTGCAACTGTTAGTCAATTCCCTGGCCAACGACACATTAACCTCGCTTTTTACATGCCAGAGAATTTGGCGAATTTCTCGCAATTTATTCTAGCGATCATTAAGACACAGTATAATTCCATATTACATGAGAAAAAGATTTACCTGACTATCTTTTTCACATAGAAGTTCTTGAATTGAAAATTTATCAATGCAGCAAGTCCCTGGACTACTACATTCAAAGTTGATCCTAGTTCCCCCTTAAGTGATAAAATGTGGAGGAACACACAATTTGAAACAAAAAAGGAAATCCATCATTTTTAAATTACCCAGTGTCTCCTTCAAGCATGTTGACAGAACATCGAAGTTGAACTTCCAGTTTCAAAGGTCTTGGACACTTGGTGATTCCAGAAGACTCTACCCATGCAACAAAATAAATTAAACTCATTATTTCAGTCATAAATCATTAACAAGAACATATGAACAAACATAGAACCCGTAAAATGTTACCACAAGGGAAAAGATATGATAGAGTTTTCAAGACTCTCGAGTTCCCTACTCTCTCATCATCAACCTAATAGACAACGGAAGAATATTAAACTTTAGAAAATAACGATTGATTGGGGGGAGTAGGATATCACGATTTTACCTTTAAAGGGATCACACGTGAGGCATAGAATTCGTACAATTCATCCAACACGAGGTCGCCCGTCGATTCGACTTCAAGAATTAGCTTCTTGAGAAATTTTTTCAAGAAATGGCCGTTCCACTTCAAATCCTGAAAAATACCACTTCGAAATCATAAAATTCATCCAAGAACCGACTCTATTCGATTTCAAATATTAGTTTCTTGAGAAATATTTTCAAAATCCTGAAATGACCAAGCCTGTTTTCTTTCAAAAATGTTTAATTTTAAATTTCTTTTGTTTTCTTGATATCTTGATTCCAAGAAAAGCGAAGAGACTTACAGCTTTGCTAATGCATCGGTGCCAAATGCAACTCTGCACGCTCTGAGTGATCGAACCGTCTCCAAATTCCCTAGTGTCCATAAAACAATTTCATTAAATCAAACTGTATTAAAAAAAAAAAAAGGTGGGAAATGAGGTTGATGAAGTTTTAGGGCGGGGGTTGGAGTGACCTAGCGAAGGAGAGTACAACGTCGGGTGATTCCAAGGCGAGAAAAGAATAGACCATATGAAGGCATGAAACATCGACTTCCTCTTTCGCCTCCATAAACCAAATTCGCAACACAACTTTCAGTCGTCTTTTATAAATAGGGGAAAGTAACGGCTAAAGAATTTATTTAGATAGAACAGATAAACACGGGTATATATAGTCGTTAATGTTATTCGTCGGCGGCCGCGTTATTATTATTAAATTATTACTCTTTGAACATTATAATTAATTTAGTGAAATACTAAAATAAATCACTTTTTAATTTTTAATTTCGCTTCTAAGTTAATAATTACATAGAGAAATATGTCCGGTCATATTCCATTAGGACCATTACATGACTTTAAATTTCCAAAATATATTGAGAACTAAACTAAATAGCATATCATTAATGATTTAGTCTTTCTGGCAATGTTAGTATACATGAAATGAACTCTTTACTACACCTAATTTAGATCAGATCATAATACTTAAGAAACCTTCCCCATTTCAGATGAAAGAGAACCAAAAATCAAAACAAATGAGGAATTCTATCAAAATTGGTAAGAAAAGAAAAAGGCCAGAGGATCATGCTGAAGAGAGACCGAGGTAGGACGCACACAAGGTCAACACACTGGCCACAACATACGCAGAACCAACAATTATTGGTTCCTTAACTCCACATAACTCAAGATGGTGGTGGAAAGGCGCCATCCGAAAAACCCTGTAGCCCCGTCGTCTGAAATGTTTTGCTGCCATATAGACGGATACCTACAAGATTAAGGCTCTACTTAGGTTCCCTTTTTATAGACTTCAACACAACAAAACATTGTGTATCACAAAGATGGTATGGAAACTATCATCAGATGTGATACAAGTATGATGAGGAAAAAAATGTTTATATTGAAATGGCATGCAAAACAAAACAATTTCAAAAGCATGTACATTGTGATTATGTAACCAACACGGGGTATAAAATACCTGAATGATGACTGAGAGTGCTTCCAAGACATATATTCCGGACGAAATGAACAAGGGAAAGAACATTCCCGTGCAAGAAGCCATTGCAGCAAGAGCCCCACCTAAGGCCAACGATCCCGTGTCGCCCATGAATATAGACGCCTTGTATTGGTTCTGGAAAAGAAAACCAACACAGGCTCCAGCCATTGATGCTCCAAATATAGAGAGGTCTGATATTGGTGAGAACATGCTAGAAGTTAGAAATAATTGTGCACATAATTAGTTACAATCTAAAATCTGCAAAGATTAAAGAGAATTGTTTCAACACTTTTCATATAGAACGAGTGTGTTAGAACCCAAAAAAAGCAAGCACAAGTCCATTACCAGAACATATAGGAAGGACCACAATTGACATCCCAATAAATGCTAATGCAGCAGTCCCAGCAGCCAATCCATCAAGACCATCAGTCACATCAACACCATTTGCCGTGGAAACTAAGCAGAACGAAGCCAGAAATGGATATAATTTTCCGAGGCAAACAAGGCCCAATGGTGCAGGTAAAGGAACCACTGTTTTCCTGACATATAGAATATGCCATAAGTAATATGACAGTTTTTTAACTAGCTCACTTTAGTCATAGCATAAACCATCAAAATTGAAGATGAAGCAAAATATCTTCAATTCATAGGCATATGAAGACGTAGCAAAACATGAGATCTAATGTAAAACGCATGAAGATCTAATTTATTGACAATTGAAGATGTAGCAAAACATCCAAATAGAATTTGACTATTAAGAACAAAAATTTTAAATTGCTTATTTCTGAACTAACCCACTAAAAGACTGGTGTCATCAGATCCTTGATCAGCAAAGTTTTTTCATGATGCAAAATGAATAAGGAATATAACCATGGACCTATAACTTTAGTGTTGAAATTATAAACTTGTATGCAGGCTAAATAACAATAAGTAAGAAGAACATTTTCAGGTACTAGAAACAACTGTTAATTTATGACTTCTAACACAGATGACGCATTCAAATTATTCGAGTAATGGTGGTAGCAGGCATACTTTTCAAATTCAAGATTATAAGCATGAATGTGAGTTACCCTTTAAAAAAGGTTGATCAAATTAGTTACTAGAGGTATACATGTTGTAGGGTGTTGATATGCTTGTTGTGCACAACCAGTAGGAGAACCACACCCCGATAGCAACCTGAGTAGCATGAAAACATGATATCAGAGCGATATCTAGACCAAGAGCTCCACAACAAAAAGTAGTACCATAACTGAAGACTGGAACAAGCTTTACCTCCAACAAAAGTCTTATCCAAGCAGGTAGGCCATCATTTTTATAACCAATACTAACAAAATCATCCAATAGGCCAATAGCAGCAAATGCAATAGTTGCTGCTGCTACTCCAGAAACTTCGGTAGAAGAAAAGTTTAGCACAACTTCAGCAACAAGTAAGCCAATGGGTACAAAATATAATCCGCCCATTGTAGGTGTTCCTCTCTTGGAAGAGTGTCGACTATTCCTAACTATGGATCGAAGCTTGAACATATGGAATAATGGGACACAAATATAGCCAACACAAGAAACTAAAACTATAGATATCAGAAAAGGACTCGTCAAGTGGAATGGTGCAAGAGGCAATTTCACAATACGCCATGCACACTGATCTACAAGTAACAGAATGAATGTTGAGAACGACACAAGCCCAACATTGTTCCAAAATCCATAAACGGACCTGTAAGCAGAGAGTTTAAAAGAGACCTTTAAAAGTTAGCCAATATATTCAACTTAAAAGGTAAATCACTTCCAAACCACAAACAAGAAACAAATCAACCACATAATATAATATAATATAATATAATATAATATAATATAATATAATATAATATAATATAATATAATATAATATAATATAATATAATATAATATAATATAAGAAGCAGATTGATTGCAATGCAACATAGGAAATTGGCAAAGGAGTACTGAGTATTTGCACATATAAGAATAGCAATGGACGATCAGCACAATAATAAAGAGCACAGTGTATAGTTTTAAAACGATGGAGTTCTCAAGTCAAAGTTAGATTAGCAAAATGAGTTTACGTTTTTCTCTTTCTCGAACCGTTAAGCGTTGCAAGCCTATGTGCAGTCACAGTAATGGAATCATCTGAAGAATGCAAACGCTCTTTTGAGGTGGGAATATCTATATCGGTTATTGGCTGCAAAATAATGTCCCCATCGCTATCTTCACCTTCGCTTGATGAGTACATATATTCAATAGGTCTATCATTGCTACCCCAATGATCAAAGGAAACACCAAAATCCTGGAAAAGAACATATTCGTTAGTTGATATCCTTAAAAAGTTCAATTGAAGACCTAATCAATTGCTCATTAATAATGAATATAATATGAAGAATAACGCATTTGGATAGTTTCTTGATAAAATATAAAGTCATTAATCAGTTGAATTCAGGAGTATTTTACCACAAAACAATCAATTAATTTTTTTTAAAGAGATTAATCACGGAATTTAGTTCATACATCATCCATCGCATTAACTCGACGCCGCACGCGAAACCCATGTCCTCGAACCCGTGATTCCAGTAACTATCGCAATCAAAACAGACAAAGAATTAGCTGGTTTAAAGAAACAACAGAAATAGAATCCATAAATACTACAAAAGTTCACCTTGCGATCAACAAAAGCACATCGGCAATCGAATGAAACGCGCGAGATTGGGATCCTTAGAAAACAAAAATTAGGCGCAAGAAACCCTATGTGATTGAGATTTCTACTACTTGTGGTACATAAAGCATGAGATTGCATGACTACGCTCACATGAAATCGATTAACAACAGGATTAGCCCATACTGTTTAACGTTTGAAACAGGCCAAATTTAGTGAGAAATAGTACCAGAAGCATATTCCTGAGACTGAGAGGAGGTGATTAATTTTACCGCTCTTCGGAATTTCCGAAAACAATTTGGGAGGGAATCAGACGCGCCTTATGAACGCGTCGAAGAGGTACATACCAGATGGTCCGGACTCCAGATTAGGGTTATAAACGAATTGAATCGAATAGAATACCAAGGTATTTGAATGGTATTTGATTAAATATTCGAATATTCGTATTCGAATTCGATTATTAATCGAAATCGAATTCGTATTCGATTCGAAGGTAATAAACGAACTATTCGAATATATTCGAGTATTCGAATTTGAACATTCGAAATTGAATATTTGAATTCGGATTCTATTCAAAATTATAAATTTATTATTTAAATAATAATTTTTTTCTTGTACTATTAATAAATTTAAGAAGAAATACTCACTAAATACATCAATCATTAAATTATTAAAAATTATAATTAAATAATTCACATTATATATAAAAAAATTAAAATATATTTTTTCCTTTTTATTTTAAGATAGCAATAAATTAGATAATATACATATTTATTTACATTTATAAAACAAAATATTATATTTAATATATAAAAATATATAATTATTTAATATTAATAATATATAATTAATATATATTATATATTATTATTCGAATATATTCGCGAATATTCGAATCGAATATCTTACGAATCATATTCGATTCGAATATTGTTCGAACTTAAATAGTTATTTGAATTTGCATTCGAATTCGAATTTTTCGAATTCAAATACTGATATTCGTATTCGAATATCGAATCAAATTCGAATTATTTGATTCGTTTACAACCCTAGTCCAGATGTAGTTGGCTGGCTCTTCACGGAGGAAAGCCTAAAAATGAGTAATTCATAATTTTGTGTGTACAAAATAAAATGATTTTGATTGAAAACGATTTTAATTCGTAAAACGTCTAATATTCTATCAAAAATCTTAGATTTTTTTAGACATTATATAACAAACAGTAATAAAGTAAAAATTAACATTTTACATTTTATTCCATCAATGTTGATTTCGTATTTCATTTAGTTTAGGACTTTGAATAAATTTAAATGCGTAAAATAATTATAGTTAACAAAACATGGGTAAGAAGTGAGAGGTGAGACTAAAAATGGATTTTTATTTCATTAATTTTCAATGAGTTTTCTTTTTTTATTATTACTTGATGAATCTCTAAGGACGTCGAATTAAAGTTCATTATCTCCAATATATATTTATCAAATCCATAAAAATCTAGTATACTACATTATACACACATACACCCACACTAATGTCAAATAACGAAATAAATGCAAATCTTAGCAAAATACCAAGGGAATGTTCCACATATTACAGGACCTGTAATAACCATGGCATCTTTGTTCTAAAGCAATCAAGACAGATCATGTGACTGTTCAGGTCGCACGTACAACGTATTTGACAGAACAATTGTAGTATTTACTCCAACTGCCATTGGTTGATTTCAACTGGAAGTAGCCAGTGGCAATGGCCTTCCCCTGCCCATGGTGAATCCTTTCGTTCCATCGGGCATTCTTGGGCCTGGTGGCGGCTTTGATGCTTCAACAACATGGCTCGAATACTGCGTTCCGTGACCTGGAAAAACAAGATTTCATGGAGACAGAAATATTGGGCAAGAAGGTAGTGACCAAATTATTACCATGTCCATTTGTCCCGTGGTACTTCTGCCGCCTTCCACGTCCCCGACCCCGACCTTTGTGCTCGTTTTTATCTTTTGGCAAATGCATCCCATTTTTGTCTCTTGATGAATGATCTACACCCTACAGATGCGGTTGAAATATGTTATCAGATGTAATTGATCCTCCAAATAACAACGGGTTTGCACGCAGGAAAAATAAAGTATTGTTGTGAAGTGTATAGCGCAGTAATTTCAGCCATAGAGAGAGTCTATGAGCTCGTGAGTGATCTAACTAACCTTATTCAATGCAATATTTATAATCTGTTTCCATGATAATAATTTTTATAAACATTAGATCAAATGAAGTAGGCAATATGAGTCTGGAAAATTGTAAACAGAATCATAAGAACTAGAGTTACAAAAGATTCTCCAAGATTGAAGAAGTACCTCATCCTCGTGTGAATCATCATGTTGCTCACTTCCATCGTGATTCTCCTCATTCCCACCTAGCTCGGATGTTTGAACAGCGCTACCTTTGTCAGGCTCCAACTCCCTCCAAACCTTTTTCTTCTGCCCTGGTTTGTTCTAAATAATTCAAATGACAATAGTTTATTCACACTGCACCAGCGGAAAATAACATTTGTATACTTCTGTATGACTTAGTGGAAAAGAAGGGCAACTTATACCCATTTCTTTAGAAGCTTGACCCGCAACCCATATCTCCAATCTTGTTCGTTGTTTAATGTAGCCACCTAAATGAAATTAGGAAAACAATATGTTGAGGCTAAAACATAATAATAGTACTAAATAATTCAAGAGGAAAAACTCTAGCCCTTCACAACTTACGGCTTTCTCAGCAGCTTCTACGGAGTCGTACTCCACAAGAGCATGCAACTATAGAGAAAAAAAGACAGATGATGAGCCAATTTAGGAACAGTCATTCATGTGAATCAATGCACAAATAGCCATAAGGACCATCACTCAACATCAGCTGTGTGCATATTGCGTGATCATTTGCGTGAACTCACATGAAAATGCACAAGAAAAAGGTTAAAAATAATAATAATAATAATACACATATACAAATTATAAATTACAGAGAATGAATAAAGCATTTTTCCCAGGATCCAAAACCTTATATGTAGGGGCAATTTGCAAATAACTACGTGAGCTAAACTAATTGTATAAAAATCAACTCATAGATCATCTGAACTCAAGGAAACTACAAAAATACAAAGTTAAATAAATTTGACAGTCATGTGATATGGCACTTAAGAGACACCATACTAGTACACATATTTTGGCACTTCAGGGTTGATTTTTAAAAATACAAAAGTTTCTACATTTATGTCCTCTTATTGAGTAAGGTTTGATAAAGTTACCTTTCCACTTATCAGCTTCTCCGCCACAGTGCACTTCTTTTGCTCTCTCAAATCATGTGGATCGCGGATTGTTATGTTCTTTATTCTGGCATTCATTCAGAAGCAAAAAGCTGTTACGTGACTATAAAAATAGAGCACCAGCCTAATATAGCGGAAAATGAAATGCCTACTTTCCAGCTTCACCAAATACTCGACAAAGGTTCTCCACTGAATGATCCTCAGGTAGATTCTCCACCAGTACAGTGCATACCTAGATTTCAAATTCAGAATTAAACTCTTCTAGAGAAACCATAAAGAAAATTAAGATTTCAAATTCATTGAAGAAGGCCAATACCATCGGATCCTTGATTTCAGCTAATGGAAGAGGATGCAGCCGCCTCACCTTTTTCTCATTAGAACTAACAACCTGTGAAGACAGCAGGGACATAATAGGTATGCAAAATTTATAACAAAGTAAAGACAAATTTGAATACAGAAATGGAATATCTAAAACAGTGTTATAAGCTAGGTAATTATATTTGGTGAGACATAACAGATTCAAGAACCAAGTAATCACTAGATTACATTAAAATGGTTGATTCCTGCCATTTATATATGCTTCAGAAAATTCACATGATAGTTTTTGTCTGAGAAAGTTCATCCACTTACAAGAAGCTCAGATTCCTTTAGTGCAGCAACGATGAATGACATGTCCCTAGTCAGCTTCTTCATTTTTCTAAAAGAGGCAATAACTCCTATAGGAACTGCAACGTAGAGGATTCCTTTTAGACATTTGACAGAACAACTTGAGATGGCAAATTCAAAAATGCATGGTCATCATAAAAAGACCTGTCACATGATTACAGAGCTCTATGTGAAAAAAATCAATCCATATAAAAACTACTCTTGGGTCATATAATTGCCTGAGATCAATGGCAAAAATCTCACATAAGTATGATAAAATTCACTACTTTTCTGAAAGACAGCAGACTACAGTTAAATTATGGGGTCAACGTCAATAGACAAATCCATCCCTTGATCAAGCTTATCCTGAATGTTCACAAGGAAAATATCTATTGTTCCTTGAACATACATGCCAGTGTATTGTTAGAACCATCTTGAACTAATTCAAGCACTTCATTTTCAATCCTAATTTCTTAAGGCTCAAAGATAAAGCAATTGAAAGAATAACCCATTCTTCTGAAAATATAATCATTAATTCTACTAAAAACAGTGCACATTGGCTGTGCTATGAGATTACTCATTTTCATGTGCAATATCTAATGCCTTCATTGGGCATAGACACTCTCTTCCTTCTGGATATCTTCAGGGACTTTCACCACGCATTAAAACTGTCAGACAATAGTACATGACATTTTCGTAGAAGGACTTCATCATAGTACAGAACGAAGAATGTTATTATTTTCATTGAAGCAATAACTGTTTTTTTCTTCCAACAATCTTAGCTACAAATACCAACAATATTAATTTCATGTTAAAAAAATATTTTTAAAAAAAACTCACAAATCTACCAGTTAGAACAATGTATGGATCTTACCATATCCTTCCGCATTTTTTGCAACATATTTCAACATAAACTTGTCAGTTGGCAAGTTTTCATCGCTGAAGTAATACTCCGCCTGGAAAGTGAAAAGGTTCAACTGGTATAAGTTGATGATTGATCTAACATAGGCAGACAACATAAAGTTGAGAATCCATGTAGAACAAAACTATGCTATAATCATTTTTGGAACAACTTATCGGAATGTAATCAAATCTGAGCATGACTTCCAAAGAACCGTTATAAATCAAGTTTGATGCTGCACTTATACTGTAATAAAAGTAAACCAAGAGCAATTTTTCGCATTACCTACATTTCATTCAAGGAACAATAAAATAGAATCTTTAAATATATATATATATATATGTTCATACTGGAAAAGACTCGACCAATAAGCAGGAATAAAATAAACTCACACAAAAAAAAAGGCGATATTAGGTCATTCAAGTTAAAACCCTACAACCTGTTTCAAGAAACCCAAGAAATACCTCTTCTAATCATCAAGAAAACGATTCAAGAATCAAGAATCACGGTTCAATTTCAGGTAAATCTATAAAACACCATATTGTGAGTGGGAAAGAATAAAAAAAATGAAACAGTCAAGAATGAAGAAGCCAATATTAAAATGAAAAAAGTAGAGTAATTGCCTGCTTGACAATCTTGCGGCGGAGATCATCGGAGAGTAGAGAGGGCTGATCGGCAGGCAGGGGTAGGAGAGAATCGGTGAGTTCTGGGGAGCCGACGGGAGAGAAATCGGAGACATCGTGATCGAAATCATGATCATTGGGCGGAGATGAAGCGGTGGGGATTAGGATCTCATGCCCTAGGGGTTGAGCCATAGGAGAGAGAGAAAGAATAATGGAGAAAGGTAAACGTAAAACCTCCCGCTCTTTGTTTTCCCCTTTTCTTCTTTCTCCTGATCTCTCGAACTCTTTTTTGCTTCCGGGGGCTCTAATATATACGATCCCGGTGCCGCCAGCCGCATCCACCTGTCAAAACTTCTTCTATTTCCTTTTTTACCCTTACATCCTTTTTTTTACCGCTACATTTTTTTTAATTAACTTTAATAATCTTATAATTGATGTTTTAACCATACATAATGAATTTAAGAAGGCAAATTCTCTTACTCGCATTTAGCATTTATAATTAATAAAATTGTATATTATATATACATACACTAATAAATAAAATTTTATACATTTTGTTAGTAAAATTTCTGTTAAATTTTTAATAAACAACTGAATAAAAAGAGATACATTAATTAAAAAATACTATACATTATTCAATAAAAACTTATACAAACTTATACACCTATGATGTATAATATTGTCTCTTATACTCTTTTGTATTACGGAATGTTGTTTTCTAAATAACAAATTGTTACTCTTTAAAATAAACAATACTGCTACTTTTATATATGATCGTACTGCGGAGGTATTTCAATTAAGTTTCTATATATTAAAATATAATTGCAATTAGTAAATCTCTCTAATTTCGTGTAATATTATTACTTACCAACAACATAGTTGATGTAAAATTTTACCACTTATTAACTCTTAACTTGGTTAGCAATGCGGAAATGCATAAAGTTACAAAGACCAAAACTAATACTAGTAATTTAGAACTGGTTTCAGTTTATTAATAAGTGAAAGAAACACTTGACTTCAAAATTCAAATTTTCAAATAAATAAAGAATAAAAAAATAAAAATAATTCAAATAAATAAAGAATAAAAAAAATATAAATAATTCAAATAAATAAAGAATAAAAAAAATAAAAATAATTCAAATAAATAAAGAATAAAAAAAATCGCCCACCGTGGGGCTCGAACCCACGACCACAAGGTTAAGAGCCTTGCGCTCTACCGGCTGAGCTAGACGGGCTTGTTGTCGTGACACGCTCTTAAAATTTAGATGAATAAATTGAGTCACAAATGGGTTATATCTTTTTTTACATTCGAGTCTTTGAGAAAGTGAAAAGGTTTGTTTACTTCATGGCTAATAATTCTGGATATATCCCTCCAATTTCCTCACTTTTTGCTTCAGTTTGTTCCTTTGTCTGAAAATCTCAACAGAAGATGTTACATGTGCACACGGTTTCACATATGCATGTGTAAAGAAGAATAGTAATTAAATCGGTGTATGAGAAGCATTAAAAAGAAGATGGGATGCAATATGTGATCATAAAAGGAGAAATTAGATCTATTAGATATCTTTACAATTTCCTTCTTGCATCCATATATGTGTGTAATAAGTAGGGGCGAGTCGATAAAAGAATGTGAGATGAGCATATAAAACTATATAAGGCTCAATTCTACTACAGATACATTGTTGGTTCCATAGAGAATATCCCTGTATAAGAATATTGATTCGTATTTGCTTTGACTCTTCCCTTCCCTCCAACAAATTGATGGTAATCATGGACTGTAGTTCCTTTGTACAATGGAATCAACCTAGAAGGTACTTCGTAACTGGTGAATCACGAACACAATAAAATTACAATAAGAACCTTGAACCAGTAATCAACATCATGTGGACAAAATAGCCCACTTCAAGAAAACGATTATGAGGATCAAACACGTGATACTGAGTCATTCTTTCAAGTTTAAACCCTAAAACTTGTTTTAAGAAAAACCAAGGAGCACCTTTAGAGTTGTTAATAAGCCCGTAAATCGTGGGGCCGAACCGATTAACCCGAAAAAAATTAGGGTTAGGGCCAAGAAATTTGAGCCCGTTTAACATCCGGGCTTTTTGGCCCGAACCGATTAACCCGTGGGCTAATAGGGTTGGCCCGTGGGCTAACCGGGCCGGTCCGTATGGTTGGAAATTATTATTATTATTATGTTTAATTAATTTTAACACCCATAATCTATACATCGACCACCCAATCTCACTCTACTCCCAACCTATCGTTGAACAAACTCTAACCATCTTTTAATTTTCATCTCTTTCTCATCTTTTTTCTTACTCTAACCCAAAATTTTATCTAATAAATAAAATAATACTTGAATAAATATATTAAGATTAATTTAATTATCACAAATTCTTTTAATTTATATCTTTTAACAATATTTTGCATGTATTAATCTTAATTCTCTCAAATTTTAAATAATGTATTAGTTAATTTTGAATTTTTTATATTATTTATAATAAATTATAATTTATAATTTTTTAAATATTTTTTTATCGTACAACCCGCGAGCCCGGCCCGTTTAACCCGTAGCCCGTTAGGGTTAGGTTCACCTTTTCATAGCCCGTTTAAACAGACCCGATTTAGCCCGAAGCCCGATTAGCCCGAAACCCGTTAGGGCCAGCCCTAATGGGTTAAGGCTGCCCGTTTAACATCTCTAAGCACCTTAAATTATCAAAAACGATTCTTGGGAACAATACTAGGTCATTCGTTCAGAACCTGCTTCAAGAAACCTAAGAAGGACCACCTTTAATTATCAAGAAAATGATTAGAAGGAACAAATAAAAAAACAGGGGAGAAATCAGATGAAATCATGATTGAGATAATGCGGTGTGAATTTGGATCCCGTGCCCTTGGAGTTGAGCAGAGCTATAGGAGGGAGAGAAGGAACTCCCACTCTTTCTTTTCCGTTTCCTTCATTCTCCTTTACTCTCCTCTCGAATTGCAAGTCAGCACCAACCAGTTATTTTCTTAAAATTCCTTTTTTACCCTTACTCCTACCCTTTTCATACCAATAATCATTAATCAAGGTTAACACAGTCAATTCCCCACTAGAGTGACAGAGTCAAGTCTCACCAGATCAATATTGACACCACAAGACAATCAACAACATGCACATCACATCTCAATGGTTTACAACAGGCTATTGCAAAAAGATAAAACGTCTGCCTAAAATGTGTGCTCTAAAGCTTGTGCTAATAGCTCATCGCATAGAATAATAGAGCCATTGATTCGGATAGTATTCAAGACAAAAGTTTCGAGCAACGATGGGAAAGTACGGACTTCATAACCCCAGGGCATGCAGCATTATAGCATTTTGGGCATGCATCCGGTTTTCAGCTTGTGGGAACACAATGGAATTAGGGGCTTCTACAACACCATCAGTAACCTCAACACCTCTCTCAGCAGGAAGACAGTGCATAAAATATGCTTTTGGACCCGCCAATTTCATAAGCTCCTCATCCACCTACAATACAAATTATTTAGCCAGCAGCGTAACCCAAGAGGACAAATGGGCCCTCCACAATATGACATCAGATAATATGTCTGTGTGATTCAAGTTGTAAAAAAATATCTCCAGAAGGTTGCATACCTGAAATCCTTGAAAAACTTTACGGCGGTATTCAGCCTCTTCCTTCTGTCCCATGCTAGCCCAAACGTCTGAATAGACGACATCAGCTCCCCTAACAGCTTCTTTTGGATCATTAACTATTTCTATTTTGCTGACTCTAGCCTTAATTGCTTTCTTAGTAGTCCTTGGGTCGGGTTCAAACCCCCTAGGGCAGGCGCAAACAAAGTGGAAAGGAATAACAGATGCCAACAGCAACCAAGAATGCACAATGTTGTTCCCATCTCCAACATAGACAACCTGAAAATTTTCCACCACAAAAACTGTCATGTAACTTCAATCCCACAAAAAAACATGGAAAAATGGATAGACAGTCACTCTAATATAAGCACTTATACCAACCTTTGTCCCTTCCAGTTGACCAATGTGCTCAATGATTGTAAGTGCATCGGCCATAATTTGACAGGGATGGTTGTAGTCTGTCAAGCCATTGATCACAGGGACAGTGGCATAGTTAGCAAGATCAAGAATGTCCTGCAAGATGAAAGAACTGCTGTAATCCTTTTACTTGGGACTTGTACATCCAAGATGAAAAAGTGAAGTTGTAACCAGCGAACAAGGAATGTAATTAGTCTTGTTTTGTAGTACCAACATGAAATTGGGGAAAAAAATGGCTGAGGATGGCCAGGACGAGGAACTTAGTTTTAATACATTCAAGAAAAGCATAATTTCTTCTTACTGTACCATTCAGAAAAATTGTACTCATGTAATTTTTTGTAAGTTTAAAGATTCAAGAGTCCTACCCATGATACCATCTGGCCTAATTTTATTTGATTTCCAGCACATTTATGGCTTTCAAGTTTTTAACATAGCCTATGAGTTATGGGGAATCCACGTCTCCAAGAGATCATCGAAATCCAGTAATCCACGAAACATGAACTTCTATATTATTGTACACATGTCATAACATAAATTATTACATGTAGCAAAAAAATAAGCAATTATCAGATGAAGACATATAGGAGATTATCAAATGAATATTGATTAACTGATAGAACAAGATATCAAGGGAATTAGGCCTTAAATTCAGATGACAAAAGCAAAAGACTACGTGCATTCAAATTTTGAATCCCCTTAATAATAGATAACTCACCAGCATACCTGATGGGCGAAGACTCGAGCCATAATGATATCATTATACCGAGATAGTACACGAGCAACATCACGAGTTTCCTCTCGCTTACCCATCTGGATGTCATTAGGCCCCAGATACAGTGCATGACCTCCCAACAAATAAAATCCGGTCTCAAATGAAACTCTTGTCCTCATAGAAGGCTTGGCAAATATCATTGCCATAGTTTTCCCTTTAAATGGGAGATATGTCCTCTCCCCTGATTTAATTAGTGCCTTTACCTCCTTGGCTCGATCTAAAATCTTTAAAATTGTCTCCTTGTCAAAATCATTAATGTGAAGAAAATCCTTAAGGCCTGCATTTGCTGAAATATCAACACAGCATTAGACTAGGATACGAGGAATTGTGAGTAATTATTATCAAAATGGTCAGACATCCACATTAGCAGACGCCGGACAGTGGTCTGCAAAATTTATGAATGTTTCTAAACTATGTGATTACAAGCAAAAATATAAAGATAATGAGATCACAGTCACAGACAATGAAAAATGCTCATATTGATATAATATGATTTATCAATACATCAAATTTTGACACTAACATCATTGATGCTCAAGTCTGCCAAAGCAGAAAACACGAAAGAACTCATCAATTAGGGAGGTAAAAGAACTTCAATTACATTTGAGGCCAATCATTATTTGATAAGATGCCTGACAAAAGAGTAAAAGAAGCACATAAATTGCCAAAGCATGAAACAGACACAAATTTGAGAGCATGAGCAGTTATGCCAACAGAAAAATGTTATTGGCTTTTCAATTTCTTTCATATTATATATCAACAATTTAAAATTAAATTCTAGGGGACAAATAAAGATGAAAAGTAATTTTTTTATATGTATTGAGGGGCTAATTATACAAATATGGCACTTGATAAGTCCAGGAAAGATTTGCTCATCGATAAGAAATTAATTAATAACAGAAAGAACAACAAACAAATGATATCTAATTCCAGCATACACTTAACAGGCAGATGCATTAGCAATGGGATTCGTTTAGTGAATTTACAGGAAAACAACAAGGAATGAACAGCTATACCTCGAGTAAGAAAAAGAAAAAAATCATATGATATCCTTCTAAACAAATATTAATCGAAGTTCAGAAACCGAACCATAGGGAAGAAACGAAGATACCTTTAGCATTGGAAGGAGATGAGGGCGCTGAAACAGTCTGGCACGAGATTCGTCGACGAATTGGCGGCACGGCAACAGATACACCGGAGAATCGGCGGATATTTAGAGCGCCACGCGAAAGAACAGACGATGAGGAGAGAGAGATTGAGTCCGGTGAGGCAACAGAGGAGAGGTGGCAAGAAATGGCCGCCGCCATTGTTTCCGAGTTGTTGTGCTGTCAGTTAGTGGGTAGGTCACCGCGTTGTGAATTCTGAAACGTGATAGACTCAGCTGTATAATAATGGAAACTGTAGCAATTTTTTTTTTTTTACCCAGACGACGTCGTGTAGGCAAAATTGTATAAATAGTGCTGCACTTACTATTTTGTTCTTTTTTCATTAATCCATAAATACCTTCACTACTTAAATAAGAATATACTTACGAGAAGAGTTATAATCATCATGTAATAGTACTCTTAATAATTGTTACATGTGAACACGATTTCACTACATGTTTCATAATTTATTTTCCATAAAAATAATATTTCCTCCATCCCATAAAGAAGTTCACAGTTACTGTAGATACGGAGTTTAAGAAAAAATTGCTTTTTTGGGGTAGTTTGGTATTTTTAGATAATAAATAAATTATAAAATAAATTATGTGAGTTGTAAAGGGGTAGCAATTTTGAAATTAAAGTGTGTTGTGGGGTTATTGATTTGTGTGTATTTCCTTATTTGGGGGTGTGAACTTGTTATGTGACGGACAAAAATATAAAGTGTGAATTTGTTTATGGGATGGAGGGAGTATATCCTAGTTAATGACCATTAAATCCTTGGGGACATGTGATTGTATTTTAGGCCTTAGATTAATACACGTGACAAACATCTAATAGATGGAACAGAAGATGAAATACGAGAATTGAATAGGTGATCCAATTGATTCACACCATCCGCATGTCTTATATTAGGAAATAATTAAATAATCATGATATCTTCAGTTGAACTGCATTAACAATGATCTAGAAATCCGCAGTGAGATGGACTAAATTTATTAAAAATATATAAAATTATATATATATATATATAAATTATATTTACACACCAAATCACTTTTTCAAATGTGGATGAAGAATGAACTAAATTTTAATATATATTGTAATGGGCTCATAAAATATATAATTTGAGAAGATATATGTATTTTTTGGCTTCTTTAGAATAGACTTAAAATATTTTTGGACTGTGCTAAACTTAAAAATACAATTTATTTACATATAATGTAATGAATATGTTATATTATATCATATACTCGTGTCAATCAGACAACGGGGGCGCAAACCAAAATGTAATATGAGAACCAAACCGATTAACAATGTATTGAATTATTAATTAGCTTCTAGCATTCTAATTAAATTCTATAAAAATAAATTTCTAATTTTTAAAAATATATACTCTTCATAATTTATAGATGGTTATGGATAGAGTAGTGAAAATGGGTTCTAAATCGTCCTCCCCAAATAATTCATACCATATTAAAACTTGCTCAAACCACAAAATGGTGAAATGTTATGAATTGTGGACTAGCCCGTTTGCCCACCAACACATTCTAACAATAATATTTTGAACCATTTTGTGATAGAACGGTGTCTTATGTCGTAGCATACGGCCCATTAATGACTTTGAATCCAGAGGGGGTTCAATTTTTCGTATACGAAAATCTTTGAGGAACCTTTCTAATCGTTCTTCTTGTCTATCTATTGTAATAATCATACTATACTATTAATATTAATTAATTAATAAAAATCAAGTACAGTTAATCTCGAAAATAAAATAAAATAACATAAATTTTGACCACAGCCAAGCATCAAACATACAGTACCACAGATCACACAACCCAAATCTCCTATTTCATGTGGTATTTCACTCCCTATTCCATAACTTATTTTCTATTAAAATACTGTACCCTAATTAATGACCATTAAATTTTTGGGGCATGTGCCGAAAGTTTGGGCATTGATTACTATACGTGACGAGAATTTAATACATAGAATAGTAAATGAAACATAGAATGAAACAGGTGATCCCATTTGCAGATCACAGCTCCATCTGCACCATTTCATTTCTATCATGATAAAACCAAAACCTTAACAACAGGTGAGCTTGTTTTACCAACACCACAAACCATCATCAACTAATTACTAAACCAAAATCAAGATCAAGACAAAGATGAAGAGCAATCCGACGCCCCCAACTCTCATTCGAATCGATCCGGATAGCTCGACTCTCACATCGTCAACAACCGGACCGCACAACGAGCTCATGTCGTCTGTTCCGTGTTGTAATAAATACTGTAGAAGGCAACACGTGTCCTTTCAGCTTTGGCCGTGAAGTTAACGTCCGCAATCTGGAATGTAGAGTTGGAATTGTGCGTGTAATGCACGTTCTGAGCCTGATCACCCGCGAACGCCATCACAGCCAACGGCTGCTTGCACGCATCCGCCGCATGGCCTAACGAAAAGGTCCATCTGTAAGCCTGGTTTGGCTTGGTCTGCACCATCTGTGAGATGATCCCTTCCTTTCCCGACAGCAATTCCACAGCTCGCTTGCCTCCTGGAACAGAGAAGTGGTTCGAAACGATGTACCGGACAGCCCTGTTCGATTCCACGATCCAACCGGGAAGCGAGGATGTCTCTTCGTCGAGGTTGGTGGGGAGCAGCACTCCTAGTGATTCATTTCTGAACATCCATGGACCTTCTTCAAAGTCTCCATTGACCACAGCATTGTCTTTGGAATTGTCCGGCACAGGTGGGGTCGTCCTCCATGCCGGGGTTTCTAAAAACGACGCGGGCGTCGTCGTTTTCTGCCTGAAAGGCCCAGGCGTAAGAATCCCAGCCCTGGACGCTGTACAGAGTCTGGAGATCAATGGTCTGTGAGGCAGGGGGAACGGAGACGTTGAGTGACTCTAGCTGTGCGCCCGTGCGAGCGGCGCTGAAGGTGATGGAGTAGAGCGAACCCTTCTCCACCTTCACCTCCTGGCTGATCTCGGCGTCGTTGCCCAGCCGCGCCATGCGGTACGATTAGGATCATTCCGCCCGCCCTGTTTCTGACCCGAAGCCACCACCTCCACCGTACCGTTCGTCTCCCACCCGGGAACCGCCACAGGACCGTCGGAAATTCCGGCATCGGAAGAGAATCCTCCCGTCGGAGGTGTCTCGAAATCACCATTCACCAGTGACCCTGCCAAAATTAAGCCAAGTTTGATTCCGCTCTTTTCTAAATCTGATTTTCAAAAAACTTACCTGTAAACCCTATGATTAATTTAATAAAATAATCATTTTAGGGAAAGACCTTTGACTCCTTAGTTGAAATCGCACACAAAAGTAAATGACTTTCATATTTTATTTGGGTCCGAGTCCAAAACTTTTTTTTCGGCCTGAGTCCGTTAGTTCTTTGCTGACGCGAAGGACCGGCCTTAGTGAAACCTAATTAATGAGGAATGTCGCATACAACATACTATTTTTAATTACTCCCTCCGTCCCATACTCGTTGTCTTACTTTCCATTTTCATCCGTCCCAAACTAATTGTCTTATACCAAAAAAGGAAATATCACATCAATCCGCACCCCTAAAAGTTCATCTTAATTACAACTTTACCACACATACCTAACACACATAACATACTTTATAATTTATTTATTACCTAAAAATACCACAATACCCCTAAAAAGTCAACTTTTCTTAAACTCCGTGTCTACAGTGTCGCAGACATCGAGTCTGGGAGAGGGAGCAATTTTTTGGATTCAATGTATATTTGATTAATAAAAAAATATAAAATATTTTACCATGTAGTTTATGTGAGCAACAATTTTCAAATTAACAAGTATTAAGAGGTTATTGAATTGAGGATTCTTTATACAGTATTTTTTTTTTGTTACAAATTATAGTGGAATAGTAGTACATTAAAAATGTAAACCGCGGTGGATTTTGTTGAGCAGGAGGCAATCTTTTTTATTCATGTACAAATTGTTTTAGGTTGAAATCATTGAAGAAGACGCGTTGAACCTGAATTTAGACTTTCATACATCTTAGCTGTTGGGCTCGTTAACCCATATCAATTTGACAACTGTGTATGATGTGTATATTAAAAAATTAAAAAAAAAAACTTATTTTAATTGATAAGTTGGGCCTACTCATTCTTGAGATCTTTCCAGATTTTGTCTCCAAATTTTATTGTTGTTCATCAACACACTCCCCAGTGAATGCATCAGAATGTACAGTAAGATTAATTTAGGAACTAAAGCTAATGCAATCCATTGGCCAATGTAAGGAAGGGAGAATCAAATTCAATCACAAGATTTAGTCTAATGAGTCCTCAGGAAAGAATGACAGATTATACTAACATAACAATTAACATATTCCTACATTACTTGCAGAGAAAATGGATGTGAAAAACATGGAATGAGAGAGAGAGAGAGAGCATACCATCCTCAATCACTGCAGCAACAGAGCAAGCCAAAAGAAGCAGAAGAGCAGAAGCCAATTTGCATTTTGCTGAGTTAAAAGAGCCTCCCTCCCTCCCTCCCTCCCTCTCTCTCTCTCTCTCTCTCTCTCTCTCTCTCTCTCTCTCTCTCTCTCTCTCTCTGTGTGTGAGTGAAGTGGGAGTGAGAATGGTTTCCAACACTTCAATCTTTGCTCTTTTTTTTCTACTCTCTTTCAATCCTAATACTCTTTTATTATTACAAACTTGTCCCACATGTCGCCATAAAGCAACAAAACCTAGGCTACACGTACAAATTTACTCATTAATAAACTCTATCCACCTCTAATATTACTACTCTTTTCAAATTTTAACCATTCATCTTTGTATTTCAACTAACTCTTACTTTCAATTGTTAATAAATCATGATTAATTTAGAATCGTATCAACGTACAATAATTTAATCCTAACATATTATGGCATCCATGGGGGCCCCAAAGGCACTACGTACTTATCATTAGTATTGAAAAAGTAGAGTTAAGTAATTGATGAAGGTAATTAGAACCGAAAACAATTAATTAGACTACTTTTGATCGTGGGATTCCACTATCGACAAGTCCGAGGCAAATTCCTGCTGAATTGCAGACCAGAGCAGAGATTTTTGGTACGCAAAATGTGCAACTTTTGTTGATAAAAGAAGAAAAAGTGAGCCAGTAATTATTGCCAGCATCAAGGAGGATCAAAACATGGAAAAACACCACTCTTGCAGTTTTAGAAAGCTAAATAAAAAATATTTTTTTTAATTTTTATTTTCATGGTAATGGGTTTAGGGTTTAGGTTTTTTTTAAAAAAATTTTTTTTAGAGAAAAAAACAAATGAAAAAAATGATAAGAGTGTAATGATACTGAAAGGAATTTATTATACCTTCTTATATTCTGATTGAAAATTTAATTTTTAATTAATAAATTAATAATAAAAACCCCATAAAAATAATAATAAGTTTAGCTTGGGCCGACTTTCAATGAGATGTTATAGGGTGTTGAAGCCAATTGGGAAATTAGGGTTGGATTAAATTCTGCTATAAGTTTAGGTTGGGCCAACGAATGTAACAATGTAAGGATGTGCGGGGGCCCAATTTGGAACGGGCCAAATGTCTGGGCCTTTTAAGTAAAACGGTTTTCCTTCCATCTGTAAATAATTACACGGCGGCACCAATCGGGGATCCATTTTTCAGCGCCGTCGTAGAAAAATCCTAGCATTCAACGTCGCCGGCAGCGCTGGCCGATGGCCGCTCTCAAAGAGCTGCAACGTGATCTAGAGAACAAAGCCAACGATCTCAACAAACTTCAGAAAGGTATCCTCTCCAATTCTTTTATTACTGTTAAACCCTATCTAACGCGCATGGATACAGTTTCGAAGTTTTTTTGGTTATTGAATTAATTATTCGTTTATGCATTAACAGATATATCGAAGAATCACCAAGTGAGGAAGAAGTACACCATACAACTTGGCGAAAACGAGCTTGTCCTCAAAGTATGTTGTTCTGTATGGCTTTTGTTATGAGAGTGCTTCCAATGAGTTTGTGATGACCTCGATTGACAGTTTTTTTTTTTTTTTTTTTTTTTTTTGGGTGTGTGTCTGTGTGTTTGAAGGAATTAGATTTGTTGAATGAGGATGCGAATGTGTACAAGTTGATTGGCCCAGTGCTAGTGAAACAGGATTTGGCGGAGGCTAATGCAAATGTTCGAAAGCGCATTGATTACATTTCGGCAGAATTGTATGTTCTTTCCAGTTTTTTTTTATGTTTATTTTAAGTTGGAGAACTCTTACATTTTAGTATGAACTTGGTTTGATTAGTTATGTGATACTAATAGTTCATGCTGAACCCTTTACAGTCAAGATTAGTAGTTGATGAAATGAAAATGAAATCCGTTTCAAGTCTCTTTTCTGATTCTATACTCAATTTGGGATTTAGTGCAAACCAAGATGATATTAAGGAATTGGCGGCTACCGAAAGGTAACATGATTTATAATATGCACAACATTTTGAAAGGTTAAAGTACAATAATCACCATTGAACTGAGAGAATGGGATTAAAAAATTTGGTTTTTAATGACAGGTCAAAGAAATCTGTACTCATAGTTTTAAATTTGTGCGGTGTTGGATAGCTGAGTTAGTGTATTGTTGGGTTATTTTCCATGTTAAGCATGGAGTTGGGAGTTAAAAAAAGCTCTCATTCCTTGCTTTGAACGTGTAATAGTTTATTACATAAAGATGGCAGATGCATTAGCCCAAGATTTTCATATCAATAATTTGTGCTTGTCTAAGATGGAACTTTTCAAATTTGCTTTGTTGTCTGATTTATAATTCAATAGTAAACTTTTAGTTGCTTCAGCTGTTTCAAATTACCCATTTTTAAATAACTTGATTTTTCTTTTTAACTACCTTGCATTTCTTGAGCATTGGTTTTTTGTTCTTGAACCAGGAAACGCCTAGATGCTTCTCTTCAAGATTTAGAAGACAAGCAAAACAGCAAAAAAGAAGCGGTTGGTAACTCTTCTATTTTGTTTGCTGCTTAACTTGAATTCTAGGTTGCCATATGGTATTGTTGTATGTTATTATGCTAAAAAGTTATTTGAATCACCAGCAATAGGATTGATTTGTTCTTCTTCTCATTTCGCATGTGATAGGTGCTGTCTTGTTTGGAGTTGTTTGTAAAATATTTTACTGATATTAAAGAGCTGCACGATTCTACTATCCCCAAATGTTTGAAAATTCTGTAAATGATATCTTGGAGGAAGTGAGGCAATTATCATGAGTTGCAGTATTTAGTTCCTGGCTTATATTTTGTTTGAGAGTGTTCAAAGATAGTTAAATGCTCTATAAAGCTGCATTGCTTATGTTTGCACTAATTTTACGACAAAAATTACCCATTCAAAATAAGTTAAGTCCATCTTTAGCAAGAGCTTTTGTATTATTTGTAGTTTCAGTCTTTGGTGTTGGTTTATATTATCTTGTTTCTTATGGGTCACCGTTCCTTTTTGTTCATTATATTAATTAACTTTCTTTCCCTTAATAATTTTTCTCTATAACTGAAATGCGTTAATTTTATCAAACGCTGCAGATTTTCAAGGTGCAACAAAGAATTCAGTCTCTGCAGGCTGGAAAAGGCAAGGCATAAATGCCTGAGTAGAAAGATAAATGGTTTCTCTCTTTGTTGGAATTGCAGTGTGTACCATTAAAGTTTGCCATTTTGTAGGTAACTTACAAGGACTTTGGGACCATGGTACCAAATTTAATTTTCGTTCCTGTAATTTTGATGATCGAAGATTTAGTATATTTATGATTGATACTACAGGTCTTTGGAATTCATCACGTGCTCTCCTAACATTTATTGGATAGTTACCTTTTATTGCACACAACTGGCCTGACCCTGCCTAACTTGGTTTAGAATTCTTGAAGTTTTGAACTGATTCAAGAGTGGGAAGAATCATACTGCTTTATGTTTGAAAAGAATTTAGATAATCATTAGCACAGAATATAAGGAGGCTTTAAGATGAAGTTGCTTAGTGATAAGAAGGAATAACATTCCATAAGATGATCTTCATATCACTGCTCTTTAGATAAGAAAGGAACATAATGATCACTAGCAGCAGTTGTTGAATATGTTTAGAAAGGATTGTAATCTACCATTATTCTCTTTTGTTGGAAAGGAATATTTGTTAGCCACAGAAAATGCAGCATCAAATTGAACTCTGGAGAAGGTCTAACTGATGGTGTCATTTACTGTAAGTTAAGCTTGTTCCTTTGTCAACATCACATTCTTTTTAGGGTTCTTGAAATGTGGAGGAAATACATTTGAAACCTGCTGTGTATTAGTTCTGTTTTTCATGTATATTCTGTCTTTAAGGGGGAGAGAGAGAGAGAGATGTGTAGTGTATGTTGGTGTGGTGATCTTCTTCTACAGGAGAGAAGAATCTTTAAAGTTTTACAGGAGAAGATAGTGTTTAGAGATTTAAAAACTCAGATTCGCACGATATGTTGCTGAAAATTGAGGTTCTGGGCCATAATCCAGGCAGCAAGAAAAGATGGCATCCACCAGAGACATGTATGAAGTGGCAAAATATTGATGAAATTCTTGAATATGGAGAAAAAGTAAAACTTGTTGTCTATCTCCCAAAAGGAAAAGTGGGGTATGCCAGAAGTTGCTTATAATTATGTTATGCTTTGTTAAGTAGTGGGTTTGCTTCTGGTTGAGAGTGATTTTACGTGTGATGCAAATGCGACGATTCCAGAGTTCACTTGTGAATTCTGCAATCTACGCCTTCTCGAACCGACTAATTCCCCCATCTTGTAGTTGTCCTCCAAGTGTTGTTTGATGCTTTCAAATATTATTATGATCATAAATTCAGGTCCAAAGATCATATGGATTATATTTTGTCAAAACATGCTATTGTTATCTTCTATTGTCATATCATTACAGAATCAATGCACTCCCCGGGCCTGGACCCAAAATAAATTTAGTCGAATCAGTTTTGGCACTACTTCAGGTTCTGTTTTATGGAGTATAAATTTTGTTTATGATTTTTTAAATGGTGAAAAGCTTATATTACAGGATTAAATAAACCTAACCTCTCTAAATCCAAGAAGCAAACGCTGATACAGCCAACAATGTTTATTTTATCATGATAAATGTTTCTTTACATCTACTGTGTATAAAAATATGCATGTTTTATTTTGCCCCCACAATTTAATCTTTGCTTTGAAAGTTTAATTAGTGCCAATTTTACACCACCAAATTTTAATGTTAATATATTATTGTCTTTTTTTCTTTTTCGAATGCAATATATTGTGTTTTTAAAATGAGAAGGGTAACATAATACAAAGTCTTTCATCATATGACGTGGATCTGGCGATAGCTTCATTTGGTCAATGATTATTGCTGCTATAATAATCTGCTCGTTGAAAATTTCGGCTTCAGATTACACAGTTGTTTAAGAATGATATTTTGTGGTGCCAACATTCCTAAATATCTTTCTATACTTATTTATTATTCTTCACGACTTTAAATTCACCAATATCAAATCATTTGGCATATTCTCATTAAATATGCCCAAATATCATAGAGAAACCCCAAATTCTAACGACAAAATCAATTTGGTTTTGGTATACTGTTACAATCTTTAAAATTATGCCAAGTGTAATATCAAAGTTATTAAAATATTAAACTCTAAAATTTATTATTAAACCCTAAAAACATAATGTTGATAATATAGAGTATTGAGATTTTATTTTTTTGGTAAAATATATTAATGGCATTTGATAGTCTCTTGTGAGACAAGTAATTATGGGAGATGGGTTGTAAGACGGGTGTCACGGGTCTATCCATTGTTAAAGTATCATTATTATATAAATAAAATATGCTTATAGTTAGTTAAAGTATGTTTTTCTAAAGTATGACGAATAATGAATTAAAGTATACTTTTAAGGTATTATAATAGTATGATTTATTACAAACATACTTTAACTATCCATAAACATACTTTACTTATAAAACAATCATACTTTAACAATGTATCGATCAGTCTTATAATCCGTCTCACAAGAGGGTAGCTCATGGCACTTAGGTAAAATAAAAAAAATACAATAGTATACAATTATTTTAAAATTAAATTCGATTTAAAAAGCCACCCATTAAGATACACTTTAAATCGATTCCAAACCCCTTCTCAGAATTGCACCTAGGGTTAGTAAACAATTGGGGAAAAATGGATTTTTCAAGACAAAAAAAAAAAGGTTTAATATTCAGTTGTAAAAATAAATAGTAGTATATTTTTAAATAATTACACCAGCACATTCTTTTAGACGATGTTATAAACAAATTATAAAACAAAAAATAAATACAATGAATTTGATCGACATACAAAAACGTATCGAAAAATCATGATTTCTCATTGGATTTACGTACCCAACTCATACTGTTGCCATATACTGAACATAGTTCAATAAATTAATTTTCGGCTGAAATATTTCTTCTTTGGTTGATGCAAGGATTATTTATTATTATTTTTTTATGTGAAAATGTTGCAAGAATAAGAAAAACTTTTTTTTTTTTAATATTTAAGATAATGCTGGAAAAAGTCAGAAGATTTTGAATGGCACAAGATTTGACATGCATTAGGATTTAGGATGACAATAATTAAAATCATTAATGATCTTTAGTGCATGGCATAGTAATTAGGAACTAATGTTAGTGTTGTAAGAAAGTGTGTAATTGTCTTCATGAATGTTTTAAAATATTATCTTGACTCATTAGTGTTATATGATTGATTGTTATTTGTTACTCACATCATCCCATTTATTTAATCAAGTTTTTTTTTAATGTTAATTTTCTATAATTATTATCTTGACATTTATTAATAAACGTCAATTAAATACTAAAAAAATATCAAGGTATAAAAAATGTATCTGTTATAATATGTGCATACGATCAGGAAAGATATCTATTTATTTGTGCTTAAAAAATGTGTCCATACTATTACTAGCAGGATTAATGAACAATATGGAATGGTATGATATATTTAAAATATTAATATAGTGAACATTATAAACATGAGTTAAATAAACTATATGGAAATGTTAATGTGATTCCATCTTTTCATGGCTTGGTAAGATCGAATGCGCTCTACATAATCTTTAAACTAATTATTCATATTTAATATTTAATTAATATGCTAATAGCACTTTTTCCATGGTCAACTCAAGAACAAATGCAATTCCTTTTGAAAGATTTAAAATGTGCGTGTGTTTTATGCTTTACAGCATTTAGACAAAGGTAACACGTGTCACTCACATTCCACTTCGAAGTTCTAACTATTCTTGAATTAGAGAATGTCCTCTTATTAACGAATCATCTTTTAAATGGAAAATTCGTGAGAATTAAAGGCATATTTTACTATATAAGTTTCATTTATTTACTATGATATTGTAAAAAAAATATTACTCTGAACAATTTATAATTAAAATAAAGAGTAATATATTTAAAAAAACATTCTTAATGAAAAAAAAAAAACTAATTAAGAAAGTACTACTAAAATAGTAGTATTTCACAAAATATTTCGGTAATGCAAGAGTTCCCCATCACCAAAATATCATTGTCCCCAACTTTCACTTAAATAGATTCTGTGCTTTCATGTGTCAAGATTGTGTCCTCATTCTTTTATTTTTATCCAAATATAGTTTATTTGCTTTTCTCATATATGAACATTATTGTTAATTTTAATATTTTTTTAAAAGAAAAGGGTATGGTTAATATGCAAAATTCCTTCATTTAAAATAGAATCCACCACCAGTGACTATCGATCATTGTGAGATGTATAAAGTTAAACCTTTCTAATCTAATTGTCCAACAATATCTGTCACTCTCCTAAAAGAAACTTACTAGGACATTTTATTATCAAAAACATTCAATCTTATTATATAACTAATACACAAATCGATTTTATTATTTTGAATATTAACTTCTACAGTATTTTGGGGAGAGAAAAAAATTATTATAAAATGAAAGACAATTATTTGTGTGGATCTGAGGTCACAAAGTGATACTTGCACTCTAATTTATTTACCACTTTTTAATACATAAAAAAGAAGTACTCCCTCCGTTCCATAGGGGTTAATACACTTTCCTTTTTGGTTTGTCCCACTAAAGTTGACACATTTCCTTTTTAATACATGGGACCCACACAAAAATAATTAATCTATTCTCATGGCCCCACATGCCACCTCTAATACAACTACCAACTACACATTAAATATTATTTCTCTCACTTCACTTTACTTCACTTTACATTAAATTATTATACTTCTTAATCTCTGTGTCCAAAAAAAATTATACCAATTTCTCCGGGACGGATGGAGTAATTAATAAAAGTGCCCGTCAGGCTTTAACAATATCGTTTATTGCCCCATATATAAGAGTAACTCTTTTAGTACACAAAATAACGGATTTAACATTTACTCGAAAACAATTAATGTAAAATAATACTTTCGTGTTAAATAATGAGTTGAGTTTTTTTAAAAAAAAAACACGAATTTTGGTAATTTTTTACACGAAATTTTCGTGTCAAATAATGAGTTGAGTTTTTTTTTTAAAAAAAATTTAACACGATTTTTTTTGTAATTTTTACACGAAATTTTCGTGTCAAATAATGAGTTGAATTTTTTTTAAAAAATAATTAACACGAATTTTTTTAATCTTTTACACGAAAAATTCGTGTCAAATAATTTTTTACACGAAATTTTCGTGTTAAATAATGAGTTGAGTTTTTTTAAAAAAAAATTTAACATGAATTTTTGTAATTTTTTACACGAAATTTTCAGGTCAAATCTTTTCGTGTTAAATAATGAGTTGAGTTTTTTTTTTCAAAAAAAAAAAAATTTAACACGAATTTTTGTAATTTTTTACACAAAATTTTCGTGTCAAATAATTTTTTATACGAAATTTTCGTGTCAAATAATTAGTTCAATTTTTTTTAAATTTAACACGAATTTTTATAATTTTTTACATGAAATTTTTGTGTCAAATATTTTCGTGTCAAATAATGAGTTTAGTTTTTTTAAAAAATTAACATGATTTTTGTAATTTTTTACACGAAGAAATGTAATTTTACATGAAATTTCACACGAATAGTTGATTGACTTTTTATTTTTTTATTTTTAATTTAACACGTACGATTATTTTTTGTAATTTTTTACACGAAAGTTGTAATTTTTACACGAAATTGCGCATGAATTTTTTAATGCATTCGTGTAATGAATTCGTGTCAAAATAACGCATTCGTGTAAAAAATTCGTGTAATATTTTTTAATGATTTTTCAAGTAAAAATGGTTTTACTCGAATATATTACTCAAAAATTCGTGTAAAGGGTATTTTGATCAAATCGGGTATAAAAAATATAGTGTTAAAGTTAGGATAAGAAATAAAATATATAAAAAAATTAGGGTATAGTAAAATTTTTCCCCATAAAAAATCACTTTATATAAAAAGATAAATTATTATTCTTTTTCAATAAAAAAACATTTCTCTTCTAATTCATGCATCATAATTTACCATTATTCTTAGTACATAAAGAATTACTTTTAAAAGAGATGAACTATAACTCTTTTGAATGAAAAATATTAATTTCATAATTCATGTTCTAGTACGTTGTGATTTTTTATATTCTTAGAACAGAATTTCATGAATAATATTTTTACTTCAAATTAATTAAGATTACTAATTCATCTAGAGTAATTTGCAAAAAATAAAATAAAATAATAGAGTGTATGGTGAACCGGGCCTCCATCTAAAAAGAAAACATAAATTTTAGAATAATGATTGATTTTTTTTTTCTTTTTCTTTCTTTCCACCACAATCTTTACTAATTATTTAATAAAATAAATTGAGGCTTGATTAGAGGGGGTATATAATAGGTTTGTGGAAGAACAAAGAATTAAAGAGGCATGAAAAGTAAGTAGATGGAAGGGAAGGTTGATTGACCAATAACATTTTATGGTACCAACCATCAATTTTTTTTTTATTAAATATATGTTTAACTATTTATTTCCTTCAAAACTTCTATGCAACTTATATTACAATTTACATTTATGCCGTTAATATTTTATTTTACCCATAAAATTCAAATCTTTAATTTTAGGGGTAGGCTTATAAGAATCTCAATAATTTTATGTTTTCATAATTAGTTTACTCTATAAGAGATATTATATTTTTTCTTTTAAAATATTATCCTTTCTAACTTATTTATATTATAAATTGTTTATGAAATAGTTCACCGTACTGTCTCACACACATCTTTTCCTCAACTTTAAGTTTTAGCAATAAGTCTTAATTACGATATAATTATAATTTTACCCTTATAATTTATTTTATTATTGTAATTCATGTTTAATTTTTTCTTAAATTTAATTTAATTTTTTAATTTAATATAAACTTTTATGATACAATTCTCATTCCAACTCATAAACAAATAAAATGTATTCATGCATGTATGCAATTATACATACCTCTTTAATACAGAGTATAAATTCCTCAACCATAAAAATTCGAAGGAATAATTACTTGTAGGTACAAACTTCCTATGTATAATTATGTTAAGATACATCCATAAAAATAAATTATTATTAGGTACAATTTTTAGAGTTAAAATTCCAAATTTATCCTTAATTAAAATATATCTCAATAATATCTCTTCCACTCTCAACGTATTTCACTTTAAGATTTCTTGACTTGCCATAATGAATTATGATTAATTCCCATGAATTCCTATTCATGTTGTTAGAAACCCCTTGACTTGCCATAATGAATTATGATTAATTCCCATGAATTCCTATTCATGTTGTTAGAAACCCCCAAACAAATCTGCATTTCGTGCAGAAAAATATCATTAATTGCGAGAATTGGAAGATAAATATGCATTTCGTGTAATTTCGTGCAGAAAATTAACTACAAAAAAAATCTGCATTTCATGCAGAAAATTAACTATAAAAAAATCTGCATTTCGTGAAAAAAAAATCAACTAAACCTCCTTCAAATTGCATTTTTTTAAACCGGAATTTGCATTTCGTGAAAAAAAATCAACTTAACCCCACTCAAATTTGCATTTTTAACTAAAATCTACATTTCGTGCAGAAAAATTTGCATTTAAAATCTAAATTTGGATATTAGGGCAAAAAGGGAAATACATACATAAATTTTGTAGTTAGTAGTAAGAGTTAATTTAGAATGTATCTATCAGTTAATTACGCTTAGGGAGTGTAGTGGATAGTAACCAACCCAAATTCGAACTAATTGATCAAACGAAAGTCTATATTTGCAACATGCATGGTCCCAAAATAAAAATTGATTCAACTTGACAGATTAATTTATATATATATATATATATATATATATATAAAGAGAGAAGCTGCAGGTAAGCCGCTAGTTATAGATAAAGGACCACAAGGCCTTGTTTGGCTTCCTTCTTTGAGAAAGACGAGTCGACTCGTCTTTAATGGACTTCTCTTCTAATTAAAGATCAGATTCCAATTGATTGGGAGATCATCATTCATAGATTCTTTTCACTTTCTATCTAAATTATTAACCACCGATTCAATTTAATTTAATTAACTAATCATGCTTCTAACTTCTAGCCCTCCTTTTTATCAAATTAGTTAATTTAATGATGCTTCTAACAGTCATTAGTTCATTAAATTAACTAATCATGCTTCTAAGTTCTAACCATCCTTTTATTCGAATACAATTTTATTGAAAAGACAAACCTTTTTTTTTTAAGCGTCACACAATTCTTTCTCGTTTTGCTACTTCCATTTTCCATATTTTGCCAGCCATTTATATTTATATATACTCCCTCTGTATCATAAACTTTTCACGTTTACTGTTCCACGTTGTTTAAAAAAGTTGTACTTTTAATTTTGACTAACTTTATTGACTTTGGAAGGTATTATAGTATTTTTATGTAATAAAAGTAATGAGATGTATGTGAAAAAGGAGTGACAAATTTGAAATTAAAGTAACTTTTGAGGGCGTTAGATAAAGTGTTTTTCCTTTTTTGGGGTGTGAAAGGTTTTGTGGGACAAATAAATGATGAAAGTATGAAAGCTTTTATGGGACGGATGGAGTAATAATAGTTACTCCCTCCGTCCCGTTTCAATCTTTACGTTTGTTTTTTGCACGTTGATGAAGGAGTATAATATTTTAATAGATAGTGGGTGAAAATATATAATATTTAATGTAAAGTGGGTAGGTGTATTAGTGTTGGATGATATATTAATTGTTTTAGGTGGGTCCCATATTCCAAAAAGAAAAACGTAAACATTAAAATGAGATGCGCAAAATAGAAACGTAAAGATTGAAACGGGACTGAGGAAATATAAGTTCCTTTAGGATATTCTATTTCATAATGGTGTTTTATTTCATGTTTTAAGTATTTTTCTATCTTGTTAAAATATTACTCTCTTAAAAATGATAATTAAACCCTCAAAAATTTAGTGTCAATTAAAGGAATGAAGTATGTGACGTGAAATCGATTTAGAAAATGTAATTGAAGATGAGACATGATTCGATGTATTTAAATCATGCGGACTTCAATCAATCTAAATTTCTTTTAAAAAATTATAAGACACAGAAAATCAAAGTTCAAGCTAGTTACATATAATTGATTCAATCTCTTAATATATATATACTACAGCATAAATGACACATAAGTATAACAAACTTTTAAATTTTTAAAAAAATATATATATTTCAAATTTATTTGAATATATGAAAAGGCAGAACCAATTATTGATATTTTAAATGAGAAAGTCGCACAAACAAAAATTACATCTATTAATAGAAAGATTAATTTGAGTAGCTTACTACTTACTAGAATACACGTTTGTGACACAAAGTAATCTACCAATTACTCAAACACTCTTCAATTGCAAAATGACTTTTATAAGATATATTATCAGACACCACTACTATATAATTAAAGAAAAATCAAGTCTTTTTTTTTTTTACTAAATTCATAATAAATAAATATAAAGTAAATTAACTCATGTATTAATGGAGATGATGTTATGTGTTTGTATATTTAGAAACTATATTTCAAATTAAATGTTATTAGTATTTTTGAATATAAAAAATTGTATTAAAATAAAGATGCATGTGAAATAGAGCATATATATTAAAGTATGATTATAATATGTTATGATTCAATTCAATAAAGACATACTTTAAGTATCAATTTACTTACTTTATTTATATAATAATTACTATACTTTAATAATAAGTTTACTCTTCACATATATATCCGTATTCATTAAAAAATATTTGAAGACTTGAAGTTGAAGATATATAATGAAAATATGATGAAAGAAGTGTAAGTAGAAGTTGAAGATAGATAGATAAATAAATAAACAAAATAAAATAAAATAAAATAAAAATAAAGAGTGAAGTTGGTAAGAGGATAATTAATAAAGAAGATTGGAGAGAGAGAAAGAATAGAAGAAAAGAGAGGAGAGAGGGAGGGAAATGAAATTGAAATGGGAAGTAGATTAGATGCAACTGGACATTAGACAAGCCCACATTTATGTTTCACAATTCCAACTATCTTTCCACAATCTCTCCAACTTGCATCACTTATTTTATGCATCAATTCCCAACCAATCACATTCACCACACACATTCATATCCCTCTCTCTATATATACTTTCAAAATTCATGAATGTAACTAAATTAAATTTCAATTATGGGGAATTAGCTAGTGTAGAAATTAGTTATTTGAGGGGGGAGATGGATGGAAAGAGAAAGACATGTTAACATAGATTAATGGAAAATAAACAAAATGATATTTGGAGAGAATAAATAAATTAATGGAGTATAATGTTGGAGGATATGATAATTATGTAGCACATGAAAATTACGCATTATACACTAACCAACGCCCCCACCTCATACATACTACAATCATTATTATTATTTTTTTCCTTTCTTTTTCACTAATTTTTATTCCACTTTTGATGTCAATATTAAATGGTACTAATTAATTTTTTTTAGAATCACATAATGATTTACAGTTTCACCATTTATTTAATTAATGTATGATCGAATGCAAAGGGTCAATCGAAAGAGTTGTGTGAAAAATCGTACACATAGTGGGTGCGCGGTCATGTGAAGACTGAAGAGTCGTATAAAAGATTATACCCCATCACATACATTATTGCATATATAATCACTGTTATTGATTATGTAATAATATTAGTAATGATGTAAATTTTCTTTTTTAAATAATAATTTTTTCCCAAAAATATCATAATGTGACACTCATAAAATTGAAGTATTAAAATTATTGTGACTGACACTAATATATTTATTATTATTTTTTAATCTTAACCAGTGATTGTATTTAAATTTTGATAGAGTTAATTAAATATATAGATGGACGGATTAAAAAAATATCCATTAGTCCCACCTGTGAGTATACAAAAAATTAATATGAATTAAATAAAAAAATCACCCTACATGATCAAAATTGGTTTTGTGTATTAGAAAACTGATTTTTTTTTTTTTAAAAGGGAAATAAAAGAGGTAGCAAGTAGGAAGGGGCATGTCTAGCATAAGGGGCAACTTGCTGTGGTACCAATAGTTGACAACAAAATGGCTGATTTTTATAAAATTGAGATATTGGGTGTCTTAATTTCCTAATCATATTAATTTTGTATTTAATGAGAGTCTAATCAACATATATATTAATCGCATATGTTTATATATATATAGACACACATGATCTAGTTGGTTATTAAATCAATTAGTACGTGACATGGCCTACGTTCTGAGAAATTAGTAACAGGAGAATTAATACTACTCCTAATATTAATTACGTATTCTTCTTCAAATGCTAGCAAACGAAACTTCAGTGGTTTATTTTGTTTTGTTTTATTATAATAATATATATAAATTATATGGAACACATGGTTTGCTTTTTAGTCTAAGTACTACACACGTGGCTAAAAGTATATCAATTAAATTAAGGTGATAATTTATAATTTTGATTAATTTAATTTTCTATGTTATGTTTAAAAAGATTAGGATTAGGTTTTTAAAATCCACACTTAAATTATAAAAATCACTGTCTACAAATTATATTTATCTCAGCCCATCCAACCTATTATAAATTATTTCTTTTTTAAGTAATATTTTTCTCCTTTCCTCTATATATTCCCTTATCAATTAATATATTTTTACGTATATAACCCACATATTACACGATGACATGAAATTAAGAACCACCTTACTAAAATAAAAATAAATTACTATCCATATAATAATCAGGTAAACCTCAAACAAACATGTGATTCTATAACAAATCAGAATTTATTATTATTTATTTATTTATTTCTTTTTTTACAAGTTGGTAAAAATAAAAGATCAGTGAAATTGTCCACCCCAAATGTCCCTACACTCCATTCGACAGAATAATGGAGAGGTAAATTATGATAATTCAACTGATCAATTGGGTGCTAGACCACTACCCACTACACACAAGGAGCCCCTCATTTTGAGAGGTCGCTCCTACACTATCCTACTGTAAATAGGAGCCTTTTATTTTGAGAAGTTTTTGGGTATTGATATAAGATGTTATCTCTATAATTAATTGATCTGTCTATGCTTATATAATAAATTCATGTATGAGTGCAAGTAAATAATCAGGTATTGAAGATGTGCATGATATGTAATGTTACTTGAAATGAATACAGGGTTCAAGTGTATCAAATTGCATAAAATAATGAGGTTCCTTTAATATGAAATTTGAATTAGAGTGATGGAGAAGGTAGTAAATTATGAAAAAAGGACCACATGTAATTAAAATCAAGAGGGAGTTGTAACAAAATTTCATGGACCATGAGGACCAGGGTATCCCACTACTCCCAAAATTAATCACCTCTATGATCAGGAGAGAATATTCTCAACTTATTTTATTTAAAATAAAATAATAATATATAACTCAAATATTTCTCTGTAGATATGAGATACTAATATTATGAAATGTTGAATGATTACGCGTTGGATTGCAAATTATAATGACCTTTAGCCTGCAGGTTCAATGCATTTTCCAACTGAATAGTCTTCAGTCGACACGTACGTACGGATTAATATTCAAATATACATTCTTCCTCATTTTTATTATATATATAAATAATAAAGAATTCAACTTTAATTTTGTTTCTTGGTTTATTCATCCATTTTAGGTTATAAATGGAATTATCTCATTCGAACACTTATTAATTTTGGCTTCGTTGGTGGTCAATATTTCTTTTTCCAAATTTATTAAAAAGAGTACTTTGAAAATATAGAAATTTGGACTCTATCATATGTGCTTTAGTTTGTAGTATTTAGTACTAGTATTTTGAATTAATGTGACATGATTTTTCATTATATTTTGATATTATATTTTTGTACTTTTAATCATTGAATGAGTATGACTGCATAGAGAGATATAATCTATATTCAAAAGAAAACATAAATTTTAAGTGCGCGGAAAGGATTCAGACATTTCATCATTCTTTTATGTCATTTGCATATTAGGAAATGTAATAGTAGCTCGGGTGGGGAATCAAATGGGATCACCTGTTTCACGATGGTGTTTCATCTCCTATTTCACTAATTAAATGATTGTCACGTGTCATAATCAATATCCAAAATTCAATACTTGCCCCAAGAGTTTAATGGTCATTTGTAGGGTATAGTTTTTTTATATTGTGAAACACCAATGAAACACAAAAAATATAACAGGGAATTCAACTTGGTGTGGAATTACTGTGTCAGCTTATATAAGTGGTAAAATTTCACTATATATGGATAAATATTTTTTAGTAGATTTGCAGTCCTTAATTTGAAATGTTGAGGCGGTTTCAGTGGTTTAAGCTCGGGACGAACAAAAGGAATAGACCCTCGTTGCTATATATATTTTTTAATTAAAAACTTTTCATTATTTTCTTTATTAATTCTTTCTTTTCTTCCACGAAAAGCCAAATTATTTCTTTTCTTCATCAAATTCATGCCTTTTAATATATAAATATAGAGACCATTTTCAAGTCCAATAAGTTGAGAGACCAAATTTTATGAAAACTTTAATAACCTAATATAAATTATGTATTTTATTAAAATATATATATATATATATATATAATTTGGGCCCGTAGTTCTGGGGTCAGGGCGGTCACCATCTTCGCCCCTCATCAAAGCCACCGTTGGGCGGTTTGGTATGTGAAAATTGGGGTGAATAGGATTGATCATTTTCTGAAAGTTATAGATGGAAAAAAGAAAACAAAGTGTAGGTTTGGAGAGAGTGGAAAAGTATAGAAATATGATTAGAATAGAATTTGGGTAATGTAAAAGGAGAAAAGGAAAAAGGGGCATGGCAGTTAGATTAGTCATGGGCAATTAGTGACACTTTTTTGATCACACATTTCATGATCCAACTTTGCCTGCTCTTTGTCTTTTTGCATGAAAATCCTTACACCCCACGTTTGATGTGTTATGAATCCAGACACAATTTAAGCATTCATTTCCTTAATTACGATCGGTGCCAAAACCAGAAATTTTAAGTCCGGTATTCGAACTATTAATCAACCAAAAACTAAATCAGGGAAACGTACACGAATTCATGTGAGATTTAGGAACAAATAAAATATAACTAATTAAGTTGAGCAGAAAAATAACAATACATAAATTTACATGGAAACTTCAAACGGGAAAAAATATAATAGATCGAGAAAATACCATTATGTAAAACTTTTACAATCACATACTAGAATTTTCTCTCTCTCTACTCGAATCCTACAACAATATTACAAATTTTTTACTAATTCACATTTTTTTCTCTCAACTCTTAAAATAGAGAATACCAAAAAAGAATTTAGAAGAATCGAACATAAAGATTATAATGTATTTGATTGATGCACTTGACATTAAAATCAAGGGCCCTTAATTAGCATTAAAAAATTCTCCACTTTTAATTTCTCATTCGATATGGAAAAAAAACACCTACTTTTATTTTCATAAAAAAAAACCAACACAAGTAAAATTATACTTTAACCTTTGATCACCTTGAATGCATGAAGGATTGGCCCCTCCACTTTTGAAGATATTTCTTGAAATTGTTAGTTATAATCGCTACACAAAGATATTGGTCAAACTCAAAATCTTCCTTACTAAATATAATTAAATAATTGTGCTATCACTACTTCTACGGTCCATATTGAATCACTGATAAATATGTTTGATAATAAAAAATAAAAAATACTTGTTTCGTTTATGTATGTCTCATATAAAAAGCGAAGTTTGAACTCTAAATTTTGTTAGATTAGATTCTAACACTATTTTAAATGACTATTTCATCTAAAAAAGACTTAACCAATTCACTTAAGCATAACAATTTATTTAGGATTATAGTTGTTATAATACTTTTTCGACTACTTACAAAGTATCCATTTTACCATTTTGGACGGCAATTTCAAAGGTATTAATTTTCTCTTTTTAGTAAAAGAAACCATGGCTCACACATCCCTCTAATACAATTACTCACTACACATAATAATATTCTTTAATTCACGTGCAAAAAATAAATGAGTATTTTGTAAGTGGCCGGAGAGAGTATTAAATAATACCAAATAAAAATAATGATAAAAATGTGTAAATTAATATTGAATGTCGACGTCAAAATGTTGACTTACATCTCCGGAAGTGCAGGATGTGTGGTGTGGGGTCAGTAGTCCTACTAGATATTTAACCCATTAATCAGTAATTACAAGTACCTTCATCTAATCCAAGTGTAATATTTTTATTAATCAATGCCAAGTATTCTATAATTTAATAATAATTTTTTGAATATAAAATTTTGAGGAAAATATATTTTTTGAAATATAAAGTAGTAGTAGATGTGAAATAGAAAATTGAGGGCGTTTATGAACCAAGTTTACGACACTATTTTTTATTTTTTATTTACAAGTGTGAACATTAATACGTCGGACACATACAAGGTTTTAAATTTGTTTAAGAAAACGAGTGGATGGATATGGGTATTGGGTCCCACTCCCTCCCTCTCATTTTACGTTTATGCCCGTAATACGCACCAACTTTTCTCAAAGTCAACACCTTCCTGTTAATTACTGATTTACTTATTCTTTTAGAAGTTAATAATCAATAATCACAGTGCTCGATCGGTCACAATTAAAAAAATTTCTTTTGGCCCACAATTTAAAAATATGTTAAAAAAAATACTCTGAGAAAATCCTTAATTAATTTTGATACAATATTAATTTTCAAATTAAAAAAAAAAAGTATTGGAATCAACCTTTTTTTCACTTGACTCTATACATATTTTTTACTTAATAATGACATGATAATGTAAATAAGCTATTACTCCCGTCTCTAAAAATGAGTCATTTTTACTGTATCATGCATATTTAATAAAGGCAAAAATTTGTGTGTACTCGGCGCGATCACATTTCATGCGATTTTAGAATTTTATATTAAATTGTATATTCTTTAGTATAAAGATGTGTACCCTTTATTTTCTAAAGAAAAATAAAAAATATAATGAAAAGTGTATACCCTTTACAACAAAATAGTGTACCCTTATTAATTAAAGTGCCCTTTATAACAAAACAATATACCCTTACTCATAATACTAAATTCTAAAGACGCACGGTATGCCCCGGGCACAAGAGCCTCACTCTTTAATAAAAAAATATTTTTCAACTAAATTTATTGATTTTTAAAAATAATAATATAATATTTATAGGATTAAAGTAATATAAACAAATTGAAAATATGGAGTAATTAAATAGAGGGCTAGTTATTACTGCGCAATCCTCACGAGACAATTACGAATGAGGATTATTAATTAAAATAAAAACCACATGTTATGTTATGGAATAGTATATAATGGAATTATCCAATTTTAAATTAAAAAAGGGGGTTCGAAATTATCGTGAACATAAATGTAGTCCAATCAAGGGAGTGGTGTGTGAAGGACCCCATTTGCCGGATTAAGACTTTGTTTGGATGTATATCCACGTTTTCTAATTAATGCAACACCCGATTCTGGGTCCGCCAAAGATTTCGCCCCGTTTCTCGAATTATTATACTCCCTCCGTCCTGGGTATTTTTACCCATTTGTACGGGCACGGAGATTAAGACGTTTTATTTTTTTAATATATAATATAAGATAAAGTAGGGATAAATTAGTAAATTAAAAGGAAAAAGTGAATAAAGTTATTGGAAATGATGAATAAAGTGTAAAAAAGTAATTAAAGTTATTGGGATTGTAAAAAGTAAGTAATAAAATATTATGTATTTTTGTCAAAAATGAAATGGGTAAAAATATGTGGGACACCCCAAAATAAAAAGTGGGTAAAAATACGTGGGACGGATGGAGTATAATAATCCCGTCAAGATAATATAATATAGTTTCTTAATTTTTGCAATTAATGGGTCCACCACTCCATTCTATACCTCTATAACTTACCTTTAATTTCATCATTTAATAATTACTCCTATAATAAAACATTATACTTTATTTCTATTACCAACCTCCAACATTGATTATTACTGTTTCTCAGAAAATCAATGACCATTCTTTTGGGAATATTTTATATCACTAAAGTCATATCTAGATACCAAATTTGTATAAAAACATCATTTTTATAAAGTTATTGAATATGTTTGATTATCTTTTATTTATTACTTATTAATATTACATCTTATGGGTAGTCAATTTAACTTAGAAAATATTGTATTTTAATCAATAGGTATATATTGGGCGTGTGAATGTGATGAAACATTACTTTCCTTTAAATTTTATTTAACACAAAATGTATGGGGTAGCGAAAGGGAATGCCCGTCCTTGTTTTGCCATGGGAGGTCCTGCGAGTCTATTAATGGGAACGATACATTGAAAACTCATGTCGTACGGATGAATAGAAAAGAGGTTGTCACAATTGAATTAGAATTAGCTATGATCAATGCAAAGAGGCGGAGTGAAGCGCTGCTCACGTCAAAGCTACTATTTTGTCTGTCACTATTTCTTAGAAATTCTAAATAAGGCTATGTCATCCTAAGGTGCTACTAAATGGATAGGTCTTATCAACGTATATATGTGGTCCTAGTATCTGTCCAAACGGTCCTATTCGAGTCGAGCTGAACAAAATTTTGTTCATATTGAATTAGATTAGACCGTAAAATAAAGTATCACGCATAAGATAAAATATTAGGTTATATATTTGTAAATTTTGCAAAGTAATACCCTCCTTACATTTTCGATTCATGTGTACATTTATTATTTGTGAGGATGTAAACAAAAGTTATATTTGACTTACTTTTTATGAGTAATTTAACATTTTTGAATAATATATAAATTATAAAGTATATTGTGTGTTAAATTTTTTATTTTTATTTTTATTTTTAAATTAAAATGTTTTTGTTGGATTTTTTGGTAAATTTTGAACTATAACAATGCCAAAATTTCTAAAAAATAAAAATAAAAAATTCTACTCCCTCTGTCCCACATTTATGTTCACACTTTCCGCTTTCATCCGTCCCACACTTATCTTCACCATCCAAAAAATGAAACTTCACATTAACCAACAACCTAAAAAATTATCTTAATTTCAAAATATCATTCACATGTAACACACATAACATACTTTATAATTTATCTATTACCTATATCGCAATACCCCTAAAAAATTAATAAAATTGGTCAAAAAGTAACTTTTCTTAAACTACGTATCCAGCTCTGGGATGGAGTGAGAATCTCTCAATAATGCCTGTGTGTTGATAGTATTTGGTAAATTTTAAACTATAACAAATTAATACTCCATATAATATAATATACTGCACTCGTTAAGATAGAAATATTTTGAATTATTAAATTTCTATTAATTGTATTATTCAATAAGATTCACTATTAATGAAGTTAATAAGAAAATAATGAAACCTTCCCCCCAAAAAGAAAATATTACATATATTATTCACAAGAAATGATCTATACGATTTTAATAGTAATAATATAGTTAGATACATATGATTCTAAGATAAATGCATGAGTTAATTTGAAGTAGTATATTAATCAGTAACTCAAAAATAAAACATTTCATAATTCCATTTTTTTTATTAGAAAAGATATCTTACTAGTAAAATATAAAGAAAAATATGTCAGAGATTGTCTCACAAAAAAATTTTGTGAAACAAATAAAAAAAAATTAATAAAAAATAATTTAAATTAATAAAAAGTGATAACAATTCAATGAATTTTTTTATAAAAATTTGTTGAATAAAATATTTTTAATAAAAATATAATACTCTTTATTGAAAAGTGGTGTGAGTTTCATGTAAACTTGAAATGTTAATAAATTCAAAAAGCATTAAAAAGGTAAGGATGTACAGATGCGTTGAAGAAGCTGGGTGAAATTGCAAAACAAAACAAAACAAAACCACCACATAAACTTCACAATTGGTCCACGTGGCATCCAAAATCTGGACCGTCCAGCTAATCCTGTAGCCTAGGTGTAAAGATATCGCTAATCAGTGGTTTAACTTAATCAACAGTTTATCACTCAAATCATGTCGGTTACATACCTCTAGGCTCTACATATGTCATATAAACTCTGTCTCTCTCTCTCCAAGGCTTCTGGCGTGATTAGTCAAAAGTAAATACTAATCTTTTTCCGTTAATGTAGTATATGTTTCCAACAGCGATCACGGTATATTTAAAAAGGTAGTTACACAAGAATCCACCCCTGTACGTATATATATATTAATGGAGTCCAGGGTAGCTCAGCTGTGTGTTTGATTACAAGCAATATCCATGTCGACGTGTCTGAATTCTAACAACTGCATCGCACGCTTCTGCGTCGAGGACTTCCACATGAACACTGCAACCAACAGCAGCTTCTTCTCCAGCTACGACCTCATTCCTTCTCTGGGAGCCAAGATCAATCGAACCACAAAGCTCAGAAAGCACACCATCTCTCCCTTCAATGCCAGATACAGGTAGGTTCCACCACCACCCCTCTCTTACACCCTCCACTGTTGTCTCAACGGTTTGTTTCATTCAGGGGTTGGGAGATGTTTCTGATTCTCCTGGTGATCTACTCTGCTTGGATCTCCCCCTTCGAGTTTGCATTCCTGGCTTACAAGCAAGATTCTTTGTTCGTGGTAGACAACGTTGTCAACTGTTTCTTCGCCATTGACATTCTTCTCACCTTCTTCGTCGCCTATCTTGACAGCGAGTCGTATCTCCTCGTCGACGATCACAGGAGGATTGCAGTGAGGTAGTTTGACATCATCCTTTCATTAATACCACCACCTCTATCATTATTATCATCATTAACTAGTCAAAACTGACCAACAGGTATCTATCCACCTGGTTCATATTTGATGTCTGCTCAACAATACCATTTCAATCTCTCAGCATCCTCTTCACAGATCATAACGGCGGACTGGGGTTCAAAATGCTGAGTATGCTACGGCTATGGCGTCTCCGACGAGTCAGCTCCCTCTTCGCCAGGTCACTTACTTTCTTCTTGACAGCTGCGAATGTGGGATTGAAAAACTAACCCTTTACTTTTCTCTCCATCAGGCTTGAGAAGGACATTCGGTTTAACTACTTCTGGACTCGATGCACAAAACTCATTTCTGTAAGTTATACGTACATCATTCCACCACTGTCCCAGTAATATGTAGTAATAATCTCACAATTGTTACAGGTGACTCTGTTTGCTGTGCATTGTGCGGGGTGCTTTATGTTCATGATCGCAGACAGATATCCGGACCCGAAAAGAACCTGGATTGGTGCAGTGTATCCTGATTTCAAACAGATGAGCCTGTGGGACAGATACGTGACTACAATGTATTGGTCCATCGTGACTCTAACTACCACGGGATATGGGGACTTGCACGCTGAGAATCCCAGAGAGATGCTTTTTGATATCTTCTACATGCTCTTCAATCTGGGTTTGACAGCATACATCATTGGGAACATGACAAATCTTGTCGTCCACTGGACTAGTCGAACGAGAAACTTCGTAAGCTCAGCCTTCTCGCTCTCTCTGTCAGCAAGTTTTCATAAAACATGTCTAAGTTTTTGTGGTGTGGTGTTGTGATGCAGAGAGATACAGTTCGAGCAGCTTCGGAATTCACGAAGAGGAACCAGCTGCCCCCCAAGATTGAAGATCAACTCTTGTCGCATATATGTCTCAAATTCAAGACAGAAGGATTGAAACAACAAGAAACGCTGAATGGCATTCCGAAAGCAATTCGTTCCAGCATTGCTCACTATCTGTTCCACCCTGTCGTCCAGAACGTCAATCTCTTCAATGGCGTTTCACAGGATTTCCTTCTCCAACTGGTAATTTCCCTGCGTGTGATCGGTTATTCTTCCTGTTTCATTCTTCCTAGGTTTTCAACTATTCATGTTTTTCTTCAAGGTCCCAGAAATGGAAGCAGAATATTACCCGCCGAGAGAAGACGTGATTCTACAAAACGAGGCACCAACAGAGGCATACATCCTAGTCACAGGAGCAGTGGTAAGTTTTACAACCTCATGGGAAGTGTTTAAGAAGCCCCTAGTTAATCTTGCTTCTCACCTTCATATTCTGAATCATTTGTTTGCAGAATTTCACTGTGAAGATTGATGGACATGATCAAGTAAGCTTTCCGAATAAGCCTACGTTCAAAATCATTAGAAACAACGTGCTTATCTCACCGTTCAATTCAATTTTCCCATTACAGATAGTCGGAAAGGCTTCTGCTGGGGACATCTTCGGCGAAATAGGCGTTTTATTAGGAAGGCCACAGCCATACGGAGTTCGAACGACTGAAGTGTCTCAAATACTGCGGCTAAACAAGACTACGTTTCTCAGCATTCTTCAAGCAAGTCCAGAAGATGAACGTATAGTTATGAACAACTTTTTCCTGGTAGATATCAAACCATATCTTTCCTGCACGTGTATAAATTTCCTGCATACTCAAAACTGATCAATTTAACTATGGTTTTCTAGAAACTGAAAGCAAGCAGAAGTTTCGACATAGAGGGCCAACAGGAGGACCCAAATCTGATCCTAAGAGGAGACTGCTATAGTCACACTGGATATCAGAATGATTTCCATGGAGCGGCAATGAAACAAGAAACGAGCACCGATTTTCCACATTCAACAGTTATGAAAAATCAAACAGGTAGTAAAGATGCTAAGGGAATTGAAACTCAGGTGCATACATCTGCAGAGGATAGCCAGACAGCTCTTCATTTTGCTGTCAGACAAGGGCATCTTGAAATGGTTAGACTTTTGCTCGAAAGAGGTGCAAGTGTAAACAAACCAGATGAAAGAGGCTGGACACCAAAAGCATTAGCAGAAACACATGCAAACAAGGGTATATATGACCTTATACTGAACTATGAGAAAAACGAAAAGAACTCAGATGGGGCAATCAATCACACAACTGATCATTACATGAAGCATGCACATGTCAGCTCGAGCAGTTCTGCATATCCAACTCACGAAGAAGCAATAAAGCCGAAGAAAAGAGTAACTATTCACATGAAGTCTCAAAAGAATAATCATTCACTAAAGCAGCTCCCGAAGCTCATAAACCTACCTGATTCGTTAGAAGAGCTACTCAAAATAGCAGGTATGCATCGTTCAAACTCTAAATGAAGTCTGGTAAATGAAATAAATAACATGTTACCTGGTAGTATATCTGATCATAGCTTGTGAAACTGCAGGTCAAAAATTTGGAGATGATAGTTTCACAAGTGTAGTGAACGAAGAGAATGCAGAAATAGACGATGTCAGCGTTGTAAGGGACGGTGATCATTTGTTTCTTGTATCAAGTCGGAGTGAAGACATAGAATCAACTAACAGACAATAACTACTGGCCACCACAACATTTGTAGGAATAGGCTAGATTCAAAGCAAGTATATAATCTAACATTCACCAATCATTCCAAGAATTCTTTGGTGCTAACAGCAATAGTAAAAAATTTGGCATTACGAATTACAAGGTTGAGTTACAGCCAAATAAATCTGTAAACTGCATCTAATTGTATGACAGTCACTCAGTAGCAATTGCATTCAACACTCAGTATAAAAAGTTCCCTCGATTGAATTATATATAGTACAAAAAGAATTTTACATTCAAACTCCACAAAGTATTGTATAGCTTAGGACAGTAGAAATTCGATCAACTTTGAACATATCAACTTGTTACCAGGATAAACTGACGACCAGGAAGAATCCTGTCGCAAATGCACCCAAGCCATCAAAATGGAATTCAAAAGTTGTGTTCTCTCAGTCTCTTTAAACTAAACTTGTTTATCTGAATGGACGCGTCATTTTCTTCTAGCATTGCCTTGAATAGGAAATGGATGAGCTTCGTGTTAAATACATACGCATCCAGGGGAATGACATTGCTTCCACTGAACAATAAATACAAGTATTTTAATGTTTCACCCAGAAAGAAGGTTTCCATCTTATCCCTTCGAGGTGCAGGAACCACAGTAACATCATCCAGCGAAGAGTAGCCTCCAGACTCAACCTTTGTATGCTTCTCGAATGCCTCAAAGATCTCCCAGCCCCACTCACGATATCTGCAAGATTAGTGATACTACTCAAAACTAGACACTAGGGATAAAACAAAGAGGTGGAGAAAAGCAAAATGCACACTTAAGACACCAGTGAGAGAAAAACGGAAACCAAACTAATTAAAAACTACATACTTGGGATCATCTGTAATGCGGAACAAGTAGAACAGTGATTCAACGGTTTCAGGGCGCAAGAGATTGTGACGATCAGCTAATTTAATGATTATGTCATCGACATATTTTGAATTCATATTTCCACCACCAGGACCACTTTCTGTTTCTGTCTGCTTAACATGAATCAAATCATGAATTTGCATGTAAAAATCAATTATATCCACATATAAAATAAATTAAAATTATGATTTAAGACATATAGTAGAAGTGAGAATGGTCAGGATTTGAGTACACTAGAATCACGACTTCCCTCGAGATATAAAGTATCAGAGAAGTTAAAAAAAAAAAAAAAAACAACAACAATGGGAAAATAAGAAAAAAGCTTACCTCCGTTTTGAAATATGCTATTTCTGGAGCAAGACCAGTAGAAGTAACAGAATACATTTCGAAGCATGTCTTCGCCAGATCTTCAGCAAGTTTCAAGGTTTCCAGATCTTCAAAATTGAGTAGGTTTTCTCTCATAGCCTTCTCCTTCGGAATGCCCTTTGTGGCACCAAGGGCAAGAGTGCCAGGAAGAAAACAAACCTACGTGTATTGAGTAGTGGATAGAATCAATAGGTTGTGAAAGAGTTAATAGAAAGCATGACAACATCCTTGCCTCCTCTTTCGAGATAACAGAGTAAATTTGTTGGTAGTGTCATTTCCACATAAGCAAAACATAAAGCAGATCTATAAAAGATTCATGCTTTGGTGACAGTAGGATAATTAGTTTTATGAGGAACAGCATCTCTTTCAACTGTAAAAATATTGAAATAGCATATAAATACCAGCGGCATGTTTTCTATTTGCTAACAAAATTCACAGCTTTAACAAAGACTTAGCATCAGACAAGGACTTGTTAAGGCTAGAGTTAGTTATACAAACACGATATATAGTGCAAAGATTATTTATTAGCTGACTCACGTAAATTCGTATCTGCAAATAATTTGCATTATCAAGGAAGATAGACAAAAGTTCAAACGGAGAAGCCAATGTACCAGATGATCCATTTTTGGACTGAAGCTGCTTTTATGGCCATGAGGCAATTCTCCCACAAAAACCAACCCATTGGGCACAGTTTTCTTTACCAGAAGTTCTTTGACACCTTTAACAGATTCTTTGTACATGTCGCGCAGATAAGTCAAATTGCTTCCTGGATTTTGAAGCCACACTTTTATGAGGTACTCATAGTAGCTATCTCCGCGAGATCCAAGTCTAATATTCTCTCCACTAAATTCACCAGTATGAGGGCTGCAATCATGACAAATATTAATGAATGACCATATACTGATAGACTAACATGTAGAAAACACAGCTTGCATTAATTATTTACATCTTCCGAACGTGCTTCTAAATTAAATTAATAAAAATGAACTGCTGAGAAAGCAAAAACACAGGGTTTGTGCGGTAAGAGTGCACGAGGCACAACCTGGAGAGTTGACCATGCGGAGAAACCGAAAAAATATGTCTTTACTCAAAGATTAACTCCAAATGACATTGTGACACCAGGTAATGACCACATTATAAGGTTTATAGCGCAAAAATGAAAAATAAAAAGAAATCTTAAACCAACTACAGGCTATTTACTTATTTTGAGAAAAAAATAATTGCAAGTTAAAATCCAGTCCATGCTAAGAAAAAACATGAAAGAGAAAGGAACACTTTTTCTTACTTTATATAGATAGGCACCAGTCCCTTAACCTTTGGCAAAGTCTTTAAGTGTTCCATAACCTTCATAGACTCTGAAGCATACTTTGGATCACCAGTCAAAGAACTCAGATAATTGAACTCAAGCTGGAGAGTAGAAACTTCAGCTGTGCTACTTAATCCATCAGGAGCTGGATGTGCTGACCGGTCACGTAGAACAACGTCGCTGAAGGGAATTGCAGTAGGGCTTGATGTGAAAGCAACCAGTAAACGATCAGCCAAATTCTTAGCAGTGTCAAGGTAGACAGCTGGGTTTGTACCTTTGGTTGAAGCATTTCCACCATGTTCACCTCCACTTAAATGATAAGCGCTCAAAAGACCACCCAGTACACGAATGGTAGTTTCAAATAAATTTACTTGGCCTTTTCCATTGATCCTCTCAAGAAGATGCTGCTCAATCCAAGAGCCTGCTTCATGGACAACTTCATCAATTCCCATTATCATGGCCGTGTCAAGAGCATCCACAACAGTGGCTCCTAAACCTCCTAAGCCATCGATGCCTCTATGGCTCAGTGGCATAAGTTCATCATATCCCATTGCATGGGTCCGATAGCCAGACCATGCATGAATAAAAGCCTCTTTGACCTTTTGTTGCCTAGCTTTCCAATCAGGCCCAGAATCTTTGTCAGAATTATGAATAGATTTATTCCTAGCAACTATTTCATCAGGAGACAACCGAGGAGGAAGCCTTGGCGGCTTTCTCCATAATTTTCTAAACCTACCACTTCCATCTGTAAAGAAAATTTTCCCTTCCTCAGTGCCAACATTTTTAGCTGTATTAACCGACGAAGAAGGAATATTTCTTGTGTACGCCAGCATGAGATAGGCTACACCAAATATCATTAATAGCACAAGAAACCTTCCAGTGCTGCATTTTACACATTCACGTTTTGCAATACTGGTTAGAGCATTTTGAGTGATCACCTAAAGAAGAAACCATGATAAGTCACTACCAACCAAAGCATAGACATATAAGGAAAAATAATTAAACCATAAACCCCACTCCCAGTAGCAAAGAACAGATAAAATTATATAGAGAACGTCCACAATCACATTAAACTACAATCCCTGCATAGCAAATTGATTCCAAGAAATAGTCAATAACCCATAAAACCCATACTTGTCAAAACTCCAAAGTACACAATTGGCAAAAGTTTCAGTCTTTAGAGGAGATTTATCATCATTATTGGCCGCAAGAAAACAGTAATTCAGCTTCAAACAAATCTCTTTCAACCTTGAACATTCAAAGCAACTAACTGAAAACAAGTCCAATCGATGCGTCTCCAGTTCATTCTACAAACAAATATCAAGCCTTGCTCTCCTAAATCTTTAAGATAAATAGTATACTCAATTGACCAAAATCTGGATTAACATACCATTAGGGAAAAGAAAGAAAACTTGAACAAAAGAAAGAGCAAACAATGAGATCTGTAAAGCACAAACGAACCTTGAATAGGGATCGCTGGCGAAACTTTGCATTGTCGTAATGAACATCTTTCATCGAATACGGCAGAGGTTTCGACATCGGCGAAAGACTACGTTTAGCACTTATGTGCAAATTCTTCGAAAAGTATATATTTGCTTGTATTAGTGAATTGAGATGTGGGGAGAGGGAATCTAGAGGAGGAGGATTGCAAGAATTCAGAGGCGCGCGAATTCTTAATTTCTTGAAGACGCTTTAGGAAGGCAAATCAGTATGTGGAGGATCTTTTACTATATATCGCAGTATTGATTATAGGAACGACGATCCACAATCCAACATGGTAAGAAAATAATCTCAAGAAGTGAAGTCAACGGTCGTGGTCGGAACGGCGGCCCTGTCCCTGAGCTGGCACCGTAGTTCAATTTTATTCCTCTGCTGCGTCTTCACCGTCGTTCGTTATAACTTAATACAGTGATTAATTTGGGAATTTGCATAAGAGGAGTAATATTATTTTAAATTTCCAATAATACTTTATAATTATGGCTAATTCATCTTGTCATATCATATATAACCCAAAAGAATAGGAACGGTTAGATATGTTAGATATAAACACCATCATTAAATAAAAAAATTATTTTTAAAAAGATTAATTGTCTTAGCCGGTAGACATTAATTTCCTTTAACGACATCCGTATGAATTGTTATGACTTATGAGGTAAGACCCAATTAAAATACATTATTTATTTATTATTTTATTTTAATTTTAATAATAATCATTTTCAAAAATTTACAAATATTAAAATTCTCCTTTATCTATTTTCATATTTAGAAGAATCACGGTTTTTATTTATTTATTTATTTAAATTATTTTTGAAATAATAAATACATTAATTGATGAGTACATATTCCCGCATAATATACGGATGCATTATATTTTATAATAAAATTAATTAGATAATTCAATATTAAATGCATATTGTGATTTAATAATGAGGATATACTCAAAAATTTTTAATATATATTTTTATTAATTGGTTTATTTATCTAATTTTAAGGTTTAATTTTAATTCTAAATATAAAAATATATACATTAGTAATATAATAATAATAATAAAATAGAAAGATTATATGTAATATTAAAATTGAAAATAAAAATATCTATTCCTAATCAATAAAAAAAATAAGATTAAAGGTAGTGTTTAATTTGAAGATATACTTGAATAATAATAATAATAATAATAATAATAATAATAATAATAATAATAATAATAATAATAATAATAATAATAATAAGTTGGATAATTGATTGGTTTCATTATCTATTTCTAATCAATTAAAAAATATAAGTAAATGTGGTATTTAATTTATAGACATATTTCAATAATATAATAATAATAAATAAATAAAAAGTAAAAATATTATATATATGATAGTAATAAAATAAAATAAAACGATAATTAACCACGTCGCGACATCTCATACTTTTAAAAAATTATTTATAGCAGTATATTCATAATTGGTATATATAAGATATATATAATATATATTTTGCTTCATATCATCTTCAAAAGTACTCTTATCACGATAAAAAACATGAAATTGTGCTTGATTTGATTTAGTTTAATTATTAATTTAATTTATTTATTTTAAAATAGACAAACAATTGTATATACCGGGTTTACGGTGTAAACCCTGTAATCCTCCCTCCAAATTCTATTATAGCGTATGTATTGTTAAGGAATTTAAATTAAATAGGAACCACAAGGTTTATATTATAAACTCGATTTATAGAGACTAACTTCTTAAAGACAAAGACTTGTGTGAGACGTTTCACGTGAGAGATAAAAAAATGACAACTTTTATAATAAAAAGTGATACTCCATTAAATTAATAAAAAATGATAATGTTATTTCATGAATAATTTATAGTAGAGTAGATATTGGTGCACCTGTGCAAGCGTGCACCCATATGTTTATATTTTTATTCAATATTGTATACATATTTCTTAATAATTGTACAATACTTTTTTTACATTCGATTTTTCATTAAAAAAACTAGCACCCATATGTATATAATTTTTTCTTTTATAATGTATAATTTTTTTTTAAATAATTGTATACTTTTTTACACTTGATTTTTCATTAAAAAATCAACAAAAATAAAAATTTGCTAACAAAGTGTATACATTTTTGTTCATAAGTGTATATATGTTTGTTCATAATTGTATATGTTTCTAAAAGTAGGTGCATCGTACCTTGGGGTGCACCTAGGTGCACAGGATAATTAGTCTTTATAGTATAAATGAAAAGTGATAACATTTTATAGCGAAAGTGATAACGTTTATAGAAAAAGTGATAACTATGTGATAACTATTTTAAAAAGTGTAAAATGATCTCATGTGAGATGAGATGGTCTCGTACAAAACCTACAATTTCTTAAAATATTATACATATAAATCTACACTTAAAAATTAATCTTTATAATATTTAACGTTAGTTAATTATTTGAAATGTTTTATCTCCAATCCACAATTAAAACATAAATATTTAATATATTTCATATATATCTAAAAAAATTAACCCTTATAAATTTTAATTCGATTCATCATGGATACTAATCTTACAAAGTTATCATTTGATACATGAAATATTATTTGTAGAAAGATAAATCCTTATTATTTAAAAAAAAAATATTACGTATCTCAATAAAAATATAAAAAAATTCATAATATATTAAAATTATAGGAGTAATATTGTTTTGGTAAAGAATTGTGTGAGATCGTCTCACGAAGCTCTTACGTGAGATAGATGAAAAGTGATAACTTGCATAACGATGAGTGATCTTGAATTATTAATTAATAAAAAGTGATAATGCAATTTCATGAACAATTTACAGTATAAATGAAAAGTGATGACATTTTATAGTAAAAGTGATAACATTTTATAACGAAAGTGATAATTACTTTAAAAAGTATAAAATGGTCTCACGTGAGACCGTCTCACATAAAACCTACCATTTTTTATTCAAAACTTTAATAGTTCACCAGTTTAATTTTTGGATAAGTCTTGGATGAGACACGTCAGATAATTTTACACCTTTTAAATTAGTTATAACTTTATTTATAAAATGTTATCAATTTCGTATTTTTATTTATAATATAAAATTATTTATAAAATAGTATTATCATTTTTCATTAATTGAGTATTAATTCATTACACAAGTTTTTGCCTTTATTTTTATGTACTAAAAATTAAATACTCCCTCCGTCCCCTTGAAATGTATGCGTTTACTTTTTGCACGTGGATTAAGGAGTATAATAATTTAATGTATTTTGAGGTGAGAGAAATATTATTTTAAAATGTAGTGGGTAGTTGTATTAGTGTTGAGTGTGGGCCATGTGTGGTCACATCAATCTAAAAAAGGAAATATATACTTTGTAATGAGACGGACCAAAATGACAAAATGGATAACTATCAAGGGAACGGAGGGAGTACTAATTCTGGTGATTAGCAAGGTATATTCAATTTACATACATGTGTTCGCGAAAAATGTAATTTGAAATACTTAAATTTTATTATAAAATTAATTTAGAATTAAAAGAAATATTATTTATATTTTAATTTTATTTTAAAAAAATATAATAATAGTGTTAAAAAGATACGCAAAAAATGTAATTTGAAATACTGAAATTTTATTACAAAGTTAATTTAGAAATAAAAAAAAATTATTAATATTTTAATTTTATTTAATTTAAAAATAATAATAATAGTGTTAAAAAAGATTCTCACAACAGTATTATTCAAACACACCATAAATTAGGCACGTCATATATGATATTAAAAAATATATATTATAACTAACCACGTCGCGACACCTCATATTTTTAAAAAATTATTTATAGAAGTGTATTAGTAATTAATATATAAGTAATTTTATTTCTCCCGTGTGTTACACGGATTCGTTAGCATATTTTATCTTAAATTAATAACATAAATTAGTTTAAAAATATTTTATTGTTTATGAATACAATTAAATTATTAATTTATACTACATAATATTTATGTTAAATAAAAATTTTATAAACATTATTATTCTTTTAGTTTAAGTAAACAGTATAATATTAATATTAAAAAAATATTTTATAAACATTATTATTTTTTCAAATGAAGCTTATGGTAATTAAATACGTAATTTTTAGAGTAATTAAAATTTTAAATATGGTCCTAAATAATGAAAAAAAAGAAGTGTAATTTAATTTTTAAAATTACATATAAAAAAGTGGTAGATCTCTTTTTCATTCAATATATATATTATAATATACTCCATATTTAAATCATTATCTTTTTTAAATAATTAATTGAATAAAGACTTATCAGTTATATATTTTTTAGATAAGAATAAATATTTTGGAGATATATAATAGTGATATAATAATAAACGTTAATATATAATAATAAAAAATAAATATAAAAAGATTATAAATATAATATTAAAATAAAAAAATATAAAAATACGACGATTAATCACGTCGCGACACCTCATACTTTTAAAAAGTTATTTATAGCAGCATATTTGTAATTAATATATATATATATATATATATTATTTCTTGAATGTCACTTGAATTATTAAGCATATTTTTTCATTTTAAATATCAAATAACAATAAATTAGATTATTTTTAAAATAAAAATATATTTTTTAGGCAAATTATTATGTTCATTGGGTTACTGTGCATCCATTTTTAAAATTTATATATTTATAAATAAAAATATACTATATATTAATAAATAAAAATGTATACACTTTATTGACACACTTTGTTAACGAATTTTATGTTACTTTTTTTAATGAAAAACTGGATGTAAAAAGTCTATAAAGTTGTTAATATATATATATATATATATATATATACTAATTGCGAATACTCTGCTATAAATAAAATTTTAAAGTATGAGGTGTCGCGATGTGGTTAATTATCGTATTTTTTATTTTAATTTCATATATATAATCTTTCTATTTATTATTATATTATTCATGTATATATCTATAAATTATATACTACCTTTAATTTTTTAATTGGTTAAGAATAGATAATTAAACCAATTAATAAAAATATATCAAACTTATTATTTTTATTATTATTCGCGTATATCTTCAAATTAAATACCGACTTTAATCATATTTTTTATTGGTTAGAAATAGATTTTTTTTATTTTTTATTTTAATATCATATATAATATTTTTATTTTATTATTATTATTATTATATTACTAATGTATATATCTTTTTATTTAGAATTAAAAAGTAAACCTTAAAATTAGATAAATAAATCAATTAGTAAAAATATATTTTAAATTTTTTTGAGTATATCCTCATTATTAAATTATAATATGCATTTAATATTAGATTATCTAATTAATTTTCTTATAAAATATAATGCATCCGCATATTATGCGGGAATATGTACTCGTATATATATATATATATATATATATATATATATATATATATATATATATATATATATATATATATATATATATATATATAAACTATTGAATAAAAATGTATACATATAGATGCACGTGTGCACCCGAATCCATAGGATGCCAACTCTTTATTTTAAGAACCTTATTCATGCATATTACTTTAAATCAAGTTATGTAGTCTGATATAAAAAAAAATTAAAGAAGTAATCATTTTTATTTAAAAGAATAACAATTCATGTCTTTAAAGAGTAATCGATAAATGAAGGTGTACAAAAATTTGAAGAATAGTTTTTTCAATAGAAGAGTAGGCATTTACGTCTATAAAAAGTAATTTTTTATGTACTAAAGAGTAATAAATAAAAACAAAGTTCACGTATGAAACTGGTTTACACAAGTATTTGTCATATTCATATATTCAATAATTAAAATGAGCGAGTTTGGTGTAAATGGATTTCCATGTAAACCCTATTTTTAAAGTTATTCTTTAATATTTTTAAAGTTATTCTTTAATACATAGAAAATTACTCTTTAAAAAGTAATAATTTTTATACAGAAGAATATTCATGTATATAAAGAAATTTTTTATATATTAAAAAGTAATCAATAAATCAGGGTATATAAAAATTTGAAGAGTATTTTTTTTTTACTTTAAAAGCGTAACAGTTTATGTGTGTAAAAATTAATTTTTTATGTATTAAAGAGTATTTGGTGAAAATAAGGTTTACATGTACGTACGGTTTACAGAAGTATTTGTCAATTAAAATTCATTTTGATATATATATATATATATATATATATATATATTAATTAGACAGTTTTTTATTAAATATATTATTCTTTTATTCATCTTATAGTAAATTGTTGTACTAAAATAATTTAATTGGATGAATACAACTTTTAATTAATATTTATCTGTTTAATGAAATTTATTTTTGAGATAGTAACGTAAATATACTCAATTTTAAATTATTTTTTAATTAAAAATTTAGTCAAAGATTTAAATAATTAATTAATTAAAAAAATATCTAAATAAGCTGTTAGAGTGTCTTGATCATGTATTAAATGATTTAACTCTTTATTAGCTTAAACTTTTAGATGAGGTGGTCGTTTAACATGATATCAGAGCCCATGGTTGGTCCAGGGTTCGAACCTCACCGTCGCCCATTTATGAAAAAATTTCACATGCAAGGCTTGAGGCAAAAATTCCCCCCTGCATGTGAGGGGGCGTGTTAGAGTGTCTTGATCATGTATTAAATGATTTAACTCTCTATTAGCTTAAGCTTTTAGATGAGGTGGTCGTTTAACATGGTATCAGAGCACATGGTTAACAAAGGTCCAGGGTTCAAACCTCACCGTCACCCATTTATGAGAAAATTGCACATACTAGGCTTGAGGCAAAATTTCCCCGCCTGCATGTGAGGGGGCGTATTAGAGTGTAACCTGATTAAGTATTAAACGATTCAACCCTCTACCAGTTTAAGCTTTTAGATGAGGTGATTGTTTAATATAACCCAACGTGAAAATAGGAAACCAATTGAACAAGTAAGCATACGGTTATTATCTTTATTCATCCAATGATCCACTTAATTTTATTTATATCCAACTATTATATCCAACTATTATTATTATTCTTGGTCATATATAAACAGGGTCACACAAGAATCTGCCATAAAATTAAACACATTAATTGTAGTTAAGTGGGAATAGTTTTGGTCGACTCCGGCTACAAATTAACATGAAACCGTGTGGATTTTCAATAGGCATAAGACTTTTTATTTTTATTTTATAATTTTTTAAAATATACTAATTTTGGTAATATCTTGAAAGCGTGTGGGTTTCACTATTTAATATCTTGGGCACATAATTAATTTTTTTTTCTCTTAACTGAAAATCAAGTAAACTTCCCCCAATTAAATTGCAGCATTTCATCCGAAGATTTGTTATTAATTATGAAAAAGTCTCTTATAAGATGCTATTTATGTGAGACCATTTGTGAGACGTGTTAAAATATGCTTATGTTTAATGGTTGTTAAGGTATGTTTTGTAGAGTAAGATGGATGATTAATTAAAGTATGATTTTAGAATATTATAATATGATTCATTATTAACATACTTTAATTACAAATAAGTATACTTTAACTATATGATAAGCATACTTTAATAATGGATCAACCCGTCTCACAATCATCTCACAAAAAGCTCGTCTTACAAGATAATCTCTCATTAATTATTATTAGATGTAGAATTAAAAGTAAATATTATTTTATTTAAAAAAAAAAAGAATGATCATTTGAACCATTTGGGGTACGTCATCCGTTCATTTTTTTTAGATAAGTCTTACTATTCATTAATTTACTTTTTATGATAAGAATGCCTCTTTTTTAATTACTCAGTCTGACTATCTTATTAATATGTGCTGGTAATTTCAATTTTTTAATATGTTATTTTACAATTAAAAAAAAAGGTGAAATACTATAGAGGATCTACATATATCCACTGTTGTGATGGAATTATTTGGGGGCATTTTCAAAATCATATTCCACAATTAATTGATCTATACAAAACAAGACTATATTTGATCGATTGAGTTTATATGATGCTGAAGAACTTAACAAAGAATTTTATACAATTGATTGTATTTATTATTATAATTCATATTTTATTTTATTTTTAAAGTGTTAGAGTTTAGTACTCTTTTCGTCCTAAAAAAGTCTTCATTTTCTTAAAATAGTAAAAAGGTCCACACTACTAACCTCTTCTATAAACTTTATTTATAACAATATCACATTTACTTAACACATTTAACCTATTTAAAAAAAATAGTAAAAACATTTTTTGGAACGAATAGAGTATTATTTTTTCATTTATATTTATAATTCACCATAATAAATTAACTTTCTAATTCAAGAATTAAAATATAAATTATAAGCATAAATTTACAATTAAATATTCTGCAACTTTTAGGTGAAACCATTTAATAATTTTCATTGATTAATTATTAATTTTCATTTAGATATCATCCCTCTTCATATATCACTTTTATTCATCCCACACAAATATTTTGGTAGTTGGGAATTTTCTATATACAGCATTTTTTAGGGGTTGCAGCTAGCCTTATTAATTAAACTCTTGAATTCTGTAAATTCCTATTAGTATTTGCATTTTGGAGCGTACATTATAGGTATAGGTAGAGTGTATATATATGCGCGTATACATACTAAAGAAAAAGTAGTATAATTAAGATCTCAATATTTTCCATCCGAATATGGTAGTGTTACACTTACACAGGTAGCTTAAACCAGAGAGAAAGAGAGAGAGAGAGAGAGAGAGAGAGAGAGAGAGAGAAATCTTGGGTGGGCAAGAAATCAAGAAAAGCCCAATCATTGATGGGGTGTAGAATGAGCATGAAGATCGTTAGCATTCTGCTGTCTCTAGTTGTTGTGACCATCCTCATGTTGACACACCCAAACCCCACCCACCAACTCCAACTTAACGCTCCGGATCAGAATCTCCGGGTCAAGAAACCCGTTTTCTTGAGCAAGAATGTGGTGTACAGAAAGAAGTTGATGAGGAGAAAGAGAAACAGGGTTTTCTCCGCCATGCTGCCCCGGGGGTACGTGCCCCCCTCCGCTTCCTCCCCCTGCCACAATCTTTTCCCTAATTCCCTCACATTCTTCTGTGATTTCCCCCCTCAATTACGCAAACCCTAATTTCGACATTTTTGTATAAAATTTCTTTGTTTCTTTCTGTTTAACTGCATTTCTTTTTTCTCGATGAATTGAATTAATCATGTTAGTGTATCTTTCGTCTGTATTAGCTCATTAGATCATATATATCCTTATGGTCTATTTTCTTGTGAGATAATGGTCACACAACACAACTATTGTTTCAGTTATTCATTCACACTTCAAAATATTACTCTTTTAGGTCAAATATTGAATTAATTCTTAATCTATGAGTAGTATTAATATTTTTCTCAATGTAATGAGATCTTAGAATCAAATGCATTTAATTAATGAAGGGGAAGCTCAACATTTGTTACAGGCGATAATTGAGCAGAAACCATATGATTTTCCATCATTTGAGGGGCTTTGTTATAATGTATGCATACATTTCTTACCGTTTACTCCATGCATGAATTTTCTCACCCATTCCATTTCATCGATGCATCTACATAATCAGTAAGAAGGACGACTATATTCATTTTTAATTCATTTCCTCTAAGTTAATATCTTTAATTTCTATCTAATACAATTAATAAAAATACCATCTGTATTTTGAATAGCATTTTTTTTAATTACAATTTAAAATACACTAGCCTTATAATTTGACTAATAAATTTTTTTTAAATTAATACTTAGCTTTTCTATATTACCTTTTCTGTATTCTTTTTCTTCACCCTAAGCCCTAAATCCCAATAAGCAACTCCAAGCTAGCCCAAATTTCATGTAAATACAAGGTTATATGCCATCGTATTTGGGCTAACAAAGAAAGCCCAAATTTATCAAGTAAGGCCCAATAATAACATGTTTTACACTGTAAGAAAGTAAAGAACTTTATTATTATTATTATTATTATTATTTTTAAACTTTATTTTAAAAATATCAGAAAAGATCAAATCCAAAAAGGAGCAAATTATTTTCCCATTTAGCATTAGATTTTCTAAAATAAAATGAAATTAATGAATAACGCTACGATTAATATTCGAGATTAATTAATTAATATTTTCCTTCGAGATTAATTAATTAATATTTTCCCCTTAGTTTTATTGACATATTATTAATTAATTAATTAACTATATTGGCGAAGTTATGGGGTTTTAGCCTTTAGGAATGGGGAACTCAGTGACGAGAACAATGTGGCTGAGAACGAAACTCAAACGCATCGTTAGCGTTTTCCCCACCACCACCCGCCGTTTCTGCCACCACCTAAACCACCGTCCACATCCACCATCGAAGCAAGATCCATACTCCTTATTGAAAGAAGATCCAGTTCAAGTCCTGTCTGACTTCTGGGTCAAATCCTTCTCTCAAACCCATAAACCCTTCCAAAACCTCACCGGCTTCCTCTCTAAACTCGACCTCTGGGTACTCGCCTACCAGCGCGCGTGTGCCCACGCTACCGGTTCTTTCCCTCCCAAAAATGCCATCCCCTTTCACACCCTTTCCAGCATCTGCAACCTCAGGGATGCCGTAGTTCACAATCAGTTCAATTGGAATTCCAAAACTCAGCAATTGGTTCGTGGCCCTAACGAGAAGCTTATTGCCCTACTCTCGAATCGCAAGCTTCACTCCGTTTTGGCCTCCGCTGCTCCGCCGTTTCAGGACCGGGTTGTACAGGAAGTTTTGTTGATGATACTTGAACCGGTTTTTGAGGCGCGGTTTTCTGCGAAGTCACACGCTTTTCGACCAGGTAGGAATCCTCACACTGTAATTAGAACAATCAGGAGTAATTTTGCTGGTTATTTGTGGTTTATAAGAGGTGATTTAAGTGAGATATTTGATAATATAGATTCAGATGTAGTGTTGGATTGTGTTGAGAAGTCTGTCAAAGACAAGAAAATATTGAAATTGATAAAATCAGGATTGGAAGGGGCAGGAAAAAATCTTAATCGTGTGGAAGATAAGGGAAAGACTGTGGATAGCAAGAAAAGAAAGAAGGGACAAACCAAGAAGAGGATATTGAATGATAACGAACCCAAACCCGACCCGTATTGGTTGAGGACATTTTTTTGTTTTGCTCCTGAGGAGGCTGCAAAGGTGCCTAATTATGGTCACTGTGGAATTTTGAGTCCTTTGCTGATGAATGTTTGCCTGAATGAATTTGATTACATGATGGAAAATAGGATAGTTGAGTTTTTCAGGCCCTGTGAGTTTGATTCAATATGGAAGTATTCTATAAATGATGGTTGCCATAACCCTTCTTGGCCCGAGTTTGTGCCCTCGAGTGGCAAGAACAAAACTCGAAAAATGGATTATATTAGGTTTGCAGGTCATATCTTAGTTGGTATAAGGGGGCCTAGAGAGGATGCTGTGGGGATTAGAAAGGAAATAATAGAGTTTTGTGACAAGAAATTTGGGATTAGATTGGACAATTCAAAGATTGTGATTGAACATATAACCAGGGGAATTCAGTTTTTGGATCACATTATATGCCGGAGAGTTATACAGCCTACTCTTCGCTACACTTCAAATGGTGGTAATATTGTGAGTGAGAAAGGTGTGGGGACTCTGCTTTCAGTTACAGCTAGCCTTCAACAGTGTATTCGTCAGTTTAGGCAGATTGCACTCGTGAAGGGTGATAAAGATCCTGAGCCGCTGCCTTGTAATCCGATGCTCTATTCGGGTCAAGCACACACCAATGCCCAGATGAATAAGTTACTGGAAACCATGGCAGATTGGTATAGATATGCGGATAATCGCAAGAAAATTGTTGGTTTTTGTGCATATGTTATCCGTAGCTCTCTTGCTAAGTTGTATGCTGCAAGATATAGACTAAAATCCCGGGCCAAGGTGTATAAGATTGCTGCACGCGATCTTAGCCGTCCACTGAGGGAAAGTAGTAATAATTCTGCACCCGAGTATTCTGACCTTTTAAGAATGGGACTTGTTGACGCCATTGAAGGTGTACAATTTTCACACATGTCGTTGATCCCGTCTTGTGATTATTCTCCTTTTCCTCGGAATTGGGTTCCTGAGCATGAAAAATTGCTGCGGGAATATATCAAATTACAAGATGCCAAATTTTTTTGTGAACTCAATAAATCAGTTAAACGACAAGGTTTATGTTTGCCTCAAGACAAGGTGTCTGAGATTGTATGGGACTACAAGGTCCTCGGTTTCTTGAGTGATCGTTTTAGAACTGATAAAGAGATGGAAAATGTATCATAGTGGGTATCTCATACAGCTAAGTATCAATTTTGGTTCAGGAATATAGGTCCTCTGGACTCTGGAGATTAGAATCTGTTTCTGACTTCCTGTGAAATTGGTCCATGTCAAATAAGGTTTTTGATTGAACTAAGTCAAATTCATGGGTGCTGCAGAAGTTGCACTACTTCTAGTTTGTTGGTTCAGTGCTTGGCAATCAAGACATTTCGATGGAGCAAATGACTGTAAACTTGATGAAACTTATAGGTTATATTCAAGAAGCTGGACATGATTGTGCAAGTCGAAATTTTTTTTGCATCCATGGTGCCTTCATCTCCACCGAGAAGATGATGCAATAGAACTTGGCTTATGATGTAAGGCTAGTTAAGAGATACATGGAATTGTTAAGGAGTGATGCATTCTGGGACTGGATTGTTCTTTGCAAAAAGGTAAGATTTGGCTCATTTTATTGCAGTAATTAAGATATGGTTACCAAGATTTTGTTCAATTTCCTCTCTATTTGCTGTTCATCTTCAGGTAGAGTGAGAGGTTGACTACTCAAGGAACAAACCGAAAGCTGTAAATATGTATGATCTTCTTACTGGAAGGACACCAACAAGACTCCGAGAATCCCTCTTGTAGCTTCTTTCACGATGCACGCTACAGCTCCATAGTGAATCTCACTTCCTTAGCTGTGAGTTTTAATTATTGTTTGCTGTTGCCATTACCTCCCTGATTCATACACACACTGCAGGGATGGAAAATTTTTAGTGTATTAACATGAAAAATTAATAAGGAAAGCCCTGTTGAGTGTTGACAAATATAAACCCCATTTACAAAGCATTAAAAGAGCATGGGTGTGTACTTCAGTTAATTTCAAAAAAGGAGATTGAAGAGTGATGCGTGGTGTGGAAAAGATTCAAACAATATTTAATTTCTATTAATTTGCCGATAATATTGTTAGCAATAAATCCTTTGTGCATTAAAGTGGAATCATCCACACCCTAGACGTCCTCACACCCCGGCCCAACAGAGTGGTGGTAAAGTGGAATCGTCCACACCCTAGACGTCCTCGTACCCCGGCCCAACAGAGTGGTGGATGGGTAAATCATGACAAATATGGAGTAACCAACAGGTGCTAAATCACTACGCACTGCATACGAGAAGCTCTTCTTATTTTGAGAGTTGCTCCTACATTGCGGTTGTGGATCCTTAGCATTTCAGCAAGTTGTCATCTTATTGAATAGTAAATCCTAATTAATTTTATTTGGTAGATATTAATTTCATTCTAAAGTCAGCTGTTAGTTTGGTTGTTAATACATAGATAGATGTGGACAGATGAGCTCTGAAAATGGGATTAGCTACTCACTCTCTACTCTTCTTGATTCCTCCATTTTAACCCTGCTTAGAAGATTGCATAGTATGTTTATAGTCCTGCCCTGCCCATTAAGTAGGCATACAAATTTCTTTTTCTTTTTCATTTATTTAGTACTCTATTCACTAGTACTATTTTATTTTGGCAGAAGCTCCTGTGTTCCCAACTCTCCCTGCCCATATCCTATTTAATCATATGTATTGCTAGGAGTTTAAATAGAGTTTGGGGACATGATGTTTCCGGGAACATAAGAACTAAATTGAGATTGGGGACGCGGTGTCCCGGGAACACTAAGAGTCTCTCACTCTTTTATTTTTTAATATATTTTGACAGAATTGTTACCTTGGTGTAAATCGTTTAATTCCGGAAAGTTACGATTTAAAAGTGGGTGCTTTTTCTCAACCCAGTCAAGTCCAGTGTGGTCCGAATCAAACGCCCAACCGTGAACACACTTTTTATGTAGCTGGCCTCATCTGCCTTCCTTAATTTGTTGGTTGGAAGTTGATACCGACAAGGGCTTCCTTAAATTGTCCATTACAACTCAGGAAAGACAATCTATCTGTTCTCTTTAACAACACCATCATGTGAATTGTATTAATCGTCTCTTTGGTTAATTTGTTTGGTCAAGTAATTTTGCCAATTAGGGCTACCATCTAAGCTAGAACTGCCAAAAATCCAGATTTTGATTGTACTTTATAATGTAGCTGTTCTGTATTCAATCAATCTTTGTATATTTAGTCGTTAAACGCAAATCGCTATTTAATTTTATTTGAATTGAATTAAACTAGACTAGACGTAATCATCACAATAAATATGAAAATGATATCCCAGTAATAAAAGGGGGGGAAGGTTCCAAGTTGGCTTAAAGTTTAAGCAAACAGTTAAATGGAGCAGATAAATGTTACTAGAAGAACATTTACTAATAATAGCAGAATTATTCCAGATGGGTCAATTCTTCAACTCCTCCTCCTTCTTCTCCACCTTGTCTTCCTCGAAGGCCGACACCGGATAAGCTCTGGAGAGGCCGGTAGGGGTGGCAAACAAAATTTTTCCAGAATTGGGGTCCTGAATGGAAATATAAGAAATCGTGACCCAGATCAGGAGTTCCTTACTCTTGACACCTGTGAGGTGCTTCATCCGACGGTCCTCGACGAACGCCGTGACGACGGTGTCGTACCAGACGCTCTTCCCGATGGCGCGGAAGACGTGCGTCTTGCTCTTCTTCTGCTTCAGCCACACGAATCCGGTGGTCTCGTTGTGCCCTACCTCAACGATATCGTCTAGGGGGAGGAGGCCTTTGGGCATGTTGATCTTCTCCAGAAGCTCCAGCGATTTCTGCTTGCATATCTCGTGCCCGGTGAAAACCTCGGCGTTCTCACGGTGGGTTTCGATGAGCTGGGACGACATTACGGCGGAGATACCGAATCTTGCGGTGGCGTTGACGGAAAAGAAACGAGTTTGAAAAGCAATTGCGTAGTTTTGGCGTCTGGGGGTGCTCTTTATGCTTGGAGTGAGGGGGACTTGGGGGAGAGGAAGTTACGGAAATACCCTCAACAGGGTGGCACGCGTTTGAATCTCGCGAGGCCAGGTGGGATGTGTGATTTGGGAATAGGACGGAATTTATTGCAGAGGGAAATTGGTTGGGTTGTTGACTAAAATGGGAAATAATCCTCTGTTCCCTCCTACATTTGTCTGTTACAAAATATCCAACTCCAATTCCGACTCGCCCCGAAAATTATTTGAGCGAGGTTGAGCTCGTTCTTAGGCCCGTTTTCTTAATAAGTCGAGCTTGAGTATACACTAGGTTAAGAACTCTAAATATAATGATAGGTTACTCTACGGTATAAAATTTTTTTAGCCTTTTGTACAAAAATAAAGTATTCCCTCCGTCCCGGGTATTTTTACCCATTTGTATGAGAACAGAGATTAAGACATTTTATTTTTTTAATATATAATGTAAGAAAAAGTAGAGATAAATTAGTAATTTAAAAAGAAAAAGTGAATAAAGCTATTGAGAATGATGAATAAAGTGTAAAAAGTAATTAAAGTTGTTGAGATTGTAAAAAGTAGGTAATAAAATATTATGTATTTTTGCCAAAAATGGAATGAATAAAAATATGTGGGACACCCCAAAATAGAAAGTGGATAAAAATACGTTGGACGGAGGGAGTATCAATTTTGTTAATGAGCTCTATCCCGACTCTAAAATAATATCATTGTTTTTAATGAACTTTTTGAGTAAAATAATTATAAAATAATATTCCTTCCATTAACTCTTTTGAATAGAATAATCATAAAATAATACTCCTTCGTTATGTGATTATTGTTACTTCTTTTCAGTTTGCACGTGAGAGTATAATTTGTTTTTTTTTTATATAAATTAAGAAGTAATATTATTAATAATAAACTTTTTCAGGTAGAGTAACTTATGTATTTTTAAGAGTAATTATCGATAATGTAAATAGTAACAATTTTTGGAAGACTGCACCTAGCACTAAAACTTCTTCAAAATAAGACAAATAATCACAATTAACACTAAAACTTGTTTAAAACAAGACAAATTATCACAATTATTAAAATACGTAACGTTCAACGTCATATTTTCGTATCATCTTTTTCTCTCATTATTTCTTCAAAAGAACTTTTTTGCATCTTTTTTATTCTGTTTCAGAAGGAATATACTGAAGGTTCTCACCTTCATCATCAAAACTCACTAATTTTGTGAATAATTTATAAGTATGCAATATAACCTTCAAGAGTTATGACGATTAATTGATATAATAATTAATACTAACATGTAAATGATTTAATGTAATTTATAAAGGGAAGTGACTTATGTGGGTGGGGTGGGGTGGGGTGGGGTGGGGTGGGGAGGGGGTGGGGGTGGTAGAGCGTGGACTAACCCGCGGCCCGCCCCACCACAGCCAGCTCCACCAATGGCTCGACCCACTGGTAACCCGCCCCACTAGGGTCCGCTCCACTTGAACCCATCAAAAGGTGGATTGTGGTGTGTTGTGCGTTAAATCACCCCACCAACCCATTCTGACAGCTCTAGGGAAGTCTAAGGATGTAACATACAAAGTTATTCAAATTTCATTTCTGACGACTAAATTATACTCCCTCTGTCCCAAAGAAATTGACACACTTTCCTTTTTGGGTTGTCCCATAGAAATTGACATATTTCCTTTTTAAGAACATAGGACCCACTCAAAAATAATTTATTTATTTACATGAGCCCACACACACATCACACTCACCACTAATACAACTATCCACTACACATTAAATATTATTTCTCTCACTTCACTTTACATTAAATTATTATACTCCTTAATCTCCGTGCCAAAAAAAAATGCGTCAATTTCTCCGGGACGGAGGGAGTAGTATCATGTGGAATGTGTGCAGCCGTATAATAAAAGGTCGGCTGTACCCCGTTGTAGGTCATCTACCTTGCTGTTTTTTTGTTACGGACTTTAAGTATAAAATTAAAAATCTTAAATCCATTTAATTTGTTGAATTATTATTGGGAATTAAATTAAGATAGTGAGACAGAGCAAAGTTATAGCAGATGGCTGTACGCGAGTAGACATGCTTACAGATGAGCTATAATTCTGCCGACAATTTTCGTGGTGAGACTTGCATGCCTGCCCTATTGCGTTTAATGTCATGCCAATGAATTCTATAAACCCGTGACATGAGATGTTTACTTGGAGACTCATGCGTTATTTTATTTGAGCAGTCCCACCAAATGAATCGGTAGAACTTGTGGTCTCCACCCTTTTTAGTTAATTCTTCTTCTTTTATTAATACTCCCTCCGTCCCGGGTATTTTTACCCGTTTGTACGGGCACGGAGATTAAGACGTTTTATTTTTTTAATATATAATGTAAGAGAAAGTAGGGATAAATTAGTAATTTAAAAAGAAAAAATGAATAAAGTTATTGAGAATGATGAATAAAGTGTAAAAAAATAATTAAAGTTGTTGGGATTGTAAAAAGTAGGTAATAAAATATTATGTATTTTTGCCAAAAATGGAATGGGTAAAAATACGTGGGACACCCCAAAATGGAAAGTGGGTAAAAATACGTGGGACGGAGGGAGTATAATTTTTTATTTTATTTTTAAATTTATTATATTTAAATGACTATTATACCCTAAAATCTAAACCTTAGGGATAAATTATACCCTAAACCACAAGGGTAAAATTACAATTATACCCTAAACCCTAGGGGATAAATTATACCCTAAACTACAAGGGTAAAATTACAATTATACCATAAATCCTAGAGATAAATTATACCCTAAACCACAAGGGTAAAATTACAATTATATCCTAAACTCTAAACCTTAGGGATGAATATACCCTAAACCACTAGGTGAAATTACAATTATATTCTTAATATTAAATTAAAAAAATAAAAAAAATAAATAAATAAAATAAAAAAAAAACAGAAAAAAAAACAAACAGAATTGAGATGATAGGGGTAATTTTAAGAGTATAATTATAATTATCAATACAAAAATAAATAGTGACAACATAAATTTTACATGAAACTGATTCAGTTCCTCCAATATAATTTAAGATGGATATTTTCGTAGTGAGACGGTCTCACACTCTCTTTGCTATTGAAATAATATGTGTTTTTTGTATATATTTTTTTATTTAATTATTGTAAGACACACTCTTTGCCAATGAAATAATAGGTCATGTTTCTTTGTATATTTCTTATTTATTTAATTATTTATTGTAAGACAAAAATGACTGTTTAAAGCATTAGTAGAATCAATTAAACTATGAATTATGATTTTTTTTTCTTTTAAGTAGCATATACAGGGTTGAGAATCCAAATTATGAATCTAAAACCAATGCTACAATAGGCTTAAACCCAAGCCCACAAATTGTACTATCAAAAAAATCCTCCGTTAATATCTCCAGCCCAAGGGCCACAAGTTCAGTTGACCCAATATTATATTATTATTATTATTATTATTATTATTAGACTAAGACTCATATACAACCTCTAATTGGTACAATCCCTGGTACAACCACATTCCTTCACATTTAGTGTGTGTTTTCTTTTTTCTCTAACTGTTGTTGTTACTGTTTTTTTATATTTAATTTTAGGGATATAATTGCAATTTTATCCTTGTGGTTTAGGGTATAATTTATCCATAGGGTTTAAGGTTTATGATATAATTGTAATTTTACCCTTGCGGTTTAGGGTATAATTTATCCCTAGGGTTTAGGGTTTAGGGTTTAGGGTATAATTGTAATTTTACCCTTGTGGTTTAAGCTATAATTTATCCCTAGGGTTTACGGTTTATGGTATAATTGTAATTTTACCCTTGTGGTTTAAGATATAATTTATCCCTAGGGTTTAGGATATAATTGTAATTTTATCCTTGTAGTTTAGGGTATAATTTATCACTAGGGTTTAGAGTATAATTGTAATTTTACCCTTGTGGTTTAGAGCATAATTTATCCCTAGGATTTAGGGTATATTAATAGTTATTTAAATAAAATAAATTTAAAAATAAAATAAAAAAAATATTAATGAAGATGTAGGAATTAATTAAGAAGGGTGTGGACTGTACCAATTCAATTGATACAACCGATTGTACCCTAGTCCCTCTCTTATTATTATAACATTGACTAATGACTTTTATGTTTTTTTTCTCCTTTTCTTTAATTATTCGAATTTTCTGTTTCAAACAAATAGGTTTTTGAGAATTTTCTTTTAGACAATAATTTTTTTCTTTATAAGTTATGAATAATTGTATTGAGTTATATCCGATGCATTCATGTGCAAATGTATACCTATATCTGTATAACTTTTTTATTGAATAGTATACACATCTTTCTTAATAATTGTATATTTTTTTACATTCAAATTTTCATTAAAAAAACTAATAAAATTAACAAAATAATTCGCTAACAAAATGTATATATTTTTATTCATAATTGTATATATTTCTAGTTGACAAGTCTCACCAATCTTCAGTATTTGTAAGAATATATATGGACCTTTTTTTTAATTATTCAAGATTAATTAATAAGTTTAAAATGAACAATATTATGAATTAAACCAACAGAGATCTTAGTGCAAGAGCTGAGAAATATATTTCTGAAATTTAATGATATAAATCAAAACAAGGGTATATGAAGTATGGGTAGTCATGATTATTCAGCTGTATGTTTCTATATGAAATGTCTAACAAAATATAGTCTCTCAATCTCATAAAAGTTTTCACTCCTTTTAATTTTCATTAGTTTATAAAAGTTTTCGCATTCTTAAATTAATAAAAAGTAAAATCAATTAAGGAGGCCTTTACAATTTCCATTAAAAATCATTACCCTATACAGACTGCGTAATGACGCTGACCACTGCCCCCACCTCACAAATTCTCAAACCCATGTAACCAATGAAGTGTTAAATGGTCAAATCTTGCATAATATTATCATCGTGAGATTGAGAATCTGCCACTGCTATCTAGAAGTAAGTTATATTTCTGGGTGTATCACTATATATTTTTTAAAATGGGTGCACCATACCTAAAGTTTACCCGGTGTACAGAGCATTAGCTAATTGTATTTGTGCAAAATGTGCATGTGTGCGTTGTTTGTTTTTTTTTTCTCTTCCATATGACTTGGTCATCTCTTAATTATAATTTATTGTCAAAAAAAATATAAGGCAGTATTAAAATTTGTAAAAAATTATAAATATATTTATTTAATTTTATGTATAATAAATAATTACGGGGATAATGGGGTTTCGCAAATAGTAGTTGATATACAGATTGGTTGCAGCTATGTAATTAAATTAGATTCGATTCTAAACTTTAATTTAATTCAATTTTGTTTTTACATGTGTTTCTTAAGGTGTGAGTGGGCTTGATAATAACACAAATAAATAATTTTCACATTAATTATAATAAAAAAATATAACTAAAATGTGAATTAAATAATAAAACACTTTCTTTGCTTTGCATTAATAGTGATGACAATGTTGAAATATTATTATTTATATTTTACACTATAAATTCCAAAAATATTAAAAAATTTGTAGTGGAGTAATTACTTCCTTTTTTAATAACGCTAACTATTTTAAAACACAGGAATAAATACTTCCTCAGTCGAAAATTATATTCACATTTTACATTCATTTGTTAGAAAATAAAATAAGTATTTCAATTCAATATCTTAGTGTTACATTTTAATTTCAATATTATCATCTTTTTTAACCCATTATATACTTTATACATTATTTACTACTTAAAATGTTTATATTAACTTAAAAAATCAATAAAACTAGTAAAAACATTTTTTTTTCTTAAACTAACATATGTACAAAATGTAAAGTGAACTAATATTCGGGACCGAGTGTTAAATTTTCATTTTACACTTGAAATAATTAAATCATGAGACGTTTATTATGCATTTATTTATGAACGTCGGAAAGTAAATTAAGTTATTACAAATGATGAACCAGCACGGTTGACCGGATTTCTGTGCCAAAGTAACGTAACACTTCTACTGTATAGAAAATGTTATAAGAAAATGAAAGAGAAGATCCGATGTCGTTATTCGATGTGGAAGGCCTTTAATGGATGCACCCGCCAGAAACCAGCAGTACTCAAAAACTTGACCTTATCAGTGGTGGGCACTCCCACGTACATATCAGAAACCCCCATAGCGACGAGTATCTCCTTACCTTTGATCCCTGTAATCTTGCCCACGTGGCGGTCTTCGAGGACACCTGTCACCTCCACGTCAGCATAGACGGTCCCCACGTCCTTGATCTTGCGCTCCGCTTTCTTCTTCAGCCTCAACCAGAAGAAGTTGCTGGATCGGTTGAAACCAAACTCTTGGATTTCAGCTTGCATGTAGAAGATACAAGCGGGCACGTGGAAGTCGTTGAGCACCTCGTTGAGTTTCTCTCTGCAGAGTGCGTCTCCATGGTAAATCGCTGCTCCACCTCTCTGGGATTCGATCACTTTACAGCTCGCCATTTTTCGACCATCGATCTCTCTCTCCCTCTTGCATAATTTATAGCTTCTTGCTTGCTGCTAATACTAGGGTCACATGTGAATGTTAGGGGTGTTGGAAATTAATCCATGAAACCTTAACCCTGTTATGATTAACAAGATCTACACCATAAAGCGGAAGCGTACCTGATCCAATGAGTCTCTAGGCGGAACACAGAACACGAACTCAGGATCAGTGGTTATATGGCCTTCCTCAACTAAGCCCTTCTTATTCCTTATGGGGATCGTAGTAATCCCTCCCGATGGGGAGAAGGGAAGACGATGTGCGGCTTAGTATATTGGGGACCATAACCGGGTAACCTTATATACTACTTTTAATTAGGCCACCCATTATCACCTATTTATGTAGTATTGAGTATCTACTCAATAAACCCATATCATTTATTATTATAGCCCATGGACCTTTAACCTTAATTGGATCACTTAATTAAGTCCATAATATAATTGAATAGCTAATATAATTGCATAATAATATATTGCCCACAATTAGATTATAATGGAAATTAATAAATTTCCAACAATCTCCCACTTGGGCTATATATTTTCCGAAAGCAATTATATCAAGAGTCCTTAGTTGCGCAAGTTAATGCTATTCCTCTTCAGGCTATACTTAACAATCTGGTCCATCTCATATACTAATATGGAACTACCGCGGCATTCACCACATTATAAATCGTGGTTAAACCCCAACAATCACCAATATCAATATACTCAATGACATAGATCAAATATGGTGAGTAGCATGGAAATTACATGCAACGTGATCAACATCATGTCTATTTCCAACTGGTCCTTCTTTAAACTTTAGTGAGATCAATCCATAATGTAAAATATTACAAAATGAAATTACTTAAGTGAATTCACAATGAATTCAAAACCATCAACTATCAACTTTATTCTGCGGAAAACCAAATTATCCAAATCAAAGTGTTTTGAAAACTTTAAAGAACAATAAATATAGACTCCCACTGAACCAATGTATTCTAAAATCATATAACACCCACATGAGTAGCTAGCTCATAAAATTGCAGGCGTTGAATACATAATTGGTGGATCCATATTTGGAGTCTATCATAGTATGCTCTACCAAAATTTATCCATAAGAACACTTTCTTTAACAACCAAGAATTATATGTCAATATGCTTGACTTATAAGAACTCTTATTGCTAATACTTTACTGCGAACTAACTGTCACAATCAACTTTATGTGACTAAACTTCGCAACCTTTATTTCATGTTTGAATGCCCCTTAGTGTGCTACTGATTCTGTTGTCATGGTTAATGAGCTAAAGTGTTTGCTTAATACTTTTACTTGTATAGCTCTCCAGACCAACAGAAGATGTAGCCTGAAGTGGATCTTATATCGTATTGGCATCCAACAAACTCATAATCAGACTACTTTATGATCTCCTACAAATCTGATTATCTCTAATGTTAAAGCATGTTATCCTTAGTTCTCTGTAAAGATCCATACTAGAGTTACTTAAATGTCAACTTAATACACCAACAACAGAAGCCAAATTAATTCTTGTAGAGACCTCATCATACAATAACTTCCAACAATCAAAACATATAGAATGTTTATACATTTCTTAAATCTTTAATTTAACTTTAGGGCACCTTATTGAGACTCCACTTGTCTCCCTTAGTTTAAACATTCTCCCACTGAATCACATAATTATCTACATTTGTCTCAAAACCAAATGAGACAATTAATTCATGATGATACTTGTGATTCCTTTACGAAAAAGCTTTCTTGAATGCATAGATGGATTTTCTTTTGGTTAAGTAAATTGATAATATCGTATCATGTTGCCATCAAGGAACTTTATCTTTACATCCATCTAAATGATTCAAGATTAAGATGTACTAATAATATCACGATTATCTCAAAACAATGCCTTCATTCCCTTTTGAGTATAATCCTATATCAAGATGCAAACCTAATAATCTTGTATTGATTTACTCATAACTTATGGCATTAACCCACTTTCGAGTATTTGGACCTTGCATGGTTTGATGAACATTGTTTGAATGTTCTACCATTAATTTCATAGTGTCCTCTTTATTTAGGAGAAAACTACATAATTATCCAAATTGATTTTCTCCCAACTCTAGTGGTTTTCTTAGTGACATTAATTCTTGAGGTTGTTGATTTTATTATACATTAAATATTATTGACATTGTCCCATTGATATTCTGAATTTACATAATTTCTAAAAGTTTAAGTAGGGACCGTATTGATTCCCCCTCAAAGACAATGTCTCTAATATTATTCTTCCCCCAAAATCAACATCCTCACAGAATATCGTATTACCCGTCTCAAATATGATCCGATTAATTGGATCATAAACTTTTATTTTTATTCATAACCAATAAAGTAGCTTACATTTATTTGAGTCCAATTTTCTTTAGTAGATCCCAATGATCTAGCTTTAGTTGGACATCACCATATGTGAAACTCAAAGAGTTCTCACAACTACTTTGGTTAAAAATTTATTGAGACCATAAGTTGCAATCTTAAGTATTTCTCACATTAGTGACCATATGTTGTGGAGTTCAATTATGTCTTTTAACTGCACCATGCATACTGAATAATTTAATGCAGTGTATTATAAGACAATTCCACAGGCCTTTAGGAGAAAACAAAAGGTTATACTTTAGTTGTCTTTAGCAGCTATCTTAATGAGATTTCTTGTATTGCCCTTATACTTTATTAAGATTAAGTTTGACTTATTAGTCTCATCCTTATTGTGGAAGTTCACTCATCAAGTATAATTTTGTTGTTGACATATGGAAAACTTAATTAGCAGACTTCTTAATTATACAGAGAATTAATGCAAAATAATTATCATGCTTGCACTAAACTTTATAATATTTCAAAATTTAAATAAATTAGAATCATCTTAAAGATTCGAGCACAATATTAGTATCAAATCTTTGGACAAAAAATACTAATTTAAATGATGCTCTCATGCAGTAGTCAAATACTGACAATAAAACTGTCAAGCAATAGCCTTCCTGTGGGCCGACTTATTACTCACATGTCAAACCAAATAATTGTCACGTATTTACCACCACAGGTACTTGTGTATTTCTGCCAAATATTAATCTACCTGTGGGCCGATCAATACCCGCATGAAGATACACTTATACAACATTATTAATTGGGGACCCATCACAAGACACCTTGTGCAACATTAACCTCGTCTGTGGACAAAAAATTAACTGCAGGGGTAATCTTGGTGTAATAATCAAGTATTGATAATAAGTTCTGTCAAACAAGAGTCTATCTGTGGACCGACTAATGTTCACATGAACAATCCAAATAATTATCACATACTTATTATCACATGTATGTTATTATTCTGTCAAACTGTGCCTACCTGTGGGCCGAACACAGAACACATGAATAATTACACACCCATCTATGTAATTTCAATAAAGTCATACTTCACACACGATATTGCTGTGGCAACATGGTGCTTCGATTGACTAGATTGAAGGTTTACTAGACTAATTAAATAAATATTAAAATATTTAATTTAATTAAACGATATTTAACTGTCTCCCCAATTTAATTTAATTTTATTCCACTAACCAAATAGGAATATTAGATGATTCACTACCTTATAATGATGAAAGATCTCCTAACTTAAATAAGAATTTCAAAGCCTTATTTACAATAAATTAAACTAGGCCAATATTCTTATATTTATGTGAACATAAAACCAAATCTTGTATCAATATTGAAACATATTGGAACATCACGAATGCCACACAATCATGATAATTAGAATAATGAACTGTATCAATCATACAAAATAATTCAATCCATTAAATACCATTAATTACAATAAATTATGTCAATACATAATCATGTACCTCAACCATAACATGAAGGTGATATAAGTAATCAACTCATCATAAAAAAAATCATCAAATAATGTGCTATATGGGCAAATATCAATTAGAATTGAATGTCACGGCATATAAATCTTATTTGCCCTCTACACGAATTGAATACATGATAATGCTCACAAAACTAAAATAATTTAATTACGTAAAATGTTGCAAAATAATTAATTGGGCAAAATAAGTAACAATAAATTAAATTATTAAATTACCACACTATAGAATGCATATCATACCAACCATATTATGACATTACCAATCAATAGTCTTTTGAATGACACTACACGTTTATGTGTCAATCAATCTGCACCCACATACTTAAATGATGCAACACATGTTATACAATCAATATTTTCTAAAATTTAAGTATGAGCAATTCGATGTCAAACCAATTATTTGATGATTAAATTTTCCCATTAACCGGATCCAAAATATTTAACCATGATGTCATCAAAATCACTTAAATAATTAAAATTAATATAATTCTTAAGGTAGATTACTTGATTGAGATACACATGATACCAAATTTAAAAAGAATTTTTTTTTAACATCTCAACGACACATGAAGCAAGTATAATTCACTCACCGAAATAGTTGAAATGATAGCACCAAATTTGAAACTGATTTGTGATCCCATAAATTAATCCAAATTCACGAGTCTTAAAATAACCGAAGTTAACATCAGCAAACCGAATTTTTATCATTACATTTAAATGTGATTCCGCAGAATTCGTTCACTTGAATCGATATATAAATCTCAATTTAAATAAGGTTATTAAGATCTGAATGAGATTTTATGAATCAAATCTCTCTTTAAATCCGATAACATCTAATTGACATAAGCCAAACTTGAAACAAAAATAATGCCAATAGTTTCCCTCTCAAAATGCATAACTGAATGCAAGTACATTATATGATGTATCGATTATGCTTGAGTGGCTTACTCTAATTTATCATGAAATTAACAAAGATCGCCAGTAAAACACTTTATCACTACGGCTCATGACTATTAAGTCACTAAATTTCATAAATATCAATGTTATTGATAAATAAATTGACCAAAACACCTTATGACAGTTAGAAAAAGCTTTAAGAATACTATTAGAGTTTCTGAGAGCATTTAAGAAAAGCTTTAGTGGTTAAAATATATATATATATATATATATATATATATATATATATATATATATATATATATATATATATATATATATATATATATATATATATATATATATATATATATATTGCCTTTGGTCATGAATCCAAATGGAATTATTTCAGATTCCAAACTTAAAAAATTCTACAGAATACTCATCAAAGTGGAAATCTAAATCCGTAATAGAAAAAAATACGAAAATTTATTTCACATCTTAATATCCAAATATTAATATTACGAATCTCAGAGAATCATAAAAGGGTGGCTCTGATACCAATTGTTGGAAATTAATCCATGAAACCTTAACCCTGTTATGATTAACAAGATCTACACCATAAAGCGGAAGCGTACCTGATCCAATGAGTCTCTAGGCGGAACACAGAACACGAACTCAGGATCAGTGGTTATATGGCCTTCCTCAACTAAGCCCTTCTTATTCCTTATGGGGACCGTAGTAATCCCTCCCGATGGGGAGAAGGGAAGACGATGTGCGGCTTAGTATATTGGGGACCATAACCGGGTAACCTTATATACTACTTTTAATTAGGCCACCCATTATCACCTATTTATGTAGTATTGGGTATCTACTCAATAAACCCATATCATTTATTATTATAGCCCATGTACCTTTAACCTTAATTGGATCACTTAATTAAGTCCATAATATAATTGAATAGCTAATATAATTGCATAATAATATATTGCCCACAATTAGATTATAATGGAAATTAATAAATTTCCAACAAGGGGTGTGCACGGTGCGGTTTTGCGGTTATTTCATCAAAATTTAAATTGCATTGTTATGTGCGGTACGATTTGTCAATTAATTTTAAATTGCGGTTTGTCAAGTAAAATTTTCTATGCAATTTTATGCGGTTTTGTTACGGTTTGGCGATTTAACGGTTTATTAATTAGTAACATACTTAACCTAACAATATAATACATTTGGATACATAAATAAATATATGCGATTAATTTAAAGTGTTTCTTCACCCTTAGAAATAAAATATTAGAACATTTATCAAATTAGATAATAAGATCATAAATATATGAAATCATCGTTAGAATTTCATAAACAATTGAAATAAATATTCATAACATAAAGTAACTTGTACTAAAATTATTTTGCAATTCAAAATATTTAATCTTTATAAAATTTTTTACTCTTTCAATAATACATATATATATATATATATATATATATATATATATATATATATATATATTAAATATATTTATAATTATATAATAGAGTGCGGTGCAGTGCGGTGTAATTTTACATAAAAATCGAAATTGCACCATTCAAGCGGTGCGGTTTTTTCCAAAAAAATTAACCACGGTTTAGATAAAAAATCACTTTATGCGGTGCAACACGGTGCGGCTCGGTCGGTTTTTGCGGTTTTAAAATTTTTTTGCCCACTCCTAGTGAATGTTAAGGGGTGTTGTTATTTAATGTGTAATGGATAGTTGTATTAGTAGAGGTGTGGATCCCATTTTTTAGTTGTATTAGTAAGTGCGTGGATAAAAAAAGAAATGAGACCCTTAGGAGCGAACACTCAAAATGAAAAAATAATACCATTAAATGCAGACATAGGGATTACTCGTATTTAAAATAATTTAATAGTATATACACACCACCAAGATTATCAATTAATTCGAATTCGAAGGGGAGCATAGATTTTTAATCCTATATGAATTGTTACAGATTTATTTTTTATTCTATATTTAGCCACGCGACTCATTGAAGAGTGCGATATGAGTATTGGCGAGGATGGAGAATGGAAAGATATTTATTCTTATTTATAATATTTGAAATTAAAAATAAAAATGCAAATTTTTTTGTTATTCTCATTTATTCAATTAATATTTGAATCTTTTAATTAGTTTTAATTTACATTACTATTTTCTTTATTAATAATTTATAATATATTAACATTCTCATTTCCAAATTTAAACCAACAAATTGTGTTACACGTGAGCCCATATTTATAGGGCGGCTGAAAGTTGGGAAAAATTAAACGGGAAGCAATGCCTATATAGTTTTCAGGACTAGAGAGTTGATTTATTTAATCTTCTAAATGATGTGATAATATTTGACATTAATGTTGGTTGTGCTAATTGATTGCGCTACTTTATTTGTTTGTACTTCTCTTAAATACTGCTATGTACTTTCAATATGATCTCTAACTATATATTTGAAGAAAAAAAAAAAAAACGATCTCCAAAAACTCTTTAAATAAGAAATAATCTATAATTTAAAGATTCATGCATAAAAATATATCTGCAAAAATATCTTTAAAATAACATTTTTTTTATATAATTGATTTGACTCTTTAAATTTGAAGAGTCAGACTAACTCTTTAAAATTAAATGCATTGAGATTTTCACTACTTCCAATACTTTGAAAGATTCAATTGATTATTTATTGTTTTGCATTATAATGCAATATTGTTATTTCACTTTGATTTTATTGTTAAAAAAATAGATTCTTTTCAACTTTCATTAAAATTATATTTAAATAATATTAGTATTAGTAAACATCCATTTTTTTAAAAAAATAGGAAGGAATAATACGTTGATTTTATTTTTTAATATTATAAAACTATGATTATTTTATGTTATAAAAAATATTTAGATCTATAAGAATTCATGTGGAGGAAAATTATAAAACAAATTAATAGTGGAAACAAAAAAAATATAAAAAAACAAATGTAATAAATAAGCATTGGGAAAAGAATAAATATAAAGAAGTTGTTGGAGATGAAAAAAAATACAGCTCTCTATATTTTAAAGATTCTTTATTTTACCCAAAATCCTCTCCAAATTATACATAATTTATTGGAGAAGATGCTCTAAATTTCTAAATGCCCTTGATTTAAGAGCAGTCTTGTGTGAAACTTTTTACGATGAGTGAGATAATTAATTATTTTTTATTAGAGATATTATCATATTTTTTTAAAATTTTTATTTATAAAATAAATTATTCATAAAATAATTCGTAACATAGTTATTAATTTTCAACAATTAAATACTCCCTCTGTTCCGCCATAAGAGTTACATTTTACTAATTAAGCGTCTCGCTACAAGAGTTACATTTTCTTTTTTTAGAAGATGATACTCACATAAATCAATCACTTTATTTATGTCCCAAAATGCACAGAGTGTGTAAGGGTACAACATTTTGTTCCAAAAGGTATACACTTTAATTCATAAGGGTATACCATTTTGTTCTAAAAGATATACACTTTTATTAAAAAAAATTCCAAAAAATAAAGGGTACACATCCTAATATTAAAGGATATATCATTTAATGCTAAAAGGTATCTAGACGCATAGTAACCCGGGACACACAAGTTTTAGCCATTTAACAAATAAAATTTACAAAATACTCCCTCCATCCCATAATATTTTTCTCACTTTCCTCATTTGTTTGTCCCACAAAACCTTTCACCCCCAAAAAAGGAAACACCACTTTATCCAACAACCTCAAAAGTTACTTTAATTTCAAATTTGCAACTCCTTTTTCACACACATATCATTACTTTATACTTTTTATTACCTAAAAATACTACAATACCCTCCAAAGTCAATAAAGTTGGTCAAAAAGTGTAACTTTTCTTAAACAATGTAGAACAGTAAAGGTTAAAAGTTTTCCGGGACGGAGGGAGTATTAACTATGCACTCATAATTGTAAAAAATTGATACTCCATTTCTAATTACTAATTCAGATAATTGTACTCTAATCATTTAAAAAGACAAAATATTTTATAGTACAGATACTTATGTGAAACTTTTTTATACCCTCTCATTCCCGGAGATATTGATACATTTTTTTGGCACGGAAATTAAAGAGTATAATAATTTAATGTAAAGTGAAGTGAGAGATATAATATTTAATGTGTAGTAAGTAGTTGTATTAGTGGTGAGTGTGATGTGTGTGTGGGCCCATGTAAATTAATAAATTATTTTTGTATGAGTCTCATATTCTTAAAAAAGAAATATGTCAATTTTTGTGGGATAACTCAAAAAGTAGAATGTATCAATATCTTTATGACGAATAAAGTAGAAGATATTCCAAATAAAATGTAATACTTGTAATATTTTATATGTCCCTAATATTTATGCACATTTTTCATTTTGAGTCATTCCATATATTTTTACTAATTTCATTAATAGTAATAAAAATACACTATAGATTTTACATTTTTTACAAATGGGTATTCATCAATCCCAAAAATTTTAATTTATTTTTTATAATTTATTTATAATTTCTAATAATTTTATTTATTTTTTTCTTTTTAAATTTCCAACTGACCCATACTTTTTCATAACATTAGGCTTAGAGCTATATATGCATAATCATGATGATAATTAAAGGAAATAGTATAAATAATACTCACTCTATCCCGGAACAAAGTATACCTTTACTTTTGCACGTAAATTATGGAATTTAATATTTTTATATATAGTGAATTAAATGAAATAATATTTTAATGTATAGTGGGTAATAGTATTAGTGTAGTGTGTGGGCCCATATAGATATAATAATTAATTTGTATAAGTTCATTTATTAAAAATTAAAATATATAGTACTACCTCCGTCCATCCTTAATCTAGCTATTCTATTATTTTGGGTCTTCCACCCTTAATCTATTCATTTTTTTTAGATAATTAAAAAATATGGGACACACACCCTCCACTAATAAAGCTACCTACCACACATAAAATAATAATACTCTTTAATTCACGTGCAAAAAGCAAATGGATACATTAACAATGGCTGGAGGGAGTATTTTGTTTTGGAACGGACCAAACTGATAAAAGTGTATACCTCATATTGGGACGGAGTGAATATATAACTAAAAATTAAATTAAATGAAAAATATTTAACTAGATGGACTAACTCACCTGGTCATTGAGCTACTCACTTTAGTGAGTGACTTAGATCGATTTTCTTTGGGAATGAATTAAGAGAGTTATAAGGTGTGACTTAGTGACGCAGGTTCGATTCCTAGATAAGGTATATATCTGTATGAAAATTACTCATATAATTGAAGTTAATATAAGTGAACAGAACCATAATGAGAATGAAGGGTACATTTATTCCAAATTTCCACATAATCATCACATACATACATGTATACTTGTATTTGACATGGTAGAAGGTATGGTATAATTTTGAATATATAAAACATGTGTTTAGTGTTCCATAAAACTCATTTACTGTTTGATCTAGTTAAAGTTAAATTGCAGCATCAGCGATTAAAATTATGTATGCCTCACAATCTAGATATAACATATGAACCCAAAATTAATGCGACTAAAATTAAATTCCATAATTACAAAAAGAAACCAAACCAAACCAAATGCGAGTAATTAAAATAGTAGAAAAAGAATCCAACAACATGTGATTACTAAACTTCAATTTGTTTTGTTAGCGATGTTTAATTCCGTGAAAAAAAAAACGGTTGCAAAAAGCTAACCTACCTATCAATCATGGGATTCACCCCACATCTTCAAAAGATACCTCTCGCATTTGCCACATGTCCCATTCCCATTGTCGAACAGATCTGAGCTGGCACTCTTGGCCTTGGGCCCCACATTGGTCCCACCACCTTGTTTGAGGTTGTGTCTGTATTCCAATGCAACCTGTTCAAACACTTCTACTTCGAACATGTTCACCTCCAATTTTGGTTTCATTTTGTCCCTCACGAATGCAAATGGGAGTTGGTCTCTTGGGTTAAATCCTTCTAGTTCATTGAATATTAGGCAAGAATATAGATTGCTTGCCACACTGTGTTTTCTCAATATAAGAGCACTGTCTGGAACATCTGCATTGTGTAAACAAATTTATGATTATTTAATCCCGACTGACGTCACATGCCACGATAGTTTATTGAAAAAGTTAGGTTGTTGCTAAGATTATTATATCCATCTTATTTGTAATATTGGCAATTCGTAAAAAAATCTTTCAAAATTGGACATCACATTTTGGTGTTGATTAACACTAACGCAAAATTTGAATCATGTTTTGGTCGTTTATTGTTTACCATACGAGATATAACATCAAAATATATAGATGATTCCAAATGGAAAATATGCTGAACAAATATTTGGAGAAAGCGATTGTCAAAAAGCACCCTGATGAAAGCATGGCTATAGTTTTAGGAAGCTTGAAAACAAAGAATTAATCAAGTGGGAATGGATGGGTTTAAAGCAAAGCAAGAATGATGTACCTGTGGGATAAGGCTTGTCTGAATTCCATGGTTGCAAGCCATTCTCACAGTAGGTCTCCATCTGAATCTTGAGTGCATTCACATCCCACCATTTCTTCCACCTGGCAGTAGCCATTGCTTCTTCCATGGTGTGCTCGAAGAAGGGGTGTTTGGAAATAGCCATATCCACATTCTTCACTACCACCAGAGAATGGATCAACAGAAACGGGTCGACCATCAGCTGGAGCTTCGCATCCACCCAGATGCTGTATTTTGAGTTGGGAAAGAGGCGATGGATTAGGTATTTGGGAATCACACCGTTCATTGCGGGATTCTCGTACAACTGGTCGCTCCATACCCGGATGATCCTCCATGCTCCGATCTTGAATTCTTTCGACCTTCTTGATACCAAATTGTGGAACTGTAATCTTCTCACTGTTGCTTCGTCTACAAACATGAAGAAACACGCATGATCCAAGGTTTTGGATCCCAGGCCCCTGGGTTGTCGGATTTTGTCGTGATCGTTGAATATTGCTGACGCCACCACCAATCCGCCGCATTTCTCCATTGAAGAACGATCTGCAATTCAAGAAACGCCGTCGTATTCTTTAATATCATCGTCATCAAGAATCAAGAATTTCTCTCACTCACCAGAGGGAGTAACTGGAAAGCGTGTGAAGAATCCACATGGGATTTCGATTCCATTATCGAAATGATCGAAATAAGATATTCTCTTCTGAAAATCGAAACTCCCACCAAAACTCTCTGCATTGCCTTGCATGTACTTCAGGGGCAACCCCGCCGTGGAATTGGCAAACAAATTTTGGAATTCCTCCAAAACATCCCAATAATCTAACAACATCATGCACAAAAACAACATTACATTAATATGCAAAAAGAAAAAGAAAAAGAATGGTTAGAATACCTGAGAAAAAAACAGGGGAGGTGCATGAGGAGCGAGTGGTGGAAAGGGCGTGTTTGTGTTGGCCGTAGGAGAGAGGGTAAGAAAAGAGTGGGCCCTGAAGAGGGTCGAATGGGGATGATCGGAAAATGCATCTGGCGGCGGAGAAAGTGAAGTAGACGGCGAGGAATAGGGCGGAGAAGAGGTAGAGCAGAGAGAAACAGAGGAGTTTTGATTGGAAGATGAGTGGCGATGAGAACTTCATTTAACAATCATGCTAATTTCTAGCAACCACTCACCTCATCCCATCATATACTATACACGCTATCAAATCCTTCTCTTTTACTTATATTTAATTTAATTATAAATGTTATTTTTTTTATAACTTTACGTAAAGAAGGCTGATTAGCCTTGGTTAGCACAGAAAATAATATTATGATACAAAAGGTGGGGCTTTCTATCAACATAACTTGTATGGTGTAGCCATCATCTGGTCCAATTAATTATCATGCCTAGATTATTACAATTTCTTTTTCTACTTTAAGATCATAGCTTCATCTTGTTAAGTTATTTGAAATTGAAAATTTAACGATGAATTTGTGAGTTATCTTGTGTATAATGAGTATGGTGTGATTTTTTTTATAATTTTTTTATGATAATATTAAAAAAAAAAGGTCGGATTTAATAAGTATTTATTAGTAGAGGCCCACAAATTAGAAATAGCCTAGCTTAAGAACAAAAGAATAGGCTGCGGCGTTTAAGGGTGAAACAAAACCAACCGATTTAAAACTTAAACAAATCCAATTTAATAAATTGAACGAGAGTGTATTGTAAAAACTAATAGATTATACAAAATTGTAATGAAAAAAAAACAAAAAAACTTACCAACAATAGTGGTATTATATTTGTAGTGAAACAAAAACTGTAGCCCGATCGAACTAGAGAGAGACCATGAGTAATTTAAAGAAAGAGAGCTCAAACTGACCTACTAGAAAAACTGTGAATTGTAAATGGGTCGAGATATTGAACTCCACGCGCGTGGAAATAAAATTGTTGATATTTGCTCCCAAACTCAGACTTCTCAAGACAAGTTCGTGAATGGGTTGAACTCAAGCTTTTGATCCTTGCCCCGAACTTAGACTTCGTTGTAAACGATGTAGATTGATTTTGGAGATGGCGACTAAGATTAAGTTAGGTTAAAGAAGATAAAAAATTGTAAACTATATAGATTGAATTTGGAGGTGGCAAGAAGAGTGAAGATAAAGAAAAATAAACTTGAAAAGTTGTTGAGGTGATAAGAAAGAATGGACTGTTGAGGACGTGGGGTGATAAACGTATAAATAGAGGTTCCACGCGACATGTGTTTTTTTATATTAGTAGAATAGATGTTCCACACGATGTGTTTTTTATACGGGCAGAATCTCATACGTATAAATAGAGGTTCCACGCGACACGTTTTTTTATACTAGCGGAACAGAGGTTCCACACGACACGTGTTTTTTATACTGACTGGCAGAACCTCACACGTATAAATAGAGGTTCACACGACACGTGTTTTTTTATACTAGCAGAAGAGAGGTTCCACACGATACGTATTTTTTATACTGGCAGAATTTCACACGTATAAATAGATGTTTTACACGACACGTGTTTTTTTTCCTTCATGTTACTGCACATCGAAGTAATAAGATATTCGCATAACCTCCTCACACGTACAAATAGACGTACCAAAAATTAATAATTAAACATAAAATGATAAAAATACAAATTAAATGAGTTATATTACATGATATAATATATACATATCTTAAATTATTTGATTTGCTTTGCAAAAATCTAATTCATTTTAAAGGCTTTAACGAATATCAGTTCATTGTAGGCTTTAATTGGTTGTATAATTAAGATTGTTTATAGTAATTAATTTCTGTAATTTTATTATAATTATATTTTTATTATTATTATTTTATTAAAGGTTAAAATTGCAAAAATATAAATAAATGAGATTTAAGAAAAATGAAAATAGATGCATAGTCCGAAATGAGTCTATTTTTAAAGTTAAAACAAATGAAGACAGAACAAACTAAAAATTTCAACTTAGATTTTTCGGCTCATATTCAAAACTTTTACCCCATTTGTTAACTAGACCAGCATACATCTAATTTGGAAGCCCAAATGGAATTCAACAGCAAGGCCCAAAACTCCATTTCAATTCCAGCCGGCCCAATTTTTGCTTGTTTAGTGAGCTTAAGTGGATTCTTCATGCTAATCCCATGGCATATAAGTTGGGCCAGCATTTTATTAAAGTAGCAGTAAGCTATGACCAAGCAGTTAGTTTAGAATATAATTTCAAAGTGTTTATAATGTTATGAATGTTATATTCAACTATGAAATAATTGAAAGTATGAGAGAGAAGATTCAAAGTATAAGAGATAGTGTATATTTGATTTAGAAAATATATTTAATATGAGTAGATATTAGAGCAATTAGAGAGTGGAATTTTGTGGGTTTGAAATTTGAGTTTTTAATCCTATAAAAACTGAGTGGCATTTGTATAACTAAATAAAATTTTAATTAATAATCCGTGAACATTACAAGTAGCCATATACTATTTAGAATTGGGCTTAATTGTGGCATGAACACATTACTGAGGCTGACAAGTCCATATATTTAGAATTGGGCCACACATTTTGATGGTTAGTAACCTTGGTCCTACAATTCAACTTAACCATTTTATTTGTTTAACAAATTAAAATAAAAATTACTTATCAAAATATTTTATCGAACTTCTACAATATAATATTAAATATTTATTTTTTTATTGAATTTTCATTTTTCTAAAAATTTTAATATAAACGACACCCAATTAGAAGAATATTAATATAATTTTTATTTTTTATTTTTTGAAAGAAACAAAAACGAGTGAACTGGATACACTGTTTCATTAAAAATATTCATTAAGTATGAACACTTGGTTTTTTTAATTAAACAATTAGTGAGATTACATCTTAATTTTTATTTATAATAAAAGTTCGACATATAGAGCAGTGAGTTAATTAAAGTTAGAAAGTACACGACCCATGAAAAGAACTGCACAGAGGTTATGTTGGAGCAGTAAGTTAAATTAGAGTTGAAAAGTAGATACTTATGTTGAAATGATAAGCTTAACCCACATATAATTAGAGGTATATAGCACACGTTTTTTATTTTTTTTTTAATTTATGAATATAATATGAAATTTTTTATAAAAATCGATGTTGAGATTGTAATAGTAATCAGAGCAAACTGTGGTTACTTGTACTTTAATTTTATGCAAAATTTACTTTTTAATCTATTTCTTCTTTATAAAATGAATTACTTCTTGAATTCTAATTAAAATAAAAATAATTATTTTATATATTGGTAATTTTTTTAACCCAAAAATTAATAATTAAACATAAAAATGATAAAAATACATATTAGTAATACTCCTACTTAATTTATACATTACAATATCTTTAGTGAGTGAGTCTCTTGTGTGCCCGGACACATGAATTTAGATCCGTGACCCTTTGTAATTTTCGTGCCCATTTACAATTTAAACTCCCTAACAATATATAAGTTTAAATAGAATAGGGAGAAGAATTATTGTGTTCACATGGGGACACGGACCGTGTTCCTAGGAGCTTTTGTCATCTTTAGTTATGGTAAACCCTGGGCCTCTAATGCTCTTATTATGTGAATGAACTGATATCATTTATGGGTATAATTTTTCATGTAATGAATTACCAAAGAAGATGAATTGTGATATTGAATAATTATATTATGTTTATTAAAAATTATTTTGTGCACTTGGATGTACCGTATACACATTTTAAAAAATTTATACACTTATTAATAACTAATAAATACATTTTAAAAAAATTATACACATATTAATAACTAATAAATAAAAATGTACACATTTTTTTAGCAATTTTTTTTAGTTTATTTAATGAAAAACTGAATGTAAAAAAATAATATAATTATTAAGAAATATATATATGCTTTTGAAAAAAAAAATTTGTGGATATCAACTCATGACTGTGTTTAGTAAGATAAACTTTCCGTGCAACATAATCCACCATCCTCTCACCCCAATATAAACCCCTTGTGTTTAGTAAGATAAACTTTCCATACAAAGTAACCCACCATCCTTTCAGTCAAATATAAACCCCTTTATGTTTAGTAAGATAAACTTTCCATGCAACATAGCCCATCACCTCAATATAAACTCCATCACCTCTTCAATCCTAAAATAACAAACCATAACTTCCATTCCACTCATCTCTCTCCCCTACCACTCTTTCTCTATCCAATTGATCCATCGTTTTCGTGATGGTGCTAGTTTCTCACCATGCTCTTAAAGACCTTACCAACATTCTTACTTCATGCAGACCCACGTCCAATGTTAATGTTTTCAACGATGTTCCTGTTATTGACTTCCGCTCTCCAAATGCCAAAACTCTTATAGTTAAGGCATGCAAAGAGTATGATTTTTTTAAACTAACTAACCACGGCGTCTCCATTGAATTTTCGGCCCAGCTGGAGGAGGAGGCGCTGAATTTCTTCAAGCTGTCCCAGCAGGAGAAAGATATGTTGGGACCACCGAACCCGTTTGACTACGGGAGTAAGAACATCGGCCGCAACAACAACGTTGGGTGGGTGGAGTACTTCATGTTCAGCATCAACCCGAAACTCATCTCGTGCAACCCGCATGCCATCATACCTAGCTTTTGTTTACTCATTATGTGTACTCCCTCAGTCCCATCCTAATGGTTACATATTTCCTTTTTGGGCGTCCCATCCTAATGATTACATTTTCCTTTTTAGCATATGTGACCCACACAAATTAATTACTTCTCTCTCCATGGACCCACACATCACACTAATACACCTACCCACTTTACATTAAGATATTATTTCTCTCACCTAAATACATATTAAAATACTATATTCATTAATCCACGTGCAAAAAGCAAACGTAACCATAAGGACGGGACGGAGGGAGCATGTATTGGTACAGGGAGCTGGTGAAGGAGTATGTGGTTACAATAAAAAATATGACCTGTGAGGTGGTCGAAATGATCACCAAGGAGATGGGAATGGAGTCGGACACTCTGAGCTGAATGATCAGAGATGAAAACAGCGATTCCTGTTTGAGACTGAACCACTACTCGACTTGAGGTGATGACCAACGGGAGGTTTCAAAGTGATGGCTGACTCTTACAGTGCAAGGGTGTCGATGATAGACTTCGAAGAACCACCCCTTGCAAGTAAAAGTCTGATGGATTATGTCATTAATAGGACTTCTACGCAATTTTCGTATATCAATTTTTATGCCACAGACACGTAGGAGGGGAAAGAATTTCAACATTCCCCCTACGTGTCAATAACACATAGAATCCAAACCGCTTCAATACTATATTTGAACTCGAATCCAACGTCACTAATCTTCCATGAGAAATAGTGCAAGGGATCAATTCCTGATCTATGCTGTCAAGCCTGAAACAAAATAGAAAATAAAAAATGAAAAATATATTAAATTTTGGAAGTATGAATTCTTCTGAGATTACATTTAGATTGAGGGATACAAAATGACTACGAATTAGAAATAGCCTAACTTAATAAATTGGGACAACGTCTCAAGAGTTAATTTCTGTAATTTTATTATTATTATTATTATTACATTATTATATATTATTATTTTGTTAAGGGTTAAAATTGCAAAGATATAAATAAATGAGATTTAAGAAAAATGAAAATAAATGTAAAGTGAGAAATGAGTCTATATTTAAAGTTAAAACAAATGAAAATAGAAAGACAAAACAAGCTAAAATTTTCAACTTAAATGTTGCGGCTCAAATACTAAACGTTTACCCTATTTGTTAACTAGACTAGCCCACATTTAATTTGAAAGCCCAAATAGAATTCAATAGAGAGGCCCACCACTTCATTTCAATTCCACCAGCCCAATTATTGCTTGATTAATGAGCTTAGGTGGATTCTTCATGCTAATCCCATGTCGTGCCAACATTTTATTAAATTAGCAGCAAGCTAGGTTTGCTAAAAAGCCACACTATTATAATATTTTATTTAATATATAAAATATTGATTTTTTAATATAATTTTATATTAAAAATTAAAATATTGATATTATCAATGATATCATTATTTTTACCCTTTATTACTATCGTAATATTCATTATGCTCAACACATTTTTAAAAATAAAAAAAAAACTGTATTATCATGTTTAATAAATTAGATTTTAAGTAAATGACATTTATGATTAGATTAAAAAATAATTCGATCAAAATTTTGGATAAAAGAATAAGTAACATGGACATTTAAGATGTTGAAACAAAACCAACGATTTCAAAGCGATTTAAACAAACACAATTTAAAAAATTGAGCGAGAGTGTATTCAAATTAATAGATTGAACAACAGTGAAAAAACTTACTGAGCACCAGTGGTATTCTGTTTGTCGTGACAAAAATACTCTTACATGACGAGCACTCGTTCGATAGTGCAACTCAAACCTATAAATACAAATTACTAAAAGAATTAACCACACGTAGGCTTCATGGAAAGAAACAAACTCAAAAACGCCACTCTAGCCCATAAACGATGATCGAACTAGAAGAGACTTGAGCATTTTAAAGAAAGAGGGCTCAAACCTTGTTTTTTGAACTCTTAAAAACTACTTCGTGAATGGTTTAAGATATTGAACTCCAAGTGAACCATTGGAAATCCAGCTTTTAATCTTTGACCCTCGAACTCCGAACTCAAACGACAAGAAAGACTGCAAATCGGCTACACAATTGGGAATAGAGCCGACTCAAACTCAAATCTCTGCGTTGACCGGCTAAAAAAATTAAAAGTTGCAAACTAGATTGATTTTTGGAGATGGGCGACAGAAAAATAGGTTAAGGCAAAGATGATAAAAAGTTATAAAATTAAATAGACAAAATTTGAAGATGGAAAGAACAGTGAACGAAAATGAAGAAAAGAGACGGAAAGCAAATAAGAGGATGAGAGTGCACTGAAATGAGAAAGTACTTACATATAAATAGAGGTTTCATACGTGTAGATGAGAAGGAGTGGTGAAGTGATAAGGTTCTTGTGGATTGTATACGTTCCGCGTGTATGCACACGTTTTTTTTTTTTTTCTAGTTGGCTGTACACATTCCGCACGTATGCTTGCACACTTGTTTTTAAATATTAAAAATTTATTGAAATATATGAATAAGATATGAAATTTTTATAAAAATCAATATGGAGATTGTAACAAAAATTATGGCAAATTGCTACTGAATTTATGCTTTAATTTTACTAAAATTTACTCTTTAATTTACTACTCTTTTAAATAAAAATACTTATTTTTTATGATATGTTAGTAATTTTTTATGCAAAAATTAATAATTAATATAAAAATAAAAAAAATGAGTTATATTCCTAATTAATATAACAACCAAAATATAATAGCAAAGGTACCTACAATTAAATTGTAGGTGCTCCTAGTGATTTATGATGGAGGACAAATTGATTAATTTGCTTTGCAATGATGTAATTCATTTTAGAGGTATGATTCGAATTTTCGATTTAATCCATTTTGCATATAATTTGTGCAATTAATGCATAGCAGATATTATGGAGGCTATCACCGATTTTAACTTAGTATTTCATTTAATATTTTATCTTCGTTCCGGACTTATATTTAACAATATCGTAGATACGGAGTTTAAAAAATATTATTTTTTATCAATTTTATTAACTTTTTAAGGGTACGTAGTATTTTTAGGTAATAAATAAATTATAAAGTATGTTATGTGTATTTCATGGGAATGATATTTTGAAATTAAGATAATTTTTTAAGTGGTTGGTTAATGTTAATTTTTTTTTGTTTGAATGACGAATAAAAAAGAATAATGTGAAGATATGTGTGATAATAAGGGAGTACTCTTTAAATAAATGACTTATGCCATTAATGCTTCTTAAATTAATACCACAAATCCATTACTTGTGAATATAATTTTTCATGTTATAAAGTGTCAATTAAACATGAAATTGTGAAATAGAAATTCAATTTTTGCAATTATATTATTAAAGAATGTTTATATCAGCTTGGTGTCTAGTAAGAAGGCAAAAATTTGTATGTTCTCATGGACACACCATGCCCATGGGAATACAAGCATCTCCCTCCATATTCTATTTAACCCTATGTATTTTTAGAAGTTCAAATTGCAAAGGGGCACGGTGTTCCGGGGACACAAGAGCCTCACTCACCCATGGTTTGGTTTGAATTCAAATACTGTAAATCATTAGTGTACACGGAAAACACTTGGTGCAAATTGGATATATGTCTAATCCTGTGATCATTTTTAATTCTATTATATTTTATGTATTATTATAATTTAAATTTAAAAAAAATTAAAATATTTACACCGTAAACCGATTCATATGCGTGTAACTCTAGGACACAAACACTATTTTGAATAGAATGGAAGCAAATTAAGAATATTTATGAGACTAAATATAGAAAATTTAACTAACTTAATCCTAGACAACGTATTCACGTACGTCATTTCCTTCACGCTTAAGGGTTATAGGGCAGGTACATTTAAAATTATTTTATTTGAATTTTAGGAATCCATGTGAAGCGGTTACATTGAATAAGAAAATTGTCTGTAACAAACGTTGGAAAAGAAATATGTATTGAATGACAATACATGAATAATATTGAGACTAGAAACTTCAAAAAAATATATAAATAATATTCCATCCGTCCTAAACTTATGTTCACCACAAAAAAAAAAAACTTCACATTAACCAACAACCTCAAAAGTTATTTTAATTTTAAAAATATCAATCTCACCTAACACACATAATATACTTTATAATTTATTTATTATCTAAAAATACCACAATACCCCTAAAAAATCAATAAAGTTGTCAAAAAATAACTTTTCTTAAACTCCGTATCTACAGTGTTGGTGAACTTAACTATGAGACGGAGGGAGTAACTTGTTTTCGACGTCATTGGTGCAGTGAGAGGTGTGACAGAACATGAAACGTGGATGTAGATGCACCCGTGGTACACCATATCAGCCTCTTGTGCTATCATCTCTATTCATCCAATTGAAACCTCTCATCACGTGTAATGAATACTAATCTCTTCCCACTTCTAAAATTAGTATATGGAATTTATAATTCATGTCTCCATGCTAACAAACTAATTAATGTTGTCATTTCCAACCTCCACCCTTCTCAATGTCTTTCGCTAACAAACTAATTAATGTTGTCATTTCCAACCTCCACCCTTCTCAATGTCTTTCGCTGCTCTTAAAGACCCTTCCAACATACTTACTTCATGCAAATCCACGTACAACGTTAATGTTTTCAACGATGTTCCTGTTATTGACTTCCGCTCTCCAAATGCCAAAACTCTTATAGTTAAGGCATGTAAAGAGTATGGCTTTTTCAAACTAACCAACCACGGCGTCTCCATGGAATTCCTGGCCCGGCTGAGGAGGAGGTGTTGAATTTCTTCAAGCTGTTCCAGTCGGAGAAAGCACCAAACCCGTTCAACTACGGTAACAAGAACATCGGCCGCAACAGCAACGTTGGATGGGTGGACTTCATGTTCAGCACCAACCCGAAACTCATCTCATGCAACCCGCACACCATCATACCTGGACTTTTGTTCACTCATTACGTGTATGTATTGGTGCGGTGAGCTGGTGAAGGAGTATGTGGTTACAATAAAAAACATGACCTGTGAGGTGGTCGAAATGATCACCTAGGAAATGGAATGGAGTCGGACACTCTGAGCAGAATTATCAGAGATGAAAACAGCGACTCCTGTTTGAGACTGAACCACTACCCGACTTGAGGTGATGACCAACGGGAGGTTTCAGAGCGTAAAACACAGAGTGATGGTTGACTCTTACAGTGCAAGGGTATCGTTGATAGACTTCGAAGAACCACCACTTGGGGACTCCATGCAAGTAAAAGTCTGATGGATTATGACATTAATAGGACTTCTGCGCCATTTTCGTACATCATCTTTGTGTCATAGACACGTAGGGGGAAAGAAATTCAACATTCCCCCTACGTGTCAATAACACCGAGAATCCATACCGCTTCAATACTATATTTGAACTTGAATCCAATGTCACTAATCTTCTCTGAGAAATAGTGCAAGGAATCAACTCCTGATCTGTGCTGTCAAGCCTGAAACAAAAGAGAAGAGAAAATGAAAAATAAAAAACATGTTAAATTTTGAAATTACGAACTCTCGAGATTACATTTAGATTGAGGGATATGAAATGACTATGAATTAGAAATAGCCTAATTTGAGACAACGTCGCAAAAATTAATTTCTTTAATTTTATTATTATTATTATTATTATTATTATAACATTATTTATAAATTATTATTTTGTTAAAGGTTAAAATTGCAAAAATCTAAATAAATGAGATTTAAGAAAAATGAAAATATATGTAAAGTAAAAAATGAGTCTATATTTCAATTCAGTGCCTGAAATATATGTTAACTATCACTTTAAGGTTCAAATTAAATTTTTTATCAATTCGGGGCCTGATTTATATGTAACTATCAATTAAAGGCTTAAAGTCTTAACACCGTCTATTGTTTTAACGAATGCGCTCGGTCGGCGTTCAAACTTTCCAAGCAAGGAATTATTTTTCAAATTCCTGCAAATGGATTTTTTATGAAACGAAATTTGATTTTGGCATGCACACACCAGAAATCCACTAATATTTGTAATGGACAGAAATCCATTAATCTTTGTAATAGAAAGAAAAGGAACCCGATGAACACTACTCTTGCCGATCAAGAAGAAAAAATAATTCCAAAATATAAATATCTGCACTCATCAGCTAAATTTCTTAAATTATCTCTTAATTATTTCAAAGGAATTGAGCAGCAGGAATTATCTCTTAATTACACTTCAACCTTTTAACTTTTTTGGACTGACGATGCCGCCGTCTAAAACGGAGATCACCAACCTATAACTCTTATCGGCAACCACTTGTGACTTTCTCTTGACGACGAATTTCGCAACCATCACTACCTCCTTCGCATTAGGATCACTGTCAACCGCCGACCTTGGCAGCCATCGCCGGAACTGCAACCGAGAAATATCGAACAAAATCAGGAAGCCATGGTTTTCAATTTCTAAAATAGAGATGTCATTCGAAGGGAAAAGAGATGCAAGGATGACGAAGACGACAACGTATCAGCGCTCGATAATGGCAACAAGAGCACATCGATTTTTTTCATCACTGCCACCGTGTTGGCAGTAGCCTAGACGTCGCGACGGGGAAGGAGGCGTAGCAGCGCCACACTAATTCAAGAATATATTCATCTTTTCTTATTGATTAATTACTTAAATTTATTTAATTATTTAAAATTAACTTGTTGCCACAACAACTTCGGTTAAAAGAACATTTAACAGTGTTAGGGTTTTGAGCCTTGAATTGATAATCCGAATCGATAAAAAAATTAATTCAAGCCTTAAATCGATAATTAACGTATATTTCAGGCCCTATATTGAAAAAAACTCCTTAAATTTAAAACAAATGAAAATAGAAGGGCAAAACAAGCTAAAATTTTCAACTTAAATGTTGCGGCTCAAATACTAAAAGTTTACCTCATTTGTTAACTAGACTAGCCCACATTTGATTTGGAAGCCCAAATAGAATTCAATAGAGAGGCCCACCACTTCATTTCAATTCCACCAGCCCAATTATTGCTTGATTAATGAGCTTAGGTGGATTCTTCATGCTAATCCCATGGAGTGCCAACATTTTATTAAATTAGCAGCAAGCTAGGTTTGCTAAAAAGCCACACTATTATAATATTTTATTTAATATATACAATATTGATTTTTTAAATATAATTTCATATTAAAAATTAAAATATTGATATTATCAATGATATCATTATTTTTATCCTTTATTACTATCGAAATATTCATTCTGCTTAACACATTTAAAATATATATATATATATTATCATATTTAATAGTAATTCGATCAAAAATTTGGATAAAAGAATAAGCAACATGGACATATAAAATGTTGAAACAAAACCAACGACTTCTAAGCTGTTTAACAAACACAATTTAAACAATTAACCGAGAGTGTATTTAAATTAACAGATTGAACAACAGTGTATTGATTTGAAAAAACTTACTGGCAGCAGTGGTACTCTGTTTATTGTGATAAAAATAAACTTACGTGATGAACTGCAACTCAAACCTGTAAATACAAATTACTAAAAGTATAAGCTAAGGGTAGGTTTCATGGAAAGACTCAAACTCAAAACGCCACTCTACCCATGATCGAACTAGAAGAGACTTGAGTGATTTAAAGAAAGAGAGCTCAAACCTTGTCTTTTTGAACTCTTAGAAACTACTTCGTGAATGGTTTGAGATATTGAACTCCAAGCGAACCACTGCAAATACAGCTTTTACCCTTGAACTCCGAACTCAGACTAAGACTAGATAACAAAAATTGTGAATCGACTACGCGCTTGGGAATAGAGCTGACTCAAACTCAGATCTCTGCGAGATAAGTTCGTAAATGGATCGGCAAAAAGAATTAAAAGTTGCAAACTATATATAGATTGATTTTTGGAGATGGGCGACTGAAAAATAGGTTAAGGTAAAGAAGATAAAAAGTTGTAAAATTAAATAGACTGAATTTGAAGATGGAAAGAACAGTGAATGAAAATGAAGAAAAGAGACGAAAATCAGATTACAGGATGAGGGTGCACTGTCTCATGATAAAGTAAACCAGATATAAATAGAGGTTTCGTACGTGTGTAGATGAGAATGAGTTGTGAACTGATAAAGTTCTCGTGGATTGTATACGTTCCGCGTGTAAGCATACGTATTTTTTTTTAAATAAATAGAGGTTTCGTAAATAGAGGTTTCGTATGTGTGCAGATGGGAAGGAGCGGTGAAGTGATAATGTTCTAGTTGGCTGTATACATTCCGCACATATGTTGCACACGTGTTTTTAAATATTAAAAATTTATTGAAATATATGAATAAGATATGAAATTTTTATAAAAATCAATATGGAGTGTAACAAAAATTATGGCAAATTGCTACTGAATTTATACTTTAACTTTACTAAAATGTACTCTTTAATCTACTACTCTTTTAAATAAAAATACTTATTTTTTATGATATGTAAGTAATTTTTTACGCAAAAAATAATAATTAAATATAAAAATGATTAAATGAGTTATATTCCTACTTAATTTAGTAGAATTAAATCTTTAATCTATTACTCTTTTAAATAAAAATAATTATTTCTTATGATATATATTAGTAAAATTTTAACCAAAAAATAATAATTAATATAAAAATGATAAAAATACAAATGAGTTATATTCCTACTTAATTTAACCTGTTCAACATGATATATGTACCTTACAATATTTTTAGATATGGTGTATTACCCCAATCGGTGGAAGTATTAAATTGTAGAATTAGTTGGAAGTGTTAAATTGGATTTTGGATGTTCAGTTACATTTGATATTATATCTTTTATTACACGTGTTATATGAGTGACACGTGTACGGGAAAAAAAATCACAACTATTATTTTAGAGTTTTAACCTTTCCTTTAAGGATGTATGTTTAATTATATTATACATATAAATCATCAAATGATATGAAATAAAAGATGTAACACTAAAATATAATAAAAAAAGCGAACCAATTAAATTATAGGTGCACTAGGAGTGATTTATGATGGAGGACAAATTGTTTAATTTGCTTTGCAATGATGTAATTCATTTTAGAGGTAAGATTCGAATTTTCGATTTAAGCCATTTTGCGTATAATTTGTGCAATTAATGCATAGCAGATATTATGGAGGCTATCACCGATTTTAACTTAGTATTTCATTTAATATTTTATCTTCGTTCCGGATTTATATTTATCATACAATAGAAATGGAGTTTAAAAAAAAAAATTTTTTATCAATTTTATTGATTTTTTAAGAGTATTGTGATATTTTTAGGTAATAAATAAATTATAAAGTATGTTATGTGTGTTATATGAAAATGATGTTTTGAAATTAAGATAATTTTATAGGTTTGGTTGATGTTAATTTTTTTTTAATGGTGAAAAAAAGTATGAAACAAATAAAAACAAATAATGTGAAGATATGTGGGGTAATATGTGGGTACTCTTTAAATGAATGATATATGCCTGTCAAAATAAAAAAAATAAAAAAAATAAAAAAATGAATGACATATGCCATTAATGCTTCTTAAATTAATACCACAAATCCATTACACAAAATATAATTTTTCATGTTATAAAGTCATGAATTGTGAAATAGAAATCCAATATTTGCAATTGTATTATTAAAGAAAGTTTATATCAGCTTGGTGTCTAGTAAGAAGGAAAAAACTTGTGTGTTTTCGGGAATACACGGTGCCTTCATGGGAACACAATAATCCCCCTCCATATTTTATTTAACTCTATGTATAAATTGGGGTTTAAATTGTAAAGAGGTACGGTGTCCCGAAGACACAAGAGTCTTACTCACCCATGGTTTGGTTTGAATTCAAATATTGTAAGTAATTACTGTACACAGCAAATACTTGGTGCAAACTGAATATATGTCTAAATGATCCTTTTTAATTCTATTATATTTTATATATTCTTATAATTTAGATTTTAAAAAAAATTATAATATTCACATGAGTGTAACTCGGATACACACTATTTCGAATAGAATGGAAGCAAATTAAGAATGTTTATGAGACTAAATATAGAAAATTTAACTAACTTAAGCCTAGACAACGTATTCACGTACGTCATTTCCTTCACGCTTAAGAGTTATAGGGCACCTAAATTTAAAATTATTTTAGGCAAAAGTTCCTGCACCCGAGATACACTGTCTGCGTGCTCATGTGAACACAACCTTTCACCTTCTTATTTTATTTAAATATATATATTATTAGGGAGTTTAATTATATAGGGACACGAAAATTGTAAAGAAACATGAATTTAAATTCATTTGCTCGGGTGCACAAGAAACTCACTCATTATTTTATTTAAATTTTAGGAATCCATGTGAAGCGGTTACGTTGAATAAAAAAATTTTATTTAAATTTTAGGAATCCATGTGAAGCGGTTACGTTGAATAAAAAAATTGCCTGTAAGAAACGTTGGAAAAGAAATATGTATTGAATGACAATACATGAATAGTAGACACTAGAAACATCAAAAAATATATAAACAACTTGTTTTCGACGTCATTGGTGCAGTGAGAGGTGTGCCAGAACGTGAAACATTGATGTAGATGCACCCGTGGTACACCTTGTCAGCCTCTTGTGCTATCATCTCTATTCATCCAATTGAAACCTCTCCATCACGTGAAATGCACACTAATTTCTTCCCACTTCTAAAATTAATATATGGAATTTATAATTCATATCTTCATGCTAACTAACTAATTAATGTTGTCATTCCCAGCCTCCACCCTTCTCAATGTCTTGACCGAACTATTTTTAGGAAGCGGGTCGGGTTGGATCCGGCCCGTGCATGTTAGCTTTATTCATTTCTGTATTTCCCGAAGATTCAATTAATATTTTATTCATATTTTAGTTTCATCACGACTCATGTTGGTATATTAATTATGGGTTGATATTATGTGCACACGAATGCAAGAGTGTACTCATATGTGTATAACTTTTTATTCTATTTTGTATGCATATTTTTTAATAATTATATACTTTTTTCACACTAAGTTTTTTATTAAAAAAAACTAGCATCTATATGTGTATAACTTTTTATTAAATAGTATATACATATTTTTTAATAATTGTATATCTTTTTACACTCAATTTTTCATTAAAAAATTAACATGTATATATTTTTTTCATAATTGTATATGTTTTTGTTTATATTTATATACATTTTTAAAGTTGATGCACCCTATCTTAAAGTGCAATAGGTTGCATGGTATAATTAGCTATTAATTATTAGTACATGTACCTTACATCAGAGCATAAGCGTTACACGCACCACATGGTGTAGAATCCATCACAATCACACACACTCACATCTATGTCTCTTATGAATAGCAACTTATATGTGACATTATATACTCTTTCATGGTTGGGTTGACTAATTAAATTAGTTCACAAAACTAGTAAAGGAATTAAAATTCAATTTTTTCCAAGTGAAATTTCTATTATTATCAAATTAGTGTTAATGAATGATGTTTTCGCAACTATTAACACCTATAGTATTAAATAAAATATTTTCAAATAAATTATACATTATCCAATACGCCGCACTATTAATTTCTGCACTTGCACACACTTAATACTGGTGGAAGGAAGTTTGTAACATTAATTGTAGCTTGCGCACACTTAATACTAGAAGTCTGTAACATTAATTGTAGCTAGTGTCAACAAATTAATGAATCAATATTTTATGGAAAAAAAATAGTGTATCACTTCTACTCTCCTCAACCTTACACAAAATGAGTTAGTCTCTTGTAAACAGAGTTTACATTATAAATTCTTATAAATTTTGTTTTCCCTTTTAATTTAAAACTCCCTATAGTACAATAGAATTGGAGGGGAAAAGCTTAAGGTGAAAAAATTCAGAATTTATATAATAATCTGTGTAAATCGGGTTTATATGAATATTTGTGACAAAAATTATCACTTTTATGTTATTATCACTCTTTAATAAATAAAGGCCAGATGATCAATTACGCCTTTAAGATTAAATAAATTCTTAAAATATTTTTGGTACGAACATATCCTTTATCTTTATATAATGGAGCAATTATTTCCTTTAAAATTTGAAATTAAACATCCACGCTGTTTACCTAATAGATGGATCATTCATGCCTTCTCCAAATAATTATAAAAATTTATGTATAATTTTCATTTAAGTCAATTTGCAAATAATCTACTGTTAAATTTTTTTTCACCTTACAGTGAAATAAAGAAATTCTCATAAGTTTATCATTTACTATTTCAAATTTTTGATTCGATATTTGTAGACGTATATTATTTGTGTTATAATTTGTTGGAATTTTTTTACTAGTACGATACAAATTAAGGTTATTCAAATTGATTTCCAACCAATCCAAACATTAAATCTTACAAACTTGATCTCAAAACAAACCTCTTCTTATGAGCTTTTCATGTATGGTTAACTGTGAACTTAAATGCTCTCTCCGTCTCAACTTCAATTTCACATCTTTTTTTTTTGCTCGTTCCAAATTTAACTTCATATGTTGGAAATTAATCCATGAAACCTTAACCCTATTATGATTAACGAGATTTAAACCGTAAAGCGGAAGCGTACCTGATCCAATGAGTCTCTAGGCGGAACACGAACTCAGGATCAGTGGTTATATGACCTTCCTCAACTAAGCCTCCTTATTCCTTATGGGGACCGTAGTAATCCCTCCCGATGGGGAGAAGGGAAGACGATGTGCGGCTTAGTATATTAGGGACCATAACCTGGGAGCCTTTATATACTACTTGATTAGACCACCCATAATCACCTAATCACGTAGTATTGGGTATCTACTCAATAAGCCCATATTAATTATTATTATAGCCCATGAACCTTTAACCTTAATTGGATCACTTAATTAAGTCCATAAAATAATTGAATAGCTAATATAATTGCATAATAATATATTGCCCACAATTAGATTATATTAGAAATTATAAAATTTCCAACAATCTCCCACTTGGGCTATATATTTTCCCAAAGCAATTATATCAAGAGTCCTTAGTTGCGCAACTTTATGCTATTCCTCTTCAGGCTATTCTTAACAATCTGGTCCATCTCATATACTAATATGGAACCACCGTGGCATTCACCACATTATAAATCGTGATTAAACCCCGACAATTACCAATATCAATATACTCAATGACATAGATCAAATATGGTGAGTAGCATGAAAATTACATGCAACGTGATCAATATCATGTCTATTTCCAACTGGTCCAACTTTAAACTTTAGTGAGATCAATCTATAATGTAAAATATTACAAAAATGAAATTACTTAAGTGAATTCACAATGAATTCAAAGCCATCAACTATCAACTTTATTCTGCAGAAAACCAAATTATCCAAATCAAAGTGTTTTGAAAACTTTAAAGAACAATAAATATAGACTCCCACTGAACCAATGTATTCTAAAACCATATAACACCCACATGAGTAGCTAGCTCATAAAATTGCAGGCGTTGAATACATAATTGGTGGATCCATATTTGGAGTCTATCATAGTATGCTCTACCAAAATTTATCCATAAGAACACTTTCTTTAACAACCAAGAATTATATGTCAATATGCTTGACTTATAAGAACTCTTATTGCTAATACTTTACTGCGAACTAACTGTCACAATCAACTTTATGTGACTAAACTTCGCAACCTTTATTTCATGTTTGAATGCCCATTAGTGTGCTACTGATTCTGTTGTCATGGTTAATGAGCTAAAGTGTTTGCTTAATACTTTTACTTGTATAGCTCTCCAGACCAACAGAAGATGTAGCCTGAAGTGGATCTTATATCGTATTGGCATCCAACAAACTCATAATCAGACTACTTTATGATCTCCTACAAATCTGATTATCTCTAATGTTAAAGCATGTTATCCTTAGTTCTCTGTAAAGATCCATACTAGAGTTACTTAAATGTCTACTTAATACACCAACAACAGAAGCCAAATTAATTCTTGTAGAGACCTCATCATACAATAACTTCCAACAATCAAAACATATAGAATGTTTATACATTTCTTAAATCTTTAATTTTACTTTAGGGCACCTTATTGAGACTCCATTTGTCTCCCTTAGTTTAAACATTCTCCCACTGAATCATATAATTATCTACATTTGTCTCAAAACCAAATGAGACAATTAATTCATGATGATACTTGTGATTCCTTTACGGAAAAGATTTCTTGAATGCATAGATGGATTTCCTTTTGGTTAAGTAAATTGATAATATCGTATCATGTTGCCATCAAGGAACTTTATCTTTACATCCATCTAAATGATTCAAGATTAAGATGTACTAATAATATCACGATTATCTCAAAACAATGTCTTCCTTCCCTTTAGAGTATAATCCTTTATCAAGATGCAAACCTAATAATCTTGTATTTATTTATACTCATAACTTATGGCATTAACCCACTTTCGAGTATTTGGACCTTGCATGATTTGATGAACATTGTTTGAATGTTCTATCATTAATTCCATAGTGTCCTCTTTATTTAGGAGAAAACTACATAATTATCCGAATTGATTTTCTCCCAACTCTAGTGGTTTTCTTAGTGACATTAATTCTTGAGGTTGTTGATTTTATTATACCTTAAATATTATTGACATTGTCCCATTGATATTCTGAATTTACATAATTTCTAAAAGTTTAAGTAGGGACCGTATTGACTCCCCCTCAAAGACAATGTCTCTAATATTATTCTTCCCCCAAAATCAACATCCTCACAGAATATCGTATTACCCGTCTCAAATATGATCCGATTAATTGGATCATAAACTTTTATTTTTATTCATAACCAATAAAGTAGCTTACATTTATTTGAGTCCAATTTTCTTTAGTAGATCTCAATGATCTAGCTTTAGTTGAACATCACCATATGTGAAACTCAAAGAGTTCTCACAACTACTTTGGTTAAAAATTTATTGAGACCATAAGTTGCAATCTTAAGTATTTCTCACATTAGTGACCATATGTTGTGGAGTTCAATTATGTCTTTTAACTGCACCATGCATACTGAATAATTTAATGCAGTGTATTATAAGACAATTCCACAGGCCTTTAGGAGAAAACAAAAGGTTATACTTTAGTTGTCTTTAGCAGCTATCTTAATGGGATTTCTTGTATTGTCCTTATACTTTATTGAGATTAAGTTTGACTTATTAGTCTCATCCTTATTGTGGAAGTTCACTCATCAATTATGATTTTGTTGTTGATATATGGAAAACTTAATTAGCAGATTTCTTAATTATACAGAGAATTAATGCAAAATAATTTTTCATGCTCGCATTAAGCTTTATAATCTTTCAAAAAACTTTATAGTCTTTCAAAATTTAACTAAATTAGAATCATCTTGAAGATTCGAGCACAATATTAGTATCAAGTCTTTGGACAAAAAAATACTAATTTAAATGATGCTCTCATGCAGTAGTCAAATACTGACAATAAAACTGTCAAGCAATAGCCTTCCTGTGGGCCGACTTATTACTCACATGTCAAACCAAATAATTGTCACGTATTTACCACCACAGGTACTTGTGTATTTCTGCCAAATATTAATCTACCTGTGGGCCGATCAATACCCGCATGAAGATACACTCATACAACATTATTAATTGGGACCCATCACAAGACACCTTGTGCAACATTAACCTCGTCTGTGGACAAAAATTAACTGCAGGGGTAATCTTGGTGTAATAATCAAGTATTGACAATAAGTTCTGTCAAACAAGAGTCTATCTATGGACCGACTAATGTTCACATGAACAATCCAAATAATTATCACATACTTATTATCACATGTATGTTATTATTCTGTCAAACTGTGCCTACCTGTGGGCCGAACACAGAACACATAAATAATACCACACCCATCTATGTAATTTCAATAAAGCTTTTCTCCACACACGATATTGCTGTGGCAACATGGTGCTTCGATTGACTAGATTGAAGGTTTACTAGACTAATTAAATAAATATTAAAATATTTAATTTAATTAAACGATATTTAACTGTCTCCCCAATTTAATTTAATTTTATTCCTCTAACCAAATAGGAATATTAGATGATTCACTACCCTATAATGATGAAAGATCTCCTTTACTTAATTAGGAATTTCAAAGCCTTATTTACAATAAACTAAACTAGGCCAATATTCTTATATTTATGTGAACATAATCATGAATTGATTCAGAGATAATAATTCATATATATCAATACAATTCATACTGGAAATATTGACACTTTTTTTTTATTTATACTGAATCCATAAAAAAACATACATATATAAATATATATGTTTATAAATCAAAACATATTCCAACGAATACTGTCACGGATAAATACTTCCATTATTAATGAATGAACTTAATTTGAATAATTAGTCGTAACCAAATATTGAATCAATAATCATATGTGCCCATAAACTAAATAGGATCGAGGTCAACGAGGCTTGTCACACATTATTAATGTTGTCGACTACATATAGAGAAAGATATGAATTCAAGGTGCTTAATAATCAATATCAATAATCTCAATTGATTTACATATTCATGCCTTTCCATTATAATAATAATCTGGCACCACAATTCCAATAGCAATTAGGAATCAACCTAAAGTCTTGTAATTCGATATAGCATTTAATGAGAATTATTCACTGAAATCAAGCCTTAATTAATTTATATAATTCACGCTTCATGAATCAATACTCGAAACCGAGCCTAATTAGAATATATGACTGTAGAACCTCAATTGATATATTGAAAATTACAGGAATTAATCATTATTAAAATTGATTCAATTTACCATAATTTAAATCAATAAAATAATCTCTCCAAGGTGACTATATCAATTTCCAATATATCATTAATAACCAAAATTGGATTAAAAATTTACAAGCAATTCCAAATACTCATCCTCGGAAATAGAAACGTATATTCATGAATATTGAGATAATCGATCTCAGAGTATCATAAGTAGGGTGGCTCTGATACCAATTGTTGGAAATTAATCCATGAAACCTTAACCCTATTATGATTAACGAGATTTAAACCGTAAAGCGGAAGCGTACCTGATCCAATGAGTCTCTAGGCGGAACACGAACTCAGGATCAGTGGTTATATGACCTTCCTCAACTAAGCCTCCTTATTCCTTATGGGGACCGTAGTAATCCCTCCCGATGGGGAGAAGGGAAGACGATGTGCGGCTTAGTATATTAGGGACCATAACCTGGGAGCCTTTATATACTACTTGATTAGACCACCCATAATCACCTAATCACGTAGTATTGGGTATCTACTCAATAAGCCCATATTAATTATTATTATAGCCCATGAACCTTTAACCTTAATTGGATCACTTAATTAAGTCCATAAAATAATTGAATAGCTAATATAATTGCATAATAATATATTGCCCACAATTAGATTATATTAGAAATTATAAAATTTCCAACATCATATACTCCCATAAAAGAAAAAAACAACTAACTAATATTTTTCTATCATATTTTAATTTTAAATTTGTCATCATCTTCTTAACACACATAATACACTTTATCATTATTACCTAAAAATATCATAATATCCTCAAAAGTAAGTTAAGAAGTTACTTTTATTAACTTCGTATTTATAGTAAATATGAAGATGAATTTGGGAAGGAGGGAGTATGAATTAAGAGAGTAAAACATGGAGTATTAAATATGTCAGATAAGGTGAATTTTTAATAAATACTCACTACGTACAAAAAAAAAGTTAACGGTTACTGTAGATACAAAGTTTAAGAAAAAATTATTTTTTGCTTTAATTTTTGAGGTAATTTGGTATTTTTAGATAATAAATAGTAATAAATTATAAAGTAAGTTATGTGAGTTGGAAAAAATGATAATTTTGAAATTAAAGTGTGTTGTGAGGTTATTAATTTGTGTATATTTTTTTATGGGGGTGTGAACTTATTTATGAGACGAATAAAAATAGAAAATGTGAATTTATTTATGGTACTAATCGGTTATTTTGATTGTTTGGCGTAATAAAAAAATAAAAACTTTTATAAAATTGTTTAAAATGGAAAGAGTGATTAAGAGAGAAAAAGAAAGGGTTTAGAGTGGAGATAGGGAAAGAAAGAGTGGCGGTAGCGATAAGTGAAGAGATAAGCCAGGACCACAGGAATTGAGGGCATCCACCCAATAGAAAGCGGGTAACCACGTGAATGCACAAATATCCGTGAAACAACATTTGTTGGTATTAAAAACGCAGTAGGAAACAAAGGTGACCATGTGAAGGGGAGCTCACCCCTCCATCTCTTCCTCTCCTTTTAAATTCAATTGAATTCAAACAGACTCGAACTGCACTCTTACTCACCAAATACACCTGGCGCCCATGCACAGCGGCACCCTCCCCCCCCCCACTTCCATTATTCATGTTTCTTACATTCCATCCATGCCCACCCCAAATTTAACAATACCCAATTTATACTTTATGGGTGAGTTTCTTGTGCGCTCGGGCACATAGATTTAGATCCGTACTCTTTTGCAATTTTTATTTTTCTTTACAAGTTAAACTCTCTAGACATACATCAGTTTAAATGAAATAGGGAGGAGAAGAGTTGTGTTCACATGAGAACAAGGACTGTGAGCTTTTGCAATACTTTATATGATTATCATTCACAACTTTATTAGTAATTTTCTTTATGAGGAAAAATCTTATTATTATATGAGTAGAAGGCAAAGAGATCTAACTAATAACCAATATTCAATATGCCATACAAATAAAAATCACTTTTATTTGTGATACGGAGTAGGGGTGTGCACGGATATTGGATTTAATCGAAACTGAACCGAAACCGCACCGAATTAATCCCGAACTGAAAAAACCGTTGACTTTTTGACTTTTTCCGAACCGAACCGAACCGATTTTTCGTTTGGTATGGACTTGGATTTTTTCCGTTTTCCCGTACCGAACATTGGATATAACCGAATCGAACCGAACCGTACCGAAAAACCGAATTGAAATTATGCATTAAAATTATATATAATATATTTATCTTATTATTTATAGTTTATACTTTATAAGTCATGAATTAATTAATTTTAATTTATTAATTACGATTACATTATATTATAATAATTAATTATAATATAATTATAAAAAATAATTTAAAATTATATCTAATTCTCTAAATATTTATTTGTTACTATATATTAAAAAATATATATTTCATAAAGTAAAATGAATTTCTAAAAAAATAGAAAATAAATAAAATAATATGTTCAAAGTTCAAATTATTATTTAAAAAAATATAATAAATAAAAGTAAATGGTATCTCTAAAGTGTAAATTCAATTGTACACTTAATAAATAGTTATCATAGTTTATATTTATTTAATGAAGATAAAATGCAAAATTTAAATGATAATTCATATTTGTGTTTAAAATATTATTAGATGGACTTTAATTGAAATAAACATTAAATTTAAAGTTAAAGGTTTAAAGAAAAAATTTAAAATTATTAAGTTTTTTTAATCTTAGACTATTATTTTTTTAGGGAACACATGAGGTCGTCTTATGTAAGACTATTTACATTTTTTAAATAATTATCAATTTTTATTAAATATATTTTTACTTTTCATTAAAAGTTTATCATTCTTTATTTATAATATGAATTGTTTATGAAATAATGCAATGCATCACTCTCGTTTTTCATCAATTCGAGTATAAATTTTTATTCAAATATTATCTCTTCTTATATGTCTCATGAAAGTGAAATTCTTAATGTGAATTTATTCTTAAAGTCAATTTTTATTCAAATATTAAAACTTCGAATTTGTTTGATGAATATTTTGGTTGTGTATTTATTCTTATTTGGATTTGGGAAATTTAGTTTTTTTTGTTTAATTGATATTTTTCTAAGTATTTATGTGTGCAAAAATCAATTTATCATGAGAAATTCGATCAGATCCGCTCCGATCCGTCAAAATCCATTTTCCCGAAAATCCGTTCCGAACCGAACCAAAATTTGGTACAGATTCAATATTGGATTTTTTATTTATGGATTCAATATCAGATTTTTTTTTTTAAATCCGTACCGAAAATTTGGAACGGATTTTTTTAAAATCCGTACCGAATCCCGATCCGCACACCCCTAATATGGAGTATATCAATATGTAGACATTTAATTCCCTCCTTCAGTTAACAAAACTCTAGTCTTTTAATTTGTGATTTTTCCAACTCAAATCAATTCCAACTCTACTTTTAATCTTCTATTTTGATTGTGTTTACATCCAAGTTTTGAAAGATTAAATTGTTCCAGTTTTTTCTGTTTACCTTCAACTTTATTAACATAATATCTAGCTATATTTTTCAAATTATAATCTAAATTTTGTATTGTGCCATTATCATTTTCGCATGTTATGTACTAAACTTTAAGAGTTATGTTACGATGGGGGTGTCGTTTTAATTTATTCCGTCTAAAAATACTTGTATTATTATTCATTAATTTAAGTATCGGAGTTTAAGAAAACTATGGAGTATTTTATTTATTTTATTTATTTTTTTGAAAGTAATGTAATATTTTGAATAATAAATAAATTATAAAATATATTATATGTGTCAGGTAGGAATAATAAATTTGTAATTTGTACTCCCTTCGTCCCATACTTATACGTATTGATACGGTAGATACGGAGTTTAAGAAATATTATTTTTTGACCAATTTTATTGACTTTTAAGAGTATTGTGGTATTTTTAGGTAATAAATAAATTATAAAGTAAGTTAGGTGTGTTAGGTGAGAATGATATTTTTGAAATAAGGATAACTTTTAAGGTTGTTGGTTTATGTGAAGTTTTCTTTTTTAAGTGGTGAAGATAAGTGTGTGACAGATGAAAACAGAAAGTGTGAAGATAAATGTGGGATATAGGAAGTATGTATTTTTAGGCTCTAACTGCACTCTTACTCACCAAATACACCCCACCCATTCATGTTTCTTACATTCTATCCATGCCCACTCCAAATTTAACAATACCCAATCTATACTTTTTATAATTATCATTCACAACTTTATTAACGTAATTTTCTTTATGAGGATAAATTTTACTCCCTCCATCCTAGGTTAAGAGTCTCATTTGCTTTTGGGCACGTAGATTAAGAAATATTATTATTTAATGTGTAGTGGGTAGTTGTATTAGTAGGTGTGTGACCCCATGTTTTAATTGTATTAGTGGGTGTGGGTGGGTCCCATGTGTCAAAAAAGGAAATGAGACTTTTTGGGTAGGACGACCAAAATGGTAAAATGACTCTCTAATACTAATGCATATGGTGCACCCACCCTGAGAAACGTATACAAATATGAACACAAATATGGAGTATTGATCGTCGCTATTTTCACCTAGATTTTAGTGTCTTTTTGTATGTCTTTTCGTAGTATTTTATTCGTATTTTATGTGTCATTTGGTTGTGTTATGTGTTTTCATGAAAATATATGTGAATGTATTTAAAACATGTGAAAATGGATTAAAAACGGAATGGGAGCTGAAAAGAGTAAGAAATGGGACTGCCGGGACCCTACTCGAGTTGCAGGGTGCAACTCGAGTTGCCAACACGACCAGTGTTGGGTCTGAAAAATATCCAGAATTGTCCAGAGACCCAACTCGAGTTGCATGGTCCAACTCGACTTGCAACTCGAGTTGAGAGAAGGTCTTGTTGAGGTCCAAGAATCGTCCAGAGAGCTTACTCGAGTTGCAAAGTCCAACTCGAATTGCAACTCGAGTCGAGCTAGGAGCAGGGGAGTGACCAAAAATTGTACAGTGAGCTAACTCGACTTGCAAGCTACAACTCAAGTTGCTAGCTCGAGTCGAGCTGCCTTCTATGGGATTTTCAGTTTCAGAGCCTCGCACCATGACCGGACAGGCGAGAGCACGAATTACCAACACGAGTCGAGCTACTTCAACTCGAGTTACACACAACATAACTTGACTCGTGTTGCAACTCGAGTTGACCTTACCCAACTTGAGTTGCATGTTATTGGGCCAGAAATTTGGATTTTCACTTGTCAATGTGTGTAAGTGTGTGTAAAAAGCCCAACCAATGCTAAATTCGTGGCCCAACTTGTAGAGGGTATAAATAGCCTCAATCTCAATATTTGAAGAGAGATTGAATATTTCCACACAAGGGTTTCACTCCTACACCTAGATCACACATCATTTCTTCCATTTCACACCATAATCTTCATCCATTCTTCATCCCTTTCATTTGGGTGTTAAAGACCTCAAGAATTCAAGAGCTAGAGGTGGAGATCAATGAGTGTTGAAGATTCTCTACAAGGAATTGTTAGGGAAGATTTACATCTCTTTTGTTTTTCATTTGGATTTAAGACTATGAGTATGTGTAATAAATCATTCATGTGTTTTGTTACCATTATCATGTTAGGCTAATCCCTCTAGTGAGATTAGGAATATGAAGAGCACACTAGGTTTATATTATTATGTGGATTAAATTAGTTTTTGACTTAATTGATATTGGTTTCTATTCATGGGCTTTAATTGTTTTGATGTTGTGACGGCATGGTTTGTTATTCATGAATGCTTATTGGTTTAATGGATTGTTGATCAATGAATGATTTATGATAATTAAGTGCTATTATAATGTTCATGTGTATATTGCTTTGAGTGAGACGGAAACGACCCTCTTAAGTATTAGAAAGGCGAGTTTGGGTTTGACCGAAATGATATTTGAATTCGATGAGGGAACCAATCCATTCGTTAGCTCTAGTACAAAAAAAAAAAGGAGAGTTAATCCTAATTAGTACCTTGGAATGGAGAATTGAGAATTAATTAGTACCTAGATGGAAGAGGTTAATGTTAGACTTTGATCTTAAGTGCTTTTGGGAGTTCCAAGTGGATCAACAACCTTTGTAACCCAAAAGGGAGTTTAGGATATATTCTTGATCACCCTTAATCTACATCAATTGAGTTGAATTCCCTTTGCATGATAATATGAATTGAACGTGCTTGGATGTTTCTAATCCCATATTTTTCCATACTTGAACTTTAGCACCTATTCTCTTTTCTCGTTAATCATATTTACTTGTCAATCTCTTATTTGCCATTTTATTTATTTACTACTTGCTTTAGTTCTTTCTTTCAAACTCAAAACCCCTATCATCTTTACAAAAGTGACATAAACATGAGCACACATATTGTACTAATTCAAACCTACTCATTTGAGGTTCGATAATTTTATTTCTTGAGATATACTACTACAACGATCGAGTATTCTTGCTCGTGAGTATCAAATATTCAAACAAAACTACACTTTATTTTTTTAATGAAAATTTGAGTGTAAAAAAGTTTACAATTATTAAAAAATATATATACACTACTGAATAAAAAATTATACACTTATGGGTGTGCTAGTTTTTTTTAATGAAAAACTAAATGTGAAAAAAATATACAATTATTAAAAAATATGTATATAATATAGAATAAAAAATAACAGATATTATATGAGTGCACCGAATATAATTCCAAATAAAAGTCACTTTTAATTGTGATATACATTTAATTCCCTCCAATTAACAAAACTCTCATCTTTAAATTTGTGAGTTTTCCACCCAACCAATTCCAACCTCTACTTTTAATCTTCTCTATGATTTTGATTGTGTTTACCTCCAAATTTTGAAAGATTAGATTGGTCCAGTTTTTCATGTTTACCTCCAACTTTATTAACATAATATGTAGCTATATTTTTCAAATTATAATCTAAATTTGTATTGAGCCATTAACATTTTCGCATGTCATGTACTAAACTTTAAGAATTATGTTATGATGGGGTGTCGTTTTAATTTATTCCATCCCAAAATTACTTGTATCATTATTGTAAGTACGGAGTTTAAGAAAAATATTATTTTATACATTTTTAGAGAGTAATGTAATATTTTTAGGTAATAAATAAATTATAAATTATATTATAGAAATATATGTTAGGTGAGAATAATAAATTTATAATTAATATGTACTTTTAAAATTGAGGATGGATGTAATGTTTCCTTTTGGAATAGTGAAATTTAATATGGGACAAATAAAAATAAAAACTATGAAATTCAACTTAGTATTGAGGAGTGTAATTTAATAAAAGAAATAAAACTCTTATTCCAAAAATAATTTATAAAGCTTTTGATTAATATACAATGCTTGCGTCATATTGCTTCATCGTTTCGCTATGAATTTTTATTGAAAAGAAAATCTCTTATGGGCATTAACTTATGACATTGTCTTAATTTTGATGACACATTCACACCTAATCCGGCGAAAAATATGTTTTATACTCCTTCTAGAATAAGTTTTCACTATTTTATACTCCATTTGAGATACTCTCGTGCATATAACGGTTAGGTGTGAGATGGTTGGATTTATTATTAAAGCATTATTATTATATAAATAATTATTAAATATAAAGAAAGAATTATGCCATAATTAGTGTTTATTATTAAATAGGATTTTATTCTTTTCGTTACATGTTTTGTGATACACGTATCACTCTATATATAAACTCTCACGTATATTCATATTTGTATCATCAGTGAATAAAGTATTTCTACTAATATTACTCTTTTTACTTCTTATCTTAAACATGATTGCTTATGATATTCAACAGTAACAAGTAAAATAAGTTTATTGGTAGTAAAATATGTTTGAAGTGAATCATATTATTACACTTTAAAAATATACTTTAATTTATATTCATTACACTTTGAAAAACATACTTTAAATTTGAATTAACATATTTTATCTATATAACGATCATATATACTTTAACAATAGGTCGATTCGTCTTATATAATTATCTTCTCACAAAAGATTTTGTCTTTTTATTTAATTCTACTATGTGACTTGCAAAAAATATTTTTAGAATTTTTATTTTTGTTAAAATAGATCTTGGAAAACATATTTTTGGAGATGTAATTGTATCCTATTTAGAAAAAAATTATATCACCTTTTCCACTTTCATATTTAATTTATTATTTCATATTATAAATATACAACATGTATTATAATAATTACTTAAATTATCGATAAATATACAAGATTTAATGATTATCATAAGTTAGAATATAATATTAATTTAATTAAAAACATACTCCATTGTATAACACAAAGTCAAATAACATTGTAATATAGCAGTAATCGAGTTTATGCCCAAAAATAAAAATAATAATTGAAGAATAATATAAATATTATTGTAATGCAAACTAGAGAATAGGGACTGACCACGTTGACGCCTGACATTATTCTAGACAAGAACATTCGAATTTAGACATACTATTTAATACTAGTACATATACTTATTTCTTAAAAAGCTTATGTATAATGTTGTTTAGTGAGAATAAATTAAATAAGTGATTTTTGAACATCTTTATAAAAATGATGATTTTTTTCATTATAAGATTGTTCAATTTAAGAATTTGCAAAACATTTAAAGCCATTGATTTCATCAAATTAATGCTATGATTCTAATTGGATACACACTACTTAAGCACTTGCCCCATGTCTAAAATAGGACAGAATGAAATGTCCATGTCCTTTAAAAAGTATTGACAATGAAAGCTCATACAATAATTATTAGCGCTATACAATTGGTTAAAAACATTTATAGATAATAAAGTTAAGGATCCATTACTATTAGATATATAAAATAATACTCCCTCCGTCCCACATATTTTTATCTACTTTTCATTTTGGGGTGTCCCACGTATTTTTATCAATTCTATTTTTGGGAAAAATACATAATATTTTATTACCTACTTTTTACCATCCCAACAACTTTAATTACTTTTTTACAATTTATTCATCATTCCCAATAACTTTATTCACTTTTTCTTTTTAAATTACTAATTTATCCCTACTTTCTCTTATATTATATATTAAAAAAATAAAACGTCTTAATCTCTGTGCCCGTACAAACGGGTAAAAATACCCGGGACGGAGGGAGTATATAATTGTTATAAATTACATGATTCAAAGCACTAATACTAATAACTATATAATTATAATTGTGATACCATAAATACCCCTATGTGTTTGCACATATTTGTTTGCACAAATTTATTTTGTACAATTTGATTTGCACAATTTTGTTTTTGCATATTTTAAGTTTCGGCGGAGGTCAGGTGGCGGTCCAACGGAGGTTCAGCGACCAGAAGGCGACGGTCCGGCGATCGGTCGGTGGTGGTCCGACAGTGGGTGGGTGGGTGAGGGGTAGGATTTGTGGTTTAAAAGTGTATGAGATTATAAGGTTATATTTGATATTTTACTTTAATATTTTGTATGTGAGAGTAATTATTCAAATTAATTGTATCTCATAGTAATTTAGAATAAAAGTATGTATCTACGAATTGTTTTCCCTAAAATTAAATATGTTTAACAAAATAAAATAGAATGAAATATTTTTGTGTCAGCATCATTTCCACATCAAATAATCCCCATCACTTCTTCATATATGCATTAAAATCATTCGACTTTTCGTGAATTTTAAATATCCTAGTGGAGCCCATTGTGCAATTTTAACCATAAAAAGAAAAAAAAAACAAAAGAAATACTCCCTCCGTCCAGCATCAAAGATCTCTTTTTTTCATTTTGGTCGTTCCACCTAAAGGGTTCTCTTTCCTTTTTTTTACACATGAGTCCCACACTCACCCTCTAATACAATTAAAATATGAGGTTCACACTCTCACTAATACAACTACCCACTACACATTAAATAATAATATTCCTTAATCTACGAACAAAAAAATAAAATGATCCCTTGGTGCGGGACGGAGGGGGTAAGTAATTTTATGTAACAATCAAAATTTAATTAAAATTTGTTGAATTTCATTATTTAACTACCAGGGCAGGTCCTTGCTTGAATCGAGCGAGTCGATCGATTTAGGCCCAAAAATTTTAGTGAAATTTAGGGGTTCATATTTTTTAAAAAAACCTTTATATATACTCCATTCGTCACATTTCAATGTTTACATAATTCTATTTGGGCGTCCCATTTTAATGTTTGCGTTTCTTTTTTTGGAATATGGGACCCACCTAAAACAATTAATATATTACCATGGTCCCCACATCCAACACTAATACACCAACTCACTTTACATTAAATATTATAACTTTCCACCCACTATCTATTAAAATACTATACTCCTTAATTAACGTGCAAAAAACAAACGTAAACATTGAAACGAGACGAAGGGAGTATATAGTTAGAAGAATGTATAAAATTAGAGTCTTGTCAAAGTGCTTGAAGAAAGCATACATGCATATTTTGGTATACGGTTCGAATTCCTTTTTGAAGGGAATGAATTATTTTCTGAGCTGATTTTCTTGAAGCATTTTTTACCTGAAGACACAAAATCACCTATTGAAATAATCAATTATTTGAAGAAAATGAGTGGTTGTTTTCTCAATGCTTACATGCATTGCTTATAAGATAATGCTTACATGCATTGCAGAAAAACTTGATTTTATTGATCTTATTAGTACTTTGCCATCAAAATTGATAGACACGTTGTATTTTAAAAATTGCAATATTATCTTTAATTATTAATTTTTTTATTATATATATTGTGTTTTAATAAGAACAAAATAAAGAACCAAAACTTAAAAATACAACTCATGCATTTATAGGATCTGCCCTGTTAACTACTAACAAGCGTTAGTGATGAATTTAGATAAAATTGCATGTATATTTATTTAATGTGGGATGATTGTAAAAACCGTTGAATTAATTGAAGAGGAATTTGCATTTTTTTTTAATAGTCATAACCGGGTTGGGTACAATTAGGGATGTAAACGGGTAGGGTAGGGTACGGGTTTAACAAATCCACCTACTACCCGCTACCCAATTACCCTATCCGTACCCTACCCTATTACCCTCAATGTCATCAGCGGGTAGGATACGGGTTTGTCCATCGGATAAACGGATTACCCGCGGGTATACGAATACCCGCAATAAAATAATAGACGGATATATAACACGGGTAAAATACGAATACCCGCAGTAACTAAATCGGGCCAAAACCCGTCGCCGAACAGCCACCGTCGAGATCGAGACAGGATCGAGAGGGACGCGCCGCCGCCGTTGCTGGTTTTGTCACCGCCGCCGTTGCTGGTTTTGTCACCGGATCGGGAGGAACAGCCACCGCCGGGAGTCGCGACCTGCAACGCACTGCCTCCGACGTCAAGATCTGTCCGCCGCGAGCAGTGGTTTCTCTTCCTTGCCTTTCGATGCAGACCGGAGCGGGAATCGCCAGTCGCCACCGTCCGTTCGGTGAGCTTAAGTCAGAGTGGTGACCTCCGCAGTAGCCGTCGCCGAACAGCCACCGTCGAGATCCAGACCAGATCAGCTTCGGTCAGCCCTCCTGCTCCGGTCAGCCCTCCGCCACCGTCCTCGTCCAGCCCGTCGTTTTGCTGGCCGCTCGTCACCTAGGAACAGCCGCTGCTCAGACGTCGACAGCCGTCTGTCCTCCGGTAGAGTTCTTCTCCAACCTCCAAGTGACAAAGGCGCGGCTTGCGTGATTCGTGAATAATATTGTGTGGGCAGGGGAAGAACGACAAAGTGATGTTATCTAGGGTTTTGAGTGTGAATTTGTAATCATAAGTAATAATGTGTATATTTCTTTAAATATTAAACCTAGATAACAAGAAATAATTATGTACAAATTGATGTAATAATGTTTAAAGTAATTATATTAATATTAATATTAAATTAGTAATTATATATATATATATATATCTAAATGGGTAAACGGGTCGGGTATCGGGTCGGGTACGCGGGTATAACATGTGAACCCGTACCCTACCCTCACCCGTTGATTTTTTTTCGGGTGCGGGTATTACCCGATCCTCTACCCAATTTTGCCTACCCTATCCTTACCCGATCACCCGGGTACCCACGGGTAACCCGACCCAGCGAGTAAAATTGACAACCCTAGGTACAATTATACTCTCTCTTCTCATGTTTATCTTTTACCACACTATTGATACTTAGTTAAAAAAAAAATGAAGACACCCAAAATAATTCAAGGGAAAATGTGACAGGCATTAAACCATTTTTATTAAAATAGGAAAATGAGAATATTTAAATGGGACGTTCAAAATAATAAAATAAAGATCTTTAGGCAAAGCTAAGGGAGTATGATTTTTCTTATCTGTCCCATCATAGTCTTCTATGAAACAATTTCACACAAATATTTTTCTTTCTATTTCCGTATGTTGACAATTCATCTTCACAATTAATATGAGGAAATAGCACTAAACTAAATAACTTTTTACTTTAGTTTTAAATGTATCATCAATATTATATACATATAAAAAATCTTTACAATTATTTGCAAAAAGAAAATATTTTTAAAAGAGAATAAAAAATTAACTTTTCTTGATGTACATGACTGATGGGAGTATTGTTTGTGTCCCGTATTAAATTATTGGATGAGAAACTCGAGATAGGTTGACTCATCATTAAAATATGTTTATTGTATAGATAAAATATATTTATTTGTAGTTAAAGTATGTCAATAATAAATCATATTATAATATACTAAAATCATACTTTAATATAATAAACAAGCATACATGAGAAAATATATTTTAACAATCATTAAACATACTTTATTTATATAATAGATACTCCCTCCGTCCCATAGAAGTTGGTAAATTTTTTTTTGGGCACGGAGATTAAGGAGTATAATAATTTAATGTAAAGTGGAGTGAGATAAATAATATTTAATGTGTAGTGAGTAGTTGTATTAGAGGTGATATGTGGGGGCCCATGAGAATAGATTAATTATTTTTTGTGTGGGTCCATGTATTAAAAAGAAAATATGTCAACTTTAGTGGAATAAAAAAAAATGTGTCAAATTCTATAAAACGAAAGAAATACTATATTTTAACACGTCTCACAAATAATCTCATATAACTAATATCTCACAACATACTTTCTCATACTGGATATTTCCGTTATTACTATGTATGCATAGAAAATGGGTTGTCCCTATCTTAAAGGTCTGGAAAATTTTTGAGGGCACAAAGGTCATTGTCTCACTGACCGTAAACACTGTTAACAGCTCGTTAGTCATACCTAGTCAATTTCTTGAGACCTTGCACTGCCGTTAAAATGTGTCCTGTTAAATCCCCGACCCGTTTCCGACATTGACAGCCCATTGAGGACCATTGTTTGGGCCCCATTTTCTGACATTGACAACCCACCCTATAAAATTGATGCGACTTTTTTATTTTTAAAATTAATTTTAATGGTGACATTTAAATAAAATTTACTCCAATCTCAAACCCGCTTTTATTTTTTCTACATTAATCCATCGAAATACATTTCTCACCACTTAAAATTACTAAAATTTTAAGCATAAATAACTTCTTAATACATATATTATTATATTTTAAAAAAATATTACTCTTACCTAATTTATACAAATTACTTTATCATTTATTACATAAAGTATCATATTACTTTTAAAAATTAATAAAATTAAAAAAAAAGCTCTTGAACTTAGTATCTATAGTTGATGAAGTTGTGTGGGAGTGAGTAATATTTTTTTATTTAAAATTAAATATTTTTATACTATCATTTTTTACACTTTTAGGCTAGGCTATGTTTATTTTCGATTTTTAATTTAAGTTTAAAATTATGTAATTTAGTTATTCTTCATTTTAATTGGGATTTAATAAAACTGCATTACACAATTTCACTTTTTTTTATATATATCACATCCTATTCTCACACATACATCACATTATACTCTTCCATCTACATCACTCTCTATTTTTCATTGTTTTGATATAAAATTAAAATTTATCATATTTAAATTACCAAAAAGACATATATTAATATTATTAATTAAATTTACTAAATACTCTCTCCATTCTGTTTTATTATTTACGTTTGCTTTTTGCACGTTAATTAAAAAATATTTAATGTAAAGTGGATAGATGTATTAATGTTGATTGTGGATCGTATGATGATATATTAATTATTTTAGGTGGATTCCATATACTAAAAAAAACATAAAAATTGAAATAAACGCCAAAATAGAAATATGTAAAAATTAAAATGAAACGAGGGAGTACATCTAATTCTAAACCTATCTTTCTTTTCTTATTTTTCTTAAACCTAAGAAATACATGATCTTTGAATGCAATCATATATTATTATTTTTTTCATGAATTACGAATTATTATTATTATTTAGGCAAATTTTTGTGCTTCTCATACTAAAATTAATAAAAAAGTGACAGTGGTGACATGGATGAGTTCAACTAATTGAGTTTAAAATTCAACCTTATTTATACCTAGTTTAATTATATTTAATTATATAGTTTTAAATTATTATAATCTTTTAAAAAATAATGGCAAAGAAGAGGAAAAACGTTGAGGAGTAGAGAATTACAATTCCCTTCTAACATAGAAGTTTGTATATAAACATAATTAGGATTTATTTATTAGCATTTATGTTGCACTCTACACAAATAAATTTATAAACAGACTAGCTATATAGTTCTACCAATAACTTAAATAAAACTAACTGAGGAGATAACTTAATGTATGCACAAATTTAAATAATATTGGGTGATTCTAAATGTAAAAAAAATCATTTTAATATTATATAAATATATGATGTTTGATAATACAATAATTGATAAGAATAAATTACGTAAACATTCTTAAACTATGAACATGTTTTGCCTAATGAATTAACTGAATATATAATTTATTTAATCCATTATATCTCTAAATCATCATTTAATCATAAAATTTATCATCAATACATAATATATAGAGTGTATATTAGGTGCACTGGGTGTACCCTTGCACCCATATTTGTATAACTTTTATTCTATTTTGTATACATGTTATTCTCTTTTGTATACGTGTTTTGTAATATTTGTATACTTTTTTCACACTAAGTTTCTCATTAAAAAAACAAGCATTCATATGTGTATAACTTTTTATTAATAGTGTATACATGTATTTTAATAATTGTACATTTTTTTACACTCAATTTTTTATTAAAAATTAACAATTAAATTGTATACATTGTTACTCATAATTGTATATATTTTTGCTTATATTTGTACGTGGGTGCACAAGAAGCTGCACACTATATTTAGCCTAATATATATATTGAATAAAGTTATGATAGTGGTGACTAAATTAAAATTGAATTTAAATCATAATTTAATATAGATTTTTTTTTAACATTGCTAAATATTTTATGTTGGAAACAAATGATGTATAATAACAATGGAAACTGAAAACGATAAGAGCCAAATTTTTTTTTCAATTTTCATTGAAATTATAGATAGAATTTGTAGATGTATTATTTGAACATATATTTTGTAAAAACTATCCTAAGAGCCAATTTTTTTTTGGTCTATTTTCATTGAAATTATGAAAATATATATAGAATTTGTAGATGTATTATTTGAACATATATTCATTATGTAATTTTTTTAATATAATTATTTAGAATTAAAAAGTATTTAATTGTTATCAAATCTGTATAAATTAGATAACAATGTTTCTTAAATATGTTATTGATTTGTGGTTTACTAAGTCCATCGTCTACAATTTTATACGAATTGTTATAATTTTTCCCCCTCATATCATGGATGATTTAAAATTATTATAAGAAATATTTATTTATTTTTTTAATCAAGAAGAACTTTTATTTATAATTTTTTGTCAAAATTTACTTTTTTATTCACTATTTTGAACTGACCCTTCAATTATCATCATACTCAACGAAGTTTGAACAATTTTCTCTAAAACACCATTACACTCACCACACCATCGTACTCACCGCTATATTACCTTAAATGATTAAAAGAAGAAGTTTTTTACACGCTATATCAATATCTCAGCCCTCTTTGATTCTACCCTAAAAGAATAAGTTTCTTACAACGGTATATCAATATCTTATCACTTTTATTCTACCCTAATTTAGAAAACGTGGGCAACCAATACCCTAACTTAGATGATTAAAAGAACTCAATATTTTTTTTATAATCAGGAAGAACTTCTATTCATAAACTTCGTAATTTTAGGTGTTGTATTCACTATTTGAACGGACTCTTTAATTATCATAGAACATTTTCATGTAGAACAACATTACACCAACGTTCTCATCGCTATATCAATATCTCAAACTTAGAAACGTGGTAATTGACTTTGGATAGAACTCGGAAAAATTTTGTACAATCAGGAAGAACTTCTATTCATACACTTTGCCAGAATATTATTGTATTCACTATTTGAACGGACTCATCTTACTGAATAAAGTTTGGAACTTTCTATAGAACACCATTACACTAACGTATATATCAATATCAGAACGATTAAACCCTAACTTAGAAAATATTATGGATTGACCCTTTGCCAATAGAACACCATTACACGAATGTAGTTATCGATATATCAATATCAGATTCACTCTTTGATTATACCCTAACTTAGAAAATATGAGGAATTGACTCTTTGCAAATAGAAACACCATTACACGAACGCACCATATTACACCATTATATCAATATCATATTGACCTTTTGATTATACCCTAACTTAGAAAATATGGGGAATTAACTCCGCCAAATATCAAATATTTAAAGTGCTAACCCTTCTCTCAACCTTATGTGCAATCCTCTCCATTTGAGGAAGCAAAGAAAGGTTTAGATGATCATTAAAAGAACTCAAATTTTTTTTGTTCAATTAGGAAGAACTCCTATTTATACCCTTAAAGTAAGTAAAGGCGTTGTGGATACTGCGGTACGAACATCAGATGGATATCTCATGCGGACACTTGTTGAAGTAGTTCAACACATTTTTTATACATACGTAGAATAGATCGTGGCACCACATGGTATTTCTATGAGTTCTCGTATGCTCCGAAAAGGATTTTTTTTTATTTTTTTTAAAATCAACAAGAACTTTTATTTATAAAATTGTCAGAATTTTATGTTCGGTTGAATGACCCTTCAATTATCATATGAAAGAAGTTTGAACAATTTTCTGAAGAACACCATTGCACCAATGCTGCTGCCATAACTTGGAAAATATGAGCATAAGCAAACATGATTCTACCATACCTTAGAAAACATCATGACCATATAACCATGGCATTCTTTATTTTTGTTCCTTTATTTTTATACATTATGGCGGCCCAATCATAAAACTGAACAAATTATTTTTTTAAAAAAAAGGCGGAATGTTTAGCAAATTAATTAATTACATTAATGAACATGTATTATAATGAAGAATTGTTAATAAGGATTGTGAATAGAATATAATTGAAGCTGGCATTTAAAACGGTGTACCCCACCATTAGGGCCCCCACCGCCCCTGCCCTGGGGATTGGTGGAAGAGGTAAATCGCAGGATGTGCCTCAAGTGGCTTATAGGGATGAAGCTGGCATTTAAAAATGATATAAATATAGGGTAATTCACGTGGGCACGAATGGGTAAGGAAGAATAACCCACCCGCTTTCACTTTTGTTACTTTCTTAGACGAGGCGTTTAGCCCCTCGATAACATAAAAATTTGGCGAAGCTTACACACAAGCCAGATGTCCTTGTATAGTTAACAACGCCCTTCTGCCCCTCTTCCCATGCAGCATTTTCCCCCCTATATAAACCCCCATCACCTCTTCAATCCTCAAATCACAAACCATCACTTCCACTCCTACTTACAACTCCTCTCTCTTCACCAACCACTTTCTCTCTCAAACTGATCCATCGTTTTCGTGATGGTGCTAGTTTCTCAACACGCTCTAAAAGACCTTTCCAACATGCTTACTTCATGCAGACCCACGTCTAACGTTAAAATTTTTAATGATGTTCCTGTTATTGATTTCCGCTCCCCTAATGCCAAAACTCTTATAGTTAAGGCATGTAAAGAGTATGGCTTTTTTAAACTGACCAACCACGGCGTCTCGATGGAGTTACTGGCCCGGCTGGAGGAGGCGTCGCTGAAATTCTTCAAGATGTCCCAGCCGGAGAAAGATATGTCGGGCCCACCCAACCCGTTCGGCTACGGGAGCAAGAACATCGGCCGGAAAGGCGACGTTGGGTGGGTGGAGTACCTAATGATCTGCGCTGACCCGGAGCGCATCTCTCGGAACCCGCACGACATCATTCCGGGGCTTTCGGACACAATCTGGTAATTAAGCCATCAAATTAGTGATGAATACTGTATTATTAATTCACTCACTTAATTAATTATGTGTGTGTATTGGTGCAGGGAGCTGGTGAAGGAGTATGTGGTTACGGTCAAAAACATGGCCTGTGAAGTGGTCGAAATGATCGCCGAGGGGATGGGACTGGAGTCGGACACTCTGAGCAGAATGATGAGAGATGAAAACAGCGACTCCTGTCTGAGACTGAACCACTACCCAACTTGTCCGGAGCCGGAAGCGTTGGAGCTGGTCGGGTTCGGGGAACACACCGACCCACAGATTATATCTGTGTTAAGGTCTAATAATGCAGCAGGTCTGCAAATATGCTTGAAAGACTCGACATGGGTGGCAGTCCCACCTGATCACTCAACCTTTTTTATCAACGTAGGAGACTCGTTGCAGGTAATAAACTTAATTGCACATATCATATGGATAGCCCTTTCTCATCCACACGTTTGTGATGCTGCAGGTTATGACCAATGGGCGGTTCCAGAGTGTTAAACACAGAGTGATGGCCGACTCCGACAACGAAAGGATGTCAATGATATTCTTCGGAGGGCCACCTCTGTGTCAGAAAATAGCTCCGCTATCTAAAGTTATGGAACCGGGTGAAGAAACCCTGTATAAGGAGTTCACTTGGTCGGAATATAAGCAATCGGCTTATACCACTAAGTTGGGTGATGATAGGTTGAGACTATTTGAGAAAGCACCCTCTGCTGCTTCTTCTTCTTCGCTTTCTAATTAAATCACCTCCTCTCAATTTTGGTAGCTAGGATCATATAAGTATTGTATATTATAGCAGTATTAGTTTAGTATATATAGTTGTAATGCCAACTCTGAAAAGAGTTGGTTGACTTGATCATAGTTAGTGTTAATAAAATATATACAAGTAAATTGATTTACATTTTATTGCATCAACTAACTTCTCTTTTTGTGTTCAATTGTAACAACTCCTGCTTTCGTATTCAATGAGATGTTATCTGTACCAACATATGTCAACTCTGCTTGAAAACTAAGAGCAATTTATGGACCTAACGCTTGCTTTTTAATTAATGTGGCCCTTATCCCTTAGCCTTGTTTGCCTTGTCTTGTCTTGGGTGATTCTCTCTCTCTCTTCCCCACTTATTATTACATCAACAGTCATAGCATATAATTGCTCAATATTCTAGCATCATCAATCAGTGTTGCATGCTACCCTTATAATTTCCACAAATTATGATACTTCTGTGCACCATATTTAGCCCTGTGGACCAATATATACCTCAAAATTTATCAAAACAAACATCTTGAGTTAAAAGGAAAAAATGAAAATGTTCCGCCTACCGTCTAGTAATTAAGACGACAGACAAGCAGAATGTAGTAAACTGTTGTACGATGGTCACATTATTTCTTTCAAACTTGTGTACTTTGGTTTGACTTTGTTTAGATTTTGTATAAGGTTCAAAGATTAGATGAAAGAATTCTATATTCTGGGACAAAATCTTTTATGTGGAAATTTTGTCCATTATTTTCTCAAATTGCATTTAGTTGACATTTAAAATTAGTACAGATTTAAGTAGTGATCAGTCTCAGTTTGTTCAAAAACTCCAATTAAAAAAAAGAAAGAAAGAAATATATGTATGTGTGTGTGTTGAAAGTGGTAACGTGTCGAAATGTGATAAAAATGTGAAAGTTGTTTAGGATGGACCATGGTCGAATTTGTGCCTACCAATTTATGACAGTCTATATCAAGGGGTTCATTTTCTTGGATTGATATTCTTTCTTTAGTTTCTTTGCCTTTTACTTGCAATTATGGGTCTACTTTGAGGAAAAGGACGTCCAACATCAGGTCTTGTCCTACCCAGTCCCTCTCTCAAGATTCTTCCACATATCCTCTTCTTTCTTTTCCTTTTTTTTTCTTTAAAAATAATAAATAAATAAAACAACGTCAGAGATGGCAATTTTCGATTTCTGTTCTGTAATTGTAAGAAAATGAACTTTGAAAATAAAATAAAAATCATACATCAAATAAGTACACAAACTGATTTAATTCAATATTAATGTAGTAACTAAGAAGATAAATAAATATATATATATATATATATATATATATATATATATATATATATATATATATATATATATATATATATATATATATATATATATAATTGGATAAAAATCACGGACGGGCCGTAATAGGGGAATGGGGCGTCCCTTGAAAATGCAAACTAAAAGGGCCCAACAAACTCAGTCAATATTGACTTAATTTTTTTTTTCTTTACGAGCACAAAGTTTTCTAAATACTTTAATTTTGAGTTTTTTTATATTTAATTAAATTTATAGCAAATACTTGTGTGAATTGAATTTACGACGTAAAACTGTGGTCCCCTTATAATTCTATTGTAGTACTCTGTTTTTTTTTTATTGGACAAATTTAGTTGTTAGTATAGTTAGTAGTTAGTTCACAAAACACCCATACACATTCCTATCTCCAAGTCTCCTTATTACCCCTTATATAATTCTATTGTATTGTAGTACTCTATGTTTTTTTTCCTTATTACCCCTTATAATTCTATTGTGGTACTCTATTTTTTTTTTATCGGACAAAATTAGTTGTTAGTATAGTTAGTAGTTAGTTCACCAAGCACCCATACACCTTCCTATTTCCTAGCCTCCTTATTACTCCTCATCTATTCGTTCCCAAAGAAAATCAAATCTGAGTCACTCACCTTAGTGAGGAGCCCAATGACCAAGTAAGCTAGCCCACTTGATTGTGTTTTAATAGTCTATGTTTTGATAGGGTAGTACTCTATGTTTTGATAGTGTATTTAAATAATAGAGGATCATAAAATTTACAAGGGAATCACAGAGTTTACACCGTAAAGTTGATTCAGAAGACTAACTAAAAATTTCACTAGTACAAATATGGATTATTGGACGTCATTTTATTAAGGTTATGATTATTTACTATTAAAATCATTCAAATGTAATTGATTATGATTAGTAAGATGATAATCTTTAATAAAAGTGTGCGTTTGCGTGAGTCGGATAATAATTGCAAGGGTTTCTTTAAAATTGAGTTTGAATATTATTTTATGTTGGATATATAGTAAAGTGATATTATGGTGTGATTAATTATAAATATGAGTATATATGTAGGATAATAATTGAATCACGCTTGGTGGACAAGATTTATTCCCCACAGATTTAGACCCTAACTGCGGGAAGAAAATAATGGTGGTGAAATTGACTTTGAGCCCCACAAAACTATACAAATTGCAATTACTTAATTATTCTGAAATTTAATTAATGTCCAAATAGTTTGCCCATCATACAATTAATCTACCACTCAATTCTGGGTCAATTTATCATTTATTATAAGTAGAAATATACATACCTAATTGCTTCTTTCAACTACTCCCTCCCCTCCGTCCCAACAAGTATTTCACGTATTAGTGTGCACGGAATTTAAGAAAATTTTGTATTTTTATATATAAAATAAGAAAGATAATATATATTTTAGTTGATTTAATGAAAAAGGTGTATAAAGTTATTGGGAGATGTGAAAAAGTAAATAAAAATAAGTATTATATTAGGATGTGTGTAAAAAGTGAGTAATGTTATAATGTATTTTTTACGAAATTTAATAAAAATAAAGTGTAAAATACTTCGAGGGACGGATGAAAAAGAAAAATGTGAAATACTTGGGGGACGGAGAGAGTACCAAATTATTGACTTTAAGATTAGTTTCCCAGATAGACAAGCGACATGTCCAGACATACGGATCTCTCCTTTCAATTATAAAAACAACTACTTTTAGCCATCATTTTTAATAATCTCTAAATTATACATTTGTTCTCGCATGATCTATAGTAGTTGCTTTTAAAAATGATCAATTTGAATGTAAAAGTGTTTTTTTTTTCGTGTCATGTGTATTTCATGCTTAATTTAATTAGAAATTAGCTTTTTCATGATAAATTATGGAGTAATTTTTTTTTTGAATAATCAATAATTATATCATTCGAAAACTCACAACATAACATAAAATTATTCAACTTTTTAAATAAATAATAATCCATTATGCAGAAATTTAACAATTTCTCATATAAAAATATGTCACTTATTGAATCTACTTAAAAGAAAGAAACTTATCATTAATCATTTCATACTACCATTCAATGCTTTTTTTCTCATCGCATGAGTGAGTGATGGTTATGTTATCCTACATTATGTTGTTTTGTTTTAATATATTCCTCAAAATAAATAATAATAATTCTTCAAATTCTTGCCCATTTTAATTTATTAATTATTTTTTAATACATAAAAAATTACTATTGAAAGAGATGGATTATTATTCTCTACTAAATAAAAAATAGTATTACTTTTCAAAGAGTATTAATTTTGAAAAAAATAGAGTTAACACATGAACCATTTCACACCAAACTCACCTATTAATATTTAATATAAATCTTTTCGAGGTTAATTAAACAATCACGCGTTTATCTAATTATATGTTAAAATTACTTTTTACACTTATAAAAAAGTTACAATAAATAATGTATGCTAAATGACCCACAAATCCAAGGTTAGATTACTTGTAGGGCCAAAGATTATAATATTATTTTTTTCCATAATTAGCCTAGTTTTATCATTAGTGAAGTGGTATTAGGCAAAGAAGAAAAGGTTACATTTAAATCACATAATAAATTGCCTTTTCAACTAACATAGAATCTTTGATTAACTTTTATAAGCAACTTGGGAAAAATCTCATGGCTATTTCCGACTGCAAATTTAGGTACATGAACAATTCACACACACGATTCTTGTAATTTTCACATTGATTAGACTTCAGATTTGACTTCATGTCACCATGATTATGTATTTATTATCATTATTCACCGACCCACATTATTCAATTCAAATAAATCAAAAGCCGAGGATGTGACAATTTTAATACTCCGACCCACATTTTAATATTCTTTTTTTTTTAATGAAAAAAATAATAAAGCGATATGTTCACAGTTCAATTTATTCTAAATTTCTATGTGGAGTATTGATAATTGTATGTGATTTAAAGTTAATAGTGAACAACATTTCTAGATGCTTTATATATATTCGTTTTAAGACTGTTTCGATAATAATTCACCAATACATAATTACATCTTATAATTTATTATAATTTTTTTAGGGTAATAATTATAATTTCAATACTATAATTTTCATATATCATACAACTGTATATAGTTATATATATAGCTAGAGCCAAGTTAAAAACAAATCAAACTACTAAGTTCCTAACCATATGAAAAGTTTGTCCGAGTTTAACAAATTAAATACACAATAATTAGTTTGGAGGTTATTGTAAATTGGATAAGTTTGTATGGGCTAGTTGATTTTCAGCTGTCTAGCTATAGCTTAAAGAAAATACTATAATTTGAGAGCAATTGTAACTTGTAGTAGTATAAGAATATTCAGCTTATTTTTGATTTTATATATATATATACGAGATTATATTTGGTTAATAATGGAAAATGTGAAGATATTAAAATATTAAACAGTAGAAAGGGACAATAATTGGGGTGGAATGGTAATTGTAGCCCCCCTATTATTACTATTACTAGTAGTATTATTAATGAGATTGAAATTAGAGGTATTGATCGTGCATTCATTGAACGAACATATGTGGAAACATAAACAAATTAAATAAAAGGATTATGATAGCTGATAATGATGATCATGTAATGGACTATTGTTGTTCACACGTAGTTCCCTTTTGTTTTTGCTGCTCTAACTGGGTGGGGGGCACTCTTCATTTTTTTCGGTGAACCTGTCGGTGTCATACGGAATTTCAGTTCAGTTTCATCACCCACCTTTTTTTTATAATTAGTAAATATTTGTGTGAAATCGTCTCATAATTATGATTTCTTTAAGAATAAGTAGTAATTACTTTTATTATAAAAAATAATACACAGATGATAAAAAAATTATAATAGTTCTGTCTTCTGTGTATTACTTCATGAACAATTTATAATATTAATGAAAATTGTAGTGACATTGCTTAACAAAATGTAATAACTGAGGTGATGATTTTTTTTTGAGGGTCTGTTGAGTTTGAAAATCATGAATAATGATTCTATGTTTATTTTGAGTTTTCTGTGAGGTAATACATACTGTATTAAAATACTATATTTCTTAATTCTCGTACAAAAAACAAATGTAATTATTAGGATGTGATGGAGGGAGTTAATTTATGTAAAAAAAGAACAGATGAGATAGGAGAGATTAAAAAAAAAGGTACTCACTCCGTCCCAGGCAAACAACACTATTTGCTTTTTGAACGTAGATTAAGGAGTATTATTATTTTATGTAAAGTGTGTAAGTGTATTAAATAGATGTAATGGGTAGTGATGTGCCATTGATGGACCCTTTTTACTAAAAGAGAAAAATGATGCAATTTGAATGAGACGCCCAATATAATGAAATGATGTTATTTGGACGGAACGAAGGGAGTATATTGGAGTATATTAATTAAGTGAGAATGTACGTAGATATATGGAGTATTATACTCCCTCCGTCATAGGATGATAAAGTATGTTAGGTGTGTTAGGTAAGGGTGATTTTTTGTAAATAAAGTGTATGGAGAAGTGTGATTGTATTTGACTTTTTATTTTTTTAGGAATATGCAAACTTTTGTGGGACAATCCAAAATGAAAAGTGCGTCATTTGAAATGGGAAAGGGGGAGTATATGAGTTGCTTTTAAAATTTGTGGGTGAATTTTGTAAAAAGTATTTATCATATCATGGGAAGGACTAACCGAAATTTGCCCGTCATTTAATGTAATTATTAATTGGTCAATAGTCAACGCCACTCATTTACTAGAGACTTGCCCTATCTCCCTCTGCAAAGTGCGATTTTACGAGAAGTGCACAGTGAAATTACTTCTCTGAATCACGGAGGCGCATTTAACCTTCAATTAAATGAACACTTATCTCTATCTTTTAAAAACATTTTTATTTTAGCAATTTATTCATTATTATATTGTAAAATGAAAAAAATTTGCAGAATTTTTTTTGTTTTGTGTTCATGTTCTGCATTTAACCTTCAATTAAATGATGACCTATCTATATCTTTTAAAAACATACTCCCTCCGTCCCGTTTCAATGTTTACATTTGTTTTTTGCACGTTGATTAAGGAGTATATTATTTTAATAGATAGTGAGTGGAAAGATATAATATTTAATGTAAAGTGGGTAGATGTATTAGTGTTGGATGTGGGACCATGATGATATAATAATTATTTTGGGTGGGTCCCATATTCCAAAAAATGAAATGTAAACATTGAAATGGGATACCCAAAATATAAATATGTAAACATTGAAATGAGACGGAGGGAGTATTTCATTTTACCAATTTATGAATTAGTCCCTCCGTCACAATAATTAATGTATACTTTCTATGTAAATTATTGTGACGAGTATTATATTGTAAAATGAAATCATTTCTCAGAATTTTTTGATATGTGTTCATGTTACGACAATTGTTTCACCTTGTTGCACAAGTGATATGTGGAAAAAAAGAAGAAAGATAAAATTATAATCTTTAAAGATAAAAGTATAAATCATAGAAAGAATTCAGATTTTTAACTCTTCAACAAATGAGTGTTACCCATCTAATGGGTAGAATATTAAGGGGGTGTTTGTTTGGAAGGGTTTGATGATCTAATGGGTAGAATATTAAGGGGGTGTTTGTTTGAAAGGGTTTGAGGAGTGGAATGGATATAGAATGAAATTTGTGTGTTTGTTTGATGGGTATCATTCCTTGCTACAGTGTTCCATTTCCCAAAACAAAGGAATCACCCATTCCTTAGCTTTTTGGGTGGAATAACTTTCATTCCACCATTTCACCTCATCATTTATTTGTATAATTATTCTAAAACAAAAATTAATTTTGATTTTTAAAAAAAAAACTTTTATATAATAAAAGATATCAACATAATATTATTCTCTTAAAAATATTATTAAAAAAATATATTTGTCTCTATTCTTAATTTTTTTTAACATTCCAAACAACATCAATAATTATGATAGTCATTCCATTCTTTTAACCAAACAATATTGATATGAAATTCGATCTCATTACCATTCCTCCCTACTATCACTATTATTCTTATTCCGATTCCTTCTAATAAACCAAACACCCCCTAAATGTAACTGTGTTAATTTTGTGCTGCTTTTCTATAGTCCATGGCAAGTAAGCATAACAAAACAAGTTTTAAGCAATTTCATTAGTCTAAATTAAGTGATTTACTCGAAATACCTTCCTGGTATTAAGAAACTTTAGTTCGCATCCCTTTTTTTTTTACCGTTTTCTTTATCAAAAGAGAAAATAAGAACCAAAATAAATATGAATAAGAATAGTGTATATTTAAAACTTATACTGCAGATTATAGAAGTGATGATGGCCGAAATGACCCTAATTTTACATCCCCACCCATAAAAGTTGTGGGCCAAAGTCGGGCTGTGTTCATTGGGCCGAGGATCCTCTTTATTTGGGTCCAGTTCGACATCCACATATGGGCCGGAATCATTGAAACCTTTCCATGTCACAATGGTAACTTTCCTTTTGATCTTTTAAGTAATCAACCGTCTCCAAAGTAATGGGATTTCTTTATTCATTCATGTAAAAATATATGTTGTCTTTTGCGAGTCAATTAAAGAGTATCACTTGAAATAATTATGATTCAATTACCATGAAAACTATACTAGAAACACTGACGGATAGTTATATTAGTTAGAGGAACCAATTAGTATTCTATCAATCATTTCATTCTTAATCGTTTAATCGAGTGATACTCTTCTCGATATACTTCTAATTAGTTCTTTAAAGCACTTATTAATTACATTGAGACTAAACCATTATAAATAGTACCGACTTCTTTGAATCTCACTTTTGTTGTTACAAATATTCGATCACTAAATAATGTATTTGGGTTCATCTTCAGTCAATTAAAATAATATTATCTTCTACGTTTACAAACAAAATTTTAGTATGAATTTAAATTATAAAATCCAAAAGATTAGCAACTCGTTCTGAACTAAGGATTAAACAATAGAAAGTATCATTAAATTCTGAAATTCTACATTCATATTCTCTAGTTATAACTTATAAGCAACACTAGCACAAACGATAAAAATTCATATGAAATGGTGATCACCATCCACTGCATAGTAATACCAGAAGCGCAATGTCTTCGATTGTAGCCAATCAACCTCCAAACAAACAAGCCACGAACACCACTCATGAGAGTCAAAAAATGCTCAGCGATAGTTCTGCAACGGGTCAGCTGCCTTGCCAGATCTTGCATCCGTCCATGCTTTTGCAATGGTTCGTTTCATATCCTCATCACCTTCTTCGTACATGCTCTATTGATATTATGAAATTTGACGCGTAAGAACATATGTTTAATAGAAAAATAAAGGTGATCTGAAAAGTTTATCACTCTTGAATCATACCTTCATCAAATCCATAATCCCAGCCATTGGATCCCGCTCTTTGTCTAAATTCGGCTTCAGCTGCAACAACCAAGCTCTGTATTAGTGCCAACCTTATGAATTATATGTACACTACAAGTGTTGAGGGAAAACCTTATCTTCCTTGAAGTGCAAGTCCAACCAGTTGCCCTTTGAAGCTTTGGATACGGTAATAACCACCCTCTTGGGCTTCACAAGAACTTTACATTTTTCGGGTATAATCTCTTTGTTCAGCTTTGGTACAGCACAACGATAATTCTTCCCTTGTACATCATGAAATTTGATATCAAAAGACATAGGCTTAAAATCAGCTTCAATCTTCTCTTGATCTACACCCTCCAGTGATATGTAAATCTGATTTTAGAAATAAAAACTTGTCAATGACAACGCATTTCTACTTCCAGCAGCACCATATAACCAACACTATCCAGTAGGGATAGCAGCTTAGTTGTAATAATAATTAATAAGTATATTTATATGACTTACTACCACTAGTACTTGTAATATTGGTAATACACGAAACTAGACAGTAAACGCATTAGGTATTTTGAGCAGATAGAATTCCCACCAAAATCTTGGTTCTATATAGATGCTCTAGGTTCAAAAAGAAGGGAGATTCTTATTATTTTTCAACAGGCAGCCTCACCTTCAGATGATCACTATCCTGATCCCAGCTGAAGGAGCTAAGAGATGCATAATTCAACAATGTGTTTGCCTTTGGAGCACTTGATACGGTTGCCATGTTGACACTTGGAGCTGGAGCTGGAGCTGGTGTTTGCTGAGATGTCAACTGTATCAAATATCAAAATTAAGCAATGACACGAGTCCAAGAAAAACTACATTTCCAAGAATTGATTAAAAAAAGTGGGAACATCTGTTTATCTTTCAAGAGTAAACCAAACAATGAGTTCCACAAATTCTTCAGCAACAAGGGCAAAACCCAAATTGCAACACATACAAAAAATCCTCATGAGGTAATGGGAACCTGAAATCCTCAATCAATCCCATTGATTCAATATATTCCCTGCCCCTTTAATCAATTTCATTCTCATTACCATTATTCTCGTTAATGGTTCTCATTCCAATTACCATTCCGGAATTTGAACCAAACGAGCTCCTAAAATAACATGAAAAAGAGGCAATATTGGGTAGCACATTAGCAATACAAGTTGGTTCACTTAAAAGGCTCATCACTATCATGCGCTCAAATACATGCATCCAAGCATCATCAAAGACTTATTACACGACTTCGTGACACGTAATAGAGCTTTCAGCGTAAAAGAACCAAATTGCTACAAGTTCAATATTCTACATTCTACACCAAGTCCATAGAAATTAAAAAAACATTAAATATTACAAATTTGTCACCACATTTTAGATTCGTGCACTATCCAGACGAATAGAAATGAAGTTTTGCAAGCGAAATAAAGAAGCAAAATTTCTTCTAAACAAAACAACAGATGCTTGTTTATAAGTCCAAAAAACGAATTTGGAGATAATCAAATACATAAAGAAATGACCTTCTCCAATTTGCCGATCTCGGAGGAGATAAGGGAAATAACTCGAGACCTCTTCGCAATGTTTTGAAGATGCTTCAATTCCTCGATGTCCAGCGCAAAATCATCACTGCTTGCCATTTCTCCAATTCTCGTTAAGTTACAAATTGATCCTGAAAATTCAGACTGATCGTTTATATCCACGAGAGGAAATTGCTAGAAAGCTGAAGATAGGTCTTCTTCAATCTTCAGAGAAGCTTCTGGACAATCAATATAAAATCGGGCCTTCGACCCAAGAAAAGCACGTTTGATTTCACAGTAAAAATATTTCAAGCATCAAATAGTAGTTGGGCTATAAGATTTTAATTCGGCCCAATTGATCAAGTTTTATTGTAAAATTTATAAAGTAAATTGGGCTATAAGATTTTATTTCAAGTCCGTTTTATTGTAAAATTTAAAAGTTTTCGAAATTGACAAGTAAAAATACTACTTCTTCCGTCCCACCAAAATGTCCACATTTTACTATTTTGGATGTTCCATTCAAAGGTCTTTATTTTTTCATTTTAGTAAAATGGCCCCACATATGTCATACAACTTACTACTAATACAACTATTCCACTATACATAAAATAATACTCCCTCCGTTTCAGAATTTTTTGCACACTTCCTTTGTAATACAAAGGAAGTGTGCAAAAAATTCTGAGATGGAGAGAGTAATACTCCTTGATCTGTGCCAGAAAAGCAAATGAAGATCTTTGCCCTATAAGAGTAAATAATACTCCCTACGTCCATCCTTAATCTATTCATTTTACTATTTTGAGTCGTTCACTCTTAATCTATCCATTTTCTCTTTTAGACATATGTGACCGACACCCTCATTAATATAATTAAAACATGCATCCTCCACTAATACAACTAGCTACTACATATAAAATAATAATACTCTTTAATTCATGTGAAAATAAATGGATAGATTTACTATGCAAAGAGGGGTAAGAGTTTATCAAAATGAGTTAAAAGTCAAGGAAATCAGAAACTTTAGCCTGTTTACTTTATTACTTTAGTTTCACCGTCAAGGCTTTATTAGCTGGATTAAATACCCAACTAACTCTTTTTTTTTTTTTTTGATATCTAGGTTCCGGGCTTATGCCTGACTAGTCCTCGAGGAAACAGTCTCGGCCTCTCAGAACTGCCTCCAATTAAATCGCGGTAACCACACAATGGATCACAGGTTCCTAATATCTTTAACTACTGCGCACAAGGAGTCGATCAGGTTCCTAATATCTTTAACTACTGCGCACAAGGAGTCGATCCCCAAGTGATTGCTCCATGCTGATGATCTGCGCACAAGGAGTCGATCCCCAAGTGATTGCTCCATGCTGATGATTGCTCCATGCTGACCCTCCCCCTAGCTCAGCCGCAGGTTCCCACCAAGTCGCAGGTTCCCACTGAGTTTCAGCCTTCCACACTGCCGCTTGTAGCCCTCAATATTAATTGTTCCACCATTGCGCTCCAGGGGCTTGAACCCCTGACCTTTCAATCAGGGGCACCTCAATGTTGACCCTTCAACCACTGGGCCAACATATCACTGGTAACTAACTCTTATTTGTACATAACCAACTTGGTTTAAACTCTTTTGAAAATAAACTTTTTTATATATTTTTTTTTCTTTTGCTTGCTCGTGAATTACGGATTCACATCTTTTCGTTAGTCAAAGTTTATAAATTTTTTAAAAAAATGATATACAGTGATACACATGTGCATCCATGTATATAGTACACTTGATTCAATGATGAATAGTATATATTAGTATTTTTACATTTTTTTTATTAAAAAATTAAAAAAATTAAATAATAAAGTGTATATATTTTTATTCATTAATATTTATATTTTTATTTATAATTATATATATTTTTTTAAATGAGTGAACAGCTGATGCAGATAATAACTTCCTTAATAAAAACCCATCATTTGAATTCATAGATGAGTGACGCCACATTTTTTAAATTTTAGGAATAATTAAAATTGAGAATGAAACTAAAAAATAAAAATCATAATTGTGAAGTAAATCTTAAGTGTGTGCATGGTGAAGTGCCACATGGAGGTTTGTTAGTGGTTTAGCATGTGTATGTTTGCATGAACCATGCATGGGAATGAGCTGGAAGAAACAAAGCAGCTCATTCAACTGCCAAACCTGCTCAACCGGTGCATGGTGAGTAGGGTGTGTTTGGCTGCTATTTTGGAGGGTTTAAGTGATCGGTTTGTGTCAGTTATCAGCATGGATCGATAGCCCAATGATCAAGCAAGAATCTAGGGTTTGTTACATTCAGTTTTGACAGCTGGCATGAGGTGGAGAGATTCCAAAAGCTCAGCCAATCAAATGATCCTGTAACCGCCGTGCATGTGATCATAGCATTTAAGCTTGTTTCCAGCTTCGTTCTGTATCATTCCTCTCATTGTAAACTCATCAATAAAGCATGTTCTCCCTCTACAGTGGATGTAGGTTCTTTATGAACCGAACCACTTAAATCCATCGTCCAAAAAGGCTTCTAGTTTACACACACACTACACACATCACAAGCAATCTGCAAATTCCAGTTTTATAACCTAGTTGAAGTTCTTAATCTTTGGTGTTGAATCTGTTATACTCATTGGTCCAATCAGTGAGTATACTTGAGAAGTGACGCCGTCTGTGGGAAACGCAGGTCATTATCAAAGAAGAAACAACAATCAACAAGAAGCAGTTTGAAAGAAAAGGAAGATAGGATGGTGTCAACCAAGTTTGACATCGAAAGATTCACAGAGAAATCCGATTTCGGATTATGGAAGATTAAGATGAAAGCCATCCTGGTTCAACAAGGATTGGTGAAGGCTATTCAACATGTTCCTGCAAACGAAGCAGTAGCCATGGATGCACAAGCACAGCTGGCAGATGATGAAATGCAGGAGAAAATATTGAGTGCTATAGTTCTGTGCCTTGGTGACAAAGCACTAAGGGAAGTTCAGAGAGAAACAACCGCCAGAGGATTATGGAAGAAACTTGATGATCTCTACATGGTAAGATCTCTGGCCAACCGTTTATATCTAAAGCAGAAACTATACTCTTTTAAAATGGTTGAAGATAGGTCTATTCTGAGTCAGCTTGATGAGTTTTCTAAGGTGTTAGATGATTTAGAAAATGTAGATGTGAAATTAAATGATGAAGATAAGGCTGTGATTCTCTTATCTGCACTTCCAAAATCTTTTGAGAATCTGAAAGATACTTTGTCATTTGGAAGTAAAGAAACCATAACTTCAGAAGAAGTTGTATTAGCCTTGAAGACAAAAGAACTTCAGAAAGTTTCAGAGGGTGGTAATGGTTCAGGTGAAGGATTAGTGATCAAGAAAATTGATCATGGTAAAAGAAACTATAAGAAGCCTGGATCTGACAAGAAACATGAAAATAAAAGAGATGATCAGTCCAACTCAGATAAGGATGGGAGAAAGTGTTTCCACTACCATGAGCCAGGACATTACAAGAAGAATTGCTATAAGTTTAAAGCATTGAAGGCCAAGAAGGCTGATGCAGATAGACACGGGCAAAGAAATCAAGCAAATCAGGTTGCTGGAGCTCAAAACAGAAATGATCAGAACTTCATTGAAGTACTAGCCATCAGTTCATTAAGAATTGCAGAAGAGTGGGTACTTGATTCAGGTTGTACATTCCACATGTCACCAATGAAACACTGGTTTGCTGACTTGAAGCTTCAGAATGATGGTTCTGTCCTGCTTGGAAATGACTATACCTGTCAGATTAGGGGAGTTGGTTCCATCAATTTAAAATTGCATGATGGAAGTATTAGGGTGCTCTCTGATGTGAGATATGTTCCTGAATTAAAAAGGAATTTGATCTCATTATGAGTGCTTGCTGACATTGGATATGTTTGTGAATTAAGGAAAGAAGTCCTTAAAGTAATGAGAGGAAAAACAGAAGTGATGAGAGGCATCAGGAGAAGGGATTTATATCTTCTGGAAGGGAGCACATTTGTTGGTCAAAACAATGTGGCAACAGAAAGGGAGGATATAAACCTATGGCATAAAAGACTTGCTCACATAAGTGAGAAGGGTCTCCAAGAATTAGCAAGACAAAAGGTTATCAGTGCTGGTGCATCAGAGAGATTGAATCAGTGTGAAGACTGTATAATTGGTAAAGCTAAGAGACTGAAATTTGGAGTTGGTGATCACAATAGCAAAGGAAAGCTAGATTACATCCATTCAGACTTGTGGGGGCCTTCAAAAACATTAACCAAAGGTGGAGGCAGGTACTATATCTCTTTTATTGATGATTATAGTAGGAAAGTATGGGTATATATCTTAAAGTCCAAAGATGAAGCATACAATACCTTCAAGAATTGGTTAATGGAAGTAGAAACCAGTTCAAACTGTAAGCTTAAAACATTTAGAACTGATAATGGATTAGAGTATTGTTCTGATGAGTTTAATAGATACAGCAAAGAGAGGGGAATAGTCAGACATAGGACTGTCCCTGGTACACCACAACAAAATGGTGTGGCTGAAAGGTTAAATCAGACAATTCTTGAAAGAGTAAGATGTATTCTTAGCAGCTCAGGCCTTTCAAAGAGTTTTTGGGGTGAGATAGTTGCAACTGTAGTTTTTCTCATCAATAGAAGCCCCTCAACTGCTCTGAAATTCAAAACACCACAGGAAATGTGGAGTGGAAGAGCTGCAGATTACAATATACTCAAGGTTATAGGGTGCTTAGCCTATGCACATGTGAAGCAGGATAAGCTAGCACCAAGAGCTGTTAAATGCATCATGATTGGCTATCCAAAAGGGGTAAAAGCTTATAAGCTATGGTGCATGGAAACCAATAAGTTTCTGATCAGCAGAGATGTCACATTCAATGAGAGGATAATGCCACTTAAAATTCAAGATAATGTAAATGATTCTGAGTTTGAGGTGGAGCCAATCAGGACTAAACAGAATGTGACAGATCAAAGTTCTTCTAGACATGATCAGCTTCAAACTGTTGATGCTGATGGTGAAGACAAAGATGAATCAGGAAATGATGAAAACATGCTTAACAATTATCAATTAGCAAGGGACAGGGAAAGAAGGAATATCAAGCCTCCTGTAAGATTTGTTGAGGCTGATATAACCTCCTTTGCTTTATATACAGCTATGGATATAGATGCCTATGAGCCTAGGAACTACAATGAGGCTGTTACTTGCAAAGAAAAGGACAGTTGGATTATTGCCATGGAAGAGGAATTGCTTTCCTTGGAAAAGAATGAAACATGGAAGATTGTTAGGAGGCCTAGGGATCATAAGTTGATCAGCTGCAAATGGATATTCAAGAAGAAGGTCTCAGCAGATAGCACAGTTGGGATCAGATTTAAAGCAAGACTAGTTGCAAGAGGTTTTTCACAAAGAGAGGGGATAGACTATAATGAAATATTCTCTCCAGTTGTGAAGCATTGTTCTATAAGAATTGTACTAGCCTTGGTAGCTCAGTTTGATCTAGAACTACACCAGATGGATGTCACAACTGCTTTTCTACATGGAAAACTAGAGGAACAAATTTATATGGAAGTTCCAGAGGGGGTTGCTGTTCATGAACCAAATACTAAGGCATGTCTGCTTCTGAAATCTTTATATGGACTTAAACAAAGTCCAAGAAGGTGGTATTTGAGATTTGATGAGTATGTTATCAGATGTGGATTCAAAAGAAGCATATATGATAGTTGTGTGTACTTTAAACATGATAATGAGTGTCATGTATACTTGTTATTATATGTTGATGATATTCTCATTGCCTGCAAGTCCATGGAGGGAGTTTTAGCAGTAAAGGACATGCTAAAATCTGAATTTGATATGAAGGACTTAGGGGAGGCAAATGTGATCCTAGGGATGCAAATTGTTAGGGACAGATCAGTTGGTACAGTTATGTTGCATCAGGATTCTTATTTGGAGAAGGTCTTAAAGAGATACAACATGGACTTGTGTAGATCAGTCTCTACTCCAGTAAAGCAAGGGATCAGCTTATCTTCAGAAAATGCTGCTAAAACTAGTGAGGAAATTGAAGACATGAAGAAGGTTCCTTATGCAAATGCTGTTGGAAGTCTCATGTATTCCATGGTATGCTGTAGACTTGATCTGGCTTATGCTATGAGCCTAGTCAGTAGGTTCATGAGTAATCCAGGGAGAGAACACTGGGAAGCTGTCAAATGGATTCAGAAGTACATCAGAGGCTCAACAACAACATGTTTGAAATTCAATAAGTTTAATACTAACAATGACTTTCTTGCAGGTTTTGTTGATGCTGATTATGCAGCAAATTTAGATACAAGGAAATCTCTTTCAGGCTATGTGTTTTTCTTGTTTGGTACTGCCATTAGTTGGAGAGCAACACACCAATCAGTGGTGGCTCTATCTACAACAGAGGTTGAATTCATTGCACTCACAGAGGCTGTGAAGGAGGGTATGTGGCTGGTAGGGATTCTGAAAGAATTTGGCATTGAACAGAAGTCTGTGGTCATCAGTTGTGACAATCAGAGTGCTATACACTTGTCAAGACATCAGAGATATCATGAAAGAACAAAATACATTGATGTGAGAATGTATTTTGTAAGAGACATGATTGAAGGTGGAGAAGTTATGATCTGCAAGGTTGATACTACTAGAAATCCAGCAGACTTTCTTACTAAAGCTCTTGCTACCTCAAAATTTGAGCTATGCAAGAGCTTAATCAATGTGTGTTGATAGGTGGAAAGAGTTAGCTGCTCTCACTAAAAGCAGTAGAAATAGTTAGCTGCTCTCATTCAAAGGCAGTGGAGTTAGAGGGAGAGGTCTGATAGTTTAAAATAAGATTTAAGGTGGAGATTTGTGAAGTAAATCTTAAGTGTGTGCATGGTGAAGTGCCACATGGAGGTTTGTTAGTGGTTTAGCATGTGTGTGTTTGCATGAACCATGCATGGGAATGAGCTGGAAGAAACAAAGCAGCTCATTCAACTGCCAAACCTGCTCAACCGGTGCATGGTGAGTAGGGTGTGTTTGGCTACTATTTTGGAGGGTTTAAGTGATCGGTTTGTGTCAGTTATCAGCATGGATCGATAGCCCAATGATCAAGCAAGAATCTAGGGTTTGTTACATTCAGTTTTGACAGCTGGCATGAGGTGGAGAGATTCCAAAAGCTCAGCCAATCAAATGATCCCGTAACCGCCGTGCATGTGATCATAACATTTAAGCTTGTTTCCAGCTTCGTTCTGTATCATTCCTCTCATTGTAAACTCATCAATAAAGCATGTTCTCCCTCTACAGTGGATGTAGGTTCTTTATGAACCGAACCACTTAAATCCATCGTCCAAAAAGGCTTCTAGTTTACACACACACTACACACATTACAAGCAATCTGCAAATTTCCAGTTTTATAACCTAGTTGAAGTTCTTAATCTTTGGTGTTGAATCTGTTATACTCATTGGTCCAATCAGTGAGTATACTTGAGAATAATATATTAAAAGAGACAAGTAGTTGAGAAATATTTTTTTCCAAGTTTATCCCTACCTTATTTCACTATTTACTACATGTTTAACATCATAAAGTTTAATAAACTCTCAATTTAATTTTGTTAATTAATTTGAATTTAATTTTGGACTTTTGAAATACCCTCCCTTTATTTAACTTCTACACATACGATGCATCTAAATCCAAGAAATGAGCAAACTATGGCTCTTGAACTTTCCTTTTTATTTTTATTTAACCCTATTTGATTTCAAATAGAAATGAAAATTCATTGGAATATCAGACGAGATTGATCATGCTTGGCTGGAAAACCTTCAAAGAATCAGGAGGTGGATCTTCGATTAAATTAATAATTACAGGTTTTTGTAATTATTCCTATGATCGTATTTTTGTATAGTTCGCTCTTTTTATTTTTTATTTTTTTACATCTTATTATAGTGTTCAACGACGGGCATGTACATTGTCGTACAAAATCAAATAACACTTATCTTTTTTTTTTACTAATTTATTCAAATGTTTATGTAGAATGTTGGCAATATATTCAGCACTGAAAATAGTGTAAATTTGTGTGGAAGAATGTAGTAGTAAAATTTTTCTAAGTGTTAAATTATAAGGGGCCTCTTATTGTAAGACTTTGATAAGCCCCATTTATCGGCATATGGTTCATAATCACAAGACACCTTCTCCTAATTCTCATGCTTTCAACTCCACATGTCACCTCTTTCTTCTTTAATTTCTCTAAATTCGCAATCTGATCAATAATTCTAATGGCATGAAAGAGTAAGATTTTTACATGGAATTTATCATCTTTGAGTAAGTTGAGGATTGACCACACTGAAATATGACACACTTTAATATCACACTTGACACCAAATAGAATTCCATCACATGATTAATTTGTTGTTAAAAGAAAAATGTCCGATCATATTGGTAAGAAACTTAATTAGATCCAGGAAATGGAGTTAGCATTAGTATCCAATTAAAATTTTTAAAGTTTCAGCAAGCTTTTAATATGAACCTAAATTGCAGCTGCAAACATATTGGGAAAAAAAGTTTTTATTCCACGCATATCGTTGAACCCAATAAATATCGAGGGATACTTTAAAATTCATTTGAAAGTAACTTTTTGTCAAACTTTAATTTGCAATGACAACTTAATTTTTTGTACTCTCACATAGATAATTGTATGTTTGTGATTTCTAGAGGTACATACATGAAAAACCACAAAGGTTTTGATTAAGGCGGATGAATATTGTAGACAAAAAAAATTATATATAAAAAGTTTTAATATAATTAATAAATAAATTATCTACTTAAATTATTAATTATTATGTTGAAAGTCAAAATTTTTGGAATAAAAAGCTTTAAAAAATCATAAAATAAACATTACAAAGTATAAACGTAAATGCGACGTGGAACGCACGTCTAAAAAAACTAGTAAAATAAAAAATAAAATAAAATAAAAAGGAAAATACAGATTCCAACATATTTACTACAAAATCGAAAGTGGTATCATTTCTTTTTTTTGTATAACTATAATATATATATATATATATATATATATATATATATATCATGGATTCTTTCAAATCCAATTTTTTCTTTTAATTACGATAATAATTTGTCCACACGTTCAGTGACCCGAACTAATCCTCCGTCCCCTTGAAAGGTATCCATTTTACTATTCCTGGCATCCGCTTCAAAAGTATCAATTTTCTCTATTTAATAAAGAAAATACACAATATGACCAACCACTTCCCTCTAATACAATTACCCACCTTATCTATAATAATAATACTCCTTAATTTACGTGCAAAAAGCAAATAAAGACCTTAGAACTGTCATGCCCCAGTTTTCAAGAACTAGAAAGGGAGATTTTGTTCGCAATTCTTTGATAATATTAACCTTCAGTGGGGGCGTGAACCATAAAATAAAGTTAATAAAATATCATAAACAGTGAAAATTATACAAAAGTATATCATAATAATTTGTATAAAGAGATTTTGGCGCAGCATATTAATAAAAATCTCTCACGCAATGCATCCGCCCCTGGTACGTCGTCGCAGCCTCAACCTGAAAAGAGTTTGGAGTGGAAGGGGTGAGCGTGTGAAATACACTCAGTGTGTTAACTTAAATGATTGCACAGTTAAAAATAAATATGCATGCCAAATATACCATAAAATGTAACATATGTCAATTTTAATAAATTACTTTTGCACATTGTCGTTCGATAACTCATTGAAAATATTTTAGACCGAACTGTCGTCCGATAACTTGTGTTAGTTGGTTTGTGCGCACCGGACCGTCACCCCAGTACAATGTTAGCATACTTTGAAATATATTTTAGTACTGAACTGACGTAGCCAGTAATTTGTGTTAGTTGGTCTGTCCGCACCGAGTCGTCACCCAGTACGATATTAGTAGGAAAATATTTATCATCGAACTAAAAGCACACATGGTACATAACATGACATATTAGTAACATATATCACATCTTAACATAGCAATCATGACATAAAATGTAGCACTCGGTAAAGAGTGAAAGTTACCCCCATCTTGATCTTTCTTCGAAATTGTAGAGTGGACTAGGCTTGCTCTTCGATCTCAGAAATTCTTGAAAATGATTTACTAATTTTATTACAAATATAAAATAAAGATTTTTTTCACTTAAATAAGAATAATAGTTAAATTTAACTTTAATATAAAAATATTAAATTTTAAATATATAATTATAATTATGATATTAATATAAAATAAATAAAATAATAATAAAAAAACACATGTGCATATCTACTGCAGTCGACCATGTGGTGTTTAAATACAAATTTGTATTTATTTAATATTATTAATAATTTATAAATTGCAATCAAGTCCCTGCATTATATTAAATTCTTGTTTAAACTTATCCTAAACTTTAAACTTATTACAAAATGACCCAACTTGAGTTATACAGCTCCGTTTGAAATTCCAAAAACACCGTTGGAATCCTCGTGAGATGAGGATCACATCAGTACCAATTTTGTATCAAAATATTGAAGTTTAAAAATATAAAATTATACCGTGAAGTGGGTTTCTTTGTAAATCCTTCGTTTTACGTCAAAACTCAAAACTAATCATATCTTTGTGATCCTCTTGAGGAGAGCTTCAAAATGGACTATAATATCAAAGCTAACTTGCACCGAAATAAAATCTACCATTAAAGGGATTGAAACTTTGACGGAGCTTTTCTAGCTCAAAATGACATCTATTTTATAAAAGAATTATATATATGGAATCTACGCTTCGAAACGAACATTTTGATATATTATGAAAAAAATAAATCACAAAGTGAATTGATCACTTGTAAAACCGTGTGTGTGAATGTTTATATATAAGCTTGTGTATATGTATATGTATATATATATATATATATGTATGAATGTGTTGGTTGTCTATATATATACATACTAAATTTGGTGGCAAAGTTTGATCTCATCACTCACACACATCATTATCCTTATCCAAAATTTTTAATTCTTATCCAAACACACCCACTTATTCATTCCCACTTGCACACTTGCACACAATTAAATATTATTACTATTATTATAATTATATAATATATAATAATTAAAATATAATATATATAAGTAAAAATACAGTTTTATAAAATATAAATTTACGAAAATATAGATTATGAAATATTAGGGTGTTACAAGAACCGTCCACGTGCAAACAGCAAACGAGTACCTTTCAAGGGGACGGAGGGAATATATACTTAGTATGAAACCCGCGTACAACGCGGGATTATTTAATATATATAACATTTGACTTTTGATAATGTAACGTATAACTAAATCATGTAATATATTCTAATTATTTGAAAGAATCTTGACTTATATTTTTTTTAAATGTTACTTTATAACATAATACAATTGAAAACTATTTATTATTCCCTCTATCTCTCTAAAAAAATGTGCAACCATATAGGAGCAATTTTGTTTCTTTACTGTGTAAATGTGCAACCATATAGGAGCAATTTTGTCTCTTTACTATATATTTATATAGTTGTTAGTATTTCATTTTTTTCATTGTAGTTAATTACATTTATGATCAAAGTATGTAACTCTTAGTAATAAACCCTTAATTTTTACTGTTTATCTAAAATAAATATACGTGAACAACACGTTAGCGAAAAAGGACTTTTCTATACTATACTATACTTAATATATATAATATAAATAAAATTAATTTATATATAATATTCTTTTAAATATTTATAAATTTATAATGAATTTATAATTTTTTTATTTAATTTAATTAGTTTCAAATTATATATACAACTAAAGAAAATAAATTTTATAATTCAAATATGTCATAATTGAATAATTAAGATATATGTAAATAAATGAATATTAATATACTAAATTAAAAAAATTAACAAATATTTACAAACTCAATTTTAATGTTATTTGATATGAAATAATGATTTAACTTAAATAACTTAAAGCTTTCGATTAATTACATGAATTAGTTTTTCAACCTCTTATTCTCTAGAAAGTAAATCGATTCAAGAGTACTTGAATCGTCGATCCTCTTTCACTTGAAGAATATTTGAATCAATACTTAAAGAATACTTGAATAAAATTATTAAAATGTTTAAAATAGTTACTCTATATATATATATATATATATATATATATATATATATATATATATATATATATATATATATATATATATATATATATATATATATTAAAATATACGCACATAATATAAATAATATTTAAATAGATTATTACTTTTTATTCATGACTATGGTTTAGTATTTCTTAAATAACTATATAATAATAATTCTATTTCCATTAATTGTTATTTTTAAGAAATTAATGTAAAATATATATATAACATAAATAAATTTAATTTATACTCCCCCCGTCCCATTTTAGATTGCACCCCTCCTTTATAAAATACAAAGGAATGGTGCAATCTTTTATGGGACGGAGGGAGTGTATAATATTCTTTTAAATATTTATAATTTTTTAATGAATTTATTAATTTTATTTTTATTTAATTTTATTAGTTTCAAATTATATAAACAACCAAAGAAAAAAATTTATACTCCCTCCATCCCGTTTCAATGTTTACTTTTCTATTTTGCGCGTCTCATTTCAATACGTTTTTCTTTTTGGAATATGGGACACATCTAAAACAATTAATATATCGTTCAACACTAATAGACCTACCAACTTTACATTAAATATTATATCTTTCCACCCACTATCTATTAAAATATTATACTCCATCAACGTGTAAAAAACAAACGTAAACATTGAAATGGGATAGAGGGAGTAATACATATGTTATAATTGAATAATTAAGATATACTCCCTCCGTCCTGTGATTATTGTTACGTTTCCTTTGCAATTACAAAGAAAACGTAACAATAATCACGTGACGGAGGGAGTATATAAATAAATAAATATTAATATACTATATTTAAAAAATTAACAAATATTTACAAACTCAATTTTAATGTTATTTGATTTGATATGAAATAATAATTTAACTTAAAGAACTTAAGTTTTCGATTATATACATGAATTAGTTTTTTAATCTCTTATTCTCTAGAGGTAAGAGGTAAATCAATTCAAGAGTACTTGAATCATCAATCCCCTTTCACTTAAAGAATATTTAAATCAATACTTTATATATCTTAAAGAATACTTGAATCGATTATTAAAAGGTAATACTTGAATCGAATTTTTTCCTCTTGAAGAATCGATTCTTAAGATGTAAATCGATTTAAGAATTGAATTTTTTTTCTCTTGAAGAATCGATTCTTAAGATGTAAATCAATTCAAGAATAATTGAATCGATCCTCTTACTCTTGAAAAATTAATTTTTAATTCAAGAATTCTTGAATCGATTATCTTCATCTCTTCCGCTTGAAGAATCAATTCTTAATAGATAAATCGATTCAAGAATACTTGAATCAGTTCTCTTCCTCTTGAAGAATACTTGAATCGATTTTTTAGAGGTAGATCGAATCTTTACTTGATTCGCTCTATCAAAATAAATTTTTATACTTTTATAAATCAATTCTCTAGAGGAAATTGAAAAAAGCTCATAATCCTCATGGAGAATCGAATGTTTGTATTTAGAATGAATAACAAAAAGTCTTATTTATAGGTGGGGTAAGAGAGAATATTATATGGAATATTTTTTTCATTTATATATATGATTTAATTTAATATTAATTAATTTATTATTGCATTAACAGATTTAGTAATTAATTAATGATATCCAAATAAATAAATAAAATATTAAAAATTTAATCATGATTAAAATTAAGAAAATATTATTTAAAAAAGAAAATATTAAATAAGGAAGTTAATTAAAAGTAAATAAGGAAAATATTAAAAAAAGTATTAAAAATTAAAAAAATTGAGAAAATTACACGTCACATTAGAGCGTTCTGGAGACGACACGTCAGCAAGAAAAGTTTCTGCTATAGTATACTTAAGATATATATATATATATATATATATATATATATATATAGAGCGACTCCACGTTGCTACTTGAAAATTTTTGTATATGTGGTGCTCCCACGTTGATCCCGCAATTAATGTATATTTAATTTAATTTAATTTAAAATAATTAATATTTTTATAATCGTACCATTAATACATCTTAATTTAAATATTTAATAATTCTACCATTAATATATAATAATATTATTTTAAGTTTATATAAGTAATTTAATTTAATACTTTAAATATTTTTTTATTTAATCCATAAATTTTGTGTGAATTTTAAATTATTTATTTTCATTGGATTTTAAATTATTTATTTTCATATTTAGCATATACATTTTAATTAAGGCCAAAAATATATTTTTTTAAATTGTGAGGTGGCGGCTCCACGTTGCTCCTTGAAAATTTTTGTGTATGTGGCGTTCCCACGTTGATCCCGCAATTAATGTATATTTAATTTAATTTAGTTTAAAATAATTAATATTTTGTAATCCTACCATTAATACATCTTAATTTAAATATTTAATAATCCTACCATTAATACATAATAATATTATTTTAAGTTTATATAAGTAATTTAATTTAATACTTTAAATATTTTTTTATTTAATCCATAAATTTTGTGTGAATTTTAAATTATTTATTTTCATTGGATTTTAAATTTTTTATTTTCATATTTAGCATATACATTTTAATTAAGGTATGTCACAATCGATTAGTTATAAAATTTTGGTAAATTATTTATTTTCATTGGATTTTAAATTATTTATTTTCATATTTAGCATATACATTTTAATTAAGATATGATACAATCGTTATAAAGTTTTAGTGAATTTATACTATTATGTAATAATATTATTTTAAGTAATTTTTTAATATTATTTTAATTAATTTTCTTATAAAGTTTATGTAAGTAGTTAAATTTAATACTTTAAATATTTATGATTTAATCTGTAAATTTGGTGTGTATTTTAAATTATTTATTTTCATATTTAGCATATAAATTTTAATTAAGGTATAGTACAATCGAATCAATTAGTTATAAAGTTTTGATAAATTTATAGTATTATGTAAGGCAAAAGCTCCTGTGCACCCGGGCGCACGGAACACTTTCCGTGCGCCTTTAGAAATTTGTGCTAAATTGTATACCTTTTAGTATACAGATGTGTACCCTTTATTTTCTAAAGAAAAATCTGGGCGCACGAACAACACTCCGTGCGCATTTAGAATTTTGTGTTAAATTGTATACCCTTTAGTATAAAAATGTGTACCCTTTATTTTCTAAAGAAAAAAAAATATTAATGAAAAGTGTATACCCTTTAGAACAAAATTGTGTACCTTTTAGTAATTAAAGTGTATACCCTTTAGACCAAATTAATGTACCCTTACCCATAATACAAAATTTCTAAAGGCGCACGGAATGTGTTCCGTGCGCCCGGGTGCACGCAAGCCTCACTCATTATGTAATAATATTATTTTAAGTAATTTTCTTATAAAAGTTTATGTAAGTAATTAAATTTAATACTTCAAATATTTTTTATTTAATCTGTAAATTTTGTGTGTATTTTAAATTATTTATTTTCATTGAATTTTAAATTATTTATTTCCATATTTAGCATATAAATTTTAATTAAGGCATAGTACAATCGATTAGTTATAAATTTTTGGTAAATTTATGAAGAAACAAAAAACTTTTGTTGTTGTTTGATTATTTAAATTAAGTTTTAATAATTTTAGGAAAGATGTAGTATATTATTAAAATTTAATATTTTAAAGTAATTTTGGTGTTGATTTTAAATTATTTATTACCATATTTATCATATAAATTCATTGTATATAAGTATATGATATAATACAATCGATCATTATTCATCTATAGTGAAATTTTTTTTCCTCCATTGCAATCTTTATACGGTTTTTTTTTCCTATATTAAATCATGTCATCAATTTATGATCCTGTATCTGAAATTACTATGCAAAAGGAGACTTGACGAATTAAAGTTAAATGCTTGAGGTTTTGGATATCATACCTTGATAATACATAAAAAAATACCTGGATATGATTATGATGGATGAAAAGGTAAATTTTAGTTGATTATAATGATTAAATAATTTTTAAATATACGATATATTTTATATTTCCATAACTTTTAGATTATTAACATGATAAGGTTTTTTATTTAATAATTATTATATTATATGTGTAGGGTTCGAAGATTCAAGCAACAATTCGCCATAATCACATTTCAAAATTTGAGAAATTATTAAGTGAGGGGGCAACATATATTATATCAAATTTTCGTGTTGCTGAAAATATTGGGTCGGTCCTTATTATAAATCATGAATTCAAATTGAACATATATAATTACACGTTGGTGTGATTGACTTCACCATTTGAAACCAACAAAACTGGCTTGAATTTTATTGATTTTGATACAATCAATTCTCAAGACAACACTAGAGATACAATACTCATAGGTATGTTTTAAAAGTTTATTATTATTTTTTTAATAGAAACTAATTATACTTTTAAAAAAAAATTGGTTCTAATTTTTCTTACAATGACAATATCCATAGACATAATTGCTTTGGTGGTAAAAATAGGAGATATAATTTGTGTTAGTGCAAGGGGCATGCCTACAGATAAAATTGATATCGAGCTTGAAGATGAACAGTAACTTTCTTTTAAAATATATATTCATATTTTTTTAACTCAAATTTTATGTTTAATATTTTTTAATTAAAATTTTAACATCAATTTAAGACACACACTCATGAATTATACATTGTGGGGAGAATATGCAAGACAATTGATGCAATACAAGAGGAACAATCCAAACCAAATACTTATTATTGTTCTTGAGTATGCTAAAATCAACCATAAATATAGAGATATATTTTTTTAAACTCATTTTATTTATATATAATTCTGTATGTATTTAGATGTCATTAGATATTTATTCTAATATATTTAGCCATTAATCATATATTATTTGTCCTCTAATTTCTTATATATGTTTTAACAATAATAATAATTATTATTATATAAAAATTTAAACCATACTCTCTTTGAAATATGCTATAGGAAAAAACATATCAAATTCTTGGAATGCAACAAGGATAACAATTAATGAAGATATAAAAGAAGTCATGATTTCCGAAAGAGGTACGCCCTCAATACATTAATCTTATAATTAATATTTTATTTCAAATAATTTATTATTCTAAATATTAATTTTTTATATTCTCTTATTTATTTAAATAAATTCGAAGAAATAAGAAAAGAAAATAAAATCATACAAAATTTAACTAAATAAATTTGTACATAAAACCATAAAAAATAAATAAATAACGTAAAAAAATTAAAAATTTACATACTAATAATATTTTTAAAACAAACAGAATTACAAAAAAAAAGAAAATTTAAATAAAAATATATAATCAAAATTGAAACCATAACAAAATTAATTTAAATAATTATAAAATTACCATGAAAAAATTATTAATTACGTGTAAAAACTAAAATTTTAAAAAATTACATACTAACAATTAAAAAAAATACAGAATTAAATCAAAAAAATTAAAAAAAATTAAGAGAACAAAAAAAATATAAAAGACACATTAAGTAAACTATAATCAAGAGTGAAATCATAAAAAATTAATGAAAAAAAATTTGTAAAGTTATTTATGAAAAAAAAATGTTAGTTACGTAAAAAAAATCAAAAGATTATAAAATTACATACTAACAATTAAAAAAAACTAAAACTAAAACCAAAATAAAAATAAAAATAAACTTTGAAATAAATTAAAAAATCTCAAATAAATAACATAAAATAATTAATAATCAATAATAATATTAATAATAAAATAGATACATTTCAATATAAAAAAATAATCAGAATAAACAAAAAACAATTAAAAAAATAAATGAAAAAAAAATCAATAATAATAATAAAATAATACCTTTCTTTAGAATTCTAAGAAAGAAAGCTTTTGTTCGTCATGATGAATAATTATGTGTGTAGAACGAATGAATATAGAGTCTTATTTATAGGTGGATAGTGGATAAATTTTCTAAATCTTAAAATTAAATATATGTATTTATCTATATTAATTTTAATTAATAATAATTAATTTTGATGGGATAATATCATATTCAAATCTTAAAATAATATATGTAGTTATCTATATTAAATTTTAATCAATAATTAAAATAATTGGGATTTTTAATTTTAATTAAAAAAATTAAAATAATTGAGATTAATTCTGATGACGACACATCATCAAAATTAATCTCTCCTTTAATATATTAAAGATATATATATATATATATATATATATATATATATATATATATATATATATATATATATATATATATATATATATATATATTAATTTTTATTTAATAGTATATATGCTTTTTTAAAATAATTATATAACATTTTTACATTTAATTTTTCATAAAAAAATAAAAGAAAAATCATTAACAAAATATATAAATTTTTATTTATTAGTATATACTATATTTTTAAAGAGTGAGGCTTGGGAACACATTCCGTGCGCCTTTAGAAATTTAGTATTATCGGTAAGGGTACATTGCTTTGGTCTAAAGGGTATACACTTTAATTAATAAAAGGTACACCATTTTGTTTTAAAGGGTATACACTTTTCATTAATATTTTTTTCTTTAGAAAATAAAGGGTATACATTTTTATAGTAAAGGGTATACAATTTAACACAAAATTCCAAAGGCGCACGGAGTGTTGTTCATGCGCCCAGATACACACAATAATTTTCTTTAGAAAATAAAGGATACACATCTGTATACTAAAGGATATACAATTTAACACAAAATTCTAAAGGCGCACGGAATGTGGTCCGTGCACCCGAATGCACAAAAGTTTTTGCCTGTAAAGAAAGCATTTTAACAAAAAATAAGAAATAAGAAAAAGAAAAAGATTAAGGTTGACTTTATTACCTCGACTTCAGTAAATATCAAACATATTAAGGAATAAGGATTATTTAGTTCACATTTACACAATATTATTTAATAGATCTTAAGAATTTATCATAAATTACCAATGGGATACTAATTGTATTTATAAACTTAAATTTTAATTTAAAGAAAACGTTTAAAAAAGAAGAAGCAACAAACAAATAAAAATATACGAGCGCCTAGATGACATTTGGCATGTGGAGGCGAGCCGGTTGTATAGAAAGAACCGGTCCAAACCTAGTTAATGCCCATTAATTAATACGGACAAATTATTTATTATGGCTAACGTACGGCAGTGTTCCAATTCTTTGCTAGGTTAAAATTATGAAGATACAAACCTGGCAAAAGCTCCTGCGCTTCCGGAACATGGAGGTATACTCTATGTCCCCATGTGAATACAACTCCCCCCTCTAATCCTATTTAAGTCTATGTATTGCTAGAGATTTAAATTGTAAAGGGGCATGAAAATTGTAAAGACACACGGAATGTGCTCCGTGTGCCCGGATGCACAGGAGCCTTACTCCTCTTTACAACCACTAATATTTGTTAATGGCTGACAATTGTTTGGAGGTCCTCACTCTTCTTTACAACCACTAATATTAGTCATTTTAGTTTCAATTTTAGTCCTATAAATTTCAAATTTAGTCCTATATATTTTTAAATTTTCAAAATTAGTCCTATTATAAATTATATCATATTTCAAAAGATACATGACTAATTTTGATAATTTAAAAAGGTACATGACTAAATTTGAAATTTATAGGACTAAAATTGAAAATTTAAAAGTTACAGGACCAAAATTGAAACTAAAAGGATTAAAATTGAAAATACTAAAAGTTACAGGACTAAAATTGAATTTTGAAAAAGGTACATGACTAAAATTGATATTTTCTCGACGGATTAATAAATGTAATTTTGTCAAAAAAAAAAAAAGAGCTAATCTCGTTCATTAGATTATAATACTAGGATATTACTAGATCTCTTAATGCCGCAATTTTCCCATACTCTTTTTTTTTTTTTAAACAAAATTTACGAAAACTCAGATTATTAATATTTGGAAGCTAATTTAATAATTTTAGATAATAATTAAATAAGCTCTATAAATAAGTGAGATGAAAATTTAAGAATTATAAGTATACTGTGAAATTATTATATTGGATACTTTTTTTTTCAGAATACGAAGATAATTTTATAATGAAAAAAAAATGATAGTATACTTAAAAAAATAAAAGAAAAAGTGATACATGTATAATTTTTTAATGTAATAGATTTATGTGAGACTGTATTACGAAAATATCATTTTATACTTTTATAATTAATTATCATTTTTTATTAAAAATATTATCATAATTCTCATAAAATTTATCACTTTTTAGTTTTCATTTATATTATAAATTTATATATGAAATAATTGATAGTATCATTTCACTTTTCATCTATATATTGTTAAATGGAGTATCACTATTTATTACAAAGATTATCAATTTTATTTGTTTCTTTTTTTACCTATATAATGATAATGATGTTATTAAAATGTTATTTTTAATTACTTGAAAATTTCTGAAACTACGTACGTAAATGGAGAGAGTATTGTTATAAGACTTCTAGATGGTTTAAATTAAATAACTATGAATATATAGAACTCAAATTGAATACAAATCATCACATGAAACCACTGCATGGAAAAAATACTTTTCTCAATGTGAATTAATAATTTTTATATTTATAATATCTGATTTTTACATTTTTTTTAAATCATTGAAATTGTTTTATTATACTCTAATTTTCAAAAATTTTCACTAGTCTAGGTTTACTGATCATTTTTTACTTTTCAAATTTTTATTTATTTATTTGTTTTCTCTAATTTTCCTATTTTTTATACTTAACTTTTTAAACATTAATATAAAATTAACTTATAGTATATATTATTACTAACTTCTTTTAAAAATAAATTTTCATGCACCTTAATTGTATTGTAACAACTCGAAATAAAAGCTTTAAATGAACCAAATAGAACATTAATGAGTAACAATTAATTTATTGTGTGACATAAATATTTTTAATTTTAATTCATGCTGTCATATAGTACTCTATTGGTCAATAAAGTAACCATTTTATATTTTACATGTACATTAAAAAATATATTATTATTTTATACAAATTGAATGTATTAAAGGTGACTGGTTTGTTCATACATGCATTTTTTTTTTAAAATGAAAAAATAATACCTTTGGCGTGAACGACTAAAATAACAAAATGAATATCTAACCAGTAGATAGAGAATACTTCCTTCATCTCATGAAAAGAGTTACATTTACTGTTTGCATGGAAATTAAGAAATATAATTTTTAATGTGTAGTGGGTTTAGAGATATAATAATTTAATGTATAGTAGCCTAGTGGATAATTGTATTAGTGTTGTGTGTGGATTCCATGAAGATAAAGTGATTAATTTATGTGGGTCTCATCTAAAAAAGAAAATTTAACTCTTGTAACGGGACACCCTAATTAGTAAAATATAATTCTTGTGACGGACGAATGTAGTATATAATAGAGTTGTGCACAAGGTGTACAAGATATAACATTTTGTCATAAATGATATACTCCCTTCGTCCTTCTGATATGTGTCTATTTTGCCATTTTGGTCCGTCCCAATACAAAGTGTCTATTTCCTTTTGGGGTTGATGTGACACACACAATAATATTATTATATTCAACCACTACACATGGACTCACACTCAACACTAATACAACTACCACTACACATTAAAATATTATTTCTCTCACCTCATTACACTTTAAAATATTATACTCCTTAATCCACGTGCAAAAAGCAAACGAACACTTATCAAGGAGACGGAGAGAATACTATACATGACTTTAATCAATAAAAATATATATTTTTGGTTAAAATAATTTAAATTTTTTTCCCTAAAAAAATCAAGGGTAAAAAATAACATTCAATACTAAAAAAAATACAAAATTAAATTTAGGCACACGGAAGTATACCTAAAACTATATATTAATCTGGTATAAATAAAGATTAATTCAAATACATGCAATATTCTCTTATTAATTATGTGATATAGTATTATGTAGGGGTAGGGGTAGGGTGTGGGGGGTTTAAAGGTCATGTTCCCATTAAAGAGCAAAGAAGAAGGGGAAGACAAAATAAATGACCAAGTCTATAACTACCCACCCTTGAAATGTAAATACCAACTTCTATTTTTCTATAAAATCGTCTTAAAATATCTACTGGATGACGTATTTGCACCACAAGTTGATTAATCATAAATAAAGTTTCATCATATATAAATAGCTAAACATTGCTTAGTTACTAATTGCCTAATCATTAATCAAACTCCAGGCTTTGCTTCCACTGGCCTTCTGTAACAAGTACACACTCTTATCTTTTATTTACTTTTTTTTTAATCGGTAAAGAAAATTTATAATAAGAATTTGAAGTACAAGAAATACTTTAACTCTTACATTATAATGTGTCTGAAAATTCAAAAATAATTATTTAATCAATTCCAAGCATTTTGGATCTCTATTCCAACCAGCAAAAGAAATTTTATTTTTATGATTTTCATTTACGACTAATTATGACCATACTTTTGCTTTGATCTAAAGGAAAAATCTCGAGGCTTTAAACTCTTCTCCTTAAAACACAAGTCATTTCTCTCTTTCCATATCGTCTATTTTTGCATTAAATGAATTCAACATAAATGCATACTTATGTTTATGTGTATAATAATATTTCTTGAAAGTTAAAACTTGTAGTAATAAATTGTTCGGTAGTTAAATAGCTAAATTTATTTATTTATTCCCAAAAATAATTTCTCTTCTTTGTGTACGTGAAAATTCAAAATTATCATTTGTGTAATTATCTCAGTTTTGTTGGCGTAGTTCACGACGTGGCGCATAGGCAGCTAATTATATAACAATCAATTTATATTAAATTGAACTAGCAATTGCATCGCACGAACATGGTTAATATTTAATTTATTTATTTTTTAATTTTTTTTACATATACTCTATCCATCCATCTTAAAGTTATTATTTTATTATTTTGGATGTTTACTCAAAATATATCAATTTTCTTCTTTTAGTAAAACGGTCCCATATATAGTCCACTACTCACTACATATACAATTTCCCACTATACATAAAAAAATAATACTCATTAATTCACGTAAAAAAAAACCACCTTTAAAGTAGGTGAAAGGATTATCACATTGTAATTTTTTGAGATAAGAGATTTGAAAATTAATTAAACTATTTAAAGGGTCTATAATTTATTTAAGGGGGCTATTTGAACCCCCAAATTTGCTAAATGTACGCCACAAAATAATTAAATTAAAATATTACTCCCCCGTCCACTGTCAATCTATCTATTTTACCATTTTGGGGCGTTCATCCTTAATCTATCTATTTTCCTTTTTGGATTATGGGACCATACCTTCCACTAATACAAATATAATATGGGACCCACATCCTCCACTAATACAACTACCTACTACACATAAAATAATAATACTCCTTAATTCACGTGCAAAATGAAAATGGAATAAATTAAATGAGAGATGAGAAATAAAGAGAGAAAGTGTATTAATTGAGGAGAGAGAATGTAATATTTATATAGAGGTGATTTTTAAAATCTGGATGTGGGTTTTGAAAATCAAAACCTGTGTTTGAAACCCGAAAACGAACATTGCCTTAAAATAGGCGGAATGATTATCACATTGTAATTTTTTGAGATAAGATAAGATGTTTGAAAATTGATTAAATTATTTAAAGGGTTTGTGATTTATTTAAATTATTTAAATAATTTAAAAATTTTTTGATTAAAATATTATTTTAAATATATTATATATATATATATACTATCTCTGGTCCGATAATAATTTTACCTAAAAATGTGGAGTAATTAATTAAATATAATATAAATTCTCTTTTGATTTTAAATTAATTATATTTTAGATAATATTTACAATTAAAATAAGTTTTTAACAAAAGAAAATATTTTGGACAATGAAATTAATAATATACAAAATAAATAAAATATTAAACAATAAAGATAAAGATTGTGTAAATGTATTCACGTTAAAAATAAAATAAAATATATTACTTTTGACAATAAATTTTAATTAATAATTTAGATATATGAGTTCATATAATAAAAAATAATTTACCTTTAAAAAGAAGTTTAGAAAATAATTTAGATATATAAAAAGACAATAAAATAAAATAAATATAAAATAAATAAAATATTACAACAATATAGATAAAGATTGTTCAAATGATATTATGAATTCACGTAAAAAAAATAAAATTATTTAGATATATAAATAATCAATTGACATATATGTATATTATGGGAGACCAAGAAAATGAATGGATGAGATAAAATAAAAAATAAAATAAATGGATGAAATGTTGTTAAAAATTGGTAATCACAATCAAGAGATGAGATGTTACAATAACTAATGAATGATCAAGATTTAATATTACTAAGTTAAATTAGGTAAGTTAAATGAGAGGAAAAAATTTGGTCTAATTTTGACTTTTAAAGAGTGTTTTATTATATATATAAAGAAGATATACATTACTCTTACGCCCAAAAACCTCGTACGACACTGTTCCTTACTCACAAGACGAATAAAAAATATTATTATTTTAATTCATATATGATCGATGGAAAAATGATAACGGTTTAATGAAATTACATCAAAGTGAAACGATCCCGACGGTATCAAACTTGATGGTACTCTAAAATATCGATAGACTCATTCTTAGTTTTGATATGTCATATAGTATAGGCATATTCCTTATTGGGCATAATAATTAGCTAAAGGGTCTCTCATAATAAAATTATTCTAATAAATATTCAATTTTATGCGTAATGGTAAAATTAAAATAGTAATATGTTCGTGAGAATTTGCCGTGTTATAATGGGTATAAGTAAAATGTGGGAGTATTGTTTTTGGAAGCAATGGATTAGATTAGAAGATTGTAAGTTATTGGTTGGTCATAATTGTGGCATTAATGGATGCGGTGGAGCTTTAATGACATCATATGAGTCATGCTTATATATTCGGACATGTGGCACAGTCCTTCCACATGAGTTGCACCCATCGTTTAAATTGACCACGTGTCCTTTTGTGGGGCGATCATAACATACCTGATTTAATTTAGTTTGTGACGGTTAATATTGAAAGAACTTATGCGATTAATGTATATATACACTAATTGATGAAACAATTAAGTAGATCTAACTACTATTTTTTATTTTCATAAATAAATATTCTCCACGTCTCACTCTTAATTGACATGTGAAATGGAATGAATTATATAACCGATTTTTATTTAATATCCATGAAGATTAATTATACCACTAATATTAGTAATTATTATTACATCGTCGGTGGAGTTTGTGGAGCTGAACTTTGATTAAAAAAAAAAAATCAGTTCGGATTGTGTTATATTTTAGTAGACATTTTCTTGTGTCAAATTATTAGATGGATGATTAATAGAGAAAGGAAAATCAATCCCGTACGTGTGACAAAAAACACCTTTCACAGCTACTTATGTTACTGATCATAAAGCATCACTTTATGATTTCTAACATTTATTGATTTAGTTTCAAGTTAGGTGATATTATCACATCATATTCAAAATGAAGACTTGTTTCTGGATTCGTAGGTGTCAATTTGTCTCGCTTTTTTGCATAGTTGGTTTCAGTACTTACATCAGTACATAAACAACAATTATGTCAGTTGGTACTATTTATAATTTTTATTTATAATAAATTCAGAAACAGATTTGTATGTAATAGTTATGGGATTGAAGGGAGAATCTCACAATAATTTTCTACAGTAATTTCCAACATACTTCAACGACCACTTTGGAAGCTTCTTACCAGCCAAACCGTGCGTAATCTCCATGTACACATTCTTTCATCCTTATTTAGATTACTTACTGTTCGATCAAAATTTGTATATGTTAGTACTAAACACTTGCTTGTCTTAACTCACTGCATGTTTGACATGAAAACAGCTAGCTATCATCAAATTCAAGCTTATTTGAGATTGTGGTGAGCAGAGATTAGGATATCATGTGGAGGTTGAAGATTGCGGAAGGGCATGGTCCGTATTTGTACAGCACGAACAACTTCGTCGGGCGACAGATTTGGGAGTACGAGGCGGAGGCCGGAACCCCCGAGGAGCAGGAGGCGTTGACAGAGCTCGTGAAGAATGGAATGAGAATAGGAAGAAGGGGTTTCATTCGTGTGGAGACTTGTTCATGAGAATGCAGGTTATTTATCTTATTATCTTATTACTAATTAATTAGATATAGATATAAATATGATATTATAATTAGTTTTGATGTTGATGAGCAGCTGAAAAAGGAGAGTGGAATTGATCTGCTGGGCATGCGGCCTGTTAGAGTTGAAGACAAAGAAGAAATCAGCTATGAAAATGCCACAATTGCCGTTAAAAAAGCACTTCGGTTGAATCGGGCGGTTCAAGCTAGGGACGGCCACTGGCCGGCCGAAAATGCCGGCCCATTGTTTTTTACTCCCCCACTAGTAATTTCTTTACACTTCTACTTTTAAATATAGACATAAAAAATAACAATATAAAACAGAGCAGAACAGAGTAAACAATGGATAAATGATTGACAACTAAGATATCATTTGAAATTGAATTGTGTTTAATTTCTTGCTCGTTTTTTTAATTTTGTAATTTTCATTTTACTAGTATATATATGGAGTATTTTTAAAATTAAAATGTGGGCGTGCAGATAATTGCGTTGTACATCAGTGGGGCAATCAACACAATATTGACGTCAGAACACAAAAAAGAGATGGTTCGGTACATCTACAACCATCAGGTATTTTGAAAATTAAATACTAATAAATAAAGAGTTAATTGCGTAAAAAACCACGAACTTTCAACGGATTGTAAATTAATCCTGATTTTTATAAAATTGCAAAAAAAACCACGACCTTTCATATTTGTGCAATTCGCACCCATCGGGCAGCTGAAGCCTGCCCGACCCTGACGTGACGCTGGCCTTGCCACGTCAACTTTTAGTTGATTGCAAAAAAAAATCCCAACCTTTGAGATTTTGGCAAAAAAAACCATCAAATTTTTATTTTTATTTTTAAATTGCATCATCTAATAAAAAATTAATATTTTATTTTAAAATTTAAATTCCTAACTAAAGATTATATTAAATATTTATTTTGTATTTTGTATTTTCATATTAAATATTATATTAAATATTTATTTTTTTTACAAAGTCTTTTAAATTTTTATTTATTAATTTTTTACTACTCCCTCTGTCCCGTAGTTATCTTCACTAGTACGATAGATATTTAACTTTAAACAAGTTATTTTTTGACAATTTTTTTGACTTTTTAAGGGCATTGTAGTATTTTAAAATAATAAATAAAGTATAAAATATGTTATGTGTGTTAGGTGGGAGTGTTATTTTTTAGATTAATATACTCCCTTCGTCCCGCACCAAGGGTCTCTTTTTTCCATTTTGGTCGTCCCACTCAAAGGATCCTCTTTCATTTTTTATACATATGAGTCCCATACTCACCCACTAATACAATTAAAATATGTGGCCCACACTCCCATTAATACAACTACCCACCACACATTAAATAATAATACTCCTTAATCCACGTGCCAAAAAGCAAAAACTACCCTTGCCGTGGGACGGAGGGAGTATAACTTTTTGTGGTTATTGATTGATTTGATGTGATGAAGGTAAGTATCAAATGGATGAAAACGGAAAATCTGATGATAAGTACATGAAATTATTTTGGTTTGTATAAATTAAATCTTAATAAATATTTTTTCTCAGTATAAAACTTGAGTTTATAAATTAAATTTAATTAATTTTTTTAATAAATAATAAAATTCCTTAAACATCTAGGTATATTTGTCATTCTCTTATATATAATGTGAAATTACGAAAAAATATTGAGACATATTCACGAATACTTTGATTTTATAAATAAATTATAATAATTTTATAATGTATAAAAATATTTTAAAAATTAAAAGAATTTAAATATTTAGAGATTGTATAATTTTTTTAATACTTAATAGATATAATTAATTTTATTCACATAATTTAAGTAATAAACATTTATTCATATAATAATTTTATTATTTTATTTAATAATATTTTAGAGTTTAAATTTAAAAATAAAATATAAATTTTTATTAGATGGTGCAATTTAAAAATAAAATAAAAAATTTATGGCTTTTTTGTCAAAATTTCAAAGGTTGGGATTAAATTGCAATTTAAGTAAAGATTGAGATTTTTTTTGCAATCAATTAAAAGTTGACGTGACAAGGTCAACGCCACGTCAGCGGTCGGACATGCTTCAGCTGCCCGATGGGTGCGAATTGCACAAATATGAAAGGTCATGGTTTTTTTTGTAATTTTATAAAAGTTAGGATTAATTTGCAATACAGTTGAAAGTTCGTGATTTTTTACGCAATTAACCCATAAATAGATGAGTAATTAAAACTAACGGCGTTAATTGGAGAGCAGAATTCGGACGGAGGATGGGGGTTTTACATAGAAGGGCACAGCACGATGATTGGATCAGCGCTTAGCTATGTTGCGCTGCGGTTGCTAGGAGAGGGACCAGATGACGGTAACGGCGCCGTTTCTAGAGGACGGGAATGGATTATTCATCATGGCGGTGCTACTGGAATTCCTTCCTGGGGGAAAACCTATCTTTCGGTATTTCTATTTTATATATTTTTTTTATTATTTTTGTTATGATATGATTAACTAATTAGCATATTGTTTGAATTTTATAATCACATCTGTGACAAGTAACTAAAACCGCAGGATATAATAATAGTTTTTCTTAAGAAAAGAAAAAATTAAAACATGGAAATAATAGTTTTTCCCAAATAATTACGAGAGATTAACTAGATTCATTTATAGCTCGTCACGCTAGCCATGGAAGTAATTAAGATCTTATTTTTGACAATTTCGTACATGTTATATGCTCATTTCCGTACCATAAAACAACCCGCTTTTATTATTTCACTTTATTTAAGTAAAATTACTTTATTTACTAATTTGATTGTCTTCACATTTCATGTTATTTAAGAAAAAATATTTTATTAACTAATTTTATTATTATTATTATTATTATTATTATTTTGGTAATTTGATATTTTTAAATTAAATTATTTTTGAAGTTACTTAATTGAGTTGACTCAAACAGGGCATATATATTCATGTAATTGGTGGAAAAAAAAACAGGGCATAGGTAGAATATATTCAGTAGATTTTTGTTACCCTAAAAATAGAAACAAAAATAAGTAAAATGTTATATTTTGGAATAGGTGCTTGGAGTGTATGATTGGGATGGTTGCAATCCACTTCCCCCAGAATTCTGGCTATTCCCTTCAATGCTACCTTATCATCCAGGTAAAAATGAATAATACTACTACTTATAACAAGAAGTGTAGTTTGTAATAAAAGTAACATAGTTACATAATTACTGCAGCCAAAATGTGGTGTTACTGTCGAACAACGTATATGCCCATGTCATATCTTTATGGTAGAAAATACCATGGAACTCTTACCCCTCTAGTTTTATCCCTTCGACAAGAAATTCACGTCAATCCCTACCATCAAATTGATTGGAATAAGGCACGTCATGATTGCTGCAAGGTACTTACTCCCCTCCCCGTCTCGTCTCACAAATGACTTTGTCTGGTTGAGTGTCGTCGACCAATGGTGTCATTTTAACGATGCAGGATGATCTATACTATCCACACACATTCATACAAGATTTGCTCTGGGACACTCTCAACTACTGCACGGAGCCGTTAATGAGGAGATGGCCTCTGAACAAGATCCGACAAAAGGCTCTTGATAAGGCCATCAAGTACATGCGTTATGGGGCTGAGGAGAGCAGATACATTACCATAGGATGCGTTGAAAAAGTAGACTCTTGGCTTCATGTTGTTTTCTTACTGCATTGCATAGATAAGTAATGAGTGTGTTGGTTGATGCAGAGTCTTCAAATGATGTGCTGGTGGGCGCACAACCCGGATGGAGTCGAGTTCAAGCGTCACCTAGCCAGAGTCCCTGATTACTTGTGGCTCGCCGAAGATGGCATGAAAATGCAGGCACTGTGACGGATCACTAAAACTAAGTTAGATTGATTTTTATGTATATATAGACAACTGAAGAACTAAAATTATATATGTTTTGATTGATTTTCAGAGTTTTGGAAGTCAAATATGGGACACTACTCTTGCCACTCAAACAGTAATTGCAACCGGTATGGTTGAGGAGTACGGCGATTGTCTGAAGAAGGCACACTTCTACATTAAAGAATCTCAGGTTCATTTCAAGAAACCTGTCCTAAAGTGCAACCTCATATGTGATTGAATTCTGAATGTGATCATGCAATTATGCAGATTAAGGAAAATCCAAGAGGCGATTTCAAAAGCATGTATCGTCTCTTCACTAAAGGCGCGTGGACTTTCTCCGATCAAGATCAGGGCTGGGTTGTATCTGACTGCACATCAGAAGCTCTCAAGGTTTGTTTGTTTCTTCCACACACTATTTTATGAAAATTGGAAACTTGTTTGTAGAAAGATGAACGTACATGTTAACTACTGTTGCCAGTGTCTGCTTTTGCTGTCACAAATGCCTAGTGAGATTTCTGGAGAAAAGGCGGATGTTGAGCGATTATACGAGGCAGTCAACGTGCTCCTTTATTTGCAAGTATGTAACTTCCTATCTGTCTGTATTTAATGATTGATATTGAATCTTATAGTTAAAAAAATATGTTCAGAGCCCTCTAAGTGGTGGATTTGCTATCTGGGAACCGCCGATTCCTCAGCCATATTTGCAGGTAAACTGCATCGTGATGCATCACTTGATTCATCGTTTCGCTTGGACTGAATACATGCTATTATTTCAGGTTTTGAACCCATCAGAGCTCTTCGCAGACATAGTAGTCGAGCAAGAGTAAGATCATTCATGCAGGGAACATTTGATTTTCTTTTAAACAGAATGTGATCGTTTATGTGGTTGTTTCAGGCACGTTGAGTGCACTGCTTCTATAGTCCACGCTCTTCTGTCGTTCAAGCGTCTGCATCCTGGCCACCGTGAGAAAGAAATTGAGATCTCCGTGATCAAGGCGCTACGCTTTATTGAAGAAAAGCAATGGCCTGATGGTTCATGGTTAGACTTCACCACTCAATTTACCAATTAAGACTTGTAAATTAGCAAGGTAGATTAACTTCTAATGGCAGGTATGGTTACTGGGGGATATGCTTCCTCTACGGCACCTTCTTCGTGCTCGGAGGATTGGCTGCTGCAGGGAAGACATATGAAAACAGCGAAGCTGTTCGCAAAGGAGTCGATTTTTTCTTGTCCAAACAGAACGAAGAAGGTGGATGGGGAGAGAGCCTTGAATCATGTCCAAGCATGGTAAATGTAGTATATTTTTCAGATCAAATAATAAATATAATTCCTAATCATAATTCATATGATAATGTTGTGGCAGAAATACACACCACTTGAAGGAAACAGGACAAATTTGGTGCAAACATCATGGGCAATGCTTGGTCTTATGCATGGTGGACAGGTTAGTTGTAAAATACACCAGAATTTCTATATAAATTGCACAATTAATTAATCATTTTCTTTTTCGATAAATAAGGCTGAAAGGGATCCCAGGCCACTGCACAGAGCAGCAAAACTGTTGATTAATGCACAGATGGAAGATGGAGATTTCCCACAACAGGTAATAAACTTTTTTTGTCTTAAAAAATCATAACTGTTTTTCCATATGGAATTTAATTATCTGTTGATTAATTCATGTAATAGGAAATTACTGGTGTCTACATGAAGAACTGCATGTTACATTATGCACAATACAGGAATGTTTTCCCACTGTGGGCTCTTGCAGAGTATCGTAAACGAATCTGGCCATCACAATCCCTATGAAAATACACACACACACACACATATATAGCAATATAACATAATGCTGCCCTAATGTTACCTCAATGGTTTCTTATTTTTGTGTTCTAATGCCAAACACCAAACAAAACCTGCTATGTAATGTTAAAAAAACATTCATATATAAGATGTAATATATAATGTTCAATATTGTATAAAAACATTTCGACATGTGACAAATTTTTCTTGCAGTTGTTTAGCCAAAGCACAGCTTTGTAATCAAAATGCAATGAAGACAGGAGACTATCTATGATGTTTTCTTGAACATTAATTATAGAATTAAATATTCAGTTTATTAAGTCTGAATTGAAGAAACCCTAGCATTCCCACATGTGAATGTGGTTATCTTTTTCGACGCTAAATATATATAAAATAATAAGCTAATTACCGAAAAGTCAAATAGTGGTAAAGGGTGTGAGATTGTATGAAAGCAGAGCTTTATTAAGCAGATATTAAAAAATAATGTAATGATTTAAAAAGAAAAACCAATAAAACTACTTGAATTCCCAATTGGGATGCACGATACAAAAATCTTGACAGAAAAGCAAAATTAGGGATAAAAAGATTTCGAGTCAAAAAGAAAGAAATAATATAGTAGTATATATATAAATAAAGGAAGAAAGAAAAATGTACAATGACCTCAGATAGAGAAATTTTAATTGCCAATACAGGGAAAAATAAGCAGGTTTCCGATGGATAACGGTTAACATTGGTATGTAAGAAATATAAATACTATTCATCTAATGGATCCATCCCATCATTCTTCAATTCAACCAAAAGAGTTCTAAATTAACAAAATTAATTAATTTAGTAGTACTATAATGATCTCCCGTTCTAGTCAGAAGTAAAAAGTGAAAAACAAATTAATATATAAATAAAACCTAAATATATATTTCGTTGTCTCTAACATTAATTACATCACTCCAAACCAATATATGTCATTATAAAAGAAATAGAAAGATTGTAAGAAAAGAAAGGTTGTTAATTGGTACTTCATACTTGATAGAATGTTGGGTGGAAGCGAAAAAGTTATCACAAAATTTATTTGAATTAGGAAGAAACTTTCACCAAATCAACGATTGACACATTAAATTGTGCACCCATTGAGGGCGTTTTTATGATTTTTATTCAAATTTCGCAATTTCTTCATGTTGAAGTATTTGAACGTAATTAGAAATATAAGTAGTGCTATTTTCAAAGCACAAATAGCCTAATTATTTGGGGTTAAACAATAGCTCAATTAGTTGTATTCATATAGGGGTGTAAACGAGTCTGAGTCAATCTTTTCACCGATTTAGTATTGGTTGTTTAGTAGGAAACAAGTTGGAGCTCGATCTCGTTTAAAACATTGTTCGATCGAGCTCGCTTGTCAAAGTTCTATTTCATTTGCGAATACGCTTGACAAAATTCCAAATTAACTAGCTAGCTATGGCTATAGAAATTATGTGGATGATGGAGTAAAATACGTATCCTTTTAATTTTTCATTCAACCCACCTATTATTGTATAAACATATGTATTGATGGAGAAGCAAATATTAATATTATGGAAATTGAATATATATATAAAAAAAAAAAAGGGAAGGAAATTGGTAGAAGAGGAAGGTAAAGGGGCTAAGTTTGGAAATGAAGTTGGGGGGAGGGGTGCATACACAAGCACATGTATTTTATACGTGAAAATGGGGTCCTCTTTGATCTTCCCACATTAGTATGCATGTTACTTTCTTTGTCTAAAGGCTGCCTAAACGCCAATATATCCATATTCATGTTTGTCCTAAAGACACCCCCTTATTACTCCCTAACTAAAGTTTGCAACTATTAAGGCTACATGTTAGGGTTCTATTGCCCTTGCTTTTGAGTTTCATGTGCATCAATATGAATTGTCTAATCTATGTAAGTTTGTGAACTCATGGAATTCCACTCAACTATAATCTCTGTTAACTTCTCTCTTCATCGCTATCTTAATCTTTGTTTAAGACCTTCTTTCTCCCTTCACTGGATCTTCTAGAATATTCGTACAGTATATATATATATATATATATATATATCCACATCTTAAACTAGAGGCTGTTTTAAATTTACCCTGTTTTTTAATGTAATTGTAATTATTATAAGATACACTGTATGTAATTAATAACAAATGACATCACCTATTGTAGAATACCATTATAGAATAGAGGTTCAGATCGATGTAAAAAAGTAGTATATATTAGGGTAGGTTCGTGAACGGGCATTGTACAAAGAAAAAAATCTAAAATTTTATTTTTGCGGGGTTTATAGTTTCGTTTTAAAGTCTAAATTTAATCTCTCACATTATCTATAAACACCTTGTGTCACAATATTTTTACCTGCTGACTGTTCATGTTCGTTGGAAGGATGTATTCTCTCTCATGTATTTTGTTGAACTTTTTTTTGAAATCAATTTTATTTAATTTTTATTATTTTTAGGGCAATATAATTTTTTTATATGATAAATAAAGTGAAAGGATAAATGAAAAAAAATGTAGTCCTCCTTCTCATAGAACACTCCACACTTTTCTTATTTATTTGTCAATTTAAATTCTAAACCCCCAAATAAAAATATCACTTTATCCAACAATATGACAAGTTAGATTAATTTCAAATTTATCACTTTTTTTTTCACATTCATATTGTTACTTTACATTTTATTTATAACTTAAAAATACTAATATCCTCTAAAATTTACCAATTGATAAAAAATAACAATATTTCCACTTTCTTCAAAATGGAGGTAGTAAACATTATATTGAGACAAGAATATAAAAAAATAAGAAAGTTGTCTGTAAAAAAGATGGGTCTGCCAATAAATGCTGACGGTTATGGTCAGGGAATAAAGCTCGGCCGCCCATTGTGGCGGAAATAAAGAAGCTAATTACATTATCTTCTAATATGTTATCCTAAACTTTATACTATATTAATTCTGCATACGTATACATATGCAAATAGTTGTACATGCAAGATTAACCGTCTGTGGAATCCACGTCTAAAAGTGGACACCTTTATTTCAGACGATCTAAGATTGTCTGTGAATTTCTTGTTTGTATGTAGGCGCAAATACTATTCATTAATTTCTCCAGTCTAAAAACACAATGTAAAAGCAAATAAAGACGATCCTTCCATTACTAAATCTTGATATGTACAATGGGAGATGAAGAATCATTACATATCTACCTACCTATTACAATTTAATTTAATTAATATATACTATCTACTAAAGTAATGAGCTAAATTTACAAAGTAATATATATATAAGTGATTTGTGCGCAGGAAGAATCTTCGCTTTCATCATTGCAATTCGCCGACTATTTTTTTAATTAATGTTGATTCGTACGTGTCACCGTCGACCCTTCATTTTTTCAGTAGCCATTCAACGGTGGATGATGGACCACCATCAAATGTGGATAGCAGGAATATTAATTATCAATAATTTAATTCATCATGGATGTAGAATCCACAACTAAAGAATCTTCATCAATTTCGCCAAAATTAATTATTTTTTTCATCTGGCAACAGTAATTCCAACAATTGTACGACGTGTAAATTGTCTAAAATGCCGATTATGTCCGAATTCCTCCTCCAAGATGGGATATTTACATGCAGTCACCTCTTCACTACTGTCTTCTCATTAAAGCTTGGAAGCCCAGCAAAAATAGGATTACTGAATACTGCAGGAAGCTTGAGTATCCAACCTGTTCGATAAAATGCCCCAATTAAAAAATTATTTCAATCTGTACTCAGTTTAATTCTTAATAATTAATTAATCACCAATTAATTACCTGGTTTGCATTGGAAGTCAACGAAATCGAGGCAGTAGAAGTTGACGAGGTTGTCGACAATGCAGAAAGCCCGACATTGTAGGCCATGGTTCCATCGGGCTGAAACAGGCCGTAATTTCTCTCTGATGTCGGGCCGGGCTTCATGTCTTCATTAAACAATGCGAACACGTAGATCTCCAGCCGCATGTTTGGCCTCAACGGAGTCCCTTCATTCTGTAGCTGCCTTCTCAGTATATTGTGATTATAAATGGCGGCATTCTGCACGGTGGCGCCAATCTCATTGGCGTCGCCTCTCGACGGCCACCCGGTTTCCGACACCCCCACTTCCAGTCCGCTGTACCCCATTTTCCCCATCGCGAACACCACCGCATCGATCTGAGCGTACAACATGTTGTCGTAATGCAGCTTCGTATTCGGGTCATCCATCCCCGAGTTCGGGTTGAAAAGAACATAGTCCAGAGGAATCTTTTCGGAGTTGTCTTTGTACGCGAAGTAGGGGTACGCATTGATCCAAAACGGAGCTTTCGTGGCGGCTAAGAACTGTAAGAACTGCGGCATTATTCTGCTCAGCTCCGGTCGGAAACTGCCGGCCGACGGCGGGTAAGATTCTTGCAGAACGGCTAAGTTGTTGGGTGTGGAAACCTTGATGTATTGGTCTAATCCTAGCTTTACTAGAGCTGCGTGGATGCTGACTATGGCGGGGACGAGGTAGGTTATGAGTGTGGTGTCGTCGCCGGTGAAGACTTCGTTTCCGACGGCTATTCCGGTGATCCTGGTGGCGGGAATATAGGGTCGGATGCGGGTGTAGACCCATTGAAGGGCCCGGTTCGGATCCGTTAATGAAGGGAAAACGTCGTTTTCGACGGTTACGATGAGTTCGACGTTGGAGTTGGCGAATGCGGTTAAGACTTGAGGGTTAGTATCGTAAATTCGCGCTTTGGTTAGTTTGAGAGAGCGTAGGAGTTGAAGAACTTTCTCTGGCAGCGGTAAATTGTTGCCAACTTGGCCGTAATTAATACCCAACGATTCTACCAAACCAAAATCTGTTCACATTAATTAAACACGTGATTAGTTAATTAAATGATCATCAAAATTAAGAACAAACTGGAATTAAGGATTAGTTAGTTACCTGGTAAAGTTAGGAAGAATCCGAGAAGAATATGTAAGATGAAGATCTTGGTCAGAAGATTTTCCATTAGAGAGAGTGACTTTTGGTTGTTGAGAGAGAAAGGAAAAGGGATTGTGTATGTAAGAAAGAAGTGATGGAGAGAGGGGGAAGGGGAAATGAAATGGAGAGGGATGGGAGGGTTATATAGAAGTAGGGTGAATTCCTTTCTTTACTTGTTTGTTTTGTAGTTTAATTAGGTTTGGGGGTTTAGAGTTTGTTATCATGAAGACTTGGTCTCCTCTTCTTCTTTCCATCCAAATATGTCCTAACTTGTCTTTTTGGGGAGGCCATTTGCCCACCACTTTCTTCACACTAAAGAAAACACTAATGTTAACCATCCATCTTAACTAATCATTTCTAGTATAATGTTTTTCTTTTTTTTTTTAAATCTATATATTCCCTAATACAATATTAATGCTTCTATAATTATAAATTTTACTCACTCAAATCTTCTATTATTTTCGTGTATCATCTTCTTTATCATTTGTTATATGATTGACACATCTTATAGGGAATAAAATCTAACCATTAAGATCTATACTTCTCTTTTTGTGGTATAAATTTCCTCCCCACTTGCGTATTATACATTCGTTGATGTGACACAAAAAATATTTCATCAAAAGTACATTACGAATCCAAAGTTATTTTATTAGTATTTAAAAAATGTTACGAATTTGAGAAAGCGGTGTGTCGCTGCTCACGGGATCAGTATATGCTGAAAATAAGACATTTTCATAAAAACCTTAGAATTTGTCTCACACGTATATGTAAACACATTATTCCGTCGCTCAAAAAACAAAAAACAAAAAAAAAATTATATCAGAATATTACATTAATAAAAACCTTAATTATTTCATTACTAAATTAGTTTACTAATGAAATAAAAAGTTGGTATTTCTTTAAAGATAAAGTGGTTGTTGATAAATTTTAAACAACGGAAATTCATTTCCATTCGTAAATAATTCCGTTGGTGATCTTTTGTTAATATTTTCGTTTGCAATTTATATAATTATATTACGTTGGTAATTATCATAGTACACGAAAAAAAGCTCATGTTAATTATTAGAATAATAGGGACAATTCTCATGTTATATGTAGGGTAAATGTATAGACATGCACTGTACGTTGATTAGAAATGAAAACGTTTGCATTAAAAAAAAAAGCATTTAAAAAGAAAAGAATAATGTTTATTAAAATATGTACTAAACAGAAATGTGAGATCTATTTATCTGTACATTTTCCACCATGTGTTAATATGTTTGGATCAATACCTATTTATAGAATAATGGGCTTTTATCCATTCAAGACCCGAATCATGGGTAAACTATCAATTAGGGGCCTGAATTATTTTTTATATCAATTCAAGGCCTGAAATATGTAAAACTATCAATTAAAGGCCTGGATTTGTCAGATATTATCACTTATTTTATCAATTTAGGGCCTAAGTTCAGGCCCTGAATAGATAGTTTTACATAATTCAGGCCCATAATCGATAGTATTAATAATCCAAGCCCCGAATTGTTAGATTACCCATTTTTCAAGCCCTGTATTGATAAAATTCTATAAATAAATATAAAGTCTTAACAATTCATTTATGTTATTGAACAAGAATCGTGCATTTAAATTGTGGAACAAAGATCAAAATAGATGATTCGATGTTTAAAAAAAGTATCCCTTTTAACTTGAAAATTAATACTACTTTTTTTTTCTTCTTCTATAAAATGGTCTAAAAAAATACAGTAATTTAGCTTTTTATGTGTCCATTTATTAGTGCGTTGCCGTGATATTTACGTAAATATAATAAAATAAAAAACTCTACGTTAATTATTCAATTTATTTCGATCGAATATGATTAATTAGTCCAAAACATGGAGGGCAAAAGTAAGTATTTGCTTTGAAAAGATTAAAAAGAAAAAGAAATTCTTTTCAATAATTTGAGGTTTGAAATTTTTTCCTATTAACTTGACGTTTGAAAAATATAAAACCATACCTAAAAATCATAAAAAAAATATTTTTTTAAAGAAATAATTATAATTATATTGGGAAAATTTCACATTTGGTCTCATAAGAATTCCTTCAATTCAATTATAGTCCCGTAAGAATATACTGGTCCCATAACTAGCTGTTTTGGTCCCATAAGAATATTATAATCGAAAATTTTCATCTCAAATTAACTTATATTATTATAAACTACCAGATTTATATTATTTTCTTTATTTCAAAATAGACATAGTCCGTTTTGGTCTCATTAATGATTCAGAATATTTCGTCAACTATTAACAATTTAGATAAAAAATCCCTGTGGGACTAAATCTGCCAGTTTTGGGACCTTTTTGACATTGAGCAATTCTTACGGGACTAAATATGAAATTATCCCTAATTATATTAAACTCCATATATTTAATACATCATTAATTTTTTAATAATTTATTATTATTTAAATTATAATGTGGCAAATTTTTGTGATCATCATTAAAAATATTAGGTAATTTTATGATTTAGTCTTGAATGGTAATTTTATAAATTTTAGGTTTCTAATTTATAGTTAAAAATTTGGACACCGATTTAATATATTTTTTAAAAAGAAAAAAAACTCAAAGAGGAGTGAATATATATATATATATATATATAGTAGGATGGTGACACATTAAATTAAGATGTAAGTTTTAGTTTAAATTAGTGATGACGGGAAAAGTGAAGATATATAATCATAACAAAGCTGAATTATGATGGTGATCTTGATTTCATTACACTCATTAATTTTATAAACCATCATGAGGCACCCCAATATGCATATATCAGAATTAAGTTTAATCTGTTTTGGTGGGATTAAAAGTGGGATTAAATAAATAAATATTAATGAGGGTGATTTTTGGTAGTTTTTAAGGAAAAAGGAAAGAAATAAGGCGTGTGTGACAATTAATAGGAGATTAATATATTTATATTTATTGGTGGTGGGGTAATTACACGTAATATGGAGCAAGTAAAAGCAGGAGAAAAGTTTGAAAGTGTTTGGTAGATGGATAAGGAATGGGATTAATACGTGGGAATAAGTAGACTTGTGTCCTTATCTTTGAATTTCTACCTTCTTCATTTCCTATTTGCTTCCTGTTGCTGACGCATTATCTTCATATAAACCACCAATATATATATATAGTATATAATTTGAAAAATATACACTAATTGTACCTTTTTGACATTAACATTTTGACATGTACACTTAATCACCGGGCTCCTCACACTAGTGAGTGATCCAGGTTCGATTCTCATTGGGAATGAATATGAGGGGAGTTATAAGCAGTGGCGGACGCAGTAATTTTGGACAGGGGGGCCCGATTTCTTAATAGTGTCGTAAAGTTCGTCTCCTAAAACAATTACGGTATACATAAATACTGTTTACTTATTAATTTTAACAATATTTATACACTTAAATATTATAAACTCAATATTTATACACTTAAATATTATAAACTCTAAAAATAAAAATTAAATCTAAATAATAACAGGATATAAACAATTGAAGTGCATGTGATTAGTTATATGAACCTTTTAGAAGAAATACTTTTACAGTATTATAATATATACATAAATTAATGAGAAAATTTATAATAAAATACACAAATAAGATAAAATTTTAAACATAACACTGTAAATATTATTGGAACTAGTAAAAAAGAGGGGAAAAAAAGGAAGAACAAAGAAGAAGAGACAGGAAAAAAAGAAGTGCATGAAATTGAGGAAAAACAAAAAAATAGGTTTTTGGGCATCATGGGGTTTGATCCCCATACCCCATGGCAAGAAGATGGGCTGATCTACTGTTGGGCCAAAGTTATATATTAGGAAAATAACTACGTACGTATATATTAATTATTTGTAATTTCTCAGGGGGCCCAGTGCCCCCCTGGGCCTAGTGTAGGTCCGCCACTGGTTATAAGGAGTGTTTGGAGAATAAGGGTGTATGAAAACTTGGTGAAACTAACTACTAACAACTAACTTTATCCGATAAAAAAATATTTTGACATGGATAGGCTCCCACAAACTATCTTTCATTATTCTTGATAATAATAATAAGGCAACATTTATGTGTGAACTTAAAATAAAAAATTTAAAAAAAAATCGAAGATAAATAAAAATTAATAATATTTTAGTAAAAGATGATAGTTGCATCAATGAAAAATGATAATAGGCTTAATAGATAGTGGAGTGAAATATTTCATGAACAATTTGATATATGAATAGAAAGTAATAACATTTTTAATAAAAATACTATTTATCTTTTAAGAAAAGTGATAACCACTACATTGTTAAATGTCTTTTAATAAACGGATTAATAACAAAATCTATTGGTAAATTTTCGTGTAAAGTGATTAGGGATGGCAATTCGTGTTAACGGATTAGGTTTCGTGTCGACACGATAGTGACACGACACGATAAGGGCAAACCCGAACACGACACGATAAGGATTCGTTCCAACACGACACGAACACGAAAAATAACGGGTTGACACGACACGACACGATAACAACACGATAAGAAAATAAAAAATAAATAATAAATAAAAAAATACTAATTAAAATAAATAAAATTTTAAATTAATATATTTTAAAATTATTTTTAAATATTTTTATTATATATTTTTATAATTTTATATTTATATTGGGTTGTTAACAGGTTATTAGGTTGTTAACGGGTTAATGGGTCATCTGTTAATATTAATCGTGTTTAACGGGTTGACACGAACCCGACACGAACACGACACGAAATTTTCGTGTCCTTATTGGGTTGACACGATAATGACACGAACCCAATAAGATCAAACACTAACCCGCAATTATCGTGTCGTGCTCGTATCGTGCTATCGTGTCGTGTCGGGAATTGCCACCCCTAAAAGTGATGGTTGATAAATTTTTATCAACAAAAATTCAATTATATCAAAAATTTATAAAATGTTTCCGCTTGATAAAAATAGGATTAATTGCAATAAAAACCACGAACTTTACTTATATTGTAAATTAATTCTCACTTTTGAGAAATTGAATATAAAACCATAACTTTTAAGTATTGTTGCAAAATGCACCCAAAAAACTCTACTTTTAGTCACAAATTGGGTGCTTTTTGCAACAATACTTAAAGTTGGTGATTTTTTTTATAATTCCTCAAAAGATTAATTTGCAATAGAAGTAAAATTCGTGTTTTTTTTTCAATTAATCCGTAAAAATATTATAAATCATTCTATTGCTAAAAGAAAAATGTAATTTTCGTTGATAATTCATTGAAAATTACTAACGAAATTCAATCAGTTGGTAATTCCGTTGATTAAAAAAAAGTAGTGAACTATATTTAAAAAAACGTAAAAACGAGAGACGGTTCAGGTGTACTTTTCCTTGTACAATCTCATTCTGAGTACTACTAATTAATTCATCCGGTCACATTAAGATTCAGTTTATTAATAATTAACATACGATAAATAAATAATTCAAGAAATCATTACTAATAATTAATACACCAAAATCACCTGAATTAATTTGTCAGTTACTAACAAACACGAGTAGAAAAAAAGAAAGTATGATAAACTTTATATAGCGCATGCATGTGCAGAAAGAGTTAATTATTTAATAAAATTAAATTTGTAGGCATTTGAAGAATCTTTTGCTTAACTCCTAAGAAGGAGTTGCAGCAGAGGTACAGCATAATTAATTAATTAATTATGAGAATTAGAACATTAATGATTAAGACAATCGGAAGTCTTACTCATCAATGAATCATCATTACACCAAATGGAATGAATGCTTCATAAATTTCAACATAGATTCAGTCTTCTCTTCACAACTAAGATCCCATCACATCATTTCGCGTTACACACAAGAATATCAATTTTCATCCAACTATTTCAGAATATGCATAATCTCTTTCTCCATTCTATCTTTTGCTTTCTCCAAATTACATTAATTAATTAATTAATTTTAAATGACCATGTTTAAAATAGGAATTACTCATGCTAAATTTAATAACTTTCATCTTTATACGTCCCACCAAATTGGAAACAATGTTAAGTATGATAAAAGCATTCAATACAGTAATTTAATAATCCCTCTATTCCAGCATAAGTATATATATATATATATATATATATATATATATATATATATATATATATAAATTAATTAATTAGTAAAAGTGGTAAAAATATACTTTAATTATAAAATCATTCCCCATTTCTTTTTTTTTCTTCCATAAATCTTTTTATTCATTAAAAGAAAAAATATCAATTCAAAACTTAAAAATACATATACTTTAATTTTAAAATTATTATTTATTTTTAAATTTAATTAAAAAAAAATAACCTATTTACTTAAATAATCACACATGTCATTCAATTAAAAAACAAAATACGAAATAAATCATCAAATTGAAATAGGTGCTCCAAAGTGATAAAATTATTTGCTATATTAATAGTTACACGTGTAGTTATATAGACTATAGAGAGTCCCAGATATGGAAATTACTTAACTCCCAACCATGCATGTGACGAGAGTTAGCAAAGGGATAAAAAGAAAGGGTTTCGTCATAAAGGGCCCTCTACTAAAAGCTTTATATCATCAAAATGCATGCTGCTGTCTCCTTTAACCCTTTTTAATTTAATTAAATATAATTATACTAACAAGTAACAACCAATATTATTATTCTTTAATTTAATATTTGAAGCTTTTCTCACTCTTTATTTTTCAAACTATTTCTTTGAATTTACGGGGAAACCTAGCTAGCCAGTGCGTAGTACTCTCAAATATATATATGAGGATCTGTGGGCTGATTGTTAAGCCCAAAGTTCTTTTACAAAGCCCAACAGAATATCCATTTAGTAAACCTCACAAGTCTCAAATTTCCTCCACTGCATGTTTTCTTCTCTAAATAAAAATAATAGAATAATAAATTAAAATGAAAACATGATTTTAATGACAAATTAAGAGCTCTAAAAATCGATTTTGGAATTTGAAAATCTCAAGACAAGATACATTCTTTCTCCCAACTAAGTATTAATTCCTCACTCTCTCCTCCATTCTCTTCTATTTAATTACAAGTTACCACTAACTCTACCTGATTGAGATTTCTATTAAATTCTTAAGTCACGTATACATGTAACCATATAAAACATCATCTGCCATAAGACATAGCTCAAGTAGTAAACAGGAGAGTGGAAAGATTTTCCAACTGAACTGGTAGTTGGAGAGTGGGAAATCGAATCATGCATTTGCCATGAATTTGGCCCTTTACAATTAAATATTGAACTTTCTCTATAAACCACTTGAAATATATATGCGATTAACCTCCTCCACTAATTCCAGGACAAGGGCGTTGTGGCCCTAATAGTTGGGACACCATATAAAACATCCTCTATTAGTCAAGTAATTAATAGTTGTGATGCATGATACACCATATATATATACATGATCAACACTCAATGAAATATACTATAATCCTATTCTTTCCATTAAAAGGGACAGTAGGAGAAGCAGAGAATGAAAAGTCGATCAGTGGATGAGAGAGAGTAGAGAGAAAGAGAGAGAAAATGAATGATAAAGAAGAGGATAAGATGGTGCTTTTTGTAAAGGCACTAATTTGGTGTAAAGAAAGATATAAAGCATAAGGCAATTAGAAAGAGAGATATGGGGTGAAGCTGGGATTTAGACCACTGGTGCATGAATGAAATATTTCAACAGCAAAGGCACTGTTTGGTTTTCTTTTTTCTTTTCTTGTTTTTTGGTTGTGTTTTTGCTCAAAGACATTCTTCTTTACAAGATTTGTAGGATTGGTTTAAGATGGATTTAAATGTCAAATAAATGTCAAAAGATTTTGTGTCTACTTTTATGCCATCATTCTTCAAAGTATAATTTAACCATGATAAGATAAGCACTTTTATTGGGGTATATATGAAAACCAGGAATGGTTATGCATATATATATATATATGTTTACTGTATCATGATAAGCCCATTATTATATATATAGAGACATAATTCTGAAGTCTAATTATTTGTATTTTTGGAATAAAGAAAATATTTACATCTGGTTTCTTAGATTAGGCAAACACATCCTCATTCTCGTTGTCTGAAAAATTGATTACTCAAACTTTAGACAGAGTCGGTATTTAATTACGGTGGATGCTAGCAATGGCGCTTATTCAAAAGAAAATAAATAAAAATAATAATGAAAATGCCACTAAATAAGTTTTAAAATGAGTAATACTACTTGGCAATTTGGCATATCTCGTGTAATTAACGGGTTTAACTTTCTTTTTTTTTCCTAAAACAAATAATATATTTAAAATTTTAAAGGCACAATCCATTCTTAAATACTCCATAATTTTCTGAATTTTATTTTATAGTATATATCATACCAAACTATCTCATATTTTTTTCCGACATTTTATTTTTTGTCTAGTAAAAATTTCGGAGTCGGCCCAATTTAAGGAGACATGATGACCCTGATCTTAGCCCAATTTTTGGCCCCAATTCTTTTACCATTCCATCCTTAATACCATCCGTTGATTATTAGTACGATTTCACAAGCGTTACAAATCCCTCCTAATTTACTATTCAAATTAGTTTAATATATTTTCTCCCCAAATTATATCAACTAATGTTCTCTCTTCCAAATTAACGTCAAATATTTTAAAATTAGAGTTATAATTTTTTAGATATACCTTGAAATGAAAATATCTTGATGTGAAATAGGGATGTGGGAAGCTCTATAGTACTCCCTCCGTCCACTGTCAATCTATCCATTTTATCATTTTGGGTCGTCCATCCTTAATCTATCAATTTTCCTTTATGGACTATGAGACCCCACCCTCCATTAATACAAATAAAATATGGGATTCACACCCTCCACTAATACAACTACCTACGACACATAAAATAATAATAATCCTTAATCCACGTGCAAAAAACAAATGGATACATTGAGGATGGACGAAGAAAGTACTTATCAGTTATTAGTTAATACCTTCGAATGGTCAAAGACAATAGTGGTAGACAAAAAATTGGACCGTCCTATAAAAGTCTCATCGAATGAGTTATGTAAAACGGATAAAAACTGATAAAATTTAATAAAAAATGATAATCAATGAATAAAAAGTGACAGTGAATTATTTAATGAATAATATATATAGTCAAAATAAAAAATGTCAGTACATTTTAAAATAATTGATAACATTTTTAATAAAAAATGATAATTAATTAACAAAGTCTAAAGTAATCTTATCGTGAGACGATATGTCGATAAATATGAGTTCATACATATGATTCTTTACTTTATTTTATTGGTTGAAGAATCAATGCAATGAATCCCATTTTCATTTGGATGGAAAATATATCTTTCAATTGATCACCAGAATAATTCTAATTTGATGATGCATGTTTAAAGGAATGAATCTTAAAGTTGGAATCAAATATTTCAAGAAAAGGTGGTTCGTGGAAAAGTATGTCAAGAATTAAGTTGGAAATTCTAATTTTAATATCAGTGAACTTACATAATGTAAAAGATGTGCGCGCACAATGTTTTATTAATGGGCCGGTAGACTTGAAATGGATTTGAACAAAAAGATGTGCACAAAGTATGTTGGACAGTTGATTTGTAACTTTCTCAAACATAGATTGCAAGTATAATAAACATTTCAAAATTTAATTTTATAATAAATAGTTTGTGATTTATAAGGTGAAATATTACTGAATTATTATAAGGGTGAAGTTAAGTTATGTTTTTAGAATTAATATTAAATTTTTTAGAATAAATACTAAACTTTTTAAGTTTTAAGATAGAATATATATAACATAAACAATAAAGTTCTAAAAATCAAAGAGTGCTATAAATTATCATAATAATAGGAAATTGTCGATATAATAGGATATAAATGACAATATTCCATGAATTAAGTAGCAAAATAAACCATGAATAATAAGTAGTAAAACATAGATATTATAAGATTACGATTACATCCTAAAAACAAACCCTAAACGTTACAATAAAAATTTACAGACAACTATAATCAAGAACTTGTTAAATGAAAAATAAAAGAAGTTAAAAAAATAAATACTTAAATGAAATTAAAAGACCAGGCGTAAACTAGAGTATGGAGCATTTCAGGTTGAACAGACAGTGTCACCAAGGGTGCATTGACACCTTTCAGCCTGACCTTTTGGAGAATTCTCCCAAAATGAGATTTGTAGCATTTGTTTGAATACAACTTTTTGGCACTAGTATTATGGAGTACTAATTGACAAATTTCAAACATTTGGTGGAAACTCCTTTGTATAAGAAAGTGGTATACAGAACATTATTTTATCCATCATGGTCCAACAAGGATAAGATTCTACGTAATGCAGCAAGGATAAGATTGTATATACTATATATAAATGAGTTGTTTATTATAACATGATGTAAGGATATTACATTTTGAAAATTCTCGGTTGAAATATAAAGAGTACATGCTTGATTAATTTCTTTTTTCTTCAAAAAAATCAAAGATATAAATTCTTATACTAAATGGTATAAATGTTCAATATTAAAGAGTAGAAAATTGGATTGGGAAGACATTGCCAACATGTATTTTTATTTAAAAACTTTAATCATATATATACACAATCGAATCATTTATTTTAATCGACTTAAAAATCGTATAAGTATATTTTTGTAGTTTAAGGCATTTAAAGACTTATCACTAAATCCTAACCAAAATCCCTAATTTCTGCTTTATCACTACTCAGCTCTCCTTTATATGAAATAGAGTGTACAATAACGTCAAATAATACAGTGCTTATACACAGTACTTATATCAATATATTAGAGTGAGGCTCTTGTGCGTCTAGTCACACGAATTTAGATCTGTGCGCCTACCGAGTCAATAGATATTATATAAGGTTAAAAAATATATTTGGGTTTAAGGGCCGAGTCGGGTATGAGCGCACAGTTTTTAATCCGTGCGCCTGGGGACACAAGAGTTTTTACCTATATATTATTTCTATTCAAATAATACTCTTTCTTTCTTTAGTTTTTTTCTACATAAGTTAATACTTCCTACACATATATTTGATATAAAGTTAATATTTACCCTATCAAAAATTCAAACAAACATATTATCACTATGCGACAAAATTTAAAATGGTCATTATGCATTAAGTTACATTTTATTTGGCCACCTACATTAAAAAATAATTTTTTCTTGCCATTATTAAGGATTATTCCCAATTTACCCCATAACTATCAGGAGAAATGACAAAAATTATGGGCATCATTATGTTTTTGTTGACCTCATTAAATGATGGTGGATGGGAACACATTTAAAATTAGTGCCAATATATAAAATTACCCAAAATGAAGAGTGAAAAATTAATGCTGACGATCATATAGCTTAATTATATTTATTAAGTAATTGACACCTTTTGGACTTTTTTGCCCCTCATTGTATTTTATCAATTTTACCAAGGGGGTAGTACACCCCTACCCAACCTACCCATCTCCTCCGGCGGCTCTAGCGAACTTTCCGATGAAGACGCTGCGGCGACCGACCTCCGGTGATCGACGGCGGTGGCCGCCAGTCACCGGTAGCCGGTCTAGGGGTGGTCGGCGGCAGAGGTTCAACGGCGACTGCAGCTCCGGCGAACTTTTCAGCGACAGCGCGTCGGCGGCAGTGGGTGGGTGGGGGGTTTAGGGTTTAAGGGTTTGGGGTATATTAGGGTTTAGAGTTAATGTTGGAGAGTAATAGTATCCAAAAAGTATATATTTGATAAAATTGATAATTTCAAAACAAAAGTGTCGGTATTAATTTTGGATTTTAAAATTTGTATAAAAAAACTTTTCTCCCTTAAAATTATAGGAAAATCTCATAAAATTGATTCTTTTATTCGGCCTAAGTTTCTTTTATTCAGTCCAAAATTTCTTCTATTCGGCCTATATGACTTGGTCTATTCGGCCTATATTTTTTTTCTAGAAAAAATTAGAATTTTTTTCATACGAATAATTTTTTTCTTTTATTCGGCCTACATGTCTTCTGTTCGGCCCAAATGATTGTTCTATTCGGCTCAAATACTTGTTCTATTAGGCATATATTTTTTTTCCAGAAAAAATTAGAAAAATTCTCATACTGATAATTTTTTTCTTCTATTCAGCCTACATGTCTTATATTCGGCCCAAATGGTTGTCTATTCGGCTTATAATTTTTTTTCCAAAAAAATTAGAAATTTTTTTCATAAGGATTTTTTTTCTTTTCGGCCTACATGTCTTCTATTCGGCCCAAATGTTTGTTCTATTCGGCCTATATTTTTTTAGAAAAAAATTAGAAAAACTTTTCATACGGATAAAAATTTTCTTCTATTCTGCCAAAATGGTTGTTCTATTCGACCTATATTTTTTTTCTTCAGAAAAAAATTAGAAAAAATTTTCATAAGAATAAAATTTTCTTATATTCAGCCTACATGTCTTCTATTCGGTCAAAATGATTATTTTATTCGGTCAATATGATTTTTCCTAAAAAAATCGTATAATGCATCTTTTTGCATTTTAATAAATAAATACATTAATGAAGCATGTAAAAGTAACAAATTAATGAATTCAGTAGACTGTAAAATAAGTTATCGTACTTTGGTACTTTTTGGTAAAAAAAGAGGAATCATATTTCTCAACATGTGATTAGTGGATCCATTTCAAATGACATTTTGATCACTTTCAAAAAAAATTGACTAGAATAAATTGTTTTTAAGATAAATGGCTAAAAAAATTGTTTTTAAGTGAAAGGGGCTAATATGTGCCATTTCCACTTATGACTTTTTATAGTTGTCAAACGTCCCAAAACTAGTTTATAAATATATAAATTTTTTGTGTTGTATGATCATCTCTGTGTAAAAAATTGAATGTACACGTAGGTAAGGGGAAAATTTTAAAGCTTAGAAAGAATGAAAACTATGGATTTTCACCTACTCCCATATTATTACTCTTTCCATTCACTGTCAATTTATCAATTTTATCATTTTGGGCTATCAATCCTTAATCTATCCATTTTTCTTTTTGGACTATGAGATCCACATCCTCCACTAATACAAATAAAATATGGGACACACACCCTCCACTAATACAACTACCTATTACACATAAAATAATGATACTCCTTAATCCACGTGCAAAAAGCAAATGAATACATTGAGGATGGATGGAGGGAGTATTACATTTTACTAATTAAGGCATCCTACAATTATTTTTTTAATGAGGTCTATACAAAATAATAAATACATATAATATAACTATCAATTATATATTAAAATATTAAATTTCAATCCACACCCAATACGATATTCCTTAATCTTCATGCAAACAATATCTATGTAACAGAGGAAATATCTTTTATATATCACTCGTTTAAACTAGCTAGTAATTTAGAAAATGAAAGAACACAAGAATTGCTAAGGATGGGTATAGTTCTACTATCTTCGGTGCCGTTTCCCCGTTGCAGTTGTTTTCAATCCATTCAAAATACAATATTTCTTAATCTTCGTACAAACAATAAATGTAACAATATCTATGGTATAGTTCTACGACCTCCCGGTGCCGTTTTTCATTTTGTTAAACATCCCGTAATCCTTGTTTAGATCAAAAGTGATATTAAGTGTCTCATTATAGGGTATATATTAGGAAAATTAATTAATATACATAATTATAACTTCTTCTAATGTAATTTATGTATAAAAATTATTATGAGTAATATTATATGTTTAAAAATATGAGGCAGACATGTATGTGCTAGGGAGCCAATCCAATATTATTTCTTGAAAGAGTGAATCTACCTCTTATTACAAAGGCTAAGGTTGATGATATATGCGGAACATTAACAAATCAGAATTTATGAGTGGAAGAAGTGAGGATAATCTCCACTCGCAAACCTCCGATCCGAATATAAGTTTTGAGTGGTGCTAGTAGAAATATTCAACCATCTAACACATATGCTTCAATAAATTATGAATACATACAAGTGGTAGTTATTATAAAATGAAACATTAATTTACATGCATGATACATATATGGTAGACAGCAGATTATAAGGTAAGAAAGTAGCACACAAGCAGTGTGATTTATTTATACATAGTTGATTTTAGTAATAACTTGTAAGAAGCTGGTGCGAGCCAGAGGAATTTAAGGATGTAAGATAGTAGGTATCAGGGTTGTCTCCGGCCTCCGGTGCCGTGTTCCCTGTGGCAATTGTAATAGAGAGCTGCAACTGGGGACCCCAGGTTGTGCTGTTGCGAGAATTGGATGATTTTGAAGTTCTGCCGCCACTCCGGAGCTTCCACGCGAATCCGCCCCGCCTGTCGGAACAGCACCAAAACCATCCGGTGGATGCCCATTGACGGTTGAGGACCCTCGTAACTCACCACTTCGTTCCCTGGAAATCATCCACATCCCTATCAATTAATCCATTTTAATTATTTAATTAATTAATTACATGAAATTATGTATGCCTCACCGAATGTAGCTCCTGTACTTCCCGGAATGTCAGTTACCAACCTGTATACTCAACATATATACAATCAACAAGCAATTATTGAAATGAAACCAAACCAAAGCATATATAAACCCTAAATTTGGTGACTTAGCCAATCCACCATCAATTACCTCAACTTGCTACACCTCTTTCTCATTTTTTTTGTCCTAAAACTCTTTGTACAAGATCAAAAATGCTATTTTTATGTTGATTCAAAAAATTATATATACTCATCCATGCCATAATTATATATATTAAGAGCCCGCACGTATAATTAAATCTATCCTTCTAATTAATAATTATGAATAGGAATATATTTCTTCATATTAATGGTTTCACACATTAATAATAACACTTGGCCACCGGGCTCCTCACACAAGTGAGTGACCCGGGTTCAATTCCCATTGGGAACGAATAGAAAGGGGAGTTATAAGGAGGCTTGGGAGAATTAGGGTGTATGGAGACTTGGTGAACTAACTATTAACTATACTAACAACTAACTTTGTCCGATAAAAAAAAACATAACAGTAATAATATTCTTCCCCTCCCATAAAACTCTTCCTATATTTCTAATGTATTTTTCCAACTACACCGTTCACATTAAAACTTAAAAAAAAAAGAAATCACTACTCAATCTAATAATCAGTTAATTTCAAATTTGTTATCTCCGCATATAACATAATTTTCAATTTTTTAATTAAAAAAAATCAAATTACTCAAAGAAGTCAATAAATTCAGTGAAAAATATTTTTTTCTTAAACAACTTATAGAATAGTAAACATGAGGGGTGTTTTGGGACGAGGGAGTACTACTATAATAATATAATGGAGTACTAAATATATCATCATGATCAAAACAGGTACAATGCTTAAATTCAATAATAAATATTTTAATTATTACATGAATTAATATATTTGTCCAAACGAATAGCCATAATATATGTCAGTTGACTTGAATTCAAATTGTTTCAACTGTCACATATATACTATATAGTATATAGCAAATAGCGTTATAATTTAGGACAAAACGTTAATTAAATGGCAGTTTGACTTAGTTACATTAGACTTTAAATTGCACACAAGAAGGTAGTAAGTAATTAATAATGCAAGAAACTAAGATGATTTTAAAAGCGATGAGATGTAATAGAGACCAGTGCAAGTACTCCCGAAGGTATGGATTCCCAGGAGTTGGAGAATCTGCATCAACCATAACCTGCAAAATTATTATTTCTCAATTAATTCATACAAATAAATGTATATAATCATGAATGGATTTTCTTTGCATGAAGTCTACAATCAAATGATGTACATATGAACTTACAAGAGTATAAAATGTACGAAAATCATCGCCTCCGATCTCAACCCTAGGACGGGCAGCGACCTGTGAGGGTCTGAGGCGGCAGCCATTGCAGACGATTCGACCATCGGTGGAAACTCTAAGCTCAGTTGTGGGTGTGAAGGGGTTCAGAACATCCCCTATCACACCACTAACTACTAGAGGGTGTCCATTTCTACTTCGCATTTCATGTATGTTTATTGTGCATTTTAGTTATCACCTTCCTCGTTTAACCTATTTATACCAACACTTGTTACCAGATCATGTTATCAACTTTCTGTTTTTCATCGATTAAATAAATTCAGAATGCAACTTTTGTATCACCTTTTTGGGTTCTCTTTTATTCACAATGTTGGGAGTGGACCACCTTATTCCTTATTGCCAAATTTATGTTTAATTAAGTACATGTTTTACAAGGCATAACAGTTTGATGTGATATTTCCGTAACATTTTCTTATAATAGATTAACACGTTGGGGAGAGAAATCGAATCTTTTGCCCATAGGCTTTATAAATTAATTTAGAATATAGTTTTTTTTCTATTTTCTACGTATCATTCATCTAATGAAATGACGCGAGAGATATCACACGAAAATGTGACAGGCATCTAAACCCATCTTACCCATGCAATTAAATTATTTGTGTCATGGATTAAAATTTAATAAAACTAGTTTTGATTTGATTAACAATTTGTATACACTACTTAGGGCCGTTTGGTATTTTTTAAAAAAATGAGAATGGTAATGGGAATAATAGTATTAAGGAATGGAAATAGGTATGATGTTTAAAAGTGTATATTGTTTGGTTGATAGTAAGAATCACTATCATAGTTTTATATTTTGTTTGGTTTATATGAGAATGGAATCAATTATATTTTATTTTTATTTTTTTCAAATAAAAAACATTATTTTTATAATTAATATATATTCTGTTTTTTTATTATTAAATAATGTTTAAAAATAAAAAATAAAATAAAAAACTATCTTACCTTTGTATTCCGGGAGGAATGATTCCCAAATGAGTCAAAAATAGGAGAAATGACCATTCCATGGTTTTTAGATATCATTTCACTGCTGAATGGAAACAAAGTAATTAAACAAACAATACAATATTCGCATTCCACCCTTTCACACCCACGTGTAAGTGGATCTTACCCAACTCTTTTGATTCGTACGGACAAAACTTGGTGTGTTGATACTATAAGATTGATGTATTAATATTTTTGAAAGTAAAAAACATACATATATTAATATTGTAACATTCATATCTCAGGCAATAATCTAATAGAGTAAATGTCCATTTCAACCCGCCTAATTACCCGACCTCATGTGTTCATGCTGCTAGAATAACATATTATACTCAAAAATAACACATTAATATATACGCGTTAATAATGTATGACCAATATTTTAAGCACAATTTGCTAATGTATATGATCAAATTCAATTGCAGTGTAACTGATAGTGTAGTACTCCTGTTCATCCTATCAAACAATATCCCAATTTCATAATACGGATACTTATCTTCATTTATATCTCAATTCTATTATATGCTCCCTTATCTTATCTCGTCTATCAAACGAGCCGTTAATGTATAATGAGTAGATGTATTAATATAATTTATGAATTTCATATTTTAATTGTATTAATAATATGTTTAAATCTCATATATCTAAAAAAAGAAAAAGAAATGAGATGGTTTGAGTTGGACAACTAAAACAGTAAAATGAGATTTTCTTTCACCTTTTTAGCTAATTAACTAACAAATTATTTTGGGAGAGTTAAGATACAATTCATTTTCTATTATTATTGTTAGATACATGGGCTTCAAATTATTACGGTAAGGTGCAAAATTATATTGTGCAATTCCAAAATTACCCTTTCACTTTAATATTCTATCATAATAATAAATATATTTCAATTACTACACTTCAAGATTAGTATATAATTATGCACGATCAGTGAATAATTCTACATAACATAATTTCTTTATAGTACATTTTTTTGGCGAACATGACTTAAATAATTTTGCACAATTAGTGTATAACTATGCACAACTAGTGAATAGTTTTGCACAATATAATTTCTTTATATATTTTTACGGCGAACTAGACGTGAATAATTTTGCATAATTAGTATATAATTATTCGCAACAAGTAAATAATTTTGCACAATTAATTTATAATTATGCACAATGTAATTTCTTTACATATTTTTCCAGCGAAATTGACATGAATAATTTTGCACAGTTAGTGTATAATTAGACAAAACTAGTGAACATTTTTCCACAACATAATTTTTGTACAAATTTATCTGGCGAATAAATATATTGCATAGAATGGGCATAGTTATGAAAATTTAAATCAGTTTGATATTGTCTATCATCTGCTCTCTCTTTCATCTAAGGATTCTTCTGAAGCACATCACTCTGTAAATTCCTTTTATGCATCGATGTGATGCCACGGCAGGAGACGATTACGCGGACCAAGGCATAGAGTAGGAGAAAGAAGAAAAAATATAACGAAGAAGATGACTATGATATATATGGCAGTAACCGAAAGGGATAATCCATTTTCAGATTGCAGTGTGTTGGGAGGGATTTCTTCAAGCTGCCAAAGAGGAGAAAGAACTGATTGAAAAATATCTGAATCTGGGATCCAAGGATATGTAACAAATGTATTTTTGCAAAATTGAGGGGGGAAAATAGAATTTAGTAGATAGTACGGATTAATGTAAATGGTAGTCTGTCTAGTTGGAAGAATTCACATGCGAATATACTTATTCTTTAGGTGTAAAGGGGCAGCACTAAGAGGTATGTGAATCTTTTTTAGTAATCTCTTTGGGCGTAAAGATTTGGAACTTTTGGAATGTGAATCTCATATCAATTACTTGGACATTGTTTTTACAAATAAGTATAGATAAAAGTGGTGCACTTTTGGAACTTTTTCTAAAATAAAGCACTCCCATTTTTTGGACCTTTTTTCTGTAAATTCGACACCTGTATTTGTGTTATACCTAGTCATAGTCGATCATGATGCGGATAAATTCTTGCTCTTCTTATTTTGTTATTCACACCCCATTTCCCATAACTATTAATTATATTATATTATGTAAACAAAGAGTTTAAAATATAAATTGTATCAAATCTTTTTATTTATTTAAAAATATCTCAAAATAGTTAGAATATTTATTTTCATATCAAATCTTTCAGATTTTACTCCCAAATAATATTCTTTAATTAATTTTGTCCTGTAACTTTGAAAAAGCATCTATTCAATCTCATACCATAAAATTTAAAATAATAATAATAATAATAATAAATATACACTGTATTATTATATATATTTTAAATATATTTTTATATGGTTAAAAAAAAGTTTACAATATGTCCCTTCACGCCTTTGGACTATATTCATACATATTGTGGGACCTAAAGTATCTCAACTTTTTTTCACTTTATTATTAATCCGGATCCCTTATCTCTAGAGTGGATAAAGAGGTAATTAACAACTAATACGAAATTAATGTGGGAGGATTTGACATTTTTTCACATCGTGAAGGTATCTTAATTTTGATTTATAGTTTTATTTAAAAAAAAAAGATTATTCCAAAAATAATTTGCAGAATCTTTAAATTGAATTGACAGCTACCCCTTATAAATTTAAAATCCAAACTGGGTAATAAATGGATTCTGTGGACCCAATGATATCTATCTAGATAGATAAAGATTTGGTCCATTTAAGGTCCAGTGGGGCCTTTTCGCAACTGAACCATTCATACATTAGCCTGGAAAAGATTTGATAGACCTTACGTGTCAGCAGCCCAATTTTATTACAAATCCAAATCTAATTATGGGCTAGTCCGGTAATTAAAGGCTCAAACACAAAATGTAACTTATAAAAACCAAAACCCGTTAAATATAGCCGAAATCTTAAATTGCCACCGTATAAGCAATAATACGGAGAATTTCTTCTGAATAGTTTATTTATCTTTTCGAGCATTTAAAATTAAATTGTCATGTTTGTTACTTAAGTATCATTTAATTTTAGGGTTATTATATTATTCCCTATCATTTTTATTGTCATTTAAGTTAGTATTAAATACTCCATTTCGTTCAAATGAAGTGGACACATCATCATACTAAACTCCTTATATGTATATATGTATATGTAAGATGTGTTTTCTTAATATCTGTACTGTCCATATATGCATATTGAAAACACTTTGTTTTAAAAATTCAATCACTTATCTATCTATTTTGTTTATAAATGTAACTGAAAAAAACATTTTTTTAATTAAAATTTAAAATACATATACGATATAAATATTCTCTTTCTTTTTATCATGACCACTCATTTTATTTATCAAGTTGCTTTCAAACTACAAAATACTCATCATTTCTCTTTTTGTTAGTAATTTTATATATAAACTTTTTGTCCATAAAAGGTTCTTGTATTTGATGCTTTGTTTATATGAGATGTATCGATGAGCAGAGGCGGATCCAGGAAAAAAAATTTGGGGGTACGAGATGTAATTACAAAAATATAGAGTATTATTTAATATTTAAAATCATACAATAAATAAAATAAATCACAAAAATTATGATTATTATTATTAAGATATTATTATTATGAATTTATAGCATGTGTTAAATAATATAAATATAAAGAAAAAAAAACACAAACAAGAAATAATATAAATATGAAGAAGAAAAGAAAAAAACAAAGAATTTATAGCATATATTAAATATAAAGAAGTATAAAAAAAACACAAAAAAGGGGTAGTAGAGGTTTGAACCCATGACCCCATGGCTCTGGCATAACCAATAAGCTACTGACAATGAAGAAGTACTATGTGTATAGGTATTATACTTTAATTTGTGTACCCCTTATACCAGTACTATATGTATAGGTATTATACTTTAATTTGTGTATCCCTTATACCTATACTACATCCACCCCTGCCATGAGGTAAAACTTATCTGGTACAACCCCATTGCTTCATGTCCTCAAGTTGAATTCAACATTATCTTTAGGACAGGGTGGCATCGAATTTTATTTTATTTATTAAAAAAAAAGTGTATCCACATGTATATATAAAAATTAAAATCAAAGAGGAATTTTATCAATTTAGGGCCTGAAAATGGGTAAACTATTAATTCGGGGCTTGAATTATTTTTTCTAAGTTAAATAACGCTTTACATATTTTTAAAAGATAAGAGTCATTCTAACTCGAATTGTAGATTTGTTCGTGAGATCTCTAAGTCAAATCTCTCAAAAAAAAGATCATGTCATTTATCTTTTTTATTTTCTTAAAACATTAATTTTATTTCTATAAATATATCACTTCACATTAATGAAATGAGAGATAAAAATGAAATTAATCAAAGTTGAAAAACAAGATTAAATCGTTATCCAGAGGGAGGGTCCAACTCCAATTCCAGTTAAAAGTCCAAAATTTGTACTGGAAATAATATTCAAGGCCCAATCAAATACATAAATGGTAATTCGAGGCCCAATCCAATACAAAATAAAGTAATAATAGAATTTTGGGCCATGTCAATGTTTCGTGGATCGGTGGTATATCCAATGTGCTGATTTACGGTGAAATGTTTATTTTAGGGGTTCGGTTAATTTCTTAGGGTTAATACTCATTTTTAGAATAAATTTGTAATTTTATTTTTATAGTTCATACATATTTTATTCTTATTATTCATAAACTATTTTATCACTCAATTTATGAAACCTTACCGTTCATATACTATTTTACCCGGTCATGTTTGTTTTGGGTTTATATGGAAATTATGTTTTAACTTTATGTTAAATCAACGTATAATAAGATATGACAAATATACTTGTATGAAACTGTTTCACAGAAAGGATTTCATGAGATAAATAAGTAGTAATAACATTTTAATAAAAAAGTGATATTCAAATTAATAAAAAGTAATGGTGGTACAGCGAATTATTTTATGAATAATTCATAATATTAATAAAAAGTAATGATTTTAATAAAAAGTGATACTTCTAAAAATGAAACAGTCTTGTACAAGCGTTATCTATAAATTTAATTTAGGTAATAAAATAAATAAGAGGGAAGAAATAAAAGAAAAGAGAATAAATTGATGAGTGAGGATGCATCCAACTTGAGTACGTTGAGAATTATATAAATTTAATTTAGGTAATAAAATAGATAAGAGGGAAGAAATAAAAGAAAAGAGAATAAATTGATGAGTGAGGATGCATCCAACTTGAGTACGTTGAGAATTATAGTGTTTGTAGTTATAAGGCTGATTTTTTTAATTTAAGGGTAGATTTTGAAAATCATAATCTAATTTTCAAAGTGAAAAACAAACATTTCAAGTTCGTTGAGAATTACAGAGCTTGTAGGTATAACGCTGATTTTTTTAATTTAAGGATAGATTTTGAAAATCAAAATCTAATTTTCAAAGTGAAGAACAAACATTGATTATAGTTTGATTGATATTAAATTAAGTACTAGTGCTTAGTGAAAAACAAACATTGCTTGATTCTCATGATTAATACTTGTTTGATCTAATCTCAATCATTTTATTAATTAATAAAATAACAAAATTTAAACACAAATTGCAATGAACTACTAGGAGATGTGAGTCTTGCCCAGGTTGCAATGTCCTTTCTCTTCTCCTGATTCGTCTTTTGAATCATTGACTCGCTCTTAATTGTGTGGATCTGGTCAACCTTGGGCTCCTTCTTGTTTCAAGGTAGTGATGGAGGTTTGATGGCGGCGGCGGCGACAGAGTGTGGATGTTGAGGCAACGGTGGTGCGGTAGCAGTGCGTGGAAGAGAGGAGGCTTGTTCTTACTGCTGTTTGTTTTTATTTATAGTGTTTTTTCTTTTCTTTTTTTCGGATTCTCTTCAGATCTGGTTTTACTTAGGTTTCTTTTGCAACAGTTTGAACTACTTAGATTTTTAGTGATTCTTGAAGTTTTTTATTTGTTCTAGTCTCCCTTTGGGAGTGTTTAAGTCTCCCCTCGTGGGAGTGTGTAAGTCCTCTATTTTGAGGTGTTGGAGTGTTGTGTGAGTGTCCCCTTCTAGTGGTTGTTTCTGTTCCCTCGAATTGTTGTAGGGTTCAGTCGAGTCCGTTTAGGCGGTGCTCTTGGCTAGTTAGCCACGTTATTGTATTTGTCTTGAATTTATTTATAAAACTATCGATTTAGAAAAAAAAACTAGGAGATGTGAGAATGCACAGTAGAATTAATTGAAGGAGTAAACATGCTTAATTTAGAACTGCCCTCCTGCTATTGCTAGGAAATGCCCTCCTATTATCCTTATTATTATAGGAGAGGATTCACCCATAATATAATGTAGTTAAATTTTTGAGTGGGTAATAATATTATAATGTGCTTTCCACTAAATTCACCTCAAATGAACAAAGATTTTTTTTTAAACGATTTCCATTTCAACGTGTATGACTGATGAGTTTTTTTTTTTTTTTTTTTTTTAAGTTTCAAAGAAAATACAAGGCAAACATATATTTCTTGTCATCACAAATTATTTGTTGCTCATCCTTAGATCTTCTACATTTCATGACCGCACCAATTTAAAATTTTTCATACACACCGTATTAATGATATAAAGCTCACACTTTAGAGATTTTTTTTTTCAATAGAGAGAAATTTATCGAATTTGATATCTCTACTGTCAATTAATTTATAATAATTAATTTTTTTCTTAATTATTTTATGGCAAAAATTTGTATGTTCCTGGGGACACCGTACGCCCAAATATCCTTTAATATTAGGCTAATTATAGTGTGTACACGGGTGCACCTTAAGATATGGTGCACCCATATATAAATATAACAAAAAAACATATACAATTATGAGAAATAATGTATACAATTTAATTGTTAGTTTTTTTAATGAAAAATTGAGCGTAAAAAATATACAATTATTAAAAAAATATGTATACACTATTGAATAAAAGTTATCTATGGATGTTAGTTTTTTTAATAAAAAACTTAGTGGGAAAAAAGTATACAATTATTACAAAATACGTATACAAAATAGAATAATATGTATACAAAATAGAATAAAAAGTCATGCACATATGGGTGCACCCAATATTCACTCTTAATATTAAATGGTGTACCCTTTAGTATAAGGACGTGTACACTTTATTTCATGAAAAAAATAAAAATAAATAAATAAAAGTGTATACCATTTAAAACAAAACTGTGTACCCTTATTACCTTTAGAACAAAATGTTTTACCTTACACTCTTTGTACACCTGGAAATACAAGAGATCAACTCTTATTTTAATAGGCATTGTTTGATTAAATAAATATTTTTAATTGTTTTTAAACTATATGGGCAGTTTACATGTGGTGCTTTAGCAGTGTTAGAAGAACACAACAAAAAAGTACGTTCAATAAGGAGGAGTAGTGTTTAAAAAATGGTGTACCCCACCATTAGGGGCCCCTACCGTCCCTGTTCTAAGGATTAGTGGAGGAGGTAAATTGCAGGATGTGCCTCAAGTGGCTTATAGAGAGGACTCACTGTTTAACTTGTGCTTGCAAGGGGTCAAATCCATGCCAAAGACAGGATTCGAACCCCCACCCTACAGCTACCAAGCTCAGTTGGAAGTCCTTATAGAGAGGGCTCACTGTTTAACTTGTGCTTGCAAGGGGCAAAATCCATGTCATTCGAACCCCCACCCTGCAGCTACCAAGTTCAGTTGGAAGGCCTTTCCACCATTCCCTCTACCACTTGAGCTATGCCATGGGGGCAGAGTCAGTTTGAAGGCCTTTCCACCCTCCCCTCTACCACTTGAGCTATGCCCTGGGGACAGAGTATAGTGTTAAAGATATAGGATCAAGTAGGGGATGTCAATTTTGACCCGTCCCGTGGGTACCCGCTTCGGCCCGCATGTTTTAGGGGGCCCAGATCCGGTCTGTAGGAGAAAAGGGACAGCTCGGCCCAGACCCGCAAATATATGGGGCAGGTCCAAGTATTAGTTTCATAAATGAAGTGATTATTCTGACACAGATTAACCATAGAAATGCGGTGAAGCTCTTAGGATGTTGTCTCGAGACTGAAATCCCTTTACTAGTTTATGAGTTCATCTCGAATGGAACGTTCTACGAGCATATCCACAACAGGGATGAATTGAACAGGTTGCCTTGGAAAGATCGGTTAAGGATAGCTGCTGAATCTGCTGGTGCACTTGCTTATCTCCACTCCGCAGCTTCTGTGCCGGTTAACCACAGAGATGTGAAGCTGAGCAATATACTATTAGATCATTCGTACACTGCAAAGCTGTCGGATTTTGGAACTGTCGAGATTAATCCCATTGGACAACACTTGTACAAGGTACGTTAGGCTATTTGGATCCAGAGTACTTCCACACGAGCCAATTAACAGTGAAGAGCAACGTGGCTCAGAGGATGAAAGAAATTTAGCCTCATATTTTATCAATTCTTGATCCTCAAATATTAATGGAATGCTGTTTAGAGCAACCGCAATCAGTTGGTGATCTTGTTAAGAGTTGTCTGAATTTGAAAGGCGACGAAATGAAAGAAGTTTCCTTGGAATTTGGAAAGGTTCAATAGACACACCAATGAGGCCACATCAAGTGACCAATCTGGTTTTTCATCGTGATATTTAATTAAAAAAAAAAGTAGAATATGAAATAAAACATCATAATAGGTGATAAAATTATTTGCTATATTAATAGTTACACGTATAGTTATATAGAGAGTCCCAGATATGGAAATTACTTAGCTCCCAACCATGAGTTACCAAAGGGATAAAAAGAAAGGGTTTCGTCATAAAGGGCCCTCTACTAAAAGCTTTATATCATCAAAATGCATGCTGCTGTCTCCGTTAACCCTTTTTAATTTAATTATAATAACAACCAATATTATTATTTTTGTATTTAATATTTGAAGCTTTTCTCATTCTTGATTTTTCTAACTATTTCTTTGAATTTACCGTGAAACCTAGCTAGCCAATAGTACACTCAAATATATATGAGGATCTGTGGGCTGATTGTTAAGCCCAAAGTTCATTTACAAAGCCCAACAGAATATCCATTTATTTAGTAAACCTCACATGTCACAATGCGCTCAAATTTCCTCCACTGCATGTTTTCTTCTCTTAATAATAATAGAATGATAAGTCATAATTTAGCATAATTATTTGGTTGAAATTCATGTTTATTTGATTGTCTTATGTGCTAATTTGGATGCTAAATTGACTTATCTTGTCTTTGGTTAATTGAGGATTTAATGATACAAATTGATGTGAAACGGGCTGTTTTGTGCAGGAAATTCGTTGCTGCCAAATTGACTGACACTGACCCCCTCAGTGTCAGAAGGGACTGACGAAAATTCAGAATATTTAAGGAAAATCCAGCTGGAAAATTCTCAAATATTTTCTCATGTTCCTGCGATTAAGTCAGCTAAAATCAGGCCCGTATCATGTGGAAAAGTCACGATGGATTAGTCAACAAGATAAGAAGAGATCTTAGATATTTTTGGAAGAAACAGATAAGGAAAGAGATCAAGCAGATTACTTAGGGATCAAGACACATATATTTATGGAAGATATTTTATTTATTTGGGGGATCATCATCACATACGTAACATGATCCGGGAAGGAGGATGAGAAGACAAATTGGAGCAGAATGCAGATAGAAGGAGTTCCACCATGAAGAACACGGTTTTATGTTCTAATTTATTTTGAATTTAATTTTGATTATGTAATTTCGTTTCTAGTCCGAGGGTTGTGAACCACCCATGAATTATTTATTTTAATTATTTTGAATTTTATATTGCCAATTTTTATATAAATTTATTCTATTACATGCTTTGATGTTCTTAATAGCACTTTGATAATTAATTTAGTCTGGCCATCTAATTTAATTATTTAATTGTTTAACGCTATTTCGTGATCCACAATCCGTAATTGTTGTGAGGAGTGAATTAAGTAGCAAATAGAGATAATTCCCTCTAGGTGTAATAGGATCTAGGTTGTATGATTCCTAGCTAGTTTTCGTAGCCTAGTAATTCTATGTTTGGAGTCTTAATGCATTTGCGAGTTCGAATCCATAGGGTCACTCGTAAATAGTTCAATTTAGTGGTCGTACCCTAATTGATGATCTTAAGAACATTCGGGTTAATTTGGTCGTACCATTAGCCTAGGGATTTGAGTTTGTATAATTTTTGCATGTTTAATTCTTGCGATTTTATGAATTAGGATATGGGAGGGGATCAAATCCTTGGACTAGGTTGTTATTTTATTTGTTCTATTATTTAATTTTATGTTTGTTATTTTAATTAATTATTTTCATGTTTATTAGTTGTTAATTCAATCCAAACCCCCCCTCCGGTTACTCATTTGAAAACACATAAATTCAATTTAAATTCAATTACTCCCTTGGGTTCGACCCGTACTCATCCTACTATATTTTAGTGGATTTGTTCGGAAATTTTATAAGTATTATTTTTGGGTGCCGGCGACAGCACATCAAATTTTGGCGCCGTTGCCGGGGAGTAATCCCGAATTTGGTTGAATTTTTTGTGTTTTTATTTTTAATTTTCGAATTTTCCAGCAGTGCACTGACACTGATCCCTTCAGTGTCAGGTCTGCCCTGTTTTTATTTTTCTATTTTTTCCAGTTTAATCACTTTCTCCCCTTGCAGGCTTAGTTCTAATGGATCAATATCATGGTTATTATGGTCGGAATGTTCAACCATGTAGAGTTTGTGCAACCACACTCCATACCACTCATGATTGCCAATCCTTGATTGATAGATTAGCGGTGAGACAAAGAGATGAATATTGGAGTGCTAATCAACAAAGGCATTGGAATGATCAACCATATGTCAACACTTACAATCAAGGGTGGTGTAATCCTCATCATTCCCGATATGTGGACCACTATCATAATCAACCTTACGAATATCAAAGGCGTGACTACTATGAGTATAGACCTCAATCCTTCAATGATAGTGAATGCTATTATGAAGATGATGGATTTAATGGAGATGAACAAAGTTCGAATGCTTCATTAGAGTCCTTGTTGAACCGGATGGAAATTAGTAATTTGTTATTTCAACAAAAAACTCAATTGAGTCTTTGGAGTTTGGAGCGCCAATGTAGCAAATTAAGGACCGAGGTTGAACATATGGTGGCACAACAAAGTGTAAACCAATTGGAATATCATGAGGAGGCCACCAAAGACAAGAATTTTGAGATGGAGACCGAAATTGAGGAGGATAAGTATGCTGAAAATTCTACAGATTTTGTGCAGGAAACTGACACTGATGCCTTCAGTGTCAGTTCTGATGAAAACGAAAACGAGGTAATATCATCCGAATTAATGTCCATCAGTTCTGATACTTTTTCTTCTCATTTCAGGTTGGAAAAAGTTATTGATATCCCTCATGAAAATGAGATGGTTGAAGTGTTTCGCATTGATGAGATCAAATATCCTTTTCTTGAGGCGATCAAACAATTTTCTGTGGAGTTTGACATGTTAAGGCTGACCAAGAACCATATAATTTTGAAGGAAGAGAACACTTCTCGCAAACCAATAAGATCATTATATTGGTTTGAACATTTTACTCCTATCACGTGAAAGGGAAGTGAACGTCGAGCCAACAACGTTAAGAAAAGGCGCTTGTTGGGAGGTGATAGGCTTTTTCTGCGCACTATAATTTAATCCTCAAGTATAAGGATATCAATTGTAGCGGTAAGTGACCAAGTTAAATTATCGAACCCAAGGGACAGCTAACTATTTATTTTCTAATTATACTAGCTTAATCAGAATAAGGTAACCGATTTTCAATGTTTTGTTGCGAATTAACTAAAATACTTAAATAATAAATTGCAGAATAATTAAAAGCAATAAAATAAAATAAAAGCAAGTTTCTAATCAAGAGATAACGAACAGTTCTAAGGTATCAGGTAGAGACCAATTAATTTAGGTTATTAAACTTACGATTGTTCATTCATGCAGTTTCACTGAAAATACACCACATATCCCTGTTATCCCACCGAATATGATTCGATTCTAAGCTAACATTATACTCTGGTTTAAATCCTAAGGTGCGCAAATATTACCAAGTCTTATTCCTAGATACTAATCAAAGCAAGCAACAATACCTCCGGATGGTAAGCCCGACTAACAAGATATTTTCTGGAATTACTACAAGGTTCTATTCACTTCCTACTTGATTGTCTAATTGCATTGTTCCACTAAACTAATCAAGCATTTGACATACCAGTTCATGAAATTAAAGTGCTTATAGCGGAGCTACTCTAATCCCTAACAGATAGACAATACCAATCATGAACGCACACAAGCTAACACAATAATCCAAGCATTATAGCGGATGTCATGAATATATTATGAAGACGTTACGAAGCAAATTAACATGTCTTAATAAAATAAGTAAAATCAAAAGCTCAACTGCATAAAATCCCAATCTTTGGTCTAAATCCCCAAATCAATTAAATCAATCCATCAAACCCTAGAACTGGATATAAAATTAGCCCATGAGGTCACAAGCAACACTCATGGCTAAGCAATTCATAACAATAATCAAAGTAATAGAAAGGAATAGATAGGAATGGTGAAACCCTAGTGTAGGAGCAATCTCACGTTCCTTCTCCGTCTCTTCAATTGCTTGATTTTCCCTTAATTAGCACTTGAAACCCTTGTGGAATTGGATGGAGGATGAAATCAGGTTGTAAATCTGATATGGAGGTGTGAATTGATGATGGATTATGGATGGGTTCTCTCCAATTTGGGTCTTGATCTCCCTAATTGTTTCTAGGACTGATGTAGGGCTTTTTCGCGATCGAAACTGCTTCAAAATCGCGATTTGAGGGTATATATACACTGCTGCATCGAACAGGCCCCGTCTGGGCCCTGAACTGGGCCGCTCGGCACCTTGCTCGAGCCGAGCTGATAGCCGAGCGGCCCCCAAACCTGCCGAGCAGCATATGGGTGAAACGGGAACGCCGTGTAGGCTCTGAGGACATCCCACTCGGCTGGAAATTCGCAAAATGTTGGTCCCGCTCGAGCCGAGCGGCCTCCCGAGCTGCGGAGACTGCAATGCGCGACTTCACCGTTTTGAGCATAACTTCTTCATACAGACTCCAATTTGAATGATTTTTGCGCTCACGTGTTCCTCTTTTCCTTGGCTTTCTATCCATATAAAGAACTCTGAGAAAATCTAACATTTGAATATGTAAAAAGTCATGAAAAGTGGCTGCTCGGTACAGCATGTGCGACGTTAGCACTTTGATCATAACTTTCTCGTTTGGAATCCAATTGGGGTGTTCTTTATGTCAAAATGACCCTCTCTTCTGTGGCTTTCCAACCATATATGATATGATCAATTTGGACTTCTACAAGAATACAGAAAACTTGTGCAACATGGACTATATTTTTCAGCATTCCTTCTCACTTTCACTCCTCATTCCAACTTTGAACTTTTGATCATGTTTTACCCTTCAAAACTCAACAAAACACCTTAGTAGCATCAAAATCATGTAAATACTCAAATGTACACAATTCCATGCAAAAATAATAACTTTCCTAAGCAAAACGGTGTAATGTGCATATGTAAAATGCGTGAAATTCAACTCTCAACAGGAGGCAACCCAACATAGGTTCTTATTTTTATTTTTTAATTTTATTTTCTTTATAAATAATCTTGTTCTTTTGGTGTGTGCTAATTTTCAGGTTATGTTGATGACATTTTTGGAGAAAAGAGAAAAATTCCTACTTGTGGTCAATAAAATGAAGCTTAACCCGGTGACTTCTTTCCACTCTTGCACTTGATTTACCTTTGAATTTTATTGTGTTTGTTTGCTTGAGGGCAAGCAAACGATTAGGTGTGGGTAGGTTTGGTGTATTGAGTGGTATTTGAAGTTGCAATTTTATTTTAATTAGATGTGCATATAGTATTTCATTTGAAATCATATTTTTACATTTGTGCACATGAGAAGTTGATATTGGATTTATGGTGAAATTGTGCTTTGATATGTGAAATTTTTGGCATGACAAGAGAATTAGATTTGATGTACCTTTGCTTGTGAGTTGTTGGATTTGTCTTGTTATTTTTGTGACGAATGTGGAATAATTTTTGTTTGAGAATTCATGGCAAATGATCCATATTCTTGTGAGCTTTGAGCCTTGAAGAGCTATCATCTATATAAGCTCTATATTTTTCTTGATTGAGTGCAAATTGGACTTGATATGTACATTCTAGAACTTGCTCTTTGAATACATTTTGAGATCTTACATTTGAGCATGTGTAATTAAATGATAAAGGCACCTAGGCAAGCTGTATTTTGGTCTTCTTTTTACCTACCTAATCATATAAATCTTTTAGGAGAGCCACTTTGAGCCTAGTCTTTTCTTTGATGAATGAACATATAAAATAGCCATATTCCATTTTCTTTCTTGAACTCTTCCGATTGAACCCTTATTATTTTGCATATTGTGGAATTCATTGAAAAATATTTTTGGTGGTTGAATTGATGATGAAGGGGGGATGATGGTTGAGAGAAAAAAAAAATGGAGAACAAAAAAATGGAATGGAAAAAAAAGGGAAAAGAAAAGGAAGAATGGAAGATTAAAAAAATGATTGTCATTAAGAAAAAAATTGGAGTTGAAAAAAAAAACGATGCTGAAATTTGTGCAGAATTTTTCTGTAAAGACACTGAACCCTTCAGTGTTGCCTCTGTTTTTACAAATTTGAAAGAAACAGGTGTGGGTAGTTGGATGTGTTGATAAAATTCAGAAATTTATCAAAAGAAAATGAAGGAGTGGATGTGGAAGAAATTGAGAATGGCATGATGCATCATTTTGATGTTCTTTCTTGATGTACATATTTGCAAAGTGGTAAATTTAGCCTTTCTAATCCTTTTTATCCCACCTTATCCCAAGCCCCATTACAACCATTTAAAAGTCCTTTTGATATTTGCGCAATGCTTATTGAACTTGGTGGAGATTTGATTTGGGAGCAAGCTTATGGTAATGTCTTGTCTTGTTTAATTTTGAGTGTTTTGCTACCCACTTATATACTTGAGCGTTATTGAGTGAAACCATTGTGAGGCCATGAATTCTTAACTTCTTTATCTTACATAAGTTGCAAATATTTGTGAGACATTCTACCACTCATTTGTATTTGGTGTATCTTGTTTGATCTCTCTTGGAAGTGTCATTGTTTTGCTATCACTTGCACATGATTATCATTTTTTCCTATGCTTTGTCTTGGTCTTGTTTTGCTTGAGGACAAGCAAAGGTTTGGGTGTGGGGAGATTTGATAAGTCATAATTTAGCATAATTATTTGGTTGAAATTCATGTTTATTTGATTGACTTATGTGCTAATTTGGATGCTAAATTGACTTATCTTGTCTTTGGTTAATTGAGGATTTAATGATACAAATTGATGTGAAACGGGCTATTTTGTGCAGGAAATTCGTTGCTGCCAAATTGACTGACACTGACCCCCTCAGTGTCAGAAGGGACTGACGAAAATTCAGAATATTTAAGGAAAATCCAGCTGGAAAATTCTCAAATATTTTCTCATGTTCCCGCGATTAAGTCAGCTAAAATCAGGCCCATATCATGTGGAAAAGTCACGATGGATTAGTCAACAAGATAAGAAGAGATCTCAGATATTTTTGGAAGAAACAGATAAGGAAAGAGATCAAGCAGATTACTTAGGGATCAAGACACATATATTTATGGAAGATATTTTATTTATTTGGGGGATCATCATCACATACGTAACATGATCCGGGAAGGAGGAGGAGAAGACAAATTGGAGCAGAATGCAGATAGAAGGAGTTCCACCATGAAGAACACGGTTTTATGTTCTAATTTATTTTGAATTTAATTTTGATTATGTAATTTCGTTTCTATTCCGAGGGTTGTGAACCACCCATGAATTATTTATTTTAATTGTTTTGAATTTTATATTGCCAATTTTTATATAAATTTATTCTATTACATGCTTTGATGTTCTTAATAGCACTTTGATAATTAATTTAGTCTGGCCATCTAATTTAATTATTTAATTGTTTAACGTTATTTCGTGATCCACAATCCGTAATTGTTGTGAGGAGTGAATTAAGTAGCAAATAGAGATAATTCCCTCTAGGTGTAATAGGATCTAGGTTGTATGATTCCTAGCCAGTTTTCGTAGCCTAGTAATTCTATGTTTGGAGTCTTAATGCATTTGCGAGTTCGAATCCATAGGGTCACTCGTAAATAGTTCAATTTAGTGGTCGTATCCTAATTGATGATCTTAAGAACATTCGGGTTAATTTGGTCGTACCATTAGCCTAGGGATTTGAGTTTGTATAATTGTTTGCATGTTTAATTCTTGCGATTTTATGAATTAGGATATGGGAGGGGATCAAATCCTTGGACTAGGTTGTTATTTTATTTGTTCTATTATTTAATTTTATGTTTGTTATTTTAATTAATTATTTTCATGTTTATTAGTTGTTAATTCAATCCAAACCCCCCCATCCGGTTACTCATTTGAAAACACATAAATTCAATTTAAATTCAATTACTCCCTTGGGTTCGACCCGTACTCATCCTACTATATTTTAGTGGATTTGTTCGGAAATTTTATAAGTATTATTTTTGGGTGCCGGCGACAGCACATCATAGAATAAAAAATTAAGATGAAAACATGATTTTAATGACAAATAAAGAGCTCTACAAATCGATTTTGGAATTTGAAAATCTCAAGATAAGCATGTTTGGTGACAAGTTAATTTGAAAGACTTCATACAATCTTTCTCCCAACTAAGTATTAATTCCTCCCTCTTCTCTTCTAATTAATTAACAACTTCTGCCATAGGACATAGTTTAAGTAGTAAAGAGGAAAGTGAAAAGACCTTTCAACTGAACTGACAATTGGAGAGTAGGAAATCGAATCATGCATTTGACATGAATTTGACCCCTTAAATATTGAACTTTCTCTATAAACCACTTAAAATATATCTGCTATTAATCTCCTCCACCAATCCAAGACAAGGGCGTTGGGGCCCTAATAGTGAAGTACAACATATAAAACATCCTCTAAATTTAATTAGTCAAGTAATTAATAGTTGTGATACATACAGTATTATATATATATATATATATATATATATATATATATATATATATATATATATATATATATAATCAACACTCAGTGAAATATATAATCCTATTTTTTCCATTAAAAGAGACAGTAGGAGAAGCAGAGAATGAAAAATTGATCAGTGGATGAGAGAGAGAAAATGGATGATAAAGAAGAGGATAAGATGGTGCTTTTTGTAAAGGCACTAATTTGGTGTAAAGAAAGATATAAAGCATAAGGCAATTAGAAAGAGAGATATGGGGTGAAGCTGGGATTTAGACCACTGGTGCATGAATGAAATATTTTAACAGCAAAGGCACTGTTTGATTTTCTTTTTTCTTTTCTTGTTTTTTGGTTGTGTTTTTGCTCAAAGACATTCTTCTTTACAAGATTTGTAGGATTGGTTTAAGATTTAAATGTCAAATAAAGAGTAGCCCCCTGTCAAAAGATTTTGTGTCTACTTTTATGCCATCATTCTTCAAAGGATAATTTAACCATGATAAAATAAGCACTTTTATTGGGGTATATATGAAAACCAGGAATGGTTATGCATATACATATATGTTTACTGTATCATGATAAGCCCATCATTATATATATAGAGACATAATTCTGAAGTCTAATTATTTGTATTTTTGGAATAAAGAAAATAATTACATCTGGTTTCATAGATTTGCCAAACACATCTTATTCTCGTTATCTGAAAAATTGATTACTCAAAACTTTAGACAGAGTCGGTATTTAATTACGGTGGATGCTAGCAATGGCGCTTAATCAAAAGAAAATAAATAAATAAAAATAATAATGAAAATGCCACTAAATAAGTTTTTAAATTTTTTTTTGAGTGTATATTAGGTGCACCCAGGTGCAAGGGTGCAGTATATGTGTATAACTTCTTATTCTATTTTGTATACATGTTATTCTCTTTTGTATGCGTGTTTTGTAATAATTGTATACTTTTTTCACAATAAGCTTTTCATTAAAAAATCATCATTTATACGTGTATAACTTTTTATTCAATAGTATATACATGTATTTTAATAATTGTATATTTTTTTACACTCAATTTTTCATTAAAAAAATTAACACTTAAATTGTATACATTTTTACTCATAATTGTATATGTTTTTGTTTATATTTGTATGTGGGTGCACACTATATTTAGCCTTTTTTTTTAGACAAATAAGTTTTTAAATGGGTAATACTACTTGGCCTATCTCGTGTAATTAACGGGTTTAACCTTTTTTCTTTCCTAAAACAAATAATATATTTCAAATTTTAAGGCACAATCAATTCTTATATACTCCATAATTTTCTGAATTTTTATTTTATAGTATATCATACAAACTATCTCATTTTTCCGACATTTTATTTTTTTGTCTTGTAAAAATTTCGGAGTCGGCCGTATTTAAGGAGAGATGATGAACCTGATCTTAGCCCAATTTTTGGGCCTCAATCCTTTTACCAGACCATCCTTATACTATTCGTTGATTATTAGTACGACTTTACAATCGTTACGAATCCCCTTACTTATTTACCATTCAAATCTTTAATATACTAAACGAGAATTTAATTTTGATGAGGGGTCGTCACTAGAATTAATCTCAATTATTTTATTTTTAAATTAATTAAAATTAAAATTTTTGATTATTTTTATTATTATTTAAAATTTAATGTAGATAAATACATATATTATTTTAAGATTTGATATGATATTATCAAATCACTATTAATTAAAAAATAATATAGATAAATACATATATTTACTATAAGATTTAGAAAATGTATCACCTCTCCACCTATAAATAAGATTCTTTATTTATTCGTTCTACACACATAATTTATTCATCACGACGAACGAAAGTTTTCTTCAAAGAATTTTTTTTTATATTTTTTAAATTATTTATTTATTTATTTTTGTTTTTATTTCTGTTTTTTTTCTTTAAATTTTTAACATGTAATTTTATAATTTTTTTATTTTTTTAACGTAATTAACTTATTTTTTTCATGGTTATTTTTAGAATTTTTTTATTTAATTTTTTTATGATTTCAATTTTGATTATATTTTACTTATTGTTTCCTTTATATTTTTTATATTCTCCTTTGATTATTTTTTGTTTTATTTTTTGTTTTATTTTTAGTATGTAATACTGATTATATTTTTTTATTTAATTTTTTTAGTATTAATTCTGTTTTTTTTTATTATTAGTATGTAATTTTTTCAATTTTTTACTTTATTAATTTCACTTTTCATGCTTTTGAAAATTTATTTAATTAATTTTGGTATGATTTCTTTTTATTACATTGATAATTTTTTTCTTGGTTAGTTTTATTATTTTTTAATTAAATTTTTTATGATTTTTCGTTAAATTATTTTTATATTTATTTTTTTAATTCGAATTATTATTATTATTAATTTTTAAGGCGTAACCTATGCCATGTATTACCCAAACAATTATCAGTTCCATATAATTTTATTTTATTTTATTTAGTGCTCTATTATCACATTATGTCCACGTCCCCTAATTTATTATTGTCTTCACCTAGCTGTTAGCGGTGGAATTCAGAATTCTCTTTATAGAAAAAAAGGCTTATCATGTGTCAATTTTGGTTAATTTAATTTAATTTAATTATATATTATTTTAATTTTATCATTTATCTTAAATTTAAAAACTTAAAATCTTTTATAAAAGATGAATCTTTAATATATTTGATATTTATTTTTTAAAAAAAAATTACTTTTTTTTATCTTATTTGAATAGATTAATATTTATATTTCATACTTATTTAAAAATAAGTAGAGAATCTTTCTGTTTATGTATCGATTCATATTAATATTTAATTTTAATAAAATAATATTTTTATATATGTTTTATTTTGATTTCTTTAATGTATTTACATTTTTAAATAAAATTTTAAATTAAAAAAATTTATTCTTTCAAAATATGAAAAATATTTTAAAAAAGATATAGGAGTAAGTGATCAATTCAAATCTTAATTTAAAATTTTAATTAATTTTTTTTAAATTTTTTAGTAAATCAATTTAACAACGAAATTAAACTTTTACCGATGAAAGCAAATTCATATTTGAGAGTATATAAATTAAATTTTACTTTTTAATTTAAATTATACTCCCTCCGTCCATCCTCAATGTATCCATTTGTTTTTGCACGTAGATTAAGAAGTATTATTATTTTATATGTAGTAGGTAGTTGTATTAGTGGAGGGTGTGTGTCTCATAGTTTATTTGTATTAGTGTAGGGTGTGGGTCCCATAGTCCAAAAAGGAAAATGGATAAATTAAGGATGGACGGCTCAAAATGGTAAAATTGATAGATTAACATTGGACGAATGGAATACTAGATTATAATTGTATAGATAATTATATTAAACTTGAATTATATTTTTAAAATTGTTGAATAAATAGTTATATTAAATTTGAATTGTACTTTTTAAAATTATAACTGTAAAACTCGTGTAATACACGGATCCATACTAGTTAATTTAATATTTTCTCCCCAAATTATATCAACTAATGTTCTTTCTTCCAAATTAAAGTCAAATATTTTAAAATTAGAGTTATAATTTTTTAGATATACCTTGAAATGAAAATATCTTGCTGTGAAATAGGAATGTGGGCAGCTCTGTAGTACTCATCAGTTAATACCTTTGAATGGCCAAAGACAATAGCGGTATTTTTTTGAGTTTTATCGATCAAAGGCCTGGAAAATGGATAAACTATTAATGCAGGGTCTGAATTATTTTTTTTATCAATTTGAAGCCTGAAATATGTATAATTATCAATTCGGGACTTGAATTTAGGCCCTAGATTGATAAAATAGGAGATAATATTTGATAAATTCAGGCCTTGAATTGATAGTTTTACATATTTCAGGCTCCGGATTGATAGAAAAAATAATTCAGGCCCCAAATTGATAATTTACTCATTTTTCAGGCCTTAAATTAATAAAATTTCTATTTTAAATAAAAAATAATAACTAATTAACAAAGTAATAAATGATCTATCGTAATACGGTCCCAAAACAATATTGCCATAGTTGTTGATAAATGTGAGTCCATACATATGATTCTCTACTTTATTTAATTGGTTGAAGAACCAATGCAATGAATGAATCCCATCTTCATTTGGATGGATCCCATCTTCATTTGGATGGAAAAGATATCTTTCAATTGACCAGAATAATTCTAATTTGATGATGCATGTTTAAAGGTATGAATCTTAAAGTTGGAATCAAATATTTCAAGAAAAGGTGGTACGTGGAAAAGGATGTCAAGAATTTAGTTGGAAATTCTAATTTTAATTTCAGTGAACTTACATGATGTAAGACCACAATGTTTTATTAATGGGCCGGGAGACTTGAAATGGATTTGAACAAAAAGATGTGCACAAAATATGTTGGACAGTTGATTTGTAACTTTCTTAAACATAGATTATAAGTATAATTATATATTTCAAATTTTAGTATTATAATAAAATAGTTTGTGATTTATAAGGTGAATATTACTGAAATATTATAAAGGTTAAATTAAGTTATCTTTTTTTAGAATTAATACTAAATTTTAAGGATAAATACTAAACTTTTAAGTTTTAAGATAGAAAATGTAACATAAACAATAAAATTCTAAGAATCGAAGAGTGCTATAAATTATCATAATAATAGGAAATTATCGATATAATAGGATATAAATGACAATATTCCATGAATTAAGTGACAAAATAAACCATAAATAATAATAGTAAAACATACATAAATATTAATGAAATTACTATTACATCCTAAAACAAAAACTAAACGTTAAAATAAAAATTTACAGACATGTATAATCAATAACTTGTGAAATGAAAAATAAAAGAAGCTGTTAACAAAATAAATAAATGAAAAAGACCACGCGTAAACTAGGGTATGAAGCATTTCAGGTAGAACAGACACGTGTCACCAAGGGTGCATTGACACCTTTCAGCCTGACCTTTTTGGGAGAATTCTCCCAAAATGAGATTTGTAGCATTTGTTTGAATACAACTTTTTGGCACTAGTATTATGGAGTACTAATAGACAAACTTCAAACATTTGGTGGAAACTCCTTTGTATAAGAAAGTGGATACCATAACATATGCAATGTTCGTTTCTGGTTTCAAATCCAAGTTTTGGTTTCAGAGCCAACATTCAAATTTTAAAAATCACCCCTATATATACCTATTACATTCTCTTTCTTCAATTAATATATTTTTTCTCTTTATCTCTCCTCTCTCATTTAACTTTCTAAATAAATTAATACATTGATTTGACATAAAGTTAAAACATACCCTAATCAAAATATAAAACAAATATAAAATACACTATTCATGGTTTTCAAACCCCACGTAACCTCAAACCAAACATTATCATATTGTCCATGATGGTCTAACATGGATAAGATTGTATATACTTATATATAAATCGAATTTTAAATCGTAAGAGTATATTTTTGTACTTTAAGGCATGCATTTTAAGACTTATCACTAAATCGTAACCAAAATTCCTAATTTCTGCTTTATCACTACTCAGCTCTCCTTGAGTACTCCCTCCGTCTGTTTTCAATGGTATCATTTTTTTCATTTTGATTGTCCGCTCCCAAGGGTCTCATTTCTTTTTTTATCCACATACATCCATTAATACAACTAAAAAATGGGACACACACCTCCACTAATACAATTACTCACTACATGCTTGTTCACATTTTTTGCTTGTGTCCCCAAGAGTAAGGAATCAATTATAGCTCAGCGTGTGACCAAATAAAAATATCGAATCCAAGGGGTTAGCGTTAAATAAGATACACACTAATTAATTCGCACCACTAATAATTAAGACAAAGTAACATATTCTAATTTTGAAAATTATTAAACTAATTATGCAGAAAAATAAATATTAAATAAAATAAATAAAAATAAAAATTACAAACAGTCACAAGTGTTTCAAGAGAGAAGACAAGATAGTTCTAGGAAATGCAATTTAAATTAGTCAAATTAAATCACTACACAATCGGTTATAATTCCTGTAGATTTTATGGAAGCAATCAACATAACTATGTTAAATCCCTCTTTTAAAGTAAACTTAACACATAAATCTAGTCAAACCCTCAGATGTAGAAGAATAATTTATACTTCATTTCTAGGTACTTCATGCAAAATTCTATTAAAGGTTAAAGCACTAGACTTCCTTTTATAGGTACTTAAGAATTAAATCTCGTTTCCCACCTAACAATCTAAGAAACCAAATCCTTTAGAATGATAATTAATAAATATATTAAGTGTCCATTATTAATTATTCTAATGAATAAAGGTTATATGGTTAGATCCCCTTTACCCCTAATAGATAGACAAATATAATCACTTTATGGCACAAGCAACAAGCATAAGTATGCATAAGACAATGACATATCATAAATAAGACAATGACATTAATAAGGGAATGAGAATACTGCAGAAATTCATAACCTAGTCTAGGTCATCAATTCAATCCAATTCAATCTTCAAAACATAAAACTATCCAGAAAAGTACTAGCCCATGGTGTTACAAGGAACAACCATGTCTATAGAATGAAATTTACCCATGAGTCTGTAAATCAACAATAAGAAATTAAAGAAGGAAGAAAAACTCTTGTTTGGAATAACTTTCCGTCTTCTCTTTTCGTCTTGATGATCCTCCTCCGTTCTCCTTCTCAAGTAGTAAATATCGTGATTGAGTATGAGGGTGATAGGTGAAAGGTGGGTGAAGGATATAGATGGATGGCGGAAGGTGATATTTGTAAGATTGTGTAGTCCTAAAGGCGTGGTAGAGAGTTATGATTCGTTTGGAACTCCCCAAGGGCTCCTTTTATAGTTGAGGGCTGCTAAAATTCGGACTCCACCTCAAAATAGGGCTTTTTCACGTTAAAAACACTAACGGGCTGAAAATTTGGGCCGCCGGGTCGTGCCACTCGTCAACAAATTGCGCGACCTCACGGTTTTGCTCATAACTTCTTTATCCGGACTCCGATTGAGGTGATTTTTGCGCTCACGTGATCCTCTCTTTCTCAACATTCTATCTATATAAAGAAATCACAAAAATTCTAATATTTAAAGGGAACTAGTCGTACAAAAGTGGCACGAGTTGTGCTGGTCGGTACAGCTTGCGCGTCTTCACTATTTTGATCATAACTCCCTCACCTGACCTCCAATTGAGGTGTTTCTTGAGCCAAAATGACCTTCTCTTCTGTAACTTTCCAACCATATATCACATAATCAGTTTTGACTTCTACAAAAATACAAAAAAATTATGCAAATTGGACATGCATTTTTTAGCATTCTTTCACGATTTCACTCTTCATTCCAACTTTGCACTTTTAATCTGTTTTCTACCTAAAATATGAAATAAAAATATGAAATAACACCTCAAATGCACCAATATCTTAAATATATAAAAATTAATCATTTAGTGCTAAAATACGAATATAAATTCCACAAAATGGTGCTAAATCGGACCTAAAACATGCAGATTTTCACACTAAACACTACACATTAAATAACAATACTCCTTAATCTCCGTTTCCAAAAGCAAATGGCACTCTTGAATATGGACGGAGGGAGAATACAATAACGTCAATAATACAGTACTTATACATAGTACTTATATGTATAATGTATTATCTGTATTCAAATAATACACTTTCTTTCTTTAGACTTTTTTCTACATAAATTAATACTTGCTACACATATATTTGATACAAAATTTATATCTATCCTATCAAAATTTCAAACAAATATATTATCACTATTCATAGTTGTCAAACGCCCCACCCACAAAACTAGTTTATAAATATATGAATTTTCTGTGTTGTATGTTCATCTCCTGTGTAAAAATTTAAATGAGTAACACGTATGTGAGGGGAAAATTTTAAGCTTTAACAGAATGAATACTATAGATTTTCACATACTCACTACATTCCGCAAATATTATTACATTTTACTAATTAGGGTATTCTAAATTTATTTTTACAGTTTTTTTTAGATGAGGTCCACACAAAATAATAAATACTCCATCTTTATAGGGTTCACATATAATAAAAATACAACTATCAATTATATATTAAAATATTAAATTTCAATCCATACTAAATATAATATTTCTTAATCTTCATGCAAATAATAAATGTAACAATATCTATGAAACGGAGGAAGTATCTTTTATATATCACTCAAGCAAACTAGCTAGTAATTTAGAAAATGAAAGAACACAATAATTCGTAAGGATAGGGTATAGTTCTACTATATCCGGTAACGTTTTCCCGTTGCAGTTGTTTTAAATCTACACAAAATACAATATTTCTTAATCTACATACAAACATTGAATACTTACCTGAAGAACAAGGTAGACGTTTGCGAGAAACAACATTTCTCCGTAGCGATTAATCCATGAGAAATCGCATCGACTCCATTTTAAAACTAGATCTACATATTCCAAAGTGATCTATATCTAAGTCAAAACGAGTTTGATGAAATAATTGAGGTGATTTGAAGCAGTTACCAAAAATTATAAAAATTAGGGCAAGAGTTCAGTGTTTCTTCAGATATCACTTTTATCATGCCATAGCGGTGGTGGAAAGAGTTGCTGGCTGGCGGCTTCATGGCAGACGGTGATAGGCAGTGGTGGCACACGGCGGCAGACGGTGGTTGCTGGTGGTGGTCAAAAGTTTCAAAGATAAAAAGTGTTCGCTGATACAGAGGAATGAATTTAGTAATTAGTGGAGATCATATATTATTTTAAATATTAAAATTTAATCAGTTTGAAAATATTACATTTGGAATCGGAAGACACGGAAACTAAACCCAAAGGATCGTGAAATGATTAATTAAGATTTAAGAACATTAAGCTTTTAAAAGAAAATTGGCGTAGCATCTGATACAATGAATACTAATAGGAATATTTGTGTTACGTTGATATACTAAAATAATATTTGTATAGGTAATAATCGGATACTAAATTAAAATAGAGTACAAAAATAAGTATTTGATCTAAAATATATTACTTCTATTAAATTAGCATCAGACCGAGAATAAGAGATACCAATAAATGCATTTAGCATCGAATGTTTATTTGATACTAAATTATTAATACCAAATCGCATTTTTTTAGTAGTGATCTATATTATAGTTCTACGACCTCCGGTGCCGTTTTCCCTGTTGCAGTTGTAGTACATAGCTGCAACGGGTAAACCTAGTTGATTGTTGTCTGAGAACTCTTTGACATTAAAATTATTGCGCAGTCTTGGGGCAATCACCGATCTCCGACGAGGTTGCCGGAACAATGCGAAAACAAGACGGTGGATGCCCATTGATGGATGAGGGCTCTCATAACTTATTATTTCTTTCCCTGCATATGAATTTAATTTCTTGATCATTAAAATCTTATGATATCGTTGTATAAATATATGTGTATGGCTACTTACCGAGGCTAGCTTCAGCGCTTCCTGGGATGTCAGTCACCAACCTGCATGTATATATTAAAATTCAATTCTGTTAGTAATCCGTTGCTAATAATCCCATGGTTAAATTATATAATGAATTCGTTGGAAATTATAATCAGTTGGTAAATAACAATGTATTTTATTTCATTGGTAAAAACATAATAAATCTATTGACATACCGTTGTTAAAAGAAAAATACTATATTATTATTTTTTTGTTGTCAATCCATTGGTAATTACCAACGGATTGAATTCTGTTGCTAAAAAAGAGTTTTTATTAGTATAGCATAAAGAAAATATAAATATGTGGACATTAGAGGGTGACCAGTGCAAGTAATCCTTAAGGTGTGGGTTAGTAGGGGTTGGAGCATCAGCGTCCACCATTACCTGCAAAGATGAACATGATCATAATCAATTAATTAATTTTAACAAACAAATTAATTAAGTTTAAAAGAAAAGAATGCATGCATGCATATGAAAACAAATTACAATAGTGTAGAAGGTTCGGAAATCATCTGCAGCGCCTCCGATGCGGATCCTGGGGCGGGCGATGACTTGAGACGGTCTCAGACGAGCTCCGTTAACGAGAATGTTGCCGTCGCTGTAAACTTGAAGCTCAACCGTAGTGGTAAAGGGCTCCAAAACATCTCCCACAACACCACTAACCACCAAAGGATGCCTTAAGCTCATTTCTCCTTCCATGTTGTTTATCAAGACTTTACTACTTCATCCATGGATGTGTGTTGAGGTAAATTGATCAATAGATATTGAGCACTATTTATATATACTAGGTTAGGGTTTAGTTGAAGATATATACTGTATGTCATAATTTATTCATTCCTATCTTCATATAAGTGTTTTCATAGTCGACATTCGTATTCTCATACTAAAAGATACAAAGAAAAGAATCAACTCACTGTCTCCTCTATCCTTCCCACTTTCAAACCTGATGCTTTTGTGATAAAAGGAAATAATGCTGGTGAACTCTGAAATCTTGTTGATATTATTCTATTCAAATTTTCCTATTAAACGACATACCGTGTCGCACGTATGATGATTACACTTCTGACCCCCCCCCCCCCTCCCTCCAAAAAAAGAAATGTTATACTTTGTGGTTTTTATTAATTGCAACAGCGATAGTATTCTTTTAATATCTAATCAACACTTCAATTATATTGATTTGTGAAAATATGCATGATGCATCATTAACTATGTTGATATATAATAGATGAACATAACTAGACATTTGAATATAGGCAAAGACTAAAATACAATCGTCCTATCAATTCTAAATGTACAATTTTTGTTTCTTATTTATTTTATTTTATTTTAGGGATATAATTATAATTTTACCCTTGTAGTTTAGGGTATAATTTATCCTTAGGGTTTAGGGTATAATTTATCCCTAGAGTTTAGGGTATAATTGTAATTTTACCCTTGTGGTTTAGGGTATAATTTATCCCTAGGATTTAGGGTATAATTGTAATTTTACCCTTATGGTTTAGGGTATAATTTATCCCTAGGGTTTAGGGTATAATAGTTATTTCTTATTTATATAAAATAAATTTAAAAATAAAATAAAAAAACAACATTAATTAAGGAGTAGGAATTAATTAAGAATAGTGGAGATCAAGAATGTATCAATTGAATTGGTACCCCTAGTTGTACCCTAGTCCCTCTCATAAATATATTATACTCATTTAAAAGTAGTTTATAAATTCGCAGTAAAAGAAGTTTATTACACTATTATATACTCCCCCATCCTAACAAGTTTATTACACTATTATATGCTCCCATCCTAACTTAAATTGCGCAATTAACGTAAATACGAAGTTTAAGAAAAATTATTTTTTTATTATTTTTATTAACTTTTAGAATTAGAGATAATGTAGCATTTTTAGATTATAAAATGAAAGTAATAGACCGGTTGGTAAGCTTATAGCCCACCAAAAGAGTGGATTTTGGTGTGTGATTGGAACTTGCTTCGCTTGCCGTTTTTTGACACCATAGGTCATAATAGGGATGATTCGTTCGTGGCCCAATTTTTGGCCCGTATATTTGGCCCAATTTTTGGCCCGTATATTAGGCCCAATGTGTTATTGGGTCATGCCACCAGGTCTCGCAGCTTGATGTGTTCCCCTAACCGCTAATCATTTTCCATCATTAAATTCAGGGCGTTATTGGGTGGATCGATGCACAAGTACATCCTAAGGTTATAGAATAAAAATAGTGTGTTATAAATAGTTGTTTTTTAAAAAATTTAATTTAATGACAGATTAAATGAAAATTTAGTCAAATGATTAAGATAAATAAAGTTTATCGGTACACCATCATAATTTAACACTTAAATTCAAACCTGAAAGTGCAAACCAAGTTTAAATTAAAGCAAGAAATTATTTCACGAGAAGATTTTCGTGGAATAGATAAGAAAATTATAATATTTTAATAAAAATAATACTCAAGTTAATGAAAAGTGATAGTGGTTCAATGAATTATTTCATGAATAATTTATAGTATAAATAAAAAATCATAAAATTTTATAATAAAAAATGATACTAACATTTAAGAAAACGTGAAAACAATCTTTCATGGGCCGTTCTTATGTAAGTTTTGCCCTTACATTCAATACAATGAAACACTTGCTTTTAGGGGTTAAGAAAAATGTTGAATTAAGCAAATTATTCCATGAAACCGTTGCATCTATGGAATTTTTTATTTATTATTATTATTTTTTTTTCGGGTGGTTTACATGTTATGCATGCTAAGGGATAATAATATTAAGGTAGTATTTGTTTGATGGATTTTAAAATAAGGAATGATATTAAAGATTAATTAAATGTTTGACTCTACTTTGGAAATCATTCCATCTTATAGGAACATACAATTCCTCCCATGAAGTCATTCCCAATGGGTTCCCAATTTCATTCTTTTTTTTCATTTTGTTAAACATCCCGTAATCCTTGTTAAGATCAAAAGTGATATTAAGTGTCTCATTATATGGTATATATTAGGAAAATTAATTAATATACATAATTATAACTTCTTCTAATGTAATTTATGTATAAAAACTATTATGAGTAATATTATATGTTTAAAAATATGAGGCAGACATGTATGTGCTAGGGAGCCAATCCAATATTATTTCTTGAAAGAGTGAATCTACCTCTTATTACAAAGGCTAAGGTTGATGATATATGCGGAACATTAACAAATCAGAATTTATGAGTGGAAGAAGTGAGGATAATCTCCACTCGCAAACCTCCGATCCGAATATAAGTTTTGAGTGGTGCTAGTACAAATATTCAACCATCTAACACATATGCTTCAATAAATTATGAATACATACAAGTGGTAGTTATTATAAAATGAAACATTAATTTACATGCATGATACATATATGGTAGACAGCAGATTATAAGGTAAGAAAGTAGCACACAAGCAGTGTGATTAGCTGGTGCGAGCCAATATATATAAATAATATGAGGAATTTAAGGATGTATTTTAGAAGGTAGTCAGGGTTGTCTCCGGCCTCCCTGTGGCAATTGTAATAGAGAGCTGCAACTGGGGATCCCAGGTTGAAGTGTTGCGAGAATTGGATGATGTTGAAGTTCTGCCGCCACTCCGGAGCTTCCACACGAATCCGCTCCGCCTGCCGGAATAGCACCAGAACCATCCGGTGGATGCCCATCGACGGCTGAGGACCCTCGTAACTCACCACTTCGTTCAGTGAAGCAGATAAGGAAGCGGATATTTTCAAATCTAACTGCTCCAATGTGGACAAGCAAGTGGACCGCATCTGCCAGATGGTCCGTTCCACCGTGCGCAACGCCACGTCGCCTTCCCCCGGTGGTGCCTTCTACGTCCGCCCAATTTGCCGCATCTTCACTGAGGTTTCCAAGAATCTCAAGAAATCCCTAATCCTAGTGAAGAAATGCTGGCGGCACAACCCACTCTGTTTGTGTTGTCACCATAGTCTCCACCGCGGATTTCAAAAAGCTGCTTAACCTGCTCGACTCCTCCGTGGCGAAAATGAACATTTATGAAGCTGGTGGCGCCAGTGGAGTTATTGTCCTAACTTTGCCCCCAATTGCTCGTAATGAACCAATGGTTTATTGTGTTTTTATTTACAAGCATTATTGTGAATTATACCTTTTTATGTTTCTATACTTAAGTTAGTAGGTGAAAAATAGGGAAGATAAATTGATGTGTTGTATCTAGAGGAATTGCTCAGTGGCTGCACTCAATTGGAAGTAAGGGTTCATCTCATGATTGAATGGAACTGATTATTAGAGAAAACTCAGAAAAGTTTGGCAAACTGCTTTTTTCAGATTAAATAAATTCTATTTCAGTTAGTGAATGAAGTTAGCATTTAAAATGTCTTTGTGTTTCAATGGATTTAGTGAATGAAGTTGAGCATTTGAGTATATTTCAGTTTTTTTAGTTATGTTGAAAGGTTTATTTGTTTCTTGTCTCTTAGATGATCTTGTTCGTTTTGAGAAAGCATGGGAAGGTAATGCAGTGAAGCATCTCCCTGGATGGCGTGAACAATCTGCTAATCGAGACCTCTTGAGTATGTAGTTTGTTTTCTTTTATTATTTGGTATACATGTTCAATGTTTCTATATTTGTTTTCTAGTGTGTTGTTGATTAATGTACTACTGAAGACATATGATAAAAAGTTTAGCATCATAATAAGATAGTCTTCTTGAATGCAATGTCATGTTAAAATGCCTTGTTGTAGTTTATTATTACTCTTATAATTTACTTGAACATATTGTAGTACATGCTTGTAGTACACTTCGATGATAACAGCTAAAGCTGGAGTGATGTTATAACTGTTGAAACCAACAGCAAAAAGAGGTTAGACTTTTCCCTTGGTATATTAGTCATTACATGCATGATTTGAGTTTTAATGCTTTCACTCTTTTCTTTCTTATTATTCACACAGACACCATTTCTACAATGATCACTTTCCCACCATTGTCGTGAGTATTGACACCGGGATTTTAGAGAAGTAGGAGGCAACACAAGCACACACTCGGATACAATTCCTCACCTATGGAATCCACCACAAGTTTGGAATAAACTCGTCGTCTTAAGGAATCCACCGAAAGACTAAGAGGTGCACTCACCACTCTAGGAATCCACCAAAAGAGTTTAGAGTAAGATACAAGAAGATAACATCTTCTAAACAAGCTTAAAAGCTCAAGATAAGTTTAATTTTCAAATTGGTTCCTTAAGAGCTTACAAATGATGCCATTATATAGGCAAGACTTGGAACAACCCTCCAAGTGAGTCAAAGGAAATAAATGAGATTAAACATTCTCAATGCACATAGAAAATAAGAACTTAGACTCTAATAAATGTAAACTTAATGAAAGATAATCAAAGACTAAGAATATGTAGATATCAATGTCCATAATGAAGAGACGAACCATCAAAAACCAGCAAAGTCGAAGTTGGTCCAGCAACTTTCGTAATCTGAACAGTCTGCCACACTTCAGTCAAATGGCCATAACTTTCTGTAGGAATATTATTTTTGAGATCCGTAAATTTTTTAGAAACCTAGACTTCAAGAGCTTTCCAATGGTATATGGCATGAACCATAACTCCTTGCCAATCAAAACAGATAAATTCGTGAAGTTGACTGACTGTTGGTGATCTCCATGTTGAGTTGGTATAGCATAGTTGGACCATCTTGCTCAAAGGTGCTGAGTTTAAGGTCTTCATTGATGAGTTCCTTATCAAGACTTCAGACTTAAACTCTATACCAAAAATCCCCGCGTCATTCTCCCCTGATTGGAAAAGATTCGTCCTCGAATCTGGACCTTCTTCATCATCAACATATGGTGAAAATTCAGCAACATTGAAAGTAGCCAAGACACTAGCAACTCCACCATTAATCACCATTTGACCACCTAAAACCTTGCACAACATTATTGCAACAATTAATATAGTAATTAGGATGACCTGACCAAGAAAGGATTGTTGGAAAGTCTCAAAAGACTTCAAATCCATGAACTTGACAGATTTTCGAGTGCATCTGCCACCTTCCAGAAAAACTAACATAACTCCTTGTCGAAAACTCCAAACGACTCTCCGTTTGTTGCGTTTGAAACTAGACTGTAGGATCTTTCTATCCATATACTGCTCACTATCTGAATCATTACCGATCAGTACCAGAATTATTTTGAAGTTACCCCATATGCACTGCATCATTCGCTTCCACAGCACATAAACTTGCTCCTGAATTTCCTTCATAAGTCGATGCTTATCAGCATTTTTCTTGAATCTTATATTTTGCTTGATAATCTCTCTATGAACCTTCTCATGCAACTCCTTGATGCACTTAGCATGATCATTTCCATCTCCACTTATATGATTTCTACCACAAACAACATTGAACGGACTCCACCCTGTTGTTTGGCTTGAAGATCGATTATAAGCAAACTCCATTTGAGCCAAAATCACATCCCATTGACAAGGAACCAAGCTCCTCAATCGATTCCACATATTTGCAGCATTGCAACCCACTACGATCGCTTTTCTAAAATCTGGAAGCCACAAATTCGGAGCTTCCATGACTTTACTAACTGCTCGAATATCAACGCACCTTTGCCAAGAGCTTTCTATCTTTGGAACAAGAAGATTCAAGACTGCATAAGGACTCATACTTTTCCATAGCAAGCCTTTATCCTCAAGCTCTTGCTCTTGCCTTTGCAACTCATCATGATGCTTCGGATTCATTCGATAAGCGGCTGCCCTATTCGGTATAGAAGCATCAATGCAATTTTGAATGTTCTTCAATGGAGGAAGGTCTGGTGGAATCTCTTTAGGTACCACCTCATGAAACTCCTCGTCATTTGTCATGAAACTTGTTTGAAAGATATTGTTGTGAAGCCATGGATCATCCTCCACATAGGTGGCATCGAGGCTACGCCGTAACACCAAATCTTCACCATGATCCTCGTAATCAACATCTTCATCATACTCATCATAATTTGGTGCTGATTCATCATGCTCCTCTTCTTCATACTCATCTTCACTTTTGTCATAGACTAGCTTCACTTCTTCTTGCTCTTTCTCAACAGGAGTAATGATCCTCCGATTTGGACAATCGACAGCAATGTGTCCAAACCCCTTGCACTTGAAACAAATTTTTTGATTAGTTGCAGCACTTGGTTTCAAAAATTTAGCACTACCTTCTTTACTTGCAGCAACTATTTGTCTTGTATCCTTTGTGGTTGGACTGTTCTTTGAAGTAGAAGCACTCCCCCGGTTAGAAGCACCACCACTTGACGAGAAACGTCCACCGAAATGACTTGAATCTTTTTGTTTGGAGTTGTGAGGAAAAACATCTCGTAGATAATAATCTGGCAAGAATTTCTTCCTCAACTCCTTCTTCATTTTTTCCCATGTTCTAATCTTCCTCTTGCCATCATGAGCACGCTGCTTCTTAAGGTGCTCCCACCATAAGGATGCATATTTCTTCAATCTGATGGCCACAAGTTTCACCTTGCATTCTTCTTGAATATCTTCGAATTCAAAGACTCTCTCAACCGAATTGAGCCAATCAATGAATTCTTCGGGATCATTTCTTCCTTCAAAGTCTGGAACATCAATATTGAAAACAAAAGATTTCCTACGAACACTGCTCCTTCGAACCCGTACACTTCGAGATGTATTGCCACTTGAATCGTTACTTCTATCACCATGAAATGGATTGAAATCCAAATCATAACTTGCAGAACCACCATCTGAACCATGACACTCAACATCACGTTCAAGATGTTCGCCACGCGCAAGGCGTTGCTTGAGTTGTTGCACTTGTCTCCTTAAATCTTCTAACTCAATATCATGAGTTGCCATTGCTAACCAAAGCTCTGATACCACTTTGACACCGGGATTTTAGAGAAGTAGGAGGCAACACAAGCACACACTCGGATACAATTCCTCACCTATGGAATCCACCACAAGTTTGGAATAAACTCGTCGTCTTAAGGAATCCACCGAAAGACTAAGAGGTGCACTCACCACTCTAGGAATCCACCAAAAGAGTTTAGAGTAAGATACAAGAAGATAACATCTTCTAAACAAGCTTAAAAGCTCAAGATAAGTTTAATTTTCAAATTGGTTCCTTAAGAGCTTACAAATGATGCCATTATATAGGCAAGACTTGGAACAACCCTCCAAGTGAGTCAAAGGAAATAAATGAGATTAAACATTCTCAATGCACATAGAAAATAAGAACTTAGACTCTAATAAATGTAAACTTAATGAAAGATAATCAAAGACTAAGAATATGTAGATATCAATGTCCATAATGAAGAGACGAACCATCAAAAACCAGCAAAGTCGAAGTTGGTCCAGCAACTTTCGTAATCTGAACAGTCTGCCACACTTCAGTCAAATGGCCATAACTTTCTGTAGGAATATTATTTTTGAGATCCGTAAATTTTTTAGAAACCTAGACTTCAAGAGCTTTCCAATGGTATATGGCATGAACCATAACTCCTTGCCAATCAAAACAGATAAATTCGTGAAGTTGACTGACTGTTGGTGATCTCCATGTTGAGTTGGTATAGCATAGTTGGACCATCTTGCTCAAAGGTGCTGAGTTTAAGGTCTTCATTGATGAGTTCCTTATCAAGACTTCAGACTTAAACTCTATACCAAAAATCCCCGCGTCAAGTATTTCCTTCCTTAAGGTTTTTCAACAGTTTAACACTCACTTGTTAATCCATATAAAATTAGTTAATTAATTAGTCATTTGATCATTAGTTATTAATGTAAAGAAATAAAAATCAGTGTGTGATCGGGCTTCAGTGATAGTGGTGCGTTTGAGATTGTTGAAATTGATATGCATGAAGGCAAGATACATGAATATATTTTTTGGCTTATACAGAACACAATTGTGGAGCGTTGAAACAACCTGAGGTACATGAATATATTTTTTGAGCATATTTAAAGTTTTACATATTGTTTTTCATGAGTTCAGCCATATAAGTTATGTATGTATTTATATACTAGCATTTCATTTTCAAACTAGAGTTATATGGTAGATGAACGAAGCCATATAAGTAATGTATTGTATTTATATACTAGGCATGTATTCAAAAATCACAACATAAACTCTTTGATTTGAACAATGACTTTTCATAGTCATTTTAACAAGCAAAACTAATGGATTTTGTTTACTGTGAAATAACTGACAATACAGAACAGCCAACAGATGAACTTTGTGTTGTCTCATTCAGATTCAGTTCGTGTGATTGATTGTCAAAGTTTCAACTCCTGAGGATAGTCCCAACACTGACGGAATCCATGCACATTACCGAATCAACTAATGGAGTTCCCCAGAACTACAAGAATGGCACAGGTTTCTCCCTACAAATTAATTGTTAATACACTGTATTGTGTTGTAAGAAATGGGATTCAACTTATATGCTATTATGCACGATCCTAGGGTTGTCAGTTTCCTTAAACATGTTTACATACAAGTGATTATTGCATCTTTTGAAATCCTTTTCTCCCTCCCACGTAATATGTGATATTATGTCTGCAATTTGTACATTTAATATTACTTGTAACTAGTTATAATATTAATATTATGATAGAATATAAGTGATGAGAGCTGCAGAGCATTTGGTGTGGAGATCATGTGCCAAAAAATTTCTATGAGGAAGATTAGTGTTTGATGCATATGATTCAGTAAGTTTTCTAGGAAGAAATAATAGATTTAAGTTTTCTAGAAGTTCATCCTCCTTACGAAATCATGCTGGTTTTCCAACGGCAGATCGTAAGTGAATTTGCATTGCAGTTAATTTTCTCTAGTTTCTTCTGTTTCCTTAATGTTAATTCATGATGCATACTTATCCACAGAGGAATCTGTTTTGATTCTGCTGCACCATGGAGAATCAATATGGAATGAGAAGAACCTATTCACTGGCTGTGTGGATGTTCTGTTGACAAGTAAAGGCGTAGAAGAAGCGATCAAAGCTGGGAAGAGAATTAGCAACCTTCCTTTGGACATCATCTACACATCTGCTCTGATTCGTGCTCAGATGACGACTATGCTTTCCCTAGCACATCACCGCTGCACTTCCTTTGCTTTTGTTCAATTTATGCTGAGAGATAATGAAAAAATATAATAATAATAATAATCAAAAGAAAATTTAAAAAACACAACAAAATATTAATCAATAAAAATTAAAAAAGCAATAGTACCTTCTTTAGAACTTGAAGAAAATTTTTGAGTATATATTGGGTGCACCCGGGTACAAATATGCATTCATATGTATATGTTTTTTTATTCTATTTTGTATACGTGTTTTGTAATAATTGTATACTTTTTTCACACTAAGTTTTTCATTAAAAAAACTAACATTCATATGTGTATAACTTTTTATTCAATAGTGTATACATATTTTTTTAATAATTATATATTTTTTACACTCAATTTTTCATTAAAAACTAACAATTAAATTGTATACATTATTGCTCATAATTGTATATATGTTTTTGGTTATATTTGTATATGAGTGCACCATATCTTAGAGTGCACCTGGGTGCACACTATAATTAGCCAAAACTTTTATTCAATTTACGTGGGAGATAATGAATGAATAGAAAGTCTTATTTATAGATAGAAATATTTTAATATATTAAAATATCTCTTTATCTCCTAATTAAATAATAATTAGTATAAATAATATTAAGTAGTGTATAATAATATATGAATAGATATCTCCTACAAATTATAATAAATAAATATAAGATATGATCATAAAATAGTTATTAAAAATTAAGAATAATAAAAAAATAAAACAATTGAGAAAAATTGTGGAGATGACATCTCATCAAAATTGAACTCTCCTTTAGTATATTATATATATATATATATATATATATATATATATATCAGTCATTCTAGTAGATTTGTTCGTGAGATCTCTAAGTCAATCTCTCAAAAAATATCATGTCATTTATCTTTTTTATTTTCTTCAAACATTAATTTTATTTCTATAAATATATCACTTAACATTAATGAAGTGAGAAATAAAAATGAAATTAATCAGTTGAAAAACAAGATTAAATCGTTATCCAGAGGGAGGGTCCAACTCCAATTCCAGTTAAAAGCCAAAATTCGTACTGGGAATAATATTTAAGGCCCATTCAAATACATAAATGCTATTGAAGGCCCAATCCAATACAAAATAAAGTAATAATAGAATTATGGGCAATGGCAATGTTTCGCGTGGATCGGTGGTATATCCAATGTGCTGATTTAAGGTGAAATGTTTATTTTAGGGGCTCGGTTAATTTCTTAGGGTTAATACTCATTTTTAGAATAAATTTGTAATTTTATTTTTATAGTTTATACATATTTTATTCTTATTATTCATAAACTATTTTATCACTCAATTTATGAAACCTTATAGTTCATATACTATTTTACCCGGTCATGTTTGTTTTGGGTTTATATGGAATTTATGTTTTAACTTTATGTTAAATCAACATATAATAAGATATGACAAGTGTAACCGTCTCACAGAAAAGGTTCCATGAGATAAATAAGTAGTAATAATATTTCAATAAAAAAGTGATATTCAAATTAATAAAAAGTTATAGTTGTGCAGTGAATTATTTTATGAATAATTCATAATATATTATAAAGTAATAACTTTAATGAAAAGTGATACTTCTAAAAGATGAAACAGTTTCATAAAAGAATTTAATTTAGGTAATAAAATAGATAAGAGGGAAGAAATAAAAGAAAGAGAATAAATTGATGAGTGAGGATGCATTGAACTTGAGTAAGTTGAGAATTATAGAGTTTGTAGGTATAAGGCTATTTTTTTTAAGGATAAATATAAACGGATTAAATTGATCCGGATCAATTGGGTTGATATGGTAAGTTTTGAATAATTAAAAAAGTTTAAAGACTAAATTATCCTAATAACATATAAGGTAGTATTAATTATAATTTAGGTAAGAATTATCATATTAATTGAACTAATAAGATGCATTAATTATTTTACTTTTTTTATAAAATAATTTTAATTATAATATAAATATTAATCTATATCTAATTTATTATTATTAATTAAACAAAATTATATATACTTATATTTATATACTAATAATTATATAAACTTTATATATATATATATATATATATATATATATATATATATATTAGTGCAAATCCCGCGTATTATGCAGATTTTGAAGTTATAATTAAATATATATATATATATATATATATATATATATATATATATATATATATATATATATATATATATATATATATATAAATATACAGTCTCTATAAATATTCATAAATGTTAAACAATTAATTTAAAAAATTCAGTATATTTATTAAATCCCGCGTATTATGCAGATTTTGAAGTTATAATTAAATAAATATATATATAAATATACAGTCTCTATAAATATTCATAAATGTTAAACAATTAATTTAAAAAATTCAGTATATTATTAAATGAAATTTTAGTTAATAAACAATACTCCTAATAATTAATAAAATTTTAAAAATTAAAAGAAAATTTATAATTAACTTAATAAGAAAAAATAAAAAAAATTGAATGACAATTAAAAAATTATGAAAATTAATATTTTTGTTAATGAAAAATAAAAAATTATAACAAAATGTATTATATAAATTAATCAAACTAAATAAAAATAAAAATATACATTTATCTAATTTATTATTATTAATTAAACAAAAATATATATATTTATATAATATATATATATATATATTAATATTTAAAATATTAATGGGTTTATAATTATTAATAAGTAATTATATTTATAATTTTAATAATTAAATTCTTCATTTGTTATATTGATATACTAATAATTATATACAGTAATCAAACTAAATAAAAATAAATATATATCTTTATCTACATTAAATTTGAATTAATAACTAGAATATACTAATAGACAATAATTATGGGGATTCAACATGAAATAAAAAATATAAAAAAAATACTCTTATTGTTGACATATTTATAAAATGTGTAATATAACATAAAAATAAAAAACTCTCATACCTAATAAATAATAAAAATAATAAAATAAAAAATTAACATGTTAAAAATTTAGAATTTTACATAAAAACAATAAAATTATCATATGTAACATAATAAATAAAGAATAAAAAAGAGCTCCCGAAAATAATAAAAGAAAAAAATAAATTTCTTATGAAAAATAAAATAAAATAATTAAATAAATAATTTGCATACAGTAAATTCTTTAAAATCGAAAGAAACCTGGAAAAAAAATTTCTGCCAGAAATAGACATATGAGAAAAATATTTGTGACCATATTTATATGCGGTGAAAATTAAATACTTTTTTATTAATATTTTATATTAGATTTAAAATAATTATGTATTTATCTACATTAAATTTTAATTAAGAATTAAATTTAATTATTTGATAATATCTATAAATTCTAAAATAAAAATATGTGTTTATCTTTATTAAATTATAATTAATAATTAAAATAATTGAGAAAATTGATGGACATGACACCTCATTAAAATTAACCTCTAATTTAATATATTAAATATACATATATTATTAAATTAATAATTATCTATCTTATTTTATGTATACTAATTGTGAAGTAATAATTTATTACTGTGTATTTTTTTTTTGTTGTAAATTATATTATATAAAAATTAAAAATATATACAAAATTAATATGTTTGATATTTAAATTTAAAATTATATTCATTTCAAACTAACTTTAAATTTAATAACACTAAAAAAATACTGAAATATTTTTTACCAACGGAATATTCTGTTGGTAAAAGTCTTAATTACATTGTTAAATTGATTTAAAAGTGGAGGTTGGTAAATTTTTAGTAACGAAAATTCAATTCTGTTGGTAAATAATTTCATTCGTAATTTATAAGTAATCCGTTAGTAATTACCAACAGATGAATTCCGTTAGTAAAATAGAGAATAAATCAGTTGGCATTACGTTGCTAAAAAAATGTCATTTTTTGTGCTAATATGCCGATAATTACCAATGGAATTCACCATTGGTGTTAAAAAAAAATTCTAGTGTAAATCGTCCATGCCTTTTTTTAATAAATAATTATTAATTAAAATTAATTTTAAGTATAATATATATATATATATATATATATATATATATATATATATATAATTTAATAAATCGTCCATATCTTTTTTTTATTTTGAATAAATAATTATTAGTTAAAATTAATTTTAAATATAATATATACTATAAAAGAAAAAAATAAAAATAGGAATGCCAAGATAAGATATTCAAACAGAATAAATTAATTATAATTTATTTATGGATGAAAATTAATTAATCTAATTAATGAACTCATATAAGCTAAATTAGCATGAAAATTAATTAATCTAATTAATGAGCTCATATAAGCTAAATTAGCAATAAGGTTAAAATAGTAATTGGACCTTGTTAAAAGACTATTAATCCGGATCAAATTGATCCAAATAGTAAGGTCTTTTTTTTAATTTAAGGGTAGATTTTGAAAATTAAAATCTAATTTTCAAAGTAAAAAACAAACATTGCTTATAGTTTGATTGATAAGTAGGTGGTTAGTTGGGAGTAATGGTAATAAAAGTATATTAATTCTCATTATCAATACTTGTTTGATCTAATCTCAATCATTCCATTAATTAATTAATAACTACTTTTACCTTTTAATCACTTTCAATCCTATAATGATTCACTCCTTATTTGATACCTATTACCATTCTTATCTAAAAATTCAAAATAAGTGACGCCCTTAATACTCTTATATAATAAACCTTAATTCTGTTTAAAATAACAAAATTTAAACACAAATTGCTATTGCTAGGAAATGCCCCTAATACTCTTATGTAGTAAACCTTAAATTTTTTTAAAATAACAAAATCTAAACACAAATTGCTATCGCTAGGAAATGCCCGAAGAGGATCCACCCATAATATAATGTAGTTAAATTTTGAGTGGGTCATAATAGTATACTGTTGATTCCACTAAATTCAACTCAAATGAACAAAGATTTTTTATTGTTTTTAAACGATTTCCATTTCAATGTGTATGACTGATGAGATTTTTTTGTTTTTCTTAATTTCAAATAAAATACAAGGCAAACATATATTTCTTGTATCACAAATTATTTGTTGCTCATCCTTAAATCTTCTGCATTACCTATAAAGCTACTTTGGTTTTGGTTAATTAGTGAGAGATTTTTTTTTTATGTACAGAGAAAATTATCAAATTTGATATCTACAATCAATCTTCATCACAACAATTTACTCCAGCAAATAAAATGTAAATCATAACAATCATGACAAATATAAAAAAAAAATCTGAAAGTCACACATTACACAACAAACAAAAACCACAAACATGAATTACCCCTCATTTCGTCAAATTACGAAAAGATTAGACGCTTTTAACGGCGGCAGTGGAGGAGGCGGCGGCGGAAGAGTCATCGCTAGCTGGAATAAGAGGAGCGTTGAGATAGGTAGTGTTGCTGATTTCTTCATCGGGGTCGTAATCTGGGTTGAGGTTTCGATCTATGACTTCGCGACCCTTTTCGAGACAGGGTTTACACGCGATCTCGATTGTACACCATCCCAACGCCACTGCCACTATGGCTATCAAAGCTGTCGTCAATGCTCCCATCTCTCTATTGGATGAGATCTTCGCTGCTCTTTGCACTGTGGAGGAGGAGTAGATTTGGGGATCGTTCGTGGGTTCATTCGTAGCACTACATTTGGAGTTTTATCGTTAATAAAATCGCATTTTGCTTTAGCAACTTTTAATTGTAATTTTTATTTTTAAAAATAAATTATGATATACACTAGTACATCCGTAACAAAGTTATTTTGTGCGGAAATTAACTTAATTGATATATTAATCATATTTTAGGTTTAATGATCGAAGTTATTTGGACATTGTTAAAAATTACTAAAAAATTAAAATTCATACTCCCTCAATTATTTATTTATTTTTAATATATGGAGTGGTTATAAGGTTACAAAATACGTAAACTAACTTTTTGTTTAGATAATTCTTAATTTTTTTTATTTGAATGTTAAATTCACAGTAAATAAATAAATATATATATATATATATATATATATATATATATATATATATATATATATATATATATATATATATATATATATATATATATAATTAAAATCGTATGATTTTTTAGTTTTTAAATAACATAGATATGCAATGTTGATATATTCTTAAATTTTAATTGATATTTCTATCGATAATGAATATTTTCATTGATAAAATATCATATGATAAAATCATAAAAATAAAGATTTTATCTATAAAGATTTTTTATTTTATAATAATTGACTTTTTTTCTTAATTATTTTAATAGGCATTGTTTTTTTTTTAAAATATTTTTAATTAATTTTAAACTATATTTTGTTATTATAGTGCATTATTATAGTGAAAGATATAACATTTAATATAATTAAAGATATAAAATTAAATTTACATATACAACTTAGCAATCTTAGATTGCGCGCTTGTACGCAAAACTTATTTTGTATTATTGTAATATCATGAAGGAGGTATGCGAGTTTTTTCGGTTTTGATGGTGTACAAATAAATTTGTAAAAAATACAAAATGTGCAAATATTTTTAATAAGAATAGAGAATAAAGTGGTTCATCGTATAAATATTTTAATTTAAAGTGCTTGATTCCTTTAACATGAGTACATCATGACACAAAGCAAATTTTTAGGACAGAAACAAAATCTTTAAGTAGAAGCCCGCTTCATTGAGTGATGAGCCAACATTTAAATAGTCCAATAAAATCAAAAGCCCAAAAATTTATAGCCCATGCCGGTCCATCAATCAGTTTGGACATGGAGAGCGGGCCCTAAACCACATTTGCTCACACTATGAAAAGTGTTGTAGTAATTAAAATGTAATATAAAATATAAATAAATTAAAAATATAGGAATAGATATGAGACAAAATTTCAGATTCGAATATTTACCCTTGTAATCACAATTTTTAAATATTAATAATAAGAATAAAGAATAAAAAATAAAAAACAGAGATTAACTCATAAAAAAGTATTAGTAAAGCTATATTTGAAATTAGGATGAATGATTGAAGCGATGGAAATAAAAGTGCAAAGAAACAAAAAGCTCCAAATATTGGAAGATGATTGGTTAGGTAAGATGTAATGATTTAAATATATCAAAGATCTCAAGATCATATCCATCACAAGTTGTCTAGATATTTTATGTGCAATTTGGGCAAAACATATCCAAATCTTTTTTTTTCTTTTTAATTAAGATATCATTTAATTTGGTGGCGAAAATGCATCATTATTACCACTTAATTAATATTGATTAAACCCTCTGGTGATCTTTTCATCCACGTAGTGCCTAAGATCCATGTCTACAAAATACTAAATTAACTATGTTTACAAGGTTGTAATAGGACATTTTCAATTCAAATTTGCATTTTATGCGTCTCCCTATTAGATGAGTCATTTTACATCCAAAACGTATAAGTTCAAATTTTCTATTCTCTTTCCGATGTGTTATTTTGGGAGACGATGATCATTTGGTACGGGAAATCCCATGAGCCAAAGTTGTGGGATTTGTGTCGGGGGCACTAGGGTAAGATAATTGTAAAGTGAAAGATAAAAACAATGAGAAAGAGTGGGTGCAAAAAGTTAGGAATAGGGCAAGTTGCATGATCATGTGAAGTTAGAAAGGGAAAAGAGAGTGAGTGAGTGAGGGATGAGTAGCAAGTTGGTAAGAAGTGATCAAATAGTTCCTCCCTTGAAAACAAAAGCTCATCAAAAGGTACCTTTTTTAATACTGCACTTCCAAAAGTTTAGGGCCCTTTCTTTCTTCTTAATAAATGCTTATATATATTTTTTTAATCTTGGTGTTTGGGTCCACACTATTTCTGATATTTCGCACACCCTACTCTTCCTACATAGACCTACATTTTTTTATATAAAATTAAAAAGGGATTTAAAAAAAAATTATATTGGAATAGTGATCTTTCTCAATACATTAAGATGGGATTTTTTTTTAAGTCATTGGAACATTCATCCTCTTTTTTTTGGTAAGTCTCTCTCCCCTCTCTCTTATTTGAATATTTAATGCTATTGTGAATTAGAATATTTAAATGAGGATATATTAATTAATTAAACACTTAAAAGTAGGTGTATTTCATATTTGAGTGTATATTGAGTGCATCCAGGTGCACCCATATGTGTATAACTTTTCATTCTATTTTGTATACATGTTATTCCATTTTGTATACGTGTTTCGTAATAATTGTATACTCCCTCCGTCCCGTTTCAATGTTTACGTTTATTTTTTGCACTTTGATTAAGGAGTATAATATTTTAATAGATAGTGGGTGGAAAAATATAATATTTAATACAAAGTGGGTATGTGTATTAGTGTTGGATGATATATTAATTGTTTTATTTGGGTCTAATATTTCAAAAAGAAAAATATAAACATTGAAATGAGACGCGCAAAATAGAAACATAAACATTGAAACGGGACGGAGGGAGTATTTTTTTCACATTAAGTTTTTCATTAAAAAAACTAGCATCATATGTATATAACTTTTTATTCAATAGTGTATACATGTTTTTTAATAATTGTATATTTTTTTACACTCAATTTTTCATTAAAAAATCTAACAATTAAATTGTTTACATTTTTGCTCTTAATTGTATATGTTATGTTTATATTTGTATATGAGTGCATGAACTTAGTCGCATTTTTAGTAAAATGTCAAGAGCAAGTGTACTCTACCGTTGTTGTATACTCGTGACCAAGTGCAAAATTTATAAGATTGTCGTCCCAAGGAAAAGCAAACATTGGCTAGTATCCGAATTATTCATCGATTTATGCTTTGTAAAGATAATATGTTTGAAGGTTTGATATTAAAACTAATGCTTAAGATTCTACTCAAGTAACTAGAATGTAAACTAGCTAAGTAAATTGTTAAATAACGAGCAAATGATTAATGGAATGGATGTAGAATACACTTGAGAAGAGATGCAAGGCTAATCATACTTATAGTTGAGACTTGAGCTAGATATGCAAAACCATTCATAGTAATTCTTATTAACTTGTGGATTAAAAGCAATCACAAATTTACCCCTAGTCCCTATGGCCATGCAACTAGGTTCTCGACTCTTTTATAAGCCTAAGTCTCCTAAGATTGGTCTTAATCTCAATTCCCTTAAGGTACTATGATCATAAGTTGGTTCTTTTCACTCAATTACTTAAGTGTCCCTCTATGAATGTTCTAAGCCTAAGGAGGGTATGACTTACCCCCCCTTATACTAACTTGCATGCATAACTCAATATATGATTCAATTAAAGTTTCACTCACAACATTGGAATGACCATCATAATATAATGAATAGAGAATTTAATCACACATACATTGAAATGAAACATGATTTATATATCATAGAAGAAAATCCACAAATCAATTCAAATCACTACTCAAGTTTTACATATCTAACTCTTCCCCTCAACCACTCATATGACTAGCCCCACTATAAAACTAGCCACTAAACATGGTGATTAATTCATTACAAATCAAGCTTTGCTCAATTTTAGCCATAATAAGAAGAAAATTAACAATTGGAAAGTAGATTTGCTTCCCTTGCATAAGAAAAGCTTTCCTCCTCTTCAATTGATCAATTCCTTCAACAATTGATGCTCCAATCTTCTCAAATGGTTGTAGGATGGATGGGATAAAGGTTTTATGGATTGAAAATGTAAATCAAATGGTGGTTTGATGGATCTAGATGGTAGAGATGGATTTTGGATCTAGTGTGTGAGGAAATATGGTTGTTTAGTGTGTGTAATTGCTCCAATCTGATCTTCAATGAATTTTCCTCTTTAATTTTGCACAAATCATGGTTTTATATCACTTATGGACCTTCTAGAAGCTTCCAGAACATTCTAAAAATTACACAGGATTTTGCACCTACACGACCCGTGCTGCAGCGCACGACCCGTGTAGGGCACACCTACTTCGGCGTGTTGTGCATGCTTCCGGACATGGCTCGAGCTGTGCTGCACGGCCATGGTCATGGCCGTGTAGCATTTTTTGACGACAATGCACGGCTTCTTCTTACAGGGCCGTACTCTGTACACGGGGCGTGTAGCGACGCACGGCCCGTGCACCAGCGCACGGCCATCTTCCTGGGCGAGTAGCAAGTTCTGATGATACTACACGGCCAGTGGTTACAGGGCCGTGTTCCGCACACGGCCCGTGTACCAACATGGCCTGTTCTTCTATCTCCATTTCGCTCTCGACTCCATTTTTGTCCATTTCTTGACCTGTTTTACACATATTTAAACCCATTTACACAATTCTATCAATTTATACCACATTCCTCAAAGTAACAATAACTCCACCAAAATTAACACAAATACGGATAAAAACATCCGAAAATACACAAATAAAGACACTAAAATTTAAGTGAAAATGACTACGATCAGTGCATCCTATCTTAGGATGCACCCAATACACACTATAATTAGCCTTCATATTTCTGACTCTCCAATAAGTCGAATGCTTTCATCATTCAAGTTGGACAAAAGAAGAAGAAATGCTTATTACAAACTTGGCCCTATAGGGGTTAATGTCACGACTTTAAAGTTTAACCTACTTCCATTTATTGTACAACAAAAATAAATTTAATCATTTTTCTTTTTTAAAATCACAATCACTTTCATACAAGCTCAAAATTAAGATGGTACGTTGTCTCATCAACTTAATTAAAGGCGTGATGAGTGAATTGACCAAAGCTACAAGTCCCCTGAAATTTTAATTCCTTTTTTAAATTATGCATTATAATACTATATACTAATAAGTTCAGGAAAAAAAATCATTGAAAAAATATTTAATAATATTGTACTCTTTTTAAAATGGGTTCGATTTTTTAATTGCCACTTTTGATAAAGTACAATTTAAAATAGTCACATCTCTTAAAACTAATTTTTACTAGCCACTTTCAAGTGGATTCCCCAAATTACCCCCATAACTGTTACCCAAAGGACGAAAATAATTGGGACATCATCATGTCAGTTTTAACTGCAATAAATGGGGGGTGGGTGGACCACATTTTTTAAAGTTTTTAAATTTTGAATTTAAGATTTTGGATGTGGGTTGGTGGGATACATTAATACCGTCACTTTCACCTTTTTCTCTCCCTTCATTCTTTGTTTCTTTCTTTCTCTCTCATATTTCGTCCAACACCCTCTCTTTTCTTCTCTCCATTCGTCCAACATCCTCTCTCTTCCACTCTTCGTTCGTCCCAGTGAAGAACAATGCATTTCTGGGTGGAGAATTCTCCATTTGCGGTCTCCAGAGTGCATCAACTTGAAATGACAAATTTTCAGGTATGTATATAAGCATTGTTATTGGCATGTTTAAATACGTATAATGTAATGTGTGTAATGTAATGTAATGTGTTGAATTGGCCTTAACTATAGTAGGAATGCAGTGGTGTTCATTTATTTTTGGTTTTTTTTAATTTTGGTTGGCCGAGTAGAGGTTTTCAGTAGGCCGAATAGAACAATACTTCAGGCCGAATAGAACAAGTGTAGGCCGAATAGAGCAAAGTGTATGAGCAATGACTCTTTTAATTTTGGTTGGCCGAGTAGAGGTTTTCAGTAGGCCGAATAGAACAATACTTCAGGCCGAATAAAACAAGTGTAGGCCGAATATAGCAAAGTGTAGTAATGACTTTTTTAATTTTGGTAGGCCGAATAGAGATTTTCTTTAGGCCGAATAGAACAAATATTTAGGCCGAAAAGAACAAGTGTAGGCCGAATAGAGCAAACTGGAAGACTTGTATTTTTTAAATTTAATGAAATTTTTGTTGGCCGAATAGAGATTTAGGGATGGTCGAATAGAACAACTCTGTAGGCCGAATAGAGGAATTGTAGGCCGAATAGAGGAAATATGAGCTGTTAGAATGTTTTGGGAAATGTTGCTTGGTCGAACAGGGCAAACTTGGTAGGCCGAATAGAAGGAACTGTGGGCCGAATAGAGTAAATGTTTATGGGTTCAAATATTTCGTTTTAGGGTTTTCATGAACTTATTGTTATTTTGCCCATAATTATGAATTTATGTCTTATTTAGCAAAAAAAAATATATGTGCAGGGTAAATGGAAGTGTCCTTCCATGCAGGGTCAACAATACAGTATACATAATTACTGCAAACCTGGGGTCGTTATGGATATCATTCGTAGGCAGTTAACTAGGGTTGGGGGTAATGCGGAGGAGATATTTAAGAGATCATGTTTTGGTCATTACTGGAATCTCAGTGATGAGTGGAACGCGAATGCTCATCTGCACAATCTCATGACCCGTGAGATCGTACATAGGGGGGACGATTTAACGGCTAGGTATTTTCAGGTTGGGGACGTGTGCCTTAGATTTAGCCGGGTAGAGTTTATGAGGATTATGGGACTCTGTTTTCGGGATAGACTCGGCTTTGATCCGAACGAGATGTATGGTATCCCACCTGGTGGGTTATATGATAGGTTTTATGGTCAGGGTGAGAGACCATTAGTAAGTCAGATTGCTAGTGACTTTGAAGGAAGAAGATTTATAGGTGTTAGCCCTGAGGACGCAGTTAAGGTTGCCAAAGTTCTGTTGTTGTACTACTTTCTCCTTGGGTCGGATGTCACCAAGGTGTGTGTAGACAACTGGGTCTGGTGCCTAGTAGAGGACGAACAGAGATGGAATTTATTCCCTTGGGGACAGCTCAACTATATGACGCTTTTGCACTTTCTGGACCACATTGTGACCAAAGTCCCAGCTAAAGCAAATCTCGATCGGTACAGATACCACTTTTACGGGTGCACATTCGCATTACTGGTACGTGTTTTAGTAGATATATTAAAGTTATAGTGTATTTTCAATTTTAGTTGTATTAATTATCTGACATATGTGGTTTACGTATGACAGGTTTGGGCATACGAGCGTCTACCTGTCGTTACTGCACCGTATGGCCATGTCCCCCACGGTAGGTTGAATTTAAGGCCACTCTGCTTGCGATGGATTTTTCGCACATGGAAGAGGGTTGATAGGACTCTGTTTGATCAGGTATGACTTATTAATCCATTTAGTGAAGACAGATATGTTTTATATTGTTTCTTATGTAATTGTTTATTTTGAATCAGGCTCTTGATGTGGTTGATTTTTCGATAATCCTTCCTGATGAGCGTAGAAAAGGGTATTGGATTGGCATAGAGGATAATCCTTTAGAGGGGTTGATCATGGGGATGTACACCAAGTCATTCTCTAAAACCAGTACAAAGGTTGTCCGGGCATACGATCCTACCAGTAATCCATGGGATCAGCGGTACTATATGGGTATGGCTGTTGATGATGCGTGGAGGGGCCAGCGGGCGGATGATGTTGCGGCTTGGATGACAAATCGGGATCCCCATTCCTACCAACCTCGCTGTACTCCCAGTCCTGACCACAATGGATATGCTTCAGGGGAGACGACGTATGTTGAGCCCGGTTCCTATGATCCGAGTGCTGGCTGGCATGCTCGATTTATGAAAGATCATGACGAACAACATCATTACGATGCAGACGCGCAGCAGCACCTTGACGATAGGATGAATGATTCCCCAGGTTTTCATGGGAGTGGGTTTAGGGACGCATACCGAGGTGATCAGCACGACCAGGGATATGATCAGGATTTCCAAGAAAGGGTCTTTCGTAGGCTGGATCAACAGGATGAGTTTTTACACTGCCTTGCTTCTCAGGTTGTGTCTGAGCATCAAACAGCTCATTATTTTCGACAGGCACTTACGGTTGAGATTAGGCGCCTTCGATCAGATCTTGCGCAGACCCGGATGTCTGAAGCTGAGCCAAGCAGCGCGAGGTCAGGGGTTAGACATTCCCCTCTAGACCGGTGGAGGCGCTCAGTCCATTGGACCCCACACCCAGGGGTGATGAAGAGGGTATCATGCGGTCTAAGAGGCAACGAAATCCAGCTGCAGTGTTACAATCTCCATTTACCACGACAGACCGAGAGCGCCGATGGGAACTGTACCGTAGATTTATTTCAAGCAGAGAACTGTAAGTGCTACGCCAGTAGTGTAGACGTTATCATATATTACTTTTAACAATGTGCATTGATTTTAATGAATTATTGAATGCATGATCGACGTTGGTCTTAGTTTTAGAGTAGGGACTTCCTTTTTCACTGAGATGGAGAACCCCAGTGTTTGGTTTTCCAGTGAGGTCAGAAATATTTAGTTCGTGTTTATATAAAATATTGTAAATATTTTCATTATGTCATCAATTGTTAATTTTATTCGATGGATTTTCAGCACCTGGATGCATACCTCCGCTTATTATCGGAGCGACGCTCTGACATAGGTGTACACGTGCATCCGGAGGTTGGCACCTACTGCATTATGGACATGGAGTTCTTTGTAAGTAAATTAATTCATTACAATTGACTGTGATAAATTTAGTATTTAATTTTTTGAGACTAATATTATGAAATAATTCTCGTGTAAGGTCCGAGTACAAGCAGTATGGAATGAGCACACGGGTCAGTTTAGGGATGATAGATCGACATATGCCAACATAACTGATGAATTGTTGATAGATCTCCATCAGTACGCCCGAGGTTTATTGCCGGTGTGGAGGGGGTCGAGATCCTGGATTGATTGTAATCTGGTATTATATCATAACCCTTAGTTCAATTACATGATAATATCCCCTAGAATGACTCTAGTGTTTTTACATCTAATGTATGCATTCCTTTTAACTTTCTTTGGCAGTTATTGTTCATTGTCCACACCTCAGGGCACTACTACCCATGTGCGGTCCTTACAAAGCCAATGAAATTCATTTGTTTTGACTTATTTCGGCATAGATGGGATGACGAGCCCGAAATGAAGGAGTGCTGGATATTGGAGACTTTACCATACAGACGTGTCATCCCAGCTCCGGGGTCCCGCACACAAAGAACATGTGTACTTTTACCATAGATGGGATGACGAGCTTGACTCCTCCGGGGTCCCGCACACATTCCCGCTGTCACCAGCTCCCAGAGAGTATTATTTCATGCAAGAGAATGGTTCGAGTTGCGGACCAGCCTGTCTGAGAACCATAGAGGGACTGTTAGTAAGGAACTTTAACTGGGACACCCCTGATCATATCCTGCGCTTCCGTAAGCAAGTTGCCTTCATGATCATTCAGTGTGCTAGAACAGGATGAACTTAGTTAATTTTAATTTTGTTTAAAAAGGACAACGTAGACGTGTATGCCCAATTTCACCACATTTCTCATATTTTTTTTGTCTACGTATACGGTGGTTAGGATTATCTATGATAGGAGGAGGTGGATTATCTTGTGAGCACGCCACTCCAGTATAATTTTTACGATTGTGACCTGGCTGTCGACATCTTGAGCACACATGTTCTTTGTGACGTCTCCTGGACGACTCGATCCCTGACCTTATACGAGACATTTGTGGTCGTCCGGCCTGTCTGTGTGGCAGCGGGGGGTTCACCCTCTGTGACAGGACTCATTCGGGTATGTCCCACTGAGTGTAGTGGGGAACAGGCAATACTGGATCACGCCACATATTCATGACACTCGTATTATGATAAGCTGTAGACACAAAATCGCTGGCTGGCAAACCGCAAGCACTGTACAACGTATAGTGTAAGAGACACATAAAAATGATAACAATGCAAGTAAGGTAATGACTGCGTACTCGATTGCCTTCATCGCATGAATGCATGGAACAAGTTCTTTCTGGAACTTCTGACATGTGCAGGTGTAGTAGTTCAGATCAACAGTGAATATATTACTAGCATCCTTGATCGCAAACTTATTTTCAATGAGCATGGAAAATTCTAGCTTTTGGGCTGATTGAGAAAGTTCCACTAGTTCGTCATGGAGACGCTGGCATAGGATGGTACTCCGTTGTTCAGCTGCTGTTCGACGTTTGTAAAATCACCTCTCAGTGATAGTCCGACAAACCTCTAGCATTGTGCAGATAGGTAGCTTCCGCGCCCAAAAGTGTTAGCATTCGATCGTTTGGTTAACGTGACCCGTTAGGGTTCCATGTATTTCTAACAAGCAGCGGAAGCAAGTAAACTTGAAACGCATTACCTTTCACCAAGGGTTGATGTAGAGGTTGAATTCTCGCTGGCAGTCTGCGCAGTCCCACGAGAATAGCCATAAGTTCCTCTTTTGATGTCGGAATTGAGTGATCTTTGTGCTCAGATGATCCTCTCTTCGAAGGCTTTCCATCAGTATATTATACATCAAAATCGAAGAACTGTACGATTTTATATGAATTTTGGAACATGACAAACTGCAGCAGCAAACGACCTTCCGGTCTTCTGCTGTATGTCCCAAGTCCGATCTCGACGTCGTGTGGGCGACGATCTACGAGACCTACTCAATCTGCTCTCAACCCTCATCACACGTGAATAATGAATTAGATTAGGGTTCCAGATAAGCTGAGGTGACTTATATACATGGGCTACAGCAGGGACCAGGAGGAGAAATTGGGTTGGGCCTCCATTGGGCTTAAGTATCCAAGCTTAGCCCAAAGCTTATACTTAAGTCCAATAATAATAATATATTCCACTAAAATATTATTACTGCACTACCATACCAATCCCAAAATTACGTTTTGGGCTCCTTCTTATTATGAACCCGTTAGTCTCTCCATGTTTAAGATATACAATGTCCATTAATTAATTTAAGTTACTGACAACTCAATTAATTAATATCTCATCCAAGAGTAGTACCACTCAACCTCATTATCATGCCGGAATAAATTCCACCTGCAGGGTTTACATGATAATCCTTATGAGCTCCTCAAGGGGACATCATCAACCTATGACGGACACGGATTCCTTCTACAATCAACAGCACACCATAGAGACAGCACTACTTCCCAACTCACCAAGTTTATTGATTTAATTGCATGTAAATCTCACCCATTGATGAATCAAAGAAATACATACTGCCCTATGTGTCGAGGTTATTGTATAGGGATTAAGAGCACGAACTTTCATAATAACTGAGATCAAGTTCTCCTATAAGTCAGTATAAATTGAACGATCTCAAGCGGTCCTGCTCAATACACACAAGTGCACTAATGTGATTCTATAGCCAAGACAAGCTAATACCAAACCACACTACAACCATCCCGATAGAGAGTCCCCATCTATCTCGGTTGTGAGCATCAGTTTATACTTTATAAGGAAACCGATAATATGATCTTCCGCGTGTTGTCGCACAACATATTATCTACAGTATAAAGTAAGTGGACTATTGCATCGAACATACAAGTAAATTATAAGATGCAATCATTTGATCATATGATTCTCATTTCAAATTAATTGTTACAACATTGTTCATACAAAAAGCTAGACTTTTAGTATACAATCCAACAATCTCCCACTTATACTAAAAGACTATGATGTCATGTCTTCCGCCATACATCTGATTCCCACTCCCACTACACGACCATTAAAAGCTCTCGCCTTAATATCCTTGTAAATGGATTTACTAGGTCATCATCCGATGCAATCTAGGCGACAACAACCTTCCCCTCATCATACGATTTCTCGTAATAGGTGGTACTTGCACTCCATGTGTTTAATTGCCTTATGGGCTCGTGATTCCTTCAAGTTTGCAACTGCACCAATATCATCAATATAAATTGTGATATCCTTGGACAAACTTAGAAACACTTTGAAGTCCATCTTGAAGTTTCTAGAGTCATACAGATACTTTGGCTGCCTTATAGGCTCCAATTTATCATCTTTCCATGATGGAGTCCGGAGTCTGAAATATATTTCTATATAACACTCCTCCATATTATGACTCAACTTCCTAAAATTAAACACATAACCTTGAGGTGGATTTACAGCCGTCCAATCTGACTAAAAAATCCGAATCTACGTAATCCACAAGAAGCAGTGAATTTGCCCAGTAAGCTTACATATAATTTCCAGTCCTTCTCAGGCACTTCATATATGTCTTACCACAGTTCATCATTCTTGTTCCTGGTTACGTTGATACCCACTGTTCATGCGTTCAGCAAAATAGATATCCATTCTCGCGCATAGCATTCCTAAGATTAAGCTTCCTTATTCGCCGAAGCATAAGGAACCGCTTTCATCACCTTTATCTTCCTTTTATGTCTCAAGACATATTTTCTTAGATAAAGTCACTTGCTAAAACAAGTAAGGATCGTATCAATTCATGAAGCTTGAGACAAGCATAATATCCTTTCTTATGATCCGTATTACCGTGATCAAAAGGATATTTTTGCTCTTCTTAAGTCCTTCATTTCATACCGTTTTATTATCCATACACATACGCCCGACAATACTCTTTCATTGTCTCCAATGAGCAATATATCATCTACGTATAGTACAAGAAATACCACCACGTTTCCATCACTCTTTTCAATACACAAGACCCATCCGATCATTGATTAGATCCATGTCACTGGATTACCTCATCAAAACGGATGTTTCATGATCTTGAAGCTTGTTTTAGTCCATTAATTGACACTTTTAAGCTCACTATCACAATGCTCTTAGCTCTTTGCAATGAATCATTCAGGTTGCTTCACATAGATGTTTCCCTTAAGACTTCCAATCAGGAAAGCTGTCTCGACATCTATTTGCTATCCCTCATATTTCATATGAGTAGCAACAAATAAAAGAGTCCGGATCAACATAAGCATAGCTACTGGCGAACAGGTTTTCTCATAATCGAACCCTTTCTTTCTGAGTATACCTTTTCCCAACAAGCTTTACTTCTAAGATTTTCACCTTACTGTATGATCCTCTTTTATTTTGTATGACCACTTCCAATAGTTTTCACACCATCCGTGGTTCTACAATCATCCAGATCTTATTTAGAATCTATTGATTCTATTTCAACATTTATTGCAATTTGTTAAGATTTCGCATTTCTATCTTGTAGTTCTTCGTCGTATTCGTGGGTTAACTCCATGTTTACTAGGGACCAAGCCTCACGACTCTCACAAAACATGTATCTTACAAGTTGTCGAAGAACCCTCCCACTACACAAGGCACTACATGCAATTGTATATCAGACGTGACACGCGTTGCAGTTTACCTTGTGGTATATCCTCTTGTACACTTGGTACTTATACTTTGTGTTTTCCTCTCACTTCCTTTAGAACAACTTATACATGAGTATTTGATTTATTACATAGTCCTTTTTCCAAAAATCTAGTGTTTATGTTAACAATCACTCTTCGATCTTGTGGACTAAATAAATCATCCTTCATTTTTCTAGGATATCCCACAAATAGAAAAACATTCTTACGAATTACTGTTCCTAGGGCATATCCATAAAATGAATTTAGTAATTCCAAATAATTCATCATCTATCTAATCACTACCATAAGAGTGCTATTCCTTCTATTCGTCACACCATTAAGGTGGAAAATTCATTTCCGAAGGTACCTTTCTCTTACTAGATTAAAAGACTCATTATTAATTACTATTTGTCGCATCCAGAGGATAAACATGATTTAAGAGTGTACAAATTGTTCACCAACGTACCATAACAGATTACAACTCTATCATTCATTATAATGACCATATCATTTAAATGAAATGGAGTATCCATCTATTAATGCATAGAAACCGAAATCAAATTCTTTATATGAAAATGTACGTAAAGATAATTTCATAAAATCAAACGTCTACTCATATCATTTAATAAATAGACAACTCCCACTGCAATAGCCACTACTCTCATAGTATTATCCATGTATAAAATAATCTTATCCTCACTTAGTAATAAACATTTAGTGATTCCAGTATCTACACACTTCGTGTCAGTAAATGCCATCACTAATCATGTTTTAAACAACTAGTGAATAAGATATAAAACTTGTTCACATTATGATGAAAATGGCTTTCCTTTGCCACATGTTTTGCCAGAAGTTTTCCACCATATACATCCTATTGTAATTCAGGTGGAACTTACTCAAAAACATCTAGGCAATTCACAAAGAATTAAATTGATCTAGGTTTCCCTTCAATTTATACTCCATGCTTTCCCAATTCATTCATCAAATTAAATCATGATCTTCTGCCTTTTAACTTACTCAAGTATCCGAAGAGTTACATGAGACCATCATATTTCTATGAACCTCTCATCTCTTCACTAGAGACTTTAATAGACATCATGAGATGTCCATTGTGAGAACACACATGTATTTTCTTAAGCAGTAAAATTCAAAACCAAGATTCTTTTCTAATCATCTAATTTTGGACCAGTAAATATAATTTCTTTTAGTCAACAATAAGCGAGATAAAACCATTTGAAATTACAGAGAATCATAAATAAATATACCGATCAAATCTTCGAATTTTATCCTTTTATATTGATTCACTCAAAACTATATAAAAATAAAATTCACCGACATCTCAAGCACCGTGAGTCTGCAAGCCACGTTAGTGTGGACGTTTACAAACCCAAACATTTACAAGAGAAGGTTTTACCCATTAATTTCATTTGTCAACCTAACTTTATGACAAAATAATTAATAGTCGGTTCCTCTTTAGCCATGCAAATAATAGCAGTGACTCCGTTGGGGAGGATACTAATTATTTACACCTAAGTGTACACCATTATTTGATCCCAAGTCCACTGCGCGAGCTTGTGTGCCTTACAGTTGGAGAAGTACACACGCGCTCAGATAGCTTCCTACAATCATCAATTATAAGTTTGTACCAGTGAGCCCCACATAAACTCATCCGTAAGGGAGGAAGGCCTATTGCCAACACACAAGTTCATGTACCACATTACAAACAATAATTATGTAATGAAGTCTGTACCAGTGATCCGTGAATAAACTCATCCGTTAGGGAGGAAGGCATATTGCCAACACGCAAGTTTACTCACATCACTTACAAACCAATAATGGAGGCCGCGGGAATATTTACCAATCCCCTCTCCCACTTAGTAATTTAACACCGAGGGTTTTTACATGCATATGATATTCAGAATAAAATACGCAACGCTAGCATGCTTCTATTACGGCACATAAGGCAGTAAATCACAGAGAGTCATGCATACATATATAACAATAATCAATAATTAAATCAATCATTAACAGTTATATATCAGCGAATTCGATTGATCGCCACCAGGCACGAATATCAGCAAAGACTTCCAGACTATCAAATTTTCAAAATTTCCAGATTGTCCAATTTTCGAAACCATCGATATCGACCGTCGATGTCGTCCAGATTATCAAAATTATCGATATCGACTAGATTATCAAATATTCGAAAAACATCAAGATTATCAAAATTCCGAAACTATCGATATCGATCGTCATATCGTCTAGATTATCAAAATCATCGATATCGATGAGCAACCATATATAACAATAATAGATAATTAAATCAATTATGTCAGTTATATATTAGGAATCAATTCAACATCCATATATAACAATAATAGACAATCAATTATAGCAGTTATATATTAGGAATTAATTCGACATTCATATATGACAATAATAGATTATTAAATCAATTATAGCAGTCATATATTAGGAATTAATTCGACATCCATATATAACAATAATATACAATCTATTATGGCAGTTATATATTAGGAATTAGTTTTCTTAAAATTGGATGTCTTATCCAACACTCTAGCAATACATGCATATAATATACCAAATATAATACGCAATCTAGCATGCTTCTATATAAGACAATAAATCATAGAGATCAGGCATCCATATATATATATATATATATATATATATATATATATATATATATATATAACAATAATAGACAATTAAATCAATTATGACAGTTATATATATTAGGAATAAAAACGCCTCTAAATTTTAATGTCTTGTCCGACACTCCTACTGTGGAATCGATGCCTTACGCAACAAGCAGGATTGCTTGTGCCCCAAGACGTCCATCGTCATATCCCACCGCCAATTATGTCAGGGAGTGCCCCAAGTGCCTTGACGAGCGCCCCTCGCCCGGACTGTCGCTCGTCCAAGGGCCTACTTGCATGGAACCAAGTTCAGCCCAACGCGCAACACCAAACTACACCAACTGTCGTTCGTAGTTCGAAATTGAAAAAACCTCAGAATCCAATCTCCACCGTCCAGAATCTACTATTGTAAGTCCTGAACATTCTTTCCAAATTACAGATCGATCCAACGGTTATTTTCTGAGAAACGGCTCTTTTCTCTCGACTGCGCAAAACAGAATCGCCCAAATATCTGCTTCAGTTTTCAGCGTACTCCCAGCAAGAAAAGGCTCCAAATTCGATCTCCACCATTCAGAATGTACATCCACAAGGTCTGAACATGCTGACCAAATTAAAGCTTGATCCAACGATTAGTTTGTCAGAAACGGCACTTTTCCCTCGACTGCGCAAAACAGAATCGCCCAAATATCTGCTTCTGTTTTCAGCGTACTCCCAGCAATAAAAGGCTCCAAATTCGATCTCCACCATTCAGAATGTACATCCCAAGGTCTGAACGTGTTGACCAAATTACAGCTCGATCCAACGATTAGTTTGTCAGAAATGGCACTTTTCCCTCGACTGTGCAAAACAGAATCGCCCAAATATCTGCTTCTGTTTTCAGCGTACTCCCAGCAAGAAAAAGCTCCAAATTCGATCTCCACCGTTCAGAATGTACATCCACAAGTTCTGAACGTGCTGACCAAATTACAGATCAATCCGACTGTTGAAACTCTGGTTATTGTCTCTGCAATATCACTACGCTGGATTTTCTCTCAAAAGCGTGATTCTATTTTTGCCCTCTCTTTCTTCCTTGCATGTGAAATTGACGAACAGTTTTCGTCGAATCCTCTCACACACAACCATGGACGAATAGATATGATATAGGTATATATTACATAGGGATATTCATGGTTTGCGCAATAAAACCAAAACCCTAAACATGTGATCCTAATTCCGAAAAATTAATCACATAAACCCTAGCCTAACGTGTCACGCTTCACCACGAAACTGAAGCTCTGATACCAATTGTTGGCATTCGATCGTTTGGTTAACGTGACCCGTTAGGGTTCCATGTATTTCTAACAAGCAGCGGAAGCAAGTAAACTTGAAACGCATTACCTTTCACCAAGGGTTGATGAAGAGGTTGAATTCTCGCTGGCAGTCTGCGCAGTCCCACGAGAATAGCCATAAGTTCCTCTTCTGATGTCGGAATTGAGTGATCTTTGTGCTCAGATGATCCTCTCTTCGAAGGATTTCCATCAGTATATTATACATCAAAATCGAAGAACTGTACGATTTTATATGAATTTTGGAACATGATAAACTGCAGCAGCAAACGACCTTCCGGTCTTCTGCTGTATGTCCCAAGTCCGATCTCGACGTCGTGTGGGCGACGATCTACGAGACCTACTCAATCTGCTCTCAACCCTCATCACACGTGAATAATGAATTAGATTAGGGTTCCAGATAAGCTGAGGTGACTTATATACATGGGCTACAGCAGGGACCAGGAGGAGAAATTGGGTTGGGCCTCCATTGGGCTTAAGTATCCAAGCTTAGCCCAAAGCTTATACTTAAGTCCAATAATAATAATATATTCCACTAAAATATTATTACTGCACTACCATATCAATCCCAAAATTACGTTTTGGGCTCCTTCTTATTATGAACCCGTTAGTCTCTCCATGTTTAAGATATACAATGTCCATTAATTAATTTAAGTTACTGACAACTCAATTAATTAATATCTCATCCAAGAGTAGTACCACTCAACCTCATTATCATGCCGAAATAAATTCCACCTGCAGGGTTTACATGATAATCCTTATGAGCTCCTCAAGGGGACATCATCAACCTATGACGGACACGGATTCCTTCTACAATCAACAGCACATCATAGAGACAGCACTACTTCCCAACTCACCGAGTTTATTGATTTAATTGCATGTAAATCTCACCCATTGATGAATCAAAGAAATACATACTGCCCTATGTGTCGAGGTTATTGTATAGGGATTAAGAGCACGAACTTTCATAATAACTGAGATCAAGTTCTCCTATAAGTCAGTATAAATTGAACGATCTCAAGCGGTCCAGCTCAATACACACAAGTGCACTAATGTGATTCTATAGCCAAGACAAGCTAATACCAAACCACACTACAACCATCCCGATAGAGAGTCCCCATCTATCTCGGTTGTGAGCATCAGTTTATACTTTATAAGGAAACCGATAATATGATCTTCCGCGTGTTGTCGCACAACATATTATCTACAGTATAAAGTAAGTGGACTATTGCATCGAACATACAAATAAATTATAAGATGCAATCATTTGATCATATGATTCTCATTTCAAATTAATTGTTACAACATTGTTCATACAAAAAGTTAGACTTTTAGTATACAATCCAACAAAAAGATGGCATTGTTATACGACTCAGCTGCATTTGAGGTCATAAACTCGTATCTATTGACAGGACAATGCACCCTTGACTATCTCTCATATCCCCACGACCCAATCAACTCCATTAACTCCTGCGATCGTGTCCCACATCTCAGTAAGTCCATCATCCTGCAAATAACAATGTAGGAGTGGTAAAATTAGGTTAAAAAAGACATTGTACCAGCTCGTTCTTGTATTAAAAATTACAAAAGTGTAATATGTTGGCTGACTCACTTATCAAAATCTCTCGGTAGGTATACATCCATCGCACGATGGAATGTATATAAAACGTTCTTTCCAAATCCAGCCAATCTGTGCTTTAAATGGTAGCCACATAGACCATGATGGGCATCAGGATACACAGTAGAAATAGCGTGTGCAATACTAGCATGACCGTCAGAAACTATCAACAGGTCTCGTGGACATCCGTAGGCCTCGCGTAACCTCTCTAGAAATCACGTCCACGACATGTTGCTCTCAACATCGCCAGTGCCTAAGGCGAGTGGAAATATCTGATGGTTTGGATCATGCGTGACTGCGACAAACATGGTTCCTCCGTGACTACCCTTCGTATGAGTGCCATCAATGACAATGACCGGACGACCAGACTCTAAAAACTCCCGCCTCGATGCTCCAAGTGCATAAAATGTAAACTTTAAACGATCATCTTCATCGATAGATATTCGGGTGTACGTACCGGGATTTGTGGATTCCAACTGATACATGTAAGCAGGGAGTAATTCGTATGAGCTATCGTGATCCCCGTACGTGTGTCCAACAGCGTAGTGTTTCACCTTTAACGCTATATTGTAGCTAATGTTGAATCCAAAATCAGCCCTGATCTCATCTCTCATCGCACTGGGTCAGAGGCCATGAAACTTATCAAACTGCCTAGCAACAAAATATTGACCGATTACTTTGGACGACACCTGTGTAGGAGCAGATCTGTCTGGATCATTTAAACAACCAAGATGTTCGACGAATTTAACCACTCTCCACAACCCAGAGCTCATTCTTGCGTGCAACTTAAATGGACAGCCTGTTTGACCCTTCATGTTACATACAACGTTGTACCTTGTCGTGCTAGATCTTTCAACATAGGTCTCCACTCCGTGCCGCAAGTTATACATGCCTACTGCTGTCTGGATCTTCTCTTTTGTCTCAAATATACTGTTCTTTTCAATAACACCAGACGCATCAATCTCAAGGCCAGTCAGCTGATCTATTCTCTCTGCTTCAATCGGCATGCCTATGAACGTGGCAGGTGCATTAGTTTCATCTACAAATATACTTTAGTTCTATTTCTATTATAACTAAACATAGTTTCCATACCTGGAATCAACCAAGGACGGGTGTTGGGCCGTGCACTACGCAACTCTTCTGACTGCATTTTAGGACGGCGCAACTCACGATTAATCGGTTCAAGAAAGCTAGGCCCTCATCTCTTACGTATGTAATCACATATTTCTTCATACAATTGGTGTCTTCTCTCCTCAGCACCATCATCACTTTCGCTAGAAGACTGATTAGTATCCTACTGTATACGATTCCCTTCTTCCACCGTTCTATTCCCGGGGTCATCATCATCATCATTACAACCGTCTATGTCCTCCGCACCCTCAGCAGAGACAGCACCAGATTCTGCATCTACAGATTCTCTAAAACCAGCACACTGCATCTCTGAGGCCGGACAACACTCCACATTCAAATCAAAATCATGCCTCCCACAAGAATTTACCCTCGTACGTGGGTCATTGCTCGTACCAGCACCTCCGTCATCATAACCCATCCCTAAAACCATACTAATCCGTGCACCCGTGATAGGACGGAGTGTGACGTACATCATTCCGACATCATCAACACACTTGAACACTTCTGCCACACGTGCATCATTCTTTATCTTATATTTGAACAAACGGCCATTGTAATCAACTAGAGAATGAACTACATAACCCCAATGCCCCAAATCAGCTTGCACTATGTCATGAATTTCTTTTAGCAAGCTACTATAACACAAACTGACCTCTAGCAAGAACAACCAGTTCACCACTCCACCTATGTATTGTAATCCTTCCCATGCTCCACCCCAACGCATCCCAACTTTTCTATAACTCATCTGCACATTTTTTCAAAAATAACTTTAATGACATCAACATTAAAAGATTAGATAATTAGTTGCATCATTAAATCATTTTAAAATTTGTACTAAATTTGTATTCTATCCAGTCAACAAATTAATGTATGCAAACCTACACTGTTTCAACAAAACCCTAAACCCTTGACACACCTTAAAATGTGTCAGTATTTTTTTCTTCTATTCGGCCAATTATTCCTCTATTCGGCCCAAAAGTGTCTCCTATTCGGCCTAGTAACTTGCTCTATTCGACCCACATTGATTTTCTATTCGGCCTACCAACGGTTTCTCTATTCGGCCAATGATTTCTCTATTCGGCCCACCAAGCTATTCTATTCGGCCCACTAACTTCTTCTATTCGGCCTACTAAGTTTCAGAAAATAAAAGATTATTTTTTGGGCATTTCGGCCAACGGGTGTTTTATTCGGCCCTCAAAGTTGTTCTATTCGGCCTACCAACGTTGTTCTATTCGGACTACTAACTTTCTGAAATTTAAAGAATTTTTTTGGGCTATTCGGCCAACGGTTTCTCTATTCGGCCCACCAAGCTATTCTATTCGGCCCACTAACTTCTTCTATTCGGCCTATTAAGTTTCAGAAAATAAAAGATCATTTTTTGGGCATTTCGGCCAATGGGTGTTCTATTCGGCCCACAAAGTTGTCCTACTCGGCCCAGCAACTGAATCTATTCGGCCTACTCACCATTATTTAACAAATTTGAAAAGATTAATTAAAAAAACCAAGATGTAACATGAGTGGTGAAGATTTAAGAGAGAAAAACTTTTCAATGTTACAAAATTATTCTACAAGTCATACAATTTTTTCTATTCTATTATAAAAACGTTGAATAATTAGAATACACTCATGAGCCATGTCAACAATTATAAAATTAGGACATCACAACTATAAAACTTGTTTTAACATACCTTGTACACCTGCTACCCAATATCTTAATTCTCTCCAAAATTACTGGAAATTTGCTCCCAAATGCTCAACCTCTAGTACAAAAAATTTTAATAAGTGTTGGACGACCACCCCCATTTTTCACTTTCCACTATATATTATCCTCATTATTTTGTATGGATATGAGGGAGCTGCGGGAGCACATACCTACATAGTAGTACTAGGTATTAGGTATTGTACTTCCACACTTTATTCAGAAATTTAGAAGAATCCGATTCCTTTACTGTACTTTGGGTCAAAAAAGTGTGGAATCTCATCTGCAACCAGCTGAAAAGTGGGTCCCCCACAAGGACATTTTGGCCAATTCATTTCAAAGTGGCTAGAAAAAATTATGTATAACAAATGTGGCTACTTAAAATTACAGTTATCCAAAAGTGGCCACTTTTTACCATTTCCACTTTTAAAATAGAATATGTATTCAGAATTAGGTTAGGATTGATCACTGAATTGACCATTTTAGAGCAATTATATAGTACTATTTTGCATGTCTCGGGTACTATAGCTTTTAAGGGAAAAAAATTAAACGTGCTTAATTATTCAACCTTTTTAGGCTGAACATATATTAATTTCAAACAAGTAATTAGCATCATGCAATTTTTGGACATTAATAAATTAAAATGGAAAAGTTTAAATTAGCAAGTTGTGGTTGACCACATTATATATGAGTGTTGAAGAGGATGGTTGGTATTTAATCATAAATAAATATATATGAAGCAATATGAATGCGTGGGAACATGGGATTCTTGGTTGAATCCGGCAAAATCTTTATAAATTGAAATGGGTATATATGATAATATGATAGATAATATGATAGATGATATGGTGCATATTGACCAAATTAATGTTGTTGGAATATTCCTAGTGTATTCAATGAACCATAGGACAAAAGATTGCATTAATTGCCAAACCATCTCTTTGTCCTCTAAACCAACAATAAAACATCATCTATATATCCAACATATATAATGTCTATACTCTCCCTTGTATATTGTACCGACACTATTTGTAGAAATTCGACTTTCGCAGGGGTAATATAGTCCTTTTAGTAGATAATTAGAGTACTTCTTCCGCCGACAAGGGACACATTTTGTTATTTTAGACATCTGCTTGAAAGAATTTCATTTTTCTTTATACACAATAGATCCACGCACATCAACTAATACATAATACACTAATACAATTAACATATTAAATAGTAATAGTTCTTAATATATGTGGAAAAAAACAAAACAAATGTCCCTTTTGTCGCAGGTGAAGGGGGTATGTTTATATGTTTGTAGTGGGTAACATTTTTTTTAAATTCAGGTATATTTATAAGTTATAAATTTGATGTGATGTATTACTATTATTATTATTATTATTAATATTATTATTATTATTATTATTATTATTTGTGATAGGATGAAGTTTGTGTGGGAGTTTTGAAAATGAAAATGCATGTGAAGTTTGTTATGTGATGGAGAGAGTAATTTTTAGATGAATATCTAATTAAAATTTTAAATCCTATAAATATAGGATGAAATCATATTTATATCCCTTATATTAAAAATAAAGTTTAAAAATAACGAATAAAATGGTATGTAAACTATGAGATGAAAATAGAATTATGCACTAAAAACTAATATAAATTCTAATTAAGTGTAGTGAATAAATTTATGGATAAAATAATACGTGTAACGCAAGACTGTGATAATCATGTTATGATACAATGAATGATTCTACGCATGTCATTTGCCATTTTTATCATGGTGAGAAGAATATGGATTATTTATATTATTATTATCATGAAACCGTCAAATTCATGAATTACTAATTGGTGGAAATTAGGGTTTATGCATATCATGTCTATCGTCTAAAAATTACTTTCCTCCGTGGAATATTATACTTGCGTGACTCAATTTAATATATATACGCTCACACATGAGGAAATAGATCCATGAATACACTAATTAAAATTTAATTTAATAACTTCATCACTGTTAACTCATAAGTAATACTATATATACTAATTAATTAATAGTCGCAATAATCATGTGTAATTGTTTTAATTAATAGTCACGTCCGCACTCCACATCCAACAATCCATGTGAAACACGTTTCCTTAATCTTTAGTTGTTACATTACTAATCTTACGTTTTCATTCATGAATTAGAATTAAAATGAAAATTTAATAAGAAATTGTCTATTTTTTTTTTTTAATAAAACTAGAAGTTGAACTTTTTTCCATTAAAAATATCATGTATTTTTTTATTTTTAATATTTTTTTCCCTTGCAATTATCATTTTTTTTCAAGTGAATTCACCATGACGATTTCAATATATATATTTTGTAAATGAAAAATTCTATTATTAAAAGTCTTAATTTCATTATTTAATTGGATTACTAATAGATTAACCAAAAAATTCATTGATAAAATAGTAGTATTTGGAGTTAAATATTTGTTTGGTCCCGTAACTTTTTTTCTTTTTAATTTTAGTCCCAAAAAAGATATTTGTTTATAATTAGTCCCATAACTTTAATTTTTCTTTAATTTTGGTCCAATTTTTATCGGATTTGCCACGTGTTGCCGGAAACCGACGAGCGATGCTGACGTGACTAGTCCAATTATTTCTCAACCAACCAAAGATTGATGAAACTTAAGAAGAAGAATGAAGACAACACCAAAGATTGCAAAAACGTTTATAGTCACCCCATACATAAACATTTTGCAATTTTTGGTGTTATCCTTCTTCTTCTTCTTAAGCTTCATCAATATTTGGCTGGTTGGACTCGTCATGTCAGCATCACTTGCCAATTTCGGAAACAGGTGGCAAATTCGGCGAAAATTGGACCAAAATTAAAGAAAAATGAAAGTTATGGGACTAATTATAAACAAATATCTTTTTTGGGACTAAAATTAAAAAGAAAAAAAGTTACGGGACCAAACAAATATTTAACTCGTAGTATTTGCCTATTTGGTAAATTTTTACTTAATTGGATTACTAATAGATTAACCAAAAAATTCATTGATAAAATAGCAGTATTTGCCTATTTGGTAAATTTTTACCATCAGAAATCAATTTTGTTGGTAATCAATTTCTAATAATTTAACTAATTTATATAATTACTTCATTGATAATCCATTAGTAAATAACAATGGTTATTATTCAATTGATGAAAATATTATAAATCTGTTGGAAGTAATAAATTCAATAATTGTACTGAACAAATAAAAAGTAAAAACTTTATTATGAGGAATCAGTCTCGTTAATTACCAAAGGGATTACTAGCCAGGAACATATATACCCATATGTACTTTTATGTAATAGCTAATGTTAGTATGTACAAATATTAAATTGAATATTATACGATGGAGTTGGTCAAGTATGTACTATGTAAGTATGTGTTGGTATGTTTAATTAATTTTGAAATCAATTTAATATAGTATTTATCATTATAAAATTTTAAAGAGAAACATATACCCAAATTAAACTTTTCCATTTTATAAATGTACAGATCATGGAATGGAAGTGTGGAACTTTATTATTATTATTTTTTAAATAATTACTCTTTACTACACACTATATTAATATATTATTCATAAATACAAGTTATATATAAAATTAATAATAACTACAAAAATTAATGATAATCTTCCTATTATATCTATTATCTTGAATCTTATTAAAAAGATATAAATATTCATTATCTTTTTTTTCTTAAATATTATACCATTTTTTATTATATTATTAATTATCTTTAAGACAATCAAATCGCCACGTCACCTTAAATTAATTAATGGCATGATTGGTAGGTTGAAATCGATTAGGAATGGAATCACTATTCCTACTTTCATTCCAAATGTCATGATTGGTATGTTCAAGGAATGGGAATCTCGATTCCATTTGGAATCACAATTCCCTCAAACATGGGAATGGTGTGATTCATTCCACCCCCATGATATTACCCATTACAACATCATTTGAAATCAACTTTTTATTTTATTTTTTCAAATTTATGTAACTAAGAAATATAAAAAGATGTAAATAATATTTTTTAATTTTTACCACATTAAGTTAAATTATGTAATTACCAAAATTATAAATAAATTAATATTTTCAGCTTAAAATGTAATATTAATTAAAAATATTGGTATTAAATTATTCAATAAAAAAAATATTAAATTATTTATTTAAAATTTAAATAAAAAAATTATATGTTCATCTCATTAAAAATATAAAATTAAATTAAATTCTTAAAAAATATAATAAAAATTAAAATTAATTTAATATTTATTCAAAATAAAAATGACTAAATTATTTTTTAAAAAATATTATTAATTAAATTGAATATATATATATATATGTGTGTGTGTGTAACAAAATATAAATTATAATTCTTTTCGTAAGTTGAATATTTTTTAATATATAAAAATTTTTATTTATATTTTAATAATATTAAAATTATATTTATATTTAATTTTATTTTTTTAATTACATAATTATTAAAATATATAAAATTTTCATCGAGATTTTAATTTTTTTTTAATACATAGATGTTTTATTTATATTTTGATAATACTAAAAAAAATTTAATTTTTGTATAATTATTATTAATATATAAAATCTTCATTAACATTTTAATTAATTTAATGATTTTATATAAATTAATTTATTATTATAAAAATATTGTTAACGAGATTAGAATAAATTAAGAAATATATTTTTCTATTCCTTGAGTAATTCCTGAACCATACCAATCATTGTAATAATTATTCCTTTCACATCTCTATTCCATTCATATTTCATTCATAAGTTCATTCCATTCCATCGTTATTCCATTCAATCATACCAATCGAGCCGTAAAAAAATTTCAACACACATCTACGTGATAATGGTACGAGACATAGGATGAAAATGTACCCAAAATAGGTTGTGCAAAAATATATATTAATTGTGCTGTAATATAACCTTGTCGTGCAACAAACTAATTATACTCTTAAATATACTCCCTTCGTCCCACAACTAGGTATACATTTTTCCATTTTGGTCCGTCCCAAAATAAAGTGTACATTTCCCTTTTTGGTTGCTGGGACCCACCCAAAACAATTATTATAAATACATGTGGCCCCCCACTACACTAATACAACTACCCACTACACATTAAAATATATTTTCTCTCACTACTCCTTAATCTACGTGCAAAAAGCAAATGTATACCTTGTTACGGGACGGAGGGAGTATTGTGCAACAATATAAGACGTATTGTGCAGAAATCTAATTATAATGGTGCGTAGATTTATAAGAAATGAATTCTCATGACTTAATATTAACTTATGCAATATTATTGTGCAATAATATAATTATATGTTGGGCAATAATTTAATTGTATTGTGCAAATTTATACATTTATTGTGCAGATATAATTAATATACATTTAAACACTATTATTTTCTAATTATTTAATAGTTTAATACTATTAAGTTTAGGATAAATACGTTAAATTATTATGCAGCAAAATTGATTTTTTATAAATATATTTTGTTTACTAAAAAATAACTTGAACAATGGAACAAATCCCACTAATTAAGGGATTTATAAATTTAATTTTGGTAAACCTGTATGCAATTGGAGACGGGCATTATCTTTTGTAATTTTGTAATTCATAGTGATTAAATTCTAAATTTATACATAACAGTAAATATATATTCTATTTTATACTTAATAGTAGGTATCTCATTTTTTTTCTATTTTGTACTTGATAGTACGTATCTTTATTTTTTTCCTTGTGGTTGGGAGTTAAGCCTTACTCATGAGCTACCTCTGAATTTTAAATTTATATATAACAGTAAATACATATTTTATTTTGTACTTGATAGTATTTATCTTTATTTTTTTTTGTATTTTGTACGATAGTATGTATCCTTATTTTTTGAGTGTATATTAGGTGCACCCGGGTGCAACCTTGCACCCAACCTTTTATTCTATTTTGTATACATGTTATTCTCTTTTGTATACATGTTTTGTAATAATTGTTTACTTTTTTCACAATAAGTTTTTCATTACAAAAACTAACATTCATATGTGTATAACTTTTTATTCAATAGTGTATACATATATTTTAATAATTGTATATTTTTTACACTCAATTTTTCATTAAAAAAATTAAGTGTTAAATTGTATATATTTTTACTCATAATTGTATATGTTTTTGTTTATATTTGTATGTGGGTGCACACGAAGTTTCGTGTACACCCTGGTGCACACTATATTTAGTCTTATTTTTTTCCTTGTGGTTGGGAGTTAAGCCTAACTCATGAGCTACCTCTCTAATCGCTTTTTGACTTGTAAACTTTTAATTAGTGTTCATATTTGCTGCCTTAATTAGTGTTTTGGCTTCCAAAGTTAGAACTCGCTTTTTACCTAATTCCTTTGATTTTGGTTACACGCTTAAAGGGATCTACAAATAATTGACTTAATATTACTTATTTAATTGAGGATTTTCAAGAAATTGAATCGTGTGAGATAGAACCTAAAATCCTACCAAGTAATTTCTTCTTGTCGTTTTCCCTAAAGTGGTCAAATTTTTGTGGAAAACTAGGATGCAAGAACCATAAAGTTTAGTTTACCACTATTATTGGATGTCTTTTTTCGAATTATTAATTAAATACAGTAATCCATATTTTAATTCTTAATTACACCATATTAATCATCCCTCTCTCCTTTCATTTTGTGAAGATTTTCCGGGTTGATACAATAAAGTTCTTTGGGTCAATCTGAATCGAGTATTAAATAATAAACTATATAAATCTTATCTTTATATTTCAACCTTTCTTAGTTTTATTACTTGAATTACGTGTAACTAAAAAAATTGTGTTTAAGTAACGGAATGAAAGTCGAACGAGAAGTCTGTAGAGCAAAGTCTTGCGGCCCCTCTCAAGAATGTGATTCCATTTTTATAAGGATGTTAATATTTATTCGCAAAAACTAAGGTGAAAACGGGGTTATTATATATTAATACTACATAAGACTACTCTTTGTTGAAAATGGTTATTCTTTAGTACAACGAGTAATTTTTTTTTATCGGGCAATGTTAGTTCATTAGTTGTTACAGTTAGTTCACTAAGTACACATACTTTTTCATTTCTTAAAATCTCCTTATAACTTCTCTCATATTCGTTCCCAGCGAAAATTAAATGTGAGTCACTTATTTTAGTGAAGAGCCCAATAGCCAATGAGGTAGCACACCTAGTTTTTAGTACAAAAAGTAATACTATAACAATTTAATGACTTCTTTTGAATAGAGTAACCCATATTTAAAAAAAAAAAACACTCATATTTTAAAGAGCAATTTTTTTTATAAGAATATATCATACACATGGTTGCACGTTAACATCTCTCATATGGGTTGTTTCCATAATGGAATTGTGTAAATTATTTTAAACAATTAAACTAATAAAATTGTTAAATAGTTAACAAATTTATGAGTCCAAGTAATATGCCGCTGATGTACCGATTAACTAGAACGATTTTAATCATCAAATTAAATTTAATTCAATTTCAACTATTAAATAAAATAAAATAGTTAAATTTTTTAAAAGATAACTACCCACTACATCCTATTTTTAATCCATTAACTTCGGTGCACTAAGTGCACCAAATTTGGTATATTTAATAATCATAATATATAAAAGTGATAATAGAACATTATTTGCCTCGGATATACTCCCTCCGTTCCAGGTAATGAGGGCTCTGACCCTCTTAGCCTGGGAAGAAGGGACTAAATACTTAGTTCCATATTTTATTTTGTTTTGTTTTTCATCCTTATGTGCATGTTACGTCCGCGCGCAACTCATTACCAAATGATATAAGGTCAAATAAGGTACTTATTTCAAAAGAAATAGTGACATTACAAAAATAAACAAACTATATAAATATATATTTTTTCTTAATAATACTCCCTCCGTCCCACGACAAGGGTAGTTTTTGCTTTTTGACATGTGAATTAAGGAGTATTATTATTTAATGTGTAGTGGGTAGTTGTATTAGTGGGAGTGTGTGTCTCATATTTTAATTATATTAGTGTGTGTGGATTCATGTGTGTAAAAAAAGAAAATGGACTATTTGAGTGGGACGTCCAAAATGAAAAAAAGAAACTCTTTATGTGGTAGGGGAGGGAGTGTATTTTTCAAATTAATTAAATATATTAATATTCCCACATGTATTTGTTGGAAATATAATTGATTGGCAAATTATAGAAAATGGTAAACCAAAGATTCCACATGATATGCATCCCAATTCGCGAGCAAATTGCTTAATTATTATTCGGCTATAAAATTCCTCCATTTCCTAATCAAGGATTCTCGTAATCTTACCAACTCAATAATTATCCAATCACTCAGTCTTTTAATCACAAATTTTATTCCTCCAGGAGTCCTATGTTTTTTTCTTCTTCTTTACTAATTTCTCTCTTGCCTATTTTAAGAAAATTAGTTGAACTAATCACTAATAAAAAATATTAGGATATGTTTGGATGGAAGGATTTGAGGAGGGATTTATAAATCTTTCTCTCAAATCCCTCATTCATGAGGGATTTATAAATCTTTCTCTCAAATCCCTCATTCATGTTTGGATGTAATTTAAGATGAATGGATTTATAAATTCAAGATTTTAAATCAATGGATTTCAAATCATGAATTTGATTTTGAATTTTTTTTAGTTGTTTTGGATGGTTTCTCAAATCATTCCTCAAACCGTGTCATTTGAGATCCTTTCGTTGTTGTGTAATTGATTGATACTCCCTCCGTCCCGTAACAAGGTATACGTTTGCTTTTTGCACGTAGATTAAGGAGTATAATATTTTAATGTATAGTGAAGTGAGAGAAAATATATTTTAATGTGTAATGTGTAGTTGCATTAGTGTATTGTGTGGGCCACATGTGTTTATAATAATTGTTTTGTGTGGGTCCCATCAACCAAAAAGGGAAATGTATACTTTGTTTTGGAATGAATCAAAATGAAAAAATGTATACATAGTTGTGGGACGAAGGGAGTATATTAATATAAATCAATAAAAAAGTATATATATATATATATATATATATATATATATATATATATAAATCTACCACCCAGCCTACCCCTGAATCCCATCCCAAAAATTTTTTTATTACACCCAGCCCTACCTCCTATCCACCCACCCACCACCCACTCCCACCCCCGGCCACCCGCAAAAAAATATTTTTTTAAAAAAATTTAGATTGTAATATTTAAATAATAGAAATATTACCACCCAACCCTATCGCCTACCCCCAACACCCCCACCCACCCCACCCCATCTCACCCACAAAAAAAATTAAATTTTATTATTTAAATAATAAAAATATTACCACCTAACCATATCCTCCTATACACCCACCCATCCACCCATCCATCCCCTGCCGCCACCCCCTCCCCCAAAGAAAAATATATTTTTTTTTATTTTAGATTTTAATATTTAAGTAATAAAATCTAAATTTAAAAAAAAAATTGGAGGGGGAGGGGTGGGGGGATGGAGAGAAGGGCTGGGTGGTAATTTTTTTTATTTAAATATTAAAATTTAAAGTTATAAAAAAAAATTTGGGGGAGGAGGTGGAGGTGGGTAGGGGTAGGGTTGGGTGGTAATATTTTTATTATTTAAATATTAAAATCTAAAATTTTATTAAAAAAAATTTTTTGGACGGGGTGGATAGGGGATAGGCTGTGTGGTAGAGTTCCCTGCCAAAAAAATTATTTTTAATAAAATTTTAGATTTTAATATATAATATAATTTTTTTTATTTATCATATTTAAGATTTTATTTTAAAAATAATTTTTGAATTAAGGATTTGAAATCCTTTCAAAGATTCATAATTTATCCAAATAGTTGAATTCAAATTAATTGATTTAAAATTCATTAATTTTCAAATCTATTGAATTTGAAATGACTCAATCTAAACACAACCTTATGGTATTGAGGTTAGGATTCTCTTGTTCGAGATCATCTCGCGGAGATCATTTTTCTTTTTTATAATTAGTTATAATTTTTATTAAAAATGTTATTACTTTTTCTTTTAAAATATTATTACTTTTTATTTATATTATAAATTATTCATGAAATAATTTACAGCACCGTTATCACTTTTCATCTATTAAAAATTATTTTTTATTATAAAAGTTATGATCACTCTTATCAATCTCACGAAAATCATCTCGTGAGACAACCACGAGTTGGAGGCAAAACTTCTATACAATCAACTGTAACTATAATCTTGTGATTCATATTCTATTCAATCTAAGATTTACCTGGTTAAATACATTTTTGATCTCTAAAATTTACTAATATTTACCATTAAAGTTTGTATAAACTATATAATTATCTTTTCAATTTATGAATAGTGTACATACACCCGGTTGCGTACAAAACAAGCTAGAATAACCAATTAGTTTATTTATTAAATTAATTTATTATTATTATTTATTTTTTTTTGTTGGAGAGCAAATGACATGATGACGTTCTCTGAAGAATTAATTAGGCGAAATTGGAATATTTGATTAGGAAGAAAGTGTATATAAAAAGATGTTGGATGATAAACACATATAAATGTGGTAGTTTGCACATGTATATACATGTGCAACATGGTCAAATGAAGATCCTCAATACTTGATTTTGATATGATACGTACTAAACATTATTTTGCCTTTGAACATGCCACACATGCCTGCCATTCTCTCATACCAATATTACTCTTTTTAACTTGGATTTTTATTTTTAATTTTTAATTTTTTAATCAAATGACAAAATTTTATATTTTGGAATTAGGTTGAAGCCATGGAAGAACTTTTATACCACACTCTATTCTATATAATATTAAATTCAACAACGGGACAAAATTGTAGAAATTAAAATTTAAAATTGAAATATATATACATATATATGTGTATAATTTTGAAAACCCAAAGGGGCATGGATTAATCATTAGAATATTTGTTCCAAGGGTGTCATAAATAGCTCCTTTTAATTGAACATATCAAGATTAGTCCTTAAAAGTATGATGAATCCAAATTTAAGTTTTTTTTTTCATTTGTAATTTTCAATTTTGATTATTTTTTTCATTTATGGCCTTTTTTATCCAAAAATTTAGTTCAATATTTTGCCCAAATTTAATCCTTCTCAGAATTTGTCCAAGTTTGTTCCAAATTTTAGACAAAAAAACGACTAGATTTGGATGAAAATGATCAAAATCAAACAAAATTAAAAATTACAAATAATAAAAAAAAGATTATAATTGAAATTAATCATACTTGGAGGGGGAATATTTTCCCCTTCTCATGATGTGCCTTCAGGTTATTTATGATCATCATTCTTTATGATCAGTGGAACATAATTTTTCATATATATATATATATATATATATATATATATTAAATATTAGTAAAAATTAAACTAAACCGTGATCAGCGAAAAGTGATGCCAATCATTAAGCCATAAGTTCACGCAATGAAGCAACTACCAAGATTACCAAATGATGGATATATAATGATTAATATGATGCATGAAATTTCAATTAAAAATACAATCCTACCCGTCAATGATTAGCATCACATGTGGCATGATTAATTAAGATCACAGATTATGGTCACTGCTAACCATGTGCTAACAGCTCCACTCCCAATTATTATCAGATATTCATAACCTACTTGCAACAATTGACTACATTAGTTAGTAAAACTTTCTAATCATAGGTAGTAGAAATTTGAAATAATTGGACAATTATATGGGCCAGCAAAAAAGATTTAATTTGGATTGAAATTATGTTACATAATAATCTCTGGGTAAAATAAGACCTAATTATTAAATCTCTCTCACGTCCGAATCAATCAAGGAAAAAATGTAATAAAATGGCAGAGAGTTTAATTCTAGATGAGTATGTGTGCTTTATATCTCAGACACCACTGAATTAATAATCTAATTAATTATTTATATGTTAAACGTTCCGAATTTTAATAGGACTATAATTAGATATGTCTAAGCAATTAAAGTCGATCTTTAATGCAAATGTGGTGTGTTTAATAATACTAAGTGGTGGATATTTTCGAGTTCGTGCATTCCATGTGCCAACTGCTGCCCATCCCAAATAACCAACTTATTTGTCTATTGCAGATCATTTTAATTAACAATTAATCAACTCAATCCATGATTACTAGTGGTTCATCACTTTATTATTAACCTTCATCCCCAATTCTCATGTTCATCATAAATTATTACAAGTATTAATTGGATTTGGATGGTGGCAAACATGCATGTTACGTTTCATGATCGTGATATATGTTATTGCGCTCTAGTTTACCTATTAATTTGTGTAATAACGACATTTTCTTATTAGAAATAGTGAGTAAAAACATGCATGAATATGTGGTGTGTCCATTATGTGGAGCTAGCAAGGTAACTATATATTGGGATCGAGCCACTTGCAAAAGGTTGTCCCATGATATTTTGATCTGACATCATCTGTGTCACTTCGTTGGATGATAAGAAATATTACATTAAAATGTCGGAAAACATCATTTGCCTTGCAAGGAGCTGGTGTGTCTGATTTTGTCAACAATTTGCTGCATGTGTGCCAATGGAGTCTCATCTTGCTCAACAAGTGGATTGAACTAATTATCTTTCCTCCCACAATCAAATGCAAGTATGTATATATATATACCCAAACTTATCTGACAGATATAAATACATACATTATACATATATGGTAGGGAGCTCTTGTCTTGATGTGGTGCAAATTATAATTACTTTCATGCAACTTGCAGAGTCTAACATGTCAGTACGTCGACGTATAGATCCTCAGAATAAAATCTCCTATATTTTCTTATCATGTTATATAATATGGTATAAAACAAAAAGAATTAATCCTCCTCTCCTGTAGTTTTCCAAAGTAAAAATACTTTTTAGATCGATTAGATATATATGATCTTGAAAAGGGGTTTATTATTATATATATATTCCATATAGTATAGATTTGAATTTGTGATATAATTAATTTGTGTGTTACGTAATCAATGAGCACAAATAAAGCATTTCCTTTTGGAATTAATGGGATTTAATTAATTATGCTGGGAAGTCAGCTATATGTTAAAATGGATGGAATATTGAATGCCATGGCTTAAAATAATAAAGAGGGAAAAGAAAAAGGCAACAGTCACTTTCAGATTAGACATTTTTCCGACATAGTGAAAGCAAATAACGATAATAATACAATATCCCACTATCAAGCTATATATTTACCTTAATTTGAGTCATCCATGACAACCACTTCTACTATAATTTTAAAGCCCTCCATCATATTGATATAACCATCAAATTATTTATTTTTCTATTAATTTCTTTTTCTAATAAAGTAGTGATAACTCTAAATTACTCTTTAAAATGATAAATTATTACTAGTATTATTTATGTTTATATTTTGTTATGTTTTATATTCTTGTTGTTGAGATAAAGTATAAGTTTGTCATTCTAAAAAAATAATAGGAAAATAATTATTATTTTAGTGACTTTATGACAAGCTTATGGGTTAATACAAGACAACAAAAGCTATTATTGTAGACACATGATATATCTGAATTCCTAATGAGACACTAATTAGTATATATATAGTATATAATTTTGATTATCCATGTGGGGTAAGTGTATATTAAATGTTTGATAATAAGATATTAATTAATTAATGAAGTGAATGTGTGTTGGTGATTAATGAGCGCGGGCGATATTTATGGGACCCGGTGGGTCGGGTTGTAGATGAGTCGGGTCGGGGGTGCGTTGCGTATGATATGGGGTTGCATGTATGTAGTTCCTCATCAATTATGGTCACATGGTGTTTGGAATCGAACTAATTCACATTTAAATTTGACAACGATTTGATTTGATTGATATGTCAAACTCTGCCCAACATAACCCGCTATAGCCGCACACGCCAATTTTTTTTTTAATTTCATTTTTTAATGGATTTAAGGATGTATATACTACTTCCTCCGTCCCACTTAAATTCGCATTTTTCTATTTTGATCCGTTATAATACAAAGTGTGCATTTCCTTTTTTGGTAAAAGGAATCCACACAAATTAATTATTTCTCTCTTTGGGTCCACCCATCACACTAATACATCTACACACTTCACATTTAAATATCATTTCTCTCACCCCAATACATATTAAAATATTATATCCCTTAATGTACGTGTAAAAAGCAAACATCAACCTTTCAATGGGACGGATGGAGTATTATCTTGAGGACATTATGTACTTGTACTATACATAGGATAAACTCGCATGTACTTAGAGATACCGTACCCTTAAATTTCACGATTTTTGAAAGTTTTACCCTTTAATATTAAATATTATACTCATTAGTATAAGAACTTATAATCTTGGTATTCTGAGGAAAAAATTTAATTTTATTTAAACACTTATACTATTCATATTTCAATCGACCTTTATTAATTAAATTGTATAACTGTTAGAACAAAATATTATATCCTTATACACAACGTACATCTGGGACACAAGAGACATGCTCCTATAAATATTGTTATATTTTCCTTTTTACTAGACGAAACCCACACAAAATAATTAATTATCTTATTGAAACTCACACACAATACTAATACAACTATTCAAATTAAAATATTATATCTCTCAATCTAGTATTATTTTTTAATTTTCGTACAAACAATAAACAAAACAACGTTGTTGCCGAAAGAGAGTACTTTACGATTTGAAAGATAGATTTAACGCTAAGATGATAGGAATGTTATTAATAAAAGTGCATGAGTAGCACAGTGAGAGGCAAGGATCATGTGCTAGTGGGAGTGTTGCGCGTTAAGGCAACAACGTTTAAAGACCTTAACGAAATAGAAATGCGCCACGTGGATTTGGGGTGCTTCGACCTAGTGATGTCAACGGGCCGGATAGTTACCTACCCGAATCTGGCCCATTTCTAAAAGACATGTCCCAGATCCACCCCGGACCCATGCCCAGACCCATACGGGGCGGGCCGCCCCCGCCCCACCCCATTTTTTTAATCCTTAAACAATTTAAATCATACAAAAAATATTCATATATTTAAATGAATAAACCATAAGAATATTAAATATAATTATAATTTAATAAATTATATATATATATAACATAATTATAAATAATTTATATGTATAAAATATAATTATATATGTATAAAATATAAAATAATTTTTAATATATTATATACGGGGCGAATCGGGTCTGGGCTGACCTGCCCCGTTTCTCCTACGGACCGGGTCTGGGCCACCCCAAAATGTGCGGGTCGGGGTGGGTACCCGCGGGCCGGGTACCCATTGACACCCCTACTTCGGCCCTAACTATGATGCGCACTACTTCACTTTCTACCCTACTCTTCAGTGTGGATTTCATGTATATATAAAGTAAAATGGGATGACGCTCAATATAGCAAAATATGTTCCTCATCGATGAATGGAGGAAGTACTATTTTTGTCTTTTTCTGTTTATTTATTATTTACAAAACAAAATTATTGTTTCACCATTTTATATAAATTTACGAAACTAAAATAAATTTTTTTAACACGAGTTAACAAAATTTTCCAGATGAATTAATAAGATTAATATTGATCTATTGATAGGGAATAGGAATAAATATAGGATTTTCTAGGAATTGTTTAGTTGAGTTTATGGAGTATATAATAAAGTAACAATCTGAAATTCTAAGTTTGGCTACAAAGAAAAATAAAAGGGTGAGGGGGGAGAGATTTGACATTAATATATTGATGGGATGTGGATGATAGGCATTATTAGTGTAATAATAATAATAAAGTGGAGTATTAAAGATTAGGATGATGTGGTCTGAAATGAGATCTCTAATTGGTTGTTAATCTAAAAAATGCTCCAATTAAATGCTTCCCTGAGAGTTTCTCCAACCCCACTAATAGTATTGCCCATGGCCATGGTGGTGTTAACAAAGTGAAAAATACTAACATGGATCATAATTCATATGTCATCCTCAATTCTTTTGGTATGACCACCCCATACAACCATAGTGCAAATCCACCACGTGGTCTTCTTCTACATGTCTATGGTGGGCCAACTCTCTCTTTTTCTCTATTTAAACCCCATTTTCCATCCCCTCTCTCCCCCCAAAGCTCAATCACCACTTCTTTCCAACATTACAACACACACCCCTTTCACACCATCTTCATTCTCATTTAAGTGAGATAACACCAAGAAAGAAAACAAAAGAAAAGAATGGCCTCTTCTACGTTACAAACAAATAATACTTGGGTGGGGGTTAGATTATCTAACCCTAACCCAAATCCTCTTGTGGATTTGGGAATCACCTCCTCCAATACAATTTCAATGAAAAAGCCTAGCAAAAGAGGCAAAATTCACTGTGCTCTGCAATCTCCCTCTGTTCTCACTTTCCCAAAACACCCCTTCCAAACTACCCTCCCAAAAACCGACTCTCTGCCACCGCCGTCGCCGCCGCAGCCGCAGTGGAACTTCCTACAGAGGGCGGCCGCCAAAACTCTCGATCAGGTGGAGAGCGCGTTGGTCTCACGCGAGCGCCAGCACTCCCTCCCGAAAACCGCCGACCCACGTGTTCAAATTGCGGGCAATTTCGCCCCTGTACCGGAGCAGCCCGTACGCCACAACCTCCACGTCACCGGCACCATCCCAGAATGCGTCAACGGCGTTTATGTCAGGAACGGCGCCAACCCTCTCCACGAGCCCGTCGCCGGCCACCACCTCTTCGACGGCGACGGCATGGTTCACGCCGTCTCACTCAACTGCGGAAACTCTGCCAGCTACGCCTGCCGCTTCACCGAGACGCAGAGGTTGATCCAAGAACGCGATTTGGGTCGACCCGTTTTCCCCAAAGCCATTGGGGAGCTCCACGGCCACCTGGGGATTGCCCGCCTGCTGCTGTTCTACGCCAGAGGGCTGTGCGGACTGGTGGATCACAGCCAAGGAACAGGGGTCGCCAACGCCGGATTAGTCTATTTCAACACAAGACTTCTAGCCATGTCGGAAGATGACCTCCCTTACCAAGTCAAGATTACACCCTCCGGCGATCTTCAGACCGTCGGAAGGTATAACTTCGGCGAGCAATTGAAGAGTACGATGATTGCCCACCCGAAGATCGACCCTGTTTCCAAGGAAATGTTCGGTTTGAGCTACGATGTGGTCCAGAAGCCATATCTCAAGTACTTCAAATTCTCGAAAGAGGGAGAGAAATCACCCGATGTGGAAATTCCTCTGGATGTTCCAACGATGATGCACGATTTTGCAATCACAGAAAATTTCGTGGTGATCCCTGACCAGCAAGTGGTGTTCAAGCTTGAAGAAATGGTGAAAGGCGGGTCACCCATGATATACGACAAGAAGAAAAAATCAAGATTTGGAATCTTGTCGAAAAATGCTCGAAATGCCAAGGATATTCAATGGGTGGAGTGCGCCGACACCTTTTGCTTTCACTTGTGGAATGCTTGGGAGGAGCCGGAAACCGACGAAGTCGTCGTCATCGGATCATGCATGACTCCACCCGACTCCATCTTCAACGAATCCGACGAGAATCTCAAGAGTGTCCTGTCCGAAATCAGGTTCAATTTGAAAACCGGCCAGTCCACCAGAACCCCCATAATCAAAACCTCTCAACAAATCAATCTGGAAGCCGGAATGGTCAACCGGAACCGGCTCGGCCGGAAAACCAAGTACGCGTATCTGGCGATTGCGGAGCCGTGGCCTAAAGTGTCGGGATTCGCAAAGGTGGACCTCTCCACCGGGAAAGTGGACAAGTACATGTACGGCGACCGGAAGTACGGCGGTGAGCCGTACTTCGTGCCGAGTAATTCGGACAGGGAAGACGATGGGTACATTCTGGTGTTCGTACACGACGAGAAGGCGTGTAAATCGGAGCTGCAGATTGTGAACGCCATGACATTAGAGATGGAAGCTTCTGTGAAACTTCCGTCGAGAGTGCCGTACGGATTCCACGGAACATTCATAAGCTCGAAAGACTTGCAGAATCAAGCTTGAAGTGATCACTACTGACTCATCTGTGATATAGTGTATAAATTAAATTAATATACGGTATATCCGCCGGAGGAAGGGGGAGGTGTATGCCTGAGGGATTGTTAGATTAGAACAACATCGTCCCCGGACACTCCTCTACTTTTGATGTTTAATTAGTTAATTACGGTTTAGTTTTTTAATTAATTAGTTTGATTAGCAGGAGCTGATCATCTAGCTTGTCCTTTTAGTTGTGTATAAATGGAGCTCACCTGGTTTCTGTTTCATTTTGTCTTGTTTTACATTTATTTTAGAATTAATTTCACTCTGATCTGATGATCTTCGGTTCAACTTCGCTCTCATTGTTTATCCTTTTTAATATGTATTGAACTTTTTTTAAAAAAATTATATAGTATTAAAATAAATATTAAACCCTTGATCACGTGATTTTAATCTCAGAAACATGGCACTTGTCAATCATTTAAAAAAGTAGAACATAGAATGTAACGCCGTATTAAATAGGTGATCTGATGGATTTATTTTTCGTTGGCAATCCCTTGCTAATTACCAACGGAATTATTTGGTAAATATTCTGCTGCTATCACATGAATTTATTTTCCGTTGGCAATCCCTTGCTAATTACCAACGGAATTATTTCCGTTGACAAATATTCCGTTGCTATTCCGTTGGCATCACATGAATTTATTTTTCGTTGGTAATCCCTTGCTAATTACCAACGGAATTATTTCCGTTGGTAAATATTCCGTTGCTATTCCGTTGGCATCACATGAATTTATTTTTCGTTGGCAATCCCTTGCTAATTACAAACGGAATTATTTTCATTGGTAAATATTTCGTTGCTATTCCGTTGGTATCACATGAATTTATTTTCCGTTGGCAATCCCTTGCAAATTACCAACGGAATTATTTCCGTTGGTAAATATTCTGTTGCTATTCTGTTGGTATCACATGAATTTATTTTCCGTTGCCAACCCCTTGCTAATTACCAACAGAATTCATTCCGTTGGTAAATATTCCGTTGCTATCACAATAATTCAACTTTCCGTTGTCAATCCCTTGTTAATTACCAACGGAATTCATTCCGTTTGGTAAATATTCCGTTGTTATTCCGTTGCTATCACACAAATTCAATTTCCGTTGTCAATCCCTTGCTAATTACCAACGGAATTCAATTTTCGTTGCCAATCCCTTACTAATTACCAACGGAATGAATTCCGTTGGTAAAAAGGAGTTTTTTTTAGTGATCGATCATTCAAAAAGTAAAAACATAGAATGTAACGCTGTATTAAATGGGTGATTCTGACGCACTCTGAATATTAATTTTTCTTAATTTTAATTTAATGAAAGACAGCTGTTATCACAATGAAGTGGCCACGTGTACAGCCAAGTGGCAAACCAAATTTTATTACTACATGCATTTGAATTATCGAAATTGCGCACACGGTGGTAATGTCGTAACGAAACATGGTGGTAATGAAATATGTCAATCTGATCTATACCACTATTATTTCTGTTCTGTGCCAAAATTTTCCCATAATCATTTCACAACATAGTTACATTACATGAGATATGAACAAGGGTTAATTTTTTTTATACCTCGATTTAATATTTTATTTATACCCAGTGATAATAAAATACATAACCTAAATGACAAAAATATCTTTAATTCGATTTAAATTTTTAATCTGTGTCATAAATATGTACAATCGATTTATAAAAACATATATACAAACAAATTATAAATATGTACTCCCTCCGTTCCGGCCATAGGTCCCCATTTGCTTTTTGCAAATGAATTAAGCTTTAAGGAGTATTATTATTTTATGTATAGTGGGTAGTTGTATTAATAGTGAGTGGTGAACCATATGGAGCCCTTTTACTAAAAGGGAATAGAAACATTTGAATAAAACACTTAATATATTAAAATGAAGACTTTTTGAGATGAGGAGGGTATAATCTAATCATAAATATATACTAGTACTATAATGGAGTTAAGACTATTTTTGTCAAATAAAGACATTTTGACAATTACTCCATAATTAACCGTGGGGTAACTTCTCTTTTTTTTTTTCTTTTTTTTTTTCATTAAAATCATGGACTCTGCTGCCCATTAACTAACTCTATGTATAGAGTGATACTCTCTTAACTCTAATTAATTGTATTGTTACTGCACACACATCATTTAAATTTCACCAAATAGTTACAGCAGTAAATGAAAAATGTATTATTACTTTTCTTTAATAAAGTTTCAATTTTAAAAATAAAAAATAAAAAAAATGACATCATTCATCTTACAAAAATTATTTATAAGACAGTCGAATGCATAATTTATTGGTATTTTTTCCCAAAGTTTTTGGCAACTGAAGATGTGCTTTGCCAAAAATCAATCGTTAATTTACTCTGATTATAAAATCATGTTAATGTGAAATTAAGGTGTTAATTTTACGGTTACTTTGGTTTGATTCACTTTATTAATGTTATACTCCATATACAAATAAGGGGAACTGAATGGAGTTATACAAGATGTGTAACGCACTACACACACTACATCCCATTAATAAACCAACAAATTCCACCTGAAAAACTACTCCTATTTATTGCTTTGATGCATCAAATAAAAATTCTCTTTCAAGTTTTACATTTCTTAATCAAGAAGTATTATTGCTTTGGAAGTATTTGTACAATTTTTTTTTAATGTTATATATACCATGTCCAAATCTCATATTCCATGTCATATTCACCCCTTATTCTATAACTTATTTTTTTTATATATATAAAAAAATTATATCACATTAAATGATCATTAAACCTAATGGTAATTTAGGAAATGACTATGACACGTGGCATGTAATTACCTGACGTACAAACTTCTATAAATAGAAATCAGTGATAATTTATACTCAATCCGTCCCAAATTCGATATCTTAGTTACTGTAGACATGAAGTTTAAGAAAAGTTGCTTTTTAACTAACTTTATTGACTTTTTAGGGATATTGTGGTATTTATAGGTAATAAATAAATTATAAAGTATGTTATGTGTGTTAAGTGTGAGTGATATTTTTCAAATTAAGATAAACTTTTGAGGTTATTGGTTGATGTGAATTTCTTTTTGTGGAATAAAACAATTAGTTTGGGATGGTTGAAAATGGAAAGTAAGACAACGAGTTTGGGACGAAAGGAGTATAAATTTATCGATTCATCTAGTTTTTTTAAATTAAAATTCTCAATTTACTATGCATGAATTCTCTATCACAATTAAAAGATAATTAATGTCTTGAATTAAGGATATAAATTCGTGGATTCGTCACTGCACGCGTGATCAACTCTCTGATACAATACGTATTGGTGATAATTTATAGTTTTTTAAATTGTACGATTTATATCTAGTATAATAAATTAAGTATTTTTGAATTATATTAATCATCTATTGTTGTGCATAAATTCTTTACACAATTTATTCATCTTGAAGGGCATAAATTTATGGATTCATCTAGTTTCTTAAAGGAAATTTATCAAATCAAGGTCTGAAAGGGTATTAATTGTGTAGATTTAGTTTCATTAGCAAAAGGTTAAGATTATTTGTCTACGACAGATTTTATAAACTGAATTAATTCATCTTGACATTACCGTGCCTGATGAGAATGAAAAAATAAATAATTTTTTTTTACAATGTTCAAGTTTAATAAAAATAATAATTATAAAAGAAAAATGATGATCAAGCTACCTCAATTTACTCCTCAAATTGCATATATTTAACAAGTATTATGAAACTTCTCACTCGATATTTTTAGTATGTATGAAACAAAAATTTCACGTGAATGGAGTATATCGTACGTAATATCAGACGATAAAGTTAAATGTCCTTATTCGTTTATTCAATGAATGATGAGCCTAATAATGTCATTAAAAAAATAAAGTTAAGATATGCATTTGGATTGTACTTGAAACAACATTTAACTGAAGTTTTTTCTTAAAAAAAAGATTAATTAAACTAATAATATAATATGATCTAAAAAAAAAGTTTAAACTATCTCCCTAAGTAAACCATCTCTCATGTTGTCTTTGAAAGAGAAAACAGATTAAGACATTTCACCAAAATGTAATAACTTTTCAAAGGCATGATCAATATAACTTTATTGGTTTAGTCTAAACGAAGATTATACTTATTATTATATTTTAATTTTTAATTTCTATTCTTAATTATATTTTTACTCATTTAAGTGTGTCTTAGCATTATAAAGTAGGAATTTTCGATCCATCATACAGTATTAATTATAGATACTCTGTTTTTACTTAATTTATAGCTCTTATACATTAAAAAAAAATCACTTTTAAATACTACATTACTTAACCATGAAGTATTCTGAGGTAAGGAAGACCTAGCCTCCTAGATTTAGAAAACATACTCCCTCCGTCCCAACTTAAAAGTCTCATTTGCTTTTGGGCACGTGGATTAAAGAGTATTATTATTTAATGTGTAGTGTGTAGTTGTATTAGTGGATGTGGGGGCCCATATTTTAATTGTATTAGTGAGTGTGGGTGGGTCCTATATGTCCAAAAAAAGAAATAAGACTCTTTAGGTGGGACGACCAAAATGGTAAAATGACCCTCTTAGCCTGGGACGGAGGGAATATTATATAAATGTATTTGGGATGTATTTGTACAAATTCTTTCTTTAATGTTGTATAATAATTAAGATAATGCGTAGATATGATATTTCAGTGTAACGAGTTTTTTTTTTCTCTGAGGTAAGGAAGACCTAGCCTCCTAGATTTAGAAAACATATTACATAAATGTATTTGGGATGTATTTGTACAAATTCTTTCTTTAATGTTGTATAATAATTAAGATAATGCGTAGATATTCTAGAGATCAGTGATATTTCAGTGTAATAAGCTTTTTTTATTGGGCAAAGTTAGTTGATGGGTCACTCACTTTTGTGAGAAACTCAGTGGCCAGGTGAGCTAGCCCACCAGATTATTTTAGTGTAATGAGTTAAATTTTCTAAACTAAGTTAATCGATTTGTTATTATGCGTGAATTCTCTAATACTATAATAATATACTAAAGTCAATTTATTAACGTGAATTAGGATATTAATTTGTAGTAATCATGAAGTTTTTAAAATTAAGTTTGTTAATCTAATGTGCATGAATCTCTATCACAACTAAAAGAAAATTAGTTCGTTTTGAATTAGGATATAAATTTGTTAATTCGCCATTGCATGCGTTATCAACACTCTAATACAATTGAAAGTCTTACTAGAGTGCGCTTGTTGTACTGGTGCACTTATAAGATCTAAATTATTACTCTTTCTGTCCCGTTTCAATGTTTACGTTTGTTTTTTGCACGTTAATTAAGAAGTATAGTATTTTAATAGATAGTGGGTAAAAATATATAATATTTAATGTAAAGTGGGTAGGTGTATTAGTGTTGAATGTAGGGCCCATGATGATATATTAATTGTTTTAAGTGGGTCCCATATTCCAAAAAGGAAAACATAAACATTGAAATGTGACGCCGAAAATAAAAATATATAAACATTGAAATGGGATGGAGGGAGTAGATTTTATGCTATTTACTTTATTTTTAAATTTAAATTAGTAACTAACTTTATAACATAAATAATTACTATTATATCCTACATTAAAACTATAAATTTTGGGGTGCATCGCTCACCAAATGCACCCAGAATTACCCTGCAATTGAATGTATTTATACAAATTCGTTTTTTAAGGCTATATATTAATAATAATCAGGATCATGCGTTGATTTTCTAGAGAATCCACGGTAATTTATAACTCTTCTTTAAAATTCTTATATACAGTATAAAATCATGTTGATGTTAAAAGGTGTTATTCTATAATATACGCCTTTTATTACCGCTGAGCAAATTAATTATTGTATTGCCCTGGGAACACATTCATTTTATTGTAGGATCCTCATACAATACAATATTATTATTTATTTCCCTGAAATAAAACTTATAATAAACTTATTAATGATTGAGTAGAGATTTAGTTTCATAGCAAAAAGTTAAATTTTTTTTGTCTACGATAAGTTTAATAAACTGAATAAATTCATCAAAAAATAAATAAATATATATATATATATATATATATATATATATATATATATATATATATATATTGCGTTTGATTATGTTCAAGTTTCGATAAAAAAAAGTTATAAAAGAAAAATTGATGATCGAGCTATCTCAACATGCTCCCTAGATCGCTTAAAAGTATTATAAAACTTCCCGCTCGATATTTTTAGTGAAATGACATAATAACAAACGTATATATATAATTTAAAACTTTGAATGTTATTATCCATTAAGCTTCCCTTATATGAGAATAGTAGTGACATTCCAAATTTCAATATAAGAAAAATATGTATTTTTATGGCAAAAATTAAATGTATTTGCAATTTTTCGATATTTTTAGATATTTATAATGAATTTGGCTTTCTCTGACAAATTTATAAAGCTTTTTAGTCAAAATTTTTAGGGTTAATAGAAAAAAAAAAACTACGAACTTTACACCTATTGCAAATTAATCCTCACTTTTGAGAAATTGCAAAAAAAATCCACCATCTTTAAGTATTGTTGCAAAATAAACTCAATTTGTGACAAAAAGTAGGGTTTTTTGGGTTTATTTTGCAACAATACTTAAAAGGAGCATTAATTTGCAATAGATGTAAAGTTCGTGATTTTTTTTGCAATTAACCCAAATTTTTAGTATATCATACATATTATCAGACCGAAGAGTTAAATGTACTTACTCCTTTGTTCAATAAATGATAAGTTTTACTTATATCTTAGGAGAGAATAGTGTCATTCCAAAATATTAGGTACTACGATATATATGGATTTGTACTGCAAAAATAATAGTAATAATATATTAGTATGTGGTAATTTATAATTTTATTTTTAAAATACTACGATTTATATCTATTGTAGTAAGTTAAGTTTACTAAAGTAAATTAGTCGATATGTCGTTGGACGGTTTTCTCTTATCATCATGAATTAAGAATATAAATTTGTCAATTCATCACTTCACCTGACTATCTAATATCCTAAACATTCAATGTATCTATCTAGTGCAGAGGAAGTTATCACTAGAGATAGTTGAGTAAGTTTGACATAGATCCTAATACTAATTAGAAGGAAAAATTAGTGTATGGTGTTTGCATCAACTCTTGTTTACCTCTCTCCATATTCATTTAGATATTTATAATGAATTTGGCTTTCTTTAATAAATATTTTAAAACATATCAGTTGATATTTTTACGTGCCTGAGACAAAAGTTTCACGTGAACGGAGTATATCGTACATAATATCAGGATAAAGTTAAATTTACTTACTAGTTTATTCAATAAACGATAGCCCAAACAACTATTATACTTATTATTATTACAATATTTTTTATTTTCTATTTCTTTTCTTAATTATATTTTTATTCATTTATGGGTGAGTTAGCATTATAAAGTAGGATTTTTCGAGCCATAATTATATATCTCTGTTTTATCTTATTTTATGGCTGTATATATATCAAATAAAATTTCCCTTTCAAATTCTACATTTCTTAATCAAGAAGTATTCTGAGATAGCTAGGGAATACCTGCCCTCATAGATTTAGAAAACCGTGATCATACTAATGTATTTTTCAAAGTATTTGTATAAAAAAAATGTATTGTTATATATGATAATTCAATTTTTAAAATGCTAAGATTTTAAAGCAAGTCTGTTTTTTATTACCACTCAGCACATTAATTACTGTATTGCCCCGTGAACACATTCATTTTACTTTAGGGTCTTCATACAATGCAATATTATTATTTATTTCCCCAACTGAAATAGAACTTAATAATGATAGAGTAGATTTAGTTTCATTAGCAAAAGGTTTTTTTTTTCTCTCTACGATAAGTTTAATAAACTGAATAAATTCATCTTGACATTACAGTGGCTAATGAGGATTAAAAAAAAAAATCTTTTTTGAACTTGATTATGTTCAAGTTTCAATAAAAATAATTATAAAAGAAAATTAATGACCGAGCTGTTTCAACATAATCTTTAGATCACTTCCTTACAAGTATTATAAAACTTCCCAATCAATATTTTTAGTGAAATGACATAATATCAAACGTATATGTAAGTTAAAATTAGTATAATATTGAATGCCCTCATCCATTCATCTTTCCTTACAGAAAATAGTAGTGACATTCCACATTTCAACATAAGGCTAAATATGCATTTGTAATGGAAAAGTAAATTTATTTGTAAATTTTATTTTTTTTATATATTTATAATGGATTTGGCATCTCTAATAAATATATTATAAAACTTCTTAATCAATATTTTTAGTTTATATATGAAATAACATCTTCACATGACAAAGCAGTAATTCCTATATATGGATCTCTGACAATTATAAAATATCACAGTCAATATTTTTAGTATGTATGAGATAAAAATTTTACGTGAACTAACGGCAATTCATATGAATGTATGATCAAAATAACTACTCGTTTATTCCATGAATGATGACTTTGCTCAGTCTTTATAGAGAATATTGTCATTTCGATAAGATATACTCACTCTGTTCCGTTTCAATGTTTACGTTTATTTTTTGTACGTTGATTAAGAAGTATAATATTTTAATAGATAGTAGGTGGAAAAATATAATATTTAATGTGAAGTGGGTAGGTGTATTAGTGTTGGATGATATATTAATTGTTTTAGGTGGGTCCCATATTTCAAAAAGGGAAAAATTAAATATTGAAATGGGACGCGCAAAATAGAAACGTAAACATAGAAACGGGACGGAGGGAGTATATTTTTACTGCAAAAATAATGGTAACAGTAATCTAGTATGATTATTCTTGAAACATCATTTAACATGAACTTTAATAGAAAAAAAAGAAGAAGTTAAACTAATAATATAATAGTGATTAAAAAATATAAATTAAATAAAAAAGAGAAAGAGAGGATCTCCTAGGACCTTGACAAAACCGTCTTCATGTTGTCTTTAAAAGAGAATACAGATTAAGACATTTCATCAAAATGAAATAAATTATATAAAGGTATGATCAATATAAATTTATTGGTTTTGTCTAAACGACGGTTATGCTTATTTTTATTACTATATTTTAATTTTTAATTTCTATTCTTAATTATTTTATTATTTTTTAAAGGGTGGGTTAGTATTATTAAGTAGGATTTTTCGAGCCATCATATTGATTACATATACTCTGTTTTAACTTATATTATGGCTCTGTTACATCAAATAAAATTTCTCTTTAAATTCTACATTTTTTAACCAAGAGAATATGACAGGATTATAGATTTAGACATTAGTACTACTATTATGTTGGGTTTGGGTGTGAGAATTTGAGTACAATTTACATTCATCTAATTCTTTTAATTAAATTTGTCAATTTAATGTGCATAATTCTCTATCACAAATAAAGGACAATTAATTGTCTTGAATCAATTAAGGAAATAAATATGTCGATTTGTCACTGCACGCGTGATCAATTCTTTCCAGCTTATTCTCGGTGTCATTTTGATATATCATCTTCTGTGTCACACTATTAGATTAACGACACGTAGGAGAAAAAAACTATACCCTAATCCTTAAACTGTAGGGGCAATGATTAGATTTATTTCCCCTCTTACATGTCAATCATTTAACAATAACACATATGCACTGTCAAAATGACGCAGGAGATCCGGTGTGAATTCTTTGATACATACAATTGTCAATTTATTCAAATATAAATTTATCGATTTATCCAGATTTTAAAGTTAAATTTATCAATCTATCACTGTGCATAATTTTTTTTTATCACAAATAAAAAAAAATTATTCGTATTGAATTAAGGACATAAAATTATAACTTCGCCGCTTAATATTATCAAACTTTTTTTTATACAATGTTATTATATAGATGTATTTTACATTCTTTTTCGGTAGGGTCCTCATGATCAATACAATATTATTATTTATTTCTCCAACTCAAATAGAACTTATAATGAACTAATTATTGATTGAGTAGATTTAGTTAATTCATTAACAAAAAAGTTAGTAAACTGAAATAAACATTACAGTGCCATAGTGGCTGACGAGAATGAAAAAATAAAAATAAAAAACTATTATTATTATTATTATTATTATTATTGTTGTTGTTGATTACCTTCAAGTTTCAATTAAAATAGTTATAAAAGAAAATTGATGATCGAGATACATCTATTTTACAAGTATTATGAAACTTCCCACATGATATTTCTAGAATATAGTACACGTTAAAATTCACATATGAACAGATAAAAATTTGAATTTATATGCAAATTAAAAAATTTATGTGAACTAACAGTTTATCAAACGTACTGTTAAACGATAGAGTTAAAATGGTATTGTCTATTCCTCTAATAAATGATGATTTGTTTTGCTTGTGTCTTGGTAGAGAGTAGTTTCATTCACCATTCAAACAATATTCCGTAAAATATGCATTTATATGGCAAAAATAAATGAATTTGTGATTTCTTGTCAATTTTAGGTATATGTAATGGATTTGAATAATTATAAAACATCACAGTTGGTATTTTTAGCATGTATGAGACAAAAATTTCACGTGAACTAACGACAGTACGTAGATATGGTCAAACGACGTACTCATTTGTTCACTGAATGATGACTTTGCTCCTAAAACAAAATAGTGTCATTCTAAAATATATGGTAAGATATGCATTTGTACTGCAAAAATGATGTTAATAGTAATCTAGTATGATTATACTTGAAACAACATTTAACATGAAATTTCTTTTCTAGAAAAAAAAAAAATGAGATAGTATCTCCTTAACTAAACTGTCTTCATGTTCAGTTGATATTTTTAGTATACATGAGACAAAAATTTCACGTGAACTAACGGCAATACGTACGTATAGTCAAACGATGTAATTACTCGTTTGTTCACTGAATGATAAGTTTGCGTTGTCGGATAACAGAATAATATCATTCTAAAATATAATAAGGTAAGATATGCATTTCTACTGCAAAAATGATGGTAATAGTAATCTAGTATGATTATGCTTTAAACAACATTTAAATGAATTTTATTCTTAAAAAAATATAGTTAAAACTAATAATATTATCCTAATTAAGAATTAAAGAGTGAGAGATAGTATCTCCTTAACTAAACCGTCTTCATGTTCATGCATATTTTTAGTATGCATAAGACAAAAATTTCACGTAAACTAACGGCAGTACGTACATATGGTCAAACGATGTACTTACTTGTTTGTTCTGATGAGTTTGTGTTGTCTATAAAAGAATAGTGTCATTCTAAAATAGTATAAGATAAAATATGCATTTGTACCGTAAAAATAATAGTAATAGTAATCTAGTATGATTATGCTTGAAACAACATTTAACATGAATTTTTTTATAGAAAAAAAAAGATAGTTAAAACTAATAATATTATAGTAATTAAGAAAAGAGTGAGAGATAGTCTCCTTGATTTAAGTATATAAATTTGTATTCATCTAATTTTTCAAATTAAATTTGTCAATCTACTGTGCATTATTCCCTATCACAAGTAAAAAGACAATTAATTTTATCTTGAATTAAGAATATAAATTTGTGAATTTGTCACTGTATGCATATTCAGTTACTCTGATACACAATTACATGGATGTATTGGGATGCATTTGTACAAATTTCTTTATTAATGTTATATAATAATTATGATCATGCGTCAATTTTTTAAAAAATCGGTGGTAATTTATAATTCCATTTTATAAATGCTACGATTTATTTCCAATATAACAAGTTAAGTTTTCTAAATTAAACTAGTCGATCTGTCTGCACATGAATTCTCTTACTCATCGTGAATTAAGGATATACGTTTGTCAATTCATCATTGCACGTGAACTCTCTGATACCTCAGACGTTCAATGTATCTATCTTGAATAGAGGAAGTTGTCGTAGAAAGAGTTGAAAGTTTGACTTAGATCCCATTACTAATCTAGAAGGACAAATCTATGTATGGTTTTGCATCAACTCTTGTGGTGAGTTTTTAATTTTCAACATTAATGATATATATAATCCAATAAAAACCAAGTAATATACATATGGTAGTGAATATTGAAGAATAGAAAAAAATGAATAATGGAGTAGCAAGTAATCGGGGGTGGTCCATAAAGGGTAGTTTGGACAAAAATATTCTGTGGTGAATTATCTTCGAAGGCGCACTTTATGTGTATTTAATATGTAATTGATGAAAATGACATAAATTTCCTATTTTTAATTTGCCGCAGATTTAATACAAGCCATAACTTTTATTCTATTACAACGTACTAAGAGGTTGACCCTATCAAAAGTTGTCTAAAGCTAATTAATATTATTAATTTCATAAATAACGACTTTAATTACACCATCTTTCTTCAATTTGACTAATGCTTTAGGAGTTCATCGTTTAAGTTAGAATTTTTTTTTATTATTATTTTTTTTGGCTTTGTTTGTTTGTTTTTGTAATTTGTGATAATCCTGTTGTTGAAGTTTTTGATTGGTCAATTTTAAAATTTGAATTGTGTGTTTGACAATAAGAGTAAATTTTGTTCAAGCCTATGAATTAGTTCCTCCGTCTATCCGAAAGAGGGCATTTTATCATTGTGCACGTTGATTAAGAAGTATTATTATTTAATGTGTAGTGGGTAGTTGTATTAATGAGAGTGTGTACCCCATATTTTAATTGTATTAGTGGGTGTGTGTGGGTCCCTTATGTGTAAAAAAAGGAAATGACTCTCTTTGGGACGGACAACCAAAATGAAAAAAAAAGACACTCTTTCGAGAGGACGGAGGGAATATATATACTAATAATTTTTTAAAATTGACAAATAGTTCACCGTAAAAATAGGAGTTAATGAAAAAAAAACCTATTTATTTCTATTAAAAATTATTCTTCACTTTTAAAAAAATTGCAAGAAGACTCGTGTTTTAAATATTATTACAAAGCGCACCAATTTTTCAAAAAAAACTCACCTTTTAGAATTATATTACACATTAAGTTTGTTTCGCAATAATGTATAAATGTGAGGTTCTTTTTTACTCATTCCATCCAGTAGTAAGAGACCATTTTACTTTTTTTCACGTGAATTAAGAGATTTATTATTATTTAATGTGTAATAGGTAGTCGTATTACACTATAAAAAAATATTTTTTAGCAATCGAATTTAGCAACTGAATTCAATCAGTTGCTAATTAGCATTGGATTAGCAACAAAAATGATTTTTTTTGTTTTAGCAACGGAATATCAATGGATTTATTCTCTATTTTAACAACAGAATTCAATCCGTTGGTAATTACCAACGGATTACCAAGGGAATCATTATATAAATTAACAACGGATTACCAACGGAATTATTTACCAACGGAATTGATTTTTAGTTGCTAAAATTTTACCAACCACCACTTTACCAACGGAATTTTACCAACGAATTTCGTTGCTAATTCGTTGGTAAGTCAATTTAACAATGGAATTAAGATTTTTAGCAGCGGAATATTCCGTTGCTAAAAAATACTAGTTTTTTGTAGTGTTAGTGGTGTGTGGGCCCCATATTTTAATTATATTAGTGAATATGTGGGTCCGATATGTGTAAAAAAAATTGAACTCTATGGGACAGACGCTCAAAATGAAAAAAAATGATTCTTTAAAGTTGATGAAGAGAGTGTAATTTTTCAAAAGTGAAAATTTATTTACAATAAGAGTAAAATTCGTGTTTTTTCTTGCAAATAACCCTTTAATTATTGTGTGCTCAATACGAAAACTATACACCATTCGTCTCATACTTATCTTCACACTTTACATTTATGTTTGTCCCATACTTGTATTCAACACTCAAAAAATAAAACATCATATAACTAATGTCCTCAAAAGTTTATCTTAATTTCAAAAATATCATTTTCACCTTAAACATATTATATACTTTTTATTTTTATTTATTACCAAAATAATAGTATCATAATACCCTTAAAAAAATTAATAAAATTAGTAAAAAAACAAATTTTTACACAAGGGAGTATTTTTTTGTGTAAAAGCTCTAAAAAAATTCCTTTTAAAGATATATATCTTCGTGATGAAGCTATGCACATGATGGCGAAATGGATGATAATTACAAGATTAATAAGCATGCAATTTGTAAGAAAAAGACGAAAGTGGTAGAAGTAATTAATGTTGAGAAGAAACAAAAACTTGTCCTGATTTTGAGGATTTGGAGGAGTTCCAAAAAATTGACCCAATCAATTTGAGACAAAAATACCATGATATCAACTTCACGTGAACTCACGTGGAACCATTGCTCCACTATACCCCTATCAACATTACTTTCTTTGTAATTATTCTCTCGGTTTTTTTTCCCTTTTTCACATCATATTTAATTTTTTTAATTATTATATCGTCCCTATCGGATAAAATAAAGTTAGAAATTAGAATACAACAAGTTCTTTTTGCATGAAATAGATTTATGTATAATCTAATTTTTGTTGTAGGTGTACATAATTATTTCCATATATATATATATATAAATATTATTCCTACAATATATATAACAAAAAATTTAACTAAATGTTAGAAGGATTATAATTATCGTAGATATAATAAGAGTAAATGTTCTCAAGAAGTAATACTTTTCATGTATAAAATGTAATTTCATGGAACTTGAGTTATAGGTAATTAATGTGAAAATTAATAATATTTTTTTTAAACATGATTCGAATGTCAATTTGATATTTTCTTTAATTAAAATTAAAATTTTATTAAAATATACCCTCAATTCCAATAAAAAAATCCGTTTCTTTTTTAGTGCACACCGCAACATAGACCTATTTCTCACTTAACCCATCAATCAATTGGATATTTATTGTAAAAAGAAATGAGGTTATTTCTAACTTTTTATTTTTAACAAACACTCATTTATCATGTGTTAAAGTAGGGAGATTTATAGAGAAAGTCATCAAATCAAATATTATAATTTAAAAAAGTTAAATGTATAGTTTCAATCTACTCCCTCCATTCGCGGGAAAGTATACATTTTGCTATTTTGGGCGTCCACACTAAAGGTATACATTTCTCTTTTTAAATACATGGGACCCTCACATATCATTAATACATTTAATATATTGATCTCACAAACCTCAGTAATACAAGTACCTATTGTCCATTAAATAATAATACTCCTTAATTCACGTGCAAAAAGCAAATGTATATGTTCCAGGCGGACGGAGGGAGTATTCAAAAATAGAGCAAGTCTATTTTAATGAAAACGTAGATAATATGAGGGAAATTATGTGTAATACAGGTCAAATAATTATTGCTCCATCACTCAATCCCATAAACAAATTCATACTTTTTATTTTTGTCGTCTCATTTACAGCCCAAATAAGGAAATACACACAAATCAATAACCTCACAATACACTTTAATTTCAAAATTTCACCACTTTACCACTCACATAACTTACTTTATAATTTATTTATTTATTACCTAAAAATGCCAAACTATCCCCAAAAAAAAGCAAAAAATATTTTTTTCTTAAACTCCGTATCTAGAATAACGATGAACTTCTCTTTGGGACGGAGGTAGTATTAATCATCGGTAATAGATAAAGTAAGACAAAGTATGCTTCTTGATTATTAAGTATGTCCTAGTAAATTATACATTCTAAAATCATATTTTAATAAAATTTTCATATTACTTTATAGTATAACATATTTTAGCAATAAGTAAGCATATTTTAACACGCCTTCACAATCCATCCTACATAAGTATCGCTTGACGGGAGACTTTTGTCTTCTATTAATATACTCTCCCATCCGTTTTAAACCATCTATTTTTTTTTTCGATTTTGGGCGTCCACCTCAAAAATTCTCATTTTTATATACACATAATGATATCCATACACATTCACAACTATAATTAAAATATACGTCATACACTCATTAATACAACTATTTACTGCATATTACATAATTATTAATCCACTTACCTTAATAACTTACAAAAAGTAAATAAGACATTTTTTTTTAATAAAGGACAGAGGAGATATCATTATTGTTGTTGTACAAATAGGATATAGATGATGAATTAATTTAAACGAAACCGTCAAAGTGATTTATAAAAGAATTGGGTGGGCAATGGTACTGCATGAATCCGACAGCGCCCGTCGTAGTTAAATTGGCATGCCTTCGCTTTTGCCTAATTATCTGCCGAAATTTCAGGAATTTTAAACCCCAAATTAATCTATCAAAAATAACTACGTTTAATTACATATTACGCCCTCATACATGATTAATTTATTAAATAATGGGTATACATACAACTAATAATAATACATATTAAATAATAATACTCTTAAATTTTAAAAAATATAAATAAGACTTTTTAAATTGGAAGGAGAAAGTATAATTTTTGAAGGTAGAAATATACTTTATACAATCGGTTGTTTGGTGTACATTTTCGGAAATGATTAATCCTTTTAAAGGTAGAGATATACTCTGTACAACTGGTTGTATTCGAAAATGATTATTTTTTAAAATATTAAATATTATTATTTATAATCTATAAAATTACTTTATGGTAAAAGTTCATATACAATAGTAATATTGTTTTTTCTAAAACAAAGTTTCCCTTGGATGTACCAAAGTGTGACACTTCATTGTATAAAGAGTAACCATAAATAAATATAAGAAAAAGGGTTTCCATACACTCAAATCGAGTTTAAATCAAAATCATTCTAAATAAATTTAATTTATTTAAATAGTCCTAAATAAATTAATTTCTTTAAAACAGTCTCATAACTTTTAAATTTTCATCAAAATAGTTATTTTTTACCTAAAAAAAAATTAACATTTCATTCATGGAATGAGATTGAATCGATGCTTTTACAAAGTAATGAAACGAAATTGATATAAAAGTAGTATTTTGTAATGAAGTCTAAACAAACTAAAAAATATGGAACGAAAATAAATTCCATAATTATTTTAGAACCTCCTCGAATAAGATAAAAAGATACTATCCATACACTAACTCTATTTCTTATGCTCACCTACCATCGTTCTCCACACTCCTAAAATGACAATAATAAATATTAGTATTTTTAAAATGCTATAAAACTACAAAAATAACGTAAAAGTTTACTAAGTCAAAATTTTAAATATGATTGAGGTCCATTATTCGTAGGTATATGGAGTATAAATAAAGAAAAGACGGAAAATGGAAAAATGTGTTAGTGATGTTAGTTAAATAATTAAGCTTAGGAGATATATATCGGTAAGTAGGAGTAGAGGATAGGGATGTCTAGTCTAGAGTGGGACCAAATTTTCGTGCATCATCTTGTTCGTCACCTTCCATAGATTTAGGGGCCAACCCATTCCAATTTCTATTTTTCATTTTTATTTTATTTTATTTTATAAGTTTCACCACCCACTTCAATTAAGCATTTCCTAATGGAACTCACAATATTAACCAACTACATTTTTTTTTAAAAATTATTTATTTATTTATTATTCAATAAAGTCTAATTTCCATTTTGGTATAATCATACATTTTACTGATTTCAATTCAATGTGAACAGAATAATACTAATAAATAAATTATTATATAGTGTAGTATAACATTCATAAATTTGCAAGTAATACCCCTTTGTCCATAAATAAGTAAATTAAGGAGTATGATTATTTTAAATAAAGTTGATAAATGTATTAGTGATAAAATAAATATCATATCAGTGAACGGAGAAATTAGTATTATTGATTAACCTTTTTCACAATAAACCCTCTACATAAATTTATTTTTTTTTTAAAAATCGTTAAAATAGTTTGTTTATATTCAAATAGTTAAGTAACTCTCAAATATGGTGGCATTCTAAATTTATGAATAAATTAATATGCATAATCCGTAGGTTTAGTTATTAATTAATTGGAGATTATGAATTATTAATTGATATGCATAATTCGTAGGTAAAACATGAGCGAGGAAAGAGAATGAATGGGAATGGGGCAGAGCACTTTTCCACCTAAATTGGATAAATAAATATTTTTATTTCATTTTATTATTACTTAATCATTTATTTAAATGACTTTGTGAGACACTCTCCCTCTCTCACAGACACACCTAATTATATTTAGTGGCCATTGAAAATTGCCTAATTATAAACAAAATTGCCTAGTTTAGTGTTGCCAAGCCGTGGTCGGTCAAATACTAATATTATCTATAATCTTACGTAGATTTGCATCACAAGTTAATTAATAGTGAGTTTCTATTTATTTAAGGGCAAAACTGTACAATTGTTTCTTTATTTTTAATTTTAATTTTAATTTAATGCTTTAATCCTTAAGATAAAAGACTTTAGAATTTAGAGTTATAATAATAATATCTTTTTCCATGCTTTTGTCCTTGGTAAAAGGGCCTGATTGTTTTGACAAATAACTAAAGGATATTATTGATTTACCCTTATTTGTTAATCACTATTCATTGAATTTTTGTGATGTATATATTAGAGTACATGTTTTCGTACAATTATTAAATTGGTGATGTTTTGGTGCAATAACTAGTAATGCTCACTAAATTAATCAAACGTTTGATTGTTGTTGTGCAACAATATTGATTAATCATAATTAATGGGGCTACCATTTTAATTTTTTTAACAATTGACTTTCGTGTTATGCCCCATTTTTGTTCAAAAAATTAAAAAATAATGATAAAAATGGGCATGCATGGTAACCGTAATGTCCACTAATTGGTTGATTAGGTTTTAATTACTTTTTAGAGCAAATGAGATAAGGGTAAGAGGGTCAACTATAAAGTGAGTTTTCTTATGAGGCAATAATTTGTGATCATATATATTTTAGGACCGATTATTGTGTTTAATATTATTTTCGATGTGGTTCATGATTCATGGTGGAGAAAACACGACATATATGCCCCTCATGGTGGGAGATGCCAATATTAATGATTAATAAGCAATATTATATTGAATTGATTTCAGACATAATTTTAAATTGATTTAATTACAATTAATATAAACCTGCATACTTATAATCATATTGAAGTGTATTCCACTGTTAGAAAACCTCACCACATAAATCACAAAGCGTGCCTAAGGTGGCTTATAGGGAGGGTTCACTCATAAGGAGACAAATTCATGCTAAAAACTTATAGAGAGGACTCACTCGCAAGAAGATCAAATCCATGCTAAAGGCAAAATTCGACAATCTACCATGCAGCTGTTAGTTTAGTTTGAAAGCTTTTCTACTCTCTCTTTCGCTCAAAGTCATTTAATTTGGTAAATTCTATTATTACTATTTCATCCCATCATAAGTTACACTATTTCTTCAAGTCAAATGCTATTGTAAGACCGTCTTATAGAAAATTAATTTAATAAACCTTAACCCTATTATGATTAACGAGATCCAAAACGTAAAGCGGAAGCATAGCTGATTCAACGAGTCCATTAAATGAAACTTGAACTCGGGATCAGTGGTTTTATGACCTTACTCAACTAAGTCTCCTTATTCCTTATGAGGACCATAGTAATCCCTCTTGATGGGGAGAAGGGAAGACCATGTGTGGCTTAGTATATTGGGAACCATAACCTGGTTGCCTTTATATACTACATAACTGGGCCACCCATTATCACCCAGTCATTTAGTTTTGGGTATCTACTCAATAAGCCCATATCATTTATTATTATAACACATGGACCTTTAACCTTAATTTGATCACTTAATTAAATCCATAAAATAATTGAACAATTAATATAATTGCATAATAATCTGGTTCATCTCATATACAAATATAGAACTATCGCGGCATTCACTACATTACAAATCGTGGTTAAACCCCGACAATCATCAATATCAATATACTCAATGACATAGATCAAATATGGTGAGTAGCATGGAAATTACATGTCAAATGTGATCAACATCATGTCTATTTCCAACTGGTCCAACTTTAAACTTTAGTGAGATCAATCCATAATGTAAAATATTACAAAATGAAAAATTACTTAAGTGAATTCACAATGAATTCAAAGCCATCAAACTTATTCTGCAGAAAACTGAATTACCAAATCAAAGTGCTTTAAAAATTTTAATGAGTAATAAATATAGACTCCCACTAAACTAATGTATTCTAAAATCATATAACACCTACATAAGTAGCTAGCTCATTAAATTACAGGGCATTGAATACATGATTGGCGAATCCGTATTTAGAGTCTATCATAATATGCTCTACCAAAATTTATCCATAAGAATACTTTCTTAAACAACCAAAAGTTCTATGTCAATATGTTTGACTTATAAGTACTCTTGTTGTTAATATTTTACTGCGAACTAACTATCACAATCAACTTTATGCGACAAAACTTCGCAACCTTTATTTTATAATTGGATGCCCCTTAGTGTGCTACTATTTCTATTGTCATGGTTAATGAGCTACAAGTGTTTGCTTAACACTTTTACTTATATAGCTTTCAAAACCAACAGAAGATGTAGCATGAAGTGGATCTTATACTATATTGGCATCCAACAAACTCAGAATCAGAATTCCTCATGATCTCTGACAAATTTGATCCCTGATGTGAAAGCATGTTATCATTAATTCTCTGTAAATACTTTATAAAGATCCATACTAGAGTTACTTAAATGTCTATTTAATACACCAACAACAGAAGCCAAATTAGGTCTTGTACAGACCTCATCATACAACAACTTCCAACAATCAAAACATATAGAATATTTTTACATTTCTTAAATCTTTTGGTTTAACTTTAGGGCACCTTATTGAGACTGCACTTGTCTCCTTTAGTTTAACTTAAACATTCTCCCACTGAATCACATAATCATCTATACTTGTCTCAAAATCAAATTAGACAATTACCTCATGATGATACTTGTGATTCCAATATGGAAAAACTTACTTGAACGTATAGATGGATTTCTTTTTAGTTCTTAAACTGTTGAAATTATATCATCAATATTACTATCAGATATTTATCTTTACATCTATCTAATATATGATTCAAGATCAAAATGTGCTACTAATGTCACAATTATCTTAAAACAATGCATTCCTTCCCTTTTGAGTATAATCCTTTATCAAGATGCAAACCTAATCATCTTGTATTGATTTATACTCATACTTATAGCATTAACCCACTTCGAGTATTTGGACCTTACATGACTTGATGAACATTGTTTGAATGTTGTACCATTAATTCTATAGTGTCCTCATTATTTAAGAGAAAAACTACATATCATCCGAATTGTCTTTCTCCCAACTCTAGTGATTTTCTTATTGACATTGATTATTGAGGTTGTTGAATTTTGTAATTTCTTAAATATTATTGACGTTGTCTCATAGATATTCTGAATTTCCATATTCTTAAAAGGCACAAGTGGGGGTCTAATAGACTCCTCTTCAAAGACAATGTCCCTAATATTATTCTTCTCCCCAAATCAACATCCTCATGGAATACCGTATTACCCGTCTCAAATATGATCCGATTAATTGGATCATAAACTTTTATCTTTTTCATAATCAATAAAATAGCTAATAACTATTTGTGTCCAATTTTTCTTTAGTATATCCCAATGATCTAGCCTTAGTTGGACATCACCATGTAAAACTCAAAGAGTTCTCACAACTACTTTAATTAAAACTTTATTGAGACCATAAGCTGCAATCTTAAGTATTTCTCCTATTAGTAACCATATGTTGTAGGGTACTATTTTTGTCTTTTAACTACACCACAATACCATTCATGCTAAATAATCTTAATGTGTTGTATTATAAAATAATTCCACAAACCTTTAGGAGTAAACAAAAGGTTGCACTTTAGTTGTCTTCAGCAGCTTTCTTAATGGGTTTTCTTGTATTGCCCTTATACTTTATTGAGACTAAGCTTGCTAGAAACCTGATAGTCTCATCTTTATTGTTGAAATTTACTCATTATGTATGAATATGTTGTTGATATAGGCAAGACTTAATTAGCCGACTTCTTAATTATTCAGAGAATTAATCCAAAATGATTATCATGCTTGCACTAAACTTTATAATCTTTCAAATTTTAAATAATTTAGAATCATCTCGAGGAATCGAGCACAAAATTAGCATCAAGTCCAATGACAATAATACTAACTTTAAATGATGTTCTCACGCAGTGGTCAAATACTGACAATAAAAACTGTCAAGCAATAGCCTTCATTTGGGCCAACTTATTGCTCACATGCCAAACTAAATTATTGTTACGTATTTACCACTGCAGGTGCTTATGTATTTCGGTCCAGATATTAATCTACCTTTGGGCCGATCAATACCCGCATGAAGATACACTTGCAACATACATGTTATAAAATAAATTATGACAAGTGATACAAGTTGGGGACCCATCACAAGACACCTTGTGCAACATTAACCTCGTCTATGGACAAAAATTAACTGCAAAGGTAATCTTGATGTAATAATCAAGTACTGATAATAAGTTCTGTCAAACAAAAGTCTATCTATGGACCGACTGATGTTCACATGAACAATTAAAATTATTATCACAAACTTATTATCACATGTGCGTTATTATTCTGCCAAACTGTGCCAACCTATGGGCCGAACACAGAACGCATAAATAATCCACTCATCTATGTAATTTCAATAAAGTCGCAATCCACACACAGAAGCTGCTATGGCAACATGAGGCTTTGATTGACTAGATTGAAAAATTACTACACCAATTAAACAAATATTGAAAATATTATGTTTAATTGAACGACATTTAAAATGTCTCCCCAAATTTAATTTAATTAAATTCCACAAACTAAATGAGAATTTTTTATGATTCACACGTTCAAAATTAATGAAATATTTCTTTAACTTAATTAGATATTCCGAATCCTAATTTAATAAAAATTAAATTAGACAAATATCCTTAATTAAACTGTCACGTACACGACTCAAATAATAATTATGTTTAATGGCCACAACTTAAATATTCCGAAATTATCAATATATTGGGTTAATCAAATAATTAAAAAAATGGAACCAAAGGTGCATACTATCCAAATTATTTATCTCAGAATAAACTAGTCCACATATGGTAAAATTAACATGATTCCAAATTCGACAAAATCCCATTGATATTACTATAGTGGTGAATTTCACCTAATTTCATTCATGATGTCACATGGATTTTGAGATCAATTTATTTCAAAACATAATGTTATGAACGGTAATTATTAAAATTTCATGATCAAGTAGAACCTTAACACTCCATTAAACAATAAAGGAGACAACTTTATTTGGCCTTTACAATTTCATACATATCTCCATATGTATAAGCTACAATCTACATACCCTCCAATTATCACAGTGGTCAAAGTTTCAACAAATGATCACAAATATGAAAATTAATTCAATTACCCAATTATCGATGCACGATTCCCAACATATAAAATTAGTGGAATTAATCTAAGTTAAAAGAAAATTCATTCCACCATTAGCATCACTTTATAATAATAAAGGTAATTTTAAAACAAAAACATAATATCAAATCAATAATAAAATAATAATCTGAATCAAACACAATGAGCAAATCCACTCGCAGCTTGTAATTTATTGAATTGATATAACATTCACATTCAATTTTTTTTTTATTAATGGAGAAACTAAATCAATCAATAAGAATTATATGAAAATCATTATACGTTATGGGATGTCCAACACTGAATGGGAAATTAATTCTTTCAAGCTGATCTTAATCGGAATGAGATTTCACCATCATAACCAACTAAGCAAAAATAATGCGCCAACATAAATAACATGTACATCACTTAATTGAACACCTTAAATTAATTAGGTGTCAGAATTAATTCCAATTTTTTCTCTCAAAATAATGCATTTACTTCGATTCACTAATCAAACTTAATGATTAAAAATAATTGAAATCCAAAATATGAATCCCACTTATAAACAATATTCGCAGTTATGGCTAACCCACTTAATTCATTAAAAAAATTAATGAAAAAAAAAAAGACAAGCATTTTACTTTGCACCAAAAATTGAATTCCTCAGTCTTGATATTGTTAGAGGCACGTAGTAATCATTGATGTGCCTAAATACTAATACCAACAGACAAAATATTACACAAATAAAAAATAGATTAAAGACCATTTTATAAATATATGATCTAAGGCAATCGAACACATGTACCAATGATGCGTAAACCAATGTAGAAAAGGGTGTTACTTCTCAATAACAAACTCACAATCTACAGTCACCGAAAGAATCGATCATACAGTGAGTCCATTGATATACGCATTAACATTATTAGATCCGATTACTAAGAATTAAAATACCAATAATTAAAATTGAAACTTATTTTAATGTCCCATAAATCATTTTAATTTCGGATCTAAATACTTTCACATAATGATCAAATACAATTCTTTCAGATCTCAGATAATAATAGATAGGGTGGTTCTAATTAATTTAATAAACTTTAACCCTATTATGATTAACGAGATCTAAAACGTAAAGCGGAAGTAGCTGATTCAAAGAGTCCTTTAAGCGAAACTTGAAATCAGGATCAGTGGTTTTATGGTCTTCCTCAATTAAACCTCCATACTCCTTATTCCTTATGAGACCATAGTAATCCCTCCTGATGGGGAGAAGGGAAGACATGTGTGACTTAGTATATTGGGACCATAACCTGATTGCCTTTATATACTACATAACTGGGCCACCCATTATCAACCAGTCATTTAGTATTGTGTATCTACTCAATAAGCCCATATAATTTATTATTATAGCTCATGGACCTTTAATTTTAATTGGATCACTTATTTAAATCCATAAAATAATTGAATAACTAATATAATTGCATAATAATATATTACCCACAAACTATATTGGAAACTAAGAATTTCCAACACCTCTTTCAGTAAGATTAAAATGTTCAAAATCTTGAGATAGGAGGAATGAGTTTTACGTAACAAATTTAAAGTGATAATATTTTAAGTTTTTAATTTTTTATAAGGTGATTGAAACGATATTACTCACAAGATTTAATTCCAAACACTTGGGTGAAATGGTTAACATGTAGAATTTCCATGAGAGACTTACTTACAAGAAGAATAGAAGAATTTTATGAAATGGATAAAAAATTAATAATATTTTAAAATGATTAATGAAAAATGATAGTAGTATAGTGAATTACTTCATTTCATGAACATTTTTTAAGATGAATAAAAATTAATTATAATTTTAATAAAAAGTAATAATATCTTTAATTAAAGTGCTATATAATTTAAAAAAAAAACATACAAAGAGTCTCACGCAAGTTTCCCTTTTATTTTATTAAGAAATCCATCTTTCGTATCCGATTTGATATTTTAAATCTTAAACAATCTTATTAAATTAAATACAATATATTATTGAGTACATATGCATGTGCTTACTTCTTCTTACATTCAACATCTACAAAATAAAACAATGGATTTATTACAACAACAAAATATTCTTTTTATCCAATCGAATCCACTTACTTACAATATTTCTTTCTCTCTCTCTCATACACAACAATACTCCCCTTGCTAAAAATCTCATTTGCTTTTGGCACATGAATTAAAAAGTATTATTATTTAATTTGTAGTCGGTAGTTGTATTAGTGGATGTGTGGACCCCATATTTTAATTGTATTAGTGGGTGTGGATAGGCTCCATGTGTCCAAAAAAGGAAATAAGATCCTTTGGGTGGGACAACCAAAATGGTAAAATGAGATTCTTACCTAGAGACGAATGGAGTATTTGTTTTCAAGAATAAACATGTACTCCCTCTGTCTTATTTCAGATAACACACTTTCTATTTTGGGTTGTCCAACAAAAGTTTGCACATTCCTAAAAAAGTAAAAAGTCAAGCACAATCACCCTTCTTCATACAATTTATTTACAAAAATATCACCCCTACCTAACACATCTAACATACTTTATCATTTATTTATTACCAAAAAATATTATAATGCTCAGAAAGTTATCACCTTCTTAATTTTTGTGCGATTGCAAACTTTCCGGTGACAGGAGGGAATATGTTTCTACAAATGAAAAGTAATTAAAACAGAGGAAAATGAGGGCGCCGAAACGATGTCGTCAGTATATCCTTAATTTGACAGCTGCTCACTATAACCACCACCTTGTCTTCGGGATGGCGCAAGATAGCCAGCCAGCTATATCATATCACCAAATTTTCCCCATCCATCCATCTTAATTAATTTGAAGGTTAATTACGCTTTCACCAACACGTATGCAATTGCGTGGAACCGTAAAACGTGTCACTCTAAGGCTTCGCCACGTTTCTCTCGAGACAAGCTGGTTTATTGCATAGAATTAGGGTTTCGTTAGATGGGTCTTGCCCTTTCAGATTCTAGGCGGTCATTCAAGATCCTCCTACGTACCTTCATTATGGAACACATCACTTTTATTTTTTTATTATTTTTCTCATTTTTATTCTAAGGACCATAAGCTTGCTACTCAAATTTTGTATGATTTATTATTTACTTATTTAAATAAAATAATCTTCAAATGTTAGTTGTTTTCTAGGAGCACCTGGAATGCTCTATTCTTATTATTTAAATATAAATATAAATATAAATATAAATACGAGTACTTTATTTTTATTTTTTTTCTCTGATATGTATGACTTATGCTGACATATATATATATTGAATAAACGCATATGTTTGTTCAAGTCATATTGCCGACGTGGGTACTTATATGCCCCTAGAATACTCAGGATGCAAATGCAACGTGTGCTTATAAACGACACTATGCTCTAATAATACACCATTATTTATGTGTGTTACGGGTATTAAAATACACCAACTCCCGATAATCCTATGGAGTTTCTTTCACACGTGGAATAAGAAAAAATAATTTAATATTCTTATAAATAAATAAATAAAATATAAAGTATTTTATTATGTATTTTATGTAAATAATATATTTTTAAATTAATGTAATGAGAGAAGAGTTATCAATTTGGTGTTTCTAGAGAAATATAATAGACATTATATGAATTAATGAGCATACAAGTTACAACGGTATCCATGTCGATGATAAAACAAAGCAGAAAATATTGCTTATCGATGTCATTTATACCCAAAATCATTTATCAACCGCAAGAGTAAAATGATGATTAGATAATAGCGATGTGATTATTTTGAGAGGAAAAACAAAAAAATAAAAATAAATAAAATTTATAATTAAATGAAAAGAAATTAGGGGAAAAGAAAACGTTGCGAGTATGCATGTCTAAAAATTTGGGGACAAAGGTCGGAAAAGCAAATAATTTATTCTTTTTGACTATTCGTCGCATAAAACGGAAAATATGGTCAAAAACAGAGATTGAGCGGAATTAATAAGTGTGAAAAATACCACTCAAGAAAACATATAAATAAATAAAAAGTGTGAAAAACGAAATTCAGTCAAACTTTGTTATGGCCATGTGCTTTTGCAGATTTTACCTAACTCATGAATTTGGCCCAACCTAAAATTCAGCACTGACTTAACAAGGCAATAATAAAAAGATGGGGATCAAAACAATTTATCATCATCTTATATCCACCAACGCTCTGTGTTTATCCTCTATTCTTGAGATTAATGCAATGAATAAAAATTCTCCCTCCCATTAACATTGACACATTTAAATTATATTATTATAAAGAAATATGTAAATTTCTTTGAAAAGGGGATGTTTTCATCCAATTTTGGATGATTTTTTTACGATTTTGCTATGCCAAGAAAATATTTTTTGGCGGAACATTTATATATGTATATTAAGGATTTTAATGGAAAAGGAAAGCATTAAACGTGTGGGATGATATGTTAATTAGAAAAACAAGACAATTAAACAAGACAATTAATAGTGAGAACGCACTATTACCCGTTGTAAATCATATTATTATAACACATTAAAATAAAAAAACATACTTTAACAACCAATGAATATACATATATAACAATCATATATTAATATATCTCACGGAAGACTTTGTCTTAATAGTGATGATACACGACTAAAAGTTTTGTTAGTTAAAAATATAAGACAATCATGAATCACGCATGTTTATGTGTAGGATATTCACACATATTGATTAAGCCTAAATAAGGAATAATATGTGAATATGAATCAACAACACAAGACCACAAGGCGAAGAATAACAGAACCTACCACATGAAGAACATAAATGCAGCATTAGCAAACCCTATCTTTTTTAATAACAAAGAAAGCGACAACCCCATTTGTTTTATCAGAAACCACATGACATACCAGGATTATTGCATACACCAATCATATCATGTACACAAAGCAACAATATAAACCTGATATGCTGAAACCACAACTTAATGATCAAAGACAACCCCATGTTCAAATGCACACAAATACACATGCAATCTTGACTAATACCACGAGACATGATGAGATATTGAGACATACCAGATATTTGAAGGAGCTCATGCTGTTGTCTGGATTCAACACTGTGATCCACAGCACACAATTATGTATACCAATCACCAAACAAGAATCAAGAACCAGGCTAAAGTAGAGTTGATCTACTCAAGGGACCACGACAACGACATGATACGATAACAACAAACCCAACGGTCCTGGGAACATCTCATGGTTCACTACATAGTCCATCACACTTTACTGAAACAACAAAATGCAGCATCTTTTGACAAACTATGACATCAACCTCAACAGAACCTGAGTTTTGATATTTGGTAGAAAAAGCGACGAGCGTTAATAAACTTTATAACTGACTGGAACTACCGACAAAGCTGCTCAACTGCTGAAACTATTTGTGCAGGTTGAACCACTGTCCATTCCTCCAGTACCCCAGCATATGGAGTTGGCACATCTTGTGACGATAAACACACTATTGGAGCATCCAAATAATCATGGAAATTTTCATTTATCGATGCGGTTAAGCTAGCACCAATTCCACCTGTTCTCATGCACTCTTCCACAATGACCACTCGATGAGTCTTCTTGACAGAATTGCCAATGGTGTAGAGATCAAATGGCTTCAAAGATCTGATATCGATGACTTCCGGATCATATCCTTTGTTCACCAGAGTCTTTGCAGCCTGCATAACATGGTACCTCATTCTAGAATATGTTAGGATGGTGACATGCTCACCAGGCCTAACCATCTCGGCTTCTTCAAGATTCAATACATACTCTTCATCAGGAATCCTCTCTTTTAGATTGTAGAGTAAAACATGCTCAAAGAGGATCACAGGATTATCACTTCTGATAGCAGCTTTCATCAACCCTTTAGCATTGTAAGGTGTAGAGCAAGCCACCATTTGAATCCCTGGAATTGACTGGAAGTACGACTCGAGGCGCTGTGAGTGCTCTGCTCCAAGCTGTCGACCAACTCCACCAGGTCCTCGGATGACTATGGGTATTTTAAATTGACCACCAGATGTGTAGTGTAGCATGCCACAGTTGTTAGATATCTGATTGAAGGCCAGAAGAAGAAACCCCATGTTCATACCCTCAACGATGGGCCGTAGTCCAGTCATTGCAGCCCCAATGGCCATGCCAGTAAAGGAGTTTTCAGCAATGGGTGTGTCAAGAACCCTGAGATCACCGTACTTAGTAGCCAAGCCCTTGGTCACCTTGTATGAACCTCCGTAGTGGCCAACATCTTCACCCATCACACAAACACGTGGATCTCTGTCCATCTCTTCCTCCAGTCCTTCACGCAGTGCTTCAAAAAGCAAAAGCTCATGCCTGAGAGAATGTTGAGGTTAATAAAAAACTCATTATTTGAATGAATAAAATATCTGCGTGATAAAAATCAAAATCTTCAATTGATTAAGATATCACATATCAGATAATCAATCTATGAGAATAACAATGCACTTAATCCTTGCAGATAATCAAGTTAATTGGAGACTTGTCACCAGAACTCACGGTTAAAGTCCAGTACTTGCGTATGTGATTGTAGTTTATTTTACAAGCACACTGCAAATGATCCCTTGTTCAGCCACTTATTCAGCCAGAGGCCATAAAAGTCATTAATGCATATCTGAAAGCAGAATTTATTCAGCCAGAGGCTGTACTGGCTGCTTTAGTACTTTACAACAGCTGAATTTGCTGACAGACCAACAACAGAAGAAAAAAAAATACTCAAGATATTAGAAAGTAATGGAACTGTGGAAGAATGCCAAACATGACACATTATCATTTTCGTGAAGTCCCATATATTACTGGGCAACAAAGTTTCTATGCAGCATTTTGCTCTCAACTTAAAGTTCTTTTAACACATACAACACTCATGAGGCAACAAAACGCTTGGTTCATAATGAATTCAATTGCTAATTTTAGCATGAGTCAACCATACAAGTATAGTATTTATGATACATGTGCTTTCTTTTGTCCGCGTAAAAAAAAAAAAAAAAAAACCAAAACCACTTCCCATAAAGGATTCATAACTAGATTCCTCTTCTTTCTACCAGTCAGCCCCTAAGGTGAGTAATTAATTCCCTAACCTAGACCATTCAGTTACAAAGTTGTCAAAATGTTAGGGGTCTTACTAATGATATGTGAGCATATATTAAGTTTTTAACAAACCTAAAATATCAGGAGAAAAACAGTAATTCCTCTAGTTCAGGTTATCCACCTCATACAACTGAACAAGGGGCCAGAAAGACTGATGAAGAGAAACAGTACAATTGTAGGTTAAGGTCAGAGGATTCCCATTCTGAGATCAGTTACATAGCTCACGCATGTGCGCAACTGCTTTGCCTAGGTGAAGGGAACCATCAAAGGAGTACTTCTATGACTCTATGAATATGATAAATAAAGCAAAATGAAAGCAGTTCATCTTAAAAAGACTGAATAAGATTAACCACTAAAATAGTAGAATTAGGCAGAAAAACTAGAAGACATAAAAGATCTGCTAATAACATTATCCAGAATATTATGTTCAAGTGTATTTTAGTACATTTAGATGGAGTGCGTTCATCAATTATTTCATACAGAACAAGAAATTGTTGCAGCTTGTGTGGTACGATAAATTTGGTGGAGTGAATAAGTTCAAATGATTTAGATCAATTGTCGTTATGGGGAATACAAATGCCACTTCAGTGCTCATTAAAGTATTTAAGTTTATGATAAATGGCTTCCAAAGTTTTGAATGAGATTTTCAGTAATGAGAATTACCCGGACCTGGATGCAGCTGCTACATTCTCTTGCTTTGTCTACAGCCACAAGAGAACATAGAAAATTAAGTGAGAAAAACTAGTAACTCATGAAAATTAGTTGGAACAACCATGCACAGCATAGAATTACTATTATCTTTGCACTGAAGAGAATGTACAATGACAGGTAAACTTACTGCAACTGCATTGATAGATAACTTTTGGCCCCTGCTATTGTGAAGGTTTAGTCCCGATATCAAACTGCCACCACAGTGAATAACACGAAAGGTGCCGTCCCTCTCTGGAACATAGAGAGATGAAACGGAAGAGTAAACAGCGAATTTAGTATCTTCAAGTATACAAAAGGGAACCATGGCAATCCATTCGCAATTAGCGCACATGTATCTTGACAAGTAAGACGGTACCAACTAGGGCAGAAATTGAAAAATAGGAAAGTGAAAGCCAAATTATGTCAAATTCGTCTCCGAAAACTTCAAGCAAAAGTAAATTAACTGAATCACGAAGTAAGAACACAGAGGAAAGCAACAAGTATCTCAGAACTGCACATACAAAGGAAACTGGGGAAGAAACAGTACACTATATCTGATTTTAAGAAAAGAAACCAACTAAACTCAGATTTAGAGAAATTCAATCCAACATCACAAAACCTGGTAGCGATCTGCGAGCAGAGAACAGCGAATTCTTGTAATTAACCGAAGAAGGAGAAGTTGAAGCGCCAACTCCTTGAATAACCGCAGCAGCCATTCAGAAACAATTTCACAATTCCAACAGGCAACAAGCGTCGAAGACGAAAAACTCCTCCTGCTGCAACAACGAATACAATGTTCAGCCGAAACTCTGAAAATTATATAATCACAATTCAGAAGGAAGCGAATTTCACTCTTTTCCACTTCAATTTAGTTAATGGCGGAAAGAGCAATTGGAGCTGAAGTAAGAATAGTATGAGGTTGAGAGCAGAGCCACATGTTCCCAGACTTCCAGTTTGTAGTTTTGCGCTTCAAACATGTCGCCTGATCTTCTACATGCGGTCATATACTTAATTATTGACAGCCTTTTGAAATTCGACGCGTGGCAAAAACAAGGGTAACATAGTCATTACGTATTACTTTTCAAAGAGGAGTAAGGAAATCTTCTGGGCCAAGCCTGATATCGGCCCAAAGAGATATAACAAGTAGCTGGCCCAATACAAATTATTTTGAAATGCCTTATTTTTAGATTTTGGGCCAAATGGCCCAATATAAGTGGAAAATTGAAACCAGTTGTAAAATCGTGGTTGTTAGAAAATGGAGTTGCTCTATCTTCTCTGCTCCATCCTATCAACAACCGTCACATCCTTATTCCTGTCTCTCCTCCTTCCCTTCCGCTACCTACTCCGCCGCGTCTTCACTCCACGCGCCACTTTAAATCGTCAGGAACATGTCGCACTCTACCAAGGCACCGTTTGGCACGAGCGTCGCCGTCCTGTCCACCATTCATTCTCCTACTCCGTCCGGTATGCTTTAATTGACCTAGATAATGCTCCCCGCGCTCCGCCCAATCATCTCTCCGCCAACGATGCTCGTAGTATTTCAAAGACCAATGGACCGGTGTATTTATCTTGCATCCCCTTAGCTTCGTTTAAATTATAGCTGAGAGGAATTGTATGTTAAACATGTTATCATTGATCTGAATTGGCACTCCCCACCCATACATTGTCCTGAGTTACTGTGATAATTCCAGGCACTTTGAATCCCTTATCTTTTAACAGAAAAACTAGCTCATGAACTGAAGTTTTGTGTTTATTAATTACTAAGGAGATTCGAAATCAATTTGTAATTTTGGCATGTGAGCAATGGTATACTTCTTCAGTTGTAAATTGATTTACTTAGTAGCTCAATAGGCCTGTAGTATGGTAGAAACATGCGTGCGAATTGATCTGATTTATAGTCCTTATGATTGATTGTTTATGATATGATGTGTTTGTGAAGTTCAGATTGGGCATTAAGGAACAACATTTTTCATATTTAAGTGAATAAGCAATGTAGTTTGTGCTAGCATTTCCAGATGAAGAGACTGATATTTAAATTGGATTACCAGTTTTCTTTTGACAATACCTCCGAGCGTGGGATATGAACAAAATCCATTGAGTTTGTATTATTGCTATGAGGTTGAAGGCTCAAACCGAACTTTGAGTAAATGCATTGCTGAGGTGCGTTTGTAACATTCTCGATTCAGTGTGTATTTTTCATCACTTGGAAATAGATGGAAGGCCTGCTAATGGCACTGATTATCTGGCATATTCTCATTTTGTGGTGGAAATTTGGTATCTTATTTCTTGATCTCATTATAGCTACTTGTTGTCATCAATTTGACCTTACTTCAGGTTACCAATACACCTTGGGGTGAAAGAGTTACGTTTTTATTCAACCCAAACTCAGATTTAGTCGCAAAACCTCTTCATGTCAGCCCATTCATGGTTAGTCACCATTAAACTTAATTCGTGTTTTTCCATATAGCATGGATTGCAGTTTTAGTTTCAATGTTTTTTAAAAGAAAATATATATCTTCTCTTTATTATTACTACATGTTACTGATAACCACAGGATATGCTGGGGAACTGGAGCTTGAAAACGAATGAACCTAATGATAATTTGCGTGTTGTAATTTCGGTACAGCACCCCAAACTTGGTAACTACTTCACTGCCTCATTGACAGCCAAAAGAGTTGCCTCTTCAACATCAGAGGACCATTCAAGGTTCTTTTGGTTGATGCCCCATAAAGTCGCATTGTGGATATATTGGCATGTAAGTACTAAATGCAGCTTATATCATATATGAATGCTTCAATTCTGTGATAGCAATACAATTTTGGTGCTAATTCACTCTATAAATGGGATCAGAACCCCCGTATGCTGCATGTGTTAAAGTATATTACATTAAAGAAGACTGCTTACATTTCATAAATCGGTGTTTCTGGTTCTGTAATCTGAATGATACATAGTTCTTCTTGTCTCAGAATCCCTCTTGACTAACTTAAAGAATAAAAAGAACTGCAGTGTATTTAAGCTACTGGTAATTGGGTTTGAAAAATGTCTCTAAATTTGGTGTTGTAGGCTCTCAAACTTTGGTGGAAGAATGTTTCGTTTATTCAACACCCAAGATATCATGATCCAATGTATAGAGAAAGTGCTTTGATACGCAATGAGAATATCCAACTCTGTCCGTCCTTCGTCAAGAAGGAAGCTCAAAACCTACAAATTAAAGGACCGTATGATTCGACAGCAAAAATTTCTAACAATCGATGCATCATGTGGAGTGATGCTCCGTGGCCCTGGTGCTGAATCATAGTTGTTAATTTTAATCATGTAAACCTGCATCGAGCATCTATAAGATTGCATATTGCATCTCTTTGCAATATAAGCACATAATTGTCATCATACACACTCAATGTTGTGATTATTTCTTCATTTTTAGTTGTTGTGGAAAGATAATATTTAAGATATTACACCATATCTTGTTTGTAATATCGATTGTTAATATATGTTTGATCAAATAGGCGTACATAAATAAATAACTATTACAAAATTAAGTATATCATGTATTATATATTTGATTAAAAGTGATAATTATTTTTAAAAAAAAAATTCATTGTGAGACGGTGATAATTATTTAAAAACATAAAAATAATTTCATTGTGAGACAGTGAGACACATGTACTTTGAAATTTGAATTAGGTAAGAAGAAAAGAGATTGTGATTTCTAGATGCGTGGAGCAACGAACAAATTAAAACCAGTGGTAGATGGCTTTTGTGGCACACAAATTAATAAAAATGTCAAAATATTAATTCAACAAGATTAAGGTTCAAAATCAACTCATTCAACTCATCTCTACTTTTTAGGCCATAGCCATTGTAAATTAGTTCACGTAATCCCTCACATTATTGATTGCTAATTATCGAATCATTAAATCGTCTAAACTAAACTTGCTCTAAACAATATTATTCATTTCTAATTCAATAAATCACGATATTAATTATTAGTTGACCCAACAATGTCTTTTCATTGCTTTCAACGTACATTAATGTTAGTGACCACAGAAATTTAATCTCAAATATATATTGTAAATAGTCTACTTTGATTTCATTTTGTATAGTATAGTAGTACGCCCCCACCTAAAGATCATTCATGCATCCCCTTCATGATAATTTATCCCTACGATAATTAATTAAAGATTTAAACGAAAATCTTTCTTTCTCTCTTAATAAAAAAATAAATAAATAAATAAAATTCCACTTGGGTTGGTTGATTAATACTACTATTTAATAAGAGAATCCAATTGATTGAAGAAGTCGACATACCCAATTGTTAATAGAGTATTTATCATGTGACAAAATACAATTTTCTTAATTTATGTTGAGTGGGTGTAAACTGTAAGTACGTAGATGCCAATAGTTTTTCTCTATTTTTATATTTTTCGTAAATTAAACGTGTATTGGTCCGACAGCACCTTTACAGACCGTTCATATTCCACCAATCTTATTTCCATGGTGTATATTAATCTAATCTTCATTCATATAATTATTACTCCATTTAATTTCATATATATATATAGTGTTTGCATACTGTCAACTTTTGTGTTTGCTCATTTGTGTATGCATAAATATCTTTTACTCAGTTATATATATATAAGGAGTAATTAAATTACAGAAATTGTGAAAAAGGTTTAAATAATAAGTTGATTTTGAGAAATGCAATTATAATCTAAACATAAATCTTAAAATTATGAAACTATAATAATGATAATATAATAGTTGAATGCGCAAAATAGTAGTTAAGTCAGAAAATTAAATGAATACAACTATTTAAATTTACACATTTATATATTTATATATATATATATATATATATATATAGTTACGAAAAAAATGGTACAAAGTAATAAATAAATAAAAATATATGGATAATTAGTATTATTAGGCTAATTATTTGGTGATTTCAGTTGCACGGTGCTCCCATTTTTAGAAATATGAGTATACTTATAAATAAAACACATGCATTAATGAATAAAAATGTATACACTTTGTTAGTGAATTTTATATTAATTTTTTTAATGAAAAACTGAATATAAAAAAATTATACAATTATTAAAAAAAATATATAACGTTATTGAATAAAATTTTATACATATACATGTACATCCGTCCGTATGCACATAAAGATAAAGCTTCTTTGCTTGATAAGCCCTTTTTTCCTATTCTGAAAATGATACTATTAATATTTTAATTAATGGAATAGTCGTTAAGAAGTAAGCTATTAATTAATTATTAATTAAATTAAATTGATATGAAAATTCAAAAACCAGCCCAAGAGCAAGAGTAGTACTGGATTTCTGATTAAGTACAGCTAAGTGTGGTCGGTAAACACACTTCATCATATCCGTAATTTGATTATTGTGTTTCTTTATTACTTACTCATTACAAGAATGACAAAGACACCTAAGCTTATCTCAATTTCATTAATTATAGTTGTATTAGTAATATTGTGTGGTGAATCTGGTGATCATACATATTGCCTATTTTACAAGAAAGAATAAGATATTTTTGAAATTATAATCCAAAATGATATAATGAATATTCTTTGAGATGGATATAAATACTAACTTACATCGAGCAAACCAATCCACTTAATTTATTTGAAATATTAAGACTATTAATTAGTATTCCAAGGATTAATATCAGGATAAATAAATTAATAAATAGAGGACCTCAAAAATATAATACTGTAAGATTTTTAAAATAAATACTGAATATTAAATGTGTTATTAAAGGACATCAAATTAAAGAGTCATTGCACTTGCCGATGTACTTAGAATTTGTTACAATAAGTTTTAATTTAATTTCCAATATTAAATTAAATTAAATAATTAAATTTTTTAAAAATAACTATCCATTACACTCCATAATTCATCACGATAATCGAAGTCTGCAATATTCATTTGAAATAGTAATAATAGTATTTCGCTTGGACTAATGGTAGAGTGGTTTATTCTAACAATATTGTTAAATTTTCGATAACATAGTCAGCAAGCACCAGCACGAGACGATATTTATAGATATAGAATAACTCACATAATAAAGTTATATTAAAAAATTAATACTCTCTCAATCACATTTTAACTTTTACATTTAATTTGTACGAGTATATTAAAAAATATAATATTTTAATGTTTAATAAGTAATTGTATTAATATGCGAATTCTATAAAAATATATTAATTATTTTATATGATTTGCAATAACAAAAATGAAAATATAAACATTGAAATAAAATGACTAAATTGAAAATATATATTATGTAAAAATGAAATGAGATGAAAAATCGAAAAAGTACACTCAATCTTTTTTTATTAAAATTTTAATCATCACTTCATGAAAATAATAATAATAACTAATTTTTAATAATTTAATTGTTTAGTTTTGATTAGGGTGTGGACTATCCAACATAGATACCTACATTATGTCCTACATAATTAAAATTTTAAAACACTAATTTTCGAATTCGGTATCGATTATGGTACCGGAGCTTTAATATAGATTATTGATATCATGTCCGACACATAGTCATAACATTGAATATCAGATTTAGTGTCAATCATGATGTTGGAGTCCCGACATAAAATACTGACACCAATATATCTGACACTATCATCATAGCATTAAATATTTGATTCGGTATCAATCATGATGTTGGAGTCCGACAACATACTAACATTTTTTTAATGTAAAAATAAAATGAAATTCTAAATCTAAATTTTTGGTGACAATATATATTTTTTTAATTTGAAAATTGGTTATATTTTGACACTATTAATAATTAATTATCACGAAACCAATCAATAAAAATGTAGAATTTTCAATAACCACTCTTAATAGCTCGAGAGCCTATTTTTTATTTATTTATTATTTTTAAAAGGAAAAGGAAATAATAAAAAATCATTAAATTAATCTAAGTAAAAATTTGTTGGAGTATGATTAGAGGAATTACTTATTTGCAAGGGAAAGATCGAGATGGCTGGCCAGGTAGGGGTCCCCTCCCCATCGGCTCCTCCTGCAAGATAAATAATTAACCACGAGATTATACATATATAAATATGATTAGATGAAAATAAATTAAATAACTAATAATGATGTACTAGTATATAATCAATATACATTATGATGATCAATTACAGCTACCAATAATATAATGGATGCCTTAATTAATTCTTTATACATTTACACGTAGGACGTTAATTAAAGAGCAAGATAAGAGCATGTATATTGTAGTTCAATGAGATAAATTTCACGTTTTTTTCATTAAATATCAATTTTTACTAAAAATAATAATATCATTTTTTTATTATTGAGTGAGGTTTGCGTGTGTTTGGGCACACCGTGCGCCTTTAGAATTTAGTATTATGGGTAATGATATATTATTTTGTTTTAAAGAGTGTACGTACAATTTAATTAACAAGGGTATACTATTTTGTTCTAAAGGGTAATATTTTTTATTAATATTTTTATTTATTTAAAAAAAAAAATAAATAGTACACATTATTAAATGGTATACATTTAATACAAATTTCTAAAAGCACACATGTGTCCGTGCACCGTGCACAAGTTTTTGCCTTTATTATTTACTCATATTTCAAACTTAGTAGCAAATTCCACATAAATTTTGCCTTCATTAAAAGAGAACGTTGGAAAAGAGAGACTTTTCCGTGAATCTGATTCACAGTATACTCTTATTTTACAAAATTATTTTTTAAGTATGTAACAATTACATTTTAGAAATATAAAAAATTAAAGAATAATCAATAAATTAAGTGTGAGCCTAATTTAGACAAATATTTGTCTAATTTTATAATAACGCGTTTAAGATTATTTATCATTACATTGTAGGAAGAAATTACTCAAGACTTATTTCCTTTCCGTCTTTTACGCTAACATGCCTACGAAGTTTCCTCATTTAATGCATTAATTGAATATATATGAATTAAAATGATTGTACTTAATATTCCTAATTTTAACGAATTAAAATTTAATTAATGAAGATACTAATTATATGTGAGATGTAGAAAAGAAAAAAATAAACAAATATTACAGATCAAAGACAATGAATATATCTTGAGAAAATGAATGGGTCACTGACCTTTCTTGCAATTTGAATGATTGAAGAGAAAATCACGTGATATAATAGTTAAATAAAAGTATTGGTGTCACACATAAAATATTGTCGTCTTATAATTTGATGAGATCGGTTTAAATTATTAAAAAATACTTATGATATTAAGTATAAAGAAAACATTATGACTTATTAAATTTATTAGTGATATAAAAAGAAAACATTGTGTGTATTTATGATTTACTCCCTCCGTCCCCCAAAATATTTCACATTTTCTTTTTTCATCCGTCCCTCAAATTATTTTACACTTTATTTTTACTAAATTTGGTAAAAAATACATTATAACAATACTCACTTTTTGCACACATCTCAATATAATACTTACTTTTTCACATCCCCCAACAACTTTACACACATCCCATCAACTTTACACACCTTTTTCATTAAATCAACTAAAATATATATTATCTTTCTTACTTTATACATAAAAATACAAATTTTCTTAAATTTCGCACACCAACAGGGGCGTATCTATTAAGGGGCAGCACTGGGCTCAAGCTCAGTGCTGCCCACCTAGAGCCCATTATTTGTTAGGTATGTATATTTTATTTTCATTTAAAGTCAGTCCAAACATGATATTAGCCCACCCAAAAAAGACTTTTAATAAACATTTCATTCATGTGAGTCCAAGGCCCAAGCCTAGCCCTCTTCACAATGATTTAAATAATTAGCCCAATTTACAATAATTTAATTAATTAATTAATTGCACCAAATCCTTGAAATGAATGACAAGTTAGTAACGGAGAAAAAAAAAGTTTTACTCTCTTCCTTAAATAAATAATTATATATATATATATATATATATATATATATATATATATATATATATATATATATATATATATATAATTTATTATTATTATTATTTATTTATCTTAAAATAAATTTAGCTCACCCCTTAATTGAATCCTGGATCCGCCCCTGGACACCAATACTTGAAATACTTGTTGGGAGGTAGGGAGTAATATTTATTTTTGGAGTGTGATTGTAAAATGAAAATAATGAATATTTGATGGGAATATTAGTAATGTGAGTGAATTACATTGTGTGTATTTATGACATAATATTTATTTTTGGGGTGTGATTGTAAAATGAAAATAATGAATACTCTTTCCATCCTGCATCAATGGTCTTTTTTTTTTCATTTTGATAGTCCCAGTTAAATAGTTCTCTTTTCTTTTTTATACACATGTCTCATACTCACCCACTAATACAATTAAAATATAAGGTTACACTTCCACTAATATAACTACTCACTACACATTAAATAATAATACTCCTTAATTCACGTAAAAACACAAAATGTATTCAATGCGAGACAGATAAAGTATTTGATGGGAAGATTAATAATGTGAAGGAATTAATTGGTGGGCGATAAAGGCACGTGTTGTAATAATGAATATGAGAGGAAGAGGGTGGGTTAATATAGGAGCGGCGGTTTGCGGCCCGTACAGCACATGCAACACGTGCGGAATTCTTAATTCTTTACATTTTTTCTGTTTGTTTCTCACTCGATCTTTATCTACGTCGACTTTTCTCATTTTGTTTATTATTATCTTTTCTTGGGAGTGTGCTTTTCGTGTTTGAATTTTATTTCCTACTATAAAACCACAATCTCCGTCTCTTCTCCCTTCAAAATTCCACCCAACCCATTTCATCTATTCTCTCTCTTCCTTAGAATATTCATTCACTCTCTCTCTCTCTCATACTAGAAAGCATGAAAAGAAACTGCAATTTGGAGCTTCAACTTGTCACACCTTCTGTCTTCTTCCATTCCTCTGATTACGGTGGCACATATATGTATGTCTCTTTCTCATGCATGTCTGATGATGTCTTAATCTTAATCCATGATCACTAATTTATATATGTTGTTTTCAATAGGTCGGATACGGATTCGGATACGCCGAACAAGAAACAGCCGATGACAATTTTCTACAACGGAATGGTGGCTTCTTGTGACGCCACTGAACTCCAGGTGCATATATTTATATATTTTTATTTATTTATTAATAAATATGAGTATCAAATAAATAATTTTGTTAATTTTAATTAATTGGAAAATGGTGCAGGCTAAAGCGATCATATCTGTAGCAAGTGGAGAAATGGAAAAGAAAATGGCGGATGATAAATGGAGGAGATTGCCAGTGTTCATCAATTCAGGCCCAAGCCCAACAACTACTGGGCTTTCTATGAAGAGATCGCTGCAGAGATTCTTGGAGAAAAGAAAATCTAGGGCCCAATCGCTTTCCCCTTATCCACGCCAGACTCCACCACGTGGCTATATTTGATTGCTTGCTAATTAACACTTTGATAACAGGTCAGAATATATATACTCCATATTGGATTGTATAAACCCTACTGAGACGTGTTATTTATTTTTGGTGTGAATCTTTCTATTTTATTTTTTGGACAACTGATATTTGACTATGGAAGAAAATTTTATGTTCTTGTCCGTTTTTAAACCCTTATTCCTCATATTTTTATTTATAAACTCATTCAATGTATAGTGATACATGAAATCAATGTAAATGAGTAATTGAGAACATAAAATTAAGGAATTTATTTTTAATTGATTTATTTAGTACAATTACATCTTCACTCCAACCATATATATGTGCTAACTTATGTAATTATTCAGTGATACATGAAATCAATGTAAATGCGTAATTGAGGACATAAAATAACGGAATTTATTTTTAATTGATTTATTTACTAGAATTAAATATTCACTCCCACCATGTATATGCTAACTTATGTAATTATTCAGTGATACATGAAATCAATGTAAATGCGTAATTGAGGACATAAAATTAAGGAATTTATTTTTAATTGATTTATTTATGTACTAGAATTTCATCTTCACTCCCTCCACCGTCAAAATGGGCTAGGCCCGTCGGGTCGAACCGTACCCGCCTATATAATTGGTGGGTTGGGCCGAGTATTTTTAGCCCGCAACCCGCCTAGGCCCGCCCGCCTATGCCCGCCAAATGCGCGGGTTGAGGCGGGTTTGGCCCGCCCCGCCTAATCCCGTCACATGTCAAACTCAAGAAAAATGCCTGAAGCTTATCTTTCGTGTATTATGCTTTAAAGTAGAAATGCCTAAACTTGATTTGAATTAAAGTAATACTAATATATATGATATTAGAAATACGAACTCAAGTGGTAAATATAAGTAGAGAGAATTTTCAAATATTTGGAATTTTTTTTTGTGAAGAGAGTGTTGGTAAGAATGCAGATTCTATAGGTATCATGTTTATGTTGATATTATAATATTTTGTACCATTATTTTGATAATATCATCCCTATTTAAAAAGAAAAAAAGAAAAAAAATTCGCGAGTTGGCCCGCCATAGCCCGCGATCCGCCTTTGAATGGGTTGGGCCGAACATTCCATTAGCTTATAACCTCACAAACATCTTAATTTTAAATTTACCATCGTCATCTAACACATGCATCTACTATATAATTTATTTATTACATAAAAAACAAAACTATTAAAAAATCAATAAAATTAATCAAAATATAATTTTCTTAAAATCTCTCTTATTTTTTGAAATATAATTATTGATGAACTGTTTATAAATTAATAGAGGGCGAGACATTATAAAAAAATGTACCCCACTTCTAAAAATTTCATACTATTAGTATTTAGTACTATCATAGTGAGCTATATTAGGATAACAAAAATTAATTCAAGACAATTTTAGTTAGCAATTAAATATGAATCAATTGTTTACTTGATACATGTCTTAAAAAGAATAATAATCCATTCTCCTTTTTTTAAATAAATAAATAAAAAATAATAGTAATAATCCCACATTGCAATTTGTTTCATTCTATATTTATATAGATCTCTAAAAATATTAACACTACAATATTTTAAAAAATAAAACATAGAATATTTATTAGAGTGAGCTTGCGTGCGGTCGGTGCACACCGTGCGCCTTTAGAATTTAGTATTATAGGTAACAATATATTATTTTGTTTTAAAGGGTATACACTTTAATTAATAAGGGTACATCATTTTGTTCTAAAGGGTATACACTTTTGATTAATATTTTTTATTTTTCTTCAAAAAATAAATGGTACATATTTATATACTAAAGAGTATACAATTTAACACAAAATTCTAAAGACATACGGAGTGTGCCTCATGCGTCAGGTGCACCCAAGTTTTTGCCTATTTATTATACTATTAACTCAAATATATATTATAGCTTTATTTATTTTCATATTAAATAAACCAAAAATATTCACACTTTATGTTACTTTATGAACGTAATTTTATTTATTATTATTATTTTTAAAATCCACATGCGAGCATATATATATATATAGAGAGAGAGAGAGAGGGGTGGGGATAATACTTTAGGAATAAAATTAAATTTACCAAATTAAAGGAAATTCATTTTAATCTTTTAAAAAGCGAAGTAGCTACAGTGAATAATTACATAAGTTAGCATATATAAATATATGAGTACAGATTCCGCGTAATTAATACGCGGATGAATTATTATAACCAATCAAAAAATATAATTAAAGGTGGTATTTAATTTATAGACATAAATGATTTAAAGATATACATAAATAATAATAAATAAATAAATAAATAAAAGTAGTATTCCTAACCAATCAAAAAAATATGATTAAAGGTGGTATTTAATTTAAAAATATACATGAATAACTCTAATTAGTATGCATGATTTTATGCGTATTAATCAAGTAAGAATAAAAATAAAAAATAAATTGTATTAGTATGCGTGATTTTATTTACTTTACTAATTTTTTTCAACTAATTCAATGTGATGTTGAGATACATTGTTTGTTTAAAAAATTTATAAGAAAATTAGTTGAATATATTTTTAATACGCGGATGAATTATTATAACCAATCAAAAATATAATTAAAGGTGATATTTAATTTATAGACATAAATGATTTAAAGATATACATAAATAATAATAATAATAATAAATAAATAAATAAATAAAAGTAGTATTCCTAACCAATCAAAAAATATGATTAAAGGTGGTATTTAATTTGAAAATATACATGAATAGCTCTAATTAGTATGCGTGATTTTATGTGTATTAATCAAGTAAGAATAAAAATAAAAAATAAATTGTATTAGTATGCGTGATTTTATTTACTTCACTCATTTTTTTCAACTGATTCGATGTGATGTTGAGATATATTGTTGGTTTAAAAAATTTATAAGAAAATTAGTTAAATATATTTTTATTGATTGACTTAATCATCTATTCCTAACAATTTTAAAAAATTTATAAGAAAATTAATTGAATATATTTTTATTGATTGACTCAGTTATCTATTCTTAACCAATCAAAAAATATAATTAAAGGTGGTATTTAATTTAAAGATATATATGAATAATAATAATAAATAGTAATAATAAGTTGGATATATTTTATTGATTATCTATTCATAACCAATAAAAAAATATGATTAAAAGTAGTATTTAATTCATAGATATATATATGATTTAAATATATACATGAATAATAATAATAACAATAATAATAATAAGAATAAATAAAGTAGAAAGATTATATATGTGATATTAAAACAAAAAATAAAAAATATATGACAATTAATCGCGTCGCGACACCTATACTTTTAAAAAGTTATTTATAGCAGCGTATTCGTAATCTTAAGACATCTATTGGAGAATTTTTTTAGATGATATGGCATAGTTAAAATTGTTGGTTGATGACATGTAATTTTGAGATTAATTTGATTATATTTAGTTTTCTTATTAAAATGACCTAATTTATATTGACATATCATATGCTCATTTTTTATTATGTCAATTCATTTCTTCCTAATTTATTTATTATAAATTGCTGATTTGAAGAGAATATTAATTGCATTTAATTTAATGCTAATCTTTTATTTATATATATATATATATATATATATATATATATATATATATATATATATATATATATATATATATATATATATATATGAGATAAAATTGCACCTTGATATTTCATTTTTCATCTCACACTCTCTTTGTATGCCACTATTCTCTTCTTTCCATTTTTTTTTCTTTTTTAAATATATATATATAGTGATATAATTCCTATCTGTATAATTTTCTATTTTATTCATTTTTTTTCCAAGACTTCATTGAAGATTCAAATGAGGGTTTGCATCTCAATCTCATCATAAGTTTGGATTTGGACTGTTTTGACATTTATGCTCTACATAATCCCAACATTTAATATTAATTCTCCTTATTTATTGCATCATTACGGTTTAGGATTCTACATGAGATTTCTACATAGCAAATAAAATCGAAACGTGATATATATATATATATATATATATATATATATACTTGGTCAAAATTTAAAGGACATCATAAGATGGAGTTTGTAATGATTTGGAGATTTACATTTTGGGTTAAAAATCATTATTTTAAGAGAAGACTTAATTTTAATTACTTTGATCAATTTGTTTATTGGGAGGATAATATCTTTGTGATCATTAATTAATTATATTTATTGAAAGATTATCATATTTATAAAAAGATTGTTCAATAGACATTAATTTAATTAGAATTTAGGGGCTTCTCTAATTAGATTTGAAGTTGAAAAATTATAGATGAAAATGTGATAATTATGATTAAGGTACTATTGAGAGGGGTGGCTATTCACACACCCGAAAATACTAAACATACCTCATATACTAGATGTATCCCATTAAATATTAGAAAAGATAAAAATTTTACTAAATATACCCCATTCTTTTACCATTTTACCCTTTTATATTATCAAATAAAATACGCTTATTCTCATTACTTCCTCCGTCCTGGATATTTTTACCCATTTGTACGGGCATGGATATTAAGACGTTTTATTTTTTTAATATATAATGTAAGAAAAAGAAGGAATAAATTAGTAATTTTAAAAGAAAATGTAAATAAAGTTATTGGAAATGATGAATAAAATGTAAAAAAGTAATTAAAGTTGTTGGGATTGTAAAAAGTAAGTAATAAAATATTATGTATTTTTACCATAAATGAAATGTGTAAAAATACGTGGGACATCCCAAAATGAAAAGTGGGTAAAAATACGTTGGACGGAGGGAGTATTAATCTTTCTTTACCAAAATTTTTATTTGAACTCAATACTGCTCGTATATGTGATTTACTCTCATCAAATCATCTAATGATGATGATTTCGAACGATTAATTAAATTATTTAGAACATGTATTATGCTAATCTTATTTAACCGCCAATACACTGACTTAGGTACAGTCGAAAAATGGATCGAGAAATGGATTTCGAGGAAGCGGATTCAGAATATAAATCCTCTTCTTTTTTTGCTTCGCTTTTTACTACCTCCTCACCTTCTGTTGCTTACCATCTATTAATCCAGCATCAACATTAAAAAATGTTGATTGAAACTCATATGGTGGTGGTTTTAAATCAAATCTAAGATGTTTTAGAAATAATTTTTCTAATTTTTTTTATTCAAATCAATTCAGAAATCATATTATTTTAAGCGTGAAGCAGAGCATGATTTTGTTTTGTTCTTTAGTTAGATGGTGAAAATATATTTCATGTTTGTTGTGGATTTACTTTTTTATTTATTCTTTGAATTTTTTTTTTGAATTTCTCACAATAAAAAATGAAAGTAGTGGAAGTGTGGAATTGATAATCTATAAAATAATTTTGATAAATTTTAAACAAAAGGGTCGTAGTTCATGGATAATAAAGCTCTTATAGAGAAAAAGAAATGGGTGTTCTCCCCCACAGTTTACGCAATTTCAATCCATCCTTAATACATATGTTCGATTTGTTTGAGCGAACATTTGGTATATTAATATTAATTATGTTATACAAATTTAATAATAAATAATTATAATAAGGGTGTATAAGTCTTATTACAATAAGATATTTTAATTTAAATTTTTAAAGGGGTATGTTTAGTATTTTGGGGGGTGTAAATAGCCGTACCCAATCTAATAAGAAAAAAATCCTAATAAAAGAGACTGGTGATAAAATTAGATCTATAATTAGAAATATTCATTTGATTATAAAATTTGATCATAGAGAAATTGAATATTTTGAAGAGAAAGTCGTTTTGAACACACTATTTGATTATACATAAAATAATATTATAGGCAGATTGTGACTATATTTTGTTATTAGTCACGTATAAGTAGAGAGAGTAATTGAGTTCTTATACTATTTGTAAGTTTAGGCCGACACAAATTAGCAACTCAATTATTTTTATTTTTTTATAATATAATTAGAGGTTTTGAACTTTTGAATTATATATTGGTGTATCGATAATATTTCAGCATTATGTAATGGAACAAGATTTATAATGAGAAGCTCAGTATATACATAATTGATACATACATAATTTTTATTATATTTAAATAAGAAATCATGGTGAATATGCATTTTATTTTTAAGATATTCATATAGAAGTTTTATAAATCCTTACGAATTCAAATTAATTTTATATTGTAATAATTACATTAACAATTTTTTTATTAAGAAAAATAATTATCCCGTGCATCGCACGGGTACTATACTAGTTAGTATATATAAGATGGTGGAGGTAGAGCTGTCAAAACGGGCCAGCGGGGCGAGGCGGGTCAAAATTCGCCTCAACCCGTGCATTTGGCAGGCTTAGGCGGGTGGGCCTAGGAGGGTTGCGGGCTAGATGTTTTTAATTGTGAAGTGTCACATTTATTGTGGGGCGGACAAAAATGAAAAGTGCAACTTTTTTTATGAGAAAAATTCATATAACTTATAATTTCATGGCACAACATGAGAAATTTCAAATTTTGAAGTGTGATCATAATACTAGTTCTTGGCACAACTTATAATTTATATGAGAAAGTGCAATTTTTTTTATGAGAAAAATTCATATAACTTATAATTTCATGGCACAACATGAGAAATTTCAAATTTTGAAGTGTGATCATAATACTAGTTCTTGAACAATATATATGAGATCATTTTCATATCACAATTAGAAACAAATTTTGGATTATTTGATATGAGATCAGTTTCAACCGATATATGAGATTATTTTCAATTGATCAACAAATTGGGTTAGACTTTTTTAATCCACCACACAAGGAGTCCCTTAATCAAAATATTGTTCCCACGTTAGGGTAGGATTTGATCTTAATTATTGTGCAAATGTTTCCTTGTTTGACCAGTTGAGTTGTCCATGCGGATTTTTTTTAATATATTTTGGGACAACATTAACATTTTCATTATCCATAATAATTACAAAATAAATAAATAAATAAAAAGAAAATAAAGTCATTACTAAATGAAAATAAAAACACATTACTCGATGAGGAAAACCATGGTATAGGTTGATGTCATATGATACATGTTTGGTTTGTCATGATACATGTCGACGCTAAAAAACAAAAACACACAAAAGAAAAATATAAGGAAAAAAATAATAATAAAGAAGAAGAAGATCGAATTACACATACGAGATACGTTTCAGAATTAGCACTGTGTATTTTTATTTTTATTCAGTTATATATTTGATTTTAGTAGATTTTATGTATGAGCTGAATTTGGAATTCAGTATTAGCATAGAACTTTAATTTGATGAATGTATAAATCACGATTTTGATGAATTTAAAATAAATTAGTACTTATAAGTTATAACAGCTCATTTTGCATCAAAAAAGAAGAAAATAAATTTTAAAAAATAAATTATCATATCAAATGCGTTCAACTATTGTGTGATAAAAATTGAAAAAAACAAGTTTTTATCTTTTCGAATGCATATATAGAAAGTACAATAAAACTAATGTAAAAATTAATAAGTAAAAAAAAATTTAAAAATTAAAAAAAAAAACAAGGGTTAAAACTTGGTTCATAATCCATGATCAACCGAACTGTAAAAACTTGGATCCATGGAATGAAAACCACAATCACTCCACTCTTTTTTCAAAATATTTAAACTATTGAGTGATATTCATGTGTATATTAATTTTAAAATACATCAAGTATATACTTCCTCCGTCCCACAATTGTTTGCACCCCATTTTATGCACAAATATTAAGAAAGTGATAACTTTTGGGTATTAGTATTAAGGTATTTTTTGTAATAAATAAATGATAAATTATGTTAGGTGTGTTTAGGGCTGGGGAAAAATACCGAAATTTTGGTATACCGCCCTTATCATAACGAAAATGTAAGCAATTAAAATTCACGGTCCAATCAAATGGCGACACGTGGATTTTATTGATTAAATATCAATTTTAATTTATTATATTTTATTTTGGGGATTTAATAAATTAATTCCTAAAATAGATTAATAAATAATTGATAATTAATTTAATACCCAACAAATTAAGTAGGGTTTAAATTAAGTAAAGCTTGACCCCTAAGTTAAGTAAAGCATGGAATGTTCCAGAATTAGGTCAAATTAAGCAATGACCAATCAAGCTGTGATATATTTGGAACGGCCCAAGCCCGCATAACCAGGCCAAATCTGTCATAGACCAATCAGATTGCAAGTTATTTATGGGGCATGTTCATTCCTTCACCTATATAAGGAGTCCTCCTTCATTCACTACAGGGACACATTCAAAGACTTGAAGACAAACGCTCTGAAGAGATCAAGAACACGAGCAGCGCTCCCTTGAGATCTTCAAGCATCTTCAAGTCAAGAACGTCAAGCGATTCGGGATTAAGGTGCGGAGCCCCCCAAATCAAGCGTTCTTCATATACTAAGTTCTTCGGTGTTCTTCGCGCCAAGAACAACATACGACCTGGGATTAATGTGCTAAGCCCCCCAGATCGAGTGTTCTTAGGATCAAGTACGTTTAATCCAAACAAAGGCTCGACGCCTCTGGATTAACGTTATAAGGTCCCAAATCCGAGTTCGGACAAGCTTCAACTGAAGATCCGACTCAAAACACACAGTCAACGCGGTCAACGCAGTCAAAGTCAAAGTCAAGCCAAATTGGTTCGAGAGAAGAATCAGAGGATTGATAGAGATTGTTTCCTTAATCATCAAGTTTAATCCATCTGGATTATCATTGTAATTCTTCTGTATTTATTTCATCATAAATACAAAAATTCATTGTTACAGAAAAATACCGATTTTACCGAAATTTTAGGTATGCCGAAATTTTTGGTAAGGTATGATACCGTATTGAAAATTTTGGTATGATAAAGGTATATAAATAATCAATACCGCGGTATTTTGGTATATGCCGAAATACCGTAAAATATTCAATTTTTTGAGTTATATGATACGATATTACCATATTAGATGATACATACAATTATAATTATTATTTATGTATTATAATTTTTAATTAAATTATATATATACACTATTTTATTAAAGATTAAATCTAAAATCCTACTGTATATTTCTTCATAATTATAAATTATTGATAAAGATCATTGACTTACATGATATTAGTACTTATTTTTTAATTAAGTAATTCTATGTATATGAATATATTTTTGTGTAGATCTCTTAGGTACTATTTATTTAATGACAAACACTTTGTAAAACGGGTTTAGATATATTAATTATGTAAACTCGGTTACTGTTTAGTACATAAAAAATTACTCTTTAGCATATGAATTGTTACTTTTTAAATTAAAAAATTACTCTTCAAATTCTTGTAAATCTCGATGTATGGATTACTTTAAGTACATGAAAAATTACTTTTTAGAGATACGAATTATTACTCTATTGTGTAAAAATTATTACTCTTCAAAGAGTTATTTTTTACTATATATTAAAGAGTAATATTAAAAAATAAGGCTTACCTGTAAACCCGGTTTTCATGAGACTTACTCTTATTTAATTTGGTCGTTTGTAGATTGTCGTATATTTTTGAATTTGTTATTTATTAGAGTATGTTTTATAGCTATCTTTCACTTTTCTAGTACATGGTTTTTATAAGATTTATTGAATTTTAGATGTATAACGGTATAGCAAACTATGTAATAGGATGATATATATCGATATTTTAGGTATGGTATGACATACCGAAATATTGGTAAGCAGAAGGTATACTATTTTCTTATACCGAAATATTGGTATACCGAACTAAGGTATACCGAAAGTTTAGGTAAGGTAACGATATGATTTTTTAAATACCGAAAATTTCGGTACGGTATATGGTATGACCAAAAATCTTCGGTATGCCATACCGCCCACCCCTAGGTGTGTTAGGTATGGGTGATTTTTTTATATAAATAAAGTGTATGAGGAAGGATGATTGTGTTTGACTTTTAACTTTTTTTAAGGAATGTGCAAACTCTTGTGGGGGGCAATCAAAATGGAAAGTGTGTCATCTGAAATAAGACTTCTATGTGAAACGATGCTTATATGAGACGGAGTGTAAAATGTGTTAAATTATACTAGTATTTATTATATAGATAAAATATATTTTTTTAATAGTTTAAGTATATTCTAAAATATGATTAATGATCTTTTCAAATAAAAAAAATGTATGACTAATGATGCATTAAAGTATGATTCTAGATGTTAAAGTATGATTCACTACAAATATATTTTTATTAATAGTAAACATATTTTATCTATATAATAAACATCCGTTTATTTGATTCACAATCCGTCTCGCATCTCCGTCCGCTTTCAAGGGTATCAATTTTTCATTTTGGACGTACACCCCCAAAGGTTTTATTTCCTTTTTTATCCACACACACTAATACAACTAAAAAATAGGATCCACACCTCCGTTAATACAACTAGCCACTACACATTAAATAACAATACTCCTTAATCTTCGTGCCCAAAAGCAAATTGCACCCTTGAATCCGGACTCCGCTAATACAACTAGCCACTACACATTAAATAACAATACTCCTTAATCTTCGTGCCCAAAAGCAAATTGCACCCTTGAATCCGGACGGAGGGAGTACTCATATACTCATCTCATTTCTTCGGGGTAATGGCATGCATATACTAGATACTTTTGGTTCCCAAAAGGAAATTTAATTATTGATTTGAGTTTGTGAGAGAATGTAATCAAAGAATCCATACACAATTCCAATGTCTATTCAATACATCCATTAAGTTACCATGCTTGTGTTTCTTGGATAATGAATTGGTGTTGCATATGAGCTTCCACCATGCATGGCTCCGAGGAACTTCACAGACGAGGCGCAACACGAGGAGCATCCCATGGTGTCGCGATATGGGCTCGGGTGATTTCATTAATGGAACGACAACCGAACGCCATGGTCAACTCAAGCTCATCAAGTAGCATGCGTAAAACTTTGCTCACGCCCGCCTCGCCACCTGCTGCTAATGCAAAAACTACAGGCCTTCCAATCTGTCATCAACAAACATCAAGTTGAGATTTTGAAGATGTTAAATTTATTTTACTTTTTACTACTTACAAATACAGCAGATGCTCCAAGAGCTAATGCTTTAAACACACCTGTTCCTCGCCTAACCCCACCATCAAGAAAAATAGGCACTCTACCCTCAGCAGCTTTCACTACCTGCAAACAATAAATAAAATTTGAAATAGAGAGTGTTTTATATTGGGAGAAAATGAGAAACTAGCAGGCAGCAACCTCTTCCAAAGCTGATATGGTTGCAGGGACATAATCGAGCTGTCGAGCCCCATGATTCGACACGATAATCCCTGCTGCCCCCGCTTGTATAGCCAAGCTTGCTAAATGACAAAAACCATGAAGAATTAGGGAATATACTCAGCTAAACAAGAGGATTGATTAAGTGGATTTGTTTTGGCGCCTACCATCTTCTGCAGTTAACACTCCTTTCAGTAGAATTGGCAATTTCGTGATGCTCCGAAGCCACTGCACATCCTGTGTGGAGAACCCTGGGATAAGTTTCTTCAACTTATAGCTCATATACTTGGTAGGTAATAAGCAGAATATAGCTCATATACCTTCCAGTTAAGTGACCGGTCGATTTGATCAGCAACGTATGTAGCAAGTCCAGAATCGTTCATCTGAGTTCATCCCAAAAATTTACTGACATTTAAACGGATGGTGATAAAATAGAATTGGAACTCATTCTTACAAGTAAATATAAATACTATTTATTTACCTTATCTATATTGCCAAGTTCCAAGCCTTTGAAGTTCTTTAATGTCAAGTTCGGAGGTAAGGCAAATCTGTTTCAACATAAATAAGCATAATTAATTGACCAGAAAAACACCAGCTGAAGCAAGGTAAAATACTAGACAGTGTCTGAAGTCTTTCCATAAAACGAAGACATTTGCAAATGACCTGTTCCTGATATCAGCTTCCCTTCGACCGAGTCTTGGAGTATCAACTGTAAGAGCAATTGCCTTGAAACCAGCTTTTTCAGCCCTTCTAACAAGCTGCTGGACCATGTTTCTATCTTTGTGAACCTAAATTAACACCAAATATCTTTAATTAGAAGATGTGTACAATCAAATATTTTTACATAAACAGCAGACCAAAGTTCCCCACTATCGGATATCAGTTCTGCCAAAGAAGAGAAACATAGTATCTGCAGATGTAAATGATCAATACTATGAAAAGTTATTAATAAGATGTATAAAAATCTTTGAACAGTTCTATGTCAGTCAAGTCGAATAATGATGAACTGACCAATCTTTGAACAATAAAAATGAACTAACTCACATAGAGCTGAAAGAATCGAGTTCCTGGTCCCATCGAGGCAACCCCTTCAACACTGCATGTGCCCCATGATGATAATGTCTACAATCAAAAGAACTTACATCAATTATTAGGTTTATAAAAAAGCTAGCTATCTTGTCAAAAAAAAAAATTCTACTTCTCAAGATTCAACCAAGTATGTAAATGTTAAACGAGCAGTAAAAGGCATAAAAATACAAACCATGATGGTGCCAGCAGCTGATGCAGCCCTAGCTGTGGCAAGCTCCCCTGTTATAAGGAGTATAAATTCCCATTTGAAAAAAGAAGTTAATAAAATCTCAACCAGCTGAAACAAGGTTGATAAAACAATCTATATATATAATCACCCGAAAACATCAATTAATTACATCGATGATCTAAGAAAACAGAAGGTGACAAAAGAACCATGTTTTAATAATTCAAGGTTCTTGTACATACTATTGGGATAGGGTTGTGTTTAAAAAGTTTCTATAGGCACGAGATCATTCATCATATGGGAACATCAACCTTAAAACTCAACCGTTTGGTCAATAAAATGCTAGCGCATGAACATCCTTGGGAGGCGCATATATCTCAGACGTGGATATTCCCAGCATCAATATATAAGAGAAAAGTAAGATAACTATGTGTACCTTCAGGATGAGCCATTTTCTGCATAGCTGTTGGAGCAACCATGATGGGCATAGAGACCTTGTGACCCAAAATAGTTGTGGTCATATCAATATTGCTAATGTCAATTAAAATACGAGGCCGAAACCTGTGTCAAGAATAGAGTATTAAGTTTATAGAAACAAGAACACGAGGAAGAGAATCTACCAAGGTTATACTTAGTTTGATACAAGATACAATCTTTGAAAAAGAAAAATATTGCTACAAATGAAGCCTTGTACTAGTTGTTTACCATAAAGCTATAAAGCTTAAAATTATGGAGATTTTTTTTCCCTCACAAAAAGATGAGGAAAATAAGCCATAGAACTAAATAAAACATAACTTCCTCATTGTGGTACTTCTTCTCATTGTTTTCTGTGAGCAATCAAACAAGCTGGAATTAGTTTTTCGTCAACATTGTTGATCACCTGTTCCCTAGCATTTTCTTTATTTCACCAGAAGTCTTGAGTGAATGGCCATGTTACCATAAAACATCTCATTTTAAAGAAAGTGAAGACAAATACTTGTTCTTCTTCCCAGTAAGATTGACAAATGTTTAAATGTGTATAGCATGATGCAATTGAAGAGAAGCATTACAGTATCCTAGAGAAAGCATTCCGATTTTCCTGGAGAGTCCACTGGTCCTCGGCACCAGACGCATAATAGTCATAAACCATCTTAGGTAATTTCTCCCTAGCAATGGCTTCAAACTCCATAACATTGGTAATGCTTTCCATTTTCTCCGAAGTCATTTCAGCTTGAAGAGCTCTGGATAATCATTACGAAACAATGATGGGAATATTGAATTTAAGTTAAAACACACACCTCCATTAAAGAATGAAATTATACAGAGTGATGAAAGGAATTACTGGAAGCAAACCCCAAGAATTTACAAGAAGAAAATTCTTATAAATATCGAAACTAGCCTCCAAAATTTGTAAATATCAGACAATACACGGAGGATTCAAGCATCATCAATTCAAGATATCAGAACCCCTCCACCAGAAAATTCATAAATATAAGCTCTTCCTAAGGAAAGTTACAAAATGAAAATTAAAACATGAGAGCAATTAGACTTCAATAATCTTTTAAATTACTAACAAGTTTCACAGAAACAAGAAGAACATAAAGAGGCTTATCAAATTTGATGACTAGAATTAGGAGAACGAAACCATTTTCATCTATGACTCCGTCAAAGGTGGCGGGCACTCCATTATCATTAATCACGTAAATCTTGAAAGCGTAAACTCATGACCCACGAATAGAATTAGTTCAGAGGAGAGTATAAATCACGCAATTACTGAAAATCTGTAGTTGGAAAAAAACCAACAGAGTTGAAAGATCAAATCAAGATTTAAGAAACGCAAATCAACGAAAACTAAAAAATCAAGAAAGATGATAGAACAAACCAGTGCCGAAATCACATTAAGAATCCAAGATTAAGAGACAGAGATGGAGAGTTTTGATAGCAGTGCCAGTGGAGGAATATTATACGATTTCTTGAAAAATAAAATATACAACAACTCCGTGCATCTGACTAATAGTGACTATGAACAATTTTTATATAATTTAAAAAAGGAAAAGAGGACAATGTTATAACGTCTCTGTTTTTTCCAAGAAATGATCGCAAATAAATGCAACGGAAATAAATAATGAGAACAGCTGTTAATGATTTTTCCATAAACCATATGTATTATAATTTAATTAATTAATTGACGTTAGTTATTGGTTTGAGAAACTTTATAATATTCCACATTAGTATTTCATATGTGTTCTCTTAGTTATATTATATGATGATAAGAATAAAAATAATGATACGTTGCAATTTAGTTGATCTGGGATTATTATAATTATAGTAATAATTATAATTGGTTCATTAAGTATGATATGAAGTCAAAATAAGCGAATGATCTGAGATTAATATTTGGGCCTCAGTAAGACCAAATATATTGGGTCTATATATAAACAAGGCCCAATAAACTTCTTAAGAAGTAAACAAATCAGAAAAAAGGAGAAATCCCAAAATAACAAAGAAAAGCACGCTTTGCAGCATGATGAGGGAGAAGTCGCATTTCTCTCTCTCTCTCTCTCTCTCTCTCCTCGGAGGGGTAGGGATAGGGTCAGAATAGAGAATCGGCGTTTGTACAGCTACAGTAACTAAATTGTACACCATACGACATTTTCTGTTGCGTTTCATAAAAGGACTGTCCAAACTCAACAAAGTAAAAATCTCTGATGGGACTAAACAAACACCCTTAAAAATCTCAGAAACTATTCATCAATTCATGTCTCGTAGTATTCAATCTCTTTGAATGCTTCTACTATTCACCATGTAAGAAAATCACTGTTTTCTTCTCCCACATACGAAATGATTCATTTAGACCTGTAAACTGCAAAAAAGAGACGACGACACATAAAAGCCAACGCACTGTTATCCATGTTTACACAAATCAGTGTTAGAACCCTCTTAATTCTGTACAACAACTTCACCCATCATTTCCCAATGCCCCTAATTCAACAACATTATCAACAACACTAGCCCTGGTAATAGGACAATATTCTCAACTGAATCACCGCCATTCGAACTTCTTTTATTACCGCCGTACAAATCCGGACCACCCTCCTCCGGCTTCTTTTCCGACAACGTTTTGTTTCTTGCGTTTGGATATATTCCCCTCCGGCAACTCGGGTTCTGCAGTAATCTTGAACTCGTATTGCCTGTTTCAAGTTCTTGATTACTGCACAAACCTCTGTTCCCTCGGATGTCAAGCCTGTCTCCCAGCCTGTTTATGAAATCTTGAGGGAATAACAGCTCTCCTGTAATAAAATTTTTGCTCAAATTTAAGGCGTCAAGATTTTGTAATGAGCCCAACTCTGGAGGAACTGTGCCGTTCAGATTGTTGTTGTCTAGAGATAATGCTGCTAGCTTTGTGAGATTTGCAAGTGGGGTTGGAATCGGGCCGGTTAGCCCGCAGCCCGAAAGGGTCAATACCCGGAGCTGGGTGAGGGACCCCACGAATGGAGGGATTCTTGAATACAATGGATTTCCCTCCATTATCAGATACTGTAATTGCTGCAGCTGTATGAAGCTTTCTGGGATTGGACCTGTGAGCGAGTTGTGACTTAAATCCAACAAGATTAACTTCCTTAATTCCCCCAACTCGGGTGGCAATGTTCCTTGGAGTTTGTTGGAACTCAGATCAATCTTTTCAAGAAACTGCATTCCACCAATTGATTCAGGGAGTGTTTCTTGCAAAGAGTTCCAGCTGACATCAAGAATGGACAGCTTTCCCAGGTTTCCAATTTGGACAGGAATCGAACCGGATAAACAGTTGTGGCTCAAATCAATCTGTTGCAGGTTGATGAGAGATCCAATTTCTTGAGGGATTTGACCTGTAAGGTTGTTTTGGGATAAGGACAGGATTTTGAGAGATGAGAGATGGGATATGGTGGAAGGGATTGGTCCGGAGAGGGTGGGGTTGGATTGGAGAGTCAAGTGTTCTAAAGATGAGAGAGATTGGAAGAGGGATTTGGACAAGAAGACTGGTGATTGTGTGAAACAGTTCATGAGAGAGAGAGTTTTGAGGAATGGAAGGTTTGTTAAAGAATCAGAGATTTTAGCAGAAGGTTTACAAGGTGGGATGACAACATCCTCTCCGACATGAATCTTGGTGACATGAAATATTGATGTCTCTTCAAGAAGCTCACACTCAACACCAGGCCATGGAGTGTCAGTGCAGGGGAGAGGGTGCATTTGGGCCCAAGTTGGGTCATCCAAAAGTGAACCCATCACCTCAAAAAGCCCAAAAAGCTCCCCCTCTTCCATCACCACCACCCCATTACCGCCACCGCCACTGTCCAATTCAGACACCCCCAAAACCATAAGAATACCAAGAACAAGAAGACACAAAGAACCCATGTATGATGTTGTGAAACAGAAAGGAAGTGAGGGTGGTGAAGAATATAACAAGAAATGGTATATGTAGATGTATGTATAGGCCTCCAGGGCATAGCTCTAATAGTAAAAGGAGAGGGTGGAAAGTCCTTCAAACTGAGCTTGGTTGCTGCAGGGTGGGGTTCAAATCCTGCCTTTGGCATGAATTTGGCCCCTTGCAAGCACAAGTTAAACAGTGAGCCCTCTCTATAAGTCACTTGAGGCACATCCTGCTATTTGTCTCTTCCATCAATTCTCAGGGCGGGGCCCGTAATGGTGGGGCACCATGTATGTATGTATAGAGGGGGGTGGGGGGTGGCAAATGGCATGCAGCTTTTTGGCAGTAATAAAGGTAGAGAGGGAGATTGGTTTGCCATATTAAGGATGTATGATGGTGATGGTATAGTGTGGCATGCAAAGAGCTGAGATGGTGGGAGGGAACAGAATTGCTATATTAGTAGAAAGAGGAGAGAGACTCTGTCTATAAAACAAGTGTGTTGTAATATGATGGGACGTCCCTCTGTCTCTGCTTCTCTTTCTCTTTCATACAGACATGCCTATCACCATGCATTTGCTTTAATAACTTCTTATTTTCCATCTTTTTTTTTTTTAATATATACAAATGAAAATTGGAATATGAAAATGAGAAGAAAAATTAATTGAGAGTATGTTACAATATTTCACACAAATCTTACAGTAGTGTATAATTATAAAGTGCATGTATTAATGTGTGGACATTATCAATAATTCAGAATGGAAGCATACATATGCCACTAATCTGATGTGTTTAAGTGGCAGTTAGGATTCTTACATAAAGTGATGCTCGATTGCTATAATACACCTGCATTAATTAATGATATTGATAATGATAATGCATCATATAATGTGTGGTCATTATCAATCTATGTTAAAAGTAATAGTATGAGTAATATAATTACATATAAAGGAATAAAATCTTTTTTCAAGAAATTTAAGAATTTAAAGATTGAAATACCAACTCCATTATTTTACTAAATGTAGTAACATTATCAATTCTTGTATCATTATTTTACATACAAAAGAATGGAACAACCATATTTGAGTACTCGTTTTCACATGGCATCATCAACACTGTTGGCCATTGCCGAATCACTAATCCCTCTCTTATTGTGGGGACCATTGCTCATATTCAAATTCTAGAATCCAATATTATTAAATATTAAATGTTCAAACATTTTTTTTGACAGAATTAGAAGTTCAAACTTAATTTTGAACCCATCACATGTATAAAATTGGTTTGTTCAACTTAGTATAATTAATTGTAGTAATTAATTACTCAGAGTTTGAATTTAAATATACATGCAAATTCTTATTTAACTTTATTTTCTTCTATATTCAGTAACCCATGTTTGTTCAATTATTCCGTAATATTTAAAGTTAAAAAAAAGTGAAGGATAATATAGCGGGCTTATTTCAACGGGCTTTTGCGAAGCCCGACTCAATTCAATAAGTCCAAATTTTAAATCGACTGACCCGTCCCATTTAAGCCACTTAAAAATGGGTGTGATGGGCTGTGGGCTGACCCGGCCCGTTTACCCATCACTAATTCATTCAATTTCTCAGGAAGCGATATTCAGGAAAGCAATTGAGTATAGTGTTTTTCGACTTCAAATTCTCAGGAATTCCGAGTTTCGACCTCAAATTCTCAGGAGTTTCGAGTTTCGACTCATCGTTGGAAACCGCACTGAAAATCAGTAAGAATTCATAATTAAAATTGTGCTTGGAGTTTTTTGGGTTCTGTACATTTTGATAGATAATTGTTGTATTGATCAAGTATGAGTTAAGGTTTCAACGTTGTCATGTTTCTTCAATTGGCTGTGCTCTGTTTAATTGTTGTCATTGGTGAGAGATTTGATTGATGAAGTGAACCAAGTAGTTGTTAAAGATGCACATATTGCAAACATGAATTTTCTCTCTTCCTCATCCTTGTTCTTCTGAAATATACTTGAGCCTTTTTCTCTCTCCCCGATTTATTTACTTAAAACTGATTCTGGAATTAGTAATTCATCAGTATCTTATCTTATTAATATTAGTTGGCATATCTGTGGTCTAGTTCTGTAATTGGCTAAAACTTTTAAGTGTAGCGTTTTATTTAAAAAAAGTACAGAGCAGATTAATGGATGTTCCTCTTCACTTTTCCCGGATAACCTATGTGCATATATCATGTTACTATTATTTGTTCCTCGTCTCTCCGTAAAAACCCTCCATTCCTGTTTCAAACAAGTGATTGCTGTCCAATGATTTCACCAATCTTGCCATTTCTTGAACCTACCCCAATTAATATATGTCAAAAGCTCCTTCGCCCACGGGTGTCCCCATGTGAACACAACTCTCCCCCTCTATATTCTATTTAAACTTATGTATTTCTAGGGGGTTTAAATTGCAAAGGATACCCGGGGCACAAGAGCCTCACTCTTAATATATATGTATATAGAGAGAGAGGTTGTGTAAATTAAGGGAGAGGAAATGTATGTATTAATGGTGGGAAACATCCCAAGATGGTAGCAGGAAAATCTGTAGTAAATATTATTGATTATTGTATGCAGGAAATTTGTAAGTGAATCGGGTGAAGCATCTAATCCTTTGGGGAGTAGTGATGATGAACAAGATGATGATATAATGGAAGATGAATAAAGATAAACCAAATGTATGATCCTTCAAGGATCCAAATGGATTGCTGCTCTGAATTTGCTTGGTGAATGATCTTCATTCTATTGAATTCATTATTTAACATCATGGATTTAAAAGAGCATCAAATATGTGGTTTTTAAGATTGAGTTTTTTCCACTGTTCTTGTACTAATCTCGGGGAAAAAAAAACGTGGGTCAACCATGCACGGCCTGCGAGTGACCCGACTCATAGGTGACCTGACGAGCGAGTGACCCAACCTGTAGATGACCCTGTAACAACAAAATTTGTATTTATTAAATAATAAACACAAAAGGAATTACAACGAAAATCCGATGTGGATTAAACTTGAAAATTGAAGTAGACAGCTTCTATTTATCCTCTGATTCCTCTCTTGAGTTGACTTTCTTGACTTTATCAACTTTCTGAGTCGGATCTTTGGATAAAGCTTGTCCGAGCTCGGGTTCAGGGCTTGAAGCTTGAAAAAGTTTATCCGGAGGCGTCGAGCCTTTGTTCGGATCGAACGTTGACTTGAAGATTTGCTGTGAAGAACGTCGTTCAATTTGGTAGAACACCGTTGACCCCACGATTTTTACTGGATGAAGAACGCCGGATCGGAGAGGTTTAGCACCTTGATCCTTGATCGGAGGCAGTTCTTGACTTGAAGTTACTTTGAAGCTGCTTGAAGACTGGCTTGAAGTCTTCGATTTGAAGCTTTGAAGATTTGAAGATCTGGAGCTTGAAGACTCGAAGATTTGAAGATCCTCGAAGGTCTTGAGCTTGAAGATTCGAAGATTTGAAGATCCTCGAAGGTCTTGAGCTTGAAGATTTGAAGATTTGAAGATCTGGAGCTTGAAGATTCGAAGATTTGAAGATCCTCGAAGGCCTTGAGCTTGAAGATTTGAAGATTTGAAGCTCCTCGAATGTTCTTGATTTCTTCAAGAGCGTCTTGTCTTCGGGTGCTTGAAAATGTCTCTGGAATGAGGACTGAAGGTCCTTATTTATAGGTAGAGAAAATAACCACTTGAGAGATATTTTCTCCTTCAAAAGATATGTTGGGCTTCCTCCTTTAATTAAGCCTGCTGGACTGGATACGGGCCTATTTAATTTAAATAAGCCTGCTGGATTTGATTTGGGCCTATTTAATTTAATTAGGCTTTTGACTTGGGCCTATTTAATTTAATTAGGCCTTCTGGATTAAACTTGCTGGATTTGTTGACTTAAATCAGGCCCACTTGCCTTGGATTAAACCCAATTAATTTAAATTGAGCCCACTTGGCTTGGATTAAACCCAATTAATTTAAATTGAGCCCATTTGGCTTGGATTTGACCAATTTAATTTAAATTGAGCCCATTTGGCTTGGATTTGGGTTCAAATAATTATATTAATTATTAATTATTTATTTACTTATTTTAGGAATTAATTTATTTAAATTCCTTAATAAATAAATATTTAATCAATATTTAATATATTTTCTTTGCATTTATATTTATTAGGCAATAAATTTTAATTGCCTACAAATGCCCCCTTGCATTTTGTTCACTGAAATATTTATTTGAAGTGAATAAATTGCAATTTTTTATTTCTTGATTCTTGTATCTTCTTTCACTTGGCCCTTTAATTTTCCAATTTGAGTTTACCACAACCTCTCTCATTTATTAATTTGGGCCCTATTTTCCTTTTGACTTGGGTCACCATGAGATTTCCTTCTCTTAGCCCATCTGAAGTATGCATGCAGCCTTTTTCAGAAGTGATAACTCTACCCCAATGTTGAAGATAAATCTGAATTTAATATGATGTCCTTCGCAAGATTTTATCTCAACTTTTTAAGGCAAATAACGCTTGGATTTTACAAGATGAACTCAAATCTCTCCACAATATATCAATTTGTAGGCAACGAGTTCATGCAATACATCAATTTGTAGGCAACAAGATAAACTCAAGTATCTCCACAATATTTATCAATATTTCACAAGATAAACTAAAATCTCTCCACAATATATCAACACATACGAAGATTCATAGAAGATTATCCACAAGAATTACAACAACTATATAAAGAGAGCTCCTGCCTTCAATTTTCCACATATCAGTTCACGGCTTTCTTTCTTTCTTTGCAGGCTCCTTCTTCCACCAAGGGCAACGAGTTCGAGCACGTTCGTCACAAGTAATGAATACTTAACTTAGCCTTACTGCTCTCCTTTCATTAGGCTTTTATTTTCTCTCTGCATATACATGTTTCTTTTTGTTTCTTTATTGCTGCATACATACTTGTTTCTTTTCCTGGTTCTATTATTTTTTTTTTTTTTGCACATACCTGTTTCTTTGCTTCTTGGTTGGCTCTTCCTTGAATCCCCAACAGTGATGCCCACAGTAGCGGTGCTGGCGAATATAGCGGTAGTCACAGACCCGCTTCGGTGATTGAGGCGGTAGTTACAGACCCGTCTTTCAAACCCGCGCCTGATGGTACCCTTAATTTGCAATCGTTCCCGTCGGTGAGGCTTTTGGTTGTTCGCGATTCCGGCAGCGGGACTCGATGTCGCGATGGAGGTCTAGGAACCTTTGGCAATATGCGGCGGTACAGCGGAGGCGGTGAGAAGAGGCTGGTGCTCGGCAGGTTTTCGGCGGTCTGCGATGGCTGAGCAACGGTTGGTGGCGCGACGGCAGTGTCGTGGCAGATCCGGTGGTGGCGACAGGCTCCGGTTCACGTGGTGGAGCGTTTGCGGAAGATCCGGGCGGCCTCGGTACTCGTCAGAAGCAGATCCGGCCGGAGTGGTTTCTTCCAGCGGCTTTGAAGGATCTAACGATGGTGGCGGATGCCGACGGCGAGGAGCGGTGGGGGTTCCGACGCGTGGTTGTCGGACAGCGGTGATGAGCTTGAAGCCGAGGAATAGACTCCGACAACCGAACTCCATCGAGGCTTGCGATCCCGTCGGCATTGGCGGTGCAGCGAACCGGCGAAGACAACAGATTCCGGCTGCTGGCGTGTGCGGCGAGTGGCCTTGCGTGGTGGAAGGTCGTTCGGATCCGATGGCAAGCCTGCTGGTTGCGCGCTGTGAGGAAGAGACGGCGAAGCCGTTTCCGGAGGAGGGTCGCAGCGGCTAGCGATTTCCGGTGGCAGCTTGCTGCGTCGTGCAAGGCGTGCGACTTCACGATGATGGGGGAAGTCGCGCACGGAAGCGGCTGGGCGGTGGATGCACATCGGTCTCCGGCGGCTGTCCGAGTGGAAAACTTGTGGCGTAAATTTCTTCAAGCAGACCCACTGAATTGATTTTAGGGGAGAGAAGAGAGTTGTTAAGTTAACAACTACCCATCCACGTTTTTTCTTCCTTGGGAAAAGGAATTAATTTTGACTTACTCCAATTTGATTTCAATTTCAAATCAACTTTGCAACCCACATGGCTTCTCCTTTTGTGATTCCAAAACTAATTTGGGCCAAAGACTCCTATTTCAAACTTTCTTTTGGACTGATTTTCACCTTTTGGGCTTTACACTATACTTTGAGCTTTAAGCCTTAAAAGCCTAGCCTAAAATTAATTTGATTTATCACCTTTGAACATGAATTAATTTAGTTGCTCACTTTTGATATTTTAAACTCCATTCATCCCCATGAGTTTAATTTATAACTTTGAAAATAATAATTAATTGATCCCATGAATTTATTTTAGATCTTTTAATTAATTAAATTCATAAACTCCAATTATCTTCATGCTCATTTTCGACTTTTCTAACATTCCTTCTTTTGTTTTGCAGCTTATCCACTTTTCGGCATGGTTTTCTTCAGAAAGATCACAGGACAATCTGGCTCAGACTACTTACTAATCCTTGATGACGAGCGTCAACCTTTGAATAAAGGGACTCGTCTTTTAGTCGAGAAATCTCTATTAGGGAATCATGCTGTAGTTCCTACTAATCTTAAGAACGACTTCTTCCTTGAATGTTGGTCTCATGAGCTTACTTTGGGGAAGAATAATATAACCTGGACTTTGAAAGGAGCTGATATCGAGCCACATCCTAGCTTAGAACCTCTACCTTCCTTGGGGCGACGCATCTTGGAAGGGAAAGGAAAAGTGACTTGGGGAGAGCCGATTAAATTTCTTGGAGACTTTTGCTACACCAAAGGGTACTGGGAATGGACTGAGGATGTACTAAGTCGATGCCGACCTCTTCTTAAAAGCCTCAAGCTATATGATGCTGTCTTCGCGTCTCTCTTTACTTATGATTACAACTGTGAAATTATCAAAGCTTTTTGCGAGGCTTGGTGTCCTTCCACCAATACTTTACTCACGAAACATGGGGAGATGTCTATTTCTTTGTGGGACTTGTACAACTTGATGGGGTTGCCTATAGCTGGCCACCTATATGATGAAGCAGTGACGAGCCTAACAGAATTGTTCTCCACAAATAATGAGCCATGTATTCCGCGCAGCTGTAGGCATCTACTTGGTGCTTATCACTTGCTCTGCAAGGATACTAATAAGAAAGGTGTGACGATTGATCAATGGGTAAGTTTTTGGTCTAAAAAAACTGTAACATACCCTGCGCCTCCTATGCGTGTTGAGAAAAGATCAACTAATCGGCCCAAAAAAACTTACAATCCAACCGGCATCATCCCAAGTCACCGTTCCTGGACATCTGCTGAATTGAATCAATTCAGAAAAGTGGGAATTGCGCCAACAAACCAAGAAGAGACATATCTCGCTGCTTATTTAGCATGCTGGCTCTGCATTTTTGTACTTCCGAGTAATGAAGTAAACTTGATACGGCCAAGTACTTTTAAAGCGGCGAGCTTAATGGCTGCAGGAAAAAATGTGGGCCTTGCAATTCCCGTACTGACAAGCATTTATCGTGGTTTGAACAAAATCTCAAATTCATCAAATCCATCTGAAGTCAAATCAACATTTCCCGTTCACTTTGTTCATGCTTGGTTAGCTCATTATTTCAAGACTCACTTTCCGATTGGTAGCAAATTGTCTTATCCTCGCATGGTAACTTATTCTGGTGAGCAAGGTGCAAAATACTTTAATCCTGAGGAGGCTCGTAAACGAATTCAAACAGCTGATAATGCTTCGTGGACTTGCAACATTTTTTCCAAAGATGTAGCCGTTTATTATGTGGATGACGGGAATAATGACTGGACTAGTTGGACCCATCTTGTAGCTCTTCGTACCAGCTATCTTACATTGAGGCAAGGTGGTCATTGTATAATGGAGCCATATTCTCCTCATAGATTTGCTCGTCAATTTGGTTTTCTGCAAGATGTTCCTAACATGCTTAGAACAAACCTCCGCAAGGCTTCTTTAGAAGAAGGATTTGATTACTGGTGTCATTCCACTACATGTAACTCCAAATCTGAAGCTTACTTTCCCGGTGCAGCCTCAGCTCCTAAAAACTACTCCACATCTGAGTATAAGGAGTGGTGGAAACATGTTCATGGCGCTTACTTATCTGATCATGTTAAAGACCTGATTACCCCAGCATCAGCCCCTATAGAGGAAGAAATGAACATCATAGATGATCTTAATGAAAACCACCAAGACAGCCAAGATATTTCTCCGGTGCATGATATGGTAAAACCTATGGCGCATAAAAGAAAGAAAGGTCAATCTGTGGAGGATTGCAGCGCATCCAAGGATCAACATTGGAAGAGGAAGAAGCCCACTGCCTTCACTGAAAAGCAAGATGATGAGGTTCTCTTTACTCTCCCAATTCTCTTCTTTTTTTTATTCCCCCCTTTTTTACAAGGTTCTTTTTACTACTTTAGATTGCGCAGAGGATTTCTAACCCAACTTCCCCTCCTAAGGCCAATGAAGGAAAAGAATTAATTTCTGCTATCGCTTCACAAGACTTGGCCAACGAGGTTGCCCCCTTTTTTTTTAGCTTTTTTTATCATCTTTCCTTTTCTATCTAAATATATATATTTTTTTCAATTAGGTCTCAGGCTTCTCTTCAGACTCTGAGGACGACGGTTCTACCAAGAGTGATGCTTCTAACACAGGAATGGATTCTTCTTTGAAAGCATGCCCAGCAGTAACAGAATTTAAATTCAAGAAAGAAGTTCGAAGTCTCAAAGAGCAATTTGCCCAGAAAGCCTGGAGCCGTATCAGAAATAAGCTCCAACGGACTCCTATCGAATATTTATCATCTCTAAGGGAAGGAGTCTTCAACCTGATAGGGGAAGTGAAAGTACTTAACATCGATTGCTCTACATTAGAAGAAGCCTTGACTCCTTTATTTGATAAGGCTGATGCTTATACTGCTGCCAGATCGAAGTCTGATCAAGCGGCCTCCAAGGGAGATTACGTAAAAGTCTCAGCCGACATCAAAGGTCGTCTCCAAAGCTATAAGGACACCCATACGATGGAGATACAAAAACTAAAGACAACCTGGGAAGAATTGGAGTTGATAGGCAACGAGTTGGCCACCCTGAAGAAAGAGAAGACTTTATGTGAAGCAGCTGATCAACTCAAGCAAACCATTTACCGTGCTAAGAAAGAAATTGACCTCATAGAAGAAAATATCTTTGCACTTGATACAGTGACCTCATTAAAGGAGTATTCATCTGAGAACGAGAAAGCAGCTCTGAAGGCTGAATTACGAAGCATACTTTCTGATAACTTTTTTGTTTAGTGTAGGGCTTCTTCTTTTTTTTTACTCATACTTATCTGTTTTCCCTACTATGCTTTGAACATTTAATTACCAATAAAGTTCATTTCCTTCACTGTCGCTTACTTATATTGCCTTCATACTTTGATTTATTGCTTGTCTCATAAACTTGATGTGATAAACCAAAGATATGACTGAACTTTAACAAAGTGTTAAGCTGCCTACGTACCTCTTTATAGAGGATCAAGTCATAACGTAGTTCAAAAGAACATAATTTGATTTGAATGGGGGGGTGCCGTACACAGTTTATACTCGTGCGGGCCAGGAGTGACTATTCTTTAACCACTTTAGACAAAGTAGGATATTTAATGCTTTAACCACTTAAAATATCTGAGTGGGGTGAATTAATAGTTTAACCACATATAATTACCTTTGGTGGGTGTCGTGCACAGTTTATACTCATGCGGACCAGGAGTAACATGCAGTTTAGGCTCGTGCGTCATGGAGCGTTCCTTAGGTTTGACTGGATTACGCGTAGTAGCGTTTCAGGAATTTGCCATTTATGGGGCCAATTCCCACTCCATCTTCGGATATCAACTTGTATGCACCATTTGTATATACTTCTTTCACAACATGTGGGCCATCCCACTTGGGCAAGAATTTATTTCCCACTCGGTGAGTGATGACAATAGGCCTTCTCACAGCAAGGACTAAGTCTCCGACTTGAAAGGAACGTATCTTCACTTTTTTATTAAACGTTCTGGAGAGGCGAGCTTGACAGCACTCAAGTCTCTGTTGTGCTTCTAACCTCTTTTCATCAAGTGCCTCTAATTCTTCAAGACGCAGTCGTGCGTTCTCTTCTTCAGTCAAACCTTCTTGTATGGCAATTCTCAAAGATGGTATTTGCTTTTCAAGGGGCACCACAGCTTCAACCCCATATACAAGGGAGTATGGAGTAGCTTGAGTAGGCGTTCTATAAGTAGTTCGATACGCCCATAAAGCTTCATGAATCCTTTCATGCCAGTCTCGCTTTGACTTGGAGACTACCTTCTTCAATAGGTTACACAGTGTTTTGTTGAAGGCTTCAGCGAGCCCGTTAGCTGCTGCATTGTACATAGAAGACTTCCTTTGCTTGAAGTCAAACTTCTCACAAAGCCTATCAATCAAAGAGTTACTGAATGGCCTCCCATTATCCGTGATGATGTATCGAGGCACTCCATATCTATATATGATGTTGATGCGGATGAAATCAGCAACATTTTCCTTCTTCACTTCTCTCAAGGGTACAACTTCCGCCCACTTGGAAAAGTAATCAGTGGCAGCCAGAATATAAAGATGGCCTCCAGAAGACTTCGTTAATGGCCCCACCACATCTAAGCCCCATGCATCAAATGGCCACGAAGAAACTGTTGGATGTAATGGCTCGGGAGGCTGATGAATGAGATTTGCATGAAACTGGCATGGCTGACATTTTTGTGCATAATCTATGCAATCCTTCACCATAGAAGGCCAGTAATATCCCATCCTCTTGATTCTGAAATGTAACTTGGGTCCAGACTGGTGGGCGCCACATATTCCAGAATGAGCTTCCTCCATAGCTTGAAGAGCTTCTTCATCACTTAAGCATCTTAAGAGAATACCATCAAACGATCTTCTATAAAGTATATATTTGTAATAGAAGAATCGTGGTGCTCTACGCCGAACATCAATCCTTAGGTGTGGATCATTGGGGAGCTTATCATACTTCAAGTAATCCACGAACGGTTGTCGCCAATCTTCCTTCCCAATATCGAACACTTCTATGGCACAATACCCAACTTCTTCATCATCTTCCTTTTCGAAGAAGGGAGGTACCACCCAACTTTTGCAGATCGAAACTTGGAAATGTGCTTCAGGCATTGCTATAGTTGACGCTAGCTTTGCCAAAGCATCGGCTTGTTTGTTCTTGCTTCTTGGAAGATGTTCAATCTCTACATCTCCAAGCCAATTCATAAGCCTTTGAGCATAGTCACAATACGGACGTAGCTCGGGTTTCTTGACCTCATATAAACCAAGCAGTTGATTGATTATTAACAACGAATCTCCATATACCTTAAGGTGTCGCTGTTTTACATCCACTGCCATCTCCAGACCAAGTATAAGAGCTTGATACTCAGCTACATTGTTAGAGCAATTTTCAGTTAGACTGAACGAGTACGGCAGGACTTCTCCATCTGAGGTCACAAATACTACTCCGGCGCCAGCACCTTCTCTGTGAGCAGCTCCATCGAAATACATCTTCCAGGGAGGACTGATTTCAATAGTCAATATATTTTCATCAGGGAGATCATTAGACAACTCCCATTCAGCAGGCACGGGATGATCAGCCAAGAAATCTGCCAATACTTGCCCTTTCACTGCTTTTTGAGGAACATAGATAATTTCAAATTGCTGCAATTGAAGATACCACCTTGCAAGCCTATCAGAGAGCACCGGCTTTGACATAACGAACTTTAATGGGTTAGCCCTTGAAACCAAGTAAACAGTATGAGCTTGAAAGTAGTGTCTTAATTTCTGAATTGCAAAGATGAGAGAAAGGCATATCTTTTCAATTGGTGAGTATTTTAACTCATTTGGGGTCATCGTCCTACTCAAATAGTACAAAGCACACTCCTTTCCCTCATCATTATTTTGTGCAAGTAGGGCTCCAACTGATCTTTCTTGAGCAGATATGTAGAGAATCAATGGACGTCCGGCTATTGGAGCAACCAATACTGGCGGCTTCATCAAATATGATTTAATACTGTTAAAGGCATTAGTGCAAGATTCATCCCATTCAAATGGGCTGCCCTTTTTCATAAGATGGCTGAATGGTTGGCATCGGCCGGCCAAATTTGATATGAATCTTCTTAAGTATGCCAGCTTACCTTGCAAACTCTTGAGCTCATGTATGTTTCGGGGTACCTGCATCTTCATAATTGCATCAATTTTTGCTCTGTCAATTTCAATGCCACGATGTCGGACAATGAATCCAAGGAACTTTCCAGAAGAAACTCCAAATGCGCATTTAAGTGGATTCATCTTGAGTTGGAATTTTCTAAGACGCTCAAATATTTGTCTTAAATCTTGGAGATGATCCTTTTTCTTCTTTGATTTTACCACGATGTCATCAACATAACATTCGACATTCTTATGGAGCATGTCATCAAATATCTTTTGCATGGCTCGTTGATAAGTGGCACCGGCATTCTTCAAGCCAAATGGCATAACATTGTAGCAATATATTCCTTTAGGAGTGCGGAAAGCTGTTTTCTCTTGATCTTCTGGGGCCAGGCTAATTTGATTATAACCAGACGATCCGTCCATAAATGAAAGGATTTCATGGCCAGTTGTTGCATCAATCATGAGCTCAGTAATTGGCAATGGAAAGTCATCTTTTGGGCATGCCAAGTTCAAATCCCGGAAGTCAACACACACTCTAAGCTGTCCGTTTGCCTTCCTTACTGGCACAATGTTAGAGAGCCAAGTGGGATACTTCACTTCTCTTATTTTTTTCGTCTCAAGGAGTTTATTAACTTCAGCCTCAATCAAGGGAACCAGCTCTGGTCGAAATCGACGCTGCATCTGCTTAACTGGCTTGGCTCCTTCTTTTATTGCTAAATGATGAACTGCCACCTTTGGATCTAATCCGGGCATTTCTTTGAATGACCAGGCAAACACGTCTCTAAACTCTTGAAGAAGCTCAATGTAAACTTTTCCTTCATCGGCTGTCAACAAAGCACTTATATAGGTTGGCCGTGGATCGTTATCACCACCCAAATTAATCTCCTTCAATTGATCAACAGTAGATTTGACACCCTCTTCAAATTCTGGAGGAGCATCATCAGCATCTTCCTCTTCGGTTGAGGTCTCCTCTCGTATAGTGACATGATTCACCGTGGCAACTTGTTCCAAGAATTCTTGCCTTTGAAAACGTGGGTTGGACCTAACTTGTTCATTCTCTCCCACTTTAACAATGCTCCCCACTTCATAGCCATCTCTCCTCATCTCGACGATCTTGCTTTGTAGATCTCTTTCTGCACTTTGTAGATCTGTTTGCATGATGATGGAATGAACAACATCTGATGAGCCTACACTTTCACGATCATCTTCTTCACTTCGGGTGAAGATTATTGTTCGTTTCTTAGCTTTCAACATTGTGCCACATGATATAGTCAGGAAATGTCGTCTTTTCATGCGAGATGGGATCCGACTATGTATCTTTGGGAAACTTGGGAACTTAGTGGTCCTTTTAGCTCCAGCTGGTTTGAGTCTCTCGAATACTGAGATTTTTTCTGTCTTTCTATCTTCCTCATGAGACTCATCTTCTTCAGAGAGAATTTCATCTTCAGTGATGTAGTTTGTGTTTGCCCTCTTTATCGCAATGCGAACAGGTTTTTGCGGAACATATCCTATACCTGTTCTAGTATACTTGGAAGTACGGCCATTACTCTTCAATTTCTCTTGGGTGGTTCTACTAGGAGTCTTATGAGACAATTCATTTGCCGCACCTTTTTCCTGAGGGTCATAACCAGCTTTCACAAGAAGTTTGTAAGCTTGTGGGCTATACGATTTGGAAACCGCCGCCTCAAATACATCTCCGTGCTCAGTTTTAGCCGCTTGAGTTGGGCGAGTGAATCCTTTGAGTGGAGGGGGAGAGGGCCTCTCAGTGTCAACCTTAGTCAGGGGTAGTGTCAACCCTTCTACAGTTTTGATCAACTGTTTACTTTTATTAGAATGTGTGGATGAAACATCATCTGCATTCTCTTTTTCTTGTTTATCATCACCTTTATCTTGTGATGAAGTTCCTTCCTGCTTATCGGCCTTGATACTTTTCAGAAAATATCTAGCGTCTGCGAAGTATGACTCTGCTTCTGTAAATGGCTTTTCATCACCGAGTACCTTTTTTATGTTACCTCCATCGCAGTATTTGAAGCACTGATGCAGCGTAGAAGGAATCACTCCATTTTCATGCAACCATGGGCGCCCCAAGAGCATGTTGTATGATGTTTTAGCATCAATGACATGAAACAGAACTGTTGAGGCCATCTCATCTATTATCAAGTTCATGACTATCGTACCAAGTGTTCTCTGGCCCTCTTGATTGAACCCATGAATCGTTAATCGGCTACTGCCAAGTTCATCTGTTGAAATCCCTAATTTTTTCAACGTTATTAGAGGTAGGATATTGACCGCTGAACCTCCATCAATCAGTATTCGATTCACCCTTTGCTCTTGAGTGCAACCAGCTACGAACAAGGGTCGGTTGTGAGATTGTGAACCGAGCAGTAAGTCTTCCTCAGTGAAGGTAATCTTCATAGCATGGGCCTTGCTTTCAATTTTAGGCCCAACAGCTTCGCCTGCCATATGGCATGAATAATTATTTCCACCGTCTGCAGAAGTAGAGTTTGCAGTTGCATCTTCATCTAGAAAGATCTTCCCTTGCTCAACCAATCGCATAACTTTGTCTTTAAAGACAAAACAATCTTTGATAGAATGTCCCACCAGTCTATGATACTTGCAGTATTTCGGATTGTCCGTTTGTCCCGCTTCTTCTGGTCGCTTCATTTCAGGAAGCTCGATAAGTTTATCTTTGAGTAGATCATCGAGTATGCCTGGGACATCCGAATCAAGGAATGGGTACTTCCTTTCTTGCATTTCTTTCAAGGTCAATCTTCTTTGCCCCCTTTCTTGAGACTCATTTTTCACTTTATCATCTTTTTCATTCTCATTCCTTCGGAACTTAACAGTTGATGCATTGGTTGCCATAGACCCTTTTTCGGAAGATTTATTGTAGGGTTTGCCCCCTTTCCTTGCCTCTTGCTTTTCTTTATACTTGTAGGATCCAGGAATCGGTGGTTCTACAACTCCACTTATCCCCATACTTAGCTCCATATCGTGAGCTCTTGTGGCCAAGTCTTCAAAGGTTTTAGGCTTAATCCCTTGAAGTATGTAACGAAGGTTCCATTGCATTCCTGCTGTGCACATCTCAATGCCAGAAACTTCAGACAATCGATCTTTACAGTTTAGGCTCAAATTTCTCCATCGATTAATGTACTCAATTACTGGCTCTTCTTTTAACTGACGGGTGTTCGTCAACTCTATCATGCTAACCGTCCTCCTAGTACTATAGAAACGGTTAAGGAATTGATATTCCATCTGATCCCAACTGTCTATAGAATCAGCCTCCAAGTCGGTGTACCATTCAAAAGCATTTCCCTTCAGAGAGCGAACGAATTGTCTCACCATATGATCTTCGTGAGTGCCAGCATCATTGCACGTTTCTATGAAATGTGCTATATGTTGCCTTGGATTACCTTTGCCATCAAACTGTTGGAACTTGGGGGGTTGATAGTTAAGTGGCATCCTCAAGTTGCCAACCCTCCTAGTATAAGGCTTAGCATAAGCGAATGAAGGTTTAGAGCTCTCTTCGAATTGGTCCTTCATTGTGCCAAGTATAATGCTTTTTAACTGGCTGATAGGAACCATTCCATCATGGGAGATGTTCAATTCTTCTTCAATCACCCTTTTCCCCATCGTCTGACGCTTTGCAGACTCATCTACTTCATTTTCAGCATCTTCTTCTTGCTTTTCGTTCGCACGGCTAGTTTCAGCACCAGCCATTTTCTCCATCAGTTTGAAAATCAAAGTATTTTGTTCTTGGTTCTGTTTGGCAAGCGCAGCAACGGATTCAGTTAAGCTTGCCAACTGTTCTTCGACAGACGAAGTGTTTATTGCCATTGTCGAGGCTATGGATGAATCAGACGATGAGCTTTCTTCAAGTATAGGGGTTGAGTTAGCTGAGTCGTTTTCCTCATCTTTATCATCATATGGTATCACTCCAGAGGTAACTCCAACTGAAGAATTTATCTCTGAAGAGGCTTCAGATCGTGCCATCTTTGACATGCTTCTAGTTGTTACATTAACGTCTTCCACTTGTAATTCTGAAGACTTGAAGACAGAAGCTGATCTGTTGACTTTGATTCTTAGCGGAACCATCTTACTTTGCTCGAATAGGAGATGAGAGGTAGAAACGGTCCCACTGGGCGTGCCAAAATTTGTAACAACAAAATTTGTATTTATTAAATAATAAACACAAAAGGAATTACAACGAAAATCCGATGTGGATTAAACTTGAAAATTGAAGTAGACAGCTTCTATTTATCCTCTGATTCCTCTCTTGAGTTGACTTTCTTGACTTTATCAACTTTCTGAGTCGGATCTTTGGATAAAGCTTGTCCGAGCTCGGGTTCAGGGCTTGAAGCTTGAAAAAGTTTATCCGGAGGCGTCGAGCCTTTGTTCGGATCGAACGTTGACTTGAAGATTTGCTGTGAAGAACGTCGTTCAATTTGGTAGAACACCGTTGACCCCACGATTTTTACTGGATGAAGAACGCCGGATCGGAGAGGTTTAGCACCTTGATCCTTGATCGGAGGCAGTTCTTGACTTGAAGTTACTTTGAAGCTGCTTGAAGACTGGCTTGAAGTCTTCGATTTGAAGCTTTGAAGATTTGAAGATCTGGAGCTTGAAGACTCGAAGATTTGAAGATCCTCGAAGGTCTTGAGCTTGAAGATTCGAAGATTTGAAGATCCTCGAAGGTCTTGAGCTTGAAGATTTGAAGATTTGAAGATCTGGAGCTTGAAGATTCGAAGATTTGAAGATCCTCGAAGGCCTTGAGCTTGAAGATTTGAAGATTTGAAGCTCCTCGAATGTTCTTGATTTCTTCAAGAGCGTCTTGTCTTCGGGTGCTTGAAAATGTCTCTGGAATGAGGACTGAAGGTCCTTATTTATAGGTAGAGAAAATAACCACTTGAGAGATATTTTCTCCTTCAAAAGATATGTTGGGCTTCCTCCTTTAATTAAGTCTGCTGGACTGGATACGGGCCTATTTAATTTAAATAAGCCTGCTGGATTTGATTTGGGCCTATTTAATTTAATTAGGCTTTTGACTTGGGCCTATTTAATTTAATTAGGCCTTCTGGATTAAACTTGCTGGATTTGTTGACTTAAATCAGGCCCACTTGCCTTGGATTAAACCCAATTAATTTAAATTGAGCCCACTTGGCTTGGATTAAACCCAATTAATTTAAATTGAGCCCATTTGGCTTGGATTTGACCAATTTAATTTAAATTGAGCCCATTTGGCTTGGATTTGGGCTCAAATAATTATATTAATTATTAATTATTTATTTACTTATTTTAGGAATTAATTTATTTAAATTCCTTAATAAATAAATATTTAATCAATATTTAATATATTTTCTTTGCATTTATATTTATTAGGCAATAAATTTTAATTGCCTACAGACCCGACCCATTTTGATCAACTAAAGAACGTGTTGTGATGGATTGTGGGCTAAACCGCCTCATTGACCCAAATTAAGAGCTCTATTCCACTTATTATTGTTGGCAATAGGACTTTGACATCCTTAGTCAAACTTTGGAACCGATCGATACACGCATGAATCAGTTCCATGATTTTGCATTAATAATGTTTTAAGCCATATTAATCACTACGTGAGACAATTCTCTCATTAAAAGCAAGCGTGTATCATGAAATCGATTTTGTATAAATTAATGTAACAACAATACTTTTAATCCAGCTCAGCAATTTTTTATCCCTTGCAAAAACGTGTTTTTTATTGATTTTTCGTATTCATAAAAACGTGTTATTGTAACTGATTTATATTATTCCATAATTTAGCGTAATACTTACAATCAATCCAGCTCAGTAAGTTTTTATCCGTTGCAAAAACGTGTGTTTTATTGATTTTTTTCGTATTCGTAAAAACGTGTTATTATAACTGATTTAATAGCGTAATACGTACAATCCAGCTAAGCAAGTTTTTATCGGTTGCAAAAATATTTACCATCGCATAATCCAGTAAGTTTTTATAGTTGCAGTTAAGTTGGATATTGGGATCATTGGGATGCGTAATCGACGCCATTTATGACGTCACTATCTACAATTCAAGCCACTTTCCTAACATGGCGATAAGGATTAAATCTTGAAGTTGGAAGGCGAAAGCTTACTCTGTAATTTGCTGAAGTAGAGTTATTCGTACAAATTCAGTCATCTTTCATTGATTGTGGTTTTTTCTTATTCAACAATTCTCCAGTTGATTGATATTGTTCTTTATGGCGTCCAAGAAATCTCTACAATGTTTATTGACTGGAACTCGGTGGGCACGAAACTTCCGCCGCTTCAGCGCCGTCGCGGAAGGCAGCGCTTCTTCGTCGGAGTCCTCTCAACATCTCATCAACTTGGAATATCAGTGTAGCGCCCACAAGTAATTCATTCTCAGTTCACTTCATCGAGTTACCTGTAAGGAAGTTGGGGATAATATTTTCTTCGTTCTGAAAATCTCTATGCTTTAAAAAAGTAAATTAAATAAATAAAAATTGTGGATATTATTAGGTTTAGTGTTTATTGAGAATTATTACAGTTGTTGCGAAAAGCAGAGATAACGTGAAATCACGCTTGTGAGAGTATTAAGAGTGCTTCTTCTCTTCGTCGAATTTCATACTTTTGCAACTTGGTATTATTTTAATTCGTAGTTAATTTCTATTATATGTTGCATATACCAAAGACTTAATTGAACTTCCAAACTCACACAGTTGCTTCTATTTGAGAATATGGCATAATTGCAAGTTTACAGTTTTTGTTTTTCCTTATAAGAAAAATACATTGTTATACTCTTCGTATGTGTTGCAGTTACCACCCTATTCCAATTGTATTTTCTAAAGCTAAAGGATCATCTATCTGGGATCCAGAAGGCAACAAATATATTGACTTCCTCTCTGCTTATTCTGCTGTTAATCAGGTGTAATGAATGATAATTTAGGTGTCTGGCTCTTGTGATCCTTTTTTCTGTTATGTTGCAATGTACCACTAATTCGAAGCACAGACTCACGTCCCCTGTGCTCTGTTATGTATTAACGCAATATTTGTTGAATGATGCAGGGACATTGTCATCCGAAGATCATGAAAGCATTGGTGGAGCAAGCTGAAAAGCTTACTCTCAGTTCTAGAGCCTTCTATAATGACAGATTTCCAGTATTTGCTGATCATCTGACCAGCATGTTAGGATATGACATGGTACTGCCAATGAATACAGGTGCAGAAGGTGTAGAAACAGCATTAAAGTTGGCAAGGAAGTGGGGATATCTTAAGAAAAAAATTCCAAGAGATGAGGTACGGAACTCTAGTAATAATAGCATATTATACTCATGCTTCATAGGAGAATACTTTATTTGGTGATGGCAGGCCATAATTGTCTCATGCTGTGGCTGCTTTCATGGTCGCACATTAGCTGCTATTTCTATGAGTTGTGACAATGAGGCAACCCATGGGTTTTGGCCACTATTGCCTGGGCATCTAAAAGTTGATTTTGGTGATGATGTGGCACTAGAGAAAATCTTTGAAGGTGTGCAATTCGTTAGCATGAATTGTTAGAGATAATCACTCATACTTGTTCTCCCTTTAGAAGAGGTGGAAAGGGGCCGAAATTAATCATCCTCTCGCAAACTAATACTTTACTTCTTATGGTGACCAGAAAAAGGGGATCGAATTGCTGGTTTTTTGTTTGAGCCTATTCAGGGGGAGGCAGGGGTATGCATTTTCCTGCATTTACTAATTTTTATATTATGATTTATCATTTATGCATTTGAATATGGGCTGTTTGTTGCAAATTCTAACCAGGCAACCATTGCTAAACATTAATGTTCACCTGGTCATTCCCAACCACCTATGGCATGATATAATTATTTTTAGGACTATAAAAAAGTGTTATTATAGTGGCTAGTTAAAGATAGCTCTACAAGTGTGGTTTGAAACTTAAATTTTTTTCTTAAACTATTTTCTCTTTAGATGATTTTGACTTTTGAGGTTTGATTGCATTCACTTCTAGGTTATTATTCCTCCTGATGGTTATCTATCAGCTGTTAGAGACCTTTGCTCGAAATATAACATTCTGATGATTGCTGATGAAATACAAAGCGGGTTAGCACGTTCCGGAAAAGTTTTGGCTTGTGATTGGGAAAACGTCCGCCCTGATGTCGTAGTAAGGACAAATCATTTGTTGGTTTCTTGAATTTCTTGCATAAATTCATTACTGCAAAGCTGTCTTATCTATTCTCTATAGAGTGTGGATTCTTTAGCTGTGTATGTGTATTCCACTTCATTACTATTCTCTCTATTAACATATATGTTGATGTCTGCATTTTAAATATATAATTTTTTATTCTTTCTAGTTTTGAGATATTCCTACTGCAGTTTTAGAGACGTTTTATTAGTTCAACCTCCAGATCCGTGCATTGTAAATTTGCAAAATCTTAGTTTATTCAAGTCACATCCTTTGCTTGTGATATTTTGGTTCTTTTGACAACGTGATCTGCGACTATAATATTCAGTTGAAGATGTAGAATGACAACTTTGATTGTTGTCTTGTGAAGATATTAGGAAAGGCATTGGGTGGTGGAGTGTTGCCAGTGAGTGCAGTTCTTGCAGACAAGGATGTTATGCTCTGCATACAGCCTGGAGAGCATGGGAGGTTAGTAGTTTGAAACTAATGTTATGGCCACTTCGTATGTTATAATTTTCTCTCTTTAAAAAGTAAAAACACTGTAGAGTTAAAGACAACATCCTGGGACGTGTTGCTCCCTGACAAAAGAAGATAAGCACTTCTATCTGGAGGGATTACCCGGGATTAGAGATGACTTGTGCAGTTGAAGTATGGTTGTTTTGTTGATAATATGATTTGTTGGAGAATGAAGTTGATTGATCCTGTTCTACTTAGCTACAGATACATTGGTTTGGGGGGTTATCACTAAATAACAAATTAGATTCTTGGGGGGTGAAAAAGAAAAATGGAAGAAGACAATTTATAGATACATTTTCTGTTCCTTTGTTGCAATGTTCTGTGAGGAGGATTGAAATTTCAATTCTACCAACCATCATCCATCCGTGCATATTTTTTCTTTATTGATAAAATTCGTCATGTGTATATATATTCATATGATAAATTTCTTATTCCTTTTAATATGTCATCGGATTTATATTTTAGTTCTCATTTTGCAGCACCTTTGGAGGGAATCCGTTGGCCAGTGCAGTTGCAATTGCATCTCTAGATGTGATAAGAGACGAAAAACTTGCTGAGAGGTATTTTAACTTTCCCATAATGTTATGGTGTGTAATTTGATGAACTCAGAATTATGCAGCTGAAAACACGAATTCACTGACCTTTTAAAGTCGTTTAATATACTCAATATTATTTTTATCAGTGTATCTTGCACTTATAAATTTTTCACTTTTAGCCTTTTCCCTTTTACATGCCTTACCCATCAAGTTTGGGAAATAAGAGTGTTTTTAAACTTTATCATGTTATAGATCTGCTCAACTGGGAGAGGAGCTTAGGAAACAACTTTCGAAGATTCAGCAGCAATTCCCTAACCTTATAAAGGAAGTGCGAGGTAAAGGTTTGTTCAATGCTGTGGAGCTTAACAGCAAAGAGTTGTTCCCTGTCACTGCCTATGATATATGCCTCAAACTAAAAGAGAGAGGGATTCTTGCCAAGCCGACCCATGATTCTATTATACGTCTAACGCCTCCTCTTTCAATTAGGTATGGAATATTATGTAAACAGTAGAAATGATTGTTTCTAAATTACTGGATTTTTTATGCCTAATTTTTCTGCATGCTTTGTCAGTTTGGATGAGCTTCAAGAAGGTTCTAAAGCTCTACAGGATGTTTTTGAACTTGATTTGCCAAAAATGAAGAAAGAGAAACCGGATAGTACTCCCTCCCATGCTTCCTCTAAAGTGTGTGATCGATGCCAACGCAACTTGTACGAATCTCTGTAACTCTCTTCAATTATATGTACTCGCTTTTCTAACTTTAGACAACTGGTTTCGTTCGTTGTAATAAATTTTAGACTAGAATAACTATTTGCAAGCACCCTCTCCCCCGTTCTCTTTCCCAAAACCTTTGGCCAAGATAGAGCAAATGATTGCTTCATCTAAAAGTTAATCCTTTAAAAGTGTGTTACATTCTTGAGGTGTGTTTAGGATTCTTTAGGCCAGCTAATACTAGACACTGCTTAAGAAAATACTAAAACCCATAAATGATTCTCATGAGAAGTGCAACCGACAATCTTATATAGGGAAGGAAAGAAGTATGAAATATTAGCTTGTGAAGCATACTTGTCTGGTCCCTAGACATCTACATGTGTGTGGAGGGTCAAGCATAGTACGAGCTTCCTGATCACCTTAGATTTCTATTTCTCGCATCATTCGACTTTCTTGATTCTGGGACTCACTAAATAATATTCCTGTTGGTACGCGTAAAATCTAGATCCGATGCTTGATTAGTTAGAATTAGGTTGCACGATCCAACGTGGGCCGTTGTTGAACTTGATATATCCCATGGTATCTTGGCCTTTCTTGTTACAACTAATGTATTGTGTAAGGTTTTAAATACTTGTGTATGGTGTGGATTTATACACGCACATTACTTGGTATATTTAAAGATTTTAGGAGACAAGATGGAGACACACAATAATGCTCGAATTTAGTAGCTCTGGAGTTGTTTAATGAAGATAGCATCTTCCTTTTTCCTAATAGACTAATTGTAGAGAGAGAGAGAGAGAGAGATGGATTGATGCAAACCTATAACACCTTAAGAAAAGTTGGTGATGAAATGGGCCCTTGGTTTAGGTATTATTTAAGAACATTAGCTGGATTTCATAATTGTATCGTTTCACAATCATAGGTCTTAACCTTTCTTGCATGATTCATGAATCATCATCTTCCACATCGATTTGAAAACAAGTCGACGTCGAAGTTGATGATTCGATCGTAAGGTGAAGACCTTACTCTACCGTGAAACGATACAACTACTGTTGTTATTGAATCTGATCTTTGCGATTATGGCATATGTTGTTTATCTTGGTTTACAGCTAATTAAAATTGTTTCTGCTAATAATTTATGTAAAAAATACTAAATATGAGTGTTGATTCTTTGTTGTCTTAATTTGTTTAATCCATACACTTGGTGGATAATGTTAAACAAGTTTGTCGTGAAGGTGTTAAAATATCAATGCTCGATAATGACGTCAAACCTTCTTGCCAACTTTCTTAGTTCTTAAATTTATTTTAAATTTGGCTCTTTTAAAAAAAAATTCAAAATTAGGGGTAGGGTAAAATTACTCGATTCTTTGGGATTTCCCTATATGATTCGTTTAAAAGTAAAATGTGTTAGGATGTCAATTTCTTTGTTTCAATTCGATTTGGTTGGAAGTTGCATCAATTATGAAAGTGGAGAAGGAATTAGGTTTTAATTAAAGTATTTAGTAGAGTATTAATTGGAAGAATGTAAGGGAGACGTTAAACTAAGTGTTGTTTAAAAGGCAAATTTTGTTGGATGTTTAAAAACTCCATTTAAATTCCGTTACTATCAGAAATGTGTGTGACGGCACCGTCTTGCAAATTGTAGAGTGGATAAGGATTAATACGCTGCTGACTGCTACTATTGCATTCTCACTATCATCACCTTGCTTTAATAATTTTTTTATTTATTTTTTTTTATTATTATTTTTTTTTTTGCAATATATGGATGAGGAGGAGGAAAAAAAAAGAAAAAAGGAAACTCATTCACTTTTTCATGAGTATTAAAAAATAATAATTTTTAACTAATATTTTAACTATTGTAAAGCAAATGCAATTTTCTTTTAGTAATAAATAAAATGTAAAATATTTTATGTATTAGTAGGTATGAATGGTAAAATTGAGATTTTGGTGTATCTCACTTATTTATTCATAAACATTTATTAAATAAGAGTGATTTTTTTTTTCTCCCTATTTAGAGGGATAACTAGAAATTGCTTCAATTCAAGAGTTAGGGGGAGGGAGTATAAAATTTCAATATACAAGTGATATTATAAAACTAATTATCATTAGAAAACAAAAAATTATATCGTGGAATTTGATGAAGAAAATGTAGACAAATTTTGCATGGTTAACGAACGTGACGTGGAATTTATTTGTCTTTATCATTTAAATGGGTATGCGTGGTGGCCATGTTGATTGTGATTATTTATTAATATTCATATTCTAATATATGGGTGTTATATTTTCAAGGAATTAAGGCATTGGTGTACATATTAGCTCCCAATTTTATTATTTTGATGTAAAGAAGTTGGATTTAAGTTGGGCATTATATTTTATATATTGACACATGCTGACAAATATCACGAAAATAGTTTATTGTGTGAAATTGGTTCTACATGAATTCGAAGTATTATCCTTGTATTATGTTGAAGAAAGATGTGTAAATCTTGATCCATCTTGTAAGCTTGAGGTGTTGCTATGAAGCTAAGGGTTTGGTGGACTTAATGAACGTGGTGCATAAGTCATACACGTGGTTTTGGGTCAGTTTGATCAGCTGCAAAGTCAACACGTCAGTTTGTGATCACATGTGGAGTATGGATCAGTTTTGTTTGTTAGTAGCTGTTGCTTGGTTAGTTGTGAGCATGTGATCTCTTCAGTTGGATGGCCAAGAAGCACGTGAGGTGTGATCATTCATTGGTGCACGTGGCAGTCAGTTATGTGGAGGGAATCAACATAAAAGACTCACACACTAAGCATGGCAGTAGAGAGCAATATTCATTCTTCTTCTTCTGTTAGATTTGCAGCTGAGCAATTTAAGAAGCTCTTTGAATCAGTTCTTCATCGTGTATTCATCAATCAATAAGAGAGTTTTCTTTCCTCACAGTGGATGTAGATCTTTAAGATCGAACTACTATAATCCTCTACAACAATCTTCTTTTCTCATTTTGTTTACTGTTTCATTGAGTGAGTGTGTGTTAATCAAATCTACAACCGTGAGAGTGTTGAGTGTAATCTTCTTGTGTGATATAGTAGTCTGTAAAGATCCAAGATAATTGCTGCAACCACAACATATTAAAAATTGAGTTTTACATGAAACTTTTCCGCTTATTAATTATTAATTACGTAAGTCAATGGAGTTGGTCCAAATAAAAGTCGGAAAATCCAATTAAGCATGGAATTATGAAAAAGCAAACATCGTTTTACGGGAGATGATTGAAATGATGTTGATGATATACTCTTTAATTTCCACACGCACAATTAAATTATTCCAAGATATGTAATGTATGGTGTTACATGTGTATCATCTTATCGAGAAAGTGACTTTTATCTTTGCAATAATATACATATAAAAAATAATATGCCAAGAAATATGTGGAATTAATTTATGAGAATTATCATCCCTATTTATACCATTTTTATCCTAAAATTCAATAACTATCTCCTTTTAAAACTTATTAATATCTCTATTATGGCATACTATAAAGGTAACAATTTATTGTACACTATAAAGTATAAAGTGTGTACTCTTCAGTGATCCATTATTAAAATATGTTTACATAGATAAAATATATTTATTTGTATTTAAAATATATTTATAATAAATTATGCTATAACAATCATACTTTAACATATCTCATTATTACCGTCTCTAGACTTTATCTTCGATTTGATTGAAATCAATTTGATGCCATACTCTTTATAAAATTATATAAAGTGGGATGATAGCTAGGTATAAAATCAAGTGGAAGGGTGAGAGTGGGGTTTATTGTCTCATCTTGATTGACATTAAGTGGGGATGGGTGTCATCTTTATGTTATGAATGAATTCCAAAAGTCATTTTCAAGATTTTAAACAATTAACATTATCATCATGCATGCTTTCGCAACATTATCATGGACCATTATATGATTATGATTATTCCCGACCTAAAAGACAACCCTAATTTATTACGATTATGATTTAATAATAACATGCTACTATTTCTATATATTATTTTCCTTTTTCACTCTTGTCATGCCAAGCAAATTGTACATGATCGCAAGTGCTTTCCTTAATTACGATTATATCTGCCTAATTAGGGTTTGATTGTTACATTTATGGATGGCATTAAGGCGGTTGGGCCTAATTTGGGACCCACCTGCAGTCTATCAACAGATAATGGGCCCCATTTGAACCGGCCCACCACGCCAACTTCCGGGTTAAACTTCCCCACTCCTTGGCCCATCATTCATTTAAAAAAAATTATACGGAGTACTATATAGTACTATATACTACTACTAAATATATATACTTAGAACGTTAAATCGATAAAAATAGATGATTATTTATTAGAATTAATTATTATTTATTTATTTAGATTAAAAATAAATATACTAAAATTACATAAAAACAGCAAAATTTACAATTTATGGACTACTTGCTAGCGATTGGTTTAGATAGATTGTCCAAGTGGTTCATCAATCCCATCAAAAAGTTAGACAATATTCCATGATTTTGAAATTTGGTGGGATCAGTCTGTAATTTTATTATTTTCAACGTCAAGATTATTTAGATTAATATTTCGACAATTACAATTTGTTGTAGTTTACGGTTTACCTAGAAAATAAAAGGGGGTTGTCTTAATTTAAAAGGTAAGTAAGCAAAAGAAGTGAATTTAATGAGTTTAAATTAAGTAATTATAGATTGATGAGTGAAACTTTTGATGCAATGTTGATTCTATTTTTTAGTACGGATTGCACGGCATTGTATGCTCTATTTATCTCTGCTTGAGAACTGTGAACTTTTGGATTTTTCTAAATAAAAAACTCCTCTACACTCCATAAAAATTAAAAAATAAAATAGTAATAATAATAAAAAAAAAAACATAAACATGAAAACATGGAGTAACGTGTGGTGTATGTCGAACCTTTATTACAAAACAAATATGATCCTAGATCTAGTTTGCACCATTGCACATGTCAATTGATACTTTCACAGTGTACATTGCCATAATTGCACACTTCTTTTTAATCCCATGTTCTACTCTATCTATCTACAAGAAAAAGATACGTTTTTTTTTTAATTAATATTTTTATTAATCGAAATTCGTGATTTCATATTAGTTCAAATTATGATTAAACCAGATACTACTAGTGACTATATCATCTGTATAAAAATGTGTTACTTACGTTAAAATGATTAAGTAGGTTAAAATGATTAAGTAGTGACTATACTCACGATCCCCCTATTGAGTCCATTAGAAGAAAATCAAGTCTGCTTAAATGCAATTAATATATAAACTTTTTTTATTTTTGGTAAATTTTTATGACTATGGAATGTTATTAATTAATATGAGCCAAATACTCTTTTTAAGTATATCAAAATAAACTAATTAGAAGAGTAGTAATATTTCAATTTATATTCTTGATGTATCCTATTTGGCTAGACTATATTTTATCTTATCCATCAATCAAAATAAATATAAGTATCGTAGTATTACAAATATCAATTAATTAACTACAGTATAAAGAAATAATATCATATGTTCTGCAAGAATATTAGTAGTTAAGTTGTGATAATACCATGTGATCCGATTCACCATAATTGAACTTTCGTGGCAACTCCTAATTCTTATGCAACATATTCCGTGTTATCAACAATAAATAATTATTTATTTTTCAAAATTAATCACACGGAACACACAAAGTAACAAATTGATACATTTTATTTTTAATTCATTAAAAGAATTTGTAGCCCACCATTCATTGACGTGTATTTGATAAATTTTGTTTATTATCAAAATCAATGTATAAATTTATGTATTATAATTAAATTAAATTAGGGTAATAAAAAAATTTAGGGTTTTATGATGGAGCACTTGGACATCTACGACCCCATAACTTAATTACGTACGTGTGCCATGCGTGTGATTATACGGGTGTTAATCAATAATTAGTTTCTTGAGATTAATTATTTTTATTTTATTGATCAAAAAATTATAGTGGACCTTTGACAACTCGTAATGAATCATCAACATAATAATGCACTTCACTACAATTATATGTGAGTTTTTAAGTCGTGACCTGTCGCATACATAATACAATACGAGACATAATTTCATTTAATGTGGAGTATATTTTCTTTAAAAATTAAATAAACAATAATAAATAAAGAATTACAAAACGACCCGGTACAATGTCGTTTTCGCTTCTCTACCCTGGCGACTCTCATATTTACAGTGCGAGTAGAGGAAAAAGGAGAGAAACCAACGCACAACCTAAACCAGTACTGCTTCTCTTCTCCTCCTCCGCCGCCATCATCTCCGCCGTATCACCTCCTATTTTCCCGTCGAAGAAGCTAATATTTATAAGAGTGAGGCTCTTGTGCACCCGGGCGCACGGAGCATATTCCGTGCGCCTTTACAATTTTCATGTCCCTTTACAATTTAAACCCCTAGCAATACATAGGTTTAAATAGGATTGGAGGGGAGGGTTGTGTTCACATGGGGACACAGAGCATCTTTCCGTGTCCCCGGGCGCACGGGAGCTTTTGCCTATTTATAATCCAGCTCCTGTGGAGAAATAATTTCAGATCCGTGGAGTTTGTTCGAGTGTTTCTTACCTGAGATCTTACTCACCAGCTCAACCATTAATAGGCCATTTCAATTCTCTTGTGTGTTTGTTGAATTGCTCAGCTGAGTGTGCTTTTAGTGAAAATGAGTTCGATTCGAGCAGATCTATGCTATAGAATCCACCCGGAACCAATCGACCACTTCGATCGTCTTCCAGATCCCTTAATCCTGTTGATCTTCAACAAAATTGGCGATGTCAAGGCGTTGGGCCGATGCTGTGTCGTGTCGAGGCGATTCCACTATCTCGTTCCACAAGTTGACAACGTTGTAGTGCGCGTCGACTGCGTTATCTCCGACGACGACTCTTCCGCCAACTCATCTGCAGCTTCGGCAGCTTCTGATAAGTCCCGCCACCCAATCTCTTCCCTCTTCCGAATCTTCTTCTCTGGGCTCTTCAAACCCTTGCAATCCCTCTCGCAGCTTATCATTCCTTCAACGCGTCGGATTCCTCTCTCTGATGACCAAAACGACTGTGACACTGACCAAAACACCGTCACCCACCACTCTCCCACTCAAGTCTTGAAGAATTTTAATGAAATCAAGCTCCTCAGGATAGAACTTCCCACCGGGGAATTGGGGATTGATGAGGGTGTTTTGCTTAAATGGAAGGCAGATTTTGGCTCCACACTTGATAGTTGTGTTATTCTTGGAGCTTCCAGTGTTGTTCACAACATCAATAGCAACCTCAATTGCTTGGGCACTTGCAATATTATTGACAACAACAACAATGTTGCTGAGAATGATAATGGTAGCATACCTGAGTCGTTCTACACAAACGGAGGCCTGAAGTTGAGGGTTGTTTGGACTATTAGCTCGTTGATTGCTGCCTCAGCCAGACATTATCTTTTGCAGCCTATAATAGCAGAACATAAGACGCTTGAGAACTTGATTTTAACGGATGCTGATGGTCAGGGTGTATTGTCAATGAATAAAGAGCAGTTGGAAGAACTGAGAGTGAAGCCTTTGTCGGCATCATCAGCGTCCAAGAGAACAATGGTTCCAGCTCTTAATATGAGGTTGTGGTATGCACCTCATCTGGAATTGCCGAATGGGATGGTGTTAAAGGGGGCGACTTTGGTTGGAATCAGGCCCAGTGAGCAGCCGAAGAAGGAGGTGGTTGGTTCAGAAGGGAGTTGGGTTGCATCGGCATTTGAGGAGCCATTTGGGACTGCTGCTAGGATGTTGGTGAGGAGGAGAACTTATTGCCTGGAGATGAACTCATTTTGAGAGGGTACTTGTTTGACTTTGAATCAGCAGATTTCGAGGTACCCTTGATTTTGATTTCAAACAAGTTCGTAATTGGATTTGAGACCTGTGGTTAATGTATGCGTTCCTTAAATTGGGATCAAGATGTTGCGCTCTTTGTTGCTGTTATCTTCTTGCCACCATCTATTTGCATTCATTTGTTTATGGATGTGATGTGATCCATTGTTTGTCTGCCAGATGATGTGGCTGCTTATTTTGTTGTAGATTGTATTTGAGGCATATTCTCAATATTTCACAATCTGACTAGCTTTGTGAGTCTGAATTCATAGATATATAATTATAAACACTATGGGTTTCTGCCGCATTTGATTGCATTTTCTGTTATTTTGCTGGTTCCTCATAAGTCATAAAAAACTTATTTCTGCCCCGTTGTTTGATACATGCTGTGAAAGCTGGATGGGAACTCATTTTGCTGTGATAAACTCATTATAATTGCTGGCATACCCTGATGAAATGTTTTTGTGACTTTAATTATTGCTTATAATATGAATGTATTGAGTTGACCTACAGTAGAGTTTCTGGGAGCTGGGAGAGCTTTTCTGCTCTCTTGTGTTATCAACTAATCTTGATAATCTCTTTCTCTTTCCCCCTTTATAGAACATTGATATTCGCATATGCTGTGTGCTACTATCTTATTTTCTTTAAAGAATGGTTGTCCTTCTTTACCTTCATTCCACATGCTTCACACATTGTTGTACCATATCCAGCGTTTCGACTTGTTCTAAGATTTTCTTTCTTGTATTTCATTTTCATCAATTACTCTAAATCCTTCCTTTGGTTCAAATGGATCTTCCAGGAGAAGTGCTGCTTATTTGGTTTATCAGGAAAGGGGGAATGATCCTGTTCTGGAAAGCAGAGTACAGGTCTCGTTGAGCACAGAGAGCAGCAAGTGAGAAGCTGACTAAGCTTATTCTTGTCCGAGTAATGGTCGATTGCAGACTATAATGACAGGCAAAGCCTTGATTTTGATCCAACACACATGCTTGAAAACGGCAACTGAACAATGGTGTCTGTGAATATTGTAGGTATGACAGGGAAATAATAGTGTGAAGTTGAGCTGCATATATATCAGCGGACTGCCACCAATAAACATGATAATAGCTCCAGTTTCTGTTCAATGGAACTTTGTTTTCTTTAATCTTCTTGGTTTTTGCTGCTTCCATGAACAAGGTTGCATGTGTACCCATTTAAATCTCACCTATGGGTATGTTTATGTCGATGCTGTTAAACCTTTGTTTCTTGAACAGGGAAGCTATAAGTGATATGAGTGGATTGGTAAGAAAATTTGGATTGTGTTGAGCATTCAAGTTCTTAGTACTCACTTATTTGCTGATATATAATGAGACCAGGTTTTATTAAAACATGGAGCCAATGTTATCACTTTATGAAAGTTATCATTTTTATTCATTTTATCAAAGTCATTTTGTGATTGTGACACAGTTTTATGGAGTACAAGTTTTTGCTTAAAACTCATTAATAACATTTCCTCTGATCTGAATAATAATTATTATATTATTATTATTAAATGGAGTGACCCACCTGCTTCCCAAGAGGATTAAATACACTTTAAAATTGAATGTGGTGGCAATGTCCAGAACTTGTTGAGTAGTAGTTGCATGTGTTAATGGGTTGCTTTTATTTTTAATTTTATTTAAAATTTTGCTAAAATGTCATTTTCATTATTTCTAAAGTTGAAAAAAATCTTTACTTATCTCGCCTCAATATTTTCTGCAATATGTGCTTCCACTTTCATAAAACGAGGGAAGCATTCTCATTGTAACTAATATTTTTAAGTATTCAAAAGATGTCAAATCAAATATCAAGTTGAGATTTTTTATTTTATTTCATAGTGTATCTTAAGAAATCCAATGTTGGGTTTATTAGGTAGCTGAATTTTATGTAGGTTAAATTTTAATTAGTCAAAATGTACCTTATAAGGTTTAAAAACATATATAAATTTATAAAATAGAAATATACTAATACATACATTTAGACGTTGCTCATGAAAAAATTGCTTAGCTTCTTTGGAAGATTTGAGAAATGCATGTGATTCGGACCAAAGTTGCCAACCAACAAATCAACCGCCTCTAATTTTCACCGAAACAACTAAAAGTAAACCTCGTCATATCAAAGAGTGATCAAATAAAGCATAAATAATTTAATTATGCATGTCCACAGTAGAACAAGAGAGTTTTGATTTTTAGCACTTATAAGCCATTTTTTGACATGTTATTTTGATACTATAAACGAATTTGGATATAATATGTCGTATATGTTTGAGTTAAAACTAAAAATAATAAATCTATTGTAATGTAAGGTTGCTTACTTAGTACTACTATTACACAATAGTTGAGTAAAATGTAAGAAATGACAAGGTAAAGAATCTATTGTACTTTATTTATGTTTATTTCTTGATTTAATAATATTACGAAATTAGTGAAGAATCTTATCACTAACCACTGAAAGTAAAATGACCATTTTCACCCTCACAGAATTGGAAAATGAACCACTCTTACTTTAATATTATATTCTGTTCTGTGAAAGCGACTCCCATTCTCTCCACACCCTTATCAATTATCACTCCCAACAGCCCAAACAAAATACTAGTACTCCCTCCGTCCCACGTGTTTTTACCCACTTTTCATTTTGGGGTGTCCCACGTATTTTTACCCATTCCATTTTTGGCAAAAATACATAATATTTTATTACCTACTTTTTACAATCCCAACAACTTTAATTACTTTTTTACACTTTATTCATCATTCTCAATAACTTTATTCACTTTTTCTTTTTAAATTACTAATTTATCCATACTTTCTCTTACATTATATATTTAAAAAATAAAGCGTCTTAATCTCCGTGCCCGTACAAATGGGTAAAAATACCCGGGACGGAGGGAGTATTATTTTTCCTTTTTTTATTTGGGTATATCTTTAATTATATTATTATTATAATTAAAATAAATAGTTGGATATTGAAACATTCCACAAATAGAGTAAATGAAGAAAGGAAAGAATTAATTATGGCGGATCTAATAAAAACATGAGTCATCTTGGAAAAGGTCACTTCTCGACGAATTGAAATATAAAATGACCTAAAAGAAATAGACTTTTTCCCCTGTTTTGGGGGCAATTTTTGAATGGTCAAATTATAAAGGGTAAAAGAAAAATTAAATATGTTAGAACGATATTATTATGTGCAACAAAAATGGAGTAATGTATAAATGGTTGGAATTAAAGGATAGAAAAATTAGTATGTAATTGACTAATTGGGATACAAATAATATAAACCCAAATTAATTATTATTAGGATAGAAGAAAGCAGCAAAAGCAAACAACCAGTTTGTAATAACTATTAAGTTATTAAGCAATAATTGCATTTATTTTGATTTCCTTGTAAATTTAACAACTAAATACTGTAAACCACAACCAACTCGAAACGACCAACCACAGTGTCGTTTAAACTAAAAACAAGAACAGCCCAACCCAAACCAAGCCGATCGTGTTTGCCCGTCTACTCCATTTCCACCATTCTCTCTCTTCCCTCCGCCAATCCCCTTCTATCTCTCTCTCTCTCGATCTCTTAGCACATTCAACTCACACAAGAACAGCTACTCACTGCTAAGCTAATGTTCAGAATCCATCTCTTCTCTTATTCTTGTTTCAGATCCGTATAGTTTATTCAATTCTCTCTCCTCACAACTTACCTTTCAATTCTGTGTGTATTTGCTGCAAAATCGTTGAAATATTCTGCTGTCTACTGTTGCTTTGAAATGGGTTCGACTCGGCCAGATCTATGCGGCAGAATTCATCACCAACAAATCGACCACTTCGATCGTCTTCCAGATCCCTTAATCCTCTTGATTTTCAACAAAATTGGCGATGTCAAGGCCTTGGGCCGATGCTGCGTCGTTTCGAGGCGATTCCACTCTCTCGTTCCCCAAGTTGACAACGTTGTAGTTCGCGTCGACTGCGTTATCTCCGACGACGACTCTACCGCCACCTCTTCTTCTTCCTCCGACAAGTCCCGCCACCCAATTTCCTCCCTCTTCCGAATCGTCTTTTCCGGCCTCTTCAAACCCTTGCAATCCCTCTCGCACCTTATCATTCCTTCAACGCGTCGACTTCCTCTCTGCGATGATCTCGACTGTGACGCTGACCAAAACACCGTCACCCACCATTCTCCCACTCAAGTATTGAAGAATTTTAGTGAAATCAAGCTCCTCGGGATAGAACTCCCCACTGGGGAATTAGGGATTGATGAGGGTGTTTTGCTTAAATGGAAGGCGGATTTTGGGTCCACACTCGATAGCTGTGTTATTCTTGGAGCTTCCAGTGTCATTCAGAACACCAGTATTAGCTTAGGCACTTGCAATAGCAACGATGGTGTGACTGAGAGCGACAATGGGAGCATACCAGAGTCATTCTACACAAACGGAGGCCTGAAGTTGAGGGTAGTTTGGACTATTAGCTCGTTGATCGCAGCCTCAGCAAGACATTATCTGCTGCAGCCTATAATAGCAGAACACAAGACGCTTGAGAACTTAATCTTGACGGATGCTGATGGTCAGGGGGTGTTGTCTATGAATAAAGAGCAGATGGAGGAGCTGAGGGTGAAGCCTTTGTCGGCGTCCTCAGCTTCAAAGAGAACAATGGTTCCGGCTCTTAATATGAGGTTATGGTATGCTCCTCATCTGGAATTGCCAAATGGAGTGGTGTTGAAAGGGGCTACTTTGGTTGCAATCAGGCCGAGTGAGCAGCCGAAGAAGGAGGTGGTTGGTTCAGAAGGGAGTTGGGTTGCATCGGCATTTGAGGAGCCATTTGGGACTGCAGCTGGGATGCTGGTTAAGAGGAGAACATATTGCCTGGAGATGAATTCGTTTTGAGAGGGTGCTTGTTTGGGGATGAATCAACAGATATGGAGGTACTCTACATTTTGATCTCAAACAATTTATAATTGGTTTAGAGACGTGGTTATTGTAATTTGTAAACTTTGCTGTGAGAATGGAACAAAGTATTTATTGTTCTTACATTCTTCCCACCATTTTGATGCATTCCTAATATTTATTGAGTGTGATCACATCAATTGACTGTCTTGTTTGGTGCACAGGTGCAAATTTATGTTGTTCTTAATAGTTAGTTCTCGTTGAACTTTCAGTACTATTATGATCAATTGAGCTTGAGGCAATCACCCTGTAACCATATTATTAATCTTTTGTGAGTCTTTTCAATGATATTCCCATTTTACGCTATGTTAGGTTTCTTGCAGTTCGTTTTGTTTTCTGATATTTTGTCAGTTACTTGTTCATCTTATACCTGGTTTGTTGATATGCTTGTCACTAGAAGTTGCTACATGTTTGGTAGGACTTTAAGAAATTGAAATTTTTTGTGGTACATACAATCTCAGTTGCTTAGAGAGCTGGATCAGGACTCATTTAACTGTGATTCAATCTGTGTATAGATGTCAGACCATATTGCAATATTTTGTGATTTTGAATCCTGCTTACAATGTGAATGCAATGCATCGACCTAATGTGGAGTTTCTGTGTGCTGGGAGGTCCTTAGCACACTTTTGTCATATCAATTAATTTTCATTAACTAGTTATATTCATCTTTAAGCTTGGCCCCCTTTTCTCTTCCCCCTTGTTAACAATAATTTCTTTGAATTATGCTCGTCTTTTCACTCGCTGTGCAGATGCTTCATGCATTGCTGTACCATATCTAATGTTGCAATATTGATTCAAGATTTTTATTTTTAAACCTTGCACTTTTGATTATTCTAACTTTATGGTACCAATTGATCTTCCAGGAGAACTGTCTTCCATTTGGTTTTATCAGGAAAGGAGTGTCTGGAAAGCAGGGTACATAGCTAAGTGTCGAGCACAGGGAGCTTCAAGTGAGTTGCCAGGCTGTGATTATATTGCTCCGAGCATCGACAGTATTTTGAGATGTTGGTTGGTTTTGAACCATAATAATAGGCAACGCCTTCATTTTTGAACCAACACAACACATGCTTTTATCATAGCATGCATTTGCCGTCGTAATAGTTGTGCGTGTTGGTGCTGGACTTTACAATGGTGACTGTTATGCAATAATCAATATATCTGTAAATATTTTAGGTATGTGTTCAGTTTATGGGCAAAAATTAACTGCATGCTATTATTATTTGATTTACTGCTCTAAATAAACATGACAATTAGCTCTATTATGTATCTGTCAACAGCTGTATTCATTTTAAATCCAAATGTTGTTCACATAGTTGGAATTCAGCCAGTACGAGAAGGGTATTTGGTGTTACACGTGTTAAATAAGGGACGAGTACGAGAAGGGCCTTGTAAAATAAAGTACACTATATTTTGCAAGTACAAACTTGAGATTGGATTTAAGCATAATAAAAAACGACAACTTTGATGAGAGAGAAAGCAAATAATTCAAAAACTCACACAAATACATGAATGATTGGGAGTGTTCGATAGCAGACAGTGGTATGGGAAAGAAAGAAGCGAACACAAAAACAACCAACTGCACAAACATCTCATCAACAAACAAAAACACACTGCACCCACAATATTAATTAATACTATGATTATAATTATAATAATCAAGGCAGGCGGAGTGCTACTAAAATGGAACAATAATGATAACACAATCAAAATGCTCTTCTCTTCTCGCATTTCCATGTCACGTCTTACCTGCGGAACAAAATTTTGATTCAGACATGACCCATATGAATAGCCTATGATATGGTAATAATACAGAAAAAGGGAGAAAATTTACATGTAACGTAACGAATATCTTCCTCAGTTTAATCAAAACAAATCTATTCTTTAATATTCATTTATTAATTCCTTAAAAGAAAAACCATTTAATCACAACTTAATGCTTCTTTAAATAATTTCCAGTGAACTTAGTTATTCTTTAGTGTTTAGTTAATTATAAATCAACTTATTAAATTATGACCATCGTTTCCTAACAAAAACTATAAAATAGATAAAGAACACTGTATCTCAATTGACATTTTGACTACTAGATGAATAAAACAGGTTTGACATTAAAAATAATAATAATAATAATTAGTGGATTATACTGTATATAACAACAAAAAAAAGCCATTTATAATATAGGCATCATTAAAGTAATCACAATATAGTGATATACTTTCTAAAAACTACAAGGACACACCTTCATTTTAAATTAAACGAACGAGAACGTTACTAAAATTGTTTTTCACTGGTACAAAGTTCGTAGTAAAATTAAATCGGACCATATTGATATGACCATAAAAATTTATACTCCATAAAACAGACTACCGTAATATATAATGCCATGAAAAATCTAGTACCGTATTTAGGTCTAACTAATATTATAAAAAAGGTCGTAGTAACACTATATTAGCATCCTCAAAAAATTAAAATATTACAAAAAAAACCTCACTTTTTATAGTTATTAACTCAAAAACTTTATACTCTATTTATTTTTTCTTTTGAATTATTCAAAATATCCCTCTTTTATTTTACTCAATCTCCAAACAAGAAGTACTCAAATTAGAGGGAGTATATATATATATAATCACATCCTGCCCTCAATACACTACATTTATTCTTTTACTTTTCAAACATATACTAATTAAATAATTTTCTGTAAATTATACATGAAGAATGAGGAAGCAGTCCGAGTACATGTCTATCCACACGGTATTGCATGCTTATCTGGTACATGCATGCATAATTTCAATAAACTACAGTATATGTACCCAAATCAATTAAGTAGATAAGAAGTTATATCCGATGAATAATTAATGCAATTTCAAAGAGTTGAAAGAAGGGGTGGGGGGAGATGGTTAGATGTTAATCAAGGAACCATAAGAAGTGAGCTGAGCGATAAAAATATAAATATAAATATAAATTTGGGGAGAGACACGTGTGTTGAGTTCAGTGGCGGACCAATGGTGGGGTATCCTTAATAAAAGGGAGACACAGAATTAATTATTTTAAGGGCAATTAAATACTACTCCATAACGGATGTATGTATGTATGTAAATTACTATCCGATTAAGCTAACGTGCGCACACCCCCACGGTATGTTAGAAGCAAGGGAACACCAAGCCAAACATACAGACAACCAGCCGATCCCTATTCGCAGGTATCATACAAAAATAGACTACTCTAATCGGGATAGGATATAGGATAGGATAGGATAGGGTTAGGGTAATTAGGATAGTATAGGAACAGCTCACTTTTGATTAAATTAATCCTTCTTTTTTTCAAATTAATGGGTCAAACCTCTCTAAGTAGTACAGTATTTTTAAAAAAAAATTAATACTCCAGTTAAGAAAAAATTAAGAAGCAGAAATATGAAAATTACCAGAAATGTGGGTCGACTGATCAGTTCTTGCCTTTTCCTTTGTGACCCGAGAGTCTGGCATGCGGATCGCCGTAGCAGAGCTGCAGGCGGGAGTCGTATCCGGAGAGGAACTGGTGGTCGGGTGCGGTGGTGGTGGCGCCGATGAAGAAACTCGGAGCAGATCCGTCGGAAAACCTCTGGATGTGAGGTAACAGAGAGGATGATGAATTGGACTGAAGGGTCCCCCTATTGAAGCCAACGAGGTGGCCCGATGAATTAGCGCAAGGAGAGATGCTGAAGTTCAAATTGTATTCGCCGCTGCTGTTCCCCGTCAGCTCTGGTGCGAAGGACAACTGCTGGAGCTCCGGATGGTGGTGCTCCGCCGTGAACAGAGGTGGCGTGAACGGGTTTGCCGAACGAGTTGACGGTGGGGCTAGAGTAACGGGAGCGAAGTAATCCATCGGAGTAGTGGACCACTGCCTCGGAGATTTTAAGAAGAAATTGGACTCATTGGTGGGCGGACTGGTGGTGGTGTTGATTCCTCCGCTTAGGAGCTCGGTGAAGGAAGTTGTTTGGGAAATAGGGTTGAGAGAAGCAACATGGCCAGAAGACTCATTCTCTCTCTCCTTATCCTTCTCCGCCACTCTCTCCTTTGCCCTCTCCCGCGCCTTTATTCTGCTTTCAGATCTAGACAGAGAGAGGCCGGAACCCTTGCTAGTTTCAGAGGTGCTACTGCAGGCCGACGATTTCGTCAATTGATGTGAGTAATTGGGATCGCCGCCGTCTAGATCCGGCTCAGCCGAGTCGAAGCCGAGTTGATCGCTTCCAGCCGTACTCGACCTCTTGTCGTCGCAGACTTGTTTCGGAGTCTCCGGGAACGGAGTGTTCATCGGCGGCAACTCCGCAATTGAAGTCTCCGCCTTCTTGAGCAGCCACTCCACCGCCTTGCTCGGCTGATCGTACCCCAATCGATCCTGCAAATCGTAGAATTGAATGGCGGTATTCACCGATAGCCTGACCCGGCGGTCTCGCAGGCCCTTGGAGGTGAGAACTTTGCTGTGCCTGTCTTTCCCGCCGGAAGCTCGTGAAACCCTAACAATTCTGGAGGAAGGCCAGCCGTAGAATCTAGCAATGCCGGCGCCGTTGGGTAAAATCCTTTTGTTCTCTCCTTCTTCGTCGTCGTCGGGGTACTGGTCATCCATTTTTCTCGATCGGGAGTGTCCTAATTTACCATTGATCCTGGTGTACTTGCATTGAATCTCATCTACCTCCATACCACCGCTTTCATGCCTTTTATCGTACCCTCTCACCTCTTTTCCTTTGTTATCTATGGTCAGAGAGAAAGTGAGAGGTACAATTAGGGTTTGAAAGGAAATGGAGAGAGAGAGTGTGTGTTGGGTAGTGGATGTGGGGAAGACTGTACCCTCCTTTGCATTGATGACGATTACACAGAGTACTTTGGCTTTTGTATTGCCATATGCATACAAATACAAAATAGAGAGACAAAGGCTATCCCTGCAACACCATCTATCACGTCTTCTTTCAAGCTTTTTCCACTGTTTTCTTTTCACAACACTAACTCACTCAACTTGCCTAATGCATCACACCTTCTCTCTGCAACCAAAAATAAATTTAAATGAAACCAAAGAAAATTACACATTCAAAACAGCTCAAGGAAAAGGAATCAGATGCTATGAAAGATGAAAAGAAAAACAAAAGGAGAATATTAAGCTGCTTTCAATTTCTTCGTTCTAAGCATTTAATTTACCCCCACTTTAAAAGAACAGTGTTTATGGATTAATTTGATTACATGCAAGACATTTAACAAACTAAACTGTGATTTAACCGTTAGTTAAGATTTGGGTTTTTTTTTCAGACAGGGGAAAGAGACAGGTGTTGAATAGAGAGAGGGGGTTGGTAATTAAAGCTTGGCTGAGGCTGACTGACTCTAGAAATTGCAGACATAGCATAATTGCTATCTTCTTAAAGACCAACCAAGCATAAAAACAACTAGCTTTAGATTTTTCAAGAAATTAAAATATCAAGAACAAGGATAATCTTCTTCTAATTATATTTATTAATCTCAATCTAGATAAAAAAAAAAAAAAGCAATGTGACCAAATTAAATACATTTTCTTTTTCAAGTGAATTTTGTGATCCAAAGAAACACTAATACTAATCCAGCAACTACTGGATCTGTACTTCTCTCCATCTTTGTAAAGCTTTTAAATTTTACAGATCAGCTTCAAATTGCTAACATGAACACCAGAAATTAAATGAAATCCTTAACGCTTAAAAAGATTTTATTACAAGATTCAACAGTAGATCGTTTGAAAACTGAGTTATAAACAAGCCAAGACTAATATTCTCCTTTGGAAAGCATTTATTCAGTGAAGACGAAGAATTACCTACTTTCTGAGACCAATTTAAAACATATAAATGGAACAACACAGACGCATTAATTACTCCACTACTTTCTGCGAAATCTTTAACCCCTTTACCTGATGAACACGCTGAGCTAATTGGAAAGCACAAGGAAAAGGAGAAAAAAGTAGGGAGAAGAAACCGGAGGAGATTAAGATATAGTATGTAAGCAAATGACCCGACTTCGAAATTTGTAAATGGGTTTACCCGAAATTCCAGTGTAGCTGCTTCCTTATCTCCCACCTTCTCGAACTCCAAAGCCCAGTAAAAATGCTCAGAAACAAATGCTTTAAATTCCACAAAAATTGAAAAAGAGGGGGGAAATTAGGGTTGGTGGAAATTATTCCTCGAAAATGGGATTAATTAGTTTTTTTTTTCTTGCTACATGGAATTATTTGGCGAAATTGGGGGAATAATTATGGGAAATAATATTTGAGGAATTATGATCAAAGCCCTAGGAACGAGTTAAATTGATTGGCGCAAATCAGCGGGCTTATCGGGAAAGGACAGACACGGCGCCGTTTCTCTCTCTCTTTGAACATTTTCTGTATTTCTCAATTTCGCCCACCTACTTTTCCCTATTTATTTTCTCCGTATTATTGTTTATACCTAAATACTCCATTCGTCCCGGGTATTTTTACCCGTTTGTACGGGCACGGAGATTAAGACGTTTTATTTTTTTAATATATAATGTAAGAGAAAGTAGGGATAAATTAGTAATTTAAAAAAAAAATGAATAAAGTTATTGGGAATGATGAATAAAGTGTAAAAAAGTAATTAATGTTGTTGGGATTGTAAAAAGTAGGTAATAAAATATTATGTATTTTTGCCAAAAATGGAATGGGTAAAAATACGTGGGACACCCCAAAATGGAAAGTGGGTAAAAATACGTGGGACGGAGGGAGTATTTATTTCCCTATTTATTATCTCCGTATTATTGTTTATACCTATATTTATTATAATTAAAATAATAATATAATGTAATTAAATTTCTGTAGCTATCTTCCCCAGTTGATTAATATTGAAGTGTAATTAAAATTATATATCCAATTAATGAAACCTCAGCCAAGATAATTAATGGCGATGAAGATATTAACTTCTTAACATGTTTTTTCAATTCATATCATAAAAATAGTAAACTATCAATTACAGATTTTTTTCTATAAATTTAAAATCAGAAAGATATATAACTACAAATTGAAGATCTAAAATCATTCAAAATAATTTAATAATCAATACATTGAAAACTCGTATATATTAATTAAACATGTTTTTTTCTAAGATAAAATTTTTTAATTTATTATTATTATTATCATATAAATAACATACTAATTAACAAAAAAGTTTATATGGTTACATTTTTAGATATTAAAATGATAGTTTCATACTTTTAAATCCTAAATTAATAGAGGAAATCTTTTGAGTTTGTTTACTTTTTTTTTTTTGGATTCTGAATTGAAAAAAAAAAAAGAAAAAAAAAACTCAATTTCTTAAATAAAAATTATTGAAATATTTCAAGTCGGATATTGATTATCCGCTTTGTTAATCAATCTTATTACAAATTTTATGCAATATAAAATTTGTCTTATTAATTAATGACGTTATATGCATCCTAGTACAAATTATTTTAGCCTATTTATCAATCACAGGTTTCTTGTCCTAATATATCATAGTTTCGGACAAATATAATATACTGTAATAATTAATTAATTACAATATTACAAAAGATATTAGTTTAATTATTTTGTTGTCAAATATGAATTCGTTATCTGATCATCATAGATTGATTTGAGATCGAGTCGATCACCAAGATTCTGATTTGCAACCAATAATGACCACCAGAGACTTTAATTAATCCATAATATTAATTATTTTCGTTTACAAAGTATAGGTGATGCAAAAATAATAAACTTAACATTAATTTTATTTATATGATTGACTACTGGAAATTTTATTTATTCGAATATAACGTGCAACACACGCTCACAGTGTTGTGACAAGTAAACATTAACTTTTGTTTCAATAAATTAAGAAATAATTTAGACACCAACTTTAAATAATTAAAAATAACTGAATTGTGCATTGATGATGATATACATGTTTATATGATATATTTTATTTTAATTATATTTTCACCACTTGATTTCTAATTGCTTTAAATTTGTCAATAAACTATAAAAAATATGACACTGCATCTAGTTGCTCAAGACGATCTAAACATTTGTGAGAGTATTATATGAAAAAGAAATAAATTTAATAAAATTAAATTGATATAAATTAAACTAAATAAAATAAAGGAAGACGATCTAGAATTATGTATAATAGTGACAAGTAAAGATATGTAGAATTTATATGTACAAGTGTCCTAAAAAGGTTAGTATGATGGTAACGTTAATGCGTGACACAGTTTAATCTCACTACTTCAACACAGTGATCATATGATACATTGATTTTAGCCAAATGAATTTTGAAAATTAAAGAAAATTATATACGTATTCATGACTCCATTATAGTGAATTCTTGAGACAAGTAATATTTAAATAAAAAGTTGTTTTTATTAATAATTATAACCATACAAGTGAATTATTTTATGAACGATGTGCAGTGTAAATATAAAATTATTAAGAAAACATAAAAGAATCTCATCGTAAAATGATCTCATACAAGTGTTATTCCTAAACAAATTACATTACTAAAGTTATTAAGAAGTGTTTATCGTGTAAGGAGAATATTTTTATGTTTTATACAATTGAATATGAGTTACAAACACATGTACAATGTAGAAAATATAAGAGAGCTATCTAATGTTGGATACTTTTTTTTTTTGAAAAAGAAAATTTATTATTTTAGGGTATGAGTTTTACACTAAGCAAAAGAGTACAAAATACAAAAATAACACATCTATATTACCTCTTATTACAACAAGTAACAACCTACGAACAATAATTAGTCATTTTTCTCTATGCAACTGCTAGGATCTCCACATCAATTAGAGTACCTATTCAATCTTTTTTTTCTCCACATCTAATGTTGGATACTAGACTAAGCTAAATAGTATGTACATCATACTAATAATTTTTATCTATTTGATTTATTTCTAATAATAATTCATAAATCTGCAGATTAGCTAGATTAAGAAGTCTTTCTCCTATAACTTAATTATAGTTTGCTATAAATATTAAGTATTAATTTAATTATCCAGAATAAAAATAATAATAATAATAACTAGATTAATAAGTGATTCTGCCTTTTAAAATATTTTTGTGGGGTATAATAATTTCCATGATAGTAAAAAGTAAAAACAGTTCATCACCATCCAAATGTCAAGTTGTGAAGTTCGCACTTGTATTATTATATATGTTCACCCAACAAAAAGAAAATAATAGAAGTATTAAAGTAAGAATGATGCATTAAATTAAAAAATAATCCATCCTAGAAAAAGGGCTTTTAAGGATAACTAGACATTGTTAAATCTTTAAATCATAGTTAAACTACGATTGTCCGTACAACTAATGATGTGTCTCATTTCCTTCATTTTTTAAATTAATTGTGGTTTGTAGCATATGATGGGCCATTGGCCAGCAATCAGAAGCAGGCATTATTGGTCTCTCTTCTCAAACCCCCCACCCACCCCATCATCCAACCCAACATTTATATTTCTATCACAAAAATTTAAAATAAAAAATAAATAAAAATAAAAACTGCAAAAAATCTTTATGTCCCACCATCAATAAATAACATTAAGGTTATGTTCGTTTTCGAATTTTAAATCCACATTTTGATTTTCCAAAATCAACATTCAAATTTTAAAAACATTCCCTATATATACCTATTATATTCTCTCTCTTCAATTAATATAATTTTTTAAATAAATTAATACATTGATTTGACATAAAGTTAAAACATATCCTACTCAAAACTCAAAACAAATATAAAACACACCATTCATGGTTTTTAAATCCTACATAATCCCAAACAAAACATCACCTAACTGACTTCACTCTACATCACCGCACCCACTTATATTATATTTCTATATTTTTATTAGACTTAAAGATATTATTTTCATCATTAGCATATTCAAATAAATCCTCCACTTCATGAGATATTTCACACTGAACGAATGTGAGAGATATTTAACATTATTTTTAATTAGTTTTAGAAAATGTTTAGTCCTTTTTTAGAAAAGAAAATGTCATGTGCGTTGATAAAGGAAGCTATTATTATAGTTAAAATATATTGAGAGATTATTCGTTTGAACCCTTTTACTAATTTTAGAGTGTAAAATTTTTAATTGGTTATACAATTAAAAAAATTATAAAATTTTAATGGATAGAAGTATACAGTATACTCCCTCCGTAATATGTTAAGGTTTATCTTTTCCATTTTGGATTTCCGATGTTAAAATTTACGTTTTTTTTCTATCAAGTTGGGTTCACACAAAATAATTAATTATTTAATGTAGGACCCACACACAATACTAAAACAACTACTTACGTTACATTAAATATTATTTTTCTCACCTCAATACACATTAAAATATTATACTATCACTTAATTTACGTGCAAAAATAATTGTAAACGTTACTATACTATCTCATAATTTACGTGAAAAAATAAATGTAAACATTAACGCGGGATATGAGTATATATAAACGAATAAATGCGGTGAAGTGGATATAATAATCAATCCATTAGCAAAAAGAAAAAGGAGAGCACGAGTAATTATTAGAGAAACTTTATTTGCCAAAAAAGGAAAAAGAAAGAAAGTAAATTAGAGTTAGGGTGTAAATTAATCGAAGAGGTTAATTGAAAAGAAATTGAACAAGTGGATTTTAAGGTGGTAAGAGAGGGAGAGGGGCACCTGAGGAAGAGATATTTTGCTTTCACATTAAATACCAACCCTTCAAATTTGGACCACATTTTTGTCTCCATGTCTATGTGCTACCTAAATTCTTGTCACCACACTTATTATCCTACTTATCCATAATATCTTCTACTCCTGCACTTCTAAGTCAATTTTTTTTTATCAATTTAATTAATTTTTAGGAGGTAATATAGTATTTTTAAATTATGAATAAATTATAAAGTATATTATATGTGTTACATGAGAATGTGAATTAATTTGTAATTAAAATATAATTTTGAGATTTAAGATTAATGATAAATTTTAATATGGAATGGACGAAACTCACTTTCTTACAAGTTATAACTAGTTAACTCCATTATTTTTATGTGATATTGTAATTCACTTTCTTACAAGTTTTTTCATATGGACTAGGACTCCTTGTTTTTCATATGGATTAGGATTTAGGACACCTTATTTTGTAATAACCGAATTAGAGGAAAAATAAACTAGTTTAACCGCAACTAGTGTATAATTTTTTTTTTGTATTTAACACTTTTAAAGCCTATTGTGTATAACATTGACTCAATTTGAATTAACAGACAACCACACTCTTAAAATAAATTTTAAATTATTATGCCAAAATAGTAATATTGCACATTCTTACATCCTGGTTAATAATTTAATTTGACGAATTTACCACAAAAAATCCAAAAAGGATTATATAAAGTATGCTGATATTGTTAAAAGAATAACATATACTTCCTCTTTCTCATTTCAATTTTTACATATTTTCAATTTGAGCGTCTCATTTTAAACTTTACATTTCCCACTTTGGTAAATGAGACATACAAATTAATTATTTCTCTCTCTATGAACACTAATACACCTAGCCACTTTACATTAAAATAAACGTAAAGTTTGAAACGAGACAGAGATAGCATAATGTTCAAGTGAATCTATTTTAAGAGATGAAAGTAATGTGAAGCCCTAAAATTGAATTTTAAAACTCTAGAAATAAAAGTTACTTCTCCTTCTGTCCACTGTCAATCTATCAATTTTATCATTTTGGGTTGTCCATCCTTAATCTATCCATTTTTCTTTTTGGACTATGGAACCTACACCCTCCATTAATACAAATAAAATAGGGGACTCACATCCTCCACTAATATAACTACCTACTACATATAAAATAATAGTTCTCTTTAATTCACATATAAAAAGTAAATGGATACATTGAGAATGGACGGAGGGAATAAAAAGAGAAAGATTTTGATACCATCATGTGCACTGAAACAGGCAACTAATGTCAAATCAGTTTGCTTAACTACTTTTATTCCAATCAAATTTGACTTCCCACTTGTTCACTATAGAAGATCAATATCTGAGGTTGGTATTAGTTGCGTTTTAATTTCATTCTCCTTTTTCAAATAAAAAAAGTTAAGGTGAATTTTATAACTTTAGTTCATATGATTTATATATTTTTCCAATTAAATTATACTCCCTCCATTCTCTTTAAGGAGGATTTTTTTTCTATTTTAGGTTTTTCACCTAAAGAGTTCATTTTTCTTTTTTATACACATGGAATCCACACACATCCACTAATACAATTAAAATATTGGATCCACACTCTCACTAATACAACTAGCCACTACACATTAAATAATGAGTACTCCTTAATCCATGTGCCAAAAAGCAAAAGACCCTCCTAGTGAGGGACGGAGGGAGTATTAGGTTTGCAATTAAAAAAAAAAAATATCCCTCCGTCTCATTTCAGATGGCACACTTTTTATTTTGGGATGTCCTACAAAAGTTTGCACATTCCTAAAAAAATAAAAAGTCAAACACAATCACCCTTCACCATACACTTTATTTACAAAAAAAAAACCACCCTTAACTTACACAACTAACATACTTTATCATTTATTTATTACACAAAAATACCATAATACCCCTAAAAATTATTACTTTTCTTAAATTCTGTATAAAAAAAACATGTAAACTTTTATGATACAGAATGAGTAATATATGTAAAATTATTGGACTAGGTGAGTATGAAATTAGTAAAGGCGGGTGTACTATGATTCCTATCCAAATCATGCTACTGTCTCCCAGCACGAGATACCATAAAAGTAATTATTTATAATTATTATTTTTATTTTTTATTTTCTTATTTAATTTTAACTTTATGGTGTCTTCTCGCAATTCCATGCTCACAGTCGCCGGATAAAACCAAACCAAACTACTTACTATACATTTGTGGGGAATCCTAATATATTCTCGCATTAAAAAAATTAGAAATTAAAATCATGAGTTAATTATAATCGTATGTTTTTTTTTTCTATCCATTGAATATTCAAATAATATAATATTATTAATTTAAGGTTCAAAAATTATGAATTATTTTTAATAATCATGTAATGTTACCAATAATTTACTTGTAATTGTCTCCATGGACAAATAAACTGGTTATAAAAGTACATCTTGTATTAATTACAAAAAAATTAAGGGTAGAATATAATTTTCCTATCAATTAATTGAGTTATCTATTTCCACATCATTTTGTTAGGTCGATGTCAGGGTCACCATTTTGCACAGTAATTTATCTCTCTAAGGATGTACAGATATTGAATTTAATCGAAATCATATTGAAATCGCACTGAATTAATTTCGAGTCGAAAAAATCATTAACTTTTTGATTTTTTCCGAATCGATTCAAATCGATTTTTCATTTGGTACGAATTTGAATATTTTTCGTTTTCTATGCCGAATATTGGATATAACCGAACCGAACCGTACCGAATTGAACCGTACCATACCGAAAAATCGAATTTAAACTATGCATCAAAATTATATATAATATATTTATCTTATTATTTATACTTTATACTTTATATGTCATGAATTAATTAATTTTACTTTACTAATTATAATGTAATCACAATTAATAAATTAAAATTAGTTATAATATAATTATAAATAATAATTTAGTAATATATCTAATGTTCTAAATATCTATTTATTATTGTATATTAAAAATATATATTTCATAAATTAAAATAAATTTCTAAAAAATAGGAAATAAATAAAATAATATATTCAAAGTTCAAAGTATTATTTCAGACAACATAATGAATAAAGTAAATGGTACATCTAAAGTCTAAATTCAAGTCGTAAACTTAATATATAATTATTATATTTTTATTTATTTAATGAAGATAAAATGCAAAAATTAAATGATACTTCATATTTGTGTCTAAGGTATTATTAGATAGACTTTAATTGAAATACACCTTAAATTTTAATTTAAAGGTTTTAAAAAAATTAAAATTATTAATTTTATTTATTTTAGTACTATTATTTTTTAGGGCAACACATGAGGTCGTCTTATGTAATACTATTTTACATTTTTTAAATAATTATCAATTTTTATTAAATATATTATCACTTTTCATTAAAAGTTTATCATTCTTATTTATAATATGAATTGTTTATGAGAAATTTAGTTTTTTTATTTAATTGATCTTTTTCTAAGTATTTATATGTGCAAAACTCCGTTTCTCAAGAGAAATCCGATCTAATCCGCTCCGCACTGTCAAAATCCGTTTTCCCAAAAATTCGTTCCAAATCGAATCGAATTTCAGTACGGATTCAGTATTGGATTTTTCTTTACGGATTCAATATCAGATTATTTTTAAAAAAATTCGTACCGAATCCCGATCCACACACCCATAGCTTCAATCATAATTTATCTCTCTACCACTCTATTGGGTCGGAACGTTGGATAGGCGATTTTACATTTTTTACCTATAATTGACTTGTAATTTTAGAATTTTGATATCTTTAAATTATTTTTGTGCTATTTTTATATTTGCATTAAAATTATTTGTAAAAGAAGGGGAGAGTGGTGAGGGAAAAATTATAAAAAAGGAAAGATGGGAAATAGCTGTTAAAGTTGTATCCATTAATGTGGAGAAAACAGCTTTCCAATATGGACTCAAACGGCACGTGTAGATATTTTTGGAAATACATTTTTTATATGGGAGCGACTATTGCACCTAGGGGTGACAATTCCCGACACGACACGATAGCACGACACGAGCACGACACGATAATTGCGGGTTAGTGTTTGATTTTATTGGGTTCGTGTCATTATCGTGTCAACCCAATAAGGACACGAAAATTTCATGTCGTGTTCGTGTCGGGTTCGTGTCAACCCGTTAAACACGATTAATATTAACAGATGACCCATTAACCCGTTAACAACCTAATAACCTGTTAACAACCCAACATAAATATAAAATTATAAAAATATATAATAAAAATATTTAATAATTATTTTAAAATATATTAATTTAAAATTTTATTTATTTTAATTAGTATTTTTTTATTTATTTTTTATTTTTTATTTTCTTATCGTGTTGTTATCGTGTCGTGTCGTGTCAACCCGTTATTTTTCGTGTTCGTGTCGTGTTGGAACGAATCCTTATCGTGTCGTGTTCGGGTTTGCCCTTATCGTGTCGTGTCACTATCGTGTCGACACGAAACCCAACCCGTTAACACGAATTGCCACCCCTAATTGCACCCATATCTACTAAACGAACACCATTATTTTATAAATTTAAAATATATTTATGTGAGAAAACATAAATACCCTTATATAAATAATAAAATAGGATTAGTTATAAAATATCAGTTGTATTGTAGTGTTCGACAGGAACAATCGAACAATTAAATATGTTCGACTTTTGTGGTCGAACAATTAAATACCATTTCATTTCCGTTTTTATTTCTCTTGTCTCACGTTGATTTAATTTTGCAACAAAATAATGCTTAAATGTTAATACATATTACATAACATGTAAACATCGTGATAACTGATAACTATATCTCTTAACTTCATTTGTTTTTTTCCTCCTTCAACTCTTGACATCGCCATGTCTTCTGTACTTCAGTTTTCTTTTTATTAACAACATTCTCATCTTTTCTTTTTTCTTCAACAGTTTTTCTACTCCGAGATAAAAAGTCTACACAAAGCCTCTGTTTTCCTTTTAAGTGTTATCACCCCGAGTTCACCCCCTCCGACTTCCGCTCCTGCTCCCGCGCTTCCGACGTCGTTTCACAGATTTTTTCTTGCCACAAGCTGCAGTTCATCGTCGGCGGTTCGAACTCGTTCATCTACGCGTTGTTATTTCATCTGGGTCGACGTCGTGTTACCCGTGTTGAATCAGTATTTAATAAAGTGAGATGACGACATGCTCGACTCCGAAATGTTCGAGGAGCTTGTCAGATATTTTCAAACACTGGTGTCGGAATTGGTGAGGGAATGTGGGTTGAAGAAGGCCATCGAAGTATCGGATTTCGAGGTGTACGGAGGGGGAGGTGGAGGATTAATGGCAGTAACGACGAAGAGAAGAAGAAAAAGGCGTACGAGAAAACAGTGAGGGCAATCAAGGAGAATACATGTCAGCTAGCGAAGAGGCAAGTGGGGAAGATCCAACGGTTGAAGGAGTGTACGGGGTGGGAGATGAAGAGTGTGGAGATGATGGCGGCGCTTAGGGCACCTATGGAGGGAGGCGGCGGAGGGAGGAGGTTGGCGGGGAGATTTGGGAAAGAGAGGTGGTGGAACCAAGCGTGAAGATTTTAAAACCGTTCTTGTTCTTGGTGGAACTAAGCGATGCAACCGGCTCTTCTTCGGTGTTTCTTTTTTTTATTGTTTTTCTTTTAATTAATTTTTAGTAATTTGGGTTTAATTAATTAAAAGGGTAAATTAGTCTCAAATGGGGTGTATATAGTAATTTATAGATGTAATTTTTAATTTTAATGGGTGTACAACTAGAACTTGGGGTTCGTTTAGTACATACGGGTGCAAATAGCCGCCCCTTTTTATATTATAAAACTCATTCATCAACATTTTTTTTGCAAAACGTATTAGTCTAAATTATTACTCATTATAATGATATTCGAAACATTAAGGTGTACTTATAAATCACCTAAATGATCTTAATCAATAAATTAAAATTTAATTTAGTTTTCAACATTAAATTGAATTAAATAATTAAAATTTCTTAAAAACTACTCACTGCACTTTATTTTAAATAAATCTATCAATTTGGATGCAACTTAAATTTAACCTTTTGTTTTATCTTTTCCAATTATGTACCTGAAAAACTGAATATTTATAACGTACATTATTATTTTAAAATTAGAGGGGAAAGGATCATATAGACCCTCCAATTTAATTTACTAGATCAAACTAGCCCTTGACATTTTCTTTTGTTCATCCAAGCCCCTTTTATATATAATTTAGATCAAATAAGCCTTTTTACTATTTTAAAATATAATAGAGGTTCACAGTACAAGAAATTGCCGAATTCCAATGGCGAAAAATCGTTTGAAAATGTTAAAATACCGTTGGAATTCATGATTCCAACATATATTCCAACAAATTTTTTTTCTGTTGGAAAAGTGGCCGTTGAAATGTCATTTTTCCAACAGCATTTCCAACGGTTTCAAAAATCCAACGGTGAATCCAACAATATTTTTTTTTTGGAATTTTTTTTATCTAAAGTGATTCAAACATTTTTTCAACGGAATTTTCTTTTGGAATTACCGTTCCAACGATCTTCGAACTCCGTTACGATTAAAAAAAATATTTATTCGGATTCGAACCCTTGACCTCTTGCGTATATCACCTTATCATTTATCAACTTAACTAATATATATTTTATGTTGTAAATTGACATTTAAATTTATTGAAGTCTCTTTTTTCGATGGAATTTTCATAGAAATTTTTCAACGGCTTAAGTTTAATTGGAATTTTTATTGGAAATTTTCAATGGTTTATCAAGCTATTGGAATTAGCATTTGAATTTTCCAAAGATTTAAATTTATATGGGAATTTTCGTTGGAACTTTCCAACAATTTTAGGTTTTATAGGAATTTTCGTTGGAAATTTTCAATAGTTTATCAGACTATTGGAATTAACATTGAAAATTTCTAACGGTTTAAATTTTCATGGGAATTTTCGTTGGAATTTTTCAATGGTTTAAAGTTTCAGTGAAAAATTCATTGGAACTCTCAAATTTCCAACGGATTTGCTTTTCGTTGGAATTTTTCTATTGAAATTTGACTGTTTTCTTGTAGTGTCATGAAAGCCCCCCATCTTATTTTTTTAATCAAATAAACCCTTTATCTTACGTTTTGGATCAATTAGTCCTTTTCTTTTATTTAATTTATTATTATTATATATATTTTAATAAGCTGAATAAAATGTGGTTGTTTATTTTATACAATTCTTAATTAATTAATTTCTTAGTCAATTTTTTCTTTAATTATTTAAAAATTTCATCTATTATTTTAAAATATACGTAATTATAGATAATTTGTAAATATAACAATAAATGTGAGATGAAAATTTTTATTTATTTTTTATATTAAGAGGAAAAATAAATATTCTATAAAAATAAACGTAATCCAAATTAAATATATAATTTTAATGAAATAGTACAATTGAACGGATATAAATTCTCTCTATAAATTATTTATGAATTTTTTTTGGTCAAACCATTATTATTTTTTCTTGATTATGCCTACTTTTTTATTAAAATTATTATTATATGAATTGTTAACCAAATAATTTAATGGGATGATCACTTTTTCTTTATCTAGAGTTACATTTTATTAAAAATGTTATAAATAGTTTATGCATGAATAGTTCAACCAATAATTATCACATTTTCTTAATTATTTTTAATAAAAAATATTATCATTTTTTTATTCGTCATTTGTATTGTTAATGAAATAGTTTGAATAAATATTATATTTTCTTGATGACGTATCACTTTTATTAAAAATATTAATACGTTTTATCAGATGAATAGTTGATGAAGTATTACTTAATACATAATCTTCTTTAATTTATAATTTTTTAAATATATGTATATACATTAAATAATTAAAATTAAAAAATATATAACGGAAAATTAAAATAAAGAAAGTACCTGCATTACTTTTGTTTACTAAAGAAAGAAAAAATAAAATGAAAGAATATGATTTAAAAAAAAAAAGAAAAAACCCGAAAAAACAAAAGAAAAGAAATAAAGAAAAGCTCAGTAAATTAATATGAGACAGGCTGCAGTGGCTATTACACTGGGTCTGTGGTGTGTTTATGTTCATTTATAAAAGAAATAGGTTATATTTGATTAGTTATTATTAGATGGAGGGTGTATCTTGATCTATTTCAAAATAAAAAGGGCTTATATGTACCAAAAATTAAATTAAGGGTTTCGTTGATCCATTGGAATAAGTATAAGGATCAATTTGATCATTTTCCCAAAGTTAAATACTTGTATGAGATCGTGTACGGAAAGATTTCCATTATATGGATAATAATAAGTGATATAGTGTTATAGTGAATTATTTCATTAACAATTTAGAGTATAAATAAAAAAGTATTACTAATACTTTTTAATAAAAAATATTAACATCTTTAACAAAAAAATAATAAATATATAAAAAACATAAAAATGATTTCACGTCAATGTTTATATTTTAAAATTCATAAATACTCATATTGTCTCATAATTCACGTGAAGGAAAAAACTATTATATATAAATTATTTGGTCAGATAGGGGATCATAATTAAAAAGAAAATATTTAATAAATTTCTTGGGGAAACAAAAGAATAATAAGAGAAAAAAAGTAAGAAATATTCAGAATATGGGTGATACAAACAAAGAGTTGAGAAAAATAAAGGAAATGAAATGAATAAATTAATAAAAAAGAAAAAGAAAAAGAAAAAGGAGGATTGAGGCATGGGCACGTGTCCATGTTGAGTGGGATAGATTCAAGGCATTGGGAGCTGACTTCTCGATGACCATACACTGCACGTGTCGCGGTCTTCGTGAACCACCATCACTCCTCTCTCTCTCTCTTCACTATTATTACTAATATACTTTTTTTTTTTCAGGATTATTCTAGGGTACATCGGTGCACCTTAGGATTTAAAGGGTAAATATTAAGAGTAGTGGGTAGTTATTGAAATTTTTATTAATTATTTTATTTTATTTTATTGGTTAGAATTAAACAAAAATTTAATCTAACGGTTTATATTATTTAGGTGCATCAGTGCACCCGGTGCACTGCAGCAGTGTTTTTATAACTGGACCAGAGATAGAACCGGCAATGACAACGGTTCACGGTCCAACCGGTTCAACCGGGAGGTTCAATCGGAAAAATTAAATTAATATATTTTTAATTATATTTTAACAGAATTATTAAAATAAATATATAATAAATAAATTATTTAATATTTATACTATATTGAGCTATAGCCCACCCCTGAAAAATGTAAAGTTTAATTTTAAAGCCCACCATGAAAGCCCACAACAAGGTTATTTATTAAAAAATATATAAATAACAACTAAAAAATACTTTATAATTAAAGCAGCCCTAATTTGCTGCGCCGTAGTCAGTATCACCATTCTATCCACGGCTCATTTCTAGCCTCTCTCTCGTCTTTCACTCTTTCTCTTGTTTTTTAACATAAATAATTACTACACAGTACACCCAATTTCGTTGGTCCCAAGTTTGCAGCAGATCGTGGAGGCCTTCAAATTTGCAGCAGATTCGTGGAGGCGGTGATTTAGCTTTTCAGATTCAATTTTTTCCTACGAATAGGTGTATTTTCTCCATAGATCAGTCTCCGAAAAGTGGATTTTAAATGTTTCGCATTAGATCTGTATGATCTCTTTTGAATTTAATGGATCATTCTTTTATTTATTCTTTATTTTTTATTTTTTTTAATGATTTCAATAGAAGAATTTGTATGGATGTGATGCAATTTTATTAAAAACCGGCGGTTTTTCGGTTCCGTCGACTATACCGGTTTTCAGATTTGACCGGTTTTTTCCGGTTTAATTTTAAAAGCGGTTTTAGGGTAGTTTCGGATCGGCACCGGTTCCGGTTCAACCGGTTCAACCGGTCGGTTCGATTTTAAAAACACTGCACTGCAGTGTTCTTGTTTTGAACATCAAAATTTTATTTTATTAAAACATTAAATAAGTTACAAGTATACCAAAAAAATTACACTGTAATCCACATCTTACACTGTAATCCAAATCGATTCATTTATGTAGATCTTTTAAGACAATAACATCACATAACGTTCAACATTGAAAAACTATCCATGTATTGAATGTCCAAAAAGAGATATAACACGATGACATTTATATTTCCATTATATATTCACAAATGCAACGAAATAGTGTAGTCTTTCCTCTCAAAATATTACTAGAAAATTGTAAATTTGTCGAAGGTCTTAGGAAATTCAAATAACTATACATTACAACTACTTGAAAAACATGCATCCATATAAGAGTTAGAAGAAAATATGATCTATTATTTTTTATTTCCGTCCACAATCCCCATACATGAAGTACTTATACATTGGGAGGAAATACAATGCAGAGGAAATACAATGCATCAAACAAGTACCATCGTAATAAAACTGCGTCTCACAACACATGTCAAGCATGTACCCTCACTTCACTTTAAACTCTTATTTTCTCCACCATTCTTATTGTATAAAATCAATTTATAAGTTGTCTTTATATAGTAAATTTCATCTTTTGTCATGTTTAGGGGTGAGCAAAAAAATGATAAAACCGATTTAACCGACCAAACCGAACCGAACCGATCAATTCGGTTCGGTTTTCGAAATAACGGTTCGGTTTCGGTTCGGCGAATAAGTAAAATCGGTGTATCGGTTCGGTGTCGGTTTAAAGCTTAAAAAAACCGCTGAAACCGGAACCGAACCGATTTTAATACTACTAAAATCCCTAACCCTAATTCATTTAATCATTTGATTCATTTTCCCTCTCCCTCTTGACTCTTGAGAGTGCGGCGCTGCGCCGCTGCCCAAACCACAGCCACTCCCGGCCGACACCGTTGTCTCCAGCCGCTCCCAGCCTCGCCGTCGTCGCCAGCCACACGAGTCACGACAAGTTAACTGTCTCGCCAACCACGACGTCCACGACACACGGACACAGTCCCTACCAGGCTACCACTACCAGTCGCCAGTCGTCCGGTGTGAGCTCGCCGTCGCCGACTACCCTTAGACCTGGTAATTAATTAACTATTCACTAATTATTAATTCACAAATCACATATTCCATTTCCCCCTTCCCCTGTCTTCTTTCATTATTTTTAGTTTTTACAAGTTTTAAAGTTGAGTGAGCACCTTGAGGTAGGCATTCCGCATTCCTTTGCAAAGTTGACAACAATGATCTCTCAGTGAGCATGTTTATTATTGTAAACTGCAATAGTTTGTTTATTAAGATAGACCATGTCTTCTCTAAGTTATATAATGCTTTTCAGAATCATGTGAACTAGTTTAACTCACCGATGGAGAAATCTTTATGCGCTTCATTGCTATTCTGCTTGAACTTGCGATGCATCCAACCTAATATCTGCAATGAGGACAGAGGAGATGATCTTCATGAAACGAAAAATATTGAATATTGAAGATGCCATAATATGTTATGATATTCTGATTTTTCACATAAATGATATATAATACCTTCATTTTGGTCGTACTATCAGATAGCTTGATAGTAGTTGGTGGATCAATTGAATTTATATAGACTTAGTGTTACACGAACCAATAAACTACGTTCAAAAAGCTGAGGTTTGAAGTTAATAGGAATAACTGTCGACATGAAGAAGGTAAAAGGTTAACAGTAACATTTCCAAGTTCCTGTTCCTTTTCTTTTAATTTATTTATTTTATTGTTTCTGTTTTAAAGTTTTTAGAGGCTGATGATTTTCTGGATCCCAATAATTTATTTTCTAACACTTTTTTATGTAGTCTATAAGTTTTCAGCCATCAATATTGCTTATTTCCTAACTATTGCCTATTTATCCTGGAATAATCTTTTTAGGAGGGACCATTTACATATTTCTGCCAAATCGTCTTACATATTTTGCTCATTCAGACCTAAAATCTATGTCTGCATGTGCATGTTACCAGTTATAATGATTGATGTATGTTTGACACTTCTTGTATGTAACAAAATGCCTTTTGGGAGGGTATTTACTAATTAGTAAATTCCTGACTTATCAGTAAGTTTGAACATCATAATATTGATTGGCTCTGTCGTCGGTGACCCCTTTGATGTTAGGAACACAGTAGAGAATATTGTATGAAGCTAATACTTTAATATAATATGACATATAGGTAGATCTTTAGTCACATGAACTGTTAAATTCGATGATCATATTGGTTAATCATCGGTCCACGCATGACATAGATCACAATGAAAGGGACATGAGCTACTTAAACTAACATAAACTCATTTGATAGCAGTTAGTTTAGGACTTTTAGTATTAGCCTTTACATGGATTTGTTCTCCTTTAATATTAAATACAAAACAAATGACACTACAAAAAAGATAGAAGCAAGGAGATCTCTGTTTATATTTCTTTATTCTTTGTGCTACCAGATATAATTTGTCATAAACCCATCTAATAGTTTTTCTAGTATATTTTAGTTCAATGATCAATAGGCCTGTCTGAATTATTTGAGTCAGGTTCAATTATTTTAAATAGAGTGAAATATCAAATACATTCTATCTTCTTTTATCAAGTATAAACAAATATTAATTTGCATTATAAATGGGATTTTAATTAATGAAATGCAAGAGATTTGCCTAAGGTGGTGGGAGTTGGAGAATCTTGAAAGAATGTTGGTCCGTATCCTCTTTCAAGTTTCAAGGGAGAAAAATGGTGTGTGTGTGTTCATCTACTAATAGTATATATATGTTCATCAACTAATAATAAGTATTTTAATTTGTGCTTATGCAGATTTCATTTCGACTTTCATGATTTTCAAGGAATAATCAATGATGGGAAACTCACTTAGCCACAAAGTTCTTGAAAGTTGAAACTTGATAGTTTGAACTACACATTTTGTGGAAGAAGTGTGTTGTTCACTATGTTTTTAATGCTTTGTTTGTTATGAATTTGGGGAGGAATTCTCTATGGATTGTATTTTAATTAATGGTACTGTAAACTTGATTGTCGTTTTTAATTTGTTGTTAGCACTTTGAAACATTAAGGTTGAATGTTGTTTGAAGTATGGTTGTTTTATTGGAGTTTTGCTGCCTTTTATAGAAATTTACAGGTATTTTGGTTAATTCGGTTAAAAACCGATACCGAACCGAAAATTTCGGTTCGGTTTGTTTCGGGTTTTTTTCATTTCGGTTTTCGGTTCGGTTGCATATTTTTTAAAAATGCGGTGTTCGGTTTTTTAAATTCGGTTCGGTTCGGTGGTTGACCGATGCACACCCCTAGTCATGTTCCACCTCCAATTATCTCTGACTCCTTATTTTGGAATGTATCGTTAATCATATTAGTAAGATCATTAAATATAATATATTCCCTATCTCTGAGCTCCCATCTCTATGTCCACTTTCAAGTCCACATGTTATCCCTTCATTCCCCCATACTCGCCACCCTATCATTCTTACTAAGACTCAAATTGTAAAGTCTCGTAAATTTGTCCCTCAAGAGGATTGAATGCAAAGTATCATCACTGAATAGAGAGTATTCTTACCTTTCAGTAGTAACCTTCTCAAATCCCAAAAAAAACCAACCATCTACTTGACCAATAATTTTTTAAGATCTCCCCTACCATCCTACCAGCTTTGTTTTTTACCTCATTCTACACTTTTTTTTTTAAACTTTATTACTCATTATTTCCAAATCTTTCCAACTTTGTTTCCTTCGAAACTCTCATCATAATATTGTAATGAGTTACACTCCTACATGGTGTTTATTATAATGAGACCAACTCTTTAAATTAATAATAAACACCCCAATACTTGGATAAAAATAACATCTAATGAAACCAAATTAACTTGTTTAGTCCAGCCCAACCAATTTGGCCCATCAACCCGTGTCATTTAATTTTCTTAGCCCTAATTAATTAATACGAGCCAGCCCAAACCAGTTTGGCCCATTTCGTTGTTTTGCTGGTTTTTCACCTTCAACACCAAATCCTTCCGCCGACTTCATCCACCCTCCCCACTCCATCCGACCACAGAGCGACGGAGTTCATCTACGCAGGTCAAACGGTGAGTTATTTTACAGGTCTATTTCTGATTGATTGTGATCGCTAATTAATGTTTTCTGCGTATATTCTCCGAAGCAGGGAACCGAGTTAATCTGTTCTTTTCTCCAAATTCTAATCGAGCTGCGTTAAATGGCTGCTTCCAGTTCTTCTAACCTATTTCGTGGTATGTATCTCTATTTTATTCAATTTTCTCTCCGTATTTGTTCGATTCGATTTCCCATATGCTTGAAGTGAGAGGTTATCTCTGTATTTCGTGTTTTTGCATAACAGTGTTAGGTTTTGAAGTCCGATTGGAATTTTCTACTTCTATTATTTTGTTCGTTTCGAATTCTAATCGTACTTGCATTTTGAACTTGGATTCTTTTTTTCCTCGAGTCAATCGGCTAAAATGTATTACTCATTTATTGATTGCAACGCTTCTTCTTGGATGAAACCAGCTTGCATCTTGAGGTTTTAGAGGTAATGATGTAAAAAGTTAGTAGTGATGAGCTTCCACTTGTGAAACGAGTTTTGTTTCACTCAAAAATTTCTCATAATCTGAAGAATATTTATTACCAGCAGCATTATCCACCCTTGAGGATATAAACTCAGCTAGTTTTTGATCTTGCCTCTGAATTTTTGTTCAAGGTGAGTGTTGTATGGGGATTTTTCAGAGCTCTTGCAGCTCTTTGCACACCAGATTTCTGTAAGAAAGAACTTCCTGTCCTGTAACAGGATTTATAGGTGTACTTTGTTGGATGATCAACGCCCATATTTCAAACTGTATACAATTTTTTTGGTTCTTCTATCCTTCTGGAAAGGTTAAATTTGATCCATCTTTAAGTAAATGTTGAAAATCATGCATGGGAAAATGAAAAAACCTTTATGGGACTAACTCAGTTAGTTTTAAAATAGCATCTGATAATTATTTTAAAGAAGTTGCAAAAAAGCATTCATATATTACTAATATTCTCGTGTTGCCATGGATTAAACATCAGTTGGTCGCTCAATTCTCAATGGTCTGAGCAATAATGTTCTCGGGGCAAGCAGGTCTTCTTCCCAGCTGTTAGAGGATTTTTCAACTCAGGTTAGATTTCAAATTTCCCTTCTTTAGTTACTGAAATCATCATGTATTGGTGATTGATTAGATGACTCTGGATCTTCTATTCTGCAGCAAAAGAGGACATTCATACAGATGAGGACCAAACTCAAAGTGGTAGATAATTCAGGGGCCAAAAATGTAATGTGCATACAGGCATTGAAGGGAAGAAAAGGAGCCAGACTGGGGGACATAATTGTTGCATCGGTCAAGGAAGCCCACGCTGGTGGGAAAGTGAAGAGAGGAGATGTTGTTCGTGCTGTTGTGGTCCGTGCTGCAATGCAACGTGGCCGTTGTGATGGGAGCGAAATCAAGTTTGATGACAATGCTGTTGTTCTCATCAATAAACAAGGTGAGCTAATCGGAAACCGTGTTCATGGACCAGTCCCTCATGAATTAAGGAAAAAGAAGCAGCTCAAGATCCTTAGTCTTGCTGAGAAAGTTGCCTAGGTGTGTTATCACTCTTTTGGCCCCTATTTTAATGAGGTTTTCTCTGTTTGAAGTCGTGAATACAGTTTTTTTATTACAGTAGTCGATTCAGATGAATTATTGGGAAATGTCCTTGATAAATTTAGGAATTTCCAGTGTTGGACAAAACTTTATTTGTTCATGTGTGCTTCCCAAAATTATTCCTGCAAAGCAACATCACATCCGTTCCAACGAAAAGAGGAAATCGGAGACTGCTACGCCTTTCGTATTTGTCTTTCCCATCCTCCCTCTTTTTTTTTTTTTTTTTTTTTTTTTCGTTTAGGGTTTAGGGTCAGAGAAAGGATGATTTCTATATGTTTAGCATTAGAAATAGAAGTTTGATCAGTGATCGCCAAGTCATCTGGGAACGTAATATGTTATCCGTCGTTTTCTTTAAATTATCCTCCGAGTCCGGTTTAACTTTTACCTTATTTATTTATGTATCAAGCACAACATTAATTTCTATTAGGGTATAAATGGATATATTTAGAGTGAACGACCAAAATGATAACGTTGGGTAAAGTAGGAGACCCAAACCACCAAGCTACTGGAGAATACCATTAACTCCATAATATAATATATTACTTTTTAATTTGGGCTTATATATATAAGCATTACCTTTTAATTTGGGGTATAGCGTCTGCCTTAGATTAAAACACTTTCTATGTTAATGTGAGACGGATGAAAATAAAAAAAATAAATTTAATATGAAACGGATGGAGTATGATTTTATGGTATGGGAGAGGCCCTGGAGGAGCGTCATCGATGTTATTGTCTCCTGAGAAAGTCATCATGAACCTTCACAAACCTTAAGGTATCTCCAATTTTAAGTTCCTAGAAATTGCATACCCTCATGAACCTTCACAATCCTTAAGGTATCTCCAATTTTAAGTTCCTAGAAATTGCATACCCTCTCCCAATCTCCACTGAAGGTTTGAAAAATGATATTCAATATAGTTTTTTAAAAAAATTACAAAATTTGAGAATCACATAAAGAATGAGTATGGAATTGCATTTTGCCCACCCATTTGAAAACATCAATTTTGCCATAATCTATTGTAATGTTCCTTGAACACCCTATTTATTAATACATATGATCAGCCTATTAGAAGACTAATAGAATACTAATTTATATTATTAGTTTAAATATTTATTACAAATTATTATATTATAAAAAAATGTAATATAAAATATTTAAAACTAATTTATATTGTTAATAAACTACATTTATATAACACTTATATAGTATTTTAAAATATAATTTATATACAAATATTTTTTTAAGAAAATGAAGTGAAAATATCAAATAATTGTTTTCTTATATTGATATATAATACTACTTTAATTATAAAATTGTTATATTCATTTATAAAATTACGAATATATTTATATAGATAAAAATTAATTAAATATATTAGTAAAAGAATTAAGTTTAACATCAAATTAGTAAAATACATAAATTTAAAAACTTAATAAAATTCATAACTTGAGTAATAAAATACTCCAAATATTATTTTGAAATATTTGTTCCATATTATAATCTTCTATTCATTCCAAATTTATTTTATTATGTCCCTATTCATTTATCTTATTCGTTATTTCTTATTCGCTCCTACTCGTGTCAAATTGTGGCAAGTTTGATATGTTCCATAGATGTTTTCCCTGATTTCTTATTCGCTCCTACTCGTGCCAAATTGTGTGCCAAATTGTATCAAGTTTGATATGTTCTATAGATGTTTCCTCTGATTTCTCATCCATTCTTACTAGTGCAAAATTCCTCTTAATCCCTCTTAATCAGTTTATATACAAATTCTATTTGTTCCATTTTTATTCCCATATCTACCTCTATTCGTTCCATTCCACATAACCAAGGTTTGTTTTCATTTATATTTATTAAGTTATACTTTTAACAACTTAGAATCCATCTATTATTCTATTCACACCACTTCCCTCCCTATTTGAATAGGTAATTTAGGAAAGTTATTAAAATGTACACAAATTTTATGTTTATATTTACATGTGGGAAAAAACAAATTTGTAATTTAAGTTACCTTTATTTTTACCAATAGTCTCTATGATAGAAACCAATAGTCTCTATGATAGAAAAGTATGGTTAGGTGCTTAAATTTCAATTTAAAAACTAGATTAGACCAGAGAAATTAAGTTGATCGAGGGTTGTTCTGTTCTTATGCCCGGTCAGTTAAAGTGAAAGTGGGAATTGAATTGAGTTAGGGATGAAATAAAAGGAAAAGAAGGGATGAGTAATTAAGGGAAATTAAGGAAAAAAAAGGGAAGATCATCTGTAAAAAAGCGAAGATTACAGCAGAGGTTGGGGGCTAAAAAGGATACGATCAGACGGCGATGGTGTCATGTTCTGTTCTGACCGTCAAACGGCGGCATGTAAGCAGTTCTTTGTCGGCTTGTCGGTGCTTTCCTTTCCATTTACGCCGTAATCTCCCCCTCCCCTGTACCTACCATCATCATCATGCCTGAATCACGCCTTCTGCAAAACCTACTACTTTCTTCTCTCTCCTAATACTTGTGTACTCTTTCTCCCTCTTCTTGTGTACTTTTTCTCCCTGTGTCTCTTTGGGTATATATACATACGATTGTTTGTATGTATAAATGAGCTCACGTAATTGCGCTATCTCATCTGCTCTGTTGCGATTTTGGTACTACTTTGGTCTTCATCTATCGATTAATGTGGTGTGGACACTGTGGTTCTCATCTCTGGATTAATATGGAGTTGACACCTGGACTACCTTCCCGACTAATGCTCTATCTCTATCGGTTTCCTATATACTAGTATATTTTTCCAAGATGTGTATTTTTCGAATTAATTCTTTGAAACTTTTAAGCATTTTGTTAATATTTTCAGATAAGTAGAGGAACAATAGTTAGTAAAATATTTTACCAAACAATAAATACAAGGTAAAATGGAGTGTGATATACCATTTTACTTTCTTGCAGTCACACAAATGTTTCATTTTTTTTATTTTAAACATTAGTGCTTTTTAATAAATATATATGAAATAAATCAATCATGTGCATTTCGATATCGGAAACATTTATCACTAAGATTAATTAACTATTTATTAAAATTGTTGTATAATTCATTACTTAATATTTATTAAAATTGTTGTATAATTCATTACTTAAATTAATTAACTATCTATTAAAATTGTTGTATCAATATTCAATACACATCCTTATCAATTTCAAAAACTTCTTATGTTGTATCAACTATCTATTAAAATTGTTGTATCAATATTCAATACACAATTCTTACCAATTTTAGATTTCAGATTTTTCTAATGTTGCATCATGTTTGTGGCATGTTCATTATAATCTTTAATTATTTCAGACACGGAGATAACTTATTTCTTTGACTGATTTGATTTTATTTTTTTTGTGTGTGTCAAGCAGTGTTTAACCATCCAAGTTGCCCTATAATTAATAATTACATAAATTTTGATTTATTATATTTAATTAAGAAAATCGCACTGTAGTGCAATTTCAACTTTATCCAAAAATAGTTTGAATTTAGTGATAAACTAGACTATCCTATTTGATTACATATTACTATAAAGAAAATAAATTTCATCATTTGAACCAAATCATAAAGATTTTGGTCATCGCATAACTTTCTTACTTGATTATATGGTACATTACATAAATGTTTATGGCTTTCACAAAGTTTTTAAAGATTCTAACATGTCTTATGTTGCATGTGCTAGCTTATTATTATAACCGTCTAAACTATATACCCTACAAATTACTAATGACCGTACAATGATTTAATTAAAAAAAATGGTAAAATAGAACAATTAACGAGATAATTTCAGATTTAGTCCCGTAAGAATTGCTCAATGATTATAATATTTTTATGGGACCAAAAACACTAGCTATGAGACCAGTGTATTCTTACGAGACTATAATTGAACTGAATGAATTTTTATGGGTAGAGGTGTGCAAACTTTGGTTAAAATCGAAAAAACCGACCAAACACAACCGAAATATTAATTTGGTTCGATTTTTTAAAATTCGGTTCGATTTTCGATTTTGGAAATGTAGTTTTAAAAATTTTGATTCGATTTTCGGTTTCAAAATTTGAAACTTCGATTAACAGAAAACCGAACCGAAATTTTAATTTATTATTATTATTATATATATATCAATCACCAACAATTAATTTTCTTTTTTTATATCTTAAATATAGTTTCTTATTATTTAATTTTCAAATATCAAAACTTACTTAAACTTAAAATAATTTTATTTATTCTTACATGTTTTCTTTAGACCGTATAAACTTTTATTATAAAAAATAAAATTAAATATACATATAATTCTAATCTCACAAGTGATATATATAATATAAACTTGTACTATATATTAAATCTTATTATAGTGTATACTATATATTAGAGTTATTTTTTTAAGTAATGATAATATGATAAATTAATTATAAAAATATTAAAAAATAAATTTCGGTTTTCGGTTAACCGAAATAACCAACCGAAATAATTCGATTTGGTTTATATCGGTTTTGTAATATTTCGGTTCGATTTTGGTATTCTAAAATATTTCGGTTCGGTTTTCGATTTTGGAAATTCGGTCGGTTCGGTTAACCGAACCGACCGATGCACACCCCTACTTATGGGACCAAATGTAATATTTTTCCACAATTAACTTAACTTTATGAAGCAAAATAATTAACTACTCCCTCTGTACCACATCATGCTTCCCGATGTACACCTTGTTTAAAAAAGTTGCACTTTTTTAATAAATTTGTTGATTTTTGAGGATATTGTAGTATTTTTAGGTAATAAAATATAAAGTATTGGAATGTATGAGAAAAACGAGTGACAAATTTGAAATTAATATAACTTTTGAGGTTGTTGGATAAAGTGAGTTTTCATTTTTTGGGGTGTGAAGGGTGATGTAGGACGAACGAATAAGTGTTAAGGGTGGTGTGGGACGGAGGGAGTATATATATCTATCGGGAAAATATCACATTTGGTCCCATAAGAATTCCTTCAATTTAATTATAGTCCCGTAGGAATACATTGGTCCCATAACTAGCGATTTTGGTCTTATAAAAATATTATAATCATAATTTTTGAAAACTTTCATCCCAAATTAACCTATATTATTATAAATTACCAGATTTATATTATTTTCTAATTTTCAAAATAGACATAGTCCATTTTGATCTTGTTAATGGTTCAGAATATTTCGTCAACTATTAACATATTTTGATAAAAAAATTCTTATGGGACTAAATCTGTCAGTTTTGGAACCTTTTTGACATTGAGCAATTCTTACGAGACTAAATATGAAATTATCCCCAACTAGTTTTAAAGGCTCGTTGTAATTGATCCGCTACGAAATTTACATTATACGCAACCGAAGCACCTGAATTACTAAACGGAATAGGTATTAGTTTGGTAATGGTTGGAGCAGCAAACTGCCTATATCTATACCTTTCTATATTTTGGAAGGAATAAAAAAAAGTTTGTGGAGGAAATTTATTAATGTTGGAATATTATGATATTACTGAACAATGTAAATAAATAAGGTAATGTAAATAAATAAGGTGAACCTTCCTTACCAATAAATAATTTGAAAATGTTGTTATATTTTGGTATTATATTTTATTGGATAATCGATACATATGATATAATAAAATTTATATCTAAAGGTACGTCTCATTCATAGTAGATACGTCTCACTCAGCCCCCAGGGTATAACTCAAGTGGTAGAGGGGATGGTGGAAAGACCTTCCAGCTGAGCTTGGTTGCTGCAGGGTGGGGGTTCAAATCCTGCATTTGGCATGGATTTGGCCCCTTGCAAGCACAAGTTTAACAGTGAGCCCTCCCTATAAGTCATTTGAGGCACATCCTGCGATTTACCTCCTCCACCAATCCCCAGGGCAGGGGCGGTGGGGGCCTCTAATGGTGGGGTACACCATTTTAGATACGTCTCACTCATAACGGGTATAATAGAAAATATAGCATCTAATGTACTCCCTCCGTCCCACAATACACTTCACATTTACTGTTTCACGTTGTTTAAGAAAAGTTGCACTTTTTGACCAATTTTATTGACTTAAGAGGATATTGTAGTATTTTTAGGTAATAAAAATGTACTCCCTCCGTCCCGGCAAGTATTTCACGTATTGGTGTGCGCCGAGTTTAAGAATATTTTGTATTTTTATGTATAAAGTAAGAAAGAGAATATATATTTTAGTTGATTTAATGAAAAAGGTGTGTAAATTTGTTGGGAGATGTGAAAAAGTAAGTAAAAATAAGTATTATATTGGGATGTGTATAAAAAGTGAGTATTATTATAGTGTATTTTTACCAAATTTAGTAAAAGTAAAGTGTGAAATACTTTGAGGGACGGATGAAAAAGTAAAGTGTGAAATACTTTGGGGGACGGAGGGAGTATAAAATAATGATATGTGTGTGAAAAAGGAGTGACAAATTTGAAATTAAAGTAACTTTTGAGGTTGTTAGATAAAGTGTTTTTTTTTAAGTGTGAAAGGTATTGTGGGACAAATAAACGAGGAAAGTGTGAAGGGTTTTGCATTCGAAATCACAATAAATGGAAGAAAAAGAAAAGAAGATTTGATTAATTAATAAAATGTAGGACTAGTACATAATTTAATAGGGTTATAAATGTATCACAACGACAGAATTCCAGCATTTAATCCCTTTATTTCCATTTTATTGGTTTAAGAGGTGTAGAGTTATCAGAAAAGTAATATAAAGTCGCATGCAGAAAGTATGAGATATCAAGGCCGCCAGACATGTTGCCTGCTACTGTACAGCTACGCATACATATATGTACAATACAAACCCCCCACCCCACCTTCTCTCTGTCCATGGCTGATGCTATATATGGTGTTCTAACAGTTTCTTACATCCACAATTCTACCATATCACATTTCTTGTCCTTTATTTTCCATCAAAGTAAAATCACAAAATGCAGGTGGCGAAGGAGTTGCCATCCGCCGTGAGCAGGGTGAACGGCGGAGTTCTTGACATGGAAGCGGCGTGCGAGAGGGTCGGCGTGCTGGTCTCCGGCAACGCCGTGGTGGTGTTCACCATCAGCAGTTGCTGCATGTGCCACGTGGTGAAGCAGCTCCTCTTCGGCCTCGGGGTCGGCCCCACGATCGTGGAGCTCGACCGCGATGCTTCCGGCACAGGCATCCATGCCTTGCTGTGCCGCCTCGCTGGGAGGCGGCAGCAGGTTGTGCCGGCAGTGTTCGTCGGCGGGAAGTTCCTCGGAGGCATGGAGACGGTGATGGCGTGCCATATCAACGGCACGCTTGTTCCCCTCCTCAAAGACGCCGGAGCCCTATGGCTTTGATAATTATCACATTTATTTACTTCTCTAAATATATTTGGAGTATTAATTAACTTCAATCAATTATTACGTACTTTATTATTAAAAAAAATTAGCCTTGTATTGTCATACATGCATGACATATTTCATGTATATAAGATTATGTTATGCTAGGATTAATTATAATTATGTTCCTCCTTAATCCAGTTTCCACTCTATTTATGTGTCTACATACCTAAATTTATTGTTGTTAATTTTCTAAGCAATGTATCAATTTTTTTTTTTAACAATTTTTTTTTTTTGATATATACTACACCATCTCCTTAAAAGACATCTATTACATTAAATCCTCAAAAAGTAGGTAAAAGAGAAGCAAAGACAGATGTAATAAATTAATTGGAGTTATAATGGCGGAAGATTAATGTGGAAAGATGGATGGTTCACAGAAAGTGGGTGTCAGCACTTAGTAAGTTATAGTACCAGTTTTTTATCCAAAACAAATACCATTGAATTATCCACCATCGTCATGGATACATAAAAAAAAACATTTTTTCAAAAAAAAGATACTCCTATAATATTTGTTTTTATTTGGAGTCTGCAACCCGTATGATCAGGCTTACATAAGCACATTTGACCCATTTACCTTCTCCTTTACAAAACATCTCACTCTATAAATTAATAAAAAAAAATGTATTAGTGAATGAATTAATTAATGATGAGAAATGCATATAGACCAGTGGGAAATATCAAGAAATGTTTGTTTCTTTTTAGCTTTCACAACAATCTCAATAGTGATTGATTGATATATGTGTGTTCATATTAAGATACCTCACACACAATGAATGCATAATCATTGTTCTTTCACATAAATACAACCCCAATAGGTACAAATATCATGACTAGTAAAACTGTTTTTGAAATATGTCACCCTTGGTAAGAAACTAAAAAGGGAAAAATAAAATAAAAATTAGTGTATAGCATAAAAATGATCAATCAAATTACAGAAATATATGCTCTAAATTATATAGTTACAATTCGGATTATGCATCATTGGTAACCATTACTGGTATTACAGTTACACCCTTATACCAACATTTAATTACGCAATACGATCATACAGTCTAAAGTTAGAATTAACATATATTGCCCTCTTCATGTAGCTGCTCTCTCATATACACAGCCATAGAAAATAAACTAAATGGATGTATGTAGGAAAAATTAGGAGAGACTGTCTGAATGTTATGTGAATATTCGTTGCTTGTGCACATAGTCGTGAGTAAAATCAAGTTGCAGAACTCCTACGCATCTTCTTTTGGCGTTTGGGGAATCTCAGCATTTCTTTCCTTGGCTCCTCTGGAGCTTTTATGTCTGTAAATGGCTGCATGTGTTTCAAGAATGATCAAGCATCTAACAAAATGATATTGAAAAATCACATAGGCATGGAGCAAATAAGTAAATAATTGGGTTTTTCTTGGAGGATATGAGCTACACTTTAGATAAAGACAACGGTTGTGATGTGGTGAATGTAATGCATACAAAAGGGGTGATCTCAATGCTATGTGGGATGAATCACTTTCTGTAGCAGGGTATACCATAATGCTGATTCATACAACTCTTCGCACTTCAACTTAAAAACTAGCATATAGTCTATAGTCCATATTGCATCCTTTACCATGTATGAATACTTCATCCCTAGAGCACCAGATTACATATTTACAAGAAAAATCATTAGACTATCCAGAAAGGAGAACACGCACTACCGAATGTCAATGGCAATGTGAATATCAGATTCATCAAAATACACTCCCAACATAATTGAAAACTGTTGAGAAGATGAACCAGGTTAAAATCTGACAACACGAGTCTATCTGGTGCCAAAATCTAACAAATGGATAGACAAACAATACAAGATACCCACATGACAAAAACAATTGACAAAATGTTACACGAAGTGATACTCCTATAAGATTTCTTTTCAATCAGAGTTCCCAAATCCTTTTCATTTTCACCAGACTAATATTTCAGAGTTTGCAACAAGGCATATCTACTATTTGCCCATTCACTTCTACAATTCTAATCCATTAGAAGACATCAATACTCAAGTGTTGCACTATAATCCAAATAAATAAAAATGCATTTATCATTTTCCAAGAAAATCTAGCCCACAGATGTAATCGTGAAGTAAAAGCCCGTATAATTTTCTTCCAAGGTATTTCATTAACATAGTAAAAGCGACATGCCAACATGTAGCAAATAAACCTACAAAAAAACATGGAATGTGAAAAGTGGCATCAGATACTAAGGTGAGGCAAGATTACTCACCTCATCTATTTTTTTCTGAAGTTCCAAAAGTTCTTGGCAGTATGTGAGGCACTCCGCGTGGTATACGGCCGCCAATTCTTTGATCAAGGCCTTCCTTCTAATGATACCAATCACTTCAAGAGATGTGAAAATATGGTTAGCATTAATAACCAAATAGATAACAGTTTTCAATGTACTTTATTTTTTAATCTCTGTATCCAAAACATAAAAGCAGTCTAATGTCCAGCAATCTCAGCCCCCATAAAAAACTCCTTTGGATTTCTACATCTCCATTAAGGCAATCCAGATTCCAACATATCACCCCACATATTACTTGCGAACAAGGAACGAATCCTTGGATCAACTCATACAAGTAAACAGAACAAAAAAATTATAATCTAATTATGTTAAGAATGGACTATAAAGATCATAAACAATATAGATGATTCGAAAACAGTAACCCATACCTGCACACAATTTTAGTACCAAACATCCCTCTTCCCCCAAATTTAAAGTAAATTTCAAAATCTAAGATCTTACTTAACAGAATTGCTCATATAAGAAATTGAACACAAAGAGATATCAATCATAATACAATTACACAAAGAATCAAAACGTGGCAATGTCATCTCACAATAATATAACAATTCAAGAATATCACACAAAAGGGTACAAGAGATAAGGGTTACTTCGGCTTGGATCGAAAGAAGGGGGTGGCGGAGGAGGGGGTTCGTCTCTCGACTTCTGAGGTCCGTGGTCGTCCCGCGGCAGGGGAAGAGGGGGGAGCGGCGGAGGTGGCAGAGCGAAAGGGTGTTGAATTTGCAGGTCACCCATACGTCCACGGCAGAAGGAATCGAAATAATTTTAACAATTATAAGACCCAAATTTGGCTGAATAATCGCGCTTTGTAGTAAATATCAGAAAAATACTTATCAGAAATAATTTTACCTCTGTAATTCAGTTCTCATTATTAAACAATTATTATGCAACAGGAGCAACAGAAGATCATTAATATTTTAAAGAAAATTTATTTTATATTTAAAAAAAAAAAACCCCGTTAGTCAAAATTATTATTTTAATTCGTCTTACCGAATTTAATCTAGTATCCGATAAAATTAAAAAAAAAAAAACTATATGAATTATAATTGGGCATTATTATTTTGGACAGCTAAAAGGTATTCTTATTGGGCCTCAAAGATGGCCCAATTAAAAAGTGTAGAACCCTGATCCAAAAGCTCTCCATCGTAAAAACCCTTCTCTCCCACTGCTTCGTCTGGATTTTCCGAGATGAGTTTGGTTGCAGGGTCGTATGAGCGTTTCATCTGGGGTTTCAAATTGAAAACCCGAAAGCACCCCAACTCTATCGTTTTAACTCCACTCTTCACCTTCCCATCCCACCTCTCAACCATCAAAACCGTCGCCGTTGCCGGTTCCGCCGCCGTCTCCGGTGGTAATGACGACTGCATCAAAATCTATGACCTATCATCGTCTTCCGAGATCGGATCCTTTCACCACTCCTCTTCAATTACATCTGTCTGCTTCTACACTCCTCCGTCTCTCTCCTCCTTCCCTCGCAATCTTCTCGCCGCCGACGCTGAGGGCTCACTCTCCATCTATGATACCGACCCTTTCGTGCACCTGAAGACCGTTAAAGTCCACAAAAAAGGAGTCAATTCACTCACTGTGCATCCGTCAGGGAAGTTAGCGCTGACCGTAGGCCACGATCACTGCTTGGCGATGGTCAATTTGGTGAGAGGAAGACGGAGTTTTTACTGTAAGTTAAGCAAAGAAGCTTCCATCGTGCAATATGACGAAACTGGCGAGAAATTCATCATGGTAATCGATGATAAAATCAGTGTTCACGAAGCTGAGGACGCGAAATCAATATTTGAGCTGGATAATCAGAAGAAAGTCCTCTGTGCTGCCTCTGGCTCTGTACGTTGTCTATCTCTTTTATTTATATAAATCAATTTTATACGAACTTTTGATCGAGCTTGTATCGGGAGAACTTAGTTTTTCCAATAAATAATTAGATATTGACAGCATCGCATGATCAAGCATTTCACTCAAAATATTTAGTAATTCAGAACTTGAAACTGTGGAAGCCGTAATCTTTGGAATTGATACCCGAATTTATGATCAGAAATACATGAATCAGACATTATCTAATTATCCCTTTTTGGCAGAACGGAATATTGTTTACAGGTGGAGAGGATCGGAATGTCACTGCCTGGGACACCACAAGTGGAAAATTGGCATATACCATTGAAGATGCTCATGCAGCTCGTGTCAAAGGCATCGTTGTGCTAACCAAGAGCGGTAATGATTCAGGGGAGGAGGATCCTTACATTGTGGCATCTGCATCATCCGACGGTGTAATACGCGTTTGGGATATGCGGATGGCCAATAAAGGGAGACCAAATCCTTTAACGGAGGTTAACACCAAATCAAGGCTCACTTGCCTTGCTGGATCGTCTGCCAAATGTGAGTCGTTTATTGCCTTTTTCCTAACTCATGAGTTTGAATTTATGGCCCTTAACCATTATTAGTTTTTGAGTTTCGTATTCATGATGTCATTTGAATAATTAGAAAGAATTAGAGATATAAATCAGCTGTTATCAGAGTATGAGTTAGCTTCTCCTGCTTGGGTTGTGTTAAAATGTCTTTTGATAGGTGTATTGTAAAAAACCTTATCAAAATTACATTAGCCTACACCACCACCTGGTCCATTAACCTCAAAGCTTGAAGTGGACCTTTCTTTTTAACTACTTAGGTTTCTTCAAAGTTCTTAGGAAAGCTTGGAGAACTTATTGGGGTTGTCCATTGAACAGAATACTGATTGTGGTTGGTACTGATTAAATTTAAATATGAAGGTTAAATTTTCAGAGTGACCAATGTCGAGCCACTCTTGGGCCATTCTGCTCCCCTTCTTGATCATAGTTAATATGAAAACCTAAGTTTTTCAAGGTCTGGACTTTTTTACAGGGTGGCAAAAGTAACCTCACTCTTGGAGAAGGGGGATTTCTTCTTTTTTATACAAGTAATAATGTTGTTGCAGGCCACCAAAATTTATTGTCAAGTCTGAATTGCTCGTTGTTTACTTGTTGTAGGTTTGATACTAACTATTTTTCTTTTTCTTATGTTAGCCTTGAAACGTCCGCGGTTAGAAATTCTGAACGCTGATCAAACTCCGGATGCTGTAGCATTAGAATCATGATGGCTGTGCTAAGTTAAGATATTCACTGAAATTAAATCTGTCACGTTACCTTTTACGACCTCCCCTTTCTTCCCCCCCTCCCCCTTTGTCATCAGTTTACATACCTAATCAGAACAAAAAAAAACATAAATTTTGCAGTATAACTGTGTAAGTAGGACAGTATTTCCTGGATTCCTAGCCATGTTTATGAACATCAGTGTTATATAGTCTATTTTACACATGTTTATGTTAGTTTCATATCTCCTGGATGAGCTGGACACACTTAATTCGTATATTATCAATCAAGCTTGTGAATATCTGGAATTATTGCATTTTGGTAATGTTTCTCTTTTTTCTGGTACTTGTTTCATGTCATTAGAATGCATCTCTATTAATTTTCATGAGATTTCATTGCTGTTGAACAAAATTGCAACAGAATTGAAAGCTTTAAAAAAGAAAGAAAGAAAGAAAAACTACCTATAACCCGAGAATACAGAAAAACGCGTCGAACTATTGTCTAATTTTAGAGAGCTCTTCTCCTTCGACCCCATATCTCATGGAACAATAAGACATGGTTGAGATTCATTGCAATTCTACTGCGTCTTTTGTTTCTTTTACATTCCACTGTTATTCCATTTTGGGGAGAGGCCTGTGGGACCAAAAACTTGGTGCAAGAAGAGGTGGCGCATTGTCAAATGATGGACAGTCTGTCAATGAGGATGTAGGAGAGAAAGGAAAGAATGATGGGAAGAAGGTAGATTGTCTTGTTCCGGGCGACAACATCCATCTTTTCAGCGGTTCCTTCTTCGACTATGGTTTCAAGCCTAGGTGCGTTGGAAGCCTTGTGGGGATGAATCACGGGTGAGGGTGCTACCTCAATCAAATTGTGGATGTAGCTTATTTGCTTTCTTGTGAACATCCTGAATGAAATAATGAATGAATGCCAACTTTTCTTTTAGAGAGAGGGAGAATGTTGTCCTTCTAGAATTTTAATAATATTGAATCAAAATGCTGTAGCAGTTTATATAAAGCAAGGTGGGGAAGCTAAGAAGAGGGAAAATCAATGGGTGAAATTGGAGGATTGAGAGTAATGGCAGCAGAGTGGGTGGTGGGCAGTAAATTAGGGTTTGAATGGCTTATAACAAAGAACCAATAAAAAATTTTGCTAATCAAGGGACCAAATTATTGATGATGCACAACATACACATATTCTCAAGTCAAACCTCATTTATTAATTATTTGAGAAAAATATGATTTAAAATTATTTTATCTGGAGAACAATCAAGCAGGAACAGATTATATTTCTATTAGACAAATCAAAGAATTATCAAATAATCTATTATCGTTAAGGATAAGAATACATGCAATAGCAATTTAATTAAGAAGTACCAATGAAAATTGTGATGCAACCAACGCAACTTAAGTGCATCAGATCTCAACTATCACCACCACCTGCTCAAGATAACTAATTCTTTTCTAACCTTGGCTAACAACAATTTAGTTTTATAGTATTTCACACAGAGATTCAAAATCCTGACCTGTTGCACCAGATTAAGGAAGATGTCTCTCAAGGCATCGACCGTCGTTTCGTAACGTTTGTCTTAGTACTCCCCTTCAAGAAGCTTTCTCCTTTTTGCTAGTTACACCAAGGCGCGACTTGTTAATAACCTTGCCTTTTCTGTATTTTTCCGAATCAACACTCTCTTTCAATCTTTTCAAAGCTGTAAATGGAAACGGAGTTAACTTTTGTGTAAATGTTGACTGGTTAATAATAAACTTGTAAAGCCAGTGAGGCTTCAATAGTCACCTGTACTGTACATGGGATGGAACGACTCTATTCTCTCCGATGGAAGAGAATAAACAGGACACGAGTCGTTATCAGCCTTTTGTAACAGCTTCTTGAATCGCTTAACCTGAAATTAGAACATCCAGCAAATTCACGATGTTAAGTCAACGATGAAAAAGTGTTCCTCGTTGAATTTAATAAGCCTTTATTTGTACAAGAGAGGCAAACTCCGATAAACCAAGTACCTCATCTTGGCGGACAAGTGTAAAGCAACTGCCAGTTTGGCCTGCCCTCGCGGTTCGACCAGCGCGGTGGACATAGGTCTTGATAAATGCAGGCATGTCATAATTAATTACATTTTTTACCCCTTCAACATCCATTCCTCGAGTCATTGCATCTGAGGAAATAAGAACTTGTATATCTCCTGCTCGAAATGCCCTCAACGTCTTACTACATTAACATTGAAATTTGATCAAAATAAATAGAATGCTCGAGCTAGCAGTGAAAAAGAACCATAAAACAGACTGCAGTATGATATAATCAGAAAACAAGATATTTTCTGGAAAAATAAAAAATAAAACTGTTTTGTAACTCTCACCATTGGTTACGTCCACATAATTGTATATTATTCTTATTAAGCAACTCAAGCAAAAAACTTCCCTATTAAAATTAAGACAGCACATTTCCTCTAAATTTTACTGAAGAACAGCCTGAACAAACATTAAACTCGAAAAACAATTTAATACAGATTATACAATCAAGGAAGATAGTTGTTCTGCTATGACCAATTCGCACATAAGCTTTCTTGTAAAAATTTGGATAAATCCAAAGTCCTTCCTTATTTATGAGGATCAATGTTTAGTAACTCATAATGAAAATATTAAAAACTACAAATGATAAAAGCATAATTTCAATTTGCTCATAAAAAGTACTGCTCACTTCCAATATATTATGGTCTTAGCTATATGAAAGAATTCAACCATGAAAACTAACAAAACTGCTGCTAAATAATTAGGTTAGGTAACCTTCTTATGGACTGACGTTGAAGCCGAGAGTACTCTTTAATCTTAATTTGAAGGTCATCAAAGAAATTTAGCAAAGTGCATAGCCTGTGAGTTGACTCGACAGAGGACGTGAAAACAATACATTTCTCCCCCTGTAAAGTTTCTAAAAGTGCAAGCAGATATAAAGGTTTAAGCTTTGACTTACACACCTGCATATATAGATCAAGGGAATTCATCAGCATAACCTATGAAAGAAATCATAAAATTTTAGAGTAACTGGTAACATCTCAAAAGATTACAGTGATGACGGCAGCATACTGCTAAAAGCCATGCACAGAGAAGGTATAAAACGTTGTAGTAAAGCAATATCGTCTATAGGGGCCTCTGAAATATTATTCAAATAATTCAAAGCCAGAATAAAAACTAAGCAGAAAGAAAACTGAAATAATGAATGCTGGGCATATTCTGAGATAGAGATTTCAGTCTGTAAGTAGGTTATTAATACTGAGTATATGAGAAATGGTGAAAGTGCAATCTCAAAATACTGAAAATCTCAAGTTCATACCACTTTAAAAGATTTCAGATGCTCAGGAAGCTGGTAGCGCCTTTTTCCAACTGTTAAGAACAAGGGATGGTGAAGTCCAAGCTGCGCAAGCTTACTTGGGTCCTGGGTTAATGTGGCCGATAGAACCATCTTCACTAGCCTTGGATAAGGCTTACCTTTAAACCCCCTCTCAACGCCACTGACAATACCAAGTCATGAACAAAGTGATAAGTGAATAATATAGTTCAATAAAATTAAAATGTTTGTAGAACCGTCCATATTGCAGTGATAATACTTAAACAGGCTGAAGCAGAAAGGCACTGATATCACCGCGTGGCTTTAACTAAAACATGACACACTATAAAAATTGTGCCTATAACGTAAATTAATAGATGATACTAGATAGTTATTTGCATCGCTTTTATTAAGAAGTAAGGCGCATGACATATAAATACATAAACCAAAAAAAAGTTATGAAAAGTGAGGAAAGAAATATAAACTAACAAGCTCCTGATGGTCTTCAATGAACCAAATGTAGGACAAATGCTGCCACCCTCAAAGGGTATCCTACTATGATTAGAAGAATAGGCCAATTGAAGGACAGTAGGCAGCCAAGACTGATATGCTTCCCTAAGTAATCGATCTGTTTCATCAACCACCTGAGATAAGCATACCAAATTTCAGATTAATAAATGAGGTTAAACATCAACAAAATAGGCACAATGCTCTGAGCTTGAACTTGATCAAGAACTAGTTAACAATTTTTTCAGTAATTCAAATAAGAAGCTAATAAAACAGCATGATTAATAAACACCAATATAGCTACATTGGATAAGCTAAACATCATTTAATGGCTCACTATGCCATAAAAGCATGTCTGGGCACCAAAATGCTCAGCTCAAGCAAAAAAATATAAGCTGAAAAAGACTTGTAAAGATGATGTGACAATTTATATGAATTTAAGCAGGCAATGAAAGAAATATAATCACAAGTTCTACAAATTGGAAAGTCAAATTTCTTTAAGGAAAAGGAAAACAAATAAACAATCATTAAGAACTTCAACAGCAATAATAAAAAAACAATAGGAACCAAACACTCTAGCAAGACGACCCTTACAAGATAACAAAGATGCTCGAGTGTAAAACCCTTGGTATTGTTAATGTGGTCCATCAACCTTCCTGGTGTTGCTACAAGTATGTCCACTGAACTTCTTAAATCCTGATAGATATCCTCAGAGTCATCAGAAATGCTAGTATCAAAAGTAGGTTTCTTAATGAGCTCTGATATCTCATCAGCAATGGAAGATTGACCGACTGCCAAACCAACAGACAAGCCCACTGCAGGAGCCAGAGCAGAAAATATTTCCTTGACCTGAAAGGACAGATAAGCCAACGGTTTGTTACGAGTCTATGACATTTAGGTAGCACATATGAGTCACTAGTGAGGTACATAAAACTATAATTTTGTAACATTAAATGCATTGACACGTATGTTCCCTTCTCTAGAGACGCGGTCCATCTCATTTAATTATTACAATGCTCTCAACACGTGGAAATATACGCTCATGTTGCAAGAAGAGCATGTTAGGCAAAGTTTTTGGAGTATATAAATGCCAGGCCATCCACATCTTCCTCCAACACTACTTGGTGTTGCCTATATGCTTCAAACTACTGAATGAATCTAGAGAGCACATGAACTCAGAGATGGAACTAGATCAGCCACATCACAAAAATTATGCATCCCGTCATATAATCAAGAATAACAATCAACATTTTGCAAGTCTGTGTCAAATAAAGAATGAGATGTGACCTGGACAGCCAAATCACGAGTGGGCAACACCACCAGAGCTCGAACACATTTAATTGTTCGAGTTGACAGCATCTGCACAATTGGTAAAGCATAAGCAAGAGTTTTCCCGCTCCCTGTTGGTGAATTTATGCAGAGATCTCGCTCGAAAGAACCAGGACCAATTGTTTCTTGCCAAACTGCTATTTGCACTGGAAATAGTGAAGTAATACCCATATCATCCAAAGCCACCTCTAACCTAGCAAAAGAAACGGTGTAAGTTATCCGCTGTTCACCATTTCCTATTATTGCAATAAGATTAGTATACAACATAATCTTTCACCTAAAACATAAACTGCATTCCTCCCAAAAAACACAAGTGTCAAAATGATACTCCATGCAAAGCCACCTATAACCTAACAAAGGGAAATGTGAGTTGTTTCTATTGATCAACATTTCCCATTATGATACAAAAGATACTTTACCATTCCCTTTCACCTTATACCAACGTAAAACAAAAGGATCAAAATGCTACCCATCATAAGGTACCCTGGGTGGGAAAAGAAAATCAGCTTTTAAGAGTTGAAATTCAGAAACCAAACTTTTTCAAATGCCCAGTTATGTTTTCTGCTAAACATTCAGTTTTTCCGTTCCTTCATACGTCGAGTTTATCCGCCTCTTTTCGAGTACATGAGCATTTTTTAAATCTTTCAGTGTACGAAGACTTTATCCAATAGCATACATTTAATCTTGGTATACAAAATTTGCACCACATGTTCAATAGGCGAACCTGTTTGGCCTTCTACCAACACACAGTAACCGCAAGACGTGAAAAGCTCAGAACATGAAATCAATAAAGGAAATGGGAACCAGAGAATTAATATTTAAAAAAAATAATATTCAAGAAATAGAGAAAACCTGGGGTCAAGAAAAGGAGTAGAACTAAGGGGGAGAGAGTCAAAGAGGGTGATGTCGACAGGATCTCTCATCCATGGTACCACTGGCAGCCTCGTCTTCTTCTTTTGTTCCGCCGCCATCTCCTCCATTCTTTCTTCTTCTTCTTGAAACAATTTCTCGACAATTCTTCTTCTTGAAACAGTTTCTTGCCCGTTTCTTGAAACAATTTCCTCACAGTAACTAATCGCCGTGGGCGGAAAGAGGCGATACAATTCTAATAGGCCCGTTTTCTTTTAAGTTTTAATATGGGCTTCCTCATTTTGGGCTTCAAATATTTCGACCCATTTAGGCCTTCAGCTTTACGGTCGATCCGGACGGACTCTTTTAGTTTAACAGCTGGATTTATTTTAAGGGCTAATCTTAAACGTTAAATAAATTTTAAGAATACATATAAACTTATGAGGCCAGTATGTGAAACCTCCTTATTCAGTGAAATATATTTATACACATAAATATTTTAAATTATAAAAAATATATATAAACTTGATATAATACTCATATAAATAATTAGGGTATATGGTGAATTCAATGCATGAAATACTTTATCATGTAATAATCAATTATATTAATTTCTTCCTACATATATTTGAGAAGGAAATTAATATTTTAAAAAAAATGATTATAATTTTGCTCTATAAATTTTACTCCTATAACAAATAATAAATGATGAAGATTAGATAAACTTATTTATTTATACTCCTATTTACTAAAAATAGTTATTAATTCTTTGAGACAAAAAATATAGATGGATGGATCTATGTGAAAAAAAAAAAAAACACGCTCAAAATCTAAATGCATTCATCTTTTTATCAATTCCTTTTAAATATATACTTTTTATTCACATTTAAAATATTTTTCTAACAATACACATAAAAAATAGTGTCTATATTGATTGATGGATAAAAAATAGTCTATTTTTATAATATTTCACAATTATATTATTTATTTATTACATTTAAAGTCGGCAGTTTTTACGTTTTCTTTTTCTTTTTCTTTTTCTTTTTCTTTTTCTTTTTCTTTTTCTTATTCTTACCCCTAAAGTCCCCTCAGATATATACTGTACGGAATTCAAAGCATGCTACGAGAAACAGAAGACGTTGACTTGTAAGGCAATAAAAAAACAACAAATTGTGCATCACAATCTACTACACTATTAATTAAGAATCATTAATTTTTTTTATTTATTTAATACTGATTCCCCAAATTATTGTCACTTTATAAATTCGACACGTATATGCCATGAAGTAAAGATGAAAGTTGACCACTGTAGACCAGGAAATTAATTACTCCACATTGAAAATACATAAATCGCCCATATTGTTTTACTAATGGGGAAAAAATTAGTACTCCCTCCGTCCCGGGTATTTTTACCCGTTTGTACGGGCACGGAGATTAAGACGTTTTATTTTTTTGATATATAATGTAAGAAAAAGTAGGGATAAATTAGTAATTTAAAAAGAAAAAGTGAATAAAGTTGTTGGGAATGATGAATAAAGTGTAAAAAAGTAGTTAAAGTTGTTGGGATTGTAAAAAGTAGGTAATAAAATATTATGTATTTTTGCCAAAAATAGAATGGGTAAAAATACGTGGGACACCCCAAAATGGAAAGTGGGTAAAAATACGTGGGACGGAGGGAGTAATATTATTTGCAGAAATCCCTTTTTTTTCAAAAATTATTTAGTTATTTTATTTTCTCATTACGGGTAATATTTTGTTCAAGAAGGTGTAGCTTAGAAAAGTAGTTTATTTAACAAGAACAACATGTTTTGTTCATTTACATTCAGCTTCCTGATTTAAATCATATTTTAATCTTATCAATTGATAAATTTTGTTCCACTTTCAAATATATTATAGGCGTTTTTTAATTTATTTTTTATTTTTTATAATTGTAACATTAACTTATTGAATTAGATGGTACGCATAATACAATATGAATTTAAATTAGAGACGTATACTTGCGTGTAATTCAATGTATGTATACTGATTACAGTATATCCTAAATATTTACTAGATTATAAGAGAAAAAAACCTGTTTCCGAAAAGACTAAAATGTATCATGAATACAGTGATAATAGATTATATGAATTACATTAAAGTAAAATATTACTATTATCTAAACTATAATGGAATAATAAGTTGTAATTATATTTTAAAATAACACAAACTAAAAGAAAAGAAAAAAAAGTTGCAATGATTTGCTATTCGATGGCATGTTATATAGCCTTTCATAGATTAAAATTAAAATATGTAGCGTTTTTTTAATTAGTATATATATATATATATGAGTACATATTCCCTCATAATATGCGGATATATTAATTTTATATGAAAATTAATTAAATAATCCAATATTAAATACATATTGTAATTCAATAATAAGGATATAATCAAAAATTTTGAAAGTATATTTTTATTAATTATTTTTATTTATCTAATTTTTAAGGTTTCATTTTTTATTCTAAATATAAAAATATACAAAAGATTATATATGTGATATTAAAATAAAAATATATATTCCTAATCAATAAAAAAATATAATTAAAGGTGGTGTTTAATTTAAAGATATATAAATTATTAATAATAATATTTAGTTGGATATTTTTTTATTTGGTTTAATTATCTATTTATAACCTATAAAAAATAATAATTAAAGGTGGTATTTAATTTATAGATATACATGAATAATATAATAATAATAATAATAAATAAAAGTAGAAAGATTATATATATATATATATATATATATATATATATATATATATATATATATATATTAAATAAAAAAAATATGACAATTAACCACGTCGTGACACCTCATACTTTTAAATAGTTATTTTTAGCAGTGTATTCGCAATTAGTATATACTCCCTCCATCTGCTTCTAAGGTATCAATTTTACTATTTTTTGCGTCCGCTTCAAAGGTATCAATTTCTCATATTTAGTAAAAAAAGTACACAATATGGCTCATCACTTCCCTCTAATACGATATCTTATAACCGGATGGAGGGAGTATAAGATATATATATATATAGATATATATATATATATATATATATATATATATATATATATATATCTTATAAACTAAATGTTTAATCTAAAGACATCTATAGAGCAATTTTTTTTGCTGAGTTGGCATGTCTCTACGTTCTCCACTGTGACATGGCATGCCGGGAGTATTTTAAGTTTTTTCTATTTATGATTTTTTTTATCTAAATCTTTTATCTTTTCTTTTTAATAGACAGTCAAACTATCTTGATTTTCATTAATATGTAATAAATATTTTTGGTAAATTTAAGGATTTTTCTAAATTTAAGGATTTCGCTTTACTGTAGTGATTAATCATCGGATTTTTTAGGAAATAAAGAAAATATTTATTGTATTAATTAGGTCTTTATTTTCAAACTTGCGTATAAATAGGTATGCATTCTATGACATTTGTGTCGCATCTCATTTTTCTTTTATTTGTATGCTAGATTTGATTGGATTGGATGTTATTTTCTTGGATTTATCAATGTCTATGTATTAGGACATCAATAAATTTGATTAGATGTTATTTTTTTGGATTTATCATTATGGATAGGATGTCTATGTATTAGGTAGTATATGGAATAGTAGAGGAGAAAGAAGAAAGATTATCGTATTGGAAGAAGAAAATGAAGCAATAGGAGAAAGAAGAAAGATTATCGTATTGGAAAAAGAAAATGAAGCAGAAATCATAAAACTTAAAACATGCAAGAGCACTAAATGGTGAAATGTGAATCAAAACTTCCAAAAACAACAATTAAATGAGGAAAAAATGGATGATTCCGGTAAATATATTTGTGATTGTCGTCAATATGTAGATTTTACTTCGCTAGCGATGTATACTTCATCTAAGTAATACAAGAATTTTTATTATTTTTTCAATGATTCATGTAAATGTACCATAGAAAGGCTCATGATGGGATAAAAAATCATGATGGGATAAAAAAACATTAACATAATACAAGAATGTTTATTATTTTTCCAATGATTTATGTAAATGTACCATAGAAAGGCTCATGATGGGTTAAAAAAAACATTAATAAAAGATGCTATTATCGTAATTCTTAATTTTCTATTGATTTTGATCATGATATTTGAATTTAATGTGATTATATTATAATTTAATAGTATTTAATTTTTGTGTTATATATATTTGAATAAAGTTGATGTAAAATAGCACTTTAGTATTTTATTTCTCATTTTCCTCTCTTTTAATATATTATTTTTACACTTTTTTTTTTGTTCTGAAGCATATATGTAGTGATTTTAGTTCTATTTTTTCCCCCTTTTGTGCATGGTTATTTGCACTATTATTATGTTATTAGTACTAATTATTTAAAAGAATTAGTTTGATATTATTCATATCCATAAATTTCATTCATTTTTTATACTTAATTTAGTAAAAATTTTGTTGAAGTTTTGAAAGATAATCCTACCATGAAGACAAAAGCTTGAGTACACAAGAAATAAGAGAAAGAGTCGAAGAAACAATTAAAGTCAAAATTCAAAATTTAAGACAATTTAATTTTGTTGTTCGATGTGAGAGATACTAAATGTAATAATAAATAATAATAATAATTATTATTATTATTAATATTATTAATATTATTATTTATTATTACTATTATTATAATAATTTAAATTAAGTTGCTTTTGTATATATTATTTGTGCATGTATATTTTGATAAATTGTATGTATCAATTTGTAATGTGAAAATATTTTTTAAGAGTATAATTTAATTGAATTAATTTAAATTTATTAATAATAATGAAATTGTTTCAATGATTATTATCATTCTTAATGATAAATCATGAATTTAAAATTTGAAACAATTTATGTTAAATTTGATTATGGGTTAAATGTCAATTAACACAAATTTCAATATTGATCTAATTTTATCGAAATTCTAACTTCACTATAATTAGATGTTGCCCCACAATTTATAATTTATATGAGAAATATACGAGATAAATATTTTTTTAAAAATAAGATACTTTATTATTAAAAAAATATATAAAAAAGTTTTAATTAAATTATTTTAAATATATATTACTTAATATTTTGATTAATGGATCTATATTAGAAGTTATCTCAATAACAATTATTTAAATTTATATAAAAGTTTATTGTTGGTTCTATAAAAGTTGAGTGAGGCTCCTATCCCGGGAACACCATACCCCTTTACAATTTCCGTGCCACTATTTAGTATAAACCCCTAAAAATACATATGTTTATATAGAATATAGAGGGGGAGTTTGCAATTTCCGTGCCCCTATGTAGTATAAACTCCTAAAAATACATATGTTTAAATAGAATATAGAGGGGGAGAGTTGTGTTCACAGCCCGAGGACGAACGAACTTTTGCCATAAAAGTTCGTAATTTTAGGAATTTGATAAATTAATGTATGGCTTTCCTAATTAATTGTTAACTATTATATACAGAGTATTATATTTGATTGATTATCTCACTCAATTATCAATTTATTTACAAAATAAAAGATATTTTTACTATATATTTATTGGTACATTTCGTTGAGATTGAAATAAAAATTATTTACAATAAGCTCATTCAAATTGGAAAAAAAAATCATTCTATTTTATTCTTAAATTAATAATCAACTTCTTCTTAATGTCATGTATTTTTTTATTTTATTAATGATATACTTAATTTTAGTTTATTTTTAACAGTAGATGAATAAATTCAATTATTAACCAATTATCTATTCAAATATCTACCATATATCTATTCTAATATGAATTATTCAAAAATTAATGTAATGAGAACTTAAAAGACGGTATAAAACTTATGAAAATATAATACTCTCGCTGTCTCAATTGTGTTTTTTCAATTCTACTTTATCATGTTTAAAATAATTATTTTGTTGACTTACTATTTAACTGTGTATGGATAATGTAGTATTTTTAAAATTTAAATAAAGTATATAGTGATGTGGGTTAGATTGTAGTGACGTTTTTAAAATAAATTTCATAAAAATTATATTGTATTTATTACAATTCTATCTTTGGAGTGTAAAATGTGTATTTGCAAACAAATAAAGAAATGTGAAACGTGTAATAAGATGGATGGAGAAAATTACATGTAAAAATTTTCAATGTAAAATTATGAAAATTAATTTTATAATATATAATAAATTCGACCGTATATAAATCAAGTAAGTAAACTAAAACTTAAATATTTTTACAAAATAAAATTAATATATAAATTTTATGTTTTAATATAATACTCCATTTGTCCTATTAATATTAATATTTTTATCTTATATATCATTATGATGAATATGTCAATATATTTATAATGACAAATGTATAATTTAATTAAACCTGTGCATCGCACGGGCACATTACTAGTGTAACACTAAGATGTAATTCAATATTTGCCCATTTGACTCGGTTGTGTTATTTATATGAATATATAGTTTATAGTTGATATTAGATGCACCCGAATGCAAGGATGCATGCATATGTGTATAATTTTTTATTCTATTTTGTATATATATGTGTTATTCAATTTTGTATACGTGTTTCTTAATAATTATATTTTTTTACACTATATTTTTCATTAAAAAAACTAGCATATATATGCGTATAATGTTTTATTCAATAGTGTATACATGTTTTTTAATAATTGTATATTTTTACACCAATTTTTTCATTTAAAAAGCTAACAATTAAATTGTATATATATATTTTTTATAATTGTATATATTTTTGTTTATATTTGTATACGTTTTTTAAAAAGTGAGTGCACCCGAATGCGCAGTATTATTAGCCTATAATTTATACATGAAAAGAAAAATCTTATTTAAATAAAATAATTATTTTAATTTTGACACTAGCATGCCACCTATGGATGCAATGATTAAGAAAAACTCATAATTCAGCAAAATATAAAGTGACAAAACTTTTCTTCCATTAATATGTGATCGCAATTACGCCTCAAATAATAATGCATGCATCTTGTTGATTTTTTATTTGACAAGATTAATTTTGGAAGTTTGTCCATAATAGCGATAATAAAGAAATAATCAATCACATAATTGATATGGAATAATTAATTGATTGATTATTATATTTTTAATTTAAAAAAATGATATAGAATATTCCATGTTCAAACGATAAAGACAGTCATGTGCGTGCGATGATGGATTTCGAAACCGTGTAAGAACCGAGTTACTGGGTTGTGACTCGCTGCGGTGAGGGCGCAGCATAAGTTAACATGCACCCTACGCCATTCAATGCCTACTTATACGGGCATTACCTTCCCCAGATGACCACTCTTCATCGTATTATCGTATCTTAACCTGATTTACGCAGTAAACAACACATAATTATCGTTTCCAATCCGTTCATTAGCCGACGATCAAGCTTCTCTTTTCTATAATTAAATCCCAAATTTAATTTCATAAACCCTAATTTCCCCGACACTAGTCCGACACATCTAGCCCTACGCTTCCATTATTATAAATATGTAAACCTCGTTTGATCGATAAATTCAACTGATATCGATTCTTTCTCCCATCTATATCCAACTTCTTTTTATTCATACGATTCATGATGGCGTTTGCATTGTTCTCCCCTGTCTGGTTAAGGATTTCGGAGTTCGCTTCAATTCAAGTGAAGATCTTGATCTGATTTCATTATTTCTCGTTTCGCTCTTACGTTTTCAGGAATCAACATAATTAAGAAAGGCAAGATGAATGTGGCAAAGTCTCAGGTGTGGCAACCTTGCAAGAAGAAGAGGTTATAGTGTATTGGAATTCAAGAAAATTCAATAAAGGGACTTGTATAGAGAGGGTGAGGAAAGGAAAAAATAAAATGGATGGGATTTGTATATGTTAAGCGCAAGAAAATTGAGGGATTTGTCCAAAAGGGCGGAGATTCTGATTGATAGAATTGCATACATACATATAGATACAGATAAGGGTTGCAGAGATGGTGATGGCATCGAGATCAAGTGCTACTGGAGGGAGTGGAAGTGGGAGCTCCGGTGGAAGGACGCGTGTGGGGAGGTATGAATTGGGGAGGACTTTAGGAGAGGGGACTTTTGCGAAAGTGAAGTTCGCTAGGAACTTGGAAACAGATGAGAATGTGGCTATCAAGATTTTGGACAAAGACAAGGTTCTCAAGCACAAGATGATCGGACAGGTGCTGTTTGATTCTATTCTATTGATATTTTGTCTTTCATTCTAACTTATGGCTTCGTCCTCTTAGTTGAGTATTTGATCTGCTGAAGGCATGTATATGATCTTTGGGTTTCAGACTTTATGTATTTTGGGGTTGACTTTTTAATCTTATGGAGTATCATATTCATGGGACTAGAATTTTCTTCCTTTCTGTGTCTCATGGAATATCAATATTCCCGGGACAAGAAACTACTTCCTTTCCTTGTCTTATGGATTTCAAAATTAGATTATTCTATCAGATTCTATAGTGAGGTTATACTAATGGGGAGAACTTTAGCTTTTAAACAAAGGGTGTGCGGGATGGGATAAATTGATGAAGGAGTAAGGTTCTTGGTATTTGATGGTCATCCCTGGCTTTGTTTGTAACGTATTTGCTATTGTGCATAGTAGTTTATGTTAAATTAAGTTCAATTTTGAGAATGCTTGTAAATTTATGGTCTTTCATTGATATTAGTTTTGATATCTTCACAACCTGTCGATTTATTTTCATGTGACAAGGACTTGTTGATTTTGGTGTAATTTTTTACTCCTTTGTCCCTCTTGCAGATTAAACGTGAAATTTCAACCATGAAATTGATAAGGCATCCTAATGTAATTCGCATGTTTGAGGTTGATACCTTTACCAAGATGACCTATATTTTGTTATGGACACTGGAAAGCTTTTACATAAACTAGTTATGCTTACGTTATTGTGTTGAGTGATTGAAGATCCTTCCATTGTAGGTTATGGCCAGCAAGACAAAGATATATATTGTTATGGAATTTGTCACTGGTGGTGAACTCTTTGACAAAATTGTAAGTTGCGCTCTCATAATAGATACCAATGACAATTTAATTACAACATGGTTTAGTGAAAGCGCTTTCTTTTGTACAGGCTAGTAGAGGAAGGCTGAAAGAAGATGAAGCAAGGAAATACTTTCAGCAGCTCATCAATGCTGTTGATTATTGCCATAGTAGGGGTGTTTACCATAGGGACCTTAAGGTGCCTCTGATTTCATATTCTTTATAATTATAAATGCTAAACCCTCTTGATTCTCTTAAGTTATAACTCAAAATTATGAAAAAGATTAAGAATTATGATACTGATTGCTATATTCTTGATTTAAAGCCTGAGAATTTGCTTCTTGATGCCACTGGAATTCTTAAAGTCTCAGACTTTGGGTTGAGCGCACTACCTCAGCAAGTTCGGGTAATATGAACTCCATTTATCTCATTTTATAGGAAGTTCCCAGTATGATAGTATCTGTTTCTCAATACAATCATTCTTAATCTTTTAATTAGGAAGATGGATTACTTCACACTACCTGTGGTACTCCAAATTATGTTGCCCCAGAGGTATGCATTCAGCTTGTAATGCGATTTCTTAGAATAATTCTCTCTTCTGATTAACTGCTTTTGGCTCTCTTAAATTTCAGGTGATAAACAATAAGGGCTATGACGGAGCAAAAGCAGATCTTTGGTCTTGTGGAGTTATTCTTTTTGTACTTATGGCTGGTTATTTGCCTTTCGAAGAATCGAATCTGATGTCCTTGTACAAAAAGGTGAAGTTTCATTCTTCTTAATGTGATTATGAATAGTGAAAGTAATGAAACTATTTGGGTTAGGGACCGAAATGAGCGAAATTTTAAGCATCAGACACTAGATTTTAAGACTCAAACACAGACCCCAACACCTTTTTTTCTATTTAAGCATAGCATGTTATACGCTGTGTGATCTCTGAGATGCAGTGAAAAACTAATTTTGATTTAATGTGATTGCAGATATTTAAGGCGGATTTCACTTTCCCTCCATGGTTTTCCTCCAATGCAAAGAAATTGATAAAAAGAATTTTGGATCCCAATCCATCGACAGTATGTCCTCTCCTGTCACTCCAACCAAAATTCCTAACTTTTCTTGGTCAAAACTTTATGTTTCTTTGCCCATTATGATTCAATTATAACCTAAATAATGACCTTGTCGCTTGAAACAGCGCATTACAATAACTGAGGTCCTTGAGAATGAATGGTTCAAGAAAGGATACAAACCTCCTGTTTTTGAAGAGGAGGAAGTCACTCTTGATGATAATCATGATATTAATTCTATTTTCAATGAATCAATGGTATGAATTCTGCACCAATCCTAGTTTTCTCTCTCTCTAATGCTGACTTGTCGCTATAAAGTCAACTTGCATGATGGTTTGTGATGTAATTCATTTGCATTTCAGGCGTCTCCAAACCTTGTTGTGGAGAGACGGGAGGAAACACCTCCCACAGCACCAGTGACTATGAATGCCTTTGAGCTTATTTCTACCTCACAAGGCCTAAATCTTAGTTCCCTCTTTGAAAAGCAAATGGTATGCTAATTTGGAAGTCAAATTAATTAGCAAAGGAATCACAAAATCATAATCTTGAGAATTCCAATAACACACGTCTAACCTCTCTCATACTTTAGGGTCTTGTTAAGCGTGAAACAAGATTTACATCAAAATCATCCGCCAAGGAGATTATATCTAAAATTGAGCAGGCAGCCGCCCCGATGGGGTTTGATGTGAAGAAAAACAACTATAAGGTGATTACCACACTTCTCATGACTCATCATATGCTCTCACAACTTGTTCTCAGTGACTCTTGGTACCATTTCCTGAACATGTTTTGTTGTATTAGTTATACTGGTTGAGCATATTTGATATCCTGTAGGAGTAATCAGTTGAATTCATTTAATCTATGATGATTCTTTCCAAGTTGTCAATTGGTTTTGACCTAAAGTACATCATTAAATTATCACATGATGGTTACCCATTTTTTTGTTTTTGCAAGAAGATTGGAAATCTTTTCAGTTAAGTGTAGCAACATTACTCATTTTGCTGTTGATTCCGTTTAGATGAAACTTCACGGAGAGAAATCTGGGCGTAAAGGTCATTTGTCCATTTCTACAGAGGTATGTAATCATCTACAGCATGCCATGGCCTCTTGATGCATACAAATTTGTTGTTTGCTCGCTCAGCAAAGAGTACGCCAATGTGGTTATGAACTGATCACCTACTACTTATTGCAATTACAGATTTTCGAAGTGGCTCCTTCGCTTCACATGGTTGAGCTTCGTAAGGCCGGTGGAGACACACTAGAATTTCACAAGGTATTCCATTTCACTATATTCTACAAAACAATTTAAAAAATGTGGTCTCTAAATTTTCTTACATGTGCAGTTCTACAAGAACCTTTCGACTGGATTGAAAGACATCGTGTGGAAAACAGAAGAAGACGCGAATGACAAAGGTAACACTGGTAAATTTTGTTTATGAAAATTCCTTTGAACTTTGCTGAGGAGACTATTGTGCAGGCTCAGACTCCTCAAAGACTTGATTGGATCCTTCTTGTTTGAACGTTCGTCTGGTTTCATTATTTTGTTTATAATGGTTTTGCATTGTATTCCAAAATAGACTGACTCCCCCTGTTTATTTTTATTTTTATTTGTATTTTTATTTTTTATGATGAGTAACAGTGCCATCCGTTATGCCAGATTACTTCAGTCTGATGCAATAATATTATTTATAATTAGTTTGAAAGGGAAATTAAATAAGCACTATTTAAAAATAAAAATATTTTTGAATTGTTTGCATATCTATCATGTTTTATTAATCACTGGAGTATTATTTTTAGTAAATTGTTTATTATTTTTTAATCATCAAACTAATTACTTAATTATCTTAAAATAAATTAATATAATACTTCTGTTTCATAATGTTACGTTCATTATAAATACTGAGTTTTATAAATTTGTTTTTTTTTTTTTGACTTTGTTGTTATGAAGTTTTTTTAAATAATGTTATAAAGTAAGTAATGTGAATTGTAAATATTTGACAATTTTAAAATTATAGTGTATTTTTTAATATAGATTTTTTTTGAGATTATTTTATTGTGAAATGAGTGATGAAAGGGTGAACATAAGTTTGTAACTAAGGAAATATTATTTTCCTTAGTTGTCATGAAAAAAAAAATTGAAATTTACTTATCAATAGTACTCCCTATTTATTAAAATGCAAGTAATTATTTTATTATATAGTATACCCCTATAGATATCATGTCACTGGAGGAGTTAGATAGAAATCTATTTTCAACCAATGGATGTTCACTAATATGCCAGGTGGGTAGCTCAAGATAGATAAAATGGAAAAAAAATTAATGGTCTCTGAGCAAAGACAAAAACCACTCGACGGCGCGCCACCATGTTGCCGGCGGCGACTGCTTGCAGGTCCTCCATGTGCTTCTCTTCTCCTCATCCCGATCAACAGAACATCCTCTTAACAGCCAAACCCAAAACTACGCTCCATAAACACCCTCTTTACGAACCTACGCATGCAAACATCTCCTTCCAATTCAAAGAAAAAATCCTGTGTCTCGAGATCATGGGCGTCGATTCGGGTCGGGCATTGGCCCAGAATCCTTCCCTCCACACAGCATCCATCCATTCAATCCACGCCATTGTCACCTTCCTCCAATCCAAGGGTATCCATCTGAAAGATTTAGGCAGAATTTTCGGTATGTGCCCTAAAATTCTCACTTCCGATATCAAGGCTGATCTCAATCCAGTTTTCGATTTCATCTCACACGATCTCAAAGTGCCCGATCAGAATTACAGGAGGGTGATCAATAAATGCCCGCGGCTCCTGATTTCCAGCGCCAGAGACCAGTTGAAGCCGGCTTTATTCTATCTTCAGAGATTAGGGTTCAAAGACTTAAACGCATTAGCTTATCAGGATCCAATTTTGCTCGTTTCGAACGTGGAGAAAACCCTAATTCCGAAGCTTGATTACTTCGTGAGCTTGGGTTTCTCGAAAACAGCTGCGGTGGGGATGTTTCTCAGATGCCCGGCGCTCTTCACATTCAGCATTGAGAATAATTTTAAGCCCAAATTTGAGTATTTCTCGAATGAAATGAAGGGAAAGACGGAGAAATTGAGGGATTTTCCACAGTATTTTGCATTTAGTTTGGAGAATAGGATAAAACCAAGGCATCGGGAAGTCGTGCAGAGTGGAGTGGAGGTTCCATTGCCACTGATGCTGAAGAGCACTGATGAAGAATTCAGGGATTTGTTGAAGGGTAAACACAGGTGATAAGGCCATATTATTAGGTGTTCTTCTTTCTGTAAATCCATTAACAATGCTACTGTAAATCCCTTGTTTATTTATCAAGGAAAGAAAGCATTTGATTTATCTCATTATGCCCTTATTTCCTTTTATTAAATCGCATATTAAATGATGTCACTTATTTTTGGCAAAATCAATCCTAATTATAAATCTCAACTACGTTCTTGATATTTATACATCTCTATTACATTATGGCATAAACTTTGTTAAGATTGGTTTGCTTAATTAAGGGTTATTGATTTTTACTAATAACGAATTAACGATTGCCGTATAAAAATGGCGACAAAGTTTATTTATGAGAGCAATAATTTTTTAAAAGGGGTATTTATGGCGGTCGCCGGTCAATACCTAATTGGGCCTTGTATAAATCCAATGGGCGTAATTTAGGGTTTATATATCTGGGCTCAACCCCTACTGTATTAGGCCGTCCAAATCCGTTCGCTCCCTACGTTTTATTACATGGCGTAACCCGAACCACGTAGCCTCCGAAGTCGGTGTACCGCGCCGTCGTGCATCAATGTAATTTCTTGCAGAATAATCAATGCCGGTTTATGAATTTTGCATCGGCAATTACTAATCATTTATCTTATCCCTACTTCTTGGAACTTGCTACGTTTCGTGATTCATTTTTCTTTGATCTCCAATTCGAGAAACATTTACAGGTTTTCGCCGAAACGAGTTATCGGTACTTACGGAAAGGAAGCTTATACGTTGGCATATAGGAGATGATGTCTGTGAGAGGGCTTACCTTATTATCGAGGTCGGGTTACGCCCGTTGTCGATGGGTCTACTCTTCATTGAGCAGTAATAGCAGCACTCCATTGCTGGAGCACTCCACTCACTTCCGTTCCCCTGTTCAGTCTTCTAAAGAGGTGAATTGACGCGCTTCTATGTGTTTTCGCTGTCGTTTATTTTTGGTAATGCTGCCTTCTGTTTTAGTAATTTATATTTCTGGAAACTTTGTAAAATTAGTTGTTGAGTGGTAAGTGAATCGAGCGCATAAACAATCATTAAATTGTTTAGTTACTGTTAATAATTACTGCCCTTGTGGAACACTTACCATTTTTCCCTTCCAAGATTTGTGTGGCGTCCTTGAGAATTTGTGTTCTGATTATTGAAAATTCTCTCTAGCTGTCCATAGTGGCAGTTGATATTTCATACTTGGTTAATTTTCATTTTCTTTACTTAAGGTATAACTTCTATTCATCGTCTTGATATGTAATGTGAGTCGGTGTGTTTACTTTATTGGACATTCTTTTTTAATCTTTTCTACTGTATCATGTTTGCTTTGTTACTGGTGATTAGTAGGTTTTGGGTTGCAGAGTATATTATTCTTGGGTGTCGAATGTCCTAAATGCTGTTGGGCAACAGGCTCAATTTCAGAGCAGATCAATCGTACAGGTTTGTGTAATTTCTTATATATTTGCTCTAATAGCATTTGCTACTTGATTTGGATATAATAATTGTAGAAAGCTATGGAATTAGCTCAATCTTCTTATATCTTTTTTTTCAGGAGCAACTAGATCCATTCTCTCTTGTAGCTGATGAACTGTCACTTCTTGCAAATCGTTTAAGGTCAATGGTAGTTGCAGAGGTATGAATTGCTCTTAAGTTTTGTTTTCAACCTGATATATGTGAACTGCTGATATAGTGGAAATCCTTTCATATCGCTTAGGTTCCCAAGCTCGCCTCTGCAGCAGAGTATTTTTTCAAAGTGGGTGTTGAAGGAAAAAGATTTCGGCCCACTGTAAGCTTTTCATTTCTATCTGATCCCTCCACCTACTAGTTACCTCTGATATCTTCTTTCTTTCTTTCTTTATTTATTTATTTATTTATTTATTTTTGTGGAGGGTTTGGTTCATTTTGAGAGCATAATTTTGTTGTAGAATGAGTATTAACAATGGACAATGCATGGTTTTAGATTTGTTATATTCATATCCTTACAGATTTCATACATGATGATAGGCCGCTCTAAATCTTATCAAGCCCTGTTTATTAGGTTTTAATAGAAATGAGTATCCCTCATCGCTTCATTCCAATTTCCAATTTTGATCTGGTCTGACCCTTTGATCATCATGCGACTGGCAACATCTACTCAGAAGTACTGCAGGTTGGATGAATGTTGGGGGTCCACTCAAATATAAACTGATGCATTAGATTACATATGGGAAAATACCTGCCCGATTGATTTGATTTACCTACTTTCTTTTACTAATGAAATACTATGATACCGTCAATTGCCATCAACTCAGAAATGTTTTCTAAATCCTTTTCAATTTTTTAAACATGTTCAATGTCTTAAAGTCTGAAGATGAAATCCTTCATATGATAACAGTTTATATTTAGCTGTAAATTTAATGAACTTTAAAAAGTTATCAGTCCTCTCCTATGTTATTAATTGTCTATGTTCTGTGTTGTCCCTATTCTGCTACTAACGTGTAAGTTAATTATTTATTATGTTGTAGTTGTTTGATTTTACTGACTGTTGCATATCTAGGTGCTTCTCTTGATGGCAACGGCTTTAAACGTACCAATGCCAAGACAACCGAGTGTGGCAGCAGTTGATTCCCTGTCCATGGAGTTACGTACAAGACAGCAGTGTATTGCTGAGATCACAGAGATGATCCATGTTAGTTATTTTTTTCATTTTCTGTAATAACCATATAACCTCACTTTCCTTTTTTGTTTCTTTGAAGTTCAAACATAACTCAGTAAAGATCATAGTTACCCAATTAAATCAGCCAACTGCAACTTGCAATTCGTATTGGGCAACCCAAATTGAAGGTCGATTTTAACTTGGATTGCTTGAGTGTTCAAAATTGAAGAATTGATTCCATCATTGAAGAATTGTTACCCTTTATCTTTACTTATTTTGCTAACTGCACATGTTCGCTGTCATGATTTCCTGGCAAAGACTAATTATAGATATGTGGGGTTGATCATGTTATTGGTTGAGCAAACTATCAGAGACCTCTTAGGAAAAAAAATCTGTTCCCTTCTGGCTAACATCAGAATGATGCATTGCAAGTAAAAGGTGATATAAAGAGAGGCAAAAACGGGTGGGTGGGTGAAGGTTGCTGTTACAGTATTCCACATTGATATTCCACATGAAGTGCGGAAGGGCATATTAGTTAGCTTATAAGCTAGGGAGCTCTAACTTAATCAAAAATCATAGTCAAAGATAAGGTTGACCCCCACTTATATGCCCTTCTACAAATTCGTGTGGAACTGGTGGCACACTTGGTGGCAACCCACACTCCAGGGCCCACAGAGGCGGGTAGCCCCTTCCACAGCCCACCCAAATCCAGCACGTGAGACCAAATTGTTGATCGTATAAGTTGGAAAGCCCTAATTTAACCAAAAACCATGGTCACATGTAAAGGGTTGACCACATAAAACTATTTCATTTTTGCACCATTATTTGTATCATAACATTACTTATATGGCCTGTTATATCTTTTATTAGTTCTACATAATTTCTACCTTTTCTTAGTGACCACATAAATTATTCTAGGTTGCCAGCCTCCTCCATGATGATGTGTTGGATGATGCTGATACAAGGCGGGGGATTGGTTCATTAAATTTCGTGATGGGAAATAAGGTAATCATATTATCCTTTTGAATAGTCAACGCCAGCTCTACCTCGAAGCCTTGATGTAAAAAGTGACTTGGGATTTCTTATGAACTACAATTATCTTCACGTTTGCTGATGATCTAGTGATATTTCTGTTTTTTTTTTAACCAGCTGTGCATATTAGGAATACCTGACTGTTTCATCTTTGTTGAATTGCAGTTAGCTGTACTGGCTGGAGATTTCCTGCTATCAAGAGCATGTGTGGCCCTTGCTTCTTTAAAAAACACGGAGGTCTGCTTTATCCATTAGGCATAGCATTTCTCTTCGTAACTTTTGAGGTGCATATTCTACTGTAATATTCCAAATGAAGCTAATAGGATTAGAATGAAATGTCTTGTTTAATAATTACACTGGAAAGACGTATAGAGTATGTTGACATTTGCAGTCTAGACTTATAGATTGTGCTGTAATTTGTTTTTATGATTTATTTTTCTTGTGGCCATGTTGTATGATAGGTCGTATCAATCTTGGCTAAAGTTGTAGAGCATCTAGTCACTGGTGAGACCATGCGAATGACGACTACATCTGATCAGCGCTGCAGGTGTGCTGTTCTATGCCATAGGCTCATCAACTTTTCCTGTTACTGTTCTCATCTTTGCTGTTTTTAGCTTTAGCTTTAGCTTGCGCATCATTGTGAATTGAATTTGTATTTTAGTTCTCTAATTGAAATCTTGCGGGAGAGTGACCATATGATGTAGATTATTCTTTTCTGATAAGTAGGAACAGTTTGCTTCTGGATTGACCATATTCGCCCCCAGTATTTTTTTTCTTACTTGCTAATATAATGGCATTGTTGCTTTTTGGCAGCATGGAATATTATATGCAGAAGACATATTACAAAACTGCCTCATTGATTTCCAATAGTTGCAAGGCTGTTGCCCTTCTTGCAGGACAAACAACAGAAGTTTCAATTTTGGCTTATGAGTACGGCAAAAATTTGGTTTGTACTTGGTGTTCTTTTGTTTCTTTATTTTTCCTGTCGTGTCTTTTCCTCTTAACTTATCTTTGTAAAGAAAATCTAAGTGTAGTTTCATCCACTACGACTATACACTAAATCTTTGCCACCTATGATATCTGTCGCATTATCCATGTGATTGCTGACTTCAAAATCGACTTGACTGGACTAAAGTGTATTTTATAAGAAGGTAGCGGTGCTGGTTGGATGTCTCTGGCTTCTTATTTTTGCCCAATAATTGTCTGATTCTGTTTGTATATTGAATATAGTAATTTTTTATTTTGCCCAATCTCTCATCTGCATTATGTGAAAGTAAATTATTGCAAATCCTTGTGACAAGGTTGATGAGCCACCAAGTCTATGATGATTTGACTATCATTTAAACATGATAAGGTTTCCTTGTTCTCTGTTTCTGTCATAATCTTGACTACCATTATGCAGACCTCTGTGGTACCCATCCATGTTTTCTGTCACTCGTAGAAACTCATTTTGGTACTAGGTTAGAATTAGGGATGGGTGCATTAGAAAAAAAGTGGAGGTAGGCCCAACTCAGTGAACCATTTAAGAAGGTTAGGACATGTACATTTACAGCATGACCCCAGTGTGAGTTTAGTGTCCATCCATTTCCCCCCCACCCAAACAAACACCCACCCAAAAGAAATAAAATAGAACTTGTTTTTTTAGATCATATTTATGTGTATATTTGCAGGGGTTGGCATTTCAGTTAATTGATGATGTACTCGATTTCACTGGCACGTCAACCACCCTTGGGAAGGGCTCCTTGTCCGACATTCGCCATGTATTTCTGGCCCCATTACACTTTTATTTACCATCTTATATGTAGCAGCAGAATAACTTTCCAAAATGCCTGATTTTTTTTGCAGGGGATTATTACTGCTCCCATATTATTTGCTATGGAGGAGTTTCCTGAGCTGCGGGCTGTTGTTGATCAAGGATTTGATGATTCATCAAATGTGGACTCGGTAATTTTTCTTTGAACTCGAATCATTTGGAAATAGAAAACGAACGAGAATGACACATTGTTGGGTTTTGTTCAATTTTATCTGGTCTTCGTCTCTTTCTGCTACAATCTGATCAACTGATGCACAGGCACTAGATTACCTTGCGAAGAGTCATGGGATTCAGAGAACCAGAGAGCTGGCAGCAAAACATGCTAGCCTGGCTTCAGCAGCAATCGACTCCTTTCCTGAGAACGATGATGAAGATGTTCAAAGATCAAGGAGGGCTCTCGTAGAATTAACACAAAGAGTCATCACTAGAACGAAGTAACTCAGACAATACAGTAACCAGTTGAAGTTACAGTTGCAATACAGGTTTCAGACAGTTTTTCCGCCTCTTTTACACGGCAGCGGATGACCTCTGTCAAAAATGATTGATGATGATTACTCAATCGACATGTCATTACCATGCTTCAAATAATCGTCTTCCTGAGTTTCTGTTCTGGGCTCCAATCTAATGTAAAGTTCAAAGAATGCTTTTAGACTTCAAGATTTTACCACAGATCATACCATGTTTGTCTCCGTTGTTGTGATACATTCCAAATATTTAAATTCCAACTCTCTTATCCGAAGATATCAAACATGTATCATCTGTAAAAGAGGTTTAGTACCAATTCTGCAAATAAAAATTTCTTTGTTGAACACCAAATTTAGTACCAATTCCAACACGATTCAATTATTAGTTGGCACGTATACAGAGTGGCTATTGAACTGAGATTTTGTGACACTTAGTATGCTCTTGGAAGAGCATTTAGATTCTTACATTGATACATAGTATCCTTATGTTTGCAATAGTTATCCATGCTATCTTACTCATAAAAAAAGACGTGGATCGGTTTGATTAAAATTTGAAACATTAAATTATATCTATCATCTCTTTCCTCTGGTGAGAATATAGGAACACCATCTTGTGAACTAGGGAAAGAAATTATGAACTTATTACTATTTGCATTTACAAACAACAGCACACTGAATCACAACACTCCTTGTACATTTCTTCAGCTCCATGTTTCTCCTGTGCTCCATGCCAGTTATTACAAGACATCTTGAGAAATAAATGCAGCCCAAGCATCCTACATTTGTCAAACAAGTGAAAAATAGTCAGCTTCAACCCATTTCTCCAGTGGGATTTCATGTCAACGGCAGCACTAACCTGAAGTGCAGAAAAGGCTCTCTCAGCAATGTATTTCTGTGACACTGTAGCACCTCGTTGTTGAAGCTTGTCCGGGTGAAGGCACAACTGCGCTTTCTGATACGATTTCTTAACTTGAGAGACTTCGATTATGTTTGCTAGAGATACTGGTGACCAGCCGCTGTTAGGCCATAGAATCTGGGTATGAAACAAGGGTATTATCAAGAGTTGTCTAACCTTGAAAAGAAGATAAAGTATAGACGGTACAAATACAAGAAATTCAACTCACATGATGCAAAGAGGATAGAAGTAACCGAATATCAGCTTCCTTGCCAGTTGACCACAGACATACTTTTTCATCCAGTGTATCCATTTCTGTTTGCACCTGTCATGTTTCAATGTAATTATTATGAAGCTCGTTATAAGACAATCGATCAAAGTTGAGGTGAAGAGCAATACCGCGCATTCGAGTTGTTGTGTTTCTTCAAGTGAAACCCACTTATCTGGTCGTTCATCCTGCAAAACAAGGGAGAGAAGAAGCTGATAGCTCAGTACGAAGTTGTCATCAAGACAATATGTGATCTAACACTATAGTCTTGGGCATATGGACAATATTACCAATGATCCAAAACTATCAGTGTGCCCCTCAGAAATTTGATGTCCGTTCAAAATCTCTGCAAAAAGATTAAACCAATATCGTTTAATCAATATCAGAGACAGATTCAAAGTAGCATACAATCTGAAGACAAACCTTCTGTTGTTTTCTCTGCTTCACATTCTTGAATGCTCCATTTACTATCCGAATAGTGTGACTGAGACTTCTCCTTAGCCCACGCAATGGCTTCATCAACGCCATTCGATTCACAGGTTCCTTCTCTGATCTCGGAGTTGATCTCAATTACATAAGAGCTCATTACTTCATCTTCCTCTTCCTCTAGTTCCATAACATCATCCTGTTTCCAAATGTTATCATTGATTCCATCTCTCTTTTGCTCTTGGTCTAACGAGTGGCAAACTGATGATACAGCCGATGATGGGGAGTTGAGTTCTAAATCTTCTCTAGTGACTCTGAAACTGCAGTTTGATATCGGTTCTAGACTGATAGTTTCTGGAGATGCATTTCTTCTACTTAATCCAAAAGGGTAGCTCCTTAAGTTATCAGGGCCTTTGTGTCCAGTATTGTGAGAGGATTGAATGTTTGAAAATGGTGGTATAATGTCTTGTTCTCTTTGGTAATCTTCATTTCCCATTCTTCTAGATGTCCATCTAGACCTCACATTAATTGGTCTGAAAATGAGTCCAAGTTTCAGTATTCACTCCACTAATGTTTTCTTGCTATTATAATCTACCAAAGTTAGGCTATGAATTTGTTAAAATTACTTCGAAAAGTCATGTGAAAAGCTTAAAGTATCACATAGAAGCATATCAGACAACAGACGAAAAATCTATAAAAAAAATCACTCTCAAGCAAATACACAAACAGTTGCTGTGTGTACAATTAAACTAAAAAATCTTGACAACCAAATAAAGGAGGCACCCACCTGAGTTTAGAAGCGAAAAGGGAAACACCGTCGTCGTCGTCGGCGCATATCCCCGGACGGAGAGGACTGAGCTCCTCTGAGCTCAGTACAGATGAAGAACTTGTCTTTGACCTTGATCTTGACCTCACCACCCTCTCATCCTCCCACCCAAAGATATCACTATAAAACCCATTCTTTTCACGTTTTTGTTGATTACGATCATTTCTCCTCGGTTGACCGGGGATCCTAAACTCCGGCAGGCTCCTCCCTACCCTGCTGAGAGGAGGGTCCGCATTCTCCGGTGGTCGGAAGATCTCCTCGTAGAAGAAAGCCCTGGAGGAAGATGATCTAGGGTAGGCGGTGGAGAACTGGCGGGAGAGGATTGTTCGAGGTGGGCCACCAAAAACGTCGCTAAAGTCCTGGGCGTGTAAATGATCGTCGGAGATGGGGAGAGTGATGTCCTCAATGGATCGGCGGGGAGGGTAGTTAGAGAGATGGCGTGATGTTGCTAGGGGCGGCGCCGCGTGCATTCCCATCCTCATCCTCCAGGATTCGTCCATTTCTGTAAAGTTTTCCGGCGAGTCGACGGTTGGAGAGGAGAAGAGAGGAGAGAGCGTGTATGTGAGCAGTAATTAGTAGTTATGATAACATTCGCCACTTTCCTATGTTTATACTATGCTGATCCACAACCTGACACTACACAACCTCATTTACGTTAATTAATCTTAACTAATACTCCATTTAAACAGGGAGTAATATAATTAATACTTCTTCTTCCCCTTAAAACCTTAAAAAATGTATCATTCATTTTTGACATTTTAATTCGTTCATCTCATAAAAACATACTTATTTATTTATTTTTACTAATGATGGATCACATATTCCATAACTGAAGTCATAAAATTCCTTATTAAAATTACACAATGTATTATCAGTTTAATTCAAAAGTAAGGACAAAAATGTAAAATAACATTTAAAACTCATAAACTATTTATTAAATATTATACTTATTTTTTAATTTACTTTAAAAAAAACAAATGAAGATTTTTTTTTGTGAGGGGTAAAAGGGAATAACAATTAATAAAAGTCTCACTAATTTTTGGCAAAAAATTATGTGTCCCGTGGATAAAAGAGACCAACTTCTAATTTTTTACCCTTTTTTTTTCTAAAAAAAATAAACATAAACGTGTAACGAATTACTCCCTTCCTCTCAATATATATTTTGATCTCTTGTTTATTTTGATAAAATATAGTACATGGTAAACGAGGTGTAACACAAACAAAAAAATAAATAATAAAAAAAATCTATAAGTTCTACAATTATTAATATTCTAAAAGTTCTACAACTATGTAAATTGTCATCAATTCATTCAAATTAAAAATAAAAATGTAGAATAAACTAAAATTTAGCCATTTTATCTATTAAAATATAAAATGTGATATACTGTCCAACAAATAAACATGAGGAAGTATCTATTATTGGATTCTACAATAAGGATAAGCAGATAACAACATTCATTACACAATGCCTTAATTATCGTATCTTATCTGGAAAGCTTATTAAACTGAATTTGACCCCTAAACTAAAGCTTATTTTCATTTGAATCCCAAACTATGAGAACGTGTCAGTGTAGAAAATATGATACACTATATCTTTAAATTTAATTAATATTTAAAAGATTTCCATTTGAGGATACATTCAGATCATCTACGTACATTAATAGTAGTAATTAGAAAAACGACTAAGTGAGCAACAAAAATTAATTTATTAATTATGATAAATAATTGATTGAGAAAGACACCTTTAACCAAGGTAAACATCACAATTAGATGTAAGAGTAGTGTGACCTAAAGAGTAATAATAAAAAAAATTGAGTAACATATTATACTACGCAAATACTATATTAAAATTTTCGGATTGGATAAAAAAATCGTTATACGAATATTAGATATATGCATGTAACTGTTACACAGATAATTCAACTATTTGATTTGATTTATATCCTAATCGGTTTTGCTTGTTAGAACATGTGAATTTCTTGTGAAATTATATGCTATCTGCCTCACTATAATTGAAGAAAATTAATTGTAAATAGAATAGTTAACTATTAATAGAAAATACATGCATCGAATTGATGATCATAATTCACATGCTTGATGCCTCACTATAATTGAGAAAATAAATAATATCATAACAAGAGGTGGCGTTTAGGGAATTTAATACAGGAAAAATGAAAATGATACTATACATCTTGTAATTGCCAAAGTGCCCTTTCATTTTTTTTTCATTTTTTGGTTTGTAATAATTATATCACAAGGAAATAAAACAGATTAGAAAATTAATTTTACTATAATTTATTTATTAATTGAGAGAGTATTTAATTCATAAGATTGATTTCATGTGAAATTAAAATTTTAAGTATTACACTTATATTCAATGATAATGGTTACCTCTACAATATAATAGAACGAGAGATGCTTCCATAGTTCCATGCAGTCGGATGCAGGTACTCATTTCGAAAAATATTAATCTTTAAAATATTAAACGTTATTATTTCCTTTGAAAAAATAATTATATAGTAGATTATAAATAGGGGCACATTTGTACATTAGAACCTATTCATCTACCGGTTAGGGAGATTTTAGTCCATGTTTAGAATTTTTATATTTCATCTTATATTTTAAATTTTTAGTACGTGTCACTTGTTTATTGACAAATGGATGTCATTATTGCAAGCCAAGATGACATATAAGATGCATAAAGAGATGGAAATTTAAACTGGCAAATCAAGATTGAAAAAAATAAAAATGATTATGTTAATTATCACATATTAACGTTAATCTCATATGAAATGGTCAAATCATGACTAATTATATGCTCATTAAGCAAGTTAGTGCCAACATGAATAGTTGTGTACAGCAAATTCCACTAATAAAGACATGAACAATAGCCACCAGAGAAACGAGGTCCAAATTATTTCTCACCAAACTGGAAATTAAAAAGATTAATTGATACTCCACTTTATAACAAAAATAAAAAAGTATGAATGGTTGTATATGTTAAAATTAAAATGATAAATACATTTAATTAAAAAAAAAAAAAAAGAGAGGCAGGTGATGGAAAAGGGTATTGGCAGCTTGATAGGAGACAATGCATGCTGTATTGTTTCATTCAGATTAAACTTTATGATTTAGGACACCCTCTTTTCTTATTTCACTTTTCTCATCTCATCTCATCTTTGCTTGAAAAACAATGCTAATCATTATTTTCCTAAGGCATTTACTTTACATTAAAATAAGTGTGGTGTTTGCCTTTTCTCCACTTGGCCACAGAGGATTTATACCCAATCTCAATGTGGTGGGTGGGTGAGTGGGGGTGGGGTGTTCTGTAGGGCAAAGTTTAATTAAAATATTTGGTGCACTCATAAGTGTGATCTAAAAACAGACTCTGTTCCCCAATTTCCAGATCAACTGCTGTTTTCTAATGTATAATTACAAAAGCTACTTTTCCAGTTTGGTTGGCAAATTAAAAATAACATTCCTCATATGAATGCCAAATTGTCAATAATCTCCATAAAGAGACAGATTATAAGTGCAATTTGTAGATAGTATAACGTACTTCAAAAGGTGTTCTTACAGTTACAATGATCTTAGGGGGGCTAATTTGTAATTTGGACAAGGGTTAAAAAGATAGTAATTCTGTACTTAGGTTGATACTGATAGAACTACTAATGTGTTCAAAGAAACATTGCTTTCATTCATGTAAGGATGCCATCATTTTCATGCTCTGTTCAGAATGACAACAGTCAGAAGAAAACATGCCGACATAGTAGATATCTTTACTCTTAACAGTGTTGTTATCATGGTGGAGCCGTCGGCATCCACCGGAACCAAGTTCATTCCGTGTATACGGATGGCATTGTCATTATCACACGATAAAATGAAACACGAGATGTATCTACCCCACCACAAATATCAGCAGACACTCTTGACTCGATCAAACGTTTCCCAATGAGTCCAAAGAATTGAGAACAAGAAGCCATGGTCCAGTTGAAACAGTAAATATGCAATGAGGCAATCATCACTTAAAAGATCAATTCTCATCAGACAAATGGGCGGGTTCTCTTTCATGATAGGCATTCATTAGACTAGTGGAAAATACACTCAAATGAATCCTTTGTGAAAATATAATGTCTATGAATCTAGTACCTAGCCATTTTGGACCGTCTCTTCCCTCGACAAATGGAGTCATGTCCTGGTAACTGATGTGCAGATTTTCGTCACGTTGTTTTCAAGTTTTTTAACCAAGAACTGTGAATATCACTCATTTAGATATTATTGTTCTCAGCTTTGGCATGATACTGGGCAGTACAACTTTTGTAAGATACTCTGCAGCCACAAATTAATAACGGATTAACACAATAAACTGTTGAGATTATGACATTCGTATTGTCAGCACTTGAGGATATCGAATACATGCTTTGCAAGTTGATGACAAACTCAATAATAGTGACTCGTTGGAAATATGTACCTGTTCATGTCCCAACCACGATACAGAAAAGCTGGCATAGACGATGGAAGTAGGAGATGCCGTTGAATACATTACTGGAGCAATTACTCAAATTGCTCACATGTTGTATAGATCCAAACCCCAAGTGCATGAATTCTGAAACCAATTAACAGAAGCAGTCAATTCTGTATCATTGAAAAATTATACTAGAAGTCACAATACAACAGTTTGGGATTTAGATGAGTTCATAAGCAATTATTCACTTTGTGAGCAAGTAGTTCTGACATCAAATTACATTATTGCTGAACTTCCAGAAGAGGATAAACAAAACAAAAAAAATGATTTTTAAAAAGTGCAGAAAAATGTTCCAGTATTTTGATGTTAGTATACTATTGTGAATTCACCAAAAAAAAAAAAAAGTTTTGTTCTTTTTTGTTTTGGGGATGGGGATGGGGTGACATACAGCAAATAGCAGAAGGTTACAGCTACCTAATCATCTAAACGCATTTCAACATACACTAAGAGGGAGCCTAAAACATGAAAGGAATAACGAAGTGTTCAGTTACATACCCACAAAAAGCTGTAGTGGAGATTGAATAAATCCCTACAAACCCTTCTCAAGTCAATATGTTTAATTTTCAAGAATCATTGTTTGTCAAAGTACTGCCTTTTTGCTCTTAGGTGAAGAAAATCCACGCTCCACAAACCGCAGCATAAGCTTATCTGCCTCATCTAATTTCTGATGTAAAATCAACTTTTTACTCACTTCCTCACACAATTTCAAATCAGGAACTAGATTTCGATTAAACATTCTACACGCCACTTTATATGATCCAAGAGGATTGTCATTCTTTAAGAAACTTCTCACGAGAACGTGGCAAGTATTTGCATCAATTTGGGAAGCGGTTCTCAAAACCTTCCCCAAGAGCTTGTAAGCCTCATCAGTGAGCCCAAAAGAACAAAGCTTTTCAATGACAAGGTTGTATGCTGTTTTGAAGCTTTGTCTTTTTAGCAACTTTTCCATCAGTTTCAACAAGTCTTCCACCCTTCCGTGCTGACAAAAATGATGGATGAGAGATCGATATGTCACTGGAGTAGGAAGCAAACCGCGATGGAGAATTTTCTTGGTCATTTCAATAGCCTCATCTATTCTACCTTTTCTTCCTAATGCGTCGATGAACGTTGTATAAGTTACTTCATCTGGGTGTTTGTCATTCAAATACATATCATCAAGAACAGAGAGAGCAGCGTCCAAATCATCCCTTTTGCAGAATCCATGAATTACAGATGTATAATTCACAACATTGACAGCACACCCTTTTTTCAGGCACTCCTCCATTAACTTTCTTGCTTCATCTGCTCTCCCCACTTGACAAAGAGACTGAATCAAGAGGTTAATTTCGACAGGAGAAGGATAAAAACCTTTACTGATCATCTCCCTCACTATTTCACAAGCCTCAGACAATTTCCCCTCTCTACGAAACCCATGCATCATGACACTGTAAGTCACAGAATTCGGTGTCCACCATCCCTCGCTCAAGTTCATCATCTCTCTTGCCTCTGATGACTTTGAGCTATGGCATAGCCCATTTAACAAGGCCGTATAAGAGACACAGTTTGGCCTACAACCATTCTTGTACATCTGCTGCAGTAGTTTTTTAGCTCGATCAACCTGTCCAAGTTGACAAAACCCATTCAGAATGGCAGTGTATGTCACAACATCAGAGTTGCATCCCTTCAACAACATTTCATCAACAATTTCTTTAGCCTTGTCTATTTTTCCTTCCTGGCAAAAGCAATGTACTATGGCAGTGCGCCCTACTTTATCAACACAGAAACCTCTTTCTTCGGCTTCCTTAAGAAATCCTACTGCCTCTTCTCCATGACCATGCTTGGAGAGCATGTGGATAAGAGTATTATAAGTGACTTGATCAAGCATCAAATTACTTACATTCATCATCTTCTCCAGAAGCACTTTCAATTCACCAATTCGATTCTCTTTGCACAAATTTCCCATGACGGTATAGTAGCTAGCTTTATCAGGTAAACAACCTTTAAGGGGCATATCTTCAATCAACTTCACCGCATCTTCAACATGGTTACTTTCACAATAACCCTTTATCAAACAATTATATGTGATGACATTAGGTTCAATACCAACCACCTTCATTCTCTCTGCAAATCTCAATGCCTTCTCTAACCTTTTCCCTTCCACCAAAACATTGATTGTAGTGTTGCAAATCGAGATATCAAGATCGACTCCTGCCCTCTGCATTAGAGTCAATATTTGCAATGCCTTTCTCATGTGACCAGCTCTACTAAAAGACACCATCACACAACCAAAATCTTGGGGCCAAAGCTCAATCTTTCTCCTCATCATAAGACGGAGAATACGCTTAGCCCCTTGGCACAACTTAGTTTTACTAAGAACCTTAAGCATTGCGTCATAAACTGTAGGATCGTGCCTATATCGCCATTGTCTATCAGCCCAATAAAAAAAATCTAAAGCAACTCTTTCATCAGATTGAGCTTGAAGTACAGCACACACTTGTCTAGGTTTCAAACTTTGTAATAAGCGCTTTAACTGCAATTCAAGCTTTGGAGTCCATACCGCCCTACTATCAATCAACCTACAAACCTCTCTCACTAAAGGGTGTCTCAGCTCATCTTCATCCACCTCAGTTCTAGGAACTTTATTCAACTCTCTCCTTTTGTCAAATGAATTCAAAACCCTAAATTCATTGTCACTAAGTTCCTCACTCTCTCCAATTTCTTCTTCCGATGAACCATCAAGATTACAATTTTCTCTACTCCAACTATTATAATTATAATCAGAACTCAATTGACTCAATTCTTCAGAACCTGTTACTTCAATCCCACCAAAATCACCCTTCCTATCATCAAGTTCAACCTTTTTCACGGATTGCCCACGCATTTCGGACACAAAATAGGGAGCAGAACCTTGATTTTTAGCTGACAGTGATGCAAAAAAACGTGGAATTGATCCATTTCTACGCGATAGCTGTTTGTGAAAGTAGCTATATCCAATATAATCAGAACAAGAACACTGACTTAAAACATAAAATTTACTCAATCGGCGTAGTCTAACTAAAATTATTGGGGTTTTCTTAATTGCCTCTAGATTCAACGACATTTTCAGTAAACTAAAAGAGCAACTAGAGTCTCATAAATTGGCTAATTAGAGAGAGAGAGAGAAGAGAAAGGGGAAGTTTTAGTAAATTACATTTGAAAGAAGCCATTGCTGCAGCCAGAAGGTTCCCGCGTTAAACATGAATTAATTTTTGGGACTGAAATCAGAAATCTGCGACTTATTTCATGTTTTAATTGATTTTATTGAATTGAATGGGCCTAGCCCAATATTTGGTTTATAGCCCAATAACCCATCAAAGTATCTGGGCCATTTATGTAGAAAATCTTTTTTTTTTAAAGAATTCTAATTTCAGAATTAGCGCTCTTATTATATAAGTGGGCCTGTAATATCTAAGCTGGCCCATTTAAATTTTCATCCAACTCAGGATGGACGAAGAATATTTGTATTGATGGTTATATGGTATATGGATTATGGAGTACATTAATTCTATAAAAATATTACTTTATGATTATGGTTATTTTTTAGTGGCGGATATATCGGTGTATTTAGAGTTGATCCTATGTTTCGTATAATTTATTAATGGGAACGTACATTCCATAAGGAATGTGTATTCTCTTAAATATGGGAATCACCATTCCTTCCATACCCCATGGTATTAACTACTCCCTCCGTCCCAAAGATAAGCTCCCGGTTACTGTAGATACGAAGTTTAAGAAAAAGTTACTTTTTGCTTTACTTTTAGGGGTAGTTTGGTATTTTTAGGTAATAAATAAATTATAAAGTAAGTTATGTGAGTTGTAAATGGGTGGCAATTTTGAAATTAAAGTGTGTTGTGGGGTTATTGATTTGTGTGTAGTTCCTTATTTTGGGGTGTGAACTTGTATATGAGACGGACAAAAATAGAAAGTGTGAATTTGTTTATGAGACGGAGGAAGTATTCCATACCCCATGAGAATCAATTTATTTATTTATTTATTTTATCTATTTGTGTAATGTACATTAAAATTATAAATAATTATTTTTATCACATTTCATTTCATATAGTTACGAAATTAAATTAAGTTAATTTTTTTAAATTAACATATAATTTTCATATTAAAAATTTTAATATATTAAATTATTTAATAAATATACTAAATTATTTAAAATCTAAATAAAATAAGTTATATATTTCAATTCATATTATAATAAAAATAATAAAATTTAAATTATTTAAAAAATAAAAAGTTATTTATTCAATAAATATTTATTATAAAAATTATAAAATATATAAAAATTAATATTATTTTTAAATTAAATATACATGTTTGTAATATTAAATATAAATTTTATTTTTATTTTTATTAGTTACTTAATAATTTTTAATTTAATTTTAAATTATATAAATATTTATTTTATCTTTAACCTTATAATTTTTTTATTGTATAATTATTAAAATATTATTAAATTATTGAGACTTTAATTAATAGAATATTAATAATAAGATTTGAATCAATTAAAAAAAATTGTATTTCTATTCCTTCATCTATTCCTAATCAATATCAATCATGGTAATAATTATTTTTAATCATTACTTTCTTATCTCTGTTCCATTCATGAGTTCATTCCATTCCAATATAATTCTATTCCATTATACCAATCACCCGTTATAGTTCATACAAATCATTGAAGAAAGTTAAATTGAATTTGACAAAATAAACTTTAATAAAAATATTTTAATAGAATTAATGTAATAATCCACTTTCGGATAACATGACAGTTGTATTATAAATGTCGATGAAAGCGTGTTTTAGGTCAAAGATGCAAAACCCGCTTCTCTTTAAAGCATCGAATTTTAACGTTGTAGCGGGAGATATATATTCAGTACTCTGCAACTTCACTCTATCTCTAAAATCTTTTTCTACTTAAACCCTTGAATTATTTCTTGAAGGGAAATGACATCCGTTTCCCCTTCTTGGTATTTTCAAGGTACTGTTGCGTTTCCGATTTGTTTATGTTTTTTTCTTGAATTTTGTTCCAGAATTTAGTTTTTGTTCTGTCGTTTCAGATGGGGGATTTAGAAGGACGGCTTCAGTGGATGGGGTTATTACCAAAAATTTGAAGGTTTGTATGTCGGTTTAGTTCTGGCGGAATCTTTTAATTATATTCAAGAACGTCTTTCCTTGGTTAGTGATTATTCAAGAACCATCTTCCGTTTTATTGGTTAGTTAATTGAAACATTTCCTCAAGAACCGCATTCTCTTTCTTTGGTGAGTCCGTAGAATCGTTTCTTGGATTGAAGGGTCGCCTCATTTTTTCATGATTGGTGACTGTTGTGTTAAATCTTGATTGAAGAAGATATCAGAAATTCAAGAACTCTCTCACTCTCATCTCTTCTTGATTAATCGGTATCAAGAATCTTCTTATGTTTTCATGAATTTTTTCTGAAATAAGAACCTTCTTCTCTTTCTTGATATGTCTGTAGAATGGTTCTTGGATTGAAGGCTTGTCTTATTTTTCTTGATTGGTGAGTAGAATATGGTGAACTGATGAATAAGGAAAGTATTTGATTTTTCTGATTTACTCTAGCATGGCTTTCATAAAGTTGTTTTATTCTCGCAGTCACATATTGATTACCATTTCTTTGGCACTTTAAGTTGAAGACTGAATTGTCCATGGTTGTAGCATTTGCTCTGCTACAGATCAATGTGTTCTCAAAATTTTCAGAAATGACAAAAGTTCAATTCAGAATCTTCACTAAGTGGTTTTTTTATTGTTAATTTTTTTTTTTTTTTTAAAAAGTGCTTTTGTAAATTTTGGTATAGATGAAGGAGAAGGTTGGTTATGGACTTATCAACTTTCTCTGGTCTGGTTCTTGCATTGGCTAGTGTTTTCTTCGTAATATAACTGTTGCTTTAATGCTTTTTCATTTTTATCTTGTTCTTCATTGATTTACATATGTTCTAAGATTGACATATGGTGTCTCTTAAATGTTTGTTAAAAATAGAGTGCATCATATGTGATAATACATAAGTGTAGAGCTGATCATATATAAAGCTTACCTTGTATGAATCCCTTTTTCTCATTTCATATTTTACTCTGCCCAGCTCTCGCTTGCTGGTCCCGTCCCTCTTGTCATTATTGAAGTTTAAAGTCAGTCCCGGCAGTCCCCTGAAAAAGTCCTCGCTACCTCATATAAAGTGTGAGAAAACTGATAAGGAACCCCCTTTGGAACATGTTACAGTCGAGCGACCACCATATCATAGCTATATGGACTCTACATCTGGACAGCTCGAGCCAGCTTCTGGTGCTCGTGCAAGTATTCCAGGGGAAGAGTATTGGCCAGAAGGTACATCCTCTAGAGTGAGGTCTGCAAGGGCTCCTGAACCAACTGGTATCTCAACTGGAAAACCATCTTTTGGGAAAAATCCTGGAAGTAGGAGGAGAAAGCACAAGTCTTCGGTGTCTGCTCCTGGGTCTCCAGAGATACATACGGATTCAAATGTTCAAGTGGAGGCTGAACATCATGAGGATTCATCTGATGAGCTAAAAAATCTCTCGTCTGAGTATGTTGTCTATCATTCAGAACCTGAACCTGAGTTGACTGGCTACGAACTGGACAAGAAGGTAGGTAATCCGCACCCCTTTATCGATCCAAAGGCTAAGAAACCAATTGAAGAGCCACTTACAAGTGAAGAACTGTGGTGGAACTGGAGAAAGCCTGAGAAGGAACAATGGTCTAGATGGCAAAGGAGAAAACCAGATGTTGAGACTGTATGTATGCACTCCAACCTTTTTTTCTGTCTTAAACTAAGAGTTCAAACCTTTGCATGATTGAATAATAAACTACCAATACTTAAGGAACCAGCTGTGTAGAATAATACTATACAAAAATAAATAGTTTGATAAACAGTGAAACCTTATTAAACTTAAGGTGTCAGAGTGGAGTTAATGGCTGGATAAGAAAACTAATAATTGGGAATATTGATAACCTTTTGAGCTAATCCCGGGGACTATTCTTACTTTTTCTCAATTATTATTGCCTGAATACCAATATTTTGTTAGGGTTTATCACTTTTTTTTTTTTAAATGCAACTTTTCTTCTTTGGATTGTAGAATAGCATAAGCATTTTAATCAGCATAACTTTCACTTATTAATGGTATAGAGACAATTTAAAATTTACAGATCATCATGATCATATGTTTGTGAATGAGCAAATGTGGAACATTTTTTTTTTATTTGACTAACAGAGTAGGAATCTTTAAGTTATTTGATTCTTTAATGAAAGAGTTGGGACTAAGTGTACAGTCTTTGATTTATTTATGCTTCAATTATTCCAATGTTGAATCATGGAAAATTGGTAAACGAATTGCTTGGTGACTTGCCTGTCTATAAGATTTTCATTTTTTTCTTTATAAGAATTAAAATTGCCTTAACATATTTGTAAGAAAGCAGATTTATCTTTCTTCAGTGTTCATGTGCAATGTATTACTGTGTTTGTACATGATTGTATAACTTTTATGGATGGAGTTATTTTTCTTGACATAATTTGTACCATTAATTCTCATATTGTTTCCTCCAGGTGTTTCTCAAAGCTATGGCAGAGACTGGGCAAATAAAGCTCTATGGTGATGAACCTACAATGACCGAGTGTGCTCTTTATAGAGCTAGAAGGCATATATATAAAGAAGAGAGGTATAATTTTCATGATTTCTGTTGCTGATATTATATTGAATTCATAGCTTCGAGTAGTAGTGTCTTCATATTACATTATTTTTTAATGAGCAATGTGAAGCTCAAGTCCTCATTTCTAGTCTCAGAGGGGGTGTATTTGAACTTAACTAGATTAGCAAGATTAGTGATTTCTGGAATGATGATAAATAAGAAACCAAGAACATGTGAAGGCCCTAATGCATGGCTGAATGAGAAACTCTATGCTGTTGCTGAAAAAGGAAGTCTCTGTACCATATTAGCTTCCTCTTGAATTCTTACTTCTGAATTTGGAAGCAAGTTAATTACATGCTTGATCAAAGATGTACTAGCAGCACTTATTCTGATTGATGAACTTTGCCTCCAAACGTTCTATTCAGTGCACAGAAGTTTTTATGAGCCAGCCAATTCTGTTTTTTTCTGTTTAGTTTACTTGCTCTAATATTCTGTTTTTGGAGTTTTGAACTATGAAGTTCCTTGTAGGCTTCAGGATGAACAAGAAAGACTGGATAGAATAGGCCCAATAGCATATTACTCAGAGTGGGTAAAAGCTTGGAAGAGAGACACTTCGCGGGAAGCAGTACAGAAGCATTATGAAGAGACTGGTGAAGATGAGAACACCCAACTAATTGAGATGTTCTCGCATCAAACTGATCGAGAGTACCGCATCATGATGGGTACTGATGTCCGTATTCGTCGAGATCCGCTAGCAATGCGCATGAGAGAGGATCAAATAAAGCAAAGTATGTACTTCTGTTATCTTATCTGGTACTACCGGTTGATCTCATTATATTTTTCGAATGATTACAAAAATTGTCTGGTTTTTACCCTAATCACCCAAATGGTAATTGAAAAAATACATCTCTTTTCAAAGATCAACATATCTCCTTTTCATATTTACTCTATCAGGTCAAATTGTAACTGCTGAGGGGAGTAATTGTTATAAAACGCAAACCTCAGGGGGATGATTGCTAAGCCTCGAGGATATTTATAATTTCAAAACATAGGTTTTCTGAAATTGGGTCAAAACCTCAAAAGACAGTTTTTTTTTTTTTTTTTTTGCCCTGATTTATTATATCAGCTGAAAACTCTTCCAGAGCATAGAACTTTTAGACGCACAAATTTCTATAGATGAAGATCTTTAGAAGCATTAATTATGACCGTCTCTCAGTATCTCTTTCGCTTACCTAATATGCTTGCTTCTGCAGTATGGGGTGGAGACCCTGTTTACCCGACTATTAACTATATTCAGGATCCAGACGAGGTGATTGATTACAGGGGTCCAGATTTTCACGAACCTACTCCAAACATGCTTGACTATCTAAAGGAGGTCTGTCATTATTATTTAATGAGTTTTTTTATGTCCTTTTTCATTTGTCACATCTATTCTTTATAGATTTGACATAATATTTTGTACTGTTTAGTATCTATTCCATCTGCTACATAAATTTTCTGGCGGAGTTGATTATTTGGATGGTTCCAACTGTTTCTAGGCTACTGATATTCTTGGAGTTAACCTAATTGAGTTTCTCTATAGGTGATTAAAGGGAGGTTGTGCCTAAGTTTCTATGACAAATTTCTCATACTTTAAGTAGAAATTTTGTGTGCATTATATGGAAAATGTAGTGTTTTCTTGATGGAGATAAACGGCAAAATTAAACATGGGAAAAGCCTTTGGTGAGCTATTTGTGGAAATTTGTTCCATTATATTTTTTTCAGGTGTCAGCACTCATGTCATCTCACTCGCTGCTTCCAGTTATTTCAAGTTTTCAATGCTGACATATAGTTGCATATTTGATCTTTTGCATGATATTGTTAACTTCTGGTTTCAAGTTGTTTAATGTATGTAAATGTGCATTTCTCAGCATGGAAAAGTAATCACAAGAGAGGAGCTGGATAAAGTCTTGGCTAAAGAGAAGACAGAAATAATCGAGGTAATGGTGGCAGTCGATCATTCTGTGGTGACTGTTGTGGACTATTTCAGCTCATTAAATGGATCTGAAAGTTTTTCTTCATCACCTTATCAGTGAGCCCCCAGCAATTTTCAGTTTTTTATCTGTTACTCTTGTAAGTTTTCTCTTCTACTACAGATGACGGACATGGATGAAGCCATGGCGCGAGCTGTTGACATTGGTGAAAATGATGTGAGATTCGTGTGCCACCCATCTTTCCGACACTCTAAAATTTTTCAAAGTTTTAGAAAAACAATTTTTTAATCTATGGCTAGCGTAATTTAATTGTGATAGGAAGAAGAAGACAACAGCGAGGATGAAGGTGGAGATGAAGAAGACGAGAAAATTACACGCAACTGGAGTATTGCGAAAACCAATCCTGATCCACGCAAATCAAAGGTGAGATTCAAGACTTCTATCATCATATGGTTTTGTACATTTGTTTCAGAAGAACGTAATCGGATTTATTGACTTGATGTTGCCTACTTCAGTCGCAGGCGAAACCTAAAAAGAGTAGCATGACTCTGGAAGAAGCCGTAGATGATTCAGAGAACTTGACAGATTTCCTTCTAGACTTTGAAGAAGAAGAGTGATTTCTTTCTTACTACAGGCTTTGAGGTAAGATTCACTTCATTCTCGTTTCTTCTTTACATCCAGAACCCGAATTTCTTCGAGTGTGCTTGAGTTATTGAGCTTTTGCTTAGCTGCAGAAAAAGAAAGAACAAACGGTAAAGAACAGCATAATCCGCGTCGGACTCTGTCGATGAAGGCCAAAGGGCGACAGTTCATCATTTGATCTCATCAGATTCAGGGTAAGAATACAAACTGGTAAATATCTCGACTTTTGTTGGAGTTTGAATTATATATAATGATTGTACATATTGTAACTTATTGAATTTTTGTTGGGATATTACTGATTTTGGACAATGTGCACCATACTTGGAATGAGAACTTATTAACGTTTGATGCCAAGTTACTGTCCTTTTGATGTACTGAATACTATGAATATACAGGAGTTGGTATTATACGAGTATATTGATACGAAACCGTATAATTCGATTGTTTAAAATACGGCACCATCAGGATTTTTACAGGTAAACTAAATTAAGTGTATTCTTTATCAACAAAAAACAATTTTTTTGCATAATGTTGCAAGTTTTCGAATAAGCCCAGTAGAGTTGTAGTCAGTTGGGCTGGGCCTCGATCTATTTCAAAAGAATGTTGGGCCTTTAAAAGAAAAGTGGGCCTTGCTTTATTTTCCAAAGAAGCGTAAGCTTTTCAGACATGAAATTTAGATGGTTTGGAATGCATGTGGAAAATCTTTAGAAAGATGAAATCTAAAACACTTGAAATTAAAATCGAATAAAAGTTATTTTATGTAGTAAGATGACTAGATATAATAATTCATATAAAACCCATATAACATATAAAAGTTAAGATTAAATTATCATATGATTAGATGTGTCACGTAATGATAAAAATGGAACTCATCACATAATATATTCTGCGCTTATTTATTTATTTATTCCACTCAGTTATTTAATATAATTCTAAGCTCCATTAATACATTATCTCAATGCTGTAACCTATGGCCCACACTATCTGTGTGATGCCTTTGATATCTTAAAAGTGCTTTGACAAATAATTCATTTATTTTATACCACCCCTTTTCTTAGGTGTGTGAGTGTGTGTGAGAGATTATTAAATTATATACTCTTTTTTTTCTTTTTCTTTTTTTGAATTATTATACTCCAAAATTATGAAGTGCTCATTTACGCATGTCAAGCCCTACCATATGCATCACATTAGATGTGTTTGGGATTATATCATAAATAAATGGTCCCCATCATGTGTGCACATTCTTACTTTCAAACCTCAATAATTTCTCTTGCATATTATTATATATACTACTATTTATTATTTAAAATAAAAAGTAATTTATTATTTTCTTTAAAAACTACGTTCACTGTTTTTACTTGAATATCTTTTAATTACATGGAGAATATTAGATTTATTTTTATAAATTTCATTTAAAAAGTTTTCAATAAATTGGACAGAATATATACCCTACAGAAATAAAAAATTTTAAATACGGTTTATCAGCAATATATAATTATTTGCATTAATTAAGTTATGCTTTTTTTTATGGGACTTCAAAAAAATAATTAGGGTTGTTTGGTGACTTAATTTTAGAAAAGAAAAATAAAGAGAAAATACGATGAAAGCGAAAGCCAATATAGTTTATAAAAAATGGATTAATGAAGAATTGTGAGTACAAATAGATTCCTTATTTCTCGGGGAGATGATATAAAAATGATTAGTGAGGTCGGGTTTCAAAACAACATAATTAAAACAACTGTCGTACATCCAAATTCATTCTTTTTTTCTTTTTTTTTATTTTTTTTAAAAAAGAGTTTGTTAGACATATGTTGGATCCTCTGTGTCACCAAAAACATGATCAAGAAAAGGAACGAATCAATTGTTTTCTTGTTTCCTTGCCATGTTTCCTTTCTTTTATCATTAACGCTAATTACGATTTTTTACTAAATTAGTTTTTTTCTCACCATGTATGCATGTGTTTTTATTTATTTTGTTGATGTTGCTACAAATTAATTTATTGTTGTAATTGTGAATTTCTCTTATAATTTGAGTTTTCTTCTCATGTATCTATCAATATTCATCATAAGTAATTAATTTAATTAAAAATAATAAGAATAATAAACGATATCCAAGAAAATAAAGGCATTAGTCTGAAACCAACTTAAATTGTGGAGTAATTTTTGTTAGAATTTTCATACTATTATTTGAATGTTATGTGGAACGATTTTAACATCAAACAATATCTCAAGTTTCAAATTACTTCGTATATTTCTTATATATATTTATTTCTCTTACAATATTCTCACTCTTAAAAAATATAAAAATATATCACAACAATTCAATAATTTATAACATTCTAAAAGTATAATTGTCGCCTCTATCTAATATTCATAAGTTTAAGACATTCTTCAAAATAGAGGGAATATAATTTATTTAAATTATTCACTATATATTTAAATTTTTGGATCAGTCACTATATATAATAATATCTTTAGAGAAAAAGACATTCGGTCAAATCCTATATATCTTGTTTAAAATAGGGTAAAACACTGATAATCATCATTATTCCCCCTTTAATAATTTGTCAAAAAGATAATCATTTTCTTGATACACACGAACATGATTAGCACCTGGGGCTCCACTCATAATTACAGTATATTGTATTTATATTTATGTGCTCCTGCTTTATCCTAATCATAGCTAATTAAACCCCCTTTGTTGACATGCTAATCCGCAATTAATACAATAAATAAATAATTAATTATGTGTTTACGTACTTAAGTACTAACGTCATTTTCAAAAGATCTCTCTCCACTGTTGTAAGTGAAACTATTAGACCATGCTACCATTTTTCTTTTCTTTTTTTCAGTGGTACAACGTTTAGATTAATTTATACTTGTGACGAAATAAAACTATAATCAGTGTTGGATACACAATTTCAAAATATTTTACTAATATTTTAGCATTAAATTAAATAAAATATATTGTACTTATTATATAATTAAAATATGTTTGTAATGAATTATTATAATATCATAAAATTATATACCTTTAAAAATATAGTTTAACTATTAATATGCATTATTTACTTATATAACAAAAATATTTTAACACTTCCTACACATGAGCTCAGATAAATATTATCCTTTCACATACTATATATTAAAATTAGTGCATTTACATGTAACTATTATCAAAATATCCCAAGAACTATTAAACATTTTCTTAGAAGAATTTTATTTTAAAAATATTAATTTCCACATAATTGGTTTATTCCATCAAGAAACACAAACAAATTTATTTTTATTAGGTGAGTGGTCAACACTAAATGTTGTTGATGCAAAAAGAATTCCTATTTTGGTTCTTCTAATCTAGTCAACTTAGGTTGGTTGATCTGATTTTAGTATGTAAGGGGGAAAAAATTAAAATTAAGAGTAAACAAAAAGGATTTAAAGGGTAATCATGTCTTTTAACTATCTGCCCACAATGAAGATTTAAAGTTGAAGATACACATAGAACTATTAGGATATCTGATTACGAGAAATAGATATATGTAGTGTCATTATCAAGAATTAATTCCCTCTTAATCAAGGATTAATTAATTTAAGGTGAGACACAAGGGCAAAAAGTTCCAAAATTTCTGGTAATTTCCACTTTCTAGACCAACCCACTAATATGGGCCAATCAGCTAATTCTACAGCCCACTTTGGTGGGTCGGGTCCACATCAAGTGAGAAGCAATTTGTAGTTTCCCAATAGATAAAAAATTGGGATATGGTTTTTTAATTTTTTATTAAGAGTGATACGTGCAATCGGGTTGTATATTCCTTAAGAATTTATATAAAAATTTTAAAATAAAATAAAATATAAATTATAAGAGGGGCGATTGATCATTAATATTATTTAATGGGCCTTTAAAAATTGTTAAATATGATAGTAGATAACTAAATATATACCTTAAAAACAAAATAAAGAAATTTGCATGCTAACATGTTATTAATCACAAGTTTAACTTCAACCAAACACTTTCCAAATTTATAATCCACTTAAATGTAATTAATAGCTATTCTTTAATATAATCCACTTAAAGAAATTTAGATGTTATTCATGAGGCTTTTCTTTAATAGCTATCAATAATGTAATTAGGACTTGGTGTATCTTAATTGCATTATAATAGGCAATTCTCAAGCTTACTGAGTTCAATAAAAATTGTCTATTTTCGATAATTAAAAAATTATAGTTGTGAAATTATAATTATGCATTAAGAATCTTCACTTAATTCAAAGAGTAAATAATAAATTATATGATTAAAATAAAATATGAATTATATAAATACTATACCTTATGAATTTATATTAAAGAATAAAAAATTAAAATATATACTATAAAAAAAGACATAATATAAACTAACACGCAATTTCGTGTGCATTCGAGGCACGCAAGTTTTATCCTTATATTAATAATTAATCCGTTTTTAGTTTGATATACTTGTAATCTTCGCCGATCTAATTAAATAGTTAGTCTCATGAAAATCGAGTTCACGATATAAATCATGCGATCTCTCTTTAATTTAAACTCTAACAAAATATAGAGTATAATAAAATTGAAAGAAAAATATAAGATTTACACCGTAAATCTAATTTACCCACATGCTTACCCTTTACATATTTGATTAATAAGAGTATTATTTTTCTGATAAAAAAAATCCATTGAATTAATGTTGGGCAAGATTGAGAATAGAGGGAAGTGGGTGGATGAATTTGTAAATAAAAGAAAAAGAGAGGAGGTGAAAATAAAAGAGAAGGGCGGCTGAGGTGTGAAAGGGAGATCGTCAAAAAGCGCGACATAATGGTGGGACCCGCAGGCGAGGAAATCTAGATTTAGCAGAAATTTGGTGGGACCCTCAAATCTAAGAGGTGAGCTGTTCCTTTCATTACTCCCCCTCCCCACCCGAAGCTCGACTCGTTAAGGTAACGAGCTTATTGTGCTCGGTTCGATTCGAAAAATATTTGAGTGAGCTCGAACTCGACTCGTTAAGAAAAATGGTGAGTTTTCGAGAATTATAAAATCGAGCCGAATCGAGCCTAATATTAAGTAATATATTTTTTATTATATTTAAAATATTTATTTTATTACATATTATTATAGTTAAATAGTAATAATTAATAATATTAATATTATTAATTATTATTTTTGAGCCTTAACAAGCCGAGCTCGGCTCGTTAACGAAACAAGTATATTTACGAGCTCGAATAGAAACGAATCAAGTCGAGTTCAAGCTTTTTCGAGCCGAGTCTAGCCGAGCCTTCGAGCTGCTCGTTTGTCATAACAGCTCCAGCTACAGTGCCCACCCAGGTTTAATAATAAACTTTTTTGTCATGTTTTTAGTGAAAAGTTTAAAATGTCCAAAAAGACGAAAATGCCCTTGACTCGATAATGACACGATTGTAATTTTTGAAAAAAGTCATTATCAAGTCAACACGATAATGACTTTTTAAAAAAAATTACAATCGTGTCATTATCAAGTCAAAGTCATTTTCATCTTTTTGAGCAATTTTAACTTTTCACTAAAAAACATGGCTTTTTTTTAAGTCTGACTATGTACTGCTGCCCATTAACACCTCTCACTTTCCTCCACCGTCCAAACCATCGGTTTAGGTTTCGTCGGCATTTTTTTAATGAAAAACAAAGTTTTGAAGCTTTTAAAAAAGAATTAGGAACAGACCATTTCAAATCGAAATGAAAATGGTCCAATGATTAGTTTAATTACGATTCTTAATTTCTCGAAACTGACTGTTCAAAATCGAGTTGAATGTCTAAAGTCCGCATTTCAAACCCCCAAACCACGGCCACCCACACAAGAGATGGAAATAAATCACCCACACAAGAGATGGAAATATTTATGTGATGTTTTACACTACTATAATTTACCAAGTGGAAACGTGTATCACAGAAAACAGAATCACTCGGACCAAATATGAATACGTATACGGTGTTAAATCATGTGTCATATACTAACTACTTTCATAACTCATTAATACAAGTGTAGTTGTTGTCTACCCCTCCGTCCCACCCAAAGAGATGCATTTGCTTTTTGCACGTAAATTAATGAGTATTATTATTTTATGTAAAGTGAATAGGTGTATTAGAGAGATGTGATGGGTAGTGGTGGGGCATTGGTGGGCCCTTTTTACTAAAAGAGGAAAATATTGCAATTTGGATGAGACGTCCAATATAGTAAAATGATGCTATTTGGGTGGGACGGAGGGAGTAATTTATTAAAAAGTACTCCCTTCGTCCCGAAAAGTATTTCACGTATTGGTGTGCACGGAGTTTAAGAAAATTTTGTATTTTTATGTATAAAGTAAGAAAGTGAATATATATTTTAGTTGATTTAATGAAAAAGGTGTGTAAAGTTGTTGGGAGATGTGAAAAAGTAAATATCATATTGAGATATTTGTAAAAGTAAGTATTATTATAATGTATTTTTTATCAAATTTAGTAAAAGTAAAGTGTGAAATATTTTGATGGACGGATGAAAAATGAAAGTATGAAATACTCTCGGACGAAATGAGTACTAATTTAGTGCATACTTATTATCTTACGCGTTTTAATTCACTATCAATTCCTCCTAACCATGCACGGGGATTGAAGGAATGAAATATCTACCTAGATAAATAATAGAATATCGGTGAAGTGGACAAACTTTACACACTATGCAATAATATAATACTCCTTCGCTACTAAGGTGTACATGATATTATTTTTTGTGTCCGGTTCAAATGTATTCATTTTCCCTATTTAGTAAAAAAGTAAATAATATGGGCTACCACTTTCCTCTAATACAACAACCCATTTTACATATAATAATAATACTCCTTAATCCAAGTGCAAAAAGTAAACGAACACCTTAAAATCGGACGGAGAGAGTACTACTTTTGATCCATCTTGATCCCTCCGAATTAACATTATAAAGTTCTCAAACTCGAGCTCAGACAAGCTTCATCCAAATATTCGAATAAAAAAGTTGAAGAATTTAAAGTCAACTCAAAAGACTGTTCTTAAATTATCAAGCTCAACTCATATTGCATTACCGTTGTACTCTATTTATAATAAATACTCCCTCCATCTTACCAAAAGGTCCCAATTTTACTATATTGAGTGTCTCATTCAAAAGTCTTCATTTTCCTCTTTTAGTAAAAGGGCTCCATATGTGGCTCACCACTCACTACTAATACAACTACCCATTACACATAAAATAATAATACTCTTTAATCTACACACAAAAAATAAATGAACACCATTGAACATGACGGAGTGAGTACAAAATTTGTTGTTATAGTAGTAAATACAAAAAACTTTTTCTTTACCCTACTTCTAGATACATTTATTAAAATGCCAATTTTTATAAAAATAGGGTTATTGACTCGATTGAAATTAATGACTTGATTGGATATTTTTATGGCTCGATTGTACATAATTATAATTCGATAAAAAATATTCTTATGACTCGGTTGCATATATTTTGACTCGATTAAAATTTTTAAAGTGAGTCACAAATCGAATCAATGGTATTTTCGTTGCATTTTAATGATAATCAATATATATATATATATATATATATATATATATATATATATATATATATATATATATATATATATATATATATATATATATGGCATAAATTGTTAAATCCATTTGTGGATATATAAACTTAACCCAACACAAAATAATGGAGTAAATAAATTTATCAGTACGTAGTCTGGTAGTCACCTAATCAGTAGACCCATGTATGGATTTTAGGGTTTTGTTTGCTATTATTATAAAATTTATTACTAATATTTAAATTGTTTTTAAAATTTTACTGGAAAATTTATATTCGAAATAAGTACTTACAATCTAACATAATAATGTGCGAGTCAGACGAAATATAACACTGGAATTATTATTTAACTGGAATCGTGTGGGGTTAGAGTTATGACGACTTCTAAGGATACATGTTCATTAATTAATTATCATTTACATGAATTATTTTAATATTAAACAGCCTTTTGAATTAGATATGATAGTGTCCATTCCCAAATGATTACCACAATACGGTTGTCTTTCTGTTCTTAACACCTTAATTAATCATCAATGATACAACATGGGTTGATTTTCCGACAAAGATGCTCTCACTTTGTAATGTCCACTATTAATTAAGCTACTCAATAATTAATTATAGGATTAATTGCATAAAAAATCGTGAACTTTCAACGGATTACAAATTAATCCTGACTTTTATAAAATTGCAAAAAAAAAACAACGACTTTTCATATTTGTGCAATTCGCACCCATCGGGCAGCTGAAGCTTCCCGACCGCTGACGTGGCGTTGACCTTGCCACGTCAACTTTTAGTTGATTGTAAAAAAACCTCAATTTTTACTTAAATTACAATTTAATCCCAATCTTTGAAATTTTGGCAAAAAAAACTATAAATTTTTTATTTTATTTTTAAATTGCATCATCTAATAAAAAATTATATAGTATTTTATTTTAAATTTAAACTCTAAAATATTATTAAATAAAATAATAAAATTATTATATGAATAAATATTTATTACTTAAATTATGTGAATAAAATTAATTATATCTATTAAGTAGTAAAAAAATTATACAATCTCTAAATATTTAAATTCTTTTAATTTTTAAAATATTTTTATACATTATAAAATTATTATAATTTATAAAATCAAAGTATTCATCATGTCTCAATATCTTTTCATAATTTCACATTATATATAAAAGAATGACAAATATACCTATGAAATGTTTAAGAAATTTTATAATTTATTAAAAAAATAATTTAAAATTAATTTATAAACTCAAATTTTATAGTAAGAAAAAATATTCGTTAAGATTTAATTTATACAAACCAATCTCATACTTAAATAATAAAAAGACTTTATATTAAATAAAAGACTTATACATTTGAACTTTATGGAGTAGTAAAAAATTAATAAATAAAAAATTTAAATATTTTTGTAAAAAAATAAATATTTAATATAACATCTAATATAAAAATACAAAATAAAAATAAATATTTAATATAATCTTAAATTATGAATTTAAATTTAAAAATAAAATACTGTATAATTTTTTATTAGATGATGCAATTTTAAAAAAAAAATTATGGTTTTTTTTGCTAAAATTTCAAAGGTTGAGATTAAATTGCAATTTAAATAAATGTTGGATTTTTTTTGCAATCAACTAAAAGCTGACGTGACAAGGTCAACGCTACGTCAGCGGTCGGGCAGCATTCAGCTGCCCGATGGGTGCAAGTTGCACAAATATGAAAGGTCGTGATTTTTTTTGCAATTTTATAAAAGTCATGATTAATTTGCAACTCATTGTAAGTTCGTGGTTTTTTTACGTAATTAACCCTTAATTACACTAATTCCTTAAGTAATGTTATCCAATTTAAATTTTATATTAATGATAGTCTCCAGGTATGTTAATGTATGTTAATTTGTTTGTTTGAAATATGCGTGTTTTGAAGTTTTATAATTATTATATCTCCTCATAAGATTTTTTTTAGCCAACTCCATAACCTTAATTTCAATTTCTCTCTCTCCTTTTTTTCTTTTTTCATGTTATTTTTTATTATTCAAGTAATTATTATGTTTTACATTTTTCTAATGGACCTTACCCTGCAAGTACATGTAATAAAAATAAAAAATAAAAATCCATTAGTTAAGCAATACCCATATAGTTATCTACTTTTACATCCGCTTTCAAGGGTATCATTTTTCTATTTTGGGCGTCCGCCCTCAAGGGTCTCATTTTCTTTTTTTATCCAAACACACCCACTAATACAACTAAAAAATTGGGCTCACACATCCACTAATACAACTACCCACTACATATTAAATAACAATACTCCGTAATCTCCGTGCCCAAAAGCAAATGACACCCTTGAATCAAGACGGAGGGAGTATATATATATATATATATATAGAAGCAAGCTAGTGAGCAAATATAAATGGAAATTATTGAAGTACGAATTACGACATTCGACCAACCTAAATTATGACTAGATAAGAATCAGACATATACCTATGCGTATATATGAGATGAACTTTGCCCTTAATTTGTACAAATTAATTGAAACAAACAAACAAACAAAAATAAATAAATAAATAAATAAATAAATAGGGTACCCTTTTGGTGCATGGATTGGAAGAACCTAGTCAGGTGGGGTGTGAAAGTGGCCTCACCCCATTAGTTTCTGTAGACCCACATATATATACTAAGTACCACTTGATTTTACTCCTTTTTCTTTACTACTTTTTATTTGGAAATTAAATACAGAGAAGTTTATTAAGTGATAAGTATAAGTTCGAAGTTATATTATACTTCATTCATATGCAAGATATTAATCTTAATTATTCTACAAAATGAATGAAACATAAAATGGTTTCACGTGTACGCAAGAAGTTGGTTATATTTGAAAGTTTTAAATTGCTAGGTAGCTATAGGTTCCATATACACTTGCATGGGATCTATCATATAAAATCTCTGTTGAGAATGACACTGAATAGTCTAAATTTCTAATAATTATTTTCACTACAAATATTTTGGAACCAAATTTACGTGGTATATATTTTTCATAAATACTTTTATAAACTCGGTTTATATAGCTTAGTATATGAAATTGGGTATTTTCTCACCTTAAACTCTATGTCCCCCTTTAAATCCTATTATACCCTATGTATTGTTAGGAATTTAAATTAAAGATGGACCACATGGTTTACATCGCAAACCCGATTCACATAAAATAAATAAATAAAACATCGCATTACTTTATTTATTTTTTGACATATTATTTTCAAATAAAATTTTGATCATGATAAAAGATTATTAATTTCAACACCCAAACGCTATCAGTCTTTTTAAAAAAGATTAATTTTATTCGTGGCTTACAACTTAAGTCTCGAATACAAGTAATTAAAAAAAAATACTTATATTAGAGGATTATCCATTTTATTTTATATTATTCTTAAACTTTAAAATTATAAATAAACAAGGTATTCCTAACTCTCGAATGCAAAAAAATAGGTGTATTTGTGTGTTACAATTTAAACTTCGAATACAGGTACTCCCTTCGTCCCAGGTATTTTTACCCATTTGTACAGACACAAAAATTAAAAAATATTATTTTTTTAATATGTAATGTGTTGGAAATTGATTTATTTAGATTTCCTAATTTTAATTGTTTTGCTTTTTCCTAATCTTTAATTAATTTTGTGTCTTATCTTATATAATTGAGTTAGTTCCTATTTATTAGGAAAGAAAAAGTCGTTTCTTTATTTCTTCTGCAGGAGAGGAGAACGTGGAGTACAAGTGTTAAGAACGTGGGAACGCAGTATCGTGGACATCAAGAAAAGAAGTGGAGAAAGTGGTTTAAAGAATTGGACTTGATCTCCAAGGAATGCAGAACGTGGGATGATCTGCTTGGAGAGCAATGATTTTTTACTTCTATAAAAGGATACACTGTCTTCTCACTTTTGAGTGACAGAGCAAAACACTGAGATTACAGATTGAGAGAAGAAAAGTATACGGAGTATTAGTTTTACGTTGTATTCTTTGTGTTGGATATCATTCTTGATATTCCTTCTGTGAATCCTATGTCTAAGGATTTAGAATAGGATTTCTTTTCGTGTTTGATTTTCATGATTTATTTTTGTAATCGTCTTAAAGTTTTAATAAGAAAATTTTTCGCCGGTGAAGGCATCACAAGTCGTAAGACTTGTGAGAAAATTAATTCTGGTTTCTTCTTTTTATTCCGTTGTGCATAGTGTTGTATACTGTGTCTCGACATCCTTTATGTCAAGACATTGATATACACATTTTTATACCCTGTTCTGTTTTTAAGCTTACGCCGTATTTTGGCCCACCGCAAATCTGTTTTTCAATCGGTGTCTCCCCCAGCGCACTTTCAATGTAAGAAAAGTATGGGTAAATTGGTAATTTTGAGAGAGAAAGTAAATAAAGTTATTGGAAATGATGAATAAAGTGTAGAAAAGTAAATAAAGTTGTTGAAATTGATAAATAAAATATAAAAAGTAGTAAAATGTAGAGTGTATTTTTTTTATTTATGGAATGAATAACTTTTTTAAAAAAATATTACTTGTATTCCATGTTATCTTATTTCTTTCATTCACCTTTTCAAAGTATATATACAATATACTTTTATAAAGTTGTCATTTTTTGGAGAATGATAATTCTGTTCGATCACTCAAATTTTGAGCAAAAAATAATTTTTTCAAAGCAATAAAGAATATGGCTCAACATATTTAGGCAATAACAATTAACATGCATATCCACTAGAAAAATGAGGTAATAGCAAATGGGATGAAGGGTGGAGATGAAAGAAGGAAAACGGCGTAACCGGTAGCGAGGTAAATCCAACGGAGAGTGGTCCATATATGTACGGATGGCGTACGAGGACTCCGTATCCCGTTGTCTTAATTTGTTTTCAACTCTCTCGCTCTCTCTCATATACAAAAATACCACATATTGCAGGACCATGCCTTCTTCATTTCTTCATGGTACTAAAATACTTTCCCCTTTTTCTAAAAAAAAAAGAAATAAAAAATAATATTATATTAGTATTAATATTATTTACGTGTAGTTTTTTGTCGGGTTATTGTGTTTGGTGACATGTTGCTTTTGGTGAGCGGACCCACGCTATTAAAGATCTTTAATTCCCCTAAACCTTCTTTCTAATCAAATCTTCATCATACAAGTACTCCTTCATTTTTTATTTTTTTAAATATCTTAATTTTACTCTCAAAAATAAATGGATTATATTTTGGATTATCTCAAGATTTATTTAAAAAATAATTTTCATGGAATTTAAAATTTTTTAGTTAATTTAATGAAGAAGATAATAAGTATTATAATTAATTTAATGAAAAAATGTATAAAATTATTGGAATGTAAATAGAAAATGAATATTATTATAGCATTTTTTTTATCATTTTTAGTAAAAGAAAAATATAAAATATTTTGTAAAACGAATAACAAATAAAAAGTAAAATATTTCAACAAAAGAGTAATTAGGAGTAAAAAAGAATGGTATAAAATTGTCAGAAGTGAGTTAACAAGTGAATAGGCATCTGACAATTTTGTAAATATGTTAATGTTGTATGAATTGCTATAATATATTTTGAGAGAGACAAAATTTGAAAATATGAAAAATAAAAACGCTATATCAATTCGAGTTCCTTATGTAATTTATATATATATATACTTATATCTATGTAGTACTCCTATATCATTACAAAGTATAATTAATTTATTACAATAGTGATAATCTCCATCTACAGTACATATATAATGTAGATGGGGGGTTTTAGTTGAAAAATTTTTAAGTATTAGGTTAGAAATTCATGGGTATAATTAGAGGGTAATTCTTGGGTGACCATGGTCACCCGTAACTCTCACTGGTCACCCAAGTGATCTCATAATTAGAATGCAGGTAATAATTAATTTTGGTTGAAAAAATGAGGTTTTCTGCTCATAGATGTGGATTTTAACCTCCTTTGAATTATCGGTCTAGAAATTAATTATAATACTTATATAAATAAATACTATATGGGATGGGGTGGGGTGGGTGGGGTGGGAGTGGTGTGATAATTTTGATTGGCGTTATGAGCCGTATTGGTACTTAGTGGACCTGCCTATAGTCGTTGTTTGGGTCATAGATATATACTCAGTTTATCCGTCCAAATAATAATAATAATAATAATAATAATAAATATTATTATTAAATTTAAAAAAACAGAGCATGTGTATCATTTATTATGAGATGATATCCACGAATGAATATTCCAATCTCATCGATAGTTTGCCTCAACTTTACAACTTATATAAAATTATATGCCATTCAGTTCGATGATGGTTGAACGTGATGCTCATACTTAATCCTTTAATTATTTAGTTCCAGTTTTTTATTAAATTTTATTTATGTGTTTAAGTTTAACAAACAGTATTATATTAGCCGATAATGATTAATTTAATTTAATATACGGCGTTGTTAATATAAAGAATTAATACAAGTGTACAAGAGAATATTATAAACTCATGATATAGTAAATGATTCAAACGTGCCCATTTAATAAGTTAATAATTAATGGACTATAAATAATGGTGATCTGTTCTAATATACTACATGATTAAGGAAAAGGAATAATTTAAACAAATGTCAGTGTAGTAATGAACTAATTAAATAATGGAATAATATAATTCAGAAAAAAGGCTTGAATTTTATGACATATAAATAGCCGAATAATTAGACAATTTTGGGTAGCCACAGACCTACATGACTATCAATTGTGTTTGTCTTGAAATTTCGGCGCAAATAATTATTTGAACTAAGTATGATTAAGTGGTTGAAGAAATTAGGCAATATGCTGTCTTATTATTTGCCACTACAGTATAGTTTTTTTTTTTTTTTTTTTTTGGGTGAGAAGGTAATGAGTTTGTCTTGAAGGAAAAAATAATTTTCTTTTGATGAATTATACCAAAAAATTATAAGTATTAAAAATCTATGTGAATGCATTAAAGTATATACTCTGAAGATAGTGGATAGAGATCTCCAATAGACCAAATGTTGAAGTTGAATAGCAAGTGTAAGAATGAAATGTGGTACAATTGATAATAATAGGACTTATGTGAAATTGCAAATGAAAAGTTTTTTGATATTTTGCTGAACGATTGTTCTAATGTTTTTGAAATGAAAGTAGCAGATGCAATGACTTTGAAGAGGGGTGTTGGCATTGATTTAATGGAGTCGAACTCCAGCTCGCTCAAATCGTTTAGCATCCCTAATCTTGAGGCTTGTTTTCTACAGCAGAAAAAAATAATAAGCCAACTTTTGCTAATGCATTAACATTATAATTCGTAATTTATATGTCTAGTTTAGTGTTTGCTCTTTCTTCTTTCTTAATATTTTCAATGTAATTATGGATTCTGTTGAAGCTTATACTCAAGCTATTTAATATAGCTCTCGTCTACTTGAAAAAAAAAAATACACATGCATTCTCAATTTCGCTGAAATAAGTTTATCTACATGTTGGTGTTTTTAGATTATATTTATTATATATTTCCTATAATAAAATTTAATTATCTCTCATATGATTAAAATGTTTTCAAATTACAAAATAACTAAAATAGGAATAAAAATAGCACTAAATATGCTTTGTTAATTAACAGAAAAATTGATGTGATATACAATATCCAAGATATTATAATCATCCGGTAAACAATAATTAAATGACATTAATTGCTGAAAATAAAGAAAGTGGGATTGAATAAAGGAGCATTAATTATAAAATTCCTTGTTGGGCTGGCATTGGCCCATTAATGACAGCAATTCCAGCAGATCTTTAATAGAAAAAAAACCCAACTACTGGTCTATTCTCACAAGGCCCACTCACACTTGGCATTTATTTATGTACAGCCCCACGAGGAGAAAAGAAAATCAACCCAAAATAAAATAAAAAAATTAATTAATTAAGGAAAGCGAAAAGGGTACAACGGTAATTTAGTTATTTAAAGGTCTAATAATTGCATGGTCCACTGCTCCCACCACATTCTCTCTCTTGAAAATAAAAAAACACTTCTGACACACTTTTTTCTATATACGACTACCATCTCCTAAATTAAAAATGACATCTGAAGAAATGGAAAAAGCTTGTATTCAATATTGACTGATTGGAGCAGATGAGAGAGAAACGATATATATAGAGAAGAGAGAGAGAGTGAGAAGCGCACGATATGTAGTACTACTGCTAGCATATTGGTATAAAGACTGTTGTGCTCCTAGATAGGGGTATGCATATCAGTTCCACAGAGAGAAGAGAGATATGGGAGGAGAGAGAGGGGGAAGGGGGAGGTGGGCGTAGTTAATTGGAATAGTAATTATAAAATGAAGTGAGAGGTTGTGCAATAACTGCAGCATCTCTGTTTTACCATTTCCACTGTTGTGAAAGCAAGCCCTTGGGTGTATATTTTTTTAAGTATATATAAATGTATGTATAGCTCGTGGTGAGTGGTAGTCGCACGCGCATGCATCGGTGGAGGAGTTGAGTTGATTCACACACTTATTTGGATATCTGTACGTGGAACACGACGCCATTTAAGCTCATTCTCAGAAATACCAGTTGAATTTACTCAAGAAAATCAAAATAGAAATTGGGTCTTTAGGTTTTGATGAATCTTGGAGGTGGGAGCTTTGGATTGTAAGTTACTGAGATCTGAAGAGGGTTGTTGGGAACTGCTCTGTGTTTTCTTTTCTGCTAATTTGTTGGGTGAGAAGTTACCTTCATTCCCCTTTTGGTTTAGTTTTTTTTAGGGTGGTGGTGGTTTTATGGTTGGAGTTTCTTGATTGCATTTTGGTGTATTTTGTGGAGAAGATCAAGAACTGATGGTGGTGAGGTCTGTAGTAGTCTGTAATGGAATAGGATTTGGTTGAAAGTTTTAGCTTTATCTTATTCATGTGAAAGCTTTATGTTCTTCAAGTTTCAAAGAAATTGGTAAGTGAAGTCACTTCATGCATTGGATTCTTGATTGAGAGGATAAAGTGCAGGTACCGTGCTAATTTGGGGTAGAATTAATTTTTTGCCTTTTGGAACCATTACTTTTTTTTTTAATGATTAATTTTGATAATTTGCAGTTATTGCTGTTCAGTTACTGCTTCAACCTTTATTGTTTGAATCTGCATAATGAAACTCTCTGCTTCATTAAACCAGCAGTCTCCTGAAGGTAAATTAGCTTTCTTTTTATGACACTCTGTTCTTCTAGATTATGATATGGAATCTTCTTTTGTGTTTGCTTTTCAATTTAATTTCTTGCAAAATCTGTAAAAGAAGAATATGATCCATTTTTCTTCAATTTTCATTTTCCTCCTTATAATGGCGTTTAAAAATTTGGGGAGGTTGACAATGTTGTGCCTTTTTTATATTTTGCTCAAGAATAATCTTTTTAATTTTTATTAAAAAAAAAAAAGAACCACTTTCTTGAAAAGGGCATCTTTCTTCAAGGTCATCCTTGTTATAATTTCAAGCCATTTCCACCCCCCCTGTTTTTTCTTTTCTTTTTTATTTAATTGGCTTTTTCATTAGGAATTTTAAATTTTGGTGGCCAAATCTTGAGTCCTTACGGTGTGAGATTCCTTAAATTCTTGTTGATTTTTTTTATCCTCAGGAGATAAGAGCTGTCTGAATTCTGAACTCTGGCATGCTTGTGCTGGTCCTCTTGTTTCTCTACCTTCAATTGGAAGTCATGTTGTGTATTTTCCTCAGGGCCATAGTGAGCAGGTATAACTCTAGCTTAACCAAATTTATTACCAGCATTAATTCAGTATTCTAGTACCAAGCATTGATCATTATCCACATTTATTAAAGCTCATAGTTCCTTCCTGAATGGTGCACAGGTTGCTGTATCGACGAACAAGGAAGTCGATACACAGATACCTAATTACCCCAGCTTATCACCTCAGCTAGTTTGCCAGCTTCACAATGTGACCATGCACGTACGTCTGTCGTTAAATTCTATCGTATTCGTTTCTGTCGCTTCTTGTAGCTTATAGTTTGTTTATCCAGGCTGATGTTGAGACTGATGAGGTTTATGCTCAAATGACCCTGCAGCCATTGAATCCAGTATGTTGCATCATCTCATCCTTATTACATTGACATTCCTTAATTTCCTGTCTGTAACTGACGCTTTGTTTCATCCTCAGCAAGAGCAGAAAGAGGTGTCCTTTCTTCCTGCAGACTTGGGTGCCCCCAGCAAACAACCGACGAACTACTTCTGCAAAACCTTGACGGCGAGTGACACTAGTACTCATGGCGGATTTTCAGTTCCACGTCGTGCAGCAGAGAAAGTTTTTCCGCCCTTGGTAACTAGTTTTGGCTGTATTTATTTGAGATGTTAATGAAATAGATGAGAGCATGTGTCATTACCGACTCACGATCCATGTAATTAACCATCCTCAATACCTGATTACAGGACTTCTCCATGCAACCTCCAGCGCAAGAGTTGATTGCCCGGGATCTTCATAATAATGAGTGGAAGTTCAGACATATATTCCGGGGTGAGTTCTTGGTTGTCTCACTTAGTTACTTCCATTAGTTATAGGATTATGAGCAAAATATGACCGATTACCTGTTTTACTGGATAATGAAGTTGCAAACTGTGATTAATTTACTGCAGATTAATAAGTATAAATTTTATGATTATGCCTAGTAATTACTTGTGAAGGTTCTAATATAGAAACTTTTTAAGATGGGATATGGCATTTGCTTGCATAGAAGTGGTAAAAGGCTAACAGTAATGTCTTATGTTATCCTAATGTCAGGTCAGCCAAAGAGGCATCTTCTTACAACAGGGTGGAGTGTTTTTGTGAGTGCAAAAAGACTTGTGGCTGGTGATTCAGTTCTTTTTATATGGTAAGCATGTGGTTCTCTATATTGTGGTTTAACTCAGTTTCTAAGACCAACAGTTTATTATTTTTTATTTGTCAGGAATGAGAAGAACCAGTTGCTTCTTGGTATTCGACGTGCCAACAGGCCACAAACAGTCATGCCTTCATCAGTTTTATCGAGCGATAGCATGCATCTGGGCCTGCTCGCTGCTGCTGCTCATGCAGCTGCAACCAACAGCCGTTTCACCATATTTTATAATCCCCGAGCAAGTCCCTCTGAATTTGTCATTCCGCTGGCTAAATATGTCAAAGCTGTGTACCATACTCGAGTCTCTGTGGGCATGCGCTTCAGAATGCTGTTTGAAACCGAAGAATCTAGTGTCCGTCGGTGAGTCTTGACTCGTCTGCACATGGATATTTCATATACTATATGCCAAGAGAATGAAGAGATGCAATTACCTAATTCTACATGGCTTGTGATATGTTCTTTCTTACAGCTACATGGGCACGATAACTGGCGTAAGTGACTTGGATCAAGTTAAGTGGTCAAATTCACATTGGCGTTCGGTTAAGGTACTCCTTCGTTTCCCATTCATTCTTACAAGTTTGTACTTACATTTGCATAAGTCATTGGACAGAAGTGTAATTGCTGTGATGTTCTAATTGTGTGCTCAATGCAGGTTGGCTGGGATGAATCAACGGCTGGGGAGAGGCAACCAAGGGTGTCTCTCTGGGAAATCGAGCCTTTAACCACATTCCCCATGTATTCATCACCCTTTCCTCTACGGCTGAAGCGACCATGGCCGGCAGGTCTCCCTTCCTTCCCTGGTACACCCCTCATCTTTCGATTGATCTCATCAATCTCTACTTAACTTGATGATATTTAACATATCTTTTACTGTACCTAGGAATGAAGAGTGATGAGCTGGGATTGAATCCTTCCATGATGTGGCTTCGTGGGGATGTTGGGGATCGAGGATTTCCATCTCTCAACCAAGGACTCGGGATGGCACCATGGATGCAACCTAGGCTTGACACGTCAATGCTCGGCATGCAGAATGATGTGTACCAAGCAATGGCTGCTGCTGCCATGGATATGAGGGTGGTAGACCCTTCCAAACAGATCATGTCATCAATCATGCAATTCCAGCAGCCACAAGCTGTTTCCAACCGGCCTTCGAATTTGATGCAGTCCCAGCTGCTCCACCAGTCTCCATTTCTTCAAAATCTCCCGGTGAGCCAGCCACAACCTCAGTCTCCTGCTAACCTTATTCAACAGCAACTGCTCCAACAGAACTCCTACAACAACATCCCCATGCAGCATGTCATTGATCCTCAGAATGTCTCACCTATCCTGTCTCAGTTGTCCTCAAGCTCTCAAACGCAGTCGATGTCTTCCATGCATCAAAACTTTCCTGACTCGAATGTCAAGCCTGCCATGGGAAGCAGTAGCTCTCCTTTACACAGCTTATTGAGTTCAGCCAGTCAGGATGAGGGATCCAATCTTCTTAATGTGCCTAGATCCAACAACTTGTTGTCTTCAAATGGTTGGCCTACTAAGCGGGTTGCAATCGACCCTCTTTCCAACGGCCTACCGCAGGCTGCTTCACCCCCATCCAACACGAATCCTGTCGCTTTGCCTCCGTTTCCTGGTCGAGAGTGTTTGATAGAGCAAGAAGGAAATAATGGCCCCCATAACAACTTCCTCTTTGGGGTTAATATAGACTCATCTTCCCTTCTAATGCAGAATGGTATGTCAAACCTTAAAACAGTTGTTAGTTATGATGGTGATAACACAGCCATGGCCTTTGCCTCCTCCAGCTACATGAGTAGCTCTGCTGCTGATTACTCACTCAACCCTACCGTCACCTCAACCAGTTGTATTGATGAGGCCGGTTTTTTGATGTCTTCCGACAATGTGGGAAATGGAAATCCACCACCCAACAGAACCTTTGTCAAGGTTGGTTGGTTTACCTCATGATTCAATTCTACATTAATATTCAACACTCCATGTTTAATGCTATTTGTCCACAGGTTTACAAGTCAGGGTCCTTTGGAAGGTCGCTCGATATGACCAAGTTCAGCAGCTACCCGGAGCTGCGCAGCGAGCTTGCTCAAATGTTTGGCCTCGAAGGCCAACTGGAAGACCCCTTGAGATCAGGCTGGCAGCTTGTATTTGTGGACCGAGAAAACGACGTTCTTCTCCTTGGCGATGATCCCTGGCAGTAAGCACTCGTACTAATTCATGTTCATTGCCTATGTTTCTTCCAAGAATACCCTTTAAAGATTGCTGGTGATCTTTCAGGGAGTTCGTAAATAGTGTTTGGTGTATCAAGATCCTGTCACCGCAAGAGGTGCAGGAGATGGGGAAACGAGGGTTGGAACTTCTGAACTCGGTTCCTCTTCAGAGGTTGCCCGTCATCAACACCGGTTGTGACGGTTATGCCAGTCGACAGGAGGCAAGGAACATCACTGCTGGTATACCATCTGTTGGGAGTCTTGATTTCTGATCCAAATTTACTATTTCATCTCTTTTTGTTTGTAATATTAGCAACCACTTCGACTATGGTAGCCAAGAAATATTTCTGTTTCTAACTTCAGCTTTTCGTATAGAAGCTTATATCACTGTAATTATGGTTGTATCAAAATGCTACCTGGGAAATACCTCTAGTTGTAAGCCTACTTACAACTCTTGAGATTTTCCATCTTTCATCATCTTGTATAAGATTGTTGATTAATATCGTTGTACTAATTATTATTCTTCATCTTACTAAAAAAAAAAGAAAAGAATTCTACTTCACAACAGAAAAGTGAGTGTAAAATAAATTTAATCTACCCATCCATGTAAGCATTCTATAATAGTTTATCTATGAATGTTTCAAGCAAGATAATCTTGAATGGCAGTCATACATACAGTTTAGAAGCACGAGGCATTGCAAAAATGGCAGTCATTACACCAAACTATACAGGGTTTGAATGAAGGCATGTATAGTTTCAAGATTCTATAAAAAATCTTGATTGCCAATACATACATAGATACATGGATAAATAAATAACTGCAGGAGAGCACTGATTTAATTGAGACTTGACACAGAAACTATTCCGATGTTCTCTGCATGTTAAATCGAAAACTATATACTTGGGCTTTATGGATACAACAGTTGTGCAAATTTTCAGGGCTCAGCTATGACCATCCACAGCAGATGAAAGGAGATGATGGAATTCGACCAGTTTGCCGAATGTATTCTGCTTGTGCTGCAGTTTTTTCAGCCTGGCGATTCTTATTTGCTTCTGCTTTAGATCGTTTCTCCTCTGATTTTTGCCTTGCCAAAGCCACCTTCTTCACCATCTTTGCTTGAGCTTGAGCTTTCATTTGTTCAATTTGTGCCTAAAAGTCGAAGCATCAATCACAGTTGTATCCAAAAGCTAGTTATTGTGGTGAACATGAAAAAAAAAAAAAAAAAGAGAGATATGACCTGCTTTTAATAAGAAAAGAAAATCATAGGAGAGAACTGCATGTACTTAGTTGATGATGGATAAGCAGTGAGATATCTACCTCTATTTTCCTCATTTCAGCTTCAAGCCTTGCTTTTCGTTGACTCTCCCATGCTTGAATTCTTATTTCTTCCCGTTTAAACCTGAAAGCAGATTTAATTGATTAAGTTACAGGTTGATAACAATACAACTAGCTAAATATTTCCCACAATAGAACTACAAGCATCAGTTTCAAAGATGAACCTGGCAGCATGCTTAGACTTCTCAGCATCTTCCCATGCTGCAGCACGTTTCGCAAACTCAATCTGTTCAAGCTCTTCGTCATTAACAGTTTCATTTCCCGAATTACTTTTCTCTTTCTCATCCTTGCTCGCCCAAGCAGCAATATTCATCTTACCAAGTTGAACACCAAGAGCTACAATCTCTCTTCTGGTTTTGAGCTTTTGTTCTTGGTCTGACAATTCTTTCTTCCTTGTTTCACCCAAGTTTTGGTCTGAATTCCCCGTGGGGTGTTCTGTTGTTGTGGGTCCTGACTCTCCCCTACGAGGAGTTGATGGTATGGAAGAAGTTGGGCTGCGGATTGGGGTTGTTGCACTTACAGGAGTAGCACTCCTTGAAGGCTCTTGACTAGGAATAGGAGTCATTTCTGTACCCATATCTCTCATCGACACAGATCTTATTGCAGGAGCTGTAGGATCGTCAACAAAGCAATGAAGAAGAAGTTACACAAAGTTAAAAAAATATATATATACTCCAATATTTTTTTTTATCTCAGTGGCACATTTTAACTCACATCAAGGAAAACGTGCGAAGTGAAAAAAAAAAAAACAGTGATAAATGTAAGACTGTAAAAACATCTTAATAAATGACCACTTCTTCCATTCCAAGTTCTGTTATCTTTTCAGCTAGGCTTGGGAGTTTTGATGTAATCAAAGTAAAAGTGATTGAAATCAAAACAAAAGGTAAATGAATTATGATACAGTAAATGTGTAGTATTCACCTGTAGTTTCCTCGGTAACACTCTTGGTACAAGGCAACCCTGCCCCATCTACCTCGGTTAAATCTCTACTTTCAGGGCACAAATCAATCAACGCAGTCGATGCATTTACTTGACCCGAAACAGAACCAGCACCATTGGAAGCAAATGCAAACTTCACTGATCCGTTCTGTGATCCAGGTTGGCAAAAATCAACGCTCTTCACTGCCGGCTTGTTGTCGAAATTAGTAGATTCTGGAACAGCTCTGACCATGTTTGTGGCTGATGGCCTGTTAGCTTGATTTTGCATATTGGTCTTCTTGGAAACATAGGGTTGCGCGTTTTGTTTGTTCATAATCCATTTCTCTGCATCATTCCATTTGGATGACATTGGTCTTGATAAAGACCTCGTCATAGAATGGTGCAGTGATCTCTCCCCCTTATGGAACTCAAAGCTCGACGTGCTATCATAATCAAGATTTTCATCTTCACACGACCTAACAGGGTGAACTGAACTAGAACTAGAATTACCACCATCGCCCTTCGAAACCATCTGCATTCTGAAGCGACCAGCATCCCCATTGACGAGCTCCTTTGACTGCAACGAATTTCCATCACTTTGGCTTGCATCGGATGTAACACTATCAGATTTAACTGGCAGAGAGTCTAAATTCGAAGCTGCCATAAAATTAACACAGGTATTAAGAACCATATAAGCAGTTGGAGTTCAGTATTCCACAGAGACAGTTCAAAATCCCAAACATTTCACAAGTATCAGCCATTACTTCTGAAATGGCGAAATAGACACAGTTCAAATCCCCAAATCTCTGACTGTAGTTTTTTGGGAAAAAAAAAATCTAGCATTAACATAAGTTACTTAAGTTGAAAAAGTCATCAGACCTTGCTCACTAGAATCCCCACTTAGGGTTGCTAACAAGCTGTTCTTGACAAACTCTGAATCCTCTAGCCTAGCAGGAGAAGTTCTCGATGAATTGTTTGATCCCTCTTTTTTCTTCTGGTAAGTCCCTATGAGCTTCATCCTCAATTTACTTGGGGATATAATACCAGTCTGAATCAACCAACAAAAAAAAAAAACATAAATGTAAACTCGAAAAGTTCAACACAAATAGTTCACCCCCAAATTGAGAGACCGAATGCTCACAAAAGATTCAGAATAAAGTAGAAACACCACCAATTAATAAGAATTCGTTCAAACCCCAACCAATTACATTCAAGGTCTCCAATATTCCAGCAATTGATTCGCAAAGATCAGACATTAATTAATACCGTAATAGAAGAATATCATAACATTTACAGAGTCAAAAAATCAAAAGCGTGAGAAACGGGGGAGAGAAATGCATGTATGCAGATGAAAAGTAGCGATTCAATACCTGAACTTTGTGTATCCTCTCGTACTCCATTAAGATCCTCCCTATTCTCCCTTCGATCTTTCTCTCTCACACAGTCGAACACGCACTCACACAACAACACTCGAACATAAGTATATCTAGAGAGAGGAGAGAGAGAGAGGGCAAAGCTCTTTAAAAACAAGAGTTCAGCAAATTTGAAGGGTGGGAAGGTAAGTTGGTGGTAAAGTTTACCGATTTGTTGACCAGATTACTCACACCCATTCCAACTCTATTTCTTCACTTATTATTATTATTTTCCATTTTTAGCCTAAACATGTTTTGCTTTGCTTTGCTCTGCTCTATTAAGTCCCTACCCACCTTGTGTTTCTTTCTTTTTTTATTTTTATTATTAAATTTTTCTTGTTGCTTGTGTAATTTACAGGATAAATAATTTAAAATATCTCTCTCAATAATTCATTAGCTGGAAAATGTACATTAAATAAAAATTTCCTTTAAATAAATAAATATTACTTACATGAAAATAATAGTCAAGTTTAATTTATGTCACATTCAATCAATCAGAAATAAAAGTAGTACTCATACAATTAAGGAATTTAATTGTTCATTTCCCCTTCATAAAAGGCCATTTTTTTAGTTTGTCTTTAACAATTATTATCACTACTTAGCTGTAATAAGCAATTATGACTTCAAAGTTTGTGTTTGACTACCAATGTGTCTTTCAATGGTTTATATGCTTCACTTTTCTTTTTTTACCAGCATAAAAAAATATAAATAAATAAACTAATTAAAGATGATTATGCATTTATTGGGCTGCTTTATTGCATGATGTTTACATATATACAGTAGTATTTGTTACGTCACTTTATATAAGATGCTTTTAATTTCTTAGTTCATAAAGAGGGGACTCAATTTTTTAACACATTTTTGGTAAATAGTTTGAAGTTATTTTTTTTCCTCGTCTTGTATTATTATTAGTTATAGTAGGTCAAATCATTTTTTCCACTTTTCCAACTTTTAGTACACACAAAATACTATTATTTTACTCCATTTTTTTGTTTTATTAGTACAATGTAGTATTCGTAATGTGTTGTAAAATTAGATTTTGATGTTAGAGTAAATACTCCACTAACCAATGTGTTTTGATGAACTTAATTAATCAATCAATTAATACCACAAATTTCATTAATTAACAGTAATTTTGAACCTGCTATTGCTGCCCAAAGGGAAAACTTGTGTGGTATGCATTTCATTAAAGAGGGGTGATAACATTTATAATTAGAATATTCAAATAATAAAAAGTGATAATAGTATTTTAAATTATTTTATGAATAATTAATAATATAAATAAATAATAATAATATTCAAAATAAAATGATAACGTCCTCAATAAAAGTGATAATTAATTACGGAAAGTTTGTGAACCCGAACAAATAAAAAGACATCTGACCACTTAAAAGAATTGGTATGAAAAAAAAAATCTAATAATTTTAATATAAACCCATCAAAAAATTGTACCCTTAGATTATTCTATAACATTTAGTGAACTGCCAAACATTCCATAAGGAATTCAATAATCCAAAGAAATTATGTTAATTAAATAATTTAATTTAATTCATCAGTTAAAAAATTAAATGGGTTGGGTGGGGGGAGGAGGGGGTGGGGGTGTTAATGATTGTGGGCATTAAAGTGAAGAGTGAAGAAGGAAAGTGAGGGAGAGATGTAGTAGTTGGGATATCTTAGACTTTTTACTTATTTCAGAAGTTATCTCTACAATCTTTGCAGGTCTATCTATGAAATTGCAAACACCTATATGTACCCTTTTCTTTTTCTTTTCTTTTTTAAATTTTCAAAATAATAAATATCAACATCACCATCGAGATTGATGGTAATTTGTTGTTATTTTGGCATCCCCTTGAAACTTGAACAGCAGAATTTTATTTTGAATTAATATATTAATTTAATGAGAAATAAGAATGATTGTATTTTCTCAAGATACTTGGCCCAACTCGTTATAATCATATGGGAGATACTAAATGCCTAGAATCTAGTAAGGTAGAATGAGATATTTTGGAAATTTTAATAAAGAAAGAGGGTTAAGTAATTTTAGAGTTACAAAAATACCCCTCCCTCTTTATTTAAATTTAGAATATTTTTAGATGTCATTAACTATTCCTTGGCAGGTTTAAGAACTAATAATGAGCATTAATGGCATGTCTCTTTAAATTAATTATTAATGGTATATCTCTTTAAATTAATTTTACTTTTTTATACTATATTCTCATTTAATGGAGTATATAATTTTGTTTACATTACTTGTTATTATTAAATTTATATTAAAAATAAATAATTAATCTCGTCAGACTTAATACTCTAATGGAGTATTAGAGATGCTGTTTCTTTAAAAAAAAATTATTCAGTAATTATATTTAATTTTTTTATAAATTAAGTTATGTATACAACATAAGTATTTAATAGTCAAATAACTGGAAATTTATTTAAATATCTTATACAAAATTATATTCAAATATGCATATAATATTATACAACTATACACAAGTAATATATACCATTGTTAAATTGATTTTAATTTAAATATTACTGTAATAACAAATTTTTGTATTTATAATAAAATAAACACAAAAGAATTACAATGATAATCCAGACGGATTGAACTTGAAAATTAAGGAAACAATCTCTATCTATCCTCTGATTCTTCTCTCGAACCAATTTGGCTTTGACTTTGACTTGTTGACTTTGACTTTGACTGCGTTGACTGTGTATGTTTTGAGTCGGATCTTCAGTTGAAGCTTGTCCGAACTCGGATTTGGATCTTATAACGTTAATCCAGAGGCGTCGAGCCTTTATTTGGATTAAACGTACTTGATCCGAAGAACACTCGATCTGGGGGGCTTAGCACCTTAATCCCGGGTCGTATGCTGTTCTTGGCGCGAAGAACACCGAAGAACTCAGTATATGAAGAACGCTTGATTTGGGGGGCTCCGCACCTTAATCCCGAATCGTTTGCCGTTCTTGACTTGAAGATGCTTGAAGATCTCAAGGGAGCGCTGCTCGTATTCTTGATCTCTTCAGAGCGTTTATGTCTTCAAGTATTTTAGTGTGTCTTTGTAGTGAATGAAGGAGGGCTCCTTATATAGGTGAAGGAATGAGCATGCCCCATAAATAACTTGCAATCTGATTGGTCTATGGCAGATTTGGCCTGGTTCTGCGGGCTTGGGCCGTTCCAAATATATCACAGCCTGATTGGTCATTGCTTAATTTGACCTGATTCTGGAACCTTCCATGCTTTACTTAACTTATGGGTCAAGCTTTACTTAATTTAAACCCTACTTAATTTGTTGGGTATTAAATTAATTATCAATTATTTATTAATCTATTTTAGGAATTAATTTATTAAATCCCCAAAATAAAATATAATAAATTAAAATTGATATTTAATCAATAAAATTCACGTGTCGCCATTTGATTGGACCGTGAATTTTAATTGCTTACAAATGCCCCCTTGCGATTTGTTCACGGACAGAATGTCTTGTTGTGAAGGAATCGCAAAAGATTTGTTTCTTGTTCACCAAGATTTCATGAACCTTACCCAAAATTATCAAAGTTATTTGTAGTAAAGAATCTCCTACAATTTTGTAGAGCTTGAGCACCTCACAATAATCTCCATAATTATCCATGAGTCCACTAGTAATTTCCATAATTATCCATGAATAATTTCCATAATTATCCATGAGTCCACAAGTAATTTCCATAATTATTCATGAATCCACTACTATATAAGGATACTTCATGAACTCAATTTTTTTATCAAAGCTATTCAACAAACAAGATAATCACTTCAATTCTTGGTTCTTCCTTCTCTTATTTGAATTTTCCTCTTTCTTTCCAAAGTGTAACATGAAGTGTTTCTAAATTTTTTTCTCTTCTTCAGCATTGGTCCAAGAGGCTGTCAAGACAAAATACACAATCAAAACACATCATCCAAGGAATTCAATTTACAAGTGTAAGCTTTCAATTCCTTAATTTGCTCTTTTTTTTGAACTGTTTATTCGTCTTGTTTGCTTGTTGTTCCTGTCTTCGACCAAGAACTTAATAACATGCTTGTCCTCGCCCCTCTTTCTCTTCCGAGAAATCGACGGTGAGCCTTGTCCTCGCCCCTCTTTCTCTTCTGAGAAATCGACGGTGAGCCTTGCCCTCGCCCCTCTTTCTCTTCTGAGAAATCGACGGTGAGCCTTGCCCTCGCCCCTCTTTCTCTTCTGAGAAATCGACGGTGAGCCTTGTCCTCGCCCCTCTTTCTCTTCTGAGAAATCGACGGTGAGCCTTGCCCTCGCCCCTCTTTCTCTTCTGAGAAATCGACGGTGAGCCTTGTCCTCGCCCCTCGGTTGTTCCTTATGGAATTAAGAACTGCTCCTCGGTTGCCTCTCGATACGATTGTCCCGACATGGTGATTGAACTGTGAGCTCGTGGTTTCGAAAGGGTTCGAGGTCGCTTGTTGTTGGTGCTTATGCTTACGAGAGGGGCGGTGAGTGATGCTCGGCCATCGGTGTTGACAATCCGACCGGGAAGCGGCGCGATAGGGTCGATCCGTGGGTACTTAGCGCGGTTGAGGATGTACGCCCGATCTGGGTAAGAACCTCGGAACAACAGTGATGGCTGCTTGGCGATGACAGCCGGTTCGCGTGCCTCGGTACCGTGAGATAAGATGGTGGTGGCTTCGCGTGATTATGGCTGGGCAGCACGCGGCTGCTGCGTTTCTGAAGAGGCCGACAGTGCGTCGACGATCAGTCACGATGGGCGACGGCTGCATGCGATGGCGCGGTGACACGGGGGACCGGCGGCGGCGTCCTTGCGTGGTTCGTCGCGAAGTTGGCATGGGGCGGCAGCCTTGCGTGGTTCGTCGCGCGTTGGCGTGGGGCGGCGGAACGCGCGAGCTGTTGCTCGACGATGGGCTGTGGCAGGGCGCGCTGGACGAAATAGGAGTCGTCTCCACTTTCGGCGGCAGGGACGCGCACGGACGGAGCTGCTATTTGCTTGTGTGGCAGCGCGTCGTGGCTGATACGGCAGCAACAGCCGGCGCTGCTGCTCGCTTACGGCGACAGCGACGAGCACACGACGGCGGGTTTCGGCAGTCATCGGTTGCTGCAGGCGTCACCGAGAGTCCCGATCGGTAGAGAAAGGAGAAGCCTTCTTTGACAGATTCACGCCTGGAATGCTAACACCCAATTTTGACTTTCAACATTAATTTTGACCTTCCTTTGTGAATTTGGGCCCTTCCCACATGAACACAACTTTTGACTACTAATAACATGAGCCCATGAGAAACTATTTCTTGATTTGGGCTTCTATATAAATTGGGCCCACATTAAATTCAATAATCATGATATTGGGCTTTCAATTTCCAACTAACTTCAATTCATGCTTTAAACATGAATTAATTTAGTTGGTCACTTTGATATTTTAAATTTCTCTTCATCATGGATTTAACTTACAACTTTGAATTCAACAATTAATTGATCCCATGAATTTATTTCAAATTCTTTTAATTATCAAAATTCTTAAACTATTATTTCCAAGCCATACTCCTGTTCTCTAACATTACTTTTGCTCTTTTTTTTTTTCGCAGCCAATCTCAACTTCAGAATGGTTAAATTTAAGAGTCATACAACAGATTCCAAGGAACGTCAATTGCTACTCCTTGATACCCAGCGTCCACTATCAGACATAGTAACCCGTCTTCCCATCGAAAGACCTCTCATGGGCCAACCTATAGAGAAATTAGCTCAAGAAGATAATGTCTTCAATTTAACGACTTGGACCAGAGACATGGAGCTGGACGAAATAGGAGTCGTAACTTTGAGATCAGCTAATCATACCAAGGAGAAGCTACAAACTGGCCCTTTACCAACACTAGGACACCAAATAATCAGAGGTAATGCGGCATGGGGCGACCCAATGAATTTTCTCGGGGAATTTCATTATATCCAAGGGTATTGGGAATGGACCGAGGCTGTCTTAAGTAGATATCGCTCTATTCTTGAGAAAACAATGCTTTATGAACCTATTTTCGCATCTCTATTTACATATGACTGTAATCGAGAGATCATCAAAGCTTTTTGCGAGGCGTGGTGCCCTACCACTAACACCCTACTTACTTCCTTTGGAGAAATGTCGATTTCTCTATGGGATTTGTATAACTGGGTAGGATTGCCGCTAGCTGGTCACCTATATGAAGAAGTTGTGCCTGACAAGCCAGAACTTTTGAATGAGCGTGACGCCACTGGCTTACGTATCCCACCTAGTTGTCAGCACTTACTTCATGCTTATCATAGAATCCGTAGCCGTGATGGTACTGACTTTGTTTCACTTTCTCGATGGGTGAGCTTTTGGTCTCGTAGAACTATGAAGCATAAACAGCCCCCTCCACGTGCAGAAAGTAAAAGGAAAGCACGCCTCAAGAGTACGCATAACCCCAAGGGTATTATCGACGACTGCAAGAAATGGACTTCCATAGAGATGGCCCCTTTTAAAATGCTTCATGTTGATGCCAAAGAACAAGAGGAAACGTATCTAGCTGCCCATTTAGCTTGTTGGCTTTGCTCTTTCGTACTTCCTAACGATGAAGTAGATATGATACGTCCTGGTACCTTCAAGGTAGCAAGTTTGATAGCTGTGGGAAAATCAGTTTGCCTTGCTGTTCCTGTTCTGACAAGCATATACCGAGGTTTGAATGGAATCTCTAATGAACTTAGACCCTCTGAAATGAAGTCAACATTTCCCGTGCACTTCGTTTACACTTGGTTGGCTCATTATTTTCAAACTCATTACCCAAACCCTCATGATTTGAAAGCACCTTCAATGGTGACCTACTCAGGCGAAAATGGAGCAAACTTCTTTAGTTCAATTGGTGCTCGCAAACAAATTCAAAATGGAAACAAAGCTTCCTTGTCTTGTAATGTTCTCCCGAAAACAGACCCCATGTGGTATATTGACCATGACAAGGCACCTTGGCGTGATTGGGCCTACTTCATTGCTATTCGCACTAATTATCTTACCTTGCGACAGAATGGAGGCTTTCTTATTGAACCCTACAGCCCACATCGATTTAGCCGCCAATTCGGCTTTTATCAAGATACTCCGGGGAGAATGAAAACAGACATTCGAGAAACCACCTTGGAGCGAGGGCTTCAGTATTGGAGGCAATGCACCTTACGTAACTCTCAATCTACAGCAACTTTTCCATGTGCATCTTCAGAATTTAAAAATTCCTGCTCATCAGAATACAAACAGTGGTTATCTCAGATTCATGGCACTTACTTCTTAGACAACGTGTTGAACCTAGCTGAGGCTATCCCAAACCAGGATGTGGAAGAAGAAGTTGACATCGTTAATAATTCAGATAATGCCAAAGCTGATGAGGAAGCTGTATCACTAGAGGCTCCGCCCCTTCGAAAGGTGATTGTAGGGAGGTCTAATGGAGCCGAAAAGAGAAAGAACGGTCTCTCACATTCAAATGAGAGCACAACCGACCACAACCCGAAGCGGATCAAAAAAACCAAATCTCCGATGCTTACCCCGACAACTAAGGCTAAGGTTTTAATCCCTTCTAATCATAATTCATATACATCCATTCTTGCACATATTTTCTTTTCATCTCTTTTACTCCTTTTTTTTTGTAGTACATGCATGATGTATTTGGTTCTGATTATGATGACTCGAACGAAGAAGGATCAACCTCTGTTGCAGCCCCCGAAATCTTAATTGATGATGACCTTTCGGATCACATTTCTCCTATCATGAATGAATCTCCCCCATTAATTTCTGCGGCCCAAGCTCCAGACATTACAGAATTTGTCTTTGATAAAGAGATTATGGACGCTAGGAAACTAGTTAACTTGGCAGTGTGGAAACGCTTTCAAGAAAAACTAAGAAGAACCCCTGTCAACGCATTATCTTCTGTGAGGAATGAAGGGCTTAAGATGGTGGACACCTTCAAAAGCGCTCAAGGAATTGACGGATCCGCTCTAGAACAATCATTCAATTTCCTACTCTCTAAAGCCGATGCGTATGACACCATGAAGATAAAACTTGCTGATGGAATAACCAAGAAAGACATTGAAAAGCGTCTAATTGATGCAAAGAAGCGCGCCCATGAATACAAAGACCAAGAGGCTACAGAGACCAAGCAACTGCAAGAATCTGAAACTAAATTGAAGCAGATTGAAACGAAGATCGAGACTCTGCTGAAGGAGAAGGAAACCATGTCACAAACAGCTGAACGTCTCCGCCAATCTATTCAAAGCGCAAAGCTTGGAGCTCAAACTGCTGCAAGGAATATTAGTGTACTGAAGAAAACACCGATCTTAGAAGATTCCATCGCTGACGAATTGAAGAGCGTTACGCAAGCTTTGACAGACGCTCGAGAGGAGCTATCCACTATGGATATTTTTCATTAATTTCTTTTGAAACCAACTCACCTTAATACCTCCATTTTGTTTTGATCACTTAATGATATTATCAATAAAGTGCTTTTTATCCCTTATCTCTTATTCTTCTTCTTGTTATCCATCATTAACTCCTTATTTGCATCACTATATCTGATACTTACTCACTATTTTACATACTTCAACTTATTGCTTTGCTTCACAAACTTGATGTGAACAAACCGAAACATGACTGAACTTAACAAAATGCTAAGCTGCCTACGTACCTCTTTGAAGAGAATCAAGTCATAACGTAGTTCAAAGGGACACGATTTGGTTTTGAATGGGGGGTACCGTACACAGTTTAAACTCATGCGGGCCAGGAGTGACTATTCTTTAACCACTTTAGACAAAGTAGGATATTTAATGCTTTAACCACTTAAAATATCTGAGTGGGGTGAATTAATAGTTTAACCACATATAATTACCTTTGGTGGGTGTCATGCACAGTTTATACTCATGCGGACCAGGAGTTCGTCGTACACAGTTTACACTCATGCGGACCAGGAGTAACATGCAGTTTAGGCTCGTGCGTCATGGAGCGTTGTACATGTATTTGTTTTACGCGTAGTAGCGTTTCAAGAACTTCCCATTTATAGGGCCAATGTTCACGCCATCCTCTGAGATCAACTTGTATGCGCCATTTGTATAGGCTTCCTTCACAACATGAGGGCCATCCCACTTGGGTAGAAACTTATTTCCAACGCGATGGGTGACTACTATAGGTCTTCTCACAGCAAGCACCAAATCACCAACTTGAAAAGAACGTACCCTCACCTTCTTGTTGTATGTTCTAGAAAGGCGAGATTGGTAACACTCAAGTCTTTGTTGTGCTTCCAGCCTCTTTTCATCTAACGCTTTGATAGGGGTTTTCTCAACACACAAATTAATCCTCAAGTATAAGGATATCAATTGTAGTCGCGAAGATGACCAAGTTACAATATCGAACCCACGGGACGAGTAAATATCAATTTTGTGATCTTCTAGTATATTTTAGACTATGTTGGTAATTGTAAAGGTTTAATGGATAGTAACTTCTAATCGAATTAACAAAAGAAATAGCAAAAGTAGAGAGAAGTGAGTTGTGATCGGTAAGAATGATAGGTAGTTCATTGGGTCATCCAGTTTCACTAGCAATTCGTATTTTCGTATGATGGTGTCCGACTCTGCCCTGTGGTTTGTGGACGCATCACTAGACCATGCAAGTTTACTCTATAGACACAAGTAAATATGCGCTTGACACGTGTGAATAACATCGGAGCAAGAGATATGCTTCACCCCCCTTTCTAGGTACTATCATAATCAATTATCTTCTACGTCTAGAATCTAACCCGATTTGATCTCCCTTTTTAGGTACTATAAAGTTATACTCTTCGTACTATTCATCAACCCGAATTCAATTCAATTCATGAATATTCATATAAGACAGTTCTAATAATACTTCGGAATCCCTTCACTTAGAATCATAACAATAAACCCTGCTCAGTAGTGAACGCACTCAATCAATAACCATGTTATGTATTCAGACTCTACACAACGATCATTGATGCACAAAACGACTATGAGTATGGATTAAATATGCAATCTTATATAAAACAAACCACAGGTAGTGTTGTACGGAGTTTTACACACGAAACACGAATTACATCATGAAACTTTCATAACCCTAGAACTACCAAGGTGGTTCTAGTCCATGATTGATCTAGGAACAATCATGGTTAGATTAATCATTCTTACTTGAACCTTCAGTGAACCTCTGTCACAGCCCTCCGAATGGATCACCACCTCTACTCTTGTCTCTCCTACGATTGACGATCAAAAGCTCTCTTTATTCTCTGTATGAGCCTCCTTTTATACTTGTAATCACGTCTCTAGGGCTTGGAATGGGCTTTCTAAGTGATCTCACGCGTTTCGGCCTCGAAAATCCGGATAAGGTAAGTTCTCGCACACAGGTTCGACCACGTCAAGCAGGTCGAACCCCGAGCCACAGGTCGAACCCCAGGTCGAACCCCGCTACTGGAAGAATTCTGCACAGGTTCGACCTTCTGGACAGGTCGAACCACTTAGGTTTTGGTCGAACCCCAGGTCGAACCTCAGCACTGGACAACTCTTGCTCCCGATTCGACCAACGGGCAAGTCGAACCCCAACATCGTGGTCGAATCCTCCTTCTTGCAAACTGGTTCGACCATGGTTCGACCTGATGGCCAGGTCGAACCAACTGAGTCATGGTCGAACCCTTCTCTGTATTGTCCAGCAACGTTGGTTCGACCTGCTGGAGAGGTCGAACCCTCCTCCAGCCAGGTCGAACCCACCTACTTCTTGGGCGGTTCGCGTGGCTTCGACTCCGTCTCTTCGATTCTTGGCTCTTTCACTCCGTTTTTGCTAAGAAAACACTCAAATAGCTCCACTAACATATGATTCATGCTATTTCACAATATATATAGGTTTTCCACCTATTTCCACATCAAAACTCTCCAAAACTAGCACAAAACATAGCGCCAAACTTGTGAATTTACACACTCATCAAACCCCCAAACTTACATGTTGCTCGTCCCGAGGCAACCAATTTAAACCACAGGAGTCGTGTATAATTCAACAAGATCAAGTACAACACATATTACACATGCCACTTCATTGAATCAAACAAGAATTACTTGCATCAAATATGTCACTCATGTAAAATCAATCTAATCACACACCATTCGGAGCACTAAGTAATCTCACTGACAAGATAAGTCTTTACTCTCATTCACTCGTGCGTGAGGCACTATAGGCTAGTATAAACACTCATATCAATTCATATTCACGCGTAACCATAAGCTTGGCAAAGGTCTCAGAAATCAACTTACATTAGATTAACACTAGGATCACAAAGGACTTGTTTCTAGGTTGTAATGTTGGCTCTTTGGAAAGGGTAGGAAAATTTGATCATAGTAACTTAATACACTAGTAGAGAGTTACCTTGGAGGTTCTTGATTTCCCATTCGGCTTCATATACTCCTCCAATTCTTCTCTTGCACTTGCAATTATCAATTTTTCTTCTCTTCCTTGCATCAACATCATTCTTCTTTTAATTGCTCGGGTACCAGTTATAGGCACTACCCTTCTCGAACATCATTCGGCTGTTTCGTAGAAACTTCAAGCCCCATGTATAAGCAATTCGGGGTACCAATTTTAGGCACTATCCCTAACAAGATTTAACCATGCATATTTCTTACCGAACCTCATTCCATCTTCCCTTTGTTCCACACTCATTCACCTTATTCTCTCTACCAATGGATAGGGTATTTTCAAAGCTCAAATAAGGTAATTAAAGCTCATATATCTGGCTTGCCAAAGAAAAAGCTTTTAAAAGGCTCAAACAGGGCTACCAAAGATTTATAAGATCATTAAGAAAGGTGAAATTTGGCTAAGTGACTCAATTAATCAAAAATGGCCTAAGATCATATCCTAATATTTCATCAATTGTAAGTTTCAAACAAGACTCCAAGCCAAGTTCTAGAATATGTTCATACGAATGATTCTCTCAAGAATAAACTATCATGATTAATCATGATGAAGGCTCAAATCCTCACATAGGTAATCAATTCCTAATACTCCTCATAGCACATAATCAAAATCAATTCCTCATGAATTCCATATACTTAACAAATTATTCATGCTCTTTCCAAATGAAAATAAACACGTAAACATATGAATGCACATAATCAACACCCATACAGAGCAATGATACAAGATCAACTATATCAAGTACATTCCACTCACACATGAATCACACCCCAATCTGTAAAAATAAAAAGAAAAATGGGAGATAAGATGAATCGGAGAAACCAAAAGAAAACCTGAAACTACTCCTTAGGAGCATCATCATCCTCATCATCATCGTCATCCTCATCCATTCTATTTTCCACAGCTCGGCACAAACTGGTAATGTGTTTGTCCATCATATCGACTCGACTACTCACTCTACCAACACGCTCATCCAAGGCAGAATACCATTCGTTCAGCGTGGCGTAGTTGGCGTTAGCGAGCGCGAGTTGCCTGTTCGTCTCTTGTTGTGTAGCTACCACCGCGATCAGCTGCTCATGAATTAAGCGAAGTTGCTCCCGAGTACCTGGAACTGCTCGCCGCTGCTGCGGTTCTGGAGCATGCTGAGGCGCATCGTGCTGCTCTCCTTCCGGAATCTCCATCTCCGGCTGCTCCTCTACCTGATCCTCCTCTTCAGACTGCTGTGGCTGAGGTGGACGGAACTCTCCTCGATCAACAATCTGCTGTAACTCAGCCATCCTTCCCTCAGCACACATCTGTGCTACCGCTCTCCAATCACCCCCCGACTTCGCTGCCACAGATAAAGCGGTGTGTCCTAGAGAATTCATTAGTCTATTCCTTGCTTCCCGAATAGTTGTCAAGTTGCTCACGTCGAAGGGGAACATAAATTCGAAAGGCTTGACACCTCTCGTGAAAAACCAATCTCCATTTCTAAAATGGGCAAACCCTCCCTTCGCGCACGTGCTCATAATCAAATCGGGTTCTCCTTCTACTGGTGTAACGCCGGTGAGGTCCAAATTGTAATGCTCAGCCAAAATCGTCAATAACCCTCCAATATTCACCTTTTGAAAACCAATGGTCTTGAATCGATTCAGCTGCGCAATAAAATAGGCTCCAACGTTGAACTTCACTCCGTGCAACATACACCACAAGGCATATAACTCTCCTCTAGACACAACACTGCCCTCCGAGCGGGCGAACAACGTGTTGCTTAGGATGCGGTCCATGTACCTCAAGACAGGGTTCTTTATTGCGGAAGCACGAGCCTGTCTAGTCTTGTAATCACGAATCTCCCCCGTGATCTCCCTCCAAAATCGCTTTACACCGAATGCAGCATTTTCTAAACGAGGGATCTCCAAAGGTGTCTCAAACATCTCATTGAAATCCTCAGACGTCCATCTCCTACTCACTCCACCAAGCTGAAACGTACACCGATAGGGGTATCCAAGCGGGTCCTTCTCCATCTCAAACGAACAAACCACTTCCGCTGTAACATGGAAGTACGTCGGCCTCTTCAGCTCCATGAATCTTCGGATCCCTACTTGATCAAACATCCAAAATATATCATCCCCTATTCTCATTATCCTCATCGCTTCATCATCTTGGTAACGAGTGCGAGCTATCTTGTCTGAAACTTCTTCCCACTTCTCTTTAATCTCATCCCAACCTTGCATCCTAATCTTGAAGTTATCAGGCAAACGGTCTTGTAACCTCAGTTTTCTTGTCACTTTGTCCAAGTTTGAAGGCCTGTCATGCCTCTTCTTTGATCTCTCCTCCTCTGCTTTTCCTTTCCCTTTGCTTGATACTTGTCCCTTTCCTGAAAACAAATACTTCAATCCAACCAACAAGACAAGAAAGCAAGTATTGCACTAGCACATCACATACTCTACTCAAGACTTCAAGCATCAATGCATATTCATACAAACTATCATCTCAACACCACTTGCTTATTCAACATTTTCAAAACATCTTCAATTATACCTTCTTTAATCATCAAAACAGAACCAACAAGCATGCATTAAGCAATTCAAGTAATTCAATCAAAAATTCGACATGCTTTCCTCCATAAACTACTTTAATTCTATCAATTTCAACCAAATCAACATGCTCATTCTATGATATATTCTATATCCTTGATTAATTCACATAAAAATCCAAGTTCTATCAATAATCAATCAACAACAATCCAAGAAACAAGAATTCATATGAAACCAATCAAAATATCAACATTCACCATGAAATTCAACCATACTCAACATCAATTCTCTATTACACATCAAATTGCTTACCTAAACCTTCAATCCTAGAGTAATTAAGTTGGAAAAAACGTACCTTGTGACTTGCCCATGGTGAAAAACCGATCGAAAACACAAAACACCCAGAAACGCGAATTCAGCCCTAACTTGCGACGAAATCCGCCCAAATCCGCGACCAAATCGATAATTCAAGGTGTAATGTTGTGTAATCGGTGCGAAATCAAGTGTAATTGAAGAATTTGTGCAAGGGTGTAGAGGTTCGAAGAGGGTTCGAGGTTTGATGTTTCGAAAAAGTGATCGAACCCCTCTGAAAATTCGAACTTAAAACGCGTACCTGGCTTGGTTCGACCTCGGGTTCGACCACCTGTACTGGTCGAACCATGGATGGCGAGGTCGAACCTCTCTTCTGGACAAACAATCTTCTTGGTTCGACCAGGGGTTCGACTTGCTAAACAGGTCGAACCTTTCATGAATTGGTCGAACCTCTCTCCTGGAAAACAGAGTGCTTACGACTGGCGGGTTCGACCTTAGGTTCGACCCCATGATCAGGTCGAACCACTATAGCTTTGGTCGAACCTCCTCTCTGGACAACTTTCAACGCCGGTTCGACTTCCTCTGCTTTTGTTCGACCTCTGGCTCTGGTCGAACCACTGCTAGACATGGTCGAACCTACCTCCTGATTTCCAAAACTGAGTGTTCTTCATTCACTACATACTTCAAACTTCAACTCAATCTCATTAGGTATAATCTAGAGCACAACTTCAGAAATTGTTCCACATAATATCATTCATGAGTATCTCCGTATAAGAAAAACACAACCAAAAACCACTGAACATTAGGCAAATTGTAAAAAATCGTCACATCAAAATCGATTAAAATTTCAACATGGCCGCAAAAACCAATTCCCCTAACAAACAATACAAAGAAAAGATTATACTCTTAATGCTTCAATGAGGTAATAACATCACACCCCCCCCAAACTTAGTAAAAACGTAAGTCGAAACTAAGTTTGAAAAGAGATGTAATTGCCTATTGGTAAGCATCTTAAATACAAAAATTTCTTACTCACACGAAAAAATAAAGCAATAAAATGGAAGGGCAAGCCCCCAACAGGCGCTCATGTTTAACGTCGTAGAGTCACGACGGTACCAAATCAGAACAAGGTATCATCAAAAATGACACACGCATCATCCGGCGACCTATAATGCTTCAATCGATGCCCATTCGCCGCGATAACGTCACCATCTTTGTCAATAAGCTCATAACTCCCCCCTCCTAAGGCTCGATGAATCATGAACGGTCCCGTCCACTTAGACTTCAACTTGCCTGCAAAGAGCTTTAAACGAGAGTTAAAAAGTAGTACCTCATCTCCTTGCCTGAACTCCTTGTACGAAATTTTAGAATCATGCCACCTCTTCATTCTTTCCTTATAAATCTCTGAATTCTTGAAAGCACGACTCCTAAACTCATCCAATTGATTCATGTGAGTTAGCCTCAACTCCTTCACATCCCTAAGGGTCAAGTTCAAGCGACGCAAAGCCCAAAACGCTTTGTGTTGGATTTCTACGGGTAAGTGGCACGGCTTCCCATAGACAATTTGATACGGTGACATATCTAATACCGTCTTGTAAGCGGTCCGGAACCCCCATAACACATCATCAAGCTTCATAGCCCAATCTTTTCGATTAGTTCCTACCACTTTCTCCAAAATTTGCTTTACTTGACGGATGGAGACCTCCGCCTGCCCATTGGCTTGCGGATGATAGGGTGTAGTAACCCTATGCCTAACACCATAATCCCTAAGCACCTTCTCCAGAAATTTATTGACGAAGTGGGAACCTCCATCACTAACTAATGCTCTCGGAACTCCATAACGGGCAAAAATATGTTTCTTTAGGAAAGATAAAACAACTTTCGAATCATTAACACGAGTAGGAATTGCTTCCACCCACTTCGAAACATAATCCACCGCAAGAAGAATGTAGAGAAACCCATTCGACGGGGGAAAAGGTCCCATAAAATCGATCCCCCATACATCAAATATCTCCACGACTATGCTAGGCTGCAATGGCATCTCATCTCTCCTACCTATATTACCCATGCGCTGGCATCTATCGCAAGACGCCACATAGCTCTCACTATCTCTAAACAAAGTAGGCCAATAAAGAGCGGATTGAAGTACCTTAGCTGCAGTCTTTTGCGCTCCGAAATGCCCCCCATTCGGTTGTGCATGGCAGAACTCCAGCACACTTTCCATTTCCATCTCGGGTACACATCTTCGGACAATAGAATCTGTACAAATCTTATAAACAAACGGATCATACCATATAAATGTCTCAACATCCCTACGAAATTTTGCAAGTTGGTATCGGTTGAGATCCCTTGGAATTTCACCAATGACAATGTAATTAACATAATCCGCGTACCATGGATCCATACCTTGCGCTGCAACCACACATGCTCGCTCGGCCCCTTCAACAGCCACAGCCATGATCTTCTCATCAGGGAACATCTCTTCAATATACTCGAAAGAATTATCACAATGCTCCCTAGTCTCCAACCTTGACAAGTGATCGGCCAACACATTTTCTGTTCCTTTCTTATCCCGAATCTCCAAGTCAAACTCCTGCAGTAGTAGAATCCATCGTATAATCCTAGGCTTTGTCTCCTTCTTCTCCATCAAATAACGAATCGCTGAGTGATCCGTATACACAATCGTCTTCATGCCAACCAAATACTGACGAAACTTATCGAATGCATACACAACAGCCAAAAACTCCTTTTCAGTTACCGTGTAATTCTTCTGTGCCGCATCGAAAGTCTTACTCGCGTAGTAAATGGCGCAGAACTTCTTCTCCCTTAGCTGCCCAAGCACCACACCCAATGCTACATCACTTGCATCACACATAAGTACAAACGGTTGCATCCAGTCCGGTGTGATCAAGATAGGGGCAGTAATAAGCGCCTCCTTCAAAACTTGAAAAGCTGTTAAACACTCATCATTAAACACAAAAGGAATATCCTTTTCAAGTAAATGAGATAAGGGCTTAGAGTATTTTGAGAAGTCTTTAATGAATCTCCTGTAAAAACCGGCGTGTCCAAGGAAGGATCGCACTCCTCTTTCATTGGTCGGTGGTGGAAGCTTCTCAATTGCCACCACCTTAGCACGGTCTACCTGTAATCCCTTGGCGGAAACATAATGCCCAAGAACAATCCCATCTTTCACCATGAAATGGCACTTCTCCCAATTCAAGACAAGATTAGTTTCTTGACACCTTTTCAAAACAACAGCAAGGTTAGACAAACACTTATCAAAAGAAGAACCAAAAACTGAAAAATCGTCCATGAATACTTCCATGATCTTCTCTATCAAACCATCAAAAATCGCCATCATGCATCTCTGAAAAGTAGCAGGCGCATTACACAATCCAAACGGCATTTTCCTAAAAGCAAAAGTCCCGTAGGGGCAAGTAAAAGTAGTCTTTTCTTGATCCTCGGGAGCAATCATGATTTGATTATACCCCGAGTATCCATCCAAGAAACAATAGAACTCATACCCTGCAAGACGATCCAACATTTGATCCATAAATGGAAGAGGGAAGTGGTCCTTACACGTGTTCTCATTCAATTTCCTGTAATCCACACATGTACGCCATCCCGTAGGAATTCTCGTGGCTATCGCTTCTCCATCCTCAGTTTTCACTACAGTCATACCCCCCTTCTTAGCAACTACATGCAATGGACTCACATGGGGACTATCACTAATAGGAAATATAATTCCAGCATCCAACCACGTAAGAATTTGCTTCCTTATCACCTCTTGAATTGCGGGATTCACCCTACGCTGATTCTGAACACTAGCTTTGGCTTCATCCAACAACCTAATCCGATGCATACAATACGAAGGACTAATACCTTTCAAATCATCAAGTGACCACCCTATTGCAGACTGATACTTCCTCAAAATATCTAATAACTCCTCAAGTTGATCATCATTAAGAGAAGAAGATACAATTACCGGATATTGTGCATCATTACCGAGAAAAGCATACTTCAAGTGATCCGGCAATGGTTTCAACTCCTCTTTTCTTTTCTCCACTGGAGTGTTTTCATTATCCAAAGGCAAGTACTTCCTGGTCCATTTGACTTCTTCCACTTTATTTCTCTCCAATGCAAACCTGTCATCACCCAAAGCAAGTAAGTTTTCAAGAAATTCAATACATACCTCGTTAGAAAGTCCGTCAAGCTCCGTAGTGGGATAAGTAAGAGATTCCATCAAACATGTCTCAAGAGGATCCTTTGACAAGATCAAAGACATATCCTCCTTCACAATCTCCTCCACCACGTCAATACTATAACATTGGGACTCCATTGGCATTTTCATCGCTTTGTCCAAGTTGAAAAGTACTTCTTCTTTGTCCTTTCTCAACTTCAGTTCTCCTTTCCGAACATCTATCATAGCTCCAGCCGTAGCAAGGAATGGCCTCCCCAAGATTAAAGGAACATTATCCTTGTCATCATCCATTTCTAATACAAGAAAATCCACAGGAAAAACTAGCTTCTCCACCTTTACTAGAACATCTTCAACTATTCCTTTCGGAAACGTCATTGATCTATCTGCCAATTGGAGAGCAACAGTTGTCGGGGTCATCTCCCCCAAACCAAGCTTCTGAAAGATGGACAACGGCATCAAATTGATGCTTGCCCCAAGATCACATAAAGCTTGCCGTGCTGGCCCCTTCCCGATCTCACAAAGAATAGTAAAGCTCCCCGGATCTTTCATCTTTGGTGGCAACTTCTTTTGAATAATTGAGCTACAATTCTCAGATAAGTTTACCGTTTCAACTCCGGTTAAGCTTCGCTTCTTCATCAATATGTCTTTAAGGAACCGAGCATAATATGGCATCTCCATGATTGCCTCTGAAAAAGGGATGTTCAAGCTTATCTTGTTCATTATCTCTGAAAACTTCTTGAACTTCTCTTCCATCCCTTTCTTCACTAGCTTGTAGGGAAACGGTGGAGGTATCTTTGTTTTGGGAATCCCCCATTCATCACGATCAACCTTTTCCGCTTTCTCCTTTTCGGCTCTTAATCGCTTAGCTCTTTCCCATTTTTTCTCAGCTATTATGTCTGTACTTTGCTCATTCCGTACCACTGGAATTGCATCAACATCAAAAGGAACAACAGGTGCATCAAACAACACATCTCGGCGAGGTTCGACTGGGGTTCGACCAGGCTGAAAGGTCGAACCAGGACTGTATTGGTCGAACCTCTCTCCTGGAAGACTGATCTCATTCTGCTCTGGAGGTTCGACTTGGGTTCGACCAACATTAGAGGTCGAACCACTGACCCTTTGGTCGAACCGCTTCACTGTATAATTTCCATCCTTCGGTTCGACCTGGGTTCGACCTGAAGAGTTGGTCGAACCTTCGTGATCGTGGTCGAACCGTTCCTGCGTCAAAACAGAGTGCTCTGGCCGATGAGGTTCGACCAGGGTTCGACCTGTAAAGTTGGTCGAACCCTCCGCGTGTTGGTCGAACCGTTCCTGCGTCAAAACAGAGTGCTCTGGCCGATGAGGTTCGACCAGGGTTCGACCTGTAAAGTTGGTCGAACCCTCTGCGTATTGGTCGAACCGCGGCTTAGAAAATTCCAACTTCGATTCCGGCCTCATCGGTCCCTCGTACTGCGTTCCTGACCTCAGTGTGATGGCATTACACGACTTTGGATTCTCTATACTCTGAGACGGAAACTTACCTTTTCCTACAGTTTGAGTCAATGTGTTCACATTCTCTGCAATTGTACCCATCAACAATGTGAGATCTTTCACTTGAGTGGACAAATCTCTGTGGTGATCATCAATCTTTTTCTCAAGCTTTGCCTCAAGGCGATTCACTCTTTCATCATTCTTTACCATGTACCGGTTCACAGTATCCTCGAACCCAGGCTTTCCTTCTTCCACCTTTTCTCCCGGATCAACACCCATCGGAAGTTGCACTGCATTGTTCGTATTGCTCCATGAAAATTCAGGCCTCCTTGGTTGCTGTTGATAACTACCAGATGGACCACGATTATTCAAGTTCCCTCGATAGTTCCCTTGGTAGTTCCCTTGGTAGTTCCGGTTTCCTTGATTTGGGTACCTCGTTCCTTGGATACTTTGACCCGTGGCATAATTTGCTTCCTCCAATTCGTCTTGGATGGTTCCATTATTCATCATCTCTTGCTGCAAGATTGGCACTCGTTGGGATATCTCGCTGATCTGCTTCTGTTGAGACTCAAGTAGCTTGTTGATATTAGACAAGCTCGAAACGATCTCATCTTCTCTCTTAGTCTTCACCATTGCTTGTTCAACCTGAGCTACCTTTCCAAGAACATACGTACCTCTAACTCTATCAGTGGGCCAATCCCTCGAATTCATTGATATGTCTTCAAACAATCTCTCGGCCTCAACGGATGACTTTGTAAGTAATGCTCCATTAGAAGAAGCATCAAGTAGCACTCTTGATTCACAGTCCAATCCGTTATAAAATATACTGATATATTGGGCTTTAGATAACCCATGTTGAGGACACTTCCTGAGCATGTCCTTGAATCTATCCCACGCTTCATGAAATTTCTCTCCCCCACTGATAGCAAATTGGTTAATATCTTGCTTCATCTTAAACACCTTCGAAGGTGGCATATACCTCTCCAAGAATCTTAACTTCAATTGCTCCCACGTGGTGCACTCAGCTGCATTAATAGTATCGTACCAATCCCTCGCCTTTTCAGTAAGCGAGAATTTGAACAAAAGGATCTTCCTAGCATCTTCATGTTCTCCTACGTTTTTTTGAGTACTTGCATAGCCCAAGAACTTGTTCAGATGCTGCTGCGGATCCTCGAAAGACCCTCCTGAAAAGGAGTTCCTTTCTATCATGCTAATAAGAGCGGGATGAAGATCGAACGCTGTGTTAGTTCCCCTTGCTCCTAAAAGCTCATAATTTCCAGCCCCATTATTTCTGAAAACCTCACGGATGGCTAGATTATCCGGATTCGCTGCCATGTTGACTGTTACTACTTCCAAATTAACTTCAGTTGTAGCCTCAATCGCTTGCGAAATCTGCTCGTCAACCTCAACTCCAAAATTCAGAGCTTCAGTTGAGTCTATTGCCTTTGCCTTGCTCTTCTTCTTTTTCTTCTTTCTTGATGATGCTCCAATCTCAGGATTATACGGTTCAAGATTACCTTTCTTTGATCTTGTGAGCATACACCTAAAACGAATAAGAAAGAAAACAACAAAACAAGGTAAATAGTCCTAATAAACTAGAAATAATACAAAAAAAAATAGTTTACGCCGTCCCCGGCAACGGCGCCAAGAACTTGATAGGGGTTTTCTCAACACACAAATTAATCCTCAAGTATAAGGATATCAATTGTAGTCGCGAAGATGACCAAGTTACAATATCGAACCCACGGGACGAGTAAATATCAATTTTGTGATCTTCTAGTATATTTTAGACTATGTTGGTAATTGTAAAGGTTTAATGGATAGTAACTTCTAATCGAATTAACAAAAGAAATAGCAAAAGTAGAGAGAAGTGAGTTGTGATCGGTAAGAATGATAGGTAGTTCATTGGGTCATCCAGTTTCACTAGCAATTCGTATTTTCGTATGATGGTGTCCGACTCTGCCCTGTGGTTTGTGGACGCATCACTAGACCATGCAAGTTTACTCTATAGACACAAGTAAATATGCGCTTGACACGTGTGAATAACATCGGAGCAAGAGATATGCTTCACCCCCCTTTCTAGGTACTATCATAATCAATTATCTTCTACGTCTAGAATCTAACCCGATTTGATCTCCCTTTTTAGGTACTATAAAGTTATACTCTTCGTACTATTCATCAACCCGAATTCAATTCAATTCATGAATATTCATATAAGACAGTTCTAATAATACTTCGGAATCCCTTCACTTAGAATCATAACAATAAACCCTGCTCAGTAGTGAACGCACTCAATCAATAACCATGTTATGTATTCAGACTCTACACAACGATCATTGATGCACAAAACGACTATGAGTATGGATTAAATATGCAATCTTATATAAAACAAACCACAGGTAGTGTTGTACGGAGTTTTACACACGAAACACGAATTACATCATGAAACTTTCATAACCCTAGAACTACCAAGGTGGTTCTAGTCCATGATTGATCTAGGAACAATCATGGTTAGATTAATCATTCTTACTTGAACCTTCAGTGAACCTCTGTCACAGCCCTCCGAATGGATCACCACCTCTACTCTTGTCTCTCCTACGATTGACGATCAAACCCTGCTCAGTAGTGAACGCACTCAATCAATAACCATGTTATGTATTCAGACTCTACACAACGATCATTGATGCACAAAACGACTATGAGTATGGATTAAATATGCAATCTTATATAAAACAAACCACAGGTAGTGTTGTACGGAGTTTTACACACGAAACACGAATTACATCATGAAACTTTCATAACCCTAGAACTACCAAGGTGGTTCTAGTCCATGATTGATCTAGGAACAATCATGGTTAGATTAATCATTCTTACTTGAACCTTCAGTGAACCTCTGTCACAGCCCTCCGAATGGATCACCACCTCTACTCTTGTCTCTCCTACGATTGACGATCAAAAGCTCTCTTTATTCTCTGTATGAGCCTCCTTTTATACTTGTAATCACGTCTCTAGGGCTTGGAATGGGCTTTCTAAGTGATCTCACGCGTTTCGGCCTCGAAAATCCGGATAAGGTAAGTTCTCGCACACAGGTTCGACCACGTCAAGCAGGTCGAACCCCGAGCCACAGGTCGAACCCCAGGTCGAACCCCGCTACTGGAAGAATTCTGCACAGGTTCGACCTTCTGGACAGGTCGAACCACTTAGGTTTTGGTCGAACCCCAGGTCGAACCTCAGCACTGGACAACTCTTGCTCCCGATTCGACCAACGGGCAAGTCGAACCCCAACATCGTGGTCGAATCCTCCTTCTTGCAAACTGGTTCGACCATGGTTCGACCTGATGGCCAGGTCGAACCAACTGAGTCATGGTCGAACCCTTCTCTGTATTGTCCAGCAACGTTGGTTCGACCTGCTGGAGAGGTCGAACCCTCCTCCAGCCAGGTCGAACCCACCTACTTCTTGGGCGGTTCGCGTGGCTTCGACTCCGTCTCTTCGATTCTTGGCTCTTTCACTCCGTTTTTGCTAAGAAAACACTCAAATAGCTCCACTAACATATGATTCATGCTATTTCACAATATATATAGGTTTTCCACCTATTTCCACATCAAAACTCTCCAAAACTAGCACAAAACATAGCGCCAAACTTGTGAATTTACACACTCATCACGCTTCTAACTCTTGAAGACGTAACTTTGCATTTTCTTCCTCGGTGAGGCCTTCTTGTATGGCTATCCTCAAAGAAGGAATTTGCTTTTCAAGAGGCACAACAGCCTCAACACCATACACCAAGGAATATGGAGTGGCTTGCGTAGGTGTTCTATAGGTGGTACGGTACGCCCATAAAGCTTCATTGATCCTTTCATGCCAATCTCTTTTTGACTTGGAGACCACTTTCTTCAATAAACTGCATAAAGTTTTATTGAAAGCTTCGGCAAGACCATTAGCAGCTGCGTTATACATTGAAGATTTCTTTTGTTTGAAATCAAACTTCTCACATAGCTTATCAATCCAACTGTTGCTGAACTGCTTTCCATTATCAGTGATAATGTAGCGCGGGACACCATATCTATAAATGATATTGATCCGAATGAAATCAGCAACATTTTCTTTCTTTACTTCCCTTAGAGACACAGCTTCGGCCCACTTTGAAAAGTAATCGGTTGCCGCAAGAATGTAGAGATGACCACCAGAAGACTTTGTAAGTGGCCCTACCACATCTAAACCCCATGCATCAAAAGGCCATGAAGCGACTGTCGGATGTAAAGGCTCCGGAGGTTGATGAATCAAATTTCCATGGAACTGACAAGCTTGACATCTTTGTGCGTAATCCATGCAATCCTTCACCATGGTTGGCCAATAGTAACCCATCCTTTTAATTCTAAAATGTAGCTTCGGTCCGGATTGATGAGCACCACAAATTCCGGAGTGAGCCTCCTCCATTGCTTGAATAGTTTCTTCCTTACCCAAGCATCTCAAGAAAATTTCATCGAATGATCTTCTATAAAGTGTACCCTTGAAGTAGATGAACCGAGGTGCCCGACGCCGAATATCAACCCTTTGTCGTGGATCGTTAGGCAACTTATCATATTTCAAATAATCCACAAGCGGTTGGCGCCAATCTTCTTCTTCAATTTCGAAAACCTCCACCACATGATTTTCAACTTCTTCATAATCATCATCCCCAAAGATTGGTGGTACAACCCAACTTCTACACACCGGTATTTGAATTTGTATTTCTGGCATAGCTATAGTTGATGCTAACTTAGCGAGGGCGTCAGCTTGCTTATTCTCTCTTCTAGACAGATGCTTAATATCAACATCACCGAGATAACCCATAAGCTTTTGAGCATACTTGTAATAGGGGAACAACTCAGGCTTCTTCACTTCATACACTCCAAGGAGTTGATTTACTACCAATAGCGAATCACCATACACTCTAAGGTGTAGCTGCTTTATATCGACGGCCATCTCTAAACCAAGTATGAGTGCTTGATACTCAGCCACATTGTTAGAGCAATTTTCTGTTAAGGAAAATGAGAAAGGTAGAACTTCACCACTGGGTGTTACAAACACGACTCCCGCACCAGCTCCCTCTCTATGAGATGCTCCATCGAAATACATCTTCCAAGGAGAAACTATGTCCACAGTGAAAGCATCTTCATCGGGGAGTTCATCAGATAGTTCCCATTCAGCAGGCATTGGATGATCAGCTAGAAAATCTGCCAACACTTGTCCTTTTACGGCCTTTTGAGGGACGTACACGATCTCAAACTGTTGAAGTTGGAGATACCATCTTGCAAGCCGATCAGAGAGTACTGGTTTTGACATGACAAATTTTAATGGGTTGGCTTTCGAAACTAGCCGAACTGTGTGAGCTTGAAAATAATGTTTCAACTTCTGAATTACGAAGATAAGGGATAAGCAGATCTTCTCAATGGGTGAATACTTCAACTCGTTTGGAGTCATGGTTCTACTTAGATAGTATAGAGCTCTTTCTTTACCATCATCATTTTCTTGTGCAAGTAAAGCTCCCACAGAACGCTCTTGAGCAGCTAGATAAAGGACTAATGGACGTCCCGGTATTGGAGCACTCAATACTGGTGCCTTCATCAAGTATTCCTTAATGCTATTGAAAGCATTATTGCAAGCTTCATCCCATTCGAATATGCTGTCTTTCTTCATGAGATGACTAAATGGTTGGCATCGGCCAGCTAAGTTTGATATGAATCTCCTTAAGTATGCCAACTTTCCTTGTAGACTTTTGAGTTCATGTATGTTCCGAGGCACATGCATTTTCATGATTGCGTCAATCTTTGCTTTCTCAATTTTAATCCCTCGACGGCGAACAATAAACCCAAGAAATTTCCCAGATGAAACTCCAAATGCACACTTGAGCGGATTCATCTTGAGTTGATGCTCTCTTAATCGTTCAAACACTCGCCTTAGATTATGAAAATCTTATGAAGCATGTCATCAAATATCTTTTGCATTCGACAATCTTATGAAGCATGTCATCAAATATCTTTTGCATGGCTCGCTGATAAGTGGCACCAGCATTCTTTAAGCCAAATGGCATAACATTATAGCAATATATTCCTTTCGGAGTACGAAAGGCTGTCTTCTCTTGATCCTCAGGAGCCAAACCAATTTGATTGTAGCCAGATGATCCATCCATAAATGAAAGGACCTCATGCCCCGTTGTTGCATCAATCATGAGCTCAGTAATTGGTAATGGAAAGTCATCTTTCGGACATGCCATATTCAAATCTCGGAAATCAACACATACTCTGAGTTGCCCATTTTTCTTTCTTACCGGCACGATATTGGAAATCCAAGTAGGATATTTGACTTCTCGGATCTTGCCTGTTTCAAGAAGCTTATTAATCTCGTCCTCAATCAAAGGAATCAACTCTGGTCGAAATCGACGTTGCATTTGTTTAACTGGTCGAGTTCCCTTTTTAATGGACAAGTGATGCACTGCGATTTTTGGATCTAAGCCTGGCATTTCCTTATGCGACCATGCAAAGACATCTCTGAATTCTCGCAAAAGGCTAACATACTTTGTTTCTTCCTCAACATCTAGCAGAGCACTTATGTAGGTAGGACGTGGGTCATTTTCATCACCTAAGTTAATTTCTTTCAACTCATCAATAGTGGCCTTTACTCCTTCTTCAAATTGTGAAGGGGCATCTTCAGCGTCTACTTCCTCCATTTGAGAATCTTCCACAGCAGTAATATGATTGGTAGAAGCTACACTTTCTTTATCATCACTATCATCTTTAGTAAAGATGATTCTTTGCAGCTTATCCTTCAACACTCTTCCACTTGAGTTCCCTTTGATATTTCGTCGCTTGATGCGAGAAGGATTTTGACCCCGGAGTTTTCGGAGGTTAAGGGACTTGACATGATTTTGCCTCCTACACTTTCCTTTACAGGGTCCAAGCCTTTCGAAAACACTCCCAAGCCTTTCAAAAACAGATATTCTCTTGTCTTTCCTACTACTTGCGTCAAACATATCCTCCGTGGATAAAGCTTCTCCCTCGGTGATATAATTTGTACTTGCTCTTCTAATTGCAATACGGACTGGCTTTTGAGGGACATATCCCAAACCTGGCTTAGCCTTCTTAATAGTATGACCATCATTTTTCAACATTTTCTGAGTAACATTGAGCCCATGTCCTGGTGGGTTGATAGTTTCTTGACACACCTTGCTCGCCATCGCTTTTTCCCTTGGTTCATAACCAGCCTTCATAAGGAGTTTATAAGCTTGTGGACTATACGACTTGGTTATTTCGGCTTCAAACACTTCACCATGTTCGGTCTTTGGTCCTTCAATAGGACGTGTGAATCCTTTGAGTGGTGGAGAAGAAAGTTTACTAGCATCAATTTTTGTTAAAGGCAATGTCAACTCTTCCGAGGTCTCAAGCCCTTTGCCTTTGTTCTCCTTTTGAGTGGCAGATGATGTACTACCTTCCTCATTCTTTATTTGTTTACTGCCCCCATCATCTTGTACTGAGGCTTCTTCACGCTTTACTTCCTTTGTACTCTTGAAGAAATATTTAGCATCGGCAAAGTAAGCTTCAGCTTCAGTAAACGGCTTATCGTCACCGAATACTCTTTTCACGTTGTCACCTTCACTATATTTGAAGCACTGGTGTAATGTAGAAGGAATCACGCCATTCTCATGTAGCCATGGGCGCCCCAAAAGCATGTTGTAGGAAGTTTTTGCATCAATAACATGGAAAAGGACTGTGGATTTCATCTCATCAATTAGCAAATCAAGAACTATTGTGCCGAGAGTCCTTTGCCCCTCATGGTTGAACCCTTGGATCATCAATCGGCTATGGTTGAGTTCATCCAGTGGTATTTCTATCTTCTTCAACATTCTCAAGGATAAAATGTTCACCGCCGAACCTCCATCAATAAGTATGCGATTCACTTGCATCCCTTTAGTATAACCAGTCACAAATAGAGGTCGATTATGAGATTGCATACCCAACAACATATCTTCATCCGTGAAGGTCACCTTCATGGAGTAAGCTTCACCCTTAGTTTCAAGTTGTTCGCTTTCATTGTCCTCATTCACGACATGACATGAGCCTCCATTATGACTTTCTTCTACAGAAGTGAAGTTTGTGCCCGCCTCATCTTCTAACACGATTTTTCCTTCCTTAACCAATTGCATGATCTTTTCCTTAAGAACGAAACAATCATGAATTGGATGACTCACCAACCTATGATACTTGCAGTATTTTGGGTCATTAGTTCGGCCGGCTTCTTCTGGACGTTTCATATCAGGAAGATCAAGGAGTTTGTTCTTCATTAGATCATCGAATATGCCAGAAAGGTCTGAGTTCAGAAATGGATACTCTTTTTCTTGCATCTCTTTCAGAGTTAACCTTCTTTGCCCCCACTCTTGAGCAACTTGCTTCCCTTTGTCTTTCTTATCATTTTCATTCTTTCGAACCTTGACCGTCATAATATTTGTGGCCATTGACTCTTTGTTGAAACTTTTAACATAGGACTTGCCCCCCCTTTTGAAATCTTGTTTATCTTTAGACTTGTAGGAGTCCGACATCGGTGAATGTTTGATTCCACTAGCAGCCATACTTAATTCCATGTCATGGGCTCTAGTAGCCAATTCTTCGAAAGTCTTAGGTTGAATTCCTTTGAGTATATAAAGGAGATTCCATTCCATCCCTTGGATACACATCTCAATAGCAGACTCTCCGGATAATCGGTCCTTGCAATTTAAACTCAAATTTCTCCATCGATTGATATAATCAATCACAGGTTCTTCCTTCAATTGACGAGTATTAGTTAACTCAGTCATGCTAACAGTTCTCCTCGTGCTGTAGAAACGATTAAGGAACTCATGTTCCATTTGTGCCCAACTATCAATGGATTCAGCTTGCAAATCGATATACCAATCAAATGCATTTCCTTTGAGAGAGCGAACAAACTGCCTTATCATATGGTCTCCATAAGTACCAGCGTCATGGCAAGTCTCAATAAAGTGTGCTATATGCTGCCTCGGATTTCCTTTGCCATCAAACTGTTGGAACTTGGGAGGCTGGTAGCCAGCTGGCAACTTCAAGTTATCCACTCTTTTCGTGTATGGCTTGACATAAGTAACAGTAGGCTTGGAATTCTCCTCAAACCTTTCTTTTATTGTTCCAAGTATAATATCCTTGAGTTGATCTACTTGGAGCATTCCATCAGCTGAAAGTGGCAACGTTCCTTGAGTTTGCTCCTTTTCAATAGCCTGGCGCCTTGTGACCTCTTCCACTTCACTATCATCCATGACTCCTTTTCCGTTTGCACGGCTAGTCTCCGCGATGTCTCTTTTCATCAATTGGGAGATCTTTGTGTCTTGAGCCTCTATGTGTTTCGTGAGCCCCTCGATAGCTTTCATCATGTTCGCTAATTGTTCCTCAACAGTCGTGGCGCCTGCCATCATTACTGGAGCTGCAACGGAGTCAGATGAAGAGTTTGAAGATGCAGAATCTTCACCACTATCATCTTTCATAAGTAGTTGTTTTCTCGAAGCCTCCTCAACCGAAGGGTTGGATCCAGATGAGGCTTCCGAACGAGCTTTTTCTGACATGCTCCTTGTAACAACAGCAACATATTCAGTTAATGCCTCTGAGAGCTTAGAAGCAGCAGTCCTACCTGCAGTAATCCTGACAGGAGTCATATCGTACTTCGAGCTTGTAGAGAGAAGAGATGAGAGGTAGAGACAGTCCCACTGGGCGTGCCAAAATTTGTAATAACAAATTTTTGTATTTATAATAAAATAAACACAAAAGAATTACAATGATAATCCAGACGGATTGAACTTGAAAATTAAGGAAACAATCTCTATCTATCCTCTGATTCTTCTCTCGAACCAATTTGGCTTTGACTTTGACTTGTTGACTTTGACTTTGACTGCGTTGACTGTGTATGTTTTGAGTCGAATCTTCAGTTGAAGCTTGTCCGAACTCGGATTTGGATCTTATAACGTTAATCCAGAGGCGTCGAGCCTTTATTTGGATTAAACGTACTTGATCCGAAGAACACTCGATCTGGGGGGCTTAGCACCTTAATCCCGGGTCGTATGCTGTTCTTGGCGCGAAGAACACCGAAGAACTCAGTATATGAAGAACGCTTGATTTGGGGGGCTCCGCACCTTAATCCCGAATCGTTTGCTGTTCTTGACTTGAAGATGCTTGAAGATCTCAAGGGAGCGCTGCTCGTATTCTTGATCTCTTCAGAGCGTTTATGTCTTCAAGTATTTTAGTGTGTCTTTGTAGTGAATGAAGGAGGGCTCCTTATATAGGTGAAGGAATGAGCATGCCCCATAAATAACTTGCAATCTGATTGGTCTATGGCAGATTTGGCCTGGTTCTGCGGGCTTGGGCCGTTCCAAATATATCACAGTCTGATTGGTCATTGCTTAATTTGACCTGATTCTGGAACCTTCCATGCTTTACTTAACTTATGGGTCAAGCTTTACTTAATTTAAACCCTACTTAATTTGTTGGGTATTAAATTAATTATCAATTATTTATTAATCTATTTTAGGAATTAATTTATTAAATCCCCAAAATAAAATATAATAAATTAAAATTGATATTTAATCAATAAAATCCACGTGTCGCCATTTGATTGGACCGTGAATTTTAATTGCTTACAATTACAAAACTTAATTTTTTAAATTGATTTTAATTTAAATATTACAATATTTAATTTTTTAAAGCATGTAATAAAGATATTTCGATAACAATATAGAAATATAGATTTCAACATAATTCTTATCAAATTTTCTGACTTATATATTTTAGATAATACACGGTCTTGAATAATTTAAAAAAAATAAAAAAAAAAAGATGAGGTATATATCGTGACATTTTTAATCTTTAATATTTTTATTTTTATATAAATTCACAATATAAATTTTTTAAATAAAAAAATTATTATGATTATAATTCTTATATAATCAAGTTTAAACTCATATAGTATTTAAAAAAAATAGTGAATTTATAATGGAAATGCAATATCAGTGATTCAACCGAAAATTGAATGGGTGGAGTTAACAGTTTGATATTTTATCAATCAAACTGATTTAGCTGTAAAATTAGATTTCACATTTTCAAATCATTATTAATTAGATGGATATCACTTTTCTTGATTTGAAAGTACTTTTTATTGAAAATATTATTATTTTTTATTATTTCAATAAATTATTTGTGAAATACAAGTTTTTAATTAATTATCATTTTTTTTAGGAAAGATGTTATTACTTTACTCTTAAAATTTAACCACTTTTATTTATATTTTAAATTGTTTATGAAATATAGTTTACATTAAACTTATCACTTTTCATCACTTATAAGTATCACATTATATTATATAAAGTTATAATTTAAATAAGAAAATAAATTAAATAAATAATAAATTTTAAATTAATAACATTTTAATTAATAAAAATATACATTAAAAGAAAAAATAACGTATTATAAAATATATATAATATAAAAGACCTAATTAATTTAATTCCAAAATTACTTAATAAGCTAATGGATGATCCGTCTCATAAGAGGATTTATGAGACGGTCTCACTCAAGTTTTTACGTTGATGGTTATTTCAATTTATGACTAAGTTATTTATTTATTTATTGAAGTATTAATTTTATTAATAATTTATTTAAAAAATTAGTATATTCAATTTTAAAGTTTCATACTATAGATCTTTTATATATAATTTGGTTTAATATTAATATATATATATATAATTATATAATTCTATTTATTTGAAAATTAATATAAACTTAAATTTAAATAAAAATTTAGATTCTGCTATGTTATAAAATTTTTATATTTTATTGAGATAAAAAATATTTTTTTATAATTATTTTGAAAATTAATTTTATGTAATACTCCCTCCGTCCCACCCAAACGTTATCGGTTGCTTTTTGTGCGTAGATTAAGGAATATTATCATTTTATGTGTAATGAGTAGTTATATTAGTAGTGAGTGGTGGGTACACATGGTACATTTTTACTAAAAGTGAAAAATGAGGACATTTGGATGAGACGCTCAATATAGTAAAATGGTGACCTTTGGTGGGACGGAGGGAGTAAAAAATAAAATAAAAATATATCATGGCTAAAAATTATGTGCTGTCGGCGACAACGTACCCCAAATAGGGATGGCAATTAGATGGATATTTTCGAGTACCTGATCCCAAGTACGGGTAATTGTAAACATGTTTGGGATGGATACGGATAATTTTAAGAAATACCATTAGAATTTGGAATGAGTACGGATAATCCGCAATACACGCGGTATCCGTTTGTATATACACATTTTTATAAAATTTAATAAAATATTAAATAATTTATATATTATGAGATATTTTATATATTTAATTAATAGTTATAAGTCTTATTTAATTATATTTATTAAATATTTATTTAAAATAATAGAAATTTTATTATACTTATTATATTTAAGTAATAATAATATAATTATTATTATTATATTTATTTAAACAATAAAAAATATATTAAATGGGTATGAAATTGGTACGGGCACTCTAATTATTTTTTTAAACGAGACGGATACGGGTAGTTTTTTAATTGAATACAGGTAGATGTACCCCCAAAGTAAGCGTGTACCCTATCCGTTGTCATCCCTACCCCAAATCCCGCATTTTTTTAAGTTATAGTACTTTTTAGTATTAAATTGTTTATCTTTTATTATAAGAATGCGTACTCTTTATTTAAAAAATAATAATTTTTTTAATTAAACATTTATACTATTCATATTTCAGTCAATATTTTTAATAAAAAATTATACTTTTAAATTAAAGTGTACCCTTTAAAATAAAATAATATACCCTTACATATCTTATGCACACAGAGACTTCGGGACACAAGAGATCAACTCATATATCACTTAACAAATTTTAAAATGGAGTACTAGCTCAATAGAATTTTGTTCATTAATTGTATCTAATATTTAATTAATTTATTTAGTTATATATTATTATTAATTACTCCTATATTATAATTTTTAATAATAGATTAATATTTTAAATATACAATTAATTATTAAATCCGCCATTAAATTTGGCAAAGACTTGTGTAAGATTATTTCACATAAAGATTTACGTGAGACGGTCAGAAAGTGATAACTTTTATACAGGAAAGTAATGTCACATGAGACTATTTTTTTATTTTTATAATAGTTATCACTTTCGCTATAAAACGTTATTACCTTTAATATAAAATGTTATCATTTTTTATTTATTCTATAAATTATTCATAAAATAACATTATCACTTTTTATTAATTTATTATCACTTTTGTTTATAAAAGTTATCACCTTCTAACCTTCTCACATAAGTCATTACGTTAGATGGTCTCACATAAGTCTTTGCATTTTAAGTTTTTTTTTTAAGTATTAGATGTTGTATTTAGTTTCATATAAATTATTCAATAAAATCAATGTTGCCATTATTTTAAAATTTTAAAATGCATAATATTTAATTGCAGAATTATTAAATAAAATTAATCTTTATTCACTATTTTATTTTATTTATTTAAAAGTAATAAATATGGTATATATATATATTAAAATATACTCCATACGTATAATATTCGATATACATATATATTTGTTATGTATATTTAATATTTATCATGTTGAATTAATTTTATCTCCCATACTTATATATGTATCGTTCCCCTTTTAAATACACAAATTCAATTTTATTTATTGGAAATGATGTTCAGTAATAATGGAGTAACTACAGGGAATAAATATAATAAATGAAAAGGGATTAGAGCTAATTATTGCAGTAAAACATTAATTATTAATTAAAAAATTCAAAAGGATAAAATAGTAATTATCCAATTGCATTTAATTACTCTATCGGCGTAGATTCAATCCAAGTAACATTACCGTAATCAGAGAACCAGTGAGAATAAAATTGTTTATAAAATGTAAATAGGATTCTGTTTTTAACTTTTGTGTCCATTTGGATTTCAATTTCGTAATGGTCCATTTTGTAATTTGTTGTACATGGGTGTTAGTTCAGCATTTGATGTAGATTTTTTTTTTCAATTGAAGGTGGGAAGTTTTATTTATTTTTACTTGTTATAATTAAAAAATATAAAAAGAAATTAATTAAGAAAAAAAAGTAAAAAACCCTTTTTTATATTTTTTTTTGTTAGTATAATATTGTATGGCTTGGATTTAAAAAAAAATTTTAATGTTTGAATTGAGGAAAAATACATTGGGCTACTAATTAAAACAATTCCAAATTTTGGACATACTAGGAAATTAAATCTGCTTCGTTTGAAAATAATACTCCCTCCGTCCACAGTTAATATATTCATTTTACTATTTTGATCCGTCCACTTTCAATCTAACTATTTTTCTTTTTAGACATATGAGACTCACACTCTCACTAATACAATTAAAATATGGGACTAGGGGTGGATAAAATTATCGAAATTTCGGTATACCGTAGTTATCACATCGAAAAATACCAAAAATATCGAAAAATAGGTATATCAAAAATTTCGGTACGGTATGGTGCCGTACCGAAATTTTTGATACAGTATCGATATATAAATTTTTAAAAATTGGTATTTCGGTATATACTAGAATACCGAAAATATATCGGTATTTCGGTATATACCGTACTCAAATATCAAAATAATAATTATTTTTATATTTAATATAAATTATTTGATTAAATTATTTTCAAATATTATATAATAATTTCGGTATGAATTGGTATTTTAACTGTATGAATAGGTAATTTTCGGTAAAATATGATGTTTCGGTATTTCGGTATAAACGGTGTTGATCTATAGTATACCGAAATTTTAGTATACCGAAACTTTCGGTACGGTATCGGTATGATTTTTTTAATACCGATAATTTCGGTACGGTATACGATATGAGTCGGTATTTTCGGTGCGGTACGGTATGCCACCCCTATATGGGACCCACACACTCCACTGATACAACTACTCACTACACATAAAATAATAATATTCATTAATCCACATGCAAAAAGTAAATGGATATATTAACAATGGCCGGAGGGAGTAAATTAATCAACGAATACTCCTATTCCCTCCGTCCCTCGTTAAGAGGGTCTTTTGCTTTTTAGCATATAGATTAAGGAGTATTATTATTTAATATGTAGGAGGGTGAGTCTCATATTTTGATTGTATTAGTGGATTTGTGTGGGTTCTATGTGTGTAAAAAAGAAAGTGGACTCTTTGGGTGAGACGATCTCTTTAAAGGGACGGAGGGAGTATATTTTTATTCGACAACTAATTTTATAACTTTACGAGGTGGGAAATGTATACTATTATTGTCTAAATCTGATTGAATATCGCAGTTTCAAGTCACTATTTTGATTGACAGAACATTTTCTAAACTAAAAATTAATAATAATAATAATAAAAATAAGAAAGAGTGGAGAATAGTAGGCTATAGTATATTAAAAAAATTATAAATAAATAAAAAATATTACCATGTATAGTTAGCAATTAATACTACTATTCAAATGAAATTGAAAGCAATCGGGCCCTGTATAAATCATTAGTGGCAATCTCATAAGTATTTGAATTCTGAATTAATGTATAATAAAAATCAGAGAAATTATTAAATTGAATGAATTTACCCTTCTTTTTTTCATAAAAAATAAAAACAATAAGAAGCAACAATCTCGGCATAATGGTTAATTGAGTCGACAACACGATTTTAATGAAGTTGGAAATTCAACAAGCGACATTAATTTCTCGTAGCGTTTTTCACGATTATTAATAGAGAGAGATTGTTCAAGAATTTTAACTTATTAACGCAATTACTGCAAATAAATTCAATTTATATAATAAATAAAAATAAAAATAAAAGTAGATTGTGACATTAAAATCAGGAAATAGCTGCTGAATTCTATAATGTGACCTTCTTCATTGGTCTGTACTTACCAACTTCAAATACCCAGGGAATCATATACAACCACACAACACATTTCAAATTAATTGCATACTCCATACTAGTATAAAAATTAAAGTTAATCTTTTTTAACCGAATTTATATTATAAATCATTGTAAATTATATGATTCTTCTTAATTTAAACACACTAATAATATATACTAGGGTATAATATAGAATTGGAAGGAAACCACATGATTTACATCGTGAACCCGACTTACACAAATATTTATGTTAAAATTAGTACTACCTTCGGTCACTTACAAGATATTCATTTTACCATTTTGGGTGTGCACTTCAAAGGTACTCATTTCCCCTATTTAGTAAAAAAGTAAACTATGTGGCCCACAACTTCCTTCTAATACAACTATCCACTTTAGATATAATAATAATACTCCTTAATCCACGCGCAAAAAGCAAACGAGTACCTTTCAAATGGCCGGAGGAAGGGAGTATATATTTTTTTTCTTACACACAAAAAAATTACAATAAGTATTTAAAAGTTCTTTTAACACTACATGATTTCTCATCAAAATTAATTAAAGTTAAAGGACAAATTAAAAATAAAATAAAAATTCACCAACGATTAATTAAAATATCAAATTCTTTTCAAAAAAAAAATTAAAATATCATATTCCTACGATTATTTAAAAAAAAAATGTACATGGAGTATTTTCTTAGGTGGGAATATTTTACTTAGTAGTGTGATTTTGTGGTCCACTATTCAAAGTGAGTAGTAATTGGTCAATACCTGATCCAACTATGATAGAGACCCCAATCCCCTTTTTTTCTACAATTTGCTTTTCAAAAGTTTACCGAAATATAATTCGCTTTAATTTAAAAGTTTCAACAAAAAATAAAATAATTCCTAAGTTGGATAGATGTATAACCATGTATGGGTCCTGTATAAATTACGTTAAGCTTAATTTGATAAAAAAAAAAAAACTCAATTAAACTATTAAGTGAAAGAATAAATTTTAATTAAAGGAATAGAATAATTTTGAGGAAAAGGGGAGTGAGAGGCAAGGCATCCAAAGTCTAAAATTAGAGTCATGTAGTGATTACATAGAGGCTAGTACTCATGATTATGTAATAGGTAATTAGGCATATAATTAATTTTAATTTTAATTTTTGGGTACTAATTAGCTGCAATTTATACTTTTTATGCTATCATTTGATATTAACTAAAGTTAAACCCATGTGATCACGTCGCCCAAGACCACAAAGTGCCTACTCAAATAAGACACATTTACCATCACACGTGCATGGTCACGTGACATTCCTTTTTTTTTTCTTTTTTTTTTTTCTTTTTTTTTAAATCTATAATAATACTCCCGTCCCACACTTACGTTCACACTTTCCGTTTTCGTCTGTCCCACACTTATGTTCACCACCCAAAAAAGAAAACTTCACATTAACCAACAATCTTAAAAGTTATCTTAATTTCAAAAATATCACTCCCACCTAACACACATAACATACTTTATAATTTATTTATTACCTAAAAAGTCAATAAAATTGGTCAAAAAATAACTTTTCTTAAACTCCGTATCTACAGCACCAGTGAACATAAGTTCGGAATGAAGAGAGTATTATAGTAATATAAAATTATTATTGATATGCACAGAGTTATTATATACAAATACAAGTTCATGCATGTACAACTCCACCAAGCATCATTCACTCTGGCTTAATTTCATTATCATAAATGATTATATTTTGTTTTTCTTTGGGGTACAACTACAAAGCCCTAGATAATGCCCTTTATCTCCCCAACTTAATTAACAATATCCATTAACTTAATTATATTCCCTAATTAGGTACAAAACCCTAGACTAATTAAGGCTACCCCTTTCCCATTTTTACACCCCACCCCTTTTTTTTTTTTAATTATGTGAATTTAATCGAGTGGATTCAACTAATAGTACACCGAGATTATGAGACTTAATTATGAGTAATATAGTAGTAATTTTTATCCACTAAATTTCAAAGATCCAATTTAGCAACGAATCAAAAGTACATTTCATTTTTATTTTTTATTTTAAAATATTTACCCAAGAAAAGTATTAGAACTCCTAAGAAGTTCAATCAAATTAAATGCTAGATGTACATGTGAAAAGGACTTGACAAATGTTGATTAAAAAAAATTAAAGATTTATATCTATATATTAATGCATAGTTAAACATGATTAAATTGATTCTATGAATAATTATGGCTTGAAGCATAACTCCAAAACATTCTTTTGTCGGTAGGGCATTTCTATGATTTGAGATTAGTACATTGGGGGAGTGGGGGGTGGGGGATGAATTCAAGCCATAACTCCAAAACATTCTTTTGTGGGTAGGGCATTTCTATGATTTGAGATTAGTACATTGGGGGAGTGGGGGGTGGGGGGGTGGGGGATGAATTTTGGAACCACATTCACATGGAGTGTTCCCATCCTCCATCATCAATTTGGTTTCAAATATATGGCTTCACACTTATGTCCTTCCCAAATCTTTGACCATGTATCAAATTTTCTTATACTATATTTAATATATTCACATCCATACATAAGAATTTTGTGTACTAAACTTTTGACCAAATTCTCCATATTGCTACAAATTATGACACATTTTGAAACTGTTTTGCATGCAATGTTTTAAATTTATGAATTCCTCCCGTCTTAGACGGATGAATTGAATCCTTTAAAAATCTTTTACTATTTATAACTTTAAAAGTTATTTAAATTTCAAATTTATCATTTTCACGTAATATATACTCCTATACCATTATTTTATAATTATATATTCTTATTTAAATAAAAAAAGTGAATCTTTATTGTGACAAACTAAAACAAAAAATATACTAACTCATTACTATATTATTTTTGAATCACATGATTTTCAAATTAAAAATAACTCAAAAAAATTGACTAACACGTGTAAGAGTGTTTAAAAGGTGGGAGTGACAAATAAATAAATATGATAAAAGTAGAAGAATTAGAAGGCAACACAAAGGGTAAAGGGATGAATGTGGTAATACTGCATAGATGGGGGGCCCTTCTGTAAATCGAAAAAGTTATGTAAGAAAGAAGAATACTTTCCATTTCCAATTTTGGATTTAGTCGGTACCACGGTACGGTACTCCACACAACATATTACTCCAAACAACAAATTATTAACTTCTACTCCATCCCAACATAAGAGTGTCATTTATTTTTTTCACATAAATTAAAAAGTATTACTTCCTCCGTCTCGGGTATTTTCACCCGTTTGTACGGGCACGGAGATTAAGACGTTTTATTTTTTTAATATATAATGTAAGAGAAAGTAGGGATAAATTAGTAATTTAAAAAGAAAAAGTGAATAAAGTTATTGGGAATGATGAATAAAGTGTAAAAAAGTAATTAAAGTTGTTGGGATTATAAAAAGTAGGTAATAAAATATTATGTATTTTTGCCAAAAATGGAATGGGTAAAAATACGTGGGACACCCCAAAATGGAAAGTGGGTAAAAATACGTGGGACGGAGGGAGTATTATTTAATATTTAGTAGATATTTGTATTGGTGGGAGTGTGGGTCTTATATTTTAATTGTATTAAAGAGGGTGTGTGTCTCATGTGAGTAAGAAAAAAAATTAAACTCTTTGGTGAGACGACCAAAATAAAAAAAATGATCATTTAGGACGGTGGGAGTAATTATATAAACATGAAATATTAACACTATTATATTGAAAATTGTTATAAGTGTGACGTACAAGTTATTGCACCATAATGAAATTCGAAGGATGTGTGGGTTGATATAGTATTTGTGGATAGAAAAAAGCCATTAAAAATATAATTAAAGAAAGGTGAAAAAAAAAAAGAAGAAGAAATTAGTTATGATTGTAACATGGTTTGACTGAGAAAAGTGGGTCCCACAGCGTTGCACAACAATTGATGGAAGGTATTGCAAAGGCCGTCTTTTTCTGCATTCCCATTATTTATTTGACAAAACAAAACAAAACGGTATTCAATTCAAATACACCTATTACTCATTCTCTTTGTGGGCCTCTCTCCTATTTAATAAATTATTATTTTATTTTTAAATTATAAATATCTTACATCCTTATTGTAGGATATTTTTTTATTTTTAAATAGAGTATTAGAATATGGTAGTAATATTTTAATATAGTTTAGTGTTGAATTAATTAATTAAATTAAATAGTGTTGTTTTTGTTTTGCAAATAATTGTGATAGGCCGTTTTACGGAATTACTATAATATGTGGATAAAGAGTGAAAATATTTTATTGAAATAATATCAATTAATAAAAAATGTTAATAGCTAATAAACTATTTTATTATTTTATAAATATAAAGTGATTATATATTTTTAAAAAAATAATATCTCTAATAAAAATAATATTTAATTAAAAATTTGTGAAATGATTTCACCTTCCTTATCGCGTAGTACTGCCTTTGGGCCCTGCATGAATATAAGTAATGGCTAATGCGATCAACCCTTTATCACGTGCAATTAACTGCATGACACGTAGTTTTTTTTTTTTTTTTTAAAGAAACAGAAAATTTTCTTCCATAAAAAAAATTGGTGTGATTATTGCTCTATTAATTTTTCTTTAAAGAAAAAGGTAACACATAATATATATCCATCTCACACCATTCATAATATTTTTATGGGTTAATTGAAAAAAAAAATTACGAACTTTATATCTATTTCAAATTAATCATCATTTTTGAGAAATTGTAAAAAAAATCACCTTTAAGTATTGTTGCAAAATAAACCCAATTTGTGACTAAAAGTATGGTTTTTTGGGTACGTTTTGCAACAATACTTAAAGGTGGTGTTTTTTTTGTAATTTCTCAATAGTGATAATTAATTTGCAATAGGTGTAAAGTTCGTGGTTTTTTTTTTTTTGCAATTAACCCTATTTTTATCTATGTCTACAACAAAATAAGAATAATACAGAGCTAATATAAACTGACAGTTTGGGCCCAAAATAGTAAGCCCAATAATAAAACAATGACAAAAGATTATAAACTATTGGGCCAACACCTTATTTGCTAAAACTCGTTGGTTAAAATATTTTACTACTATCTTTTAATACACTGGACTTTTATGACCTTTATTTTTTTATATAATTAAATAAAAGCATAAAGATAAATTACACTCCAAATTCTAAGATAGGCAGGAAGGAGAGCAGTACATGAGGATATAACTGTACTCCAACATCAATTTTTTAATTAGCATTTAAATATATTAATTTTGTTAAGTAGGGATGATACTTTTATATAAATATAAAGTGTATAAAGAGGTTAGTTATTTTTACTTTTTTTAAGAAAACTTTTATGTAATGGTTGAGAATGGACAATGTGAAAACAGATGAAGAAAGTAGATTCCCTTAAACTCCAAAATTATTACTCCCAATGTTTACGTTTGCTTTTTGCACGTTGATTAAGGAGTATAATATTTTAATCGATAGTGGGTGGAAAAATATAAAATTTAATGCAAAATGGGTAGGTGTATTAGTGTTGGATGATATATTAATTGTTTTAGGTGTGTCCCATATTACAAAAAGAAAAACGTAAACATTGAAATGAGACGCGCAGAATAGAAATGTAAACATTGAAACGGGATGGAGGGAGTACTACATTATTGGTATAATTTGTATTCTATTTAATACCTAATGTTTTTACGGAATTACAATGATAATGTAAATAGCTTATTATAAATGAAACTTCCAAAGTGTCAATAATAATCATCATAACAAATGTTGGTTTTAACTCAAAATTTGAATGTTAAATATAATTTAAGTAATAATTTTTATCATATATGCCCTGAAAAATTATGTTTTGAATCCACAAAAACAAGGTGTTGTCCTAAATTCAAAATGTACAAAGCAAAGTGAAAGATGATCATAGTTGATGTTTTTCCGGCATCTCTAGAGTCTGAATATTATTGATTCCAGTAATAGCATCCTCATCTTCCCAACTAACATACACAACTCGAAAGACATCATACTTCAAATCCACACTGAAAGCTTCAAAATAGGGAAGAAGTTTGTTTCTGTAGTCCGAGGTTAATATGAAGGTGTAGCAGAGTTGAAGTGATTTCCAGACAACCATTGCAACAGTTCTTCCCACTGTCTGAGACTTGAAGCAAACTCCAGCTCTAGCACCATCATTAATCCTCATCATCTGATCTCTAAATATCTCCAGACACTTGTACGAGCCATCCCCGCCTGAGAACAGAGCCGTCGTCAGCGACACGATGTCTCCGGTGAAGAACTTGGCTACCGGAGACCCGTCTCGAGACTCTCCGGCGTATGCCTCAAGGAAGGTGTGGTCGGTTAGGATGGCCATGCTTCCCACCTCTCTTAAAACGGACAGCTGGGATTCAGACCACATTCATCAATAGGTAAAATCCAAGAAAGAATATAATGATGAAGAAAATGAGAAGGGGAACAAGACTCACAAGAGCAGAGATTAGGAGTTGCTTCTTCTCATCACTCCTCTTAATCCATGCTCCATACCATACAATCTGCAGAGGATAAACACATTAACAACAAGAGAGAGAGACACAGAGAGTGTGTGTGTGTGTGTGTGAGAGAGAGAGATGATGATCACCAGGTTGCCATGAATACTTGTGAGGATGGAACTATGAACACAACCAAAGGAGTGAGCATAGACAGAGAATTGCTTCAAAGCCTCAATAAGATGATCCACAAACACCACAGTGGGTCTGAATGCAAAGAAGCTCACATCCTGATTCCTATTGTTAAAAGGAACATAACATGCCATCTCTTTTCCAACACGATCTATCTTAATTATGATTATGATTTGTGATTTGTTTATGTATATCAGGAAAAACAAATTGGGGAAGGAATTTTCTCAGGTTTGAATTTGAATATTAGGAGAGTCAATAATATTATTGTTTTTGTGTCCTTTCCTCCAAGCAAAGGAATAAGTCGTAGATTGGCTTCTTTTCTGAACCAAAAACATGCGTTGAACACCTACTAAAAGTCTACCTCCGAAATGTACACACCCTGAAAAAACCCATTATAAATTCTTCACCTTCTTCTAGAATTTATTTTACTTTGTATCAGAAATATTTACTCCATAACCCTTGCCTGTGTGGTTAATGATAATAAATGATAAGTTTCACTTGTATGACGCAGAATATTCATGTCACTCTCTTGCACCACGTGCTTCAAACTTAATTCAACTTGTATTATTCTTTTCAATATGTAGTACTCCATATTATTAGTTCTCACCTAATTAGTAAATTCTCGATCAAGGGCTTTATTGTGATTACACTGGCCTGATGATCTTTTATATTTTCACTAAGGGGGGGAAATGCATGCATTGAAAAATATGATGCTGAATTGTGTCCAGAGAGAATCAAGTTACAATGAATCAAGCCAACTAATTAAAGAAGCACACACCACCCTCTAATAGCAGTTGGAATTGCAGTCCATGTTTTGAATACAGTCAGAATTGTTAACATCATTATAATTCACTACTACTGCAAAACCACTATCAATAGAACAACAAAACATCCATAATGAAGGTAAAGAATACCACCTGATATCACAACTCAGTGTATTTCCAGCATATTAAACCAGTATAACAGTTCAACATGTGGAACGCAGAAGAGAGGTTATGTATCACAATCTCGTTGCTGCTTCTTGTCGGGCTCCGAGAGTCCGGAGATAACAAAGTTCCCATGTACAAATGGTATATTCCCCATTTTAATATTACATAAGGGGAAGAAATAGAGGTATCATGTTATGTATATATAGCTCGTACATAATGTCAACCTGCAGAGACCAATAAAAAACATACATAAATCACTTCTCTCAGAAATTAAGATTAAAAAATAAAAATAAAAAGAATGATTGTGAAGGAAAATATAATTTTTTTAAATCCAGGATTGTTTTCACTACTTTTCTGTACGGGGTGGTTGGTTTGTATGCCAAAGGGAAGTAGTTTACCAAAAGCCAACATAGCATTTTGGCATACATAACCTATATCAGCTCATGTGAATGCTGCTTTCATATAGTCATTTACATATCTAGTCAGTTCAGGGTGGTGCTTTTTACAGTTTCAAATAATAATACATGTCCGACGTGATACTAACACCAATCTTGGACACAAAAGAGATGGAATATAAAATGTGTATACCAACTTCAGTCGCATTACAAATAACTCACTGATTTAGCAAAGCAGTCATCATCCTGAACTGTATTCCAAGAAGAATCTTCAGAGACAGTTACACTCCGTCGAACTGTTTTGGAGTAACCTAAGCCAATACCTCTTAATTCAAAAGAAACATAACACTCTCAATGTTTCACGCTATAAGTAATTTAATTTCTACAAGATTTGCGTAACATATGAATTGAGATTTTACCTTATCAGAGGTCTACAGGGATACGCATACCATCATGTGCAAGCTGAACTGGTATACCCTCTCTGGAAACAATGAAATCAGGTAGCATAATGTTTGTCCAGGTCTTACAGAGAATCAATGTGTAAGACATAAACACAAAATTATTATTAGTGGCTACTAAACCAATAATGGAGTACGCAACAAAAATATAATTAATTCACAGAATATTCCACACCCTGTTCTCCATAGGTCATGATTCAGCTCATAGACAGATTCTTAGAAAGAGTATGAATGGCTACATTGCCACCACAATAAGAGGCTATATTTTCAGGAAAAGGGTTGGTGGGTGGGAGGACTTGGATTGTCTTTACCTAAATTCCAACAGAGTTGTCCACAAATTTTGGATCAATATGAAATTCTGTAAAATTTTGGCATAAAGTTCATGCGTGGATAAGCAAGATAATTATTATTACTACTATTTGCCTGTAACTACACATGTCTAGTAATTAAGGACACCAATATTCAGTTTGCATTTAGCACAATACTTTAAAATTTTAGCACATAGGATATTCTCCTATATAGGGCCCATAAGACCTCAACATGTGAAACTCACCAAATAGAAGTTTTGCAATGCTAACCCAAGTGGACTAAATTTAGCCCAATTCACACATTCAAGCTCAATTTGTCATGAATGCGCAAGATCTTTTATATTATTGCGCCAAGTTGCCAGCCCAAAAATTTAAGCTGCTACAAATATGCTAGACCTATAGCTAAAGATAAAATAAAAAATAAAGTTCCAGGAAATGCGAGCAACAATACCTTTCTGACCAGTCCTTGAGAAATTCATTATCCTTTTGGTGATCAAACTCATGGGTCATTCCAATAAGTAAAGCTCTCTTCGGGCATATCCTCTTCAGGGCATCAAGAGTCTGAAGAACTGACATTGTAAGTTTGTAATGCCAGTAGTAACAATATCCAAAACTAAAGTATCAAGAACAAAAAATAAGGAAACCTGAGGGAAACAGAAGTGAGTGTTGTGAGATCCTTTCTGCAAGGAGATGGTAGATAAGCAACATTGATAAGAAGAGCACAAGCATGTATATCAATGCAATTAGGAAATAAGAGGATAGAGGATTAAAAGTAATAAAATCTATTTCATCGATGAGATAGCTACCAAATTATAAAAGGCATCATGCACAGTCAAGTAAGCCACACAAAAGAGTAAGGCAAAATGTTCAATCATAGAAACTTTATTTGTTTATCCTCAAATCAATGAGAATAAATCTTATTAAATCAAAATGGAGGAGGTATTCAGAGTAGGTTGAAATGTTCAAACAACCAAAGATATGAAACTTATGAAAACAAATATGATGATCCTATCAACAATCTTACATAAAAAAGGATATGACACTCTTTACTGTGACTGACATAATAAACATGAGATGATTACAGAATAATGCTACTAATAACATAGGATGAGCAATCTACTCCAAGCTTAGTAACTTATGGGATAGTCATTAACCTATTACGATACTAGTAGCTAACCTTATAAAGTGTGTCCAATATAAGAAGATCCAGCTGTTGATCACCATCCTTCGAAATATCTACAAAATATAGGTATCCTTGTAAAAGGTTCTGATCTAGAGTTCATAAAACAGTAAAATGCAGGTTAATTCCAGTCTTCAAGTTCATTCAATATCACTTTTATTAGTTAATTTCATCACACTGCCCCACATAAATCATAGCAACCATATATAGAGTGTGATTCAATTTTAGAATACTTATACCTTGAGCTTCTTCAATGCTTCTGCCTTGATATTTTCCTTAGTGTAGTGTTGGAATATTTATACAAATAAGTATATCAACCCATGGTGCATTTTTTTTTTTTACAAATAGATGATCATGAGAGACGTGTTATAACAAATATGTGCCGGAGAAAGTTGGCTGAATAGATATCAACAAATTCAGTATATAACATTGCTTACACTTTTCAGTAGATGGAAGAAAGCGAGAAACATCCGATATATAAGCTACTTTATATGTTTCACCAAAGAGAAAACCTAAGCATACATAGTCTTCACCATGCATCACCTAGAAAAAAACAAAAGACTAAGGTAACATAAAAGAAAAGCATAAAAAATTTCTGCCAATAAGCTGGAAAGAGGTATCTCATATGGAATCCGAAAACCGAGGGAAAACTTACGGGCAAAGGAATAAACTGCAATCCAGATGTTGTGAAAGACTGTGCAGAATCATTCTCTATAATTTTCCACTCAAGCTGTGCAACACGTCTAATTTCCTGGCCAGGCTTAAGCTTTTTCTGAACCAAGTAGGGAAATTTCACTGCAATGCTGTTGAAAAGAAAACAGCAATTGATAGTAGCATATAAGCTGTGCAACTGCAAACAACATTAACTTCAAGGTTTTATAATCAATAATTTCTAAGATAAATCATCAATTAAATTGGGATAAAGGAAACAAGTAAGCATTTATGACTTATCAGCATACAATATAAATCAGAAGGAATTTTGAGTTTTATTATCAAAGGCATTCCTCCTACATATGTCCTAAGATGTTTAGAACAACAACCTCATTATGTCATGAACATAATTTAGATAGAAAATATAATCATACCTCCAGTCTCAAAAACTTCACAACAGAATTCAGTACAACTAGGAAATAATAGCACCAAAATTAAAATAACGAGTACAGGCAATTTTTTATGCAGTTTGGCAAATTAAATAATAATAATAATAATAATAATTATTATTATTATTATTATTATTATTTGTGAGTGCTATACCTAAGGAAAACAATTATGATCTCATCTAATTGAGCAAGAAAATACGGGCAGTAAAAAAATCATGCAATTTTTAGCACTGTGAATAATTAAAGATGTGAGCAAAGTATCTAGAAAGATGGGCAGTATAAAAATCAGGCAATTTCTAGCCATGTGATAAATAAATATATAAGAGAAAAGTACCTATCCATAGCATATTGGGTGAGGTGGATGGGGGTTGGATTAATGTCATTTGTGGGACTAAAAGGTTGCACAGCTCGTATATCATCCAAACCAAGAACAGCATCAGCATGCTCATGAGTTAATATAATCTGCAGACATTGTAAACACCAGAATAGTAGATCATTATAGTCAATAATCAGATAATGTAACGTGCTAATCTTGCATGGGTCTAGGGTTAATTGCACAAAGCATAACTTCTCTCAATTCTCAATGTTCACAAACAACCCAAATTATAATTGCATCCATTTGATACGGCTGAAGGAATCACACATTCACTATATTCATAGACGTTAAAAGAAAAGGCTTGCGTGTACTTTCATCTCCTTCGTATAACTTTCCTAATCATAGCTAAAACAAAAGCAAAACGAATATTTGTATGGTGAGATCTACCTGAATGTAGGAAGGAGAGCCTGCACATTTATTCAATTTCTACAAGGTAGGATTCAGAACATTGGCAATGACCGGAAATATGACATAAGTGCCCAAGGTTTAAAGATATACTAGAGCTTTCGTTTTCTAAGGACTTATACAATAATGAGATAAGTCTATTGGTTGTCTAAATGCATCACCCTTCCTGTAGTTCTCTTTTCTGTCTCAACCATACGGAAATTTGCACTATTAGACTTGCCACATGCATTCAATTTGTACACTGTAAATAAATTCCGTACACCCCACACTTACGAGTTAGTTCATATTAAGTTGTTTCCTATAAGAATACTCGATCATTTGAATAAACAAAGTGAATGAATCAATTAAAGTCAGTTTTACTTACGAGTTAGTTCATATTAAGTTGTTTCCTATAAGAATACTCGATCATTTGAATAAACAAAGTGAATGAATCAATTAAAGTCAGTTTTACTGGTCAGATGCAATTTCACATTAACTTGTGTCACTTAAAAAGCCAAAATTGAATAACCAAGTAATGTTAACTCAAAAAATTATTTAGAAGATCGACACTCACAGAATCTACTTGCGGAATTCTATGAATAGTGAACCATCGTAGTACTTGCTCCCTAAACGTCTTCCCGACATCTATCAAAATATACTTATGTTTGCCATCATTGCCAAAATAATCAATTAAGAGGGATGTATTGCACCTACAATACCACAACCAAAAATTAGACAAACAAATAACAGTGAATACAATGCTTGAAAAGGAATCTGTTGTCAGTTTATGAAATAACAATGTAATCATATGATTCAACCATGGCAAGATAACTTGTGCCTCACCAAGAATCCAATAAACATTAATGCCATTGCATGATCTAATCATAGTATAAGCGCGTAAAATTTCCGCAACGCTAGACATTCCTTTCACTAATCCAAGAAAAAAAAACGGCGATGAAATATTCAATCAACGACAAGTTGTGCAGGCTCTCGATCAATAAAGTGCCCACACCAACAATACAGAAACAAAAAATAAATCCAGAAATGCCTAAATACTCCAAATCGATGGTTACGGGACTCAAAACAAGGAATACAAATTAATATAATCGACTTGCTCCAAATAGTTTCAAACAATTTTCGGAGGGTTTCTAGAAAGGAAAGAAATCAAAAAGGAATTGGAACGGGAAAATGTAAACCTGTAATTAGGGTTTTGATCGGGAGGTAGGGATAAAGATTGAGAACAGACGTGGCAAGGAGGATCAGAAGGCTGAATCAAGCACAAGACATTCGGCAACGCGCTCGAACAACCAGTGCCGAGAAATATGAGAGCGGATCTCGGTGGCTCCACATTGCCATTGTCGGCCACCTCAACGACGGTGGCTGCCATCTTTCCAGCTAACCGAGTATTTGTGTGTGTGTGTGTGAGGCGTCTTCGTGAGTGCGAATATCTGGAAACGCCACCAATAAAACGAAACGCCTTTGTATTAGGCTGGGCCGTAGGCCATTCAAGATTCAAGATTCAAGAATCAAGATTTTTATTTTTTATTTTTTTTGTGGGAAAGCTGTCGCTGCTATATTTACTGCTCTTTTTTTTTTTTAATTACAAATACATTACATTTAATGTTGTCCGTATTTCCTTAATTAACATACACCACTTATACAGTATTTCAAATTTCCTTTGCATTACTTTTGCTTTTTTTTTATTTCTTTTTTTCTTTTCTTTTTTTCTCGAGTCTATATAACCGCTATGATCTGTGATTATTAACTAGAGTCTAAGTAACCCTCAATATCCCAGCTGTGATTATAACTAGAAAATAAACGTGAACTCACCACAAACCCCACATATAAAAAATACACTATACAATTATTATTATTATTATTATTATTATTATTATTATTTTATCTTTATCTTGCCTTTGCATATATACCAACATATTTAGATATTTTTGCATATCAACACAAGAATGCTAAATAAAAAAGATTATGTTCTAATAAAAAGTAATACTCTCCCGTTCATCCAAAAAGTCTCATTATACAATTTTGAACATCCATTCTAAAGGCACTTATATAGCCTTTTTAACAAAAAAAAAAAACCCTTATATTTAGTACTTACACAACTACTCACTATAAATAAATAATAGTAATACATTTTAATTCATGTAAAACGATAAAATGATCACCCTTGGAGTACACCGAGGGAGTATTCAAATTGGTATATATATATATATAATCTTCAATATATAATTAATTCAAAAGTGCTTTTAAAAAAATAATAATAATAAAGTTGTATTAAAATATTTAGTGGCATGATCTCAAACTTCCTTAAAATTTAGTACAAGCATTTCAGTAACACCTTTGAAGAAATTCTCCCTCCTTCATGAGGAGGGAGTATATATTTTTTTTAATTCCTAAGTACCTCATAATATATCAACTAATAACTCATTTGCAATACACAACACAATTAATTTTTAGTCTTTACAAACCTCATGTTTTCAGTGAACATTATTTTACAGTGCAAACATTACATTTCTAAATTAATACGAGGTGAAATTAAACCCATTATTAATATCCCGTCATTGTTCTAATACAAAAAATAAATCCTTCAGATACAGCTATTTGAAACATACTCCTTAATCTCAACACAGCTAGTTTTGTATGGAAGGACAAAGAGTGATAAGTTTCTAATACTTCTTAGATCCACGTAATTATGTCCGTTGCCCGTTTGTATGGGGTAACTTGGTAATTTAAAGAGAGAAAGTAAATAAAATTGTTGGAAATGATGAATAAAATATAAAAAAAAATAACTAAAATTGTTAAGATTGATGAATAAAGCGTAAAAAATAGGAAAATATAAAGTATATTTTTACTATTAATGAAACTGTATAATTATCTGAAACACCTCAAAATGGAAAGTGTGCATAAATACGTGGGACGGAAGAAACGGAGGAATTATAAAAAAGGTAGGCGTCAAGTTTTGGCCAACTGAATCGGGCAGATTCATTCACAACTATCATAACTTAGAATTAAAATAGTATATGATTTCAAATCAGTCAAGAGAAAAATAACTACGCTCAAACTATGCTTCTTTTGGGCAGATGCCTAATAATACGAAAACGTTAAATTCAACTCTAGTCGAGTTACAGTTAATCATTTCACACCTAAAATAAAAAATAGAAACCAAACAATACAAAATCTCACATGATTCATGAATCTCTCTGAAAATGAAATAAGCATACATACACACGTGAGTATATAACCTGTAAAATATACTACTCCATATTCATGCTCCTATATTTTCTTTCAGGGAAAAAATTAATACTAGATCAGAATAGAGCTTACAATTTAGGGATCACTTTGCATGCTCCAAAAGCAATGAATGGCAAAAATATCTGTAAAGAACTTCCTCGTCATTCAAAGAACTAATCTAAGAATCTAACAGTACAAAGGATAAATTCGACTCCATGAAACATTTCAATAATAATATTGAAAGTTTCAGCATCGCATATCAAACCTTATAGACAACCTTTTAAAAATTATACCATCAAAAGTGCATGACAATTAAAGGCATTGCTGCAACTGCATTTTCATGAATAAACAATTGACCTGATTCTATTGCAGATGAATGATAGTATATAGGCTACTACACTAAGGCTAAGAGTGCTGATTGCGAATAGATATTACTAGGATGTCAAATTCCAAAATTGAGGTTAAAATTCTCATCTAGGCACAGATATACAATTATACGAGATAGGAAACTTTACTCAAGATGTCTGCCAACTGCATTCCTTAAATACTAGTACTTGAACAGTTTCAATTCTGGTCCAAAGCCCCAAAATAAACAAGATTAGCAGACTCAACACGATCTCAAAATCAATGAATTTCATAATTTCAACAACATAGTTAAACTGAACAAAGTTTTCCTACTGCCAAGGATAAAGATGATGGGTTAAATTTACAACTTGAAGCATGTGTATGACATATTCCTGAATTATACAGTTACTTTAGAGAGTCTTCTTGACATTATCGACATTAGTTGGAGCAAAAATATGATCAAACCATGCCTACTGCTACAAGCCTACAACAATGAAACATACTGCCTTAAGGTTTAGTATGTTCCCAGGTCAAATTAATTTTCAATAATATAAACATTGAAGGTAAACAAATGACTTACAACCATGTCCTCCAACCATGCATCATTGCACTGCTTGATATTCTTGATCTCCATAACACCTTCAACATTCTGAGCCACTTAAACACCCAGCAGATTGAGTCATGGAGGCAAAGCATCATTAATCCTGACAAAAATTGTCTGTTATCTTTTTTGTCAGCCCACAGCAGGGGCTTTGACTGTTGGTAGAGCTGATGTACACACCATAAGCTATAAGATGCTAGCATAAGTGCGTGCATTTTTTAGATTTCTGTGGGATTTTTTGTATTCATTAGAGATGTGGTTTTCTAAATTAACATTTTTTCTCTTTAATAAAAAGTTCAAAACAAGGTTTAGAATGAAAATGTGGTTCTATCATCTAACCAGTATAAACTCAAAGGCATACATGTACCAATACAATTTCATTTTCAAGGTGCCACATTGTAGTAGGTGCTTTAAGGCTTGATTTATTGATTGGAGAATTACAATGAGTATGCATGCCAATTTTATTATAGGTGATAAATGATAATTCTCACATTTACAGCCCTGTCAATCAATAAGCATATCTGAAAGATAAGAGGGGTGAGGGTTTAGCAGCAAGCAAATTTCAAAAGATTCAGTTACTTTAGGGTTTATAAAGCAGAGATAAGTATCCATCAAAATAAATTGTAGGATATATCACAAATTTCAGGTCCATACTATAGTATCAGCATTTAAACTTCTTGCTCGAACGTCTATATTATAAAGCAAAGTGCAAAATGAAACTTGCACAGCCATCATAAAAGTGGGTCAGAGACTCGTGGAGAAAGTAAATCATAAATAGTAACAACTTTGGCTAAGTAAAACAAGCCAACATGAAAAATATCATGATTGTCAGAAATTAAAAACAACATAATAAAGCAGCTGCCTTTTTTTCTAATTAGCCCATCAAGAAACTGCAACTAGATTTCAAACACTAAACAAACTGAACAATGCCGAGTTGCTGTATTATGTAAATCTTGTTCATGTACTAATGTCAATCTGCGGATTGTCAATAAAGTACCACTAATTCACAAACAAATCATCTACTCATACCCTCAGAATCTGAAGCTTGTTTGAGAAAGCAATGGCCACCCAATCAGGCTGGGAAGAGGACCACTGGAGTTGTTCAATCTCAGCACCAGCAGTGTACGCCAGAATCGGGTCCAATCCACCCTCCACTGGTTGTCCCATAGACGAGAGATCCCATATCAAAGCCTGTGAATCATCCCCAGCCGTACAAATGTGGCAAGAGCTGTGAGGTGCCCAAGCAATGGCGTTCACACTCGCTTGATGACGCTGTAGCTCCACCACTGGCAGAGTTGGAAAGCGTATATCCAGCACCACCACTTTGCTACTTTCCATTATGATAGTAGCCATGTATCTCGGGTCCTGCTTATTCCACCCAAGCCTCACTAATGGAGTATCCGGCTCCGAGCTCTCATATATAATCGTCGAATGCTCCTTATCTCGAAGATCGAAAACCCTAACCGAACCATCAGCGGAAACCGACGCGAAAACCCCAACGCCACCCCAGGCGATATCGTAAACCTCCTTATCGTGCGCAATTAGCTGGGTATCTACCACCTCCTTTTCGATATCCCAAATCGTGCAGGTTGTATCAATACTTGATGTCCCAATCCTCCTTGGCTCAGCTTCATTCCAGTCAAACGAAGTCAAAGGCCCGGAGAACTCGCTGTTACGGTTATTATTCAACAAACTCTTGAGATCCACGCGCCGCCCGTTATCGGAATCTGAAATTTGCCAGAGGCGGATGAAATCGGAGGATGAAGCGAGTAAGTCTGGGCGTTGGCACTCCTTATCGGGAATGAAGATGAGTTTGGTGGGGGGATATGGATGGTCGAAGGAAAGGGAAGGGTCGGAGCGTATCTCTCCGGTAGAATCATCGAGCTGAACGATTTCGACCCGATTGGGGAACTGCTCAAGGAGGCTAGCGATGGCGAGGCGGTATTTCTTGTCCTTGCGTACGCTCCAATTCATGGCGTAGATGTGCCATGGGGCTTCGTAAGTGTAGATCTCGGAGCGGCGCTGCTGCTCATCCGACCCGTCTTGATTCGGATCGCTGCTCGCACCCATTTTGGGGATAAAAGCTCGAAGAAGGAGAAGAAGTGGCGCACGCAGGGCGTGTGTACCCAACGTACTATACCTACTCGAATATACCCGGATTGATAAAGATAATTGTTGATACAAAAGACCGATAAAAAAACATTGATTGAATAAAAAAAAATATATTGAACAAATAGAAAAAAAAAATTATTGATATAATTAAAAAAATTAACAGCATAATGATTGACATAATTAAAAAAAACAATGATATTAGATATAACTTTTTATTCTATTTTATATACATGTTATTCTATTTTATATACGTGTTTCTTAATAATTGTATATATTTTTTTCACACTAAGTTTTTCATTAAAAAAACTAGCATTCATATATTTATAACTTTTTATTCAATAGTGTATACATATTTTTTAATAATGATTTATTTTTTTACACTCAATTATTCATTAAAAAATTAACAATTAAATTGTATACATTTTTTTTATAATTATATACTCTGTATATTTTTATTTATATTTGTATATATTTTTTAAAGTGATTGCACCCTATCTTAGAGTGCACAGTATAATTAGAAAAAAAATTAACAACACACAGAATATAAAAAAAAATAGAACAAAAAAATTGACAAAAAATTGATAACACGCATTTAAGTAAATAAAGAAAAGTAATTAAATTTGCTAAATTTTAATTAAAGTTTACATTTTTCTTACTCCCTCCGTCCCACGTATTTTTACCCAAATTTTTACCCACTTTCTATTTTGGGGTGTCCCACGTATTTTTACTCATTCCATTTTTGGCAAAAATACATAATATTTTATTACCTACTTTTTACAATCCCAACAACTTTAATTACTTTTTTACACTTTATTCATCATTCCCAATAATTTTATTCACATTTTCTTTTTAAATTACTAATTTATCCCTACTTTCTCTTACATTATATATTAAAAAAATAAAACGTCTTAATCTCCGTGCCCGTACAAATGGGTAAAAATACCCGGGAGAGTATTAAAATTTGATTTTGGGCATAGGGAAGACAATTCTCTATCTATATCAGTTATTATTGTTATTTATTTTCTTTTTTTTTTATAGAAAAGAATGAGGTTGAAACCAGTGTTTTTAAAATCGGACAGTTGTTCAACCGGGAATCGGAGCCGGCACCTGTCCGGAATAACATATATAACCGGATTTACTGTTAGACCGGGAAAAACGGATCGAACCGATCAAAATCGAAAAACCGGAAGAACCAGTACAACCGGAAAATCGCCGGTTCACCAACACATCCCTATTTCTGTTTTACAGATTCGATCAAAATTATTCAAAATCATAAAATTGCAATTACGCATACTGTGCATAAATTGTTATCTTAAACCAGATCCAGTAAGTGAGTGAAGAAAACATTGAAAATCTCAAACACCCAAGCTACTGCCTCTAAGCAGTTGAATCTTTGCTGCAAACCTTTATGATAGATTTTGGACCAAAGAAAAGTTAAATGAAGAAGAAGTAGTTGAATCTTTGCTGCAAACCTTTACCATAGATTTTGAACCAAAGAAAAGTTAAATTAAGAAGAAGAGAAGGAGCGGCGATGATATCCCAATTGTCTGAGAGAGAGAGGGACTGAGGGAGAGGTCAAACGTGGTGGGATAACTACAGATTTGGAAATGATGCCCTAATTCACAATTTCACTTTATATTTTGGACTTTGGGGTATTGGGTGGGCTTTTAATTAGGCTGTTTTGAAAGAATATTATGCTCTGTTTAAGAAAAATAAATGGGCCTTATTAATTTATATACTATTTTATTAAATAATTTTATGTATTATAATTTTTTAATGATTATTATAAAATATAATTAAAACTATGTGTATTTAATTTTGCCGGTTGAATTGCTGGTCCGATCAGTCCGATCGGTTGAACCTCGAACCGTTACCTCTACCGGTTCGATCTCCGGTCCGATTATAAAAACATTGGTTGAAACTTGAAAGTGAAAACTCCAATTACGAGTTAGCGCATTTGCAGATTTGTATCTATTTTTTTAGGGGCGGCTATTTGCAACCCCAATTTTAATAAACATACCCCATTAATATCTTAAACTAAAATACTCATAAACAAAAAGATATGTATACACTTAAGAATATAAACATCTGCAACACTTAACAACTATTCTAACCGAACAGAGATAATAACTTACCCAGCCATATCTTCGAACAGATATATCAGTTCGCTTATAAGAATCGAACATGTCTGTACTTGGATTAAATGTATTTGAGATATCAGTCGTTAGATTCAGATTCTTATGGCGGTGGCTTCCCTCGGCTTGTTCAATAGATCTCCTCAAATTATGCCTCAAGCTCACGCATTATCGAGTCTTTCTATGAAGAACCAAAGGTGGCGGCAAGGGTGGCCGTCTCTGCGCCTGCGCCAGTGGTGGAGAAGAAGCCAAAGAAGAAATTATTCGGGGAGGAAATGAGATTTGCAGCTATGAAACTGCACACCAAAGATGAAGCCAATGAAGGAAAGAGAGTCGAGTGGGCCGCCGATTAGTGCATGGGAGCCACGGCTTGATGGGTACTTGAATCCTGTCGCCATTAAAACGGGTTTCTTGTATCACTCTATATTTGCGGCGAAACTGATCGATTTATATTCACGATTCACCTGTCTGCAAGTTGCTCACAAGCTGTTTGATGAAACGCCAAACCGAAATCCCTGTATCTGGAATCGCAACTGAAGCTATTATTGTCAAGAGAAAAGGATTGGTTACTTTTCGTTCATTTTGTTTTCATCTGAAAAGTTGGATCTTTACGTACTGTACAAATTAAAAGATATAGTTGCACAAAGCTACAAATTATCCAGGTTTTATTTAGTCTCATCTTGGCACACCGTCACCCACTCGTACGGCTGAACAAAATTCGTAGAGGCATGTGCTGGGCCAAAAGAACTCGATTTTGGGAATACAGTTCATGCGTTTCCCAGGAAGCGTGTTGCGATTGGTAGAAACATGTTCGTTGGATCAACTTTGATTGAATTGTATTCCAATGTGGGAAAATGGATGATGCAACTCAAGTGTTTGAAGAGTATGTTGAACAAGATTAAATGAGATTAATCTTCGATGAATATGATTTAATGAGAGGGTAAATATGACTTTTGATGGGGTATGTTTAGTAATATGTACCTAAGAATTAATTTATATTGGGGTACAATTAGTAATTGGGGTATATTTAGTAAAATCGGTGGTGCAAATAGCCGTCCCTATTTTTTTAAGGCAAAAGCTCATGCGCCACCGGGGGCACGCCGTGTCCTCATGTGAACACAACTCTCCCCATCCCTATTCTATAACCCATGTATTGCTAGGGGGTTTAAATTGCAAACGGGCACAGAAATTGCAAAGGGGCACGGTGTCCTCGGGGCACACGAGCCTCACTCATTTTTTAATTACAATAATACCCTTTATAATAAGAGTAATTGAATCATTACAGTAATACCCTTTATAATAAGAGTAATTGAATCAATTGTCTCACCGTCTCACTTGTGACCTGCAACCTGCAAAGAGAATTTGGTCAAATGAATTATGCGACAATAAAGGGTACAATGGCATTCATAATTGAAAATGGAGAAATTAACATGTGATTTCTTTCATCAATACATGCAGTCCTTCCTAATTTATGTTATCTTTTGTTTTTGTTTTTGTTTTTTTATGATCTTTAATTATCCATAAGTATTCACTAAATCCATCTAATTACGAAATTCATCTAATCATACATCTGACTTTCTTATTTCAACTAGTACAAAATACAAACATCACTTGAGTCTTTTAAACACCATTGGATGCATCATGCACCTAGTTCTAGGCGAACTGCACCTAGTTCTAGGCGAACTATTAAATAGTTCATTCCCAATTGATTCTAGGGGTCAAGAGTTCTACAACCTTCTATACCAATGTAGATACAGAGGTTTAAAAGTACAAAATCTCTTAATTATTCTTTAATGCAAAGGTTAAAGACGATTATCAATGATGAATCCTTTAATAAAATGGTGTACCCCACCATTAGGGGCCCCCACCGCCCCTGCCCTGGGGATTGGTGGAGGAGGTAAATCGCAGGATGTGCCTCAAGTGGCTTATAGAGAGGGCTCACTGTTAAACTTGTGCTTGCAAGGGGCCAAATACATGTCAAAGGCAGGATTCGAACCCCCACCCTGCAGCAACCAAGCTCAGTTGGAAGGTCTTTCCACCCTCCCCTCTACCACTTGAGCTATGCCCTGGGGGCGTGATGAATCCTTTAATGACTAGATGTACATGCAACACCTAACACAATAATATATATTACAAGTAGTGTATTTATTTAACCATAGAAGCCAACTAGCTTTTCATATTAATTCGTCCCAATACACTTTTCACAACCTATAAATATTAAAAATACAAAAAATTACCTTTTAATACATTTTACTTTTCAAAATGTCATTCTCATATAACTCATAAATTACTCTATCATTTATTATTTATACCTAAAAAATACTAAATTCCCCAAAAGTCAATAAAATTAATTAAAAAAAATTTAAACTTCATATTTACAATAAGAATAAAGAATAAATAGAGACAAAGAGAGTATGTTTAGTCAACCTCTAAAAAATTTGTATCTACTCAGTGTAAAACTTATTGTATCTAACGGTGTTTTGAAAAACCCAAAACTATTTGCATCCTGATATACATAAACATTATCTCGAAAATTCAACTTGATCATTATCTTTTAACCTCAATTTACACAAAAGATCGAATTTGATTAATGAATAAATCCACTCTGTAACAACAAATATTGTATTTATAAAATAATAAACACAAAAGAAATTACAATGAAAATCCAAGATGGATTGAACTTGAGATATGAGTAGACAGTCTCTAGCTATCATCTGATTTCTCTCTTGAGTTGACTTCTTGACTCTATCAACTTTCGGAGCTGGATCTTCAGATGAAGCTTGTCCGAGCTCGGATTTAACTTGAAGCTTTAAAAACGTTTATCCAGAGGCGTCGAGCCTTTGTTTGGATCAACCGTTGACTTGAAGATTTACTGTGAAGAACGCCGTTCAATTTGGTAGAACACCGTTGAGTTCACGAATATTGCTGGATGAACTTGACTTGAAGAAACGATGAATCTGAGGGGCTCCGCACCTTGATCTCAGATTGAATGATGTTTCTAGATTGATCTTCGAAGAATGACTTTGATCTTCGCAGAGATTCCAAGTTCCTTCAGAGCTTTCCAGGCTTTCAGGATTTTCAGAATGTTTGGAATGAGGACTGAAGGTCTTTATTTATAGGTAGAGAAAATAACCACTTAGGAGATATTTTCTCCTTCAAAAGATATGTTGGGCTTTAAGCCTGCTGGACTGGATACGGGCCTATTTAATTTAATTAAACCCGTAGGATTTAACCTGGGCCTAATTAATTTAACTAGGCCTGCTGGACTTGATACGGGCCTATTTAATTTAATCAGGCATACTGGACTTGATTTGCTGGGCTTGTTTGACTTGAATCAGGCCCACATGATTTATTTCCTGGGCTTACTGATTTGGGTCAGGCTCACATGATTTATTTATTGGGTTTACCGATTTGGGTCACACCCTCTTGATTTGAATTGAGCACATATGACTTGAATTAAGCCCATTTAACTTGAATTTTGGGCCCAAATAATTATATTAATTATTAATTGTATATCCATTTATTTTAGGAATTAATTTATTTAAATTCCTTAATAAGTAAATATTAAATTAATACTTAATATATATTTTATTTTGCATTTATATTTATTATGCAATAAAATTTAATTGCCTACAAATGCCCCCTTGCATTTTGTTCACTAAAATTTTCTTTGAAGTGGACAAATTGCAATACACACACATCTTTCTTCTTCCTCTTTTTTTTTAGCCTGGCTAATCCTTGAGTTGGGCTTTCAATTTCTTTCTTGGCCCATATCCTCCTTGAGATTTTCCTTTCAATACTGGAAATAGATAAAACAAATATTTCCTTCAGATTATCTCAAAATACTCACGTAATCCTTGCAAGAGTTATCCACATGATCATATAATCTTTAGAAGAGTTATCCACATGATCATATAATCTTTAGAAGAGTTATCTACATGATCATATAATCTTTAGAAGAGTTATCCACAGGAAATCTCATCTCTATATAAGAAGTGTTCTTGCTTTGACACACTACAGCCTCTGATTTACAATTTAATTTTCTTTCTGCAGATTTTCTTCCAAGGATTTATCACAATTGCAACAGGTAAGCTTCACATACAGTAACTTCTTTTTCCTCTTTTCTTACTTGCTTTGTATGCTGGATCCTTTTCCTGTTCCCTTTCTCTCCCTTTTTTAAACTGCTTATTTGTCTTCACATAATCATACCAAGGTAAGCTTGTATCTTGCCCGTTTTGTTCCTTGTCTCCCTTTCTTTTTCCCACGAAGAGAAGAAAAGAGAAGAGAAGACTTTAACGTACCCGGGAAGTCAAGACCAATGACGTCGAGGTAGAGAGCGATCGACGGCGGACCACCCATGGTGGTTGCTTGTCGGGCTCATACCGCGAGGTGAAAAGCAATCAACGGCGGACCACCCATGGTGGTTGCTTGTTGGGCTCACACCTCCGACGGAAGTGGATGGAGAGGTGTTACTTGATCGCTGGCATACAAAATTCTGAAGATACTGAACTACTGTGATCCGCCGTTGTCTGACAATAAACGATCGGGCAAAAGGTTTTGTTCATTTAATGCAACCGCACACAAATGCGATAATGCATCAAGTTTCTGGAGCTCCAATAAACGATCTTTGAGGTTTTGTTCTGTGAATTTGCTCAAGGGCAGCGTGCGGCGAGGCGATGAGCGGCGCTCGTTGGCGAGAAGCAGCGGCGTACGGCGAGAAACAGCAACGGCGTGCGATCCGGACAGCAGCAGCGGCGGCGTGCGATGTGCTGTTTCTCGTCGGTTGTGGCAGGAACGCGGCGGGACGCGATGGTGTGGCGTACGGCGGCTGCGCTATTTCTCGTCGGTTGTGGTCGGAACGCGGCGGGACGCGATGGTGTAGCGTTCGGCGGCTGCGCTGTTTCTCGTCGGTTGTGGCCGGAACGCGGCGGGACGCGATGGTGTAGCGTTCGGCGGCTGCATGACGAGCGGAGGTGCCTGCGAAGCTCAAAGAAAAACTCTCGGCTTTGAAGAAGAGAAAAACTCCCCCTTTTCTCCTCTATTTTGACTTTATTCCTCCAATTTTGACCCTCCTTTCTTACTTAGCCCAATAAACCTTAATAAAATATTGGTCCATTACTTCAAACATCCCCTTGGGCCTACTACTTTGGACTTGAATCCAAAATCTTAAACCATGGATTTAGATTTATATTTTATTTGTTGAACCTACAACTTCCTTGGGCTTAACCTAGCCTAAACTTCGGGCCATTACCTTTAACTTCTAAGGCCTAAATTAAATTTAATCCATGTTATATACTAAGTTATTAATTAAACTTACACATGAATTATTTTAATCACCCCATCACCATCCTTGTCTCCTTTATCATATGTACTTAATTTATAATTTCAAATCTAATAATTAATTGACCCCATGAATTTATTTTGGGCCTTTTAATTAATTAAATTCATAAATTTAAATTATACACATTTTCCTATCTTCTCGTCTCTAATATTCCTTTGTTTATTTAGCAGCTAACTCAACTTTCAACATGGTTTTCTTCAAAACTGTAACGGGAAAGTCCGGCGCAAGCTACTTGGTTATCCTTGAAGATGCACATCAACCTTTGCCCCAAGGAACTCGTCTTTTGCCCGGGCAATCTTTGCTAGGGAACTGTGCTTATGTTCCCCCAAGAAGCAAAAATGAATTTTTCTTGGCATGTTGGTCTCATGAATCTTCTTCAAGTAAAAATAACATAAGTTGAACCTTGAAGGGAGCTGACATTGAGCCCGACATCAATTCATCACCTTTACCCTCTTTGGGACGCCGCATTGCAAAAGGAAAAGCATCCTGGGGGGAACCCATCAAATTTCTTGGAGACTCCCACTACATCAAGGGTTACTGGGAATGGACTGAAGATATTTTAAGCCGATGTGGATCCATTCTTCGAAATACAAAGCTTTATGATGCTGTATTTGCATCCCTCTTTACCTATGATTGCAGCTGTGAAATCATGAAGGCCTTCTGTGAAGCTTGGTGTTCTTCCACCAATACTTTACTTACTAAATTCGGAGAGATGTCACTTTCTTTATGGGACTTATACAACTTGATGGGACTACCCATAGCGGGTTATGTGTATGATGAAATCGTACCCTGTGCAGAAGAATTGCTTTCCACGAAGGATGGTTTACGTATCCCGCGCAGCTGTAGATCTTTACTTAGCGCCTATCACGTACTTTGCAAGGGTGCTAACAGAAGAAATGTAACCATAGACCAGTGGGTAGATTTTTGGTCTAAAAAGGCTATAACATACCTTGAACCTCCTACACGTGTTGAAAGAAAGAAGACTTCTCGGCCTAAAAAAACTTATAACCCGACTGGCGTTATTTCGAGTCACCAGCCATGGACGTCTGCTGAGATAGATCAATTTAAAAAATTGGGCATTTCTCAAACTGATCAAGAAGAGACCTATCTAGCCGCTTACTTAGCTTACTGGCTTTGTGTGTTTGCACTTCCGAGTGACGAAGTAGGCTTGATACGACCGAGTACCTTTAAAGTGGCAAGCTTAATGGCTGCAGGAAAAAAAATGAGTCTTGCTATTCCAGTTTTGGCAAACATTTACCATGGCTTGAATGCAATTTCAAACTTATCGAGTTTATCTGAAATTAAATCAACCTTTCCGGTCCATTTCGTTCATGCTTGGCTGGCTCACTACTTCAAAACTCATTTTTCGGTTGGAAGTAAGATAGCATATCCTCGAATGGTGACATACTCTGGAGAGCAGGGAGCAAGATACTTCGATGCTGAAGATGCTCGTAAACGAATCCACACAGCTGATAATGCCTTATGGACTTGCAATATTTTTTCAAAAGATAAAGTGATCCACTACACGGATGATGGAAATAAGAAATGGGATAATTAGGCTCATCTGGTGGCTATCCGTACTAGCTATCTCACTTTGCGGTAGGGTAGTCATTTTGTGATGGAGTCTTACTCCCCTCACAGGTTTGCTCGTCAATTTGGCTTCCTACAAGATGTTCCTAAGATGCTTAGAACCAACCTTCGGAAAGCATCTTTAGAAGAAGGATTCAACCATTGGAGACATTGCACTTCGTATAACTCTACCTCCGAATCTTACTTTCCATGTGCAACCCCAGCTCCTAAAAACTATTCCACTACTGAATATAAGGAGTGGTGGAAGCAAGTCCACGGAACTTACTTATCTGATCATATCAAGGCTTTGACCACCCTAGTTCCAGAACCTCTGGAGGAAGAAGTGGACATCATTAATGACCTTGATGATGATAATCAAGAAGTTCATGATATTTCTCCGGTGCATGATGAGGTTTTACAACCTACAGTACATAAAAGGAAGAAAAGTTCCCCTCATTCTACAGAAAGTCGTAGCGCCTCTAATGAACGCCATTGGAAGAGAAAGAAATCTGTTGTTCATACTGAAAAACAAGATAATGAGGTTTCTTCCATTCTCTCTCCTCTTTTCCTTTTTCCTTTATTTTTTCCTTACAAAGCTTTCTTTTATTATCGAAGGTTGCGCTGAAAATTTCTGGCTCTAAGGCTACTGAAGGAACTGAATTAATTACTGCTGTTACTTCAAAAACTTTGGCAGATGAGGTTTCCCCCTTTCCCTTATCTTATTTTTATCGTATATCCTCATTTTTATACTAACATATTTCTCCTCTTATCAGATCTTGGGCATCTCTTCAAATTCTAGTAGCGGTGACGATTCTGATGAGAGTGATGATTCTACTGAAAGTGATGCATCAACCACAGGGGTGAATTATTCAAAAGCATGTCCCATGATCTCAGAATTTATATCTAAGAAGATTACTCGTGATCTCAAAGGGAAATTTGCTCGGAGTGCATGGAGTAAAATAAGAAGAAAACTCAAACGAACCCCTCTTGAGTTTTTATCAACTCTGAGACAAGAAATATTTTCCTTAATAAATGAAGTGAAGGCTCTTAGAATCGACTGTTCTCCTTTAGAGGTAGCCCTGGAACCTCTATTTGACAAGGCTGATACTTATACTGCGGCAAAATTGAAGTCTGATGAAGCGGCATCCACGGGAAATCATGCGAAACGCTTGACCGACGTCAAGGGTCGCCTTCAGAATTGCAGAGACACTCACATGACAGAGACAAAATAACTAAAAACTACTTGGGAAGAGTTGGAGTCGATAGGCAAAGAAATAACTAATCTGCAGCAGGGAGAGAAAACTTTGTCTGAAGCAGCTGATCGTCTCCAACAAACTCTCTGTCGTGCCAAGAAGGAAGTTGAGCTCATAGAAGAAGAGATCCTTATGCTTGACAATGCAACCGTCTTGAAAGAATCATCACCTGAAGATGAGAAAGCAGCTCTGAAGTCTGTTTTACAAAGCATACTCTCTGATAACTTTCTTGTTTAGCATAGGACTGATTTTCTTTTAATTTGCCCCCTTAGTTATTTATTTGCTTTCCCCTTTTATGTTTTTGAACATCTAATGATATTATCAATAAAGTCTATTCTCTTTCTTATTTCTCCTTTATGTTACATCATTAATTTGTTTTCTTGTCTTTCATATTTATTTGCTGCCTTCATGCTCCAATTTATTGTTTGCCCCACAAACTTGATGTGAATAAAGTATATTCTCTTCCTTATTTCTCCTTTATGTTACATCATTAATTTGTTTTCTTGTCTTTCATATTTATTTGCTGCCTTCATGCTCCAATTTATTGTTTGCCCCACAAACTTGATGTGAATAAATCAAAGACATGACTGAACTTAGCAAAATGCTAAGCTGCCTACGTACCTCTTCGCAGAGGATCAAGTCATTACATAGTTCAAATGGACATGATTTGATTTGGATGGGGGGGTTGCCGTGCACAGTTTATACTCATGCGGGCCAGGAGTGACTATTCTTTAACCACTTTAGACAAAGTAGGATATTTAATGCTTTAACCACTTAAAATATCTGAGTGGGGTGAATTAATAGTTTAACCACATATAATTACCTTTGGTGGGTGTCGTGCACAGTTTATACTCATGCGGACTAGGAGTTCATCGTACACAGTTTATACTCATGCGGACCAGGAGTAACATGCAGTTTAGGCTCGTGCGTCACGGAGCGTTCCTTGGATTTGATTACGCATAGTAGCGTTTCAGGAATTTGCCATTTATGGGGCCGATTCCTACACCATCTTCAGATATCAACTTATATGCACCATTTGTATACACTTATTTCACAACATGTGGGCCATCCCACTTGGGCAAGAATTTATTTCCAACTCGGTGAGTGATGACAATAGGCCTTCTTACAGCAAGGACTAAGTCTCCGACTTGAAAAGAACGTATTTTTACTTTCTTGTTAAACGTTCTGGAGAGGTGAGCTTGATAGCACTCGAGTTTTTGTTGTGCTTCTAACCTCTTCTCATCAAGTGCCTCTAATTCTTCGAGACGCAATCGTGCGTTCTCTTCTTCAGTTAAACCTTCTTGTATGGCTATTCTCAAAGATGATATTTGCTTTTCAAGGGGCACCACAGCTTCAACCCCATATACAAGAGAGTACGGGGTAGCTTGAGTAGGCGTTCTATAGGTAGTTCGATACGCCCATAAAGCTTCATAAATCCTTTCATGCCAGTCTCGCTTCGACTTGGAGACCACCTTCTTCAACAGATTACACAGTGTTTTGTTGAAGGCTTCGGCAAGCCCATTAGCTGCTGCATTATACATAGAAGATTTTCTTTGCTTGAAGTCAAACTTCTCACAAAGCTTATCAATCAAAGAGTTACTGAATGGCCTCTCATTGTCTGTGATAATGTATCGAGGCACTCCATACCTATATATGATATTGATGCGGATGAAATCAGCCATATTTTCTTTCTTCACTTCCCTCAAGGGTACAACTTCCGCCCACTTGGAAAAGTAATCCGTGGCAGCAAGAATATAAAGATGGCCTCCGGAAGACTTCGTTAATTGCCCCACCACATCTAAGCCCCATGCATCAAATGACCAAGAAGAAATTGTTGGGTGTAATGGTTCGGGAGGCTGATGAATGAGATTTGCATGAAACTGGCACGACTGACATCTTTGTGCATATTCTATGCAATCCTTCACCATAGAAGGCCAGTAATATCCCATCCTCTTGATTCTGAAATGTAACTTGGGTCCAGACTGATGGGCGCCACATATTCCAGAATGAGCTTCCTCCATAGCTTGAAGAGCTTCTTCATCACTTAAGCATCTTAAGAGAATACCATCAAACGATCTTCTATATAGTGTATCTTTGTAATAGAAGAATCGTGGTGCTCTACGCTGGACATCAACCCTTAGGTATGGATCATTGGGGAGCTTATCATACTTTAAGTACTCCACGAACGGTTGACGCCAATCTTCTTTCTCAATATCAAAAACCTCTATAGCGCAATACTCAACTTCTTCACCATCTTCATCTTCGAAGAAGGGATGTACCACCCAACTTTTGCAGATCGGTACTTGAAAAAGCGCTTCGGGAATTGCTATGGTTGATGCTAGCTTTGCCAAAGCATCGGCCTGCTTGTTCTTACTCCTTGGTAAATGTTCAATCTCTACATCTCCAAGCCAATTCATAAGCCTTCGAGCATAGTTATAATACGGAAGCAATTCAGGTTTCTTAACCTCATATAAGCCAAGCAGCTGGTTGATTATCAACAACGAATCTCCATCTACCTTAAGGTGTCGCTGCTTTACATCCACTGCCATCTCCAAACCAAGTATAAGAGCTTGATATTCAGCTACATTGTTAGAGCAATTTTCAGTTAGACTGAATGAATATGGCAAAACTCCTCCATCTGAGGTTACAAATACTACTCCTGCACCGGCTCCTTCTCTGTGAGCGGCTCCATCGAAATACATCTTCCAAGGAGGAGTGATTCCAATAGCCAATATATCTTCATCGGGAAGATCATCAGACAATTCTCATTCGGCAGGCATGGGATGATCAGCCAAGAAATCTGCCAGCACTTGCCCTTTCACCGCTTTTTGAGGGACGTAGATAATTTTAAATTGCTGCAATTGGAGATACCACCTTGCGAGTCTATCAGAGAGCACCGGCTTTGACATTACAAACTTTAATGGGTTGGCCTTCGAGACCAAGTAAACAGTATGAGCTTGAAAGTAATGCCTTAACTTCTGAATCGCAAATATGAGAGCAAGACAGAGCTTCTCAATTGGTGAGTACTTTAACTCATTTGGAGTCATTGTTCTACTCAAATAGTACAACGCACACTCATTTCCTTCATCATTATTTTGTGCAAGCAATGCTCCAACTGATTTTTCTTGAGCAGATATGTAGAGAATTAATGGACGTCCGGCTATTGGAGCAACTAACACTGGCGGCTTCATCAAATATGCTTTAATGCTGTTAAATGCATTAGTGCAAGCTTCATCCCATTCAAATGGGCTGCCTTTTTTCATAAGATGGCTAAATGGTTGACATCGGCCAGCCAAATTTGCTATGAATCTTCTTAAGTACGCCAGCTTTGCAAACTCTTGAGCTCATGTATGTTTCAGGGCACCTGCATCTTCATTATCGCATCAATCTTTGCTTTGTCAATCTCAATGCCACGATGTCGGACAATGAATCCAAGGAACTTACCAGAATAAACTCCGAATGCGCACTTAAGCGGGTTCATTTTGAGTTGGAATTTTCTGAGACGTTCAAATATTTGCCTTAGATCCTTAAGATGGTCCTTTTTCTTCTTTGATTTCACTACAATATCATCCACATAACATTCGACATTCTTATGAAGCATGTCGTCAAATATCTTTTGCATAGCTCGTTGATACGTAGCGCCAGCATTCCTCAAGCCAAATGGCATAACATTATAGCAGTGTATTCCTTTAGGAGTGCGGAAGGCTGTTTTCTCTTGATCTTCCGGAGCTAGGCTAATTTGATTGTAACCAGATGATCCATCCATAAATGAAAGCACTTCATGCCCGGTTGTTGCATCAATCATAAGTTCTGTGATTGGTAATGGAAAATCATCTTTTGGGCATGCCAAGTTCAAGTCACGGAAGTCAACACACACTCTAAACTGCCCATTTGTCTTCCTTACTGGCACAATGTTAGAGAGCCAAGTGGGATACTTGACTTCTCGTATCTTTCCCGTTTCAAGGAGCTTATTAACCTCAGCTTCAATCAATGGAACCAGCTCTGGTCGAAATCGACGCTGCATCTGCTTAACTGGCTTGACTCCTTTCTTTACTGCTAGATGATGAACTGCCACTTTTGGATCTAATCCGGGCATCTCCTTGAATGACCATGCAAACACGTCTCTAAACTCTTGAAGAAGCTCAATGTAAGTTTTTTCTTCCTCAGATGTCAACAAAGCACTTATATAGGTTGGACGTGGATCATTAGCATCACCTAAATTAATCTCCTTCAATTGATCAACAGTAGATTTAATACCCTCCTCAAATTCTGGGGGAGCATCATCGGCATCTTCCTCTTCAGTTGAGGTTTCTTCTTGTATAGTGACATGATTTACTGCAGCAGCGTCCTCCAGAAATTCTTGCCTTTGAAAATATGGATTAGACCTAACTTGTTCATTTTCTCCCACTTTAACAATGCTCTCCACTACATAACCATCTCTCCTCATTTCGACAATCTTGCCTCGTAGATCTCTTTCTGCATTGTGTAGATTTGTTTGCATGATAACGAAATGAACAATATCTGATGAGCCTACACTTTCCCGATCATCTTCTTCACTTTGGGTGAAGATTATTGTTTGCTTCTTAGCTTTCAACACTGTGTCACATGATATCGTCAGGAAATGTCGTCTTTTCATGCGAGATGGGATCCGACTACGTATCTTTGGGAACCTTGGGAACTTAGAAGTCCTTTTAGCTCCAACTGGCTTGAGTCTTTTGAATACTGAGATTCTTTCTGCCTTTCTATCCTCTTCATGAGACTCTTCTTCTTCAGAAAGAATTTCATCTTCAGTGATGTAGTTCGTGTTTGCCCTTTTGATCGCAATACGAACAGGTTTCTGTGGAACATATCCCAACCCTGTCCTAATATACTTGGAAGTGCGACCATTACTCTTCAATGTCTCTTGAGTGGTATTGAATTCACTAGGAGTCTTATGAGACTGTTCATTCATCATAGCTTTTTCTTGAGGGTTATAACCAGTCTTCACAAGAAGTTTGTAAGCTTATGGGCTATATGATTTGGAAACTGCCGCCTCGAATACATCTCCATGCTCAGTCTTAGCTCCTTGAATTGGGCGAATGAACCCTTTGAGTGGAAGAGGAAAGGGCTTCTTGGTGTCAACCTCAATTAGAGGTAGTGTCAACCCTTCTACAGTCTTGATCAACTGTTTACTTTTAATAGACTTTGTGGGTGAAACATCATCAGCATTATCTCTTTCTTGTTTATCATCACCTTTCTCTTGCGATGAACTTTCTTCTGGCTTGACAGCCTTGCTACTCTTCAGAAAATATCTAGCATCTGCAAAATATGACTCAGCTTCTGTGAATGGCCTTTCATCGCCAAGCACCTTTTTTATGTTGCCTCCATCGCAGTATTTGAAGCATTGATGTAGCGTCGAAGGAATCACTCCATTTTCGTGCAACCATGGGCGCCCCAAGAGCATATTATATGATGTTTTAGCATCAATGACATGAAACAGAACTTTTGAGACCATCTCATCTATCATTAAGTCCAAGACCATTGTACCAAGTGTTCTCTGGCCTTCTTGATTGAACCCATGAATTGTCAATCGACTACTGCCGAGCTCGTTGGTAGGAATTCCTAACTTCTTAAGCGTGGATAGGGGCAAGATATTGACAGCTGAACCTCCATCAATCAATATTCGATTAACTCTTTGCTCTTGAGTATAACCGATTACGAATAAAGGTCGGTTATGAGGTTGCGAGCCGAGTAGTAAGTCTTCCTCTGTGAAGGTTATTTTTATAACATGGGTCTCACTTTCATTCCCAGATTCCCCCTTAAGTAGCTGAGCTTCGCTTGCCATATGACATGAAGAATCACCGCCTGCAGAAATAGAGTTTGCAGTTGCATCTTCATCTAGAAAGATCTTCCCATGCTCAACCAATCGCATAATTTTGTCTTTAAAGACAAAGCAATCTTTAATAGAATGACCCACCAGTCTATGATACTTGCAATATTTCGGATTGTCAGTTTGTCCCGCCTCTTCTGGTCGCTTCATTTCAGGAAGCTCGATAAGTTTATCTTTGAACAGATCATCAAATATGCCTGGGACATCTGAATCAAGGAAGGGGTACTTTCTTTCTTGCATCTCTTTCAAGGTCAATCTTCTTTGCCCAATTTCTTGGGGATCACTCCTCATTTTATCTTCCTTTTCGTTCTCATTCCTTCGAAACTTGACAGTTGGTGCATTTGTCGCCATGGACTCCTTTTCAGAAGATTTGTTGTAGGGTTTGCCTCCTTTCCTGGCCTCTTGCTTTTCTTTATACTTGTAGGATCCGGGAATCGGTGGTTCAACCACTCCACTTATCCTCATGCTTAGTTCCATGTCATGAGCTCTTGTGGCTAAATCTTCAAAGGTTTTAGGCTTAATCCCTTGAAGTATGTAACGAAGGCTCCATTGCATTCCTGCTATGCACATCTCAATGCCAGAAACTTCAGACAATCGATCTTTACAATTTAGGCTCAAATTTCTCCATCGATTAATGTACTCAATTACTGGCTCTTCTTTTAACTGACGAGTGTTAGTCAACTCTATCATGCTAACCGTTCTCCTAGTGCTATAGAAGCGATTAAGGAATTGATATTCCATCTGATCCCAACTGTCTATAGAATCAGCCTCCAGGTCGGTGTACCATTCAAAAGCATTTCCCTTTAGAGAACGAACAAATTGTCTCACCATATGATCTCCGTAAGTTCCAGCATCATTGCATGTTTCAATGAAATGTGCTATATGTTGCCTTGGATTACCTTTTCCATCAAACTGTTGGAACTTGGGGGGTTGATAGTTCGGTGGCATCTTCAAGTTGTCAATCCTTCTAGTAAAAGGCTTAGCATACATGAATGAAGGTTTGGAGCTCTCTTCAAATTGGTCCTTCATTGTCCCGAGTATAATACTTTTTATTTGGCTGATAGGAACCATTCCATCATGGGAAATGTTCAATTCTTCTTCAATCACCCTCTTCCCCGTCGACTGGCGTTTCGCGGAGTTATTTACTTCATTTTCAGCATCTTCATCTTGCTTTTCGTTTGCATGGCTAGTTTCAGCACCAGCCATTTTCTCCATCAGTTTGAAAATCAAAGTACTTTGTTCTTGGTTCTGTTTGGCAAGTGCAGCAACGGATTCAGTTAAGCTTGCCAACTGCTCTTCGACAGACGAAGTGTTTGTTGCCATCGTCGAGGCTATGGATGAATCTGATGATGGACTTTCTTCAGATAGATGAGTTGAGCCAACAAGATTGTCCTCCTCGTCTTTAGCATCATAAGGTATTACTCCAGAGGTAATTCCAACTGAAGAATTTATCACTGAAGAGGCTTCAGATCGTACCATCTTTGACATGCTTCTGGTCGTAACATTAACGTCTTCAACTTGTAGTTCTGAAGACTTGAAGACAGAAGCTGATCTGTTGACTTTGGCTCTTAGCGGAACCATCTTACTTTGCTCGAAGAGGAGATGAGAGGTAGAAACTGTCCCACCGGGCGTGCCAAAATTTGTAACAACAAATATTATATTTATAAAATAATAAACACAAAAGAAATTACAATGAAAATCCAAGATGGATTGAACTTGAGATATGAGTAGACAGTCTCTAGCTATCCTCTGATTCCTCTCTTGAGTTGACTTCTTGACTCTATCAACTTTCGGAGCTGGATCTTCAGATGAAGCTTGTCCGAGCTCGGATTTAACTTGAAGCTTTAAAAACGTTTATCCAGAGGCGTCGAGCCTTTGTTTGGATCAACCGTTGACTTGAAGATTTACTGTGAAGAACGACGTTCAATTTGGTAGAACACCGTTGACTTCACGAATATTGCTGGATGAACTTGACTTGAAGAAACGATGAATCTGATGGGCTCCGCACCTTGATCTCAGATTGAATGATGTTTCTAGATTGATCTTCGAAGAATGACTTTGATCTTCGCAGAGATTCCAAGTTCCTTCAGAGCTTTCCAGGCTTTCAGGATTTTCAGAATGTTTGGAATGAGGACTGAAGGTCTTTATTTATAGGTAGAGAAAATAACCACTTAGGAGATATTTTCTCCTTCAAAAGATATGTTGGGCTTTAAGCCTGCTGGACTGGATACGGGTCTATTTAATTTAATTAAACCCGTAGGATTTAACCTGGGCCTAATTAATTTAACTAGGTCTGCTGGACTTGATACGGGCCTATTTAATTTAATCAGGCATACTGGACTTGATTTGCTGGGCTAGTTTGACTTGAATCAGGCCCACATGATTTATTTCCTGGGCTTACTGATTTGGGTTAGACTCACATGATTTATTTCTTGGGTTTACCGATTTGGGTCACACCCTCTTGATTTGAATTGAGCCCATATGACTTGAATTAAGCCCATTTAACTTGAATTTTGGGCCCAAATAATTATATTAATTATTAATTGTATATCCATTTATTTTAGGAATTAATTTATTTAAATTCCTTAATAAATAAATATTAAATTAATACTTAATATATATTTTCTTTTATATTTATATTTATTAGACACACTCTAAAGATGACATTCTACGTATAAAAACAAACAAACACAGGTTTAATTTTATCATCTCCACGCTGCGCAACCAAAAAACCCTACATCTAATTATATCTTCAGGAGAGAAAAGAAGGGGCAAATGTGAAATTTTAATATTTATAGGGGCTTTTTTTTTTAAAAAAAATCTATAATAATCCTCAAAAAGAATATCTGGATTCGTGAACACTGGAATTCCTCCTTTTGGTTTAATAATGTTTTCATCTTTTGGCGCTACAATTTTTACCTAATTGTTAATCTTGTACCACCCACCAGTTCCATCCATTTCTGGATTTCCCGCATCTTTACTCCACTATCAGGCTAATGTAGGAAAGATCATTGTGTGATAATGCTTTTATGTTCTCAATTTTGTTAATTACACAGAAAAGTTAGGGTTTGTTTTTGAATTCTTTTCCGATTCACCGTAAACGTCGATCTGCTGCAACGTTTTGGAATTTGTCCAGAGTTTTCTGCCAATCTTTTCTGTCGGTACGTCTAATTTTACATTTTTTGTTTGTGTGGGAATGTTGGCATTCGCTCATTGTTTATTCCTAAGAAACGGCTTTGGGATCAGTTTAATGGCGGTGGAAAAGGGTTCCCGTCTATGCATTAATATCATCTGCTTGTATCTTGTGTGACATCGTCTGTGTATATTCTGCATTCTAGGCCTCTATGAAGCTGCGTACGCTAGATTTCGCTTGGAGATATTGCCTGCGAGTGTACTCGTCTTCTGGTAGTGTAACTCTAGCATGAGAGTTGGAATCGCTTGCAGATGTTTAAATTCTATAGTTTAATCCGGATCCTTTTTTGAGGAGAGGATTGGAGGAGTGCCTATTCACTTTTGATGAGGAGTTCTTTTTGTTTACTGGGCTTCTGAAGATGAAGAAGTTGAAAGGCGAGTCTCCCAGTGGAAGGAGGTTCAAATTGTCATACATTCTGTTGGGTGCTGCAGCATTGTATTTGACTTTTATTTTCTTCAAGTTCCCTGATTTTTTTGAGAGTGCAGTTGTTTTAAACGGTGAAGATAGCAATGTAGGGTTTGATGGATTCCTTCTCAGAGATGAAGATGATTCTAGGATTGCGAAATCACATGTCAGTGCTGATGGGTTCCACAGAATATTACAGAACAACGATAATGAAGCTGAAATGAAGTCTCAAGTTGAGGCTTTGCAAGAGACAAGAAATCACCAGTCAATAACAAAGTCCTCACAGCAGCATTATGGTCGAATAACTGGTGATATATTGAGACGAATGAATAAGACCAATAGCTTCTCTGGGCTCGACAGAATGGTGGACGAGGCGTGGGCTCTGGGGTTGAAGGCTTGGGAAGAGGCAAGCAAATACAAGGAGGAGATTGACATGAGCACCATACTTGATGGAAAGCCCGAGTCATGTCCTTCATGGGTATCAATGATTGGAGAAGAATTTGCCAAGAGGGAACTTCTTATGTTCCTTCCATGTGGTCTTGCTGCAGGCTCTTCCATCACATTGATTGGAACTCCACACCATGCTCACCAAGAGTATGTACCACAGCTTGCTAAAGTGAGGGTTAATGATGGAATGGTTTTAGTGTCTCAGTTCATGGTTGAGCTGCAAGGACTCAAGGCTGTGAATGGGGAGGATCCACCAAAGATTATGCATTTAAATCCACGACTACGAGGTGACTGGAGCCATCAACAAGTAATTGAACACAATACATGTTATAGGATGCAGTGGGGAACAGCTCAGAGATGTGATGGCTTACCGTCCAAGACTGATGAAGATATGCTCGGTAAAGCTTCGTATTCTTAGTTGCTAAATACATCTACTTTCAAATGCTGTTTTTATACATTTCATATCACTGTATAAAAAGATAAGATATGATGACATCATTCTGGTGGCTGAATCATAAATGTGTTAATAATAAATGTTGGTAGTGGGTTTCAAGATTTTGATTCTTATTTGCTGGGGCAGCCGAAGCATGAGTGCGTCAATATAAACATCTGTCATACACAGGCTAATATGAACAAGCATGCAAACTAGTTGGGACTCTCACGATTTCAATGGTATTTTTAGTTTTGGGGCTGTCTATCCAAATTAACTCTTCCTAACATCCCCCAAAATTATGAGGCTTCGCAAATTGTCATTGTTAGAATATCTTAAAATGTATGGTAATTTAATTGAAAAGCATTAATTACATCGGAGTAACTTTATGTATTTGATTATTTTCTCATTTTTTCGATTATATAGTATCATGACTCTCATTTTGTTGACTTAAATAATTTTGCTTTCTTTGAACATGATTAGCGAGCTTGTTCTCCTGGTTGATCTTATGGAAGTCTTTAATGTTATGCTTACAGTTGATGGACATTTGCGGTGTGAAAAATGGATGCGTAATGATGTCATAGATACAAAAGAGTCCAAGATATTTTCATGGTTTGAGCGCTTCATCGGACGTGCTAAAAAACCAGAAGTTACCTGGCCATTTCCCTTCCGGGAAGGACGAATGTTTGTTCTTACCATACGTGCTGGAGTTGATGGATATCATATAAATGCAGGGGGGCGTCATGTGACATCATTTCCCTACCGAATGGTAAAGTACTTGCAGTGTTTGGCTGCAATATCTCATTTGACAAATTATTGACCCTCAACTGGGGTTGGTCCTGACCGTTGTTAGTATGATGTTGTTCAAAAAATTTGATACAAAGGAGTTGGACAGCTTTTAATAGAAAGAGGAAAAAATAAAATATATGACTTGCCCTCTTACAATTATCTTAAAATGCTTCTCGATTGGGATATACACTGTCGGTTATTTAAATTATGCAGAATTATTTGAAATTTCAATACCTGTTATGTTACTCAACCTCTGAAATTATTGGAAAGATGTTAAGTGTGCTTTTTTAGACTATTGGATTCTAAAAACAATTACAAATAAATCCATTATGTGGGTTGCTAATGGGTTATTTCTAGCTTTTGTACTCTCACAATTGTGTTCTTAATATCTTTTGAGGAGCCTATTGTTTACTGTTATTATCATTATCATTTCTTATCCAGGGTTTTACACTGGAAGATGCAACAGGACTAGCAATCAAAGGTGATGTGGACGTTCATTCAGTATATGCTACATCCCTACCAACCTCTCATCCAAGTTTCTCCCCCAAAAGAGTATTAGATTTCTCTGAGAAGTGGAAGTCCCCCAAACCCAAAGGTGATATTCAACTCTTTATTGGAGTTCTCTCTGCCACCAATCATTTTGCAGAGCGTATGGCAGTAAGAAAGACATGGATGCAATCTTTACCTGTGAAGGAGTCTAAAGTAGCTGTTAGGTTCTTTGTTGCACTGGTAAGCTGTCTTTTTTATTCTATTGTCTTCTACTCCCTTGGTAATTCATTAGATCATCAATTTATTTAAAAGAAACAGAATAATTTTTTGATCGTTAGAGTGCATGTGCTAAGCTGCTAACCTACAATGTCTCTGTGCTATTTTTATGAACAATTCTCATCGATAGCCGTTGTTGAATTTAAAATGTTAGAATTATATATTTTGGTTGGAATATGGGATAGTTTTAGGAAGTATTGCAAAACCATGGAAGCTTCCAGATACTGTCTTTTCTGCAAGTTTGTGACATTATCCATGTGCTTTCCTTGACTCCTCTTTGGCAACATGTTAGTTTCAGTTTCCCGTTTCCCTCCGCCAACCTACCCCTTGCGTGTGCCTTTATAATGTTTTTTTTTTCTTGAATGCTTATTGCCAACTTTTGTAGAATGTGCCATCTCTTGGAGGTGGTTAATGGGGTTGTCTGTTTCTGGAGTGCAGTCTAGTAGCATTACCCTGGAGGCTGGAACCCTGTGTTCATATTCTGTTCTCGAACTTGGGACTCTAAGATACTTCAAACTTTCTATTGTGATGTATTTAATTTCAGGATGGTAATGTAATGCCAAATTGCCAATTGAAGTGTGAGGATTAAATGTTTGTATCACATGGTTGTACATGTGCTTATGTCACTAGTTTGGCTGAGCTTGTGGAAAACTATATTAAGAAAACACAGAATGACTACACATTCATCTTAAAGGGAAGTCGGTGGTATTAGTAAATATGGTATAGCAATTTGTACTATTTTATCTTCATGATGTACCTAATATTAGTTAAAGGTGTACTCTGCGAGTGAATTGTAAGTTGTTAACAGAGGTTGTACTCATTGGAAGTTTTTATATGTAGAATACACGAACTGAGGTGAATGCAGTTTTGAAGAAGGAGGCTGCTTACTTTGGTGATATTGAGATTTTGCCATTTATGGATCGCTATGAGCTAGTTGTTCTTAAAACTGTTGCCATTTGTGAATACGGGGTATGTCTAAATTATACTGCTTCATTCACAAGCGTACATATTTTAACTATAGGCAGATTGTTAACTTCTCTAACTGGCACTTGCATTTCCATTTTAGGTTCGAAATGTAACAGCAGCTTACATTATGAAATGTGATGATGACACTTTTATTAGGATCGAGACAGTTTTAAAAGACATTGAAGGCACTTCCCCTGAGAGGCCATTGTATTTGGGAAATTTAAACCTCTTGCACAGGCCTCTTAGGACTGGAAAATGGGCTGTCTCTTATGAGGTACATATTCTCACTTTAGTCATAACATAAATTTTTGAATCTGTGCTACTTGTGGTTCATTCTGGAATAAATGGTTATCTCGTCTGCAGGAGTGGCCTGAGGAAATTTACCCCCCTTATGCCAATGGACCTGGATACATAATATCGAGCGACATTGCCAAATTTATTGTGTCTCAACATGCAAATCACAGCCTACGGGTTCGTAACTCCTATTTTACAAGTATTATTATAATACTGGAAATCACATAAAGAAAATAAAAATTTGAAATTGTGCAGCTATTTAAAATGGAGGATGTGAGCATGGGACTGTGGGTTGAGCAGTTCAACAGCACAAGAAATATCCAATACATCCATAACTGGAAATATTGTCAATATGGTTGCATGGAAGACTACCACACTGCACACTACCAATCTCCGAGACAAATGTTTTGTCTGTGGGACAACTTGATTAAGGGTCGGCCTCGTTGCTGTAATGTTTGAGGTAATACATATGGTTAGATTGAACACTAATGCCAGCCCAGCCTTATATACCACGTTGCTGTAACTTTGCAACCCTCTAGAATTTAGTCCGACAAGATCCCTGTTGTAATTGATAATCTTGTCATAATCTGATGAGGCAGATTTGCCTCATCTAACTCTGTTGCTCGATTGTACAATCTGTATAGGATGTTTCTACGCAGTCTGTAGTTGTGCATTGAAAGAGCACCTACTGCCTCCAATTTTGTTCATGAAAAATTGGTCGATGTTGAAAGGCCTACCTGAGTTCTTTCTATACACAGACAACATTAATAGCATGTAATGCATAGGCCCTCAGGTGGGGTATGAAAATCACGGGTATGTATATCTTGAAATCATTCATGGATAATTTTCTATGCTGCATGCAATAGGTGACTGGCAAAAAGGTTATGAGAAAGAGTTGTGGTCCAAAATTAGCCTTAGGTGGCAAAGAACTCGTGACCCGTTTCGTCAAATTGCCCAGATCCGGACAAAATATCCACATCTGATCATATCCAATGAAAAGTAATGTGCCTTACAAATGATAGGATTGGAGGTGAATAGTTAAATTTAATGCCTGAATTTACTCTTTTATGCGTGTTGGGGGTGGATATTACTCCACAATTTAATGAGTGATCATGGATGAAGAAATCCAATTAAAATCCTTAACTCTTTGTATGAATTATTTGGAGTTGAAAATAATTAGGGTTTTGGGTCCCACCCACATGAGAGATAAAATAATAGTGAAAGGCCACGTATAGTTGGAACTTGATTATCTATCCATCCATTCTCTTTCGGCATCGCCAAAACCCCAATACATAATTCTTGCATCCACTGATCCACGTTGCACTTCCAATTCTGTCATCTTTTTAACTCCTTTTAATAAAATCATTAATATTTGTATTGCTTTCATTTTCCTCATTTAATAGTGATAAATTATGATTAGCAATTGCAATCAACCTTATTTGATAGAATAAAAAAAAATCGTTAGATGTGCCTTGCATGATCTTACCTGGAATATTTTCGAACAGATCTTAAACGATCAAATTGTGTTACACAAACAAATAGAAATGGTAAGAGAAATATTTAACCATATATTGTTCATTAATTTGGATATATCAAGTGGTCCACATGGCGTTTTCTTTTATTTCAAAACTGTCAAACTCTTGAGAATGTGTGGACAGCTTGCCTTCACGCCATCAATAATTATAATTTAAGTTTGATAATTTATTTAAGTAATTATAATCACGTTCACACTTTCTAATATAAAATAAATAATTAAAAGAAAAAGTATAAAGATTAAAGTCAGAAGACTTTGTTAAAAGTGATTGCTATCTAGCTGCCGACATGGAACTCAAACTAAGTTATTACAAATTATATTTGAGGAAACGAGTGGAAAGAGTGTTTAATATGGATCTGCCATGCAAGTGGGTTAACCCTAATTTTCCTTCTTCTTTTTTTCAAAAATATATTATGATTCATTATTTCGATAGTGATGAACATAGCTTCATCTCGAAGTATTTTAACACCCACTTTTCCCACTTTCTGTCGGGAAAATAACATGCTAGCTAAGAAAAAATTTAATTTCTTTTTATCGTTTTTTATTTTTCTAATTCATTCATGATGGAACACAATATTAATTTTAAGACCCGAATAAGTAGTTTTATTTTTTATATTTGAAATAAAATTAATTCGCCAACCAACTTCCTTTTAAATAGAATCAATGACGATGATGTATCTATATATGGACATTGAATTAACTAATGAGATATTAAGCAAAATTTGTACGAATCATAATAAATTCCACATGCCTAACAATTTAATGATTTCACTTCATAATGATTAGCACGACTCAAAATCACTTTTCCAAGCTTATTTAAATCTATTTTTGGTAACGGGTCCATGTACCTTTTTTAACAATAAATTTGAAACTATTAATAAGTAGTACATTTAAAGGTTATTATATGTATTTTTAAAGAAATATTTAGTGAAAATTAAATAAAAATCTAATATAATAATGATTTAAATTATTCAGGTGCTAAATTTTATTAAGACCCGTCTCTGTTTATTAAGCAGAAGATTAGAGTTCAATTATTATTAAACTCGATTGTCTTAATTTATTGGAAATATTAATAGAAAGCTTTTTTGGGAAATTGAGGCACCAAAAATTCTTACCACCTTATTTCCTTGTAACCCGCTTACTTCACTAATCTCTCACTCTCACACTCACACTCACACTCACACTCACACACACACACACTCTCTCTCTCTCTCTCTCCGTCTCTGTCTCTCTTCATGCATAGAAAGAAGAGAAACAAACAAACTCAAGCAAAGAGGGAAGAAAGCATTTATCCATGATCTTATCCACACCCACAAATCCTGTTCAAACCCTAATTCCAAAATCAAGAAACAACCTTTTTCTTTTCCTTTTTTCCTTTTCATTTTTTTTTTTTTAAAATCAAAAGAGTAATTAATCAGGGGCGGATACAGGGGTACAAGGGGGTACGGCTGTACCCCAAAATCCCCCAACCCCCCTACCCCCACCCCCACCCCCACCCCTAATTTCTTTTTAAAATTTTTTATATATATATTTATATATATAAATAGTTATATATTAATTAATTTGTATTCCAAATTATTTAATTAATATAAATTTATAAACAATTTATCATAATTTTTAATAAATTTACACTATAAACTCATAATAATAATATCTTACATTGCTTTTTACAAATAAAAAGTAGATGGTGTCAACAATAATTATAATTTTAGGGTGTTATTTAATTATTATACGATTTTGAATATCAAATACTCCCTCCATCCCTCTAATTACTTCACACTTTTTTTTATCTGCTTCAGCATAAATATACTTTCCTAAAAATGGTATAAATACATCTCAATAATATCCATTTTTTTACACATATTTCAATAACTTTATACATATTTTCATTAAATTATCTAAAATACTCATTTTTTACACACGTCTAAGCAACTTTAAATATAAAAATTAATTTTTCTTAATTTATGCATACAAAAAACACATGTTACTTATGGAGAGAGTAATATTTTTATAATTACGTCGTACCCCCGAAAAAAATTTCCTGGATCCGCCCTGTAATTAATATGCAGAGTTCCATTAAATACCGACTTCCCAAAAATCACAATCAACCAAACCGTGGAGATTAGATATTTTTTCCGTGTATAAAAAAAAATACGATGATCACTCATCAACTGCCTCTTTCAACGGTTACTTTCCCTCTTTAATGCTCCTTAACGGCTACTTTTACTCGTTTCCAACGCTCCTTTTCACTTGGCATATATATTGAATTGTGTCAAAAATCACGAACAAGAAGAAGATAAATTTGTTGATTTTAGAGAGAGAGAGAGAGTGTGTGTGTGTGAAGAGAGGGAATGGATTTCAGCTCGTTCTTGACGTCTTTATGGACGTCGTTTGTGATATTCTTTGTGTTGATGATCCTGTTCGCCTGGCTGTCGCGCCGACCCGGTAACCATGTCATTTTCTACCCCAATCGGATCCTCAAGGGTTTGGACCCGTACGAGGGCTTCCGGGCCACCCGAAACCCCTTCGCTTGGATCCGGGAAACCGTCTCCTCCACTGAGGCTGACGTCATCAGAATGTCCGGCGTTGATACTGCTGTCTATTTCGTTTTCCTCTCCACAGGTATATACGCCTTTCATTAGATACATTTCTAATGTTTAATTCACTCTTCTTAGTGGTATAATTGTTTGGAAAAAAAGTCTGAATCTTTTGACTCTGTAAATTCAAACAAGTGAGGATAAAAGATGGTGTTTTGATGCATTGATGAATGAATACAGACTCGGCATATATACATCTCTTCTCTTGGTTGTCGGCAGTGTTTCTTTTTCCCCTGTCTTGCTAGCTAAGATAATTACAGCTGAGAATCCAATTTCTTTTCTTGATGATTATGTTTAAACTTGTCTTTTTATCCAGCTTTGGGGATACTGTTTTTGTCTGGCCTCATCCTTCTGCCTGTGCTTCTCCCGGTGGCTGCCACTTCCCACGCGAAGATGGAAGCCAATGACACTACCAGCAATGGAACTTTCAACGACCTCGATAAGCTATCAATGGGGCATGTTGAAGTTAGTACCACCACTTCTTTATGTTTGTTTAACTTGCCTCCATTAGTATTCCTTCATATTTTGCTCAATTGGTGACTGATTCTGTTGTGCAATGAAGATTGAAGTGTGATTTTCTTGGTTATCACTGAATTGTCTTGCTTAGATAGTGTTCATTTTATGTGTGTGTAACAGGAAAAAAGTCCTCGACTGTGGGCATTCTTGATTGCTACATATTGGGTCTCTTTTGTTTCATTTGACCTCTTTTGGAAGGCATATAAACATGTTTCCGAATTGAGAAGCTGAAGCACTTATGTCATCCGATGCGAAGAACGAACAATTCGCTGTGTTGGTTCGAGACCTACCCGGTGCCCCTGATGGGCAAACTAGAAAAGAGCAGGTGGATTCTTATTTTAAGGTCATCTATCCCGAAGCCTTTCATAGGTCCATGGTTGTCACGAACAATAAGCAGGTATTCATTTGTTATTAGTTACTCATTTTACATGTTGATTTGCTACATTGTCCCATTTGTACGTGTATTTAGTAATGAGATTCATTGCAGAGTACACATATTATAACATTGTCGGGTTTCTTGGTTGAAATTTTACAATTATTGTTTTCAGGTTAACAAAATTTATGAAGAGTTGGAAGGATATAGAAAGAAACTTGTTCGATTCGAAGCCATATATGGTCAATCTAAAGTAGCTTCTAATCCTGAAGGAACAAGACCAACTATGAAAACTGGCCTTTTAGGTATTATTGGTAAAAAGGTTGATGCAATAGATTACTGTCATGAGAAGATAAGAGAGTTGATCCCGAAATTAGAAACATAACAGAAGCTCACCCTGAAAGACAAACAGCAACCAGCAGCTGTCGTCTTCTTCGATAACAGGGTGACTGCAGCAGCTGCTTCGCAAAGTTTACATGATGTGATGTTGGATACATGGTCGGTTGTGGATGCCCCCGAGCCCCGGCAGATGTTATGGACTAATCTTTCCAAAAATTACTATGAGAGGCAGCTGCGGCAATGTGTCGTGTATTTCATCGTGTTTTTGACCATTTTCTTTTACATGATACCAATTGGGTTCGTTTCTGCATTGACCACTCTAGATAACTTGAAAAAGCATCTTCCCTTTTTAAAACTGAGATAAAAACTTCATTCCAAATGCTTGATCAACATTAAGGAGTGTTAAGTGTATGATTAAACTCATGTTCAATGGTGCTGTAAGCTTAAAACGGTCACAGCAGCAAGATCAGTGAGAAGTCAGCTCAAATTGAGCTGAAATGAGCTCATGTGCAAAGGTGTGGACCAGGGTACTTTGTGACGGTTATACACGTGTCATATGCGCGTGGAATGGAAGGTTCTACACATGGATGTGTAGCTTGTCATGCAGGGTGTGTGATGGAGTCAGTTGCAAACTGAATGATTCGTTTTAACTGCTCGATAATCCAGCTGGAAGGTAGTTACACGAACTGGTCCTGTAACTTTGCTGAAAGTGCATGGTGTATATAAAATGGTGAAATCCATGCATGTGTGTGTTGTAATTCATTCATACTCGTTAAAGCAATAAAGGATCTCTCTTAGGAAGTGGATGTAGGCTTGGTTAATAAGCCGAACCACTATACGTCTGGTGTTCACAATCTTCAACACACATACACACACATACTTCCATTCTTTCTTGTTTTTCTTCTTCAATCATACTGTTAGTTGATTGCAATTTCTTAGAGTGGTTAATTAGATTGCTCGGTATAGATCATCATTTTCAATAAAGTGGCGCCGTCTGTGGGAAACTGAAATCACAGATCTGCAATCAACAGAAAAAATCAAGAAGCAGTTAAAAGGAGGTTCACACCATGGTTGCAACCAAGTTTGATATTGAGAAATTTACAGAGAAATCTGACTTTGGATTATGGAAGATCAAGATGAAAGCTATTCTGGTACAATAAGGTTTGGCATATGCTATTAAGGAGAAGCCTCCAATCACTGAAGCAACTGCACAATCATCCATTGAAGCCACTGCAGAAGCTGATACACAAGAAAGAGCATTAAGTGCCATTGTGTTGTGCCTTGGTGATAAGGCTCTGAGGGAGGTGCAGAAGGAGACCTCTGCAAGGGCAGTATGGAAGAAGCTTGAAGATCTATACATGGTAAAGTCACTTGCTAACCGTTTATATCTAAAGCAGAAGTCTTATTCATTTAAGATGGATGAAGATAGATCAGTCTTGGTGCAACTTGATGAGTTCAATAAGATATTAGATGATCTGGAAAATGTTAATGCTACTATTGAAACAGAAGATAAGGCCTCAAAGTTGTTGTCAGCTCTTCCAAAGACATTTGAGAGTTTCAAGGATACACTCTTGTTTGGAAATAGAGAAACTATAAGTCTTGAGGAGGTTAAAATAGCTCTGAAGACAAAGGAGTTTCAGAAGGTTTCTGATGATCATGAAGCATCAGGTGAAGGCTTGATGGCTAAAAGAAATGATCATGACAAAAGGTACAACAAAAAGGGCAATTCTGATTCAAAGAAACAAGCAAACAAGACTGTTTATTCTGGATCTGGTAAGGAAGTTAGGAAGTGCTTTCACTGTCATGAGCCAGGGCATTACAAGAAGAACTGTTACAAGTTTAAAAATGAAAGGAAAAGAAAACAAGAAGCTGAGAAAGATGGCCAACAAAGAGTGCAGGTAAATCAGGTAACAAATGATCAGAACCAGGTTGTTGCTTATCCTGAGGCACTGTTAGTTGGTTCATCAAGAAGATCCATGGATTGGATCTTAGATTCAGGATGTACATTTCACATGTCTCCTATGAAACATTGGTTCACTGACCTTAAGCTCCAGAATGATGGATCAGTGTTGTTAGGGAATGATCACACATGTAAAATTAGAGGCATTGGATCAATTATATTGAGGATGCATGATGGAACTGTCAGGACTTTGACAGGTGTGAGGTATGTTCCAGAACTCAAGAGAAACTTGATTTCACTAGGAATCTTAGATGCTTCAGACTATGAGTATAGATCAAAAGCAGGTATACTCATTGTAGAGAAAGGGGAATGTGAAGTGATGAGAGGAATCAGGAAGGATGTATTGTACATTCTTGATGGTCATACAGTGACTGGACAGAACTATGTCACTACTGGAAATGATGAAATCCATATGTGGCATGGTAGATTGGCTCATATTAGTGAGAAAGGACTACAGGAATTAGCAAGACAGAGAGCCATTAACATCAGTTCAACAGACAAGCTTAATCAGTGTGAGGATTGCATTTTTGGGAAAGCTAAGAGACTTAAGTTTGGCATTGGTGAACATACAAGCAAATCCAGACTTGATTATGTCCATTCAGACCTGTGGGGACCTGCAAGAACACTAACAAAAGGTGGAGACAGGTATTTCATTTCATTTATTGATGATTATAGTAGGAAAATATGGATATATATACTGAAAACCAAAGATGCTGCTTTCATTACTTTCAAGAATTGGTTAACTGAGATTGAGAATAGTTGCAGTAGCAAGATTAAGATACTAAGAACTGATAATGGTCTTGAATATTGCTCTGATGAATTCAATAAGTTCTGTAAGGATAGGGGGATCATAAGATATAAGACAGTACCAGGAACACCACAACAAAATGGTGTGGCAGAGAGATTAAATCAGACTTTACTTGAGAGAGTAAGGTGTATCTTGAGTAGTTCTGGCCTTTCCAAAGATTTTTGGGGTGAGTTGGTTAGTACAGTAGCTTTTCTTATCAATAGGAGTCCATCAACACCTTTGAAATTTAAAACACCTCAAGAAGTGTGGACTGGAAAGGTTGCTAACTATTCAAGACTAAAAGTAATTGGTTGTCTAGCTTATGCACATGTCAAGCAAGATAAGTTAGCTCCAAGAGCTATCAGATGTGTCATTATTGGATATCCTAAAGGTGTTAAAGCTTACAGATTATGGTGCATTGAGAGTAAGAAGTTTATACTAAGCAGAGATGTTATATTTAATGAGGATATCATGCCACTGAAACCTCTAGTTCAAAATCAGAAGAATAAGACTGAGCTTGAGGTGGAGTTTATGAACAAGTTTCAGAAGGATCAGTCAAGAACTGAGGAAGAACCAGTACAAGAAAGTACTGATTCACCAACAAAAGGTGATCAGATTACATCTGACACTGATGAGCTACTTAACAGCTATCAGCTAGCAAGAGATAGGCAGAGAAGGGTTATTAAAACTCCAGCAAGGTTTGCAGAAGCTGATATTGTATCCTTTGCACTATATTCTGCAGAGGATGTTGATTCATATGAGCCTAGAAACTATAATGAAGCAATGAACAGCAAAGATAGTGCTAAGTGGAATGCTGCTATGCAAGAGGAGTTGCTTTCATTGGAGAAGAATCAGACATGAAAAGTTGTTCAGAGACCAAAGTATCAGAAGTTGGTAAGTTGCAAATGGATTTACAAGAAGAAGGTTTCACCAGAAAGAGCAGATGGAATCAGGTTTAAAGCAAGACTAGTTGCTAGATGATTCTCTCAGAGAGAGGGTATTGATTACACTGAGTTTTTTCACCAGTTGTGAAACACTGTTCCATTAGGATTTTGTTGGCTTTAGTTACTCATTTAATCTGGAATTGCATCAGATGGATGTGACTACAGCATTTCTTCATGGTAATTTGGAGGAGAAAATATATATGACAGTTCCAGAGGGAGTTTCAGTTCAATCACCAACCAGTAAGGCTTGTTTACTTTTAAAATCCCTTTATGGATTGAAACAAAGTCCAAGGAGATGGTATCTCAGATTTGATGAGTATATTATCAAGTGTGGTTTTGAGAGAAGCAAGTTTGACAGTTGTGTATATATTAAACAAGACAGTGAATGGTACATCTTCTTGTTATTGTATGTTGATGATATTTTAATTGCTTGCAAGTCTATGGAATGTATCACAGTGGTGAAGGAGATGTTAAAATCAGAATTTGATATGAAAGATTTGGGTGAAGCTACTGTTATATTGGGCATGGAGATCAATAGAGATAGATCAGCCAGCAGGTTCTATAGTATTGCATCAGAGTTCTTACTTAGAGAAAGTGCTCAAGAGGTATAATATGGATCAGAGTAAAGCTGTTACTACACCTGTAAAGCAAGGGATGAGTCTGTCAGCTCAGCAATCAGCTAAAACAAGTGCAGAGATATTAGAAATGGAAAGGATACCATATGCTAATGCAGTTGGCAGTCTCATGTATGCAATGGTATGTTGCAGGCCAGATTTAGCTCATGCAATGAGTTTTGTAAGCAGGTTTATGGGGAATCCAGGCAGAGATCACTGGGAGGCTGTTAAGTGGATTCAGAGATACATCAGAGGCAGCTTGGCAACAGGTTTGTATTTCAATAAGTTTACTTCTAACATTGAGTTTCTTGCAGGTTATGTGGATGCTGATTATGCTGCTAATTTAGACACAAGGAAGTCACTGTCAGGCTATGTATTTTGTTTGTTTGGCACAGCTGTCAGTTGGAGATCAACACATCAGTCAGTGGTAGCATTGTCTACAACTGAAGCTGAGTTCATTTCACTTACAGAGGCAGTAAAAGAAGGCTTGTGGTTACAAGGAATTTTGTCTGAGTTTGGAGTGGTACAAAGATCAGTACTGTTGCATTGTGATAACTCTAGTGCTATACATTTGTCAAGACATCAGGGATATCATGAGAGGACAAAGCACATAGATGTAAGGATGTATTTTGTTAGAGATTTGGTGGAAGATAGAAAAGTGGTTGTCAAGAAAATTGAAACAGCCAAGAATCCAGCTGATTTTCTTACTAAGGCCTTGCCTAGTTCAAAATTTGAACTATGTAAGAACCTTATTAATGTGTGCTGAGTATATCAGTGAAGAGTTCAGCTGCTCTCACAAAAGCAGTGTGCAAGTTTGCTGTCTTAACAAAACAGTGGAATAAGGGATGAGATTGGTAATGCTTGAGTATGAAGTTTTAGGTGGAGATTTGAGATAAAAATTTCTTCATTCCAAATGCTTGATCAACATTAAGGAGTGTTAAGTGTATGATTAAACTCATGTTCAATGGTGCTGTAAGCTTGAATCGGTCACAACAGCAAGATCAGCGAGAAGTCAGCTCAAATTGAGCTGAAATGAGCTCATGTGCAAAGGTGGGGACCAGGGTACTTTGTGACGGTTATACACGTGTCATATGCGCGTGGAATGGAAGGTTCTACACATGGATGTGTAGCTTGTCACGCAGGGTGTGTGATGGAGTCAGTTGCAAACTGAATGATTCGTTTTAACTGCTCGATAATCCAGCTGGAAGGTAGTTACACGAACTGGTCCTGTAACTTTGCTGAAAGTGCATGGTGTATATAAAATGGTGAAATCCATGCATGTGTGTGTTGTAATTCATTCATACTCGTTAAAGTAATAAAGGATCTCTCTCAGGAAGTGGATGTAGGCTTGGTTAATAAGCCGAACCACTATACGTCTGGTGTTCACAATCTTCAACACACATACACACACATACTTCCATTCTTTCTTGTTTTTCTTCTTCAATCATACTGTTAGTTGATTGCAATTTCTTAGAGTGGTTAATTAGATTGCTCGGTATAGATCATCATCTTCAACAAAAACCAATGGTTAATCAACCTACAGTGAAGACAGTGCTCGAGGCGTACTTGCCTCAGCTTGCACTTATAATATTTTTGGCGTTGTTGCCGAGCTTCCTGCTGTTCCTATCAAAGGCCGAGTGTATCTCTTCTGAGAGTCATGCACAAAGGGCTGCCTCTGGGAAGTACTTCTATTTCTCGGTGCTGAACGTATTTCTTGGTGTTACGCTTGGTTCCACACTTTTCACCACATTGGAGGCTATTCAGGACAAACCGAAATCTATTGTTACAATACTGGCGAAAAGTCTTCCGAAGAGTGCTACATTCTTCTTGACATTTGTGGCATTGAAGTAAGATTGCTGCTCCTTTTCGACTTATTGTGATTTTGTTATTCCTTTTCTTAGATGACTCTCACTTACAATTTTTTTTCTTTGGATTGATGGCGATCTTTTCTTTAAAATCTGTATTTATAAGCCACTAAAAACGATCCTTCTGTCGTCCTCCAACAGAAGAAATTTGCAAAGTGGACTTAATTCATACTCTTTAAGCCATTACTAGCAGTACTGGTGTAGTGTCTAAACATTTGAGATTGTAGAATGTCAATATAAACTCTCAAAGTAAAATTAACTTCAGATTTGCTGATATAGCATCATTTTTACTAGGATACTTTGATTTACTGTCTTGCATATAGTTGTAATCAGTATTGTAGTTGAAGCATCTGCTCCCGAGATACTTTATCTTGGGACTAATATGGTGTCTTGTCCCTTCAGGTTCTTTGTCGGGTATGGGCTTGAGTTGTCGCGGATAGTTCCTTTAATAATCTATCACTTGAAGAAGTATCTGTGCAAGACAGAGGCGGAAGTGAAAGAAGCATGGGCTCCCGGAAACCTTGGATACGCAACGAGATTTCCCAAAGATATGCTCATCCTCACTATAGTCATCTGCTATTCCATCATAGCACCCATCATTCTTCCCTTTGGAGTCGTCTACTTTGGTTTGGGATGGCTTGTACTAAGGAACCAGGTAATGCTCAATAAATTTCTATACAGCAAACGATTCAAGGATATGCTGCTGTTTGTATTTCAACGCTAACGAAGCATGTTTTGGTCTTGATGCAGGCGCTGAAAGTGTATGTTCCTTCATACGAAAGCTACGGGAGGATGTGGCCACACATGTTCCTCCGCATTGTGGCTGCATTGGTCCTGTACCAAGTGACGATGGTGGGCTACTTTTTGGCAAAGGAATTCTACTTTGCTCCTATTTTGGTTCCACTTCCTATTCTGTCCATCATCCTTGCCTTTTTTTGCACCAAGAAGTACTATCGATTCTTCAAGTTCACTGCACTCGACGTTGCTTGCCGGGAACTGAAAGAAACTCCGAATTTGGAAGCTGTGTGTTCAGGTCGTATATTCCTCCGAGCTTAAGCTCGGAGAAGGCTGATGAGGATCAGTTTGAAGATGCCTTATCCCAAGTTTCTAGATCAGGTTCTATGGTTTGATCTGTACATTTTGTGACTTGCTATTTCTTTATTCTGTACAATGTGTAATTTACTTGTTTCAAGTCTCTGTAAGAAGCTGCTTTTGTGATAGTTTCCCACTAGGATTCTTGATGTAAAAGAGTTAGGAAATTTGTGATGTATCTTAATGATACAGACAACTGCAAGAAATGTGTGTAATCAGTAGATTTATTTATTACACAAAGTCCTCATGGCTGGTATAAATTGATTTTACTTAAATAATAGGATAGTATAAACGAATAACGCATGCATCTAAAATCATAAAATAAAATAGTATAATATAAATAAATATTCCATCTTATTTTAATATAACTGGTTCAACAAGAAACTTCATACGTGGTTCGATTAGCCGCGTGAGCCATGGTCAAATCCCAAACCATTATAATACTAATACTAATACCACGCACCTTTGAATTAGATTAATCAAAATTAGGACAACCGAGTTTGTTACGAAGTCAAAGTTGACCATAACTATATATGCATTAATTCAGTTATCACTGCTCCCCAAATTAACCAACCTAGCTAGTACTCTTTCAAATGATGGCCACCAAGAATCCCATTCTCCCCCACCACAACCTCCCCGCCACCCGTCTTCCGGCCACCGTCGCCGCCTTCCAAGATTTCACCATCGGGAAAACCCCATACAAGAAACCTTCGAACAAGGCCATCAAACTCGCAGAATCTTTGTCCAACATCGTCTCTCTTCAAATCCAAAGAACCCTCCACACACCACCAAATCCAAATCATGTTTTGAATCTAGAAGAGAAGCACGACACTCCCACCACCTCCCCCAAAGAAAACACATCCCACAAATGGCGAAAACTCCACGGTTCCACAGATTGGCACGACCTCCTCGACCCTCTCGACCCCTGTCTCCGAAGAGAGATCATCAAATACGGCGAATTCGCTCAAGCAACCTACGACGCTTTCGACTTCGACTCCTACTCGGAATACTGCGGAAGCTGCAGGTACAACCGCCACAAGCTGTTCCACAAACTAGGCCTCACAAAAACCGGTTACAATGTCACTAAATACATCTACGCCATGTCCCACATCGACTTACCACAATGGCTCCAGAATTCCCCCTTAGTCAATTCCTGGAGCCGGGACTCCAACTGGATGGGATTCGTGGCCGTCAGCGACGACCACGAATCCGCCAGAATCGGACGGCGCGACATAGTCGTCGCCTGGAGGGGCACGGTCGCGCCGTCCGAGTGGTACGACAACATGCAGCGGAAATTGGAGCCGATCGGGCAAGGGGAGTCGAGAGTTGAACATGGCTTCCTTAGTATTTACACGTCTAAAAGTGAGACAACTAGGTATAATAAAACGAGTGCATCGGAACAAGTAATGAGAGAGGTGAAGAAATTAGTAGATTACTACAAGAAAATGGGCCAACAAGTCAGCCTAACCATAACGGGCCACAGCCTAGGTGGCGCATTGGGCCTACTAAACGCCTACGAGGCCGCGAACAACTTTCCAGGCCTATCGGTCAGCGTGGTGTCGTTCGCGGCCCCACGTGTCGGAAACATAGCTTTCCGAGACGAACTCTACCGAATGGGAGTCAAGACACTACGCGTGACACTCAAGCAGGATGTTGTGCCACGTATGCCAGGAATAGTGTTGAATGAAAGTCTACAAAGATTTGATGACATCACTGGCACGTTGGAGTGGGTCTACACGCACGTGGGAATTGAATTAAAACTGGATGTTAGATCGTCGCCTTATCTCAAAAAAGGGTTGAATTTGGTCGGGTTTCACATGCTGGAAACGCACCTACATTTGGTGGATGGGCACCACGGAAGTGGGTCGGGTTTCCGGGTCGGGGCAAGGAGGGATGTGGCGTTGGTGAACAAGGATTGTGACATGGTTGTGGATGAATTAAGAATCCCTCGGAATTGGTATCAACCGGCAAATAAAGGGTTGATCCAGAATCATCACGGTAGGTGGGTCAAACCCGGAAGAGATCCGGAAGACATACCCTCACCAACCGTGGAATCTCAATCAGAAACAAATGTTGCTGAATATTGTATGGTGATTGGTGATTGATTTTCATTGATCGGAAATTAGTTAATTATTTAATTTTTATGCTAATATCTATCATAGTCTTTTTCTTTCTTTTATTTAATATTTTTCTCCAAATTCTTTGTAGTCTCAGCCTACTTTTTTATGGCTTGGACATCCCTTTATCATCCTCGATATAAATAGTTCAAGTACAGTTGTGATTTTTTTTGTTTTTTTACAAATTATGTCATTTTTCTATTATTCTTTGTATAAACTGTATTTTCATTTTGGTTGATAGTACACTTTAAAATTATCCATATTCAAATTTTAAGCAAATAACACCGCACATAATCTATCATTCACTACTTGGGCAGTCCACTCTCAATCTATCCATTTTCCTTTTTGGACATATGTGACCCACACTCTCACTAATAAAATTAAAATGTGGGACCCACTACACATAAAATAATAATGCTCCTTAATCCACGTGCAAAAAACAAATAGATACATCAACAATGGCCGGAGGAAGTAATAATTTTTTATTCACGTAAAAAAAAAATGTGTTCGTTAACATGAATTGATGAGAGAGTATATTTTTGTATTTATAGCTTAATAATGTAAGACAAAATATGTGCGAGATCATCTCACGGTTACATTTTGTAAAATAGTTATCACTTTTTATTGAATACTCTCGTCCCCTTTAAAGAGGGTCTTTTTTTCTATTTTGGTCGTCCCACCCAAAAAATGTCTTTTCTTTTTTTACACACATGGAACCCCCACACACCCACTAATACTGTAATACAACTAAAATATGAGACTCACACTCTCACTAATACAACTACCCACTACACATTAAATAATAATACTCCTTAATCCACGTGTCAAAAAGCAAAAGACCCTCTTAATAAGGGACGGAGGGAGTATATTAACATTGTTCATTAAAAATATAATCACTGCATCATTATTACTTTTCATCAATTCTAGTATAATTTTTTATTGAAAAGTTAGTATTACTTTTTATCCATTTCACGGAGTGGCCCGCACCACCAATTACCTGCCCCACAAGTGGCCCACCCTATTTGAGCCCACTAAGTGTGAGTCGTGAGTTAAACAGTCCCACTAACCCATTCTAACCACTCTGGTCTCATTCTTTTATTTTTTTTAAATTTTTTTCTAGGAGAGTGGATCTGATTTGAGCCCATTTGAATGGGCTATCTCAGTAGGCCTATAAATACCATCACTGATGGCCCATTATGTATTGTTATTAAATAGTTGTTCATATTCGTCTATATTGAATGCGTCGCACACTACTGTGTTGAAGAGAACGAAGGAGCTCCAAATAACCCTAAACACGATTTAATAGTTATTTAATTTCTGCTTGTACCCATGTTCTACGGTGGATCCACCATTGTCTAATTCAATTATCAAATACTAATATAATAAATATTCGATATTAATTTTGTTATTATAATAATTGTTGCAAGACAGCTTTGTGAGAAGTGAGAAGCACATCATTATATTTATAATGAAGGGCAACGAATCTAATCTAATTAGTTATCATCAGTAGAGATTCATATCTATATTTATAATAATAACCATTGAAGTTAAATATTTCTCTACAAATCTCCAGCCTTGCAGTTCAGATATTTTATTTCATTTAATTTTATAATTAAATAAATGACAAATTACTATCTTGAATCTTTCATCCATATTCTGCATAAGCAAATATTAATAATTTTTAATTCAGATTCAATTCTACTGTATATTCAATATCAAATTTCTCTTATCTCATAAAATCTTTTATACTTTTCTCATCTATTTATTCTATAACATATAGTATACTTAAATCCTTTACTATAAACACAAATTGTTTTGGGTGAGAAAGTATTTTACCCAAATAATTTGGTTCTTTAAGATTGTATTATTGATTCATTCAAATTACTATTTTGTTCTTTAGGATTTTATTATCCATTCATTCAAATTACGATTTCATCGTTATAGATTAAGGCATATTTTCTTGATATAAATACTAGTATATTATAATTTACCCTTATGATTGAATAGCATTCATAATTTATGAGTTTTACAACCAAATAATTTATTTTTATTAAAGGGGTGAATGCTCACATTTGTAACTGGTACATGTGAATGCGACTCTTCCACATTGAGTATTAGATTAGATGATTGTCAAATGTAAATTTCTTGTTTGAATGGATCCGATTTAGTAATTACTCTTAATTAATAATCTTACAGATATAATAATTTAGGGTCCCACTATCAATTAACCACAACTACACCCTTCCAAGGGAATGACTGTTAAAACACGTTTCTTGCTCATTATGCAAATCGCATTTACCCCCAAATTTATTCATTTTCCGACAACTTGTGATGTTAGTCTACCTCCCATGTGATATTTATTAAATAATAATGCCTCAAGGCCCAATAGAGATAAATAAAGTCAAGTATGATCGTTTTTAGTTATACAAGGACAGTTGGACTGTTCTTTTACACTGTTGGTTATAAATTATGAAAAGACCATTTTACAATTATTTTTTTTCTATTTTTAAAATTAAAATATTGTACTCCATGTACAATTAATAAATAACAGTAATATAATTATATTAATTCCACTGTCTCATTACATTTTCACAATTATGAAAAGACCATTTTACAATTAATTTTTTCTAATTTTTAAAATTAAAATATTGTACTCCATGTACAATTAATAAATAACAGTAATATAATTATATTAATTCCACTGTCTCATTACATTTTCACAATTTTCTAATATTTTTGAATCGTTACATTCTTCATTTATAAAAATAGGGTTAATTACGTGAAAATTCATAATCTTTTCGCCGATTACAAATTAGTCTAAACTTTTTAATATTTATAAAAAAATACCCAACTTTAAGGCCTCATTGCAATTAAAACCACCGGTCAGATTTTGACTGCCCTTTGACTGCCCAAGAGCAGATGTGGAATTTATTTATTTATTTATTTATTTATTTAATTTTAATTTTAATTTGTGTTCTTCTCCTAGCACCAGCCTTCTCTTACCCGCCGAATCGTCGCCCCACCAGTTCCTTCTTCTCAGCCGCCAACAACAGCTCTTTCGCAGTTTCTTCAACGTCGACCGTTTCGGCACCGGAACGGATGGAACTCCTCATTCCAAGGTAGATTGGAATTGCGAGGGGAATATGGTGTCGTCTTCTTCTTCATTCTTTCACCATCACCACCACCAGTTGTTGCAGTAGTGGAGCGACGACGATTTGAATTTCATCCCGAGAGGAAGGATCATGAAGATGAACAGATTGGAAAACGGGAGGAGCTTATTCCGCCAACCAGCGGCGCCGTATTCGTCAACGAAACTGTATAGAGGAGTGCTTCAGCCGACTGGCCGCCGTGGCTATCTGACGTCGCGAACGAAGCCATTCGGGGTTGGCTTACTTCAAGATTAGATGCCTTCGAAAGATTGAATTTATAATTCTTAATTTGTGAGAATTCAACATAGATCTGTGAAAGAGATGTTATGAATTAAATTTGTGAAAAACTCCTTTGCAGAAAGAGATCTGGAAAAAACTCCTTTGTGGAGCCTCGTCGCGCTCATGTCAATTGCCATCGCCGGAGCTATCTTCTCCACCCTCTCCGCCATCATTTTTTGCATTCGCAACACAGTTGCTGGGTTATTGAAATTGCATTTAATTGAAATTGCGGTTAATTGAAATTGCGTTTTGAATGTGTGGATATATGTGTGAAATACTTTTGGTAATTAACCATATTCTGCGTCGGATTTTTTCATCGCCGTTGAAATTTCGGGAGGAAGAGATACTCTTTAGATCATCTGGGACCATAATGACTGTGAGTGTCTGCTTCATAATCATTTGAGTTCTAACATTTTTTTTATACGTGGATGTACAACTGGGAAGGAATGTTGAAGAAATAGTGACACGTCAGCCACCGTGCAGGCCTCTAGCTGCTCGGTGGTTTAATTTGCAATACGGGCTTAAAGTCGAGTACTTGTAAATATTCAAAAGTTTGGACTAATTTGCAATCGGCGAAAAGGTCGGGATTTTTAACATAATTAACCCATAAAAATACAGTAAAAGTTTCAAAACAAATAACATTTTAATACATTATATTTACTATTCTATATTGTTTAATTAAGAATTTTTTTTACCAACTCTATTAATTTGTAAGAGTAATGCAGTATTTTTAAATACTATTAATTATACTATGTAAGGTGGTATGGATAATTTTTTTTAAGCATAAGTTTGCATATAAAGATTTAAGATTTGGGCTGACGACATATTTAGGTGGTGGGATTTTTAAAATGGATCACCTATTTCACTCACATGTTTCACTTTTTAAATACGTGTCATTACAATCAATTCCTAAATTAACGGTACTTGTTCAAGTATTTAATGATCATTAATTAAAGTATAATATTTTAATAAAAAATTAGTTATGGAATATAACCTATTTCACTCGCATGTTTTACTTTTTAAATATGTGTCGTTACAATCAATGCCTAAATTAATGGTACGTGTTCAAGTGTTTAATTATCATTAATTAATGTATAATATTTTAATAAAAAAATTAGTTAGGAAATATAGGGTGGAATACCATTTTAGAAAAGGGGATTTGAATTGGGGATTTTTGTTCTAGTAAGTCATCTGATCCTAAAGTAAACCTTCTACATTTATGGAAATCTTTCTATGGTATGAAAGACATAAAAGAGGTTACATGTATTTGGGAGTGTACAATTTGATTCATTTAAAAAGCATGTAATATGGTATGAGAGGCATAAAAGAGGTTACATGTATTTAGGAGTGTACAATTTGACTCATTTAAAAAAAAGCATGTAATGCCAAGAAAAAACAAGAAGATATCTATGGAAAAAGCTATGGAGAAAATAAAATTGAGATTCTGAAGTTAAACTTAATGTAAAGAATGAATGGCAAGGAATATATTATTTTCAGGAATACCATAAAAACTCAAACTTAATTATTGGAGTGAATCGTTGTATTATTCTGATTATACAAAGTTATGTGGTACTTCTTATACTCATAAATAAATAACATGAGAAGTTTTATTTGACAGAAATAAAAACAAAATAAATAAATAAAATGTGGTGGTGTCATTTTTTAAGATAAAATGTACTAAAAAAATTATTTACATGGAGTGTTTTTTATTTTTGAAGTGTGAAAAGTGTTGCGATAAACAAATGAATAAATGTGTAACCATGTAAAAGAGAAATTATACTAACAAATGAATAAATGTAGTATTTCATTAAATCCAATGCTAGCTACTCCATGCACAAAGAATTGACAAATTGTAGCAGTATGAGATGACATGGTCCCATGTATAACCATGTAAAAGAGAAATTATACTAACAAAAAAGTTGAAGTATGTATACGTACATGGAGAGACAAAATATATTCTCCGTCCCATTTCAGATGACACATTAATTTTTCATTTTGAGTTATCCCATAAAAGTTTGTACATTCAAAAAAAAAAAGTAAAAAAGTCAAATACAATCACCCTTCTCCATACACTTTATTTACAAAAAACCCACATTTACCTAACACACCTAACATACTTTATCATTTATTTATTACTAAAAAAATATCATAATACCCCTAAAAGTTATTATTTTTCTTAATCTCGATGCCGAAAGAGACATGCAAACTTTTGTAGAAGGGAGGGAGTATATATAAAGTAAATAAAATTAATAATAAAACGTGTGGAGAGTCTCCCACAAAGTCTCCAACAACCCTTCTATTCAACATTTACATTTTACACAACTTGCTCCATCTACCACCCTCATTTCTTCGCTATTTCTTGCGTCACTCCCTCTCAATCTCTCTCTCCATATATATTTATATATATATATAACCCCTCTACTCTCTCAATCCTAGATCCTCATCAAAACCTCCTAATCTCTTCTCCTTTCCTTTTCCATTCCTCCAATAAATAGCTACACACTTGTAGCAAACTAGGAAACAGAGCAAAGGAGGGAAAGATCCACCCAGATTATGGGCAGCCTCAAGACCCAGAAACCCGACATCGCCTCCGCTGGAACCATGAACCCTCTCGACCCGGAAGAGTTCAGGCGACAGGGCCATTTGGTCATCGACTTCCTCGCTGATTATTACAAGAATGTCGAGAAATACCCGGTTCGCAGTCAAGTCAAACCCGGGTACCTCAAGGAGAGAATGCCCGATTCGGCTCCATACGACCCGGAACCCATCGAGGATATCCTCAAGGACGTTCAGAAAGATATTGTGCCGGGGATTACTCACTGGCAGAGCCCTAATTACTACGCTTACTTTCCGTCCAGCGGAAGCATTGCCGGCTTCCTCGGAGAAGTCCTCAGCACCGGATTCAACATCGTCGGATTCAACTGGATGTCGTCGCCGGCGGCCACCGAGCTCGAGAGCATCGTCATGGACTGGCTCGGGAAGATGCTCAAGCTTCCGTCTGACTTCCTCTTCACCGGCGGAGGCGGCGGCGTTTTGCAGGGCACCACCTGCGAGGCCATTCTCTGTACGCTCGTCGCCGCCAGGGATCAGATGCTGAAGAAGATCGGCGGCAGGGAGAATATCAACCGGCTCGTCGTCTACGGCTCCGATCAAACCCACTCCGCATTGCAGAAGGCAGCTCAGATCGCCGGAATTCACCCGGATAACTTCCGGGCCGTCGCCACCACCAGAGCAAACGCGTTCGGGCTTACGGCGGAGGCCCTCCGGGCCACAATTGAAGCCGATGTGAAATCGGGGCTGGTTCCCCTGTTTCTCTGCCCTACCATCGGTACGACGTCGTCTACCGCCGTTGATTCGCTGGGCCCGCTTTGTGACGTGGCGGAGGAGTACGGAATTTGGGTCCACGTGGACGCCGCGTACGCTGGAAGCGCCTGTATTTGCCCGGAATACCGCCATTTCCTCGACGGAGTAGAGAAGGCCCATTCATTCAGCTTCAACGCACACAAATGGTTCTTAACAACCCTGGATTGCTGCTGTCTGTGGGTGAAGGATCCAGGGGCGCTGGTGAAAGCTCTGTCGACATATCCAGAGTATCTGAGAAACAAAGCTTCGGAATCAAAGCAGGTTGTCGACTACAAGGACTGGCAGATCACCCTCAGCCGCCGTTTCCGGTCACTGAAACTCTGGATGGTCCTCCGCAGCTACGGCGTCGCCAATCTCCGGAAATTCCTCCGGAGCCACATCAAAATGGCGAAGAATTTCGAAGGTTTGATCGGACTTGACAAGCGGTTCGAGGTGGTGGTGCCGAGGAACTTCGCGACGGTGTGCTTCCGTGTGACGCCGATCGAAATCGGAGGAAATCACCAGATGATCTCTAAAGAAGAAGCAGCAAATGCGATCAATGCCAAGTTGTTGGAAACTATAAATGAATCAGGGCAGATCTATATGACACATGCAATAATTGGAGGAGTTTACGTGATGCGATTCGCAGTGGGAGCAAGTTTAACAGAAAATAGACACGTTAATTACGCCTGGAATGTTGTTCAAGAACATGCCAATGCCCTGTTAACCAGTTCTTGATTTGCAATCGTGATTTTTTTTTTTTTTTTTTGAAATGTCGTAAGTCCAGAAATGGAAGACATTCTACCTGTTTTTAGTTTGTGAAATTTAATTATAATAAAATATTGCCAATGTAATTGTTGGTTTCTTGATTTGTAGTATATGTAATTATATTTATTATAACTCCAAAATTAATTTCAAACACTATCCTCTTATATAATTTGGTGTTAGTAAACTTTTGTACGATTGACACCATAGGTATAATAAAATCTATACTTCTAAAAAGAAAATATCAATTCAAAGGTTGAGATTTTTTTCTACCATACAGCTCGTCTAATGATAACAAAATATAATATTCGAGTTCTTTCAACCACTGACAAAAACAAAGAAGAAATTGTATTCTTATAATTGTATTAAAAATTGGAACTTGAACATTACACATCACTATTGATTGTCAAAAGAAAATATTGACATTACAAATAGAATGAATTGAACATTTTAGTAACATTGAAAAAAATACTCCATCCGCCCCAAAAGTGAATATTTGCTTTTTGTACGCGAATTAAGGAGTATTATTATTTAAGGTGTAGTTGGTATTTGTATTAATGAGATGTATGAGTCCCATAAATTTATTGTACTAGCGATGTGTGTGAGTTCCATGTGTTTAAAAAGGGAAATGTGGACATTTGGTGCGGACACCCAAAATAGCAAAATGTAGATCTTTCTGGCGGAGGGGAGAGTACTACTCAATATTGCCCGATTTCATTCAAATAATTACGTGGGTTAGGTAGCATCCACATTAATGAGTCATTAATAGAATGTCATAATTATATATATTTTTTAATTTATTAAAAATAATTTTCAATGTTGTTTAGGAGCTAAATCAATATCTGAACTGTCGTGTTGAAGTGTTCTTAAATTGATCCCAATGCCCGCATAGATTAATATTATATACTTCGTAACCTAATTAATTAATTTGTGGATTATTCATGTTTTAAGATTTTTTTTGTAATGATAAATTAAAAGAAGAGTTTGTCTCTTGTGTCCCCTGAGCACACCCGTACGCCCATACTCTTTAGTACTAAAGAGTATGGGCGCTCATTAACACATTTTTGCCTTAAAAAACCCACATAAGTTATTCTCCTCTGCAATATAGTATTATAATGTATATTGTCCGTAAAGTGTATTAATTAAGTCATGCATGCTTAATATAAATTTTACTCAATTCTCTAAAAAATATGTTTATATTTAAATAATTTCATTATTGTTATAATGCTTAAATCCAATCCTTAAAGCATCTTCAAATCCAGCCACATTACTTTGTTTCTCAGTATTTTAGAAAGAAAATTATTTATATTATATAAAGTATGGTAATTCTCTTCCAATCAAATTAATTACCTTAAGGAGAAGTGTTTAGAAAAACATAGCAAGTGTAAATACCCCTTTTATTTTATTTGATAAATTTAGTCGTATACTAAATATGTCATCAAAATATTTTCTGTATGTAATTATGAAATTCCAAATTTTATCGAGTAATTAATTGGTCTAACTAATTTTTGAAAACTATGTTTAACTAGCTCCTTAAATATTATAAATAGAAGTCAACATTAACATCTAACAAGTAACAGACTATATATGGCCAGCATTAAATTTCTATGAAGAAAGGTATGAATTAAAATTAATTTGCAATTAGAACCTCATAGAATTGGAAAATCTATATTTTCAAAAGAAATTACGTAGAGGTTTCTAGGACAATCATAATAAAATTAACTATAAATAAATGGTTTTAATAAATAATTTCGTATGTTCAAAAGTTAATTATTAGTTATCTAAAAGTAATTGTATTCCTTGTGTGCGAAATTCCCAATCAAGGTAAATTATATCATCGTGAAAGAGAAAAAAAAAACAAATTTTAAACAAGAGATGATAATCAAAAAATTTAACATACAGCCTTAAATATATAAAAGCAATACATTTAGGAAAAAAATTAATAAATTAAGAGTGTATATTAGGTGCACCCGGGTGCACTCTTGCACCCATATTTGTATAACTTTTTATTCTATTTTGTATACATGTTATTCTCTTTTGTATACATGTTTTGTAATAATTGTATACTTTTTTCACACTAAGTTTTTCATTAAAAAAATAAGCATTCATATGTGTATAACTTTTTATTCAATAGTGTATACATGTATTTTAATAATTGTACATTTTTTTACACTCAATTTTTTATTAAAAAAATTAACAATTAAATTGTATACATTTTTACTCATAATTGTATATGTTTTTGCTTATATTTGTACGTGGGTGCACACTATATTTAGCCATAAATTAATCGTTAAGTATACTCCAACAATAGAAATATTTTATTACTTTTTTTTATGTAAATAAATATTATTACATGAAACAATAATACCGTATCATGCAAGATTTCGATATGACGTCATAACGTTAACCCACTCCCAGCGCCATATAATTTGTGAATATTCGTTACGAGAAAGAGTAAATGTTATGTGATATCCTTCCATTGTGAATTAAAGACTGATATTCATATATAATGGTGCAGTGAAAATAGTCTCATTTCAATACATTTTTTAGGTGATATATGTATACAGTATAGCTATATCGTGAGCAATCTGCCAGCTAATTAGAAACGTTGAAGCAAATGGTAGGTTCTGTTGTATTTTCATCAGTCTCTTAATTTTTTACTCCATTTAATTTCAATTTCAGTTATTTCGAGCTTGATTTTTTATTTTTTTTAAATGACTTTTATGCAGCGGAGAGGCAAAATTTTTAATTAATAAATTATGAAGAGGAAAAAAAACTCAATCATGCACACAAAACACATGTAATAAATACTCCTATTGTTCTAATAAATTTTCAACTACCATGAACAACAGTCGAACTCAAATGGATAATTCAATGTCAATTTATGTCCTTAAATCAATCATTCATGGAACATGTGGATTATTTCAAATATTTTAATCAATTAATGTCACGTTAAGAACACATGCCACTAATATATATACATATATATATATTCTTTAGCAATCAAATTTACCAACAGAATTCCATTCGTTGGTAATTACCAATGGATTAACAACAAAAATGATTTTTTTGTTTTAGCAACGAAATGCCAACAAATTTATTCTCTATTTTAGCAACGGAATTAGTAATTACCAATGGATTACCAAGGAAATCATTATATAAATTACCAACGGAATTATTAACAACGAATTACCAACAGAATTATTTACTAACGAAATTGATTTTTCGTTGCTAAAAATTTACCAACCACCACTTTACCAACGGATTTCGTTGCTAATCCGTTGGTAAATCAATTTAACAATGGAATTAATATTTTTACCACCGAAAATTTCGTTGGTAAAAAACAGTTTTTTTGTAGTGTACATCAAAGAATGGGGCAGATGTTCTGTCATTATCGTCTGATTGATAACTCGTAAGTGAGAGTTGGATTGATAACATGTAAGTGAGTGGAGAAAAATTACGATCTAAAATACTCCCTCTATCCCACCATAAAAGTTACATTTTACTAATTAGGGCGTCCCGCTACAAGAGTTACATTTCCATTTTTAGTAGATGGGACCCACATAAATCAATCACTTTATCTTCATGGGATCAACACACAACACTAATACAATTACCAACTATACATTAAATTATTATATTTCTCAACTCACTACACATTAAAATATTATATTTATTAATCTCAGTACAAACAGTAAATGTAATTCTTTTCATGGCAGAGAGGAAGTATAATATATATATATATATCACAAACATTTATGAAAACACTACCCTATGTATTGATGAAATATTAAAATTTAAGATTTATAAGGATTTACTATGTAAATTCAATTTATAGTGAGAATTGATGATTATTTTTTATTTTTTATTTTTCTCTGACGCGTTAATTTTATAAGTAATAATAGTATGGAATATTGTGTGCTGAAATTATGTTGATTAATTTGCAAATGTAAATAATTATAGATTATTTTGACTTGTGAAGAATATACATCATTCATCCCAAAATATAGTTCACTTTTGGTATTTTAAATTATTTAAGAAAATTTTACTTTTTTTCTTTTACTAGTTTTATTGATTTTTTGTAGATAATATGATATTTTTTAATTCATGAATAAAGTAATAGTTTGTTATATATTAAAAGAGGATTTGATAATTTAAAATTAAAATATATATTTCATCTATCGTGCAAATAGGGAACAATATTTAGTATTTATACGGAGATTAAAAAATATCTTATTTAATATGTAGTGAAATAAGAGATACTCCACTAATATAGTTACATTTACTATTTGAATGGAAATTAAGGAATCAGTATTTTAATGTATAGTATCTTGAAAGATATATTTAATGTATAATGATAATTCGTCTCATTAAAAAAAGATATTAATTGTTTTAAAAATGTTAGTGTAGTTCTATTAGTTCTATTAATGAATGCTTATATATATATTTTTTTTTTTATTATTATTTTTTTAGATTTTGAAACAAATATTGCTAGCTCTTTCTATGACATTGTAAGATGTTAAATAAATGTAAAAATTTATGATTTTACAGATACTCAGCTTTAAGAGTATGTGATTATTTAATGCTAAATTTAATGTTTCCTCCAAAATACAGCGGTTCCTTTCAATCGACTTTCTTTATTAATTAGTTCGAATTGTTTTTAAGTGATTTAAGTGATTTTTTATTTGTTAAAAAGAAAAGTAAAAAGAATTGAGTAGGTGGATTTTCTCTTTTTATCCTTTTGAAATCATTTTCTTTTCAGAAAATTCAGATAGTCTCGATGGAAAATACTTTAATCAAGATTATTACTTTCTAAAATTAGGAATTGAAAATATGGTTATGCCGTATAAAAATTACAAAAAAATAAATAAATTAAGAGTAAAAATTGAACCTTGTGCTATGGTTCTTTACCGTTTTAAAGTTCAAATTTTGGATTTGAAAATCTAATTTGTTTTGGATTTTGAAAAATTGGATTTTATAAGCCACTCCTACGTATATATTTATCTATATATATAAATATAAATTATTAATGTTACCCATCTTTTTACATATGACAAAAGCTTGTGTGTGCTCGATCATACGGGATTACATTTTGTGTGCCTTTAGAATTTTGTGCCAAATTGTATACCCTTTAGTATAAAGATGTGTAATTTTTATTTTACAAGGCAAAAACTTGTGTGCACCCGGGCACACGGAAGCACACCCCGTGTGCCTTTAAAATTTTGTGTTAAATTATATATCCTTTAGTATAAAGATGTGTACTCTTTATTTTCTGTAGAAAAATAAAAAATATAATGAAAAATGTATACTCTTTAGAATAAAATGGTGTACCCTTATTAATTAAAGTGTATATACTTTAAAATAAAATAATGTACCATTATCCATAATACTAACTTCTAAAGGCGCATGACGTGCGTGCGGGCGCACGCAAGCCTCACTATTTACATATAACTACTGACTTCTTAAACATTGATTTAATATAAAGTTAAAATCTAATATATTTAAAAATTCTAAACAAACACATATTATCATTATTTATTTGAATTTTAACATCCAAATTTTCAAATCACAAATAGATCGAAACAAACATAATAAGAATTAAAATACAATACTCCCTCCGTCTCATTTCAATGTTTACATTTGCTTTTTGTACGTTGATTAAGGAGTATAATATTTTAATAGATAGTGGGTGGAAAAATATAATATTTAATACAAAATGGGTAGGTGTATTAGTGTTGGATGATATATTAATTGTTTTAGATGGGTCCCATATTCCAAAAAGGAAAACATAAACATTGAAATGAGACGTGCAAAATAGAAACGTAAATATTGAAATGGGACGGAGGGAGTAATGCTCTAAGAATCAATATTAAACCTCAATGTAAAATAAAACATGAATTATAAAGTAAAACATATTGACTAGAGAACTTCACTTAAAAAATCTTGGAATATCCAAATTTATATCTCTTAATATAATACATCAGTCAAATATAAAAATAAAACGACTAAGACAATAATTTAGAGACTAATTATTATAAGCATTAGTTATTACACCAGCTAAGTAGATGGAGAGCAATTGGGTAAAGGAGTACTAAATTAGTGAAGGAGTATTTTATATTCCATCAATTAGTGAAGGAGCACGAAGCTTGATAATTAATGATGTTCATCACCTAATTAATAATTATTAATTAATGATGTTCATCACATCATTAATACTTACAGTTCAGTTTTATTATAATAATAAGACTATAAGAGGAACTCCATTAACCCAAGACGGCAAGAAATTAATAAAAATTATATATATATATATATATATATATATATATATATATATATATATAATAACTTTGATGTGTATATCCCTCAATATCCACTTGATTTCCGTGATTTCATTTTCTATATATACAAAATTAGTACTCCAATATTTACATATTTCTATTTTGGGCGTTTCATTTCAATATTTACGTTTTTTTTTACCATGGTCCCTACATCCAACACTAATACACCTACCCACTTTACATTAAATATTACTCCCTCCGTCCCACCCGAAGAGTCTATTTTTCTATTTTGTCGTCCCACCCAAAAAGTTTACTTTCCTTTTTTACACACATGGGACCCACACACAGCCACTAATACAATTAAAATATGAGACCCACACTCCTACTAATACAATTACCCACTACACATTAAATAATAATATTCCTTAATCTACGTGCCAAAAAACAAAAACTACCCTTAGTATGGGACGGAGGGAGTATATCTTTCCACCTACTATCTATTAAAATAATATACTCTTTAATCAACGTGCAAAAAATAAACGTAAACATTAAAATGGAACGGGGTATTTAACACACACCCGGACAGATTCATGAAAAAAAAATTGGGGATGCGATATAAAAATATTTTTATATAATATTTGCGTCAAATCTTAATTTAATAAAAGTTATTCAAGGCATTATGTTCATAAATTTAATGAAAAAGTAGTGAATTCTGTATAAACATTTCCGAACAAATAATAATAATAATTTGAAAAGTATTTTTTATACAATTTTTTTATATATAAAATAATTTGCAAAAATTATTTTGGTTACAGCCATACCCTTCTCACCAAGTAAATCCATCATGAATTTAGTGAAGCATTAAGTTGATTAGAATGTCTTTATTAGGGCATCTCTATTAAACTGCTTAGATTTATGCCTACTTATACCTTTTAGACTTTTACTTTTTATGTAAACACACAATAACAATAATAAATAATAGTAATTATTATTATTATAGACCCACAAATCCTAACCCAACCTAATTGTGTTTCGTCCTTCTATTTTACTCCATCATCACATTTTTATATGAATAGTTAATATACAATAATGAAACGATCGAGGATGCCGAGTTCAATATTTTGGTCAAGCTAAGGCCTAAAGTTAAGATTAAGAGAAAACAGAAAGTTTAAAGAAATGTATATTAAACAAAGTGAAAAGAATCTTGAGATTACACAATAGGTCCACGATTTTTGACCCGCATAATAAAATAAAATAAATAAATTAACAAGAAAATAAAGAGAGGCATGTAATGTATAATATGGAAATGATGCGAGGGTGGGAGTTTGACCAACCTAATAGTCAGAATTGAACGTTAGATGTAACGCACGTGCGCCCTTTGTATTAGGTGCAACGGCGACTCTAAACAATATATATCTATGCTTATTATTGAACTAATTATATAATGTGTGTATTTTTGGTGTTATTTTCTGTGGTTTTCAAAGGATAAAATTTTGAAATTTAGTTAAAGAAGACGTAGCCTCACAAAGAAATATATTTTGATTGATGTGAAACTCACAAAATTTATTCATTAGTTGATACTGTCAATAAGAATTTTGGGGCCTTATAATCCCACACTTTACCTACTTAATTGTGAATATTGAATAATATTAGTAAACTAAAATAATAGTAATTTTGTCAAATCTTAATGAAGACGAGTATGCGATTTGAATTGAACCACGCCAAACACATTATCTAAAATGCATATTTAAATTACTCGTATCGACTTAAATTTATTTTCCTTAGTTCACATTTAAGCAGTACATTGATTGAATCAATAAATACTTGTATTATTCTGTTCTGTAACAATAATTTTGTACAATTTTTAGTATAAATCTCATATATTTAATATCATAGAGATTGTTGTTTTATTCCTATATATGTTTCAAGTCATTTCTTTAAAAAAATGAATGACTAAGCTAAAATAACGTGAAAATAATTATCTAAATTGGAGCTTACATTATGAATGACAAAATTGCTTACTAAATAAATATACTTTAGAACTAAAATTGAACACAAAACTTAAATTAAAGTGGGAATATAACTTATAATTTCGCAAAATTTCAGAGTTTAGTACCCATTTTTGGTAGAAATTATTCAAAGTATACGTCAGTCTGAACAGGATTATAGTAGGTAAAATGAAGAGAAAAAAAAAGAAGATCGATCAGTTTGTTATACATATTAAAATTAATTAAAAATATAAGTTTTGGTAAACGGGGTCGGCGATTTATTGTCTCAAACATTAAATTAAATATTTTAAAACATGCAAGCCAACATTAATTAGTTTAACAAAATTAACTCTTAATTAAACAATTAAACCTAAATTGGAACATGTGTAAATAAAAGCCACCACAACAATTAAATTCTGATAATTTCACGATTTTCCTAATTTAAAATCTAATTTATTACCAATAAAAGTCAATAAACTAAAATCAATTCTCTAGGCAACTTTAATAAATGTTGGCTAATCATTAAACGTACGCATTAACATATTGAAATTAAATTATCATGGGTAGGTGACCAAATATATTTAAAAATTGACTAGTGGGAATATATTAGTTAGATATTATCTTAAAACCATATTCATATTCTGAGACGAAATTAACCTATAGTGAAGTTGTGACAATGACTTTATTGGGTACACAACGTTTGAAACCCATATAAATTCCCGAATGTAATAATGCCAAAACAAACCCCACAACTTTACATACCTAACATCCAAGAGAAATTAATTGTCCATTTAAAAATAGAAAATTAGGAAGATAATGCGACACTGTAAGAACCAGATTGATCAACTCATCTTTTGTGGATGAGATGTATCTAGTACGGCTCCTCAACTGATGTATCACTGCTTTTAAACCTCATGACAGCATCTCAACAATGTGAGGATCCAATATAGCAGTGAAATTAAAACACGTCTGAAATATCAAACCCCTACTAGGAAGAGAGAGAAATATTCGTACAACAATGGTGAAGATTCCAATTCCTTTTGTTTTGTAGTCAGTCTCTCATTGCCATATTAAAATAATAATTATTATTATTAATTAATTAAAAATATTCAAATGAACATTAACATACAAGAGAGCAGCTAGATGGTTCAATGTATTCAGAGTTGGAGCATATCAACAAAAGCGATTTCCATGGTCATAAACAAAGGCATTGATAATTAAGAGACTAAAACTTGGCACCCTATTAAGTATTGTCCATACAACCCTATTAAAAATGGGATTGATATATAAGGTTTTCGAATTAATTATCACTTTTTATTTTATTAAAAATATTTATTTATACCATAAATTGTTCATTAAATAGTTAACAAAATTATTATTTTTATATTTTTCACGGAAGTTTTTGCGGTTTTGCCTTTAAAAATTGAGCAAGGATGTGCCCAGGCATTTTGTTCTCTTTTTTTTTTCAGTTTTTTTGTTTGTTTGTTTTTTTAATTAATTATTTATTACAAAATATATTTAATATTTTACCAAATTAATTTATGACCTATTTTACCATAGGATTTAAGAACTAGATTTTACTATAATTTAAAGTTAATTAAGAGGATACAATTATTATTTCACTCTTATAACTTAGAACATATTTATCCTAGGATTTAAAATTAATTTTAAGGGTAGAAATAAAAAAACAAAACAAAACAAAAAAGTCCTACCTACTATACATGCCACCGCCCACCAGTGGCATGCTGTTGGCGCTAAATAATTAAATGACGACAAAAACTTGTGTAGAACCTCCAATTAGTACAATTCTCAGTATAATTACCTACTTCACCTTCAGTGTATGTTTTTCTCTATTTTTTTAAAAAAATTGTTGTTGTTACTGTTTTTTTTTATTATTTAATTTTAGTGATATAATTGCAATTTTACTCTTGTAATTTAGGATATAATTTATCCCTACGATTTAGGATATAATTGTAATTTTAACATTGTGGTTTATGGTATAATTTATCCCTACAGTTTAGGGTATAATTGTAATTTTACCCTTGTAATTTAGGGTATAATTTATCCATAGGATTTAGGGTGTGGTTTAGGATATAATTTATCCCTAGAATTTAGGGTTTAGGGTATAATTGTAATTTAAATAAAATAAATTTAAAAATAAAATAAAAAACAACATTAATGAAGGATCAAGAATTAATTAAAAAGGGTGAGGAACACATTGGTACAACCGGTTGTACCATAGTCCCTCAATTAAATGGCATAACCCCCTTTGGAAGAACCTTACAACTTCCACAATAACTAAATGAAACCTGAAATTAAGTGTATATAGTTAGAATCCAAGGAAGGTTATTTTGGGGTGCAAGGAGGAATACCCATCACATGAACAATAATTTTGTTTTGGCTTGGAAAAAGGGAACAATAAAAGGAATATATCATTTCAAAAGATGCTACATTTTTTTTTTTTTTTAAAGATACTGCATTTGGAAAGTGTAATTATATTTCCCTGGAAAACATTTATAACTTCATATGTCTAGTTAGTATTGTATTGTTGCAGAAAGTGGAGCTTAAAACTCTTAACTTCATAGAAAGTATTAGCATTATTAATAATAACAATGTATCACAGAAAGTATTAGCATTAATAACAATAACAATGTATTGTGGTTACGAAATATTTGAGCCAGTGTCTACTCATCAAGACATGCGTAATCCCACCTTTTCAAGATAAGATGCATCTTTGACAGCTCTAATACTGCTTTATCACTGGTTTTAAACCTCACAAGAAAAACTTACCATTGTGAGGATCTGATAGGCAGTGAATAAACACAAGCAATTAAAAGGAGAGGTTCGACTTTCGAGGCCAAAAGTAACACAAGATTTACACCCTAAATCCCAAATAAGAGGTAAGGGGGCTAATTTAAAAGAACTAATTAGCTTGCACTTATTAGTGAAAAAATGTTCTGTAATTAAGGAGTACTCCTATTGCAGATGCACTTAACCCCATTGTATTTTGTGAAATCAATATCCAGCACAGATAATTCAGATGAAGAAAAACACTGACATGGAGATGGTGGTTATTAGGAAATACATATTGGTAACTGTCACACCCTAAGTTTAATAAATAAAATTTATTCGTAAAATCCTTTTATAAAAGTTCTTTAAAATGGGCAATGACCAAACACTTGAACAAATAACCCATTAATAATAAAAAGAAAATTTTAAACAAGGCATTAATTCAAGAGTCCAGATGCAAAAACCGTTTTGACATCTTTCAATATAACAAAACAGACATCTATTAATCCATTACTAATCCATACTCTATCTGTACATCCAGTACATACAATTATATATACTCGCAAATCCCGAAACAAATGAAATTTATGAGAACCAACTTTCTTTTCGAAAAAGTACAACCCAAATCTCGTCCCACTTTCATAAATCCAACAACAAACATAATATAAATTTTGACAGGCAAATAACATATAATATTAATTTATTGTAACCAATCTCAAACGATCACAAGTTTCCATCAATATTCAATACCAATATGAAATTTATTTTAGAATCAGTATGACAGTAAATCAACGAAACCACAATTTAATGTTTTCGTGCCAAGAGTGAAATGAGGATGAGACAGGAACTGCAAACTTATATGAATTTTATTAAGTCTCCTCTTGCCATCGCGTACCCCCGCTCGTACGCTACCGCAACGCTTAACCTGAAAGGGAGGTAATTGAAGGGGTGAGCAACCACAAGCTCAGTGAAGATTTTATCATACTTATACATGTCAATTAATCCATGTGCAATAATCAATTTCACTTACAATACAATCCTTTCATGTCAATAATCCTGTCGTGTCAAATAAGGCACCTTTCGGCCCGTTATTCATGTAATACGATATCGATTCGTTGGTAAGGCACCCCTTCACGGCCCTTACCCATGCTATAGTATGACACTTATTTACAGCCCATACCCATGTAATAGTAAGGCACATTACAGCCCTTACCCGTGTAATACATTCCATTCACATATTCCAAGTAATTTCAACTATCACATTCGAAATAATGTAACACATATAGGATGAGAGAATCCCCACCTTAAATCTCTTACGAAGTTTAAAACGTACTAAACGACACGCTCCGACTCTTCTTCAAAGCCTAATAATTAGATAAATAATTATCAAATTAATTATACTATCATAAAATAAAATAAAACTCGATTCAAAATTTAATTGAATAATGATATAGTATAATAAGAAGATAAAGTTTAAAACATAAATTATAATATTCACGGGAAAAGCAGGATATGAAAATGGATTGAAAGGGTTTGATATGAAAGTACTTTTAGAATTTTTAGGAAAATAAGAAAAGAAAGATAATATAATAGAAGAAGAAAAAAAAGAAAAATACCTATTCTTGCAAATTTGGTTGTGGCCGTCCAAGAGTGTAGTTTATTAGGGTGTGGAGTAAAATCCAGAGTTATGCTATATATATATACACACACACGATGTGACAATGAAAGGAAATAATTAATGCAGGACAAGATTTTTCAATCAAGGAGAAATAGATCATTGACTTTCCTTTGTTGATTATTGATAAGGATTTGATTGCAGGGAAAATATTTCTTTGAAGATTAGAAAATATGATTTGATCTTTTTATGAAGAGGAGATCTTCTAAAATAAGGAAATTTTGTGAATTTGATTTCTCACTTCTAATTCACGCGGTTTGGGAATAAGATTGGGCTTTCTAGAAAAAGGGCTAAAATATAAAATTAAATAAAAAAATTCATGGGTGTTACAGTAACTATGATAGGTAGTATGTGACAGATAACCATACAAGACAGCTGGTCCAGCTGAAAATTAATGTCTCCATTTATCACATCCACAATGCATAACTTCTATCTAACTTCATATATCTATCCAAGGAGGTAAGATAATTAAATATAGATTATTTTTGTGAACATAGGGTATGAGAAAAGGATAATTATAGTCAACATGATAATATCATCATCAAAAGGCAAAAAATGCCAACTGACATATAGACAAACACACATTGAGACTTGGTTGCTAAACAAAATACCCAAAACGCAAAACTCATGCTCAGAGAGAAACAACTCTAAATACAAAGCAAAAAAACAAGGCACTTGCACATTTAATAAAGCTAGCAAAAAGAAAACTCATAGAACATACACTAGAAGGGCCACAAAACAGTTGAAGTTTCGAATGCTAGCTCAATGAATACAACTAAAGGAAGGCCCGGGCAAGGAACATGTAAATTTAACCAAATTGAGTAGATATAAGCAGACAAAATCAGACTCAAAATAGAATGTTTAAAACTGACAGACTGAGATAGAAATAAACAATGATAATGGAAATTCAATGGATATAAGATTAGATGGTATAACAAAAACACATGCTATGTACTAAAATCATGAATTAGAATATAAGCACAAGAGCGTTATAAGTGGACGGCGAATTAGTTTGCCATCTACCTAGTAACATCACTAGCTGCACAGGAGCAGACATCTTAGAAGAACATTACAACTTAGCAATAGCTAAGAGAAACCAGCAAGTAAATAGATTGATGGAGTTCCATCTTAAAACAGCTGTCAGTGGACAAAACCAAGGAATACTATTTCAAAGAGTTGCAAGAAATGTCTGGTCAGTGTAATATGTAATCCTGCTAGACAAATAGGTTAAACTATAACAGAAGATATATGTAGGCAATGGAAAAATGAAACATGAGCATGAATACATAGTTTTAAAATGCTCTATCTATCAAAGACATCATATCAAAGCCTCTATTTCAGTTACGAAAACGAAAAGGGTTAAAGCTTTCAAGTAAATAAATACAGTGAATCATGTTTCGACCAAAATGAAAACAGATTTGATTACTATACATTACTATTCCAATTAGTGTTCAAAGAAACTCTAAAATAACTAGTCCGACATCGTGCTTACCAAGGCGTTGCTTAGTAATACTACTTAAATCCCAAATTAAGCCAAGAAAGCCTCACAGAAGCAAATAAAATTCATATAGTTAACAACATCGCACTAAATTAAGCCACAGAAAAGACCAACAAAGAGAAAAACAGACTTCAATGAATCTTGGTTGGAGGTCAATTCAAATTAGCACATTTGATTTACTGAAAGCCTGAATTTACTCACAGCAACAATCCTCCAATCCGTCTTTGACCACCAAATGTCCAAACATGGCGGAGTTAGACACGAAATGCAGCAGCCACCCAGCAAAAAAGGCCAACGAACGCCTATTTTTTCATTGAAGATAATATCGTCATTGGACGAAGATTTGGAAAAGGAAATTAGGGCACAGAGAGGGAAAAATATGAAGAATTCAAATTATTGGCGGGTCAAATCTAAAATCTCAGAGCGTGGAGTTGGTTTTGTATAGGGTTTTTACTTTTATAAGCTGTCTGCTGTTGTTTAATCATTTTGGGCTTCATATAATTCTTAGTGGGCTAGGCCCCATTTGTTGAAATGTGGGCTTGTATTTCATTGTATAGTCAATATTGTATTGGGTTACCACCTAGGGCATCCACAAGGACCCCAACCCACGAATATGTGTCCTAATTATTTTGATTTGATCAGAATCTTACTCAGTTCACAATTAATCATATATCTTAGTATTTAATTTTATATACTATTTTTATTAATCTAAATACTGTACATACATTAATTCTAAAATAATCTAATTTTAATTTTAAATATATGATTTTTTTATTTATAATTTTTTGTAATAGTAATAGTTATTATCATATATTGTATACACCTTAATTATCGTATGTATTATTTATAAAATTATTATCATTATTTCAGTGGTTAAGTAAAAGCAAAAAAATTACTACTTAATAAGTAATTAAAAAGTTTAAAGTATAGATTTCAAGATATAATAATTCACTCATTTATTATGAATTCAGTGATATATTCATGAATTAGTTTATTTGAATAATAATTATTATTTTATTAATTAAGTATCATTTTTTATTAAATATATTATCCCTTTATAATTGTTTTAAGTAACTCATTTTTTAAAGTATCTCACACAACTTTTTATATTTTTTTTATATTAAAACATTTAAAGCTTTATTATATTGAAAATCTTAATATATATAAATATATTGCATAATTCAATTAATGTACACAAACGGCGTTGTGTATCGGTTGATTACCTTGCCAGCAGCTAGAGGAGAAAAAACAACGACCGCTCATAGACCTTGAAGTGGAGCGTGAACATATATCGTTATCTGACTGAAAAAAGTGGTTAGGAAACTTGTTGTCATCATCGAAGATCTTCATTAGGATTGATTCAGTTTTCTCTCAGAAATAACACCGCCATAAATTTCGGGATTGCAAGTTCTACTAGTTTCGATTACATTTTGCTACCAGATCATTCATTTATTATGTATCAAGCCTTGCATGTGGACTTTTCTCATGAATGAGTGGCGGTGAGGTTTGAACCCTGAACCTTTGTTAACCATGAGTTCTGCTACCATGTTAAACGACCAACTCATCTAAAAACTTAAGCTGATAAATATGAGAATCATTTAATACTTAATCGAGTCACTCTAACATAAAGAACCTTTGTTCATCCGCCTTTGCTAAATAGATATCAAGCTAAACGAAATCATGTCATAAAATGGTTGACTTATTCTACTTAAAGGTTGCCCCTTAAAAATGAGCTTGCTAAACTGGATCAACAAAGCCCTTAGCCGGTGAGCTGGGGATAAAGTCATATTACATGCATGGATATTGAAATGGCATTTTATTATCACAAAATGATCGTTTATATTTTATGAAATTAAAATTTAATATGTATGCACATAGATGCCAACTCATCCAATAAGATTATATTATAAAATAATTAAAAATTAATTTGTTTTTATATAATTTTAAAAAAATATTAGATTAGATATAGAAAAATAAAAAGAAAATTAAAGCATAGTATCACAAATTGTTTTATATTTTTATTTTTATATTTTAAAATTTGTTAATAATTGAAAAAATTGATTTGAACTTTTTATGTTATTGGTCTGTTTGGTTGGATGAGCAACACATTAAAATCATAATAATGTTAAAATTTTTAAAAGGAAGAAAAAATATACAAATTAGAGTTAAATTAATTTATTTTACATGTTATTCAGAAAAGCCCACGAGATTTTTTTGAGAAATAATGATTAAAAAAAAGCCCAATAAAAGAATAGTTATTTAAAACCCAATAAAAAAAGCCCACGAGAATTTTTTTGAGAAATAAGTATAAAAAAAAGCGCAATAAAAGAATAGTTCTTTAAAAATTAAAACCTACGGAAAATCCTACCCTGTATTCTGTAGTGTGTACAAGCAATCGCGATCGGCGGGAAAAGGAAATTTAGACGCATAAAGAAATCGCGCGCTCATCGAAAAGATTCAAATAAGTAAACATGTACATTTACTTTGCTTACCCACGCAAATATAGCTTGCTGCGTACACATCGAAAGGAGAGAGAGAGAGAGTGAGAGAGAGAAACTGAGGGAAAATGGCAGACGCATCGCATCTGGAAAGAATGGGAAGGGAGCTCAAATGCCCTATTTGGTAAACTCTTCATGTGATTTTATTGATTTTCCTGGCGCTGTTAGGTTTATGTTTGGGGATTTTGGATCAGTAATTTATGTTATTCGTTTTGAATTTTCTGTCGACAGCTTGAGTCTCTTGAATTCCGCCGTTTCGCTCACCTGCAATCATGTGTTCTGCAAGTAAGCCAATATTTAAAATTTTAGTAAATTTAATAGTATAAGTTTGAGAGTTATCGAGCCTAATACCAACGGTTATATTTTGTTTCCTGTTTCATTCAGTTCATGCATCGACAAATCAATGAAGGCAGCGTCTACTTGTCCGGTCTGTAAAATTCCATACAGGCGAAGAGGTATAGAAGGCGTAAATAGATGCATTTTTTTTCTATGTACTTTAATTACATAAATGTGTTAATTAATCATGTAAACTGAATTTTGAATATCACACTAGGAACTAACATAATATTAGGGAGTGTTAGTATGGATGTGTCATAAATTAAAATGATTCTTGTTGGAATTGAAAATCAACACATATAAAAGATGATGACTGCCTTCATCACTTCAACCCAAGTTACATGTATTCCAGTTACCAAAGAGTGAAGATCACATCTATCTTCCAAAGAGTGCTTCAATAAATTTCAGATGTGCGATTTGGCAAGATTTATTAATTTAGACTATCAGTATTTGTTTTCTTTCATGAGTAAAAATTTTGCTCTAAAACTTATTTGAGTGTAGGCAGGAAATCAATGTTTAGGAAAAAGGGGAAAAAAATCAGTTTCATAAATTTCATAAGATGATAATTAAATTTCTCAAATGACTTTTATGTAGACATCGTGATTTGATTTTTTTTTTTTGAAACTATCGTAATTTGATTTTTGATACAGTCATCTTGTGTAGTATTTGAGATTGAAATGGAATTGATTGCTTACATAAATGTAAATTATTTTTTCTTGGCAGAAATTAGGCCGGCCCCTCATATGGATAACTTGGTCAGCGTTTACAAAAGCATGGAAGTGGCATCTGGAGTCAATATTTTCATCTCTCAAACTGCAGCTCCCACTAAACTATCGGGTAATGAATTATTACTCTATTGAGTGATGCTCATCTTATAAACAGTCAAACTTGTCTAGCATTTTCAAAGGATTGTGAATCAGTAGTTCCTCCAAGAAATTGTACAGAAAATGGTTCTCACTTTACATGTGAGTTGAAGCATTCAGAAGGTCACTGACTAAAACAAGTATTGGATATCAATGATGTACCTCTAGGTTATTTTTAATTGGGTATATACAATGTCAGAAATGTAAATGCATGATTACTCAATTTTCAGAAAAAAGGTTAATCATAGTAACTCCTGTCTCCTCTTTAAACAAGACATCCATATATGTTTTTATCCTGCAATGTCTACATGGTTTGTTGCATATACATAGGTGAAGATAATCATACTGAAGTGAATAAATTCGAAGTCCAACATAAAGGTCAAACCAAAGTAGGCACTTCAGACTATGTGAATCAGAAGCAACATCAAAGGGAAGGACCCAAAAGGGAATCAGTGAATCAACAGAGATCTTCTGGATCAAACTTAGTAAAAACTTCATTTCCTACCAAGAAAAGAGTTCAGGTGCCGCGGTATACAACTTCAGGGACTGAAATGGTGCATAAAGATCTGGAGGCTACAATTGGTGAAATTGACAGAAATGAGTCTAAAAACTATCCTGTTTCACAAAAAGACATGCCCATTACATGTGAACAGGAGGAACCGGTTTTATCTCCATTTTTCTGGCTAAGAGAGGAAGAGGACTTAGAGAACATAAGTCAGCAGACAGATGTAAATCAGATAAAGTATACGCCGCAAGAAGTTCCTTGCTTCAGCGACATCAAGGATTCAGATGATGAGGTTTGTTGTCAAACAACTTGTTATAACATATCATCAGCTGTTTGTGTAAATATAAACTAATTGTATTTTATACATATATACATGTATGTATATGCATTCATATATTTGTGTAAGCCTTGCTAGCTAGCCTAACATAACCTGTCACATGTTTTAGCATTGTATATTTCATATCCCATTTCTCTTTGTACAGAGGGGTTCCTGTACCTTAAAGAACAATGAAGAATTTGTTGACAGTGAGATGTTTGATTGGACACAAAGGCCTTGCTCTCCTGAGCTTTGTTCAAGTCCTCAAGCATTGCAGGTATTTTTCGTAAATGATATTATGTTAAAAAAAATTCCTTTCTTCCTACCCATTCTTGATCTGGTTCCTGCTTATTATGTTTAGATTGAACATATTACTGAAGACAGTGAAATTTCAAAAAAGACCAAGACTGGCTTGGCAGAAACTATAGTTCTTAAATCTAACAGTGCAGAGGTCAGAGGTATGGCGATGCACAAAACCTCTAACAGTAAGAGCAGGAAAAAAACATCTAAGAAGGTCAGCATTGCAAAGAAGCCCAGAAAAAATAAGCGAACAAAAGAAACTTGTGAAGTAACTGCAGTTGATACTGACTTAGGCAATGTAAATAATGAAGATGTGCAAGAAGGAGATAAAGACAGTCCATTAAATTCTAAACGAAAATCCAAAAAAAACAAAAAGGTCCTATCGGATGCTGCTATGGCTGAGGAGAAAAATGTTCCAACTTTGTCTGGTGGGACAAAGCATATATTGAACAGCTGCACAGCATCTCCTCAGCTTTTAAATTCAGAAGTTCTTGGAAAAAAAAGTATTGGAGAACTCAAGAGAAGTGGCAAAAGAAACAAAAGAGCAGAGACAATCACTCAGCCACAGAACTTTGGTAATAAAGTAAAAACACCATTGACAGAGACTGTAAAAGGGTGTCCAACTACACAGAAAAAGCTCGAGGGTTTGATTTCTCAGTCGCACACTGATACGCCTCTACTAAGCAATGGCAAAGAAGTTCCAGTTTGCTGTAACAAAAGAAACTTCAAAGAAAACATGAAAAACATGCCAAAGTCTGTGAAGAAAGTAAAATTCTCTGTTGAAGGCACATCCAAGGACAACTATGATGCTTTAGGTGCTAATATTGAGGCTACATTGAAAGATCAGTCACTTGAGGATCTTCATGGTGCTAGAAAGCATTTAGAGACTGAATTTCCAGCAAAAAATGATAAATCCATTTCCTCTCCCAATGGCTGTGTTTTGCTTAAATGCAATACATCTCCCAATACAATGCGCTGTGCTTTCTGTCAATCTCTTGAAGAGTCTGAGGTACATACGTCTTCTGAAATTGCCTATGTTTTTTTTATTTTTAAGCTTTATTTTTTCACTTTTATGTGTGTGTAATTGAAAAACGTAACCTCAGGCTTCAGGGATCATGGTTCACTATCTTAAAGGGAAGCTGGTGGCAGACGACCTGGATGCAAAGAAGGTTGCCATACACGTGCACAAAAACTGTGCGGAATGGTATGTCATTTGGACAATTTCAAACTTCAAATTTCATTTCACGGTTATATAATTAGTGAGGTCGTCTGTATTTGAATTACATTGATTTTAAAAGAAGTGATGGAAATAAATATTTAGAGGGTTGGATTATTGAGGGAGAAGACATTTTGTGTTTTTCTGCTGGAAAAAAATATATCTTAATATTGCTTTACTTCTGTTGCAGGGCGCCAAACGTGTATTTTGAAGGTGGTGATGTTGTCAACCTAGAAAATGAATTGTCTAGAAGTCGAAGAATTACTTGCTGTTGCTGTGGCATCAAAGGAGCTGCTCTAGGTTGTTATGAAAAGAGTTGTCGCAAGAGCTTTCATGTTCCTTGTGCAAGGTTGACTCCAGAATGTCGGTGGGATCATGTAAGCGCTACTAAGACTAAAAGGCTGAATCTTTGAATTGTCAAAAAAAAAAACTCTGAAATTAATATTTAGGTATTCTTTACTACAAATTACAGGAAAATTTTGTTATTCTTTGTCCACTTCACACTTCGTCTCAACTGCCAAATGAGGCCCCTCAATCTCAGTCTAGGAAGAAAAGAAAATCTTCTGCTGAAAGGTGTGTATCATTTTCAGAATTGTGTAAGTCGTTGTGTGGCATTCGTGATTTACTGTTACTAGTTTGCTTAATCTATATTATGTATACGTTGTGATTTTCTTGCAGAAATGATTGCGTCGAACGTGATCAAGTGAAAATTACCGAGGAAGGCAAAAATGGTTTAGAGTTACAGTGGAAAGTTCAGAAAAAGCTGAAGAATCTGGTTCTCTGTTGCTCAGCTCTCACCAGTACAGAAAAGGTTAGCAAATCAACACTTCACACGATTTTAAAATATATAAACATGATATTCTAAATTATAATTCCATGCATAAATCAGGAGATCGTCACTGAATTTGAGAACTTGACAGGAGTAACTATACTAAAGAACTGGAAGCCAGTTGTTACCCACGTAATTGCATCTACAGATGAGAATGGGGCCAGCAGACGGACACTCAAGTTTTTAATGGGTATCCTGGAAGGAAAATGGATTATGAGTGTTCAATGTGAGTGTTTTCATTTATTTATCAAATGAGTGAACCCAAATGTCTATTTACTAGATTTGACAGATGTTTCATATAATATGATGCTGTGGCTTCAGTTCATTTGTTATTATCATTAAAATCCATCCACTTTTTTAGGGATCAAAGCTTGCATTGCAGCTGGAGAGTTAGTTGATGAGCAGCAATATGAGATTTCAGTTGACATTCATGAGATCAAGGACGGACCAAAGCTTGGAAGATGAAGATTTCTAAACAAGGTTTTCTTCTGCTATTGATGTTCTCTCTTCACCTCTCTCTTCCTTGGAGGTCATTTAACAAATCCTTTTTCCGTGGCTTAGCAGCTACCAAAGCTATTTGATGGCCTCACATTCTATTTCATGGGTGATTTTACACCTTCATATAAAGGATATCTTCACGATCTTGTCGTTGCTGGTGGTGGTAAAGTTCTGAACAGGAAGCCTGTTGTTGGAGACCATTCTATCCCGTCAAACAGATTCTATCCGAAAACCTTCATCATTTACAGCACAGAGCTTCCTGAACAGTGCAAGCCCAGCGAAGTAAATTCAGTGTTGAACAATAGACGTGGTCAATCAGAAGCTTTAGCTAGTTCCACGGGAGCAGTTGTAGCAAGCAATTCGTGGATTATGAACTCGATAGCTGGTTACAAATTGCAAAGTATTGGAGAATGAATCTGTGTACAGTTTGTGAGGTTCTCCAATCTTGCCTGTTAATGACAGGTTAGAATAAGTTAACTCCAAGTAGATTATATATTCTGTTATCTATAAACGTAACTTTAAACCACTTTTCATCTTTCATAAATTGTTCAAGGGGATTGTTATTTCTTGCCATTCCAGAACTGTGTTTCATCTCCATTCCAGTTGCTGGATGACAGCATTTCAACAACTGGAACATGAAATCTTACAGTTTTTGGAATTCATAGAATCTAACGAACCAAGTACTAGCATAGAAAGTTGGTAAAAGAGTCTTAAATCCTTGCTATATTCACTATACATATCACATTGATTACACAGGACCTCCCAATATGAGTCTTTACACGTTCAAGAAATGTGGTTACAGTTGCCTTTGACTTGTCTATATCTTATGATCATGATACCATCATTCAAGACAAGAAAAGCTAGTTGTGTCAACATTAAGTTGAATCCTGTTTCAAAATTGTGTTCTTGTTCAAAACATTGATCCTACTCTATTTCAGTGAACTCCTCCTGCTTCTTATGACCATGTTTGGCAACCATCAACTTGAAGCACTCAAACATATTCTCCAAAGCAATTATCTCATCCTGAATGTCAAAATCAGGATTACCCTCAGAAGACAACATCATATGATCCTTAAACCTCCGAATTCTCCCCAAACTCGCTGCGATTTCTGCCCCCATTTCGTCCACTGTGCTATACAGCATCGTGTTCTCTTCCTCCGCTTCTTCCAGCTTCTTCTTCATAACTCGGTACCCATTGTCGGACCTCAAAAGTAGCTCCGACATAAATCGTTCTTGCATGGCTTCCCCTCCTCCTACACATCTATGCTCCTCGTGTTTGGAAACACATTCTTGTAGTTTCTGAACCAGCTTCTCATTCTGTGTCTTGAGATCATTAACAAGTTCCTCCATTTCATTCAATTGGTTCTCTTTTCTTGCCAGCTCTAAAGCCATAATCTCCTTCTCTTTTCCCAAGCTGGAGCACATCATCTCCAGGCTCTTCCTGGCGGCCGTGCACGCCGCCAGATCTCTTCTCAGCTTCTCTTTCTCGTCGACCGCCGTGTTTCCGGTGAGTTTCTTGTCCTTTGGGGCTTGGCTCGGCCGTAGGTCGGTGTTGCACCTCCGTAGAGAGGCTTCGGATTTCTTGTTACCAAATGATTGACATTTTTGAATTCTTGTTCTAACGTTGTCAAGGATGGTCATAATGGTGGCCACCCTCAGCATTCTCCGGCTGTCGTTTTTCCCTTTAGCACATGCATCTTTGTGATCTTCGATTAGTTTTAACATTAACTTCACATTTGCTGCAATCCCTGTTTAGTTCACCATCAAACAAATGATTTGGGAGTGGATTTAATAAGAATGAATAAGATGATTAATATACCTTCTAATGCAGAATCATCGTACGGTTGGTCAAAGGTTGTTACCGCCGAAGCTAAGTTAGGGGAAGAATGTGCCCGACCCTCGTTCATGATTTCCTTCCCAAGAACTGAAAAAAAAAACCTCTCAAATTAACCAACAACTGTAAATAATTAATTTGATTAATTAATTCCTTTTTTTTTTTATATTGAGGAAATCAAGAAAGACGATCGGAAATAAAAGAAAATGCTATTTCTTGTGCTGGTTCTTCTTTTACATGGTCGTCGAGAGATCAAAGGAAGAAGAAAGGTTGCTTTTCAGCCCAACCCTCCTCCCTCTTTCTCTCTCTCCCTCCTATATATATACACGATGTATTATTATATTATGCATTCTCTATTTAATTGATGACTACAGCTGGGAATGGTTCGAGCAGTTGATATTTGCGCAATTGTTGGGCGATTTGGTTGGCTCTAGGTTTACTTTTTATTTGGATTGACAAAATAGTTGGCTCCCTCCATGTGCCAAACTCTACTGCTCATCCCACTTACTCCCTCCATCAATGTTACGTAGTATTACAGTAATACATTCATTATATATTAAAGTATTATATCTCTTAACTCATTATTCATTAAAATATGGAGTAATATTTTTCAATCTCTATACAAATAGTAAATGAGACAACATTTATGAGTTGAAGGGAGTTTAATTTAAAAAATTATTACTCCCTTCGTCTCGGCATAAAAGGGTCATTTGCTTTTTGCACGTAGATTAAGGAGTATTATTATTTAATGTATAGTAGGTAGTTGTATTAGTGGGAGTGTGGGTCCAATATTTTAATTGTATTAGATGGAGTGTATGAGCCCCATGTGTATAAAAAAAGAAATGAGACTCTTTGGGTGAGACGACCAAAATGGAAAAATGACACTCTTAACCTGGGACGGAGGGAGAATTATATATGCATAAATATTATGTATTGTTTCCTATTCCTTAGAGTTTCAATTCAAATTACTCCCTCCGTCCTGGGTAAATAGGTGCATTTGTTTTTTGCATGTAGATTAAGAAGTATTATTATTTTATGTAAAATAGGTAGTTGTATTAGAGAAATGTGATGAGTAGTGGTGGACCATTGGTGGACTCTTTTTACTAAGGGGTTGTTTACTTTCCTCATCCAGTTTAGATAGCCTATGGTAACTTAATATTTAATCCACCATAATTCAATTTACTTGGTGGGTTAAGTAAACTCTTACTTATGGTATATCACATTTACTTCATGGGTTTGGTTTTATTAAATTTACTTATATACCCTTAGGTATTTTATTCTTTTTACATGAATTATACATGAATTGTGTTTTGTATGAATTATTCATGTCCTCTTATCTTAAAATGAATTATTTTATTATCAACAAAATGAATTATTTTGTTCATTCAAAATAACAAATTGGGTAGGTAACATGCTGCTTGGATGAAGTAATGTGATTTTCATTTTTCTATGTTCGACGTTATATAAATAAACATCCAGAGAAAATTATGCGTATTTTGAGTAACTTTATGGCATGATAGAAATAAAAATAGAAATACCCATTAGAATCAATAATATTTCTCACAATGTTTCATTAAAAGCTAAATGACTGCATAAACATGACAAACTTTAAACAAGCTTCTTGCGCTGATAAAAATAAACAGAAAGATAATTACCCATTAGAATCAATAATATTTCTCACAAGGTTTCATCTAAACGAGCATCTGGATATTATTTCATCTAAACAAGCATCAAAGCTGGATATTATGCACTAACATATTAGTGCCAAACTCCATAAGCATCCAACGGCACTGCATACACAAGCCAAACTCCAAAAAAGGCATTTGAGTTCAATCTTGATTGGGACTGGCATGGGTTGGGAATCTGAAAAACAACTCAACTTCCCAATCATCTTTCACTAAACTTTCGCCACTTCAATTCGCTCATCGCGACTCAAAATACCCAATACCCAAAGGCATCATTCAGATTTGCTATCTTCTCAAACATATTTGTTTTGTGTCCTATATGACGCGCAGTTTCACTAAAACGATGAGAAGGATGAAATTTTAGGGATTCATGCCAATTTTGCAATTAAAAAAATTTCAGTGTCCTATATAGCACCAATTTTGCAAAAAAATAAATAAATTAGGGATTCAAATATGAGAAGGATGAAATTTTAAAAAAATCAACTCTGAATCCCAACAAAAGAGTATGTAATGGACAAAACAATCACACAAAATAAAGAAAAAACTCTAAACTTACACTAGACCGACGAGAATAGAGAGGTGATTGTGACGGTTGTCAGCCGGCTACAGTCAATGCAAATTTGAGATTTCACCTTCTAACTGTGGAATGGAGGGTAGAACACGAACGGCGCCTCGCTTGCAGTAGGATTTCGCCTCTCCCCAGCTTGAATGGATGAAGGTAGAACACGTGAGCGAGCTAGGGTTGGAGTGACTACAATCTGTTTTGAAGAAAAAATGGGGGTAGATAAGTAATTTTATCAACTAAACCCACGGAGGTATAATAAACCCAAGACCTTTTATGGGATTTTAAGTGGGGTGAACAGTGTTTTTTGGTTGAATTGACCCAGCCCAAATGATAACCTTTCAAAATTAAACAAAATAGTAAACAGAAATTTTCATGGGCTAACCCACCTAAACATGGGTTAACAACGAATGTAAACGTGCTCTAAAAGAGGAAAATTGTACAATTTAGATGAGACACTCAATATAATAAAATAATGATATTTGGGTGGGATGGAGATAATACATATAAATGCTGTGTGAGATCGTCTTGTGAGATAAATAAAAAATGATAATCGAATCAATAAAAAATGATAATGATGACATTCTATGAACTTAGGATGATAACATATTTAAATTAAATATTCTTTCCATCTACTAATAAAATATTTATTTTTGTCATGTCCTCCATTTTAAAATTATTAAATTTAATTGATTTTTTTAAACTCTTATTTACGTGTTAAGGAGAAAAGCTCTCTGATACAGATACAGAGAGAGTAATATTTATATTATCTTAATAGATATTTTAAAGAATAAAATTTGAATGTGAGGCAACTAAAATGGAAAATATGTTAGGTCCGTTTGTCTTGATTTTAGGTTGAAAATCTTGACATATTTTAGAAATTTAGGTTGAAGCCTAACTAATAATTAATAATACACGTGTTCCATACAAAATTTGATCTGTTCCCAAGGCTGGTCTTTTGATCGAGGGATCAAATTAAAAATAAGAAATAAGCAAACTACATCATACAAACAATTTTAATATTTTAAATTATTAAGTGTTTAAACACATAAAATAAAAATATATAATAGCTAATGATGACATTTTAAAAAATAGTCGTAGTTATTATGAAAAATGAGTAGCTCGAAAGCTCGGCTCAACTCGATTCGAAAAAATTGAATTCGACTCGATTAATGTCTATTCGTACTCGTTTATATACTCGTTCTCGGCTAGTTAAGGCTCGAAAATAATAATTAATAATATTAATATTATTAATTATTATATTTAATTATAATAATATATAATAAAATAAATATTTTAAATATAATAAAAAATATATTACTTAATATTAGGCTCGACTCAGCTCTACTGGATAAGGCTCGTGTAACAACAAATATTGTATTTATAATAAAATAAACACAAAAGAATTACAATGATAATCCAGAAGGATTAATCTTGAAAATTTAGGAACAATCTCTATCAATCCTCTGATTCTTCTCTCGAACCAATTCAGATTTTGACTTGACTTGGCTTGTGTGTTGACCGCGCGTTGACTGTGTGTGTTGAGTCGGATCTTCAGTTGAAGCTTGTCCGGACTCGAATTTGGAGCTTTATAACGTTTATCCAGAGGCGTCGAGCCTTTGTTTGAATTAAACGTACTTGATCCGAAGAACACTCGATTTGGGGGGCTTAGCACCTTAATCCCGGGTCGTATGCTGTTCTTGGCGCGAAGAACACCGAAGAACTCAGTTTATGAAGAACGCTTGATTTGGGGGGCTCCGCACCTTAATCCCGACTCGTTTGCCGTTCTTAACTTGAAGATTCTTGAAGATCTCAAGGGAGCACTGCTCGTATTCTTGATCTCTTCAGAGCGTTTATGTCTTCAAGTATTTGAGTGTGTCTGGAATGAATGGAGGAGGACTCCTTATATAGGTGAAGTATGAGGATGCCCCATAAATAAGTCGCAGCCTAATTGGTCAGTTTTGACCTAATTATGCGGGCTTGGGCTTTTCACTTTCTTAGGCTTTAAGTCAGACTTATTTGACTGGATCTTACCCAATTATAAATTATTTACTCATTTATTTTAGGAATTTATTTATTTAAATCCCTTAATAAATAAATAATTAATAATTATTGCATTAATTTGCCACATATTTTCCTTAATGGACAATAAAATTCAAGTGCTTACAAATGCCCCCTCGCATTTTGTTCACGGACGCCTTTGTGTTGAAGTGAACAAATTGCGATAATCCATTCTTGATCAACATTATTTAATTTTATTGCTTGCCTCACCAACTTGATATGAATAGCCTGAATTATGACTGAACTTAGTGAAGTGCTAAGCTGCCTACGTACCTCTTTGAAGAGGATCAAGTCATAACGTAGTTCAAAGAGACATGATTTGATTTGAATGGGGGGTCGTACACATTTTATACTCATACGGGCCAGGAGTAACATGCAGTTTAAGCTCGTGCGTCGAGGAGCGTTGGACTTGAATTTGTTGACAGTTTATACTCGTGTCAATGAGTTTTGAATTTGAACTTGTAGACAGTTTATACTCGTATCAAGGAGCCTTGTGTGGAAATTTTTCACTCGTGTCGAGGAGTATTGTATGAACAGTTTTTGCTCGTGCCGAGGAGCGTATTGTGTAGATAGTTTAAGCTCGTATCAAGGAGCCTTGTGTAAAGAGTTTAGTCTCTTCTCAAGGAGATTTGATTTGATGTGTAGACAGTTTTAGCTCATGTCTGTTGGGCAATTGGATCGTGCGGTTCAACGTGATCGTTAGGATAAACAGGCAAACAATTCAGCGGAAGCAATTAAACATGTTTACCGTACTTCAGGGTTGGTGTAGAGTCAGATCGTTGCAGAAGAACCACCTCTAGATCTTCTGCTGTATGACCCAAGTCGAATCCTGCTGTTGTGTGGGCAACAATCTGCAGGATTCTCTCAATCTGTTCCTGTTCTCTCCTCTCGGTCAAATGAGGCTCTGACTTAGGTTTAACAGGAACTGAGATGACTTATATAGTTGGGCTACAGCAGGGACCAGGATGAGAAATTGGGCTGGGCCTCAATTGAATTTAATTAACCAAGCTTAGCCCAAAGCTTTTAATTAAATCCAATAATAATAATATAGTCCACTAAAATATTATTATTGCACTACCCGTCCAATCCCAAATTATGTTCTGGGCTCATTCTTATTATGAGCCCGAAAGTCTCCCCACGTTTAAGATATACAATGCCCATTAATTAATTAAGTTACTGACAACTCAAATTAATTAATATCTCATCCGAGAGTAGTACCACTCAACCTTTTTATCATGCCGGAAATTAATCCACTTGCAAGATTTACATGATAAACCTTATGAGCTCCTCAAGGGGACATCATCAACCTATGACGGACATGGATTCCTTCTACAATCAACAGCACACCATAGAGACAGCATTATTTCCCAACTCACCGAGTATGTTGATTTAATTCATTTAAATCTCACCCATTGATGAATCAAAGAAATATATACTGCCTTACGTGTCGAGGTTATTGTATAGGGATTAAGAGCATGGACATCCATAATAACAGAGATCAAGTTCTTCTATATAGACAGTACAAGTCGAACGATCTCAGGCGGTCCTACTCAATACACATAGCAGTGTACTAATGTGGTTCTATAGTCAAGACAAACTAATACCAAACCACACTACAACCATACCAATAGATAGTCCCCATCTATCTCGGCTGTGAGCATCTGTTTATACTTTATAAGGAAACCGATAATATGATCTTCCGCGTGTTGTCGCACAACATATTATCTACAGTATAAAGTAAATGGACTATTGCACCATTCATATAAATAAATTATAAGATGCAATCATTTGATCAATGATTCTCATTTCAAATATTGTTATAACATTGTTCATACCAAAGCTAGACTTTTAGTATACAATCCAACAATCTCCCACTTATACTAAAAGACTATGCTGTCTTGTTTTCTGCCATACATCTGATTCCTACTCCCACTACACGACCATTAAAAGCTCTCACCTTAATGTCCTTGTAAATGGTTTTACTAGGTCATGATCCGATGCAATCTAGGCGACAACAACCTTCCCCTCATCATACGATTTCTCGTAGCAGGTGGTACTCGCGCTCCATGTGTTTAATTGCCTTATGGACTCGTGATTCCTTCAAGTTTGCAACTGCACCAATATCATCAATGTAAATTGTGATTACCTTGGGCAAACTTAGAAACACTTCAAAGTCCATCATGAAGTCTCTAGAGTCATATAGATACTTTGGCTGCCTTATAGGCTCCAATTTATCATCTTTCCATGATGGAGTCCGGAGTCTGAAATATATTTCTATATAACACTCCTCCACATTATGACTCTACTTCCTCAAATTAAACACATAACCTTTGAGGTGAATTTACTGCCGTCCAATCTGACTAAAAAATCTGAATCTACGTAATCCACAAGAAGCAGTGAATCTGCTCAGTAAGTCAACATATGATTTCTAGTCCTTCTCAGGCACTTCATATGTGTCTTACCACAGTTCATCATTCTTGTTCTGGGTTACGTTGATACCCACTGTTCATGTATCCAGCAAAACAGATATCCAACTTCGTTCATAGCATTCCTTAGATTAAGCTTCCTTATTCGCCGAAGCATAAGGAACCGCTTTCATCTCCTTTATCTTCTTTTTGTATCTTAAAGACACATTTACTTAGATAAATTCACATGCTAAACGAGTATGGATTGTATCATTTATGAAACTTGAGATAAGCATAACATCCTTTCTTGTGATCCGTATAACCGTGATCAAAAAGATGTATTTTGCCTTTCTTAAGTCCTTCATCTCTACTGCCTTTTTAACCATACCCATACGCCCGATAATACTCTTTCATTGTCTCCAATGAGCAAGATACTATCTACATATAGTACAAGAAATACCACCACGTTTCCGTCACTCTTTACCACACACAAGACTCATCTGCTCATTGAATTAAATCCATGCCACTGGATTACCTAATCAAAACAGATGCTTCATGATTTCAAAGCTTGCTTTAGTCCATCGCTGGACACTTTTAAGCTTATTATCAAAATGCTATTAGTACTTTGCAATGAATCACTCTGGTTGCTTCACATAGATGTTTTCTTCAAGACTTCCAATCAGGAAAGCTGTCTTGACATCTATTTGCTGTTCCTCATAATTCAATATGAGCAGCAATACATAAAAGAATCCGGATCAATTTAAGCATAGCTACCAGCGAATATGTTTCCTCATAATCGAACCATTTCTTTTTGAGTGCACTTTTTCGCAACAAGCTTTGCTTCCAAGGTTTTCACCTTATTGTATGATCCTCTTTTATTTCCTATGACCACTTCCAATGGCTTTTACACCATTTAGTGGTCTTTTAAGCTCCCAGACTTAATTTAGAATCCGTAGATTCTATTTCAACATTCAATGCAACTTACTAAGATTCCGCATTTTCATCTTGTAGTGCTACGTCGTATCCGTGGGACAATACCATGTTTACTAGGGATCAAGTCTCACGACTCTCCCAAAACATATATCTAACGGGTTGTCGAACAACCCTCCCACTACGACTGGGCACTACATGTAATTGTGTATCAGACGTGACACGTGTTGCAGTTTACTTTGTGGTATATCCTCTTGTACACTTGGTACTTTTACTTAGTGTTTTCCTCTCACTTCCTTTAGAACAACTTATACATGGGTTTGTGATTTATTACATAGTCCTTTTTCCAAAATCTAGTTATTGTGTTAACAATTACCCTACGATCTTTTGGACTAAATAAATCACCCTTCATTTTTCTAGGCTGTCCCTCAAACAGATAAAACGTTTTACGAATTACTGTTTCTAGGGCATATCCATAAAATGAATTTAATTATTCTTAATAATTCTTCATCTATCTAATCATTACCATAAGAGCCTTATACCTTCTACCCACCACACCATTCAGCTGGGGCAAGCCCGGTGTAGTCTACTTGAGATTTAATCTCTACTTCTGATTAATAGCTCCTAACTATCCCTTGAGGTATTCGCCATCATGATTAAATCGTAATGACGTAATATATTTTCCATGACGCTTCACTGTACCAGCCTTTCAATTCTTGAATTAATCCAAGAACTTAGACATGCAGTGCATCAAATAAATATATTGGTATCCAGAATAATCTTCGAATATTCTTAACCACCTCTTGCTTGGATAATATTAGGTCCGCTTGAATCAGAATGAACTAATTCCAACATATATATCTTTGGCTCTATACCCCACAGCCTTGAAAAGGCAGATAATCATTTTTACTTCCAAGCAAGACTCGCAAGTCCGATAGTTTCCACTTCAGATAAACCTTACGGTCTATCGGCTATCAACTTTTGAATCCTACTCAAGTAAAATGAATTATTCTTAGATGCCAAATGTATGTTTAGTTCATCTCCGAAGGTTCCTTTCTCTTACTAATATTAGAAGATGTATTATTAATTATTATTTATTGCATCTGTGGGATTAATATGATTTAAGAGTATACTTATTATCCACCAACGTACTTTAACGGATTAAAGCCTCATTCCTCATTACTATGACCATGTCATTTAAATGAAATGAAGTGTCCATCCGTTAATGCATAGAAACCGAAATTAAATTCTTTCTATGAAACGTATGTAAAGACAATTTCTCATAATCAATCGTTTATTCTTATCATGAGATAAATAAACAACTCCCACTGCAATAGCCACTACCTTTGTAGTTTTACCCATGTTATTAACAATCTTATCCTTACTTAGTGATAAACATTTAGTGATTCCAGTATCTACATACTTCGTGTCAGTAGATGCCATCACCAATCATGTTTAAACCATTAGTAAATAAGATATTAAACTTGTTCACATTATGATGAAAATTGGCTTTCTTTTGCCATATGTTTTGTTAGAAGTTTCCTACCATATACAATCTCTCGTATTTCAGGTAGAACTTTCTCAAAACATCAAGGCTAAACATGGAGAATAAAATTGATCTAGGTTTCCCTTTCAATTTATACTCCAAGCTTTTCCAATTCATTCATCAAATTCTATCATGATCTTGCGCCTTTTAAATTACTCAAGTATCTGAAGAGTTACATGAGTTCATCATATTTCTATGATCCTTTCATCTCTTCACTAAAGACTTTAATAGGCATCATGAGCCGTCCTTTGAGAGAACACATGTATTTTCTTAAGCAGTAAATTTCAAAATTAAGATTCTTTTCTAATCAGTTAATTTGGACAAGTAAATATAATTTCTTTTAGTTAACAATTAGTGAGACTAAAACTATTCGAAATACAGAGAATCACGATTAAATTTACTGATCAAAACTTTGAATTTTATCCTTTTATATTGTTTCCCTCAAAACAATATAAAATAAAATTCACCGACATCTCAAGCACCGTGAGTCTGCAAGCCACGTTAGTGTGGACGTTTACAAACCCGAACATTTACAAGAGAAGGTTTTACCCATTAATTTCATTTGTCAACCTAACTTTATGACAAAATAATTAATAGTCGGTTCCTCTTTAGCCATGCAAATAATAGCAGTGACTCCGTTGGGGAGGATACTAATTATTTACACCTAAGTGTATACCATTATTTGATCCCAAGTCCACTGCGCGAGCTTGTGTGCCTTACAGTTAGAGAAGTACACACGCGCTCGGGTAGCTTCCTACAATCATCAATTATTAGTTTGTACCAGTGAACCGCACACAAACTCATCCGTTAGGGAGGAAGGCCAATGCCAACACGCAAGTTTGTGTGCCACATTACAAACAATAATTATTAATGAAGTCTGTACCAGTGATCCATGAATAAACTCATCCGTTAGGGAGGAAGGCCAATGCCAACACGCAAGTTTACTCACATCACTTACAAACCAATAATGGAGGCTGCGGGAATTAATTATACCAATCCCCTCTCCCACTTAGTTATTTAATTACCGAGGGTTTTTAACATGCATATAATATTAACAAATAAAATATACAACAAAGCATGCTTTTAATTCAAGTAATTTAAAATCACATAAAACATGCTTTACACATATATAACAATTAATCGTCATGATAAACAATTAAATCAATTATATAAACAATTAAATGCTAAGTGAAATTGGATCAAAATTGGGCCCACCTATTCCAAATAAAATTAGCAAAAAAATGAGCAGCCATTTTAAAAAAAATAAAGCCCATTAACCCGCCAATTTATTTCCTTGGAACAAGCCCAAAATTTCATGGCCCAACACCACAAACAATTAATAATCATAAGCCCAGCTGTCTAAATTAATTAAATTACAACCAGTAAGCCCAATACAAAAAAAACAGGCCCAACAGCAATTAATTAAAAAAAAACAGCCCAGCCTAATCTCCTGAAACCCTAGCTTCTGCTAGCCGTCACTGCCGTCAGCTTTCAAAAGCCACCGGCGCCACCCAGCTAACGCCGCCTCCGGAGGCGCCGCCGACAATCCACCGGTAACTCGCCGTTACCCCCCCCGGCGACCAGATTCCAGCCACGAAACGCCGCTGACAGCGCGACGAACTCCGCCAGGAGGCAAACACCGTCACCACCGCAGCCGACGATCCGTCCACAGCCTGCCGCCGACAGACCCAGCAAATCGTCGACCAGTCCGTTTTCCGAGCTCCACAGCCACGCACGCCTGCTACCGCCGGTAACACTCACGCCGTCCAGTCGCGCATGCAACCCAGCGCGACACCGGTGAGTCATGACGCAGGCCAGCGCCGCACGATCTTCCCTCCGCAAGCGCCGTCGCCGACGATCGCCAACAGTAGCCCACTGGATCCGCACCGACACCACCAGACGTCGATTGTCGGCGCCGGTCAGTGCCGCATCTCCTCCAGCGCCGCCGTCTAGATCGTGATCCATCAGGTTACGCCGACGAGTCGCTCAGCCACGCGCGCCCGCCTCGAAGTCATCGCCGCCCTGCAGCGCACTGCTCCGATCTGAATAGCCTCGACTCGCCTCGCCGTGAAGACGACGCCGCCGTCATCGCAGCGCATTGGGACAGTCTCCCTGTCACCCCTCCTTCTACGATATTCCCTCTGCCGCCAAACCCGCCGGTCTGCCTCGAATCCGCCGTGATTTGGGCCTGTCGAGAAAAAGCCGGCGACTGTCTGAAGGCTGTCTGTTTCGGTCGCCGCCGCCAGCCGCCAGCCGCCGTCAGAAGCAGTCGCCTCCGCCACCGCAACGAGAGAGAGAGAGACGGGAAAGGGGGGGGAAAAGAGAGAGAGGGGGCGACCGCGTGTGTGGAAGGGCAGGGTTGGTTGTCTCGAAGTGTGTGCCACAATTAATTAACAAATAATCAAATAATATTACACACCATTCAAACAATCAAGCCTGACAGTTCACATACACCATATGAAAAATTCAGATTAAAATAAATAATCAATTAATTACATAAATCTTTACAAATCAGTTTCATAATTACATGATTAAATCCAGATTATACCATATAATCAAATAATCACAAAAACCCCAACCATACGTCTCACGTTTCACCACGAAACCAACGCTCTGATACCAATTGTTGGGCAATTGGATCGTGCGGTTCAACGTGATCGTTAGGATAAACAGGCAAACAATTCAGCGGAAGCAATTAAACATGTTTACCGTACTTCAGGGTTGGTGTAGAGTCAGATCGTTGCAGAAGAACCACCTCTAGATCTTCTGCTGTATGACCCAAGTCGAATCCTGCTGTTGTGTGGGCAACAATCTGCAGGATTCTCTCAATCTGTTCCTGTTCTCTCCTCTCGGTCAAATGAGGCTCTGACTTAGGTTTAACAGGAACTGAGATGACTTATATAGTTGGGCTACAGCAGGGACCAGGATGAGAAATTGGGCTGGGCCTCAATTGAATTTAATTAACCAAGCTTAGCCCAAAGCTTTTAATTAAATCCAATAATAATAATATAGTCCACTAAAATATTATTATTGCACTACCCGTCCAATCCCAAATTATGTTCTGGGCTCATTCTTATTATGAGCCCGAAAGTCTCCCCACGTTTAAGATATACAATGCCCATTAATTAATTAAGTTACTGACAACTCAAATTAATTAATATCTCATCCGAGAGTAGTACCACTCAACCTTTTTATCATGCCGGAAATTAATCCACTTGCAAGATTTACATGATAAACCTTATGAGCTCCTCAAGGGGACATCATCAACCTATGACGGACATGGATTCCTTCTACAATCAACAGCACACCATAGAGACAGCATTATTTCCCAACTCACCGAGTATGTTGATTTAATTCATTTAAATCTCACCCATTGATGAATCAAAGAAATATATACTGCCTTACGTGTCGAGGTTATTGTATAGGGATTAAGAGCATGGACATCCATAATAACAGAGATCAAGTTCTTCTATATAGACAGTACAAGTCGAACGATCTCAGGCGGTCCTACTCAATACACATAGCAGTGTACTAATGTGGTTCTATAGTCAAGACAAACTAATACCAAACCACACTACAACCATACCAATAGATAGTCCCCATCTATCTCGGCTGTGAGCATCTGTTTATACTTTATAAGGAAACCGATAATATGATCTTCCGCGTGTTGTCGCACAACATATTATCTACAGTATAAAGTAAATGGACTATTGCACCATTCATATAAATAAATTATAAGATGCAATCATTTGATCAATGATTCTCATTTCAAATATTGTTATAACATTGTTCATACCAAAGCTAGACTTTTAGTATACAATCCAACAATGTCAAGGAGCGTAACTTGAGGATTTTAGATAGTTTAAACTCATATCAAGGAGCGTGACTTGTAGATAGTTTTAGCTCATGTCAATGAGCGTGATGTAGACAGTTTTCGCTCGTGTTAGAGAGCATGATATAGACAGTTTTCGCTCGTATCGAGGAGCCTTGAATTTGATTTGTGTTAGATAGTTTAGGCTCGTATCAAGGAGCATGACTTGAGGCTTTTTAGATAGTTTAAGCTCGTATCAAGGAGCATAATGCAGACAGTTTTAGCTCGTATCAAGGAGCATGACTTGAGGCTTTTTAGATAGTTTAAGCTCGTAACTTGAGGCTTTTTAGATAGTTTAAGCTCGTATCAAGGAGCATAATGCAGACAGTTTTAGCTCGTATCAAGGAGCATGACTTGAGGCTTTTTAGATAGTTTAAGCTCGTATCAAGGAGCATAATGCAGACAGTTTTAGCTCGTATCAAGGAGCATGACTTGAGGCTTTTTAGATAGTTTAAGCTCGTATCAAGGAGCATAATGCAGACAGTTTTAGCTCATATCAAGGAGCATTGTGTATGGGGACTTTTAGATAGTTTAAGCTCGTATCAAGGAGCGTCATGCAGACAGTTTTAGCTCATGTCAAGGATCTTTGACTTGATTTATCAACAGTTTATTGCCCCCAATCTTGGGATGCACTATTTTCTCTTGCTTCAACTTCATTTCTATTAATCTTTATAGAAACTGCAGCCTTTGTTTGTGGTTCCTCTTCCAAGGGCTCATTGAAGGATATGTATTCAAACTCGAAAGAGTCTTGAATAGAGGGCCATTCGATGTCATTTGATGTCAGGCTTAACTACATGTCGTGAGCTCTTGAAGCCAACTCTTCAAAAGTTTTAGGTCGAATTCCTTGGAGTATGTAGCTAAGATTCCATTGCATCCCTTGAATGCACATTTCTATAACTGAAGTTTCTGACAGCTTTTCTTTGCAATTGAGGCTTAGGCTTCTCCATCTGTTGATGTAGTTGATGGCATACTCTTTATCACTTTGATGAGTATTTGTTAGCTCCATCATGCTAACAATTCTTCGTGTGCTATAGAATCGATTGAGGAATATTTTTTCCATTTTCCCCCAATTATCAATGGAGTTAGGTTCTAAGTCGATGTACCAATCGAAGGCATTTTCTTTTAGAAATCGAACAAATTGTCTCACCATGTGATCTTCGTAGGTCCCAGCATCATTGCATGTCTCGATAAAATGCGCCACATGTTATCTTGGATTGCCTTTGCCATCGAATTGTTGAAACTTGGGAGGTTGGTAGTCAGTTGGCATCCTCAAGTTGTCAATCCTCTTTGTATATGGCTTGACGTAGGTTGAAGAAGATTTGGAGCTCCCTTCAAACTTATCATTTATCGTCTCCAACACGATGTTATTTAATTGGTTGATAGGAATCATTCCGTCAGTTGAAACTTGTATCGTATCCTCAGCTGGCTTTTCTTCAGATAGATGATGCTTCGTTGAGTCTTCCTCCCCGTGTTCATCCTCAACATGTTTCTCATTTGTACGATTTGTCTCCACATTCTCCATTTTCTTCATAAGTATATAGATTCTTACGTCTTGAGCTTCCATATGCTTCGTGAGTCCTTCAATGGCTCTCATCATACTTGCTAGTTGATCCTCAATGGTCATAGCATTTGTTGTCATCACTGCAGCTGCAGTTGAGGTAGATGGTGAGCTTGGTATTGAGTGAGGAGTTGAGTAGGTAGAATCATCTTCACTATTTTTGTCTCCGTGCAATGGCTTGTTAAGAGCAATCCCAACCACATGGTTTGTCTCTGAGGAGGCTTCAGACATACTTCTTGTAACGAGTTCAGCATTTTCAATTTGCAACTCTTGAGGCTTTGATGCAGTTTGCCTTCGTATCGCAATCTTTAGCGGAGTCATAATTTGCGTCTTCGCAGCTTGTAGCTCTAAAGGCTTTGAGGTAGATGACCTTTTTATCGCGATCCTAAGAGGAGTCATACTTTGTATCTTCGAGCTTGTTGAGAGAAGAGATGAGAGGTAGAGACTGTCCCACTGGGCGTGCCAAAATTTGTAACAACAAATATTGTATTTATAATAAAATAAACACAAAAGAATTACAATGATAATCCAGAAGGATTAAACTTGAAAATTTAGGAACAATCTCTATCAATCCTCTGATTCTTCTCTCGAACCAATTCGGACTTTGACTTGACTTGGCTTGTGTGTTGACCGCGTTGACTGTGTGTGTTGAGTCGGATCTTCAGTTGAAGCTTGTCCGGACTCGAATTTGGGGCTTTATAACGTTTATCCAGAGGCGTCGAGCCTTTGTTTGGATTAAACGTACTTGATCCGAAGAACACTCGATCTGGGGGGCTTAGCACCTTAATCCCGGGTCGTATACTGTTCTTGGCGCGAAGAACACCGAAGAACTCAGTTTATGAAGAACGCTTGATTTGGGGGGCTCCGCACCTTAATCCCGACTCATTTGCCGTTCTTGACTTGAAGATGCTTGAAGATCTCAAGGGAGCACTGCTCGTATTCTTGATCTCTTCAGAGCGTTTATGTCTTCAAGTATTTGAGTGTGTCTGGAATGAATGGAGGAGGACTCCTTATATAGGTGAAGTATGAGGATGCCCCATAAATAACTCGCAGCCTGATTGGTCAGTTTTGACCTAATTATGCGGGCTTGGGCTTTTCACTTTCTTAGGCTTTAAGTCAGACTTATTTGACTGGATCTTACCAAATTATAAATTATTTACTCATTTATTTTAGGAATTTATTTATTTAAATCACTTAATAAATAAATAATTAATTGATAATTATTGCATTAATTTGCCACATATTTTCCTTAATGGGCAATAAAATTCAAGTGCTTACAGCTCAAAAACTCTTTTTTTTTGCTAAACGATCCGAGCTCGAGTATTTTTCGAGTCGAACCGAGCCGAGCTCGAGCTCGATTCAATGAGTACTCGACCTGAGCTCGAGTATTTGGAGCTCGAGCTCGCTCGGCTCATTTGTCGTTACCTTTTGAAAAAGGATGAAAGAATTTAAAAAATACTCCCTCCGTCCCACACTTATATTCACACTTTCCGTTTCCATCCGTCTCATACTTATCTTCACCACCCAAAAAAAATTTCACATTAACCAACAACCTCAAAAGTTATCATAATTTCAAAAATACCACTCCCACCTAACACACATAACATACTTTATAATTTATTTATTACCTAAAAATACCACAATACCTCTAAAAAGTCAATAAAGTTGGTAAAAAAATAATTTTTCTTAAATTCCGTATTTACAGTGTTGACGAACATAACTCTGGGACGAAGGAAGTATTAATTAAAGATTGCCTATGACTCATGAGTGTTTCCCAAAGCCCACAAATAATAATTCGCTCAAATGGGCCTAGGTTATAAAACGACCCAATAACTACTCAAAATGATTTTGGGCAAGAGCCCAAGGTTGAGCTATGACATTATGCCTAAAACTTTCGTTGGGTAAACTCAATAATTCATCCTCTCCTCTCTTTTATTGTGCAGAAAATCAAAATATGTTTTAAATTATGATGGGCCACTATTAGCAAGTAGTAAGAAAATTTTGGTAAATAAAAAAAAAAACAAGAAAACTGTATTCTCAATTTTCTTAAGCCGTAAGTTGGGGTAAAAATGGGTCAAACTAACCCATAGGTCATATAATCTGACCTACTAAAATCCAGGTTTGAGCCGAGTTATTTAATAACGAATTTGATATAGATCTATTTTAAAGTGTATTTAACAAAAATAGTATGGATAAAGGCTTTAATCCTTAAAGTTTAGGCCCAAATCTCTTAAATTTATCGGCAAGCACTTTTGTAACCTTAAAATTCACAACGTAAATCGTCTCTCTCATTTAAACCCTGGAATAACATAGGCTTGATTCAGTATAAATTTCTATTGACAATAAAATTAATTTAACAGTGAAGGACACCCTAAAATCCCTCCTCCTGAAAAGGTCGTTTCCCTCCCCAATTCCATTTCAGTACGCATGGGGAGATCAACGAAATGGAAATCCAGACCCAGACGCGTAAGCCCAAAACTTTCGATGAGACGGTTGCTTCATCCTCAAAGCCAGTGCCGCCGCCGCCGCCACCTCCACCGCCGTGGATTGATCTTCCCGTAGATATAACTGCTAACATTCTGAAAAGGCTTGACGTTGAAGAGATTCTGGATTGTGCACAAAAAGTGTGTTCTACTTGGAGGAGAGTTTGCCGCGATCCTTCCATGTGGCGGGTAATTAACATGCATGACTCCAACCGGCTGGTAAGGATGTGCCGTTACGTAGTGGATCCTAGTCGGTCAGGGACAATTACTCGATATTTGTTTTAGATCTTTCCCTGATGATCAATTGATGGCCTTCATCTGTATGATTTTCCCTCTTTTGCATACCCAATATATCAATTAGATTATTTTGTCGTTTAGTTTAATTCTGTATGCGTTTTATATAGCTTCTGGGTATTATTATTATTATTATTTTATTTTAATGTATAAAGACGTGTAAAATTATTGAGAGACGTGTGTAAAAAGTGGATCTTTGTATAATATAATGAAAAAGGTGGGCAAAATTTTTAGAACGTGTGCAAAAGACGAGGGGTATTAAGTTTTTAGTGACAGATATACCTATGGCATTGGTGATGGCAGTGTGTGCTAATTAGTTATTAGTCATGATGAGATCTCTATCAAGTATTATTAAGGGAATTGGGATTTTGGTTCTGGTTTTTAAATCATTTTACTTGCTCATCACAATATTGCTCTTTTCGTCGATTTGTCTGCACTTCGAAGTTTAAGGATAAATAACTTATGTCATTTGAAATCCCCCATCTGTTTTTTGAAGTAATCTTTGGTGGGTTGGAACTATTTAGAACTGATTAACAGGTAGTAATAATTTTGTCGTCCTGTATAGTGTATCTAAAATATGATTTTTAAACTTGAATAGAAAATTTATCCTGCAAAAACTTAATCTTGCTGAGAATCTAGCGATTATGTGTTATCCATCATTGTCATTAGAAGACAATGGCCTTGCTTGTTTCAGCCTCTTTTGAGGCGGTGTGACTTGGGAACTATTTCAATGAATAGTCTTCTTTACTGTTGTTGATTAATGAATATATTCGCCAATCACAAGATCACATTTTTGAGATTTGTATTCATTCTTTTTGCCAATTCTGCTATTTACTTCCTACTTATTATTCACGTGGATGTGGACGAACATGAGCCTTTTTAGCACTTGTTTGATGTGTATATTATCTATATTTTAAATTGCATAGGGCTCTTACGGGCCTTAATATGCCTTTTTCTTCTTCTTTTTTTATGATGACAATGTGCTCATTTCCGGTAATTTACATAGTGTAAATTATCATTCTTTGACAATGTTCACATTCTCCTTTTGGCTTATCTATATGCTGAAGAATTCTTTGGTGTTTATTTGTTTGTTTTGTGGTGCTGTTGCATCTTTAGCATTCTACAGTGAGTTAAATTCATTTTTTGTAACTAAGCAAAACTTTGATTTTTGCCCTAAAAAAGATAAGTGGTTCAATTTTGCCCTATAACTAATGAATTATTTCAGTTTTTGCCCAATTTTCACCGGAAAATGCGAATTTCGCCGGAATCTGCCACGTCATACTTTAATTTGGGGATTTCCGGCTGGTCAATCTGACATGGCAATTTTGACTTTTTTTTCCACCTATTTATTTATTTATATTTATATTATTATGGAACGAGGCGGCGGTGGTGGCGAGGTTTGACCGGCCGCCTCTGTCAACAATCAACAGCCTCCATCAATCAGCCGTCAATAGCCTCCGTCAATAGCCTACCTTCATCAGTCTCCGCTTACAGTCTCCGTCTATCCTGCAGCAGTGGCCTGAGGTTCTCGAATTCGCAGCGGTTGATTGGGGCGGCGTAGTGTGGCTGAAGGCGACGGCGACGGCGACGTGACTCCCGGTGGTGAGTGGTGGCGGGATGAGTAGAGATTTCCGGTGGCGACAGACAACAGCCGCGGTGATGATCGACGGGCGGCCATGAGCAACAGATTCCGGCGAGGCGAAGAGGAGCGGCGATGGACGTCGGCAAATTGCGACTAGGCTCGGCAATGTTTTTGGCGACGGGGAAGCAGACGATGGGCGGCCATTCATCGAGAGGAGAGAAAGAAAGGAGCAGATTCCACTTTCACTTACCCTTTTGGAGATGGGGAATCACGTGATTTCTTGAGGAGTGAAGGGAGTTTCCCTTTAAACTGGCATAGCCAGATACTATGGAATGAAGAATTTGATTGATTTAAATCACGTTTGACTTTCCTATTGGGTTAACTTGGACCTCCACCTAGTGGGCTGACACATACTTTGGGCTCAATATAAATATAAATAAATAAATATGTGGATATGACGTGACGGATTCATTAGCTAAAAAAAAGTCAAAATTGCTACGTCGGATTTGACCAGCCGGAAATCCCCAAATTGAAGTATGACTTGGCGGATTCCGGGAAAATTCGCATTTTCCGGCGAAAATTGGGCAAAAATTGAAACAATTCATTAGTTATAGGGCAAAATTGAACCACTTATATTTTTTATGGCAAAAATCGAAATTTTACTTAGTTATAGGACAAAAAATGAATTTAACTCTTCTATAGTTAAACCAATGAAGTAGATATTGAAGTTTCCTATATTCTGTTGACTTTTAATCAACACATTCTTCTTTTCCAAGAATCATTTTTCTGGCAATCTGATGCAGATCAATTAACCTCAAACGTGTTTCTCTTTATCGCTGCCATGATATAACGGGTGAAGGTTTGGTTGAAGTAGTTAATATGCTTTCACACTTGGAAGAGTTGCACCTCACTTACATGTCATCTATCAGTGCTGAATATGTTGTAAGTATTGGTATTTCTTGCCCTACGCTGAAATCGTTTTCATTTGATGATTCTGATTATTACCATATGAACCCAATATTATATGACGAAGATGCTGAGGCTGAGGCAGATGGATCATTCAGTAATAGGTATGCCCTAGCTATAGCAAAAAGCATGCCCAACCTTTGTCATCTTCGTCTAATTGAACATTTGATGAATAATGAGGGACTGGAAGCCATTCTTGACGGATGTCCCCACCTTGAATCGCTCGATCTTCGAAAATGCTCTCATCTTGACTTGCAACAAGGGGCTCTAGGCAGAAGATATTCTGAGCAGATAAAGCATGTGAAATTTCCCCCCGACTCAACCAGAGATGTTGAGTGGCTCGTAGATGATGCATGGGATAAACACGATTATAGCGACTATTATTATAGTGACTATTCTTATGGTTATGATTATGGAGATCATGAAGATTCTGATGACTATATCAACCCTTTCGATAACGAATGCTTTGGTGACGAATGGCCATGGATCTTCTAACCATTCATACTTTTGAGCTTGGAGCAGGTTTAATGCTTTCTAATTACTTGTTTCTCCACATCAGTTTGTTAAATTTTCGTTGCTTTTAGATATACAATTTTTGAGGTTGCTGTTTTTATGAACACGTATTAGTAGTTATATAAAATTAACGTTTAGTGAATGCCTTTTATTTATATTAATATTAATGGTACGTAAATTCTTAACCCTTTTATGAATTATGAGTAATATCCCAATGATACATTGTGTGAGCCTATCTTATTATTAACAGGAGCTCATATTTTTTTATTAAAACATTAATACTTATTATTCATATTTCTATTGTTTATGGAAGAAATAGAACACTTAAAGATTAGATCTCTATAACAAGTGGTTAAGACTTGATATCAGTGGATTTTGTATACATGTTATTCTATTTTGTATACATGTTTCTTAATAATTGTATACTTATTTCATATTAAGTTTTTCATTAAAAAATTAGTATTCATATGTGTATAATTTTTTATTCAATAGTGTATACTCCCTCTGTCCTTCCAAATAACACAATTTTACTATATTGTGCATCCCATCTAAATTGCATCATTTTCATCTTTTAGTAAAAAGGGCCCAACGATGACTCACCACTACCCAGCATATCTCTCTAATACACATACACACTTTATATAAAATAATAATACTCTTTAATTTACGTGCAAAAAGTAAATGTCAGGGGTGTATATGTTTTTTAAAAATTATATTTTTTACACTCACATTTTCATTAAAAAAAACTAAAAATTAAATTGTATACATTTTTTTATAATTGTATATATTTATATTTATATACGTTTTTTAAAGTGAGTGCACCCTAAGATAGGGCGCATATGGGTGCACACTATAATTAGCTAATTGTTAAACTATTAAATACTCCCTCCGTCCCGTTTCAATGTTTACGTTTCTATTTTGCGCGTCTCATTTCAATGTTTATGTTTTCCTTTTTGGAATATGGGATCCATCTAAAATAATTAATATATCATCCAATACTAATACACCTATCCATTTTGCATTAAATATTATATTTTTTCACCTACTATCTATTAAAATATTATACTCCTTAATCAATATGCAAAAACGTAAATATTGAAACGGGACGGAGAGAGCAAGTATCTTGTTCGTTGAAATACAAGAGACAACAGAAATAATTTTTAAGTTATAAATATTTGGAAATATTTGGGTTGCACGCATCCAGCCCAATCACCGTAAAAATTAGTATTTTAGTGGTAAAAGACACCCTAAAATCCCTCCTCCTGAAAAGATCGTTTCCCTCCTCAATTCCATTTCGCACGAATCGAGCGTTTCAGTAGTAAGCATGGAGCCAGAGCCGACGCCTACGCCACCTCCACCTCCACCTCCACCGCCGTGGATTGATCTTCCCGTAGATATCACTGCTAACATTCTGAAAAGGCTTGACGTTAAAGAGATTCTGGATTGTGCACAAAAAGTGTGTTCTACTTGGAGGAGAGTTTGCCACCATCCCTCCATGTGGCGGGTCATTAACATGCTTTACCCCCACCCGGATATGTGCCGTTACGCAGTGGATCTTAGTCAGGGACAATTACTCGATATTAGTTTTAGGTGTTTCCCTGATGATCAATTCATGCTCTACATTGCTCATCGGTATGCTTTTCCCTCTTTTGCATACACAAATTAATTAACCTTGCCACTGTTTGCATCTTCAATTTGATTATTTTGTCCTTTAGCTTACTACTCTATGCGTTTTATATAGCTTCTGGATATTTCTGGATTGTAATAATGAGCCACATGGCATAGCTCAAAAGTGGTAGAGGGAGGGTGAAAATGCCTTTCCAACTGAGCCTGGTAGCTGCAGGGGGTTCGAATTCCGCCTTTGGCATGGATTTGGCCCCTTGGAATTCCGCCTTTGGCATGGATTTGGCCCCTTGCAAGCACCGGTTAAACAGTGAGCCCTCCCAATATGGAGAGCCATTTGAGGCACACCGATTTACCTCCTTCACCAATCCCCCTGTGGGCCCTTAATATGGGATATACCATATTTGAGATAATGAAATTTTATTTTATTTTGAGATAAAGATTTTTTTTAATGTATAAAGATGTATAAGTTGTTGGGATGTGTGAGGGGGAAATTAGTTTATAGTGACAGACAGACATATGGCATGAGGGGTATTATTATTCATTGTTGATTAATGAATATATTTGGCAATCAAGAGATCACATTTTTGAGCTTTGTATTCATTCTTTTTACCAATTCTTCTATTTACTTCCTACTTTTGTGGACGAACATGAGCCTTTTTACTACTTGTTTGATGTGTATATTATCTATATTTTAAATTGCATAGGGCTCTTACGGGCCTTAATATGTCTTTTTCTTCTTCTTTTTTTTTTTATGATGACAATGTGCTCATTTCCGGTAATTTACTTGCATAGTGTAAATTATCATTCTTTGACAATGTTTACATTCTCTGTTTGGCTTATCTATATGCTGAAGAATTATTTGGTGTTTATCTGTTTGTTTTGTTGTGCTGTTGAATCTTTAGCATTCTACAGTTAAACCAATGAAGTAGATATTGAAGTTTCCAGTATTTTGTTGACTTTTAATCAACACATTCTTCTTTCCGATAATTATTTTTCTGTCAATCTGATGTTGTACTGTTCCAACAGATCAATTAACCTCAAAAGTGTTTCTCTTTATCGCTGCTGTGATATAACGGGTGAAGGTTTGGTTGAAGTAGTTAATATGCTTTCACACTTGGAAGAGTTGCATCTCATTTACATGTCATCTATCAGTTCTGAATATGTTGAAAGTATTGGTATTTCTTGCCCTAGGCTGAAATCTTTTTCATTTGTTGGTTCTGATTATTACCATATGAACCCAATATTTTATGGCGAAGATGCCTTGGTAGCTGCAGGGGGTTTGAATTCCGCCTCTGGCATGGATTTGCCCCCTTGCAATCAAAAGGTTAAACAGTGAGCCCTCCCAATATAGAGAGCCATTTGAGGCATAACGATTTACCTCCTTCACCAATCCCCAGGCAGGAGCTGTGGGCCCTATTATGGGATATACCATATTTGAGATAATGAAATTTTATTTTAATGTATAAAGATGTATAAGTTGTTGGGATGTGTGAGGGGGAAATTAGTTTCTAGTGACAGACAGACATATGGCATGAGGGGGTATTATTATTCATTGTTGATTAATGAATATATTTGGCAATCACGAGATCACATTTTTTAGCTTTGTATTCATTCTTTTTGCCAATTCTTCTATTTACTTCCTACTTTTGTGGACGAACATGAGCCTTTTTACTACTTGTTTGATGTGTATATTATCTATATTTTAAATTGCATAGGGCTCTTACGGGCCTTAATATGTCTTTTTCTTCTTCTTTTTTTTTATGATGACAATGTGCTCATTTTCGGTAATTTACTTGCATAGTGTAAATTATCATTCTTTGACAATGTTTATATTCTCTGTTTGGCTTATCTATATGCTGAAGAATTATTTGGTGTTTATTTGTTTGTTTTGTTGTGCTGTTGAATCTTTAGCATTCTACAGTTAAACCAATGAAGTAGATATTGAGGTTTCCAGTATTTTGTTGACTTTTAATCAACACATTCTTCTTTCCGAGAATTATTTTTCTGTCAATCTGATATTGTACTGTTCCAACAAATCAATTAACCTCAAACGTGTTTCTCTTTATCGCTGCTGTGATATAACGGGTGAAGGTTTGGTTGAAGTAGTTAATATGCTTTCACACTTGGAAGAGTTGCATCTCATTTACATGTCATCTATCAGTTCTGAATATGTTGAAAGTATTGGTATTTCTTGCCCTAGGCTGAAATCTTTTTCATTTGTTGGTTCTGATTATTACCATATGAACCCAATATTTTATGGCGAAGATGCCGAGGCGGATGGATCATTCAGTAATAGGTATGCCCTAGCTATAGCAAAAAACATGCCCAACATTTGCCATCTTCGTCTAATTGAACATTGGATGAATAATGAGGGACTGGAAGCCATTCTTGACGGTTGTCCCCTCCTTGAATCGCTCGATCTTCGAAAATGCTCTCGTCTTGACTTGCAACAAGGGGCTCTAGGCAGAAGATGTTCTGAGCAGATAAAGCATGTGAAATTTCCCACCGACTCAACCAGAGATGTTGATGTTGAGTGGCTCGTAGATGATGCATGGGATGAACACGATTATAGTGACTATACTGACTATTCTTATGGTGATGATTATGGAGATTCCAACGACTATTCTATGGCTGATTATGGAGATTCCAACGACTATTCTATTGCTGATTATGGAGATTCCAACGACTATTCTATGGCTGATTATGGAGATTATGAAGATTCCAACGACTATATTAACCCTTTCGATAACGAATACTTTGGCGATAAATGGCCATGGATCCCCTAACCATCCGTACTTCTGAGCTTGGAGCAGGTTTAATGCTGTCTGATTACTTGTTTCTCCACATCAGTTTGTTAAATTTCTCTAGTTTTTAGATATCCAACCTTTGAGGTTGCTGAATTTATATGGAAATTAACGTTTAGTGAATGCCTTTAATTTTAATGTTACATAAATTCTTTAACCTTTCATGATTAATATCCCAATAATCCACCGTTTGAGCCTATTATTAACAGGATTTTATTTCTGTTGAGTTAAGAATGCACTCACATTTATATTAGCATGAGTATAATATTTTTTGTTACAATTTGTATGGTTTTAATCAAAAAAATTGTCCTGGTAGTTAATGGTTTGTAATAAATTATGTAGCTTATTACAAAATAAGTTGTTATTTATAAAACATTCACGTTAGATGTTCTTATAAATAGGCTTTATTTTTTAAAGGCCTCGTTCGTGTTTTTTCATATAATTATTTTATTTAATATTTTATCATTTTGTATGAATATGTATTTCGAAATTGTCACACAATTTTAACTGGCAATGAAATCAATCGTCTAATGTACAATTCATAAGTATATAGTTTTTTATAGTTTAATTGAAATAATAACACAATTATCTAAAAAATGGACCGATAGATTATACTAATTTAAAGAGGGAATATTCCATAAAATTGGACAAAATAAATCATAGATTATCCCCTATTCTACAATTTACTTATTCCACGGTTTATTTCATAACTTATTTTATATTAAAATACTATTACTTCCGTCTTACAATAATCTTTACGCATTTTTATTTTGAGCATTCAATCATAAGATTTACATATCACTTTATAATAATAACTGAGACCTACGACCCACATACAACAATTAACACAACACTAATATAATTATGCATTAGGAGTATATATTAAAATATTATATCTCACCTCATTAAATATTAAAATACTATATTTTTTAATTCTCGTACAAAAATCAATGGTTAATTTTGGGCGGGACGTGGAAGTATATCCTAATTAGTGACTATATTAAATTATACATATGACGTATATTCTGATTAGTGACTATATTAAATTATACATATGACGTTAATTTAAGCATTAATTATAAAACAGGATAATAATTAATAAGTAAAATAGAAGATGTAAAATAATGAATTAGATTTTCTGCGCCACTTTGTAATACTGCTTTTTTTTTCTAGACGCGAACAAACAAAGCAACAAATGACTAGGCTTGTCTTGATTTTAGGTTGAAAAATCTTGTCACATTTTACAAATTTAGACCAATAATGTACACCTTTTCCATGCTAAATTTGATTTGCTCCCAAAGCTGGTCTTTTGATCGAGGGATCAAATGGAAAAATAAGAAATAAGCAAAATATATCATACAAACAATTTTAATATTGTAAATTATTACGTGTTTAAACTTTAAACAAATAAATAAAAATATATAAGAGCGAAAGATGACATCATGTTTTGAAAAATTGTCGTTACCTTTTTGAACAAACATGAAAGAATTTAAAAAATTTTAATTAAAGATTTCGTAGAGAGTTTGCCAAAGCCTACAACTAATAATTCGTTCAAATGGGCCTAGGTTATAAAACGACCCAATATTCAAAATGATTTTGGGCAAGAGCCCAATGTTGAGCTAAGACATTATGCCTAAAACTTTGGTCGGGTAAACTCAATAGTTACACCTCTATTTTATTGTGCAGAAAATCAAAATATGTTTTATATTATGATGGGCCACTATTCGCAAGTAGTAAGAAAGAACATTTTGGTTTTTATTAAAAAAAAAAACCTGTATTCTCAATTTTCTCAGGACGCAAGTAGGGGTAAAAATGGGTCTGACTGGGTACTATGATATGAGAGGGTGTTTTATGTGATATACTGTACATGTTATATATGGAAAATATGATGATTGATAATTAGATTATATTTTGTAAAGTATTATGAATAATGTATTAAAACATGATCGTTATAATATGATTTACTGTAACTTACTTTATACTCCCTCCGTCCCGTCAAAAGAGGGTCTTTTGTTTTTTTGTACGTGGATTGAGGAGTATTATTATTTAATGTATAAGTGATAGTTGTATTAGTGGGAGTGTGAGTCCCATATTTTAATTGTATTAGAGGGAGTGTGTGGGTCTCATGTATGTAAAAAAGAAAAGGGGACCCTTTGGGTGGAACAACCAAAATGAAAAAAATATCATCTTTAACTGGGACGGAGGGAATAATAAGTACTTGACTCGTCTCACATATATCTGTGTCACAAGAGAGTGATTCAAACTTAATGAAATATATTTCCCTCTATTATGTAGCTATCTTCACTACTAATGTAGATACGTAGTTTAAGAAAAAATATTTTTTGATTAACTTTTTTGATTTTTTAGGGGGTATTGTGATATTTTTAGGTAATAAGTAAATTATAAATTATGTTATGTATGTTAATTGGAAGTGTTACTTTTAAAATTAAGAAGATTTTTTAAGGTTATTGGTTGATGCGATAATTATTATTATTATATTATGAAGATAAATATAAAAAGATAAAATAAAAAATGTAAAGAATAAATGTGAGATGGAGAGTCATGTAAGTGAGGATGTAAATTGAACGGATTAGGGAGGGAGTTTAAGGTTACTTGGAGAAATCTTAGGCTGTGTTTGGATGGATAAATTTGAGGAATGATTTATAAATCCATCCCATCTAGAGGTGTCAGTGGGACGGGTAGATAACTATCCGGACCCGGCCCATTTCTGAAAGACCTACCCCGGACCCGTACGGGTCCTATATCATAGGACCCGTGCCCAGACCCATACGGGGCGGGTCTGCCCCGCCCTGTCTCATTTATTTTTAATTAATCCTCAAAAATTTATATCATACAAAAAATATTCATATATTTAAATAAATAAACCATAAGAATATTAAATATAATTATAATTTAATAAATAATACATATATCATATAGTTATAAATAATTTATATGTATAAAATATAAAATAATTGTATAATATATATATATATTAACATAAAATATAATTATATATGTATAAAATATAAAATAATTTTTAATATATTATATACAGGACGGGTCGGGGTAGGTCAGGGCTAAGTTAATACCCGGACCCGCCCCGTATATATATGGGTCCGGGCCAGGCGGCTCTGTTTCTCCTACGGGCTGGGTCTGGGCCGTCCCAAAACGTGCGGGGCGGGGCGGGTACCCACGGGTAGGGGTGTGCAAACTTTGGACAAAACCGAATAAACCGGCCAAATCGAACCGAATTAAACAATTTGATTCGATTTTTGATTTACGGTTCGGTTTACGGTTTTTAAAATAAAAAACTTCGGTGTTCGGTTCGATTTTTGGTTTTGAAATTTGAAAGTTCGGTTAACCGAAAACTGAATCGAACTTTTTATTAATTATATATATATATATATGTATATGTATATATATATATATGTATATATATATTTATTTATATATATATATATATTAATTACCAACAATTAATTTTTTTTTCTTTTATCTTAAATAAAGTATTATTTAATTTTTAATATCAAAATTTACTTCAAACTTAAATAATTTCATTTATTCTACATGTTTTCTTTAGATCTTATACACTTTTATTATAAAAAAATAAAATTAAATATACATTTCTTATATATATATATATATATATATATATATATATATAATATTATTATTATTATTATTATAGTGTACATATATTAAAGATATTTCTTTTAAGTAATGAAAATGTAATAAAATGATATAAAAAAATTAATTATAAAAAAATAAAAAAATAAAAAAATAAAAATTCAGTTTTCGGTTAACCGAAATAACCGACAGAAATAATCGGTTCGGTTTGCATCGGTTTTGAAATATTTCGGTTTGGTTTTGGTTTTCTAAAATATTTCGGTTCGGTTTTCGGTTTTGGAAATTCGATCGGTTCGGTTAACCGAACCGACCGATGCACACCCCTACCCACGGGCCGGGTACCCATTGACACCCCTACCTCCATCATGTTTGAATGATATTTGAAATCAACATATTTATAAATCAAATATTTTAAATCAATGGATTTCAAATCATGGATTTGATTTTGAATTTTTTTAGTTGTTTTTTAAAGGATTTCAAATCCTTACTCAAACCGTGTCATTTGAAATCCTTCCGTTGTTGTGTAATTGATTATATTAATATATAATAAAAATAGTATAAAAAATTAATAAATTAATTAATATATATATATATATATATATATATATATATATATATATATATTATTATTATATTTTAAACTCTACCATCCAACCTACCCCCTACCCACCCCACCCAACCCCCCACCCCAGGCCACCCCACCCCCTAACACCCCCACCTCCAAAATTTTTTTTAAAAAAATTTTGGATTTTTAATATTTAAATAATAAAAAGTATTACCACCCATCCCTACCCCACCCCCACACACCCCCCACCAATACCACCCCCTAGGCCAAATTTTTTTTTTTTTCAATAAAATTTTAGATTTGAATATTTAAATAATAAAAATATTACCACCCAACCTACCCATACCCCACCCCCCACCCCACCCCCCAAAAAAATATTTATTTTATAAAATTTTAGATTTAAATATTTAAATAATAAAAATATTACAATCCAACCTATCCACACCCACACCCACCCCCACCCCCCCCCACCCCCAAAAAAAATTTTTTTTATAAAATTTTAAATTTTAATATTTAAATAATAAAATTATTACCACCCAACCCAACACACCCAACATACCACACCCCCACCCCACCCCTCCCAAAAAAAATATTTAAAAATAAAATTTTAGATTTTATTTTTAAATATTAAAATTTAAATTTTTTTTAAAAAAAAATTTGGTGGGGGTGGAGTGGGTGGGTGGATAGAATGGTAGGATTAGGCGGTAATATTTTTATTATTTAAATATTAAAACCTAAAGTTTTATATAAATTTTTTTTGGGTGGGTGGTGGTGTTGGGTGAGGGGGTGGGTAGGGGGTAGGGTTGGGTGGTAGGAATTTTATTATTCAAATATTAAAAATCTAAAATTTTATAAAAAAAAAAATTTTTTGGTGGGGGTGGAAAGGGATGGTAGGGGTAGGTTGGGTGGTAGAGTTCCATCCCAAAAAAATTATTTTTAATAAAATTTTAGATTTTAATATTTAATATAATAAAATTTTATTATTTTTATTTATCATATATAAAATTATATTTTAAAAATAATTTTTGAATCATGGATTTGAAATCCTTTCAAAGATCCATAATTCATCCAAACAGTGAAATTCAAATGAATTGTTTTAGAATCCAAGGAATTTCAAATCCACTCAAAATGAGGGGGGTGGGTTTGGTGGTAATATTTTATTTTTTAAATATTAAAATCTAAAATTTTAAAAAATAATTTTTTTGAGGGGTGGGGGGTGGGTAGGGGTAGGTTGGTGATAATATTTTTATTATTTATTTAAATATTAAATTTTAAAATTTTATAATTTTTTTTTTTGGGTGGGGGTGGTATGGGTGGGGTGGTGTGGGGTGGGTAGGGGGTAAGGCAGGGTGATAATATTTTTATTATTCAAATATTAAAAATATAAAATTTTATAATTTTTTTTTTGGGGGGTGGAGGGGGCTGAGTGGCCGGGGGTGGAGGGTTGGGTGGGGGTGGGTAGGGGGTAGGCTGGGTGGTAGAGTTTAAAACATAAAATATATATATATATATATATATATATATATATATATATATATATATATTTAATATTATATATATCTTAATTAATTTATTAATTTTATAAAGTTTTTATATATTAATATATCAATTACACAATAACGGAAGGATTTCAAATGACACGGTTTCAGTTAGGATTTGAAATTTATTAAAAAACAACTAAAAAAATTCAAAATCAAATCCATTGATTTAAAATCTTAGATTTACAAATCCATTGATTTCAATTTTATCCAAACATGATGGAAGGGTTTGAAGAGAGATTTATAAATTCCTCCTCAAACCCCTCCATCCAAACACAACCTTAAAGTATTTGAACTTAGTTAACTAACTATTAACAACTACTTCCCCGTTTCATATAAGTTGACATACTTTCTTTTTTGTTTGTTTTACAAAAATTGACATATATTTTAAGTAAATGTGACACATAAAAAAATAATTAATTTATTCTCATGAGGCCACGTACACCTCTAATACAACTACTCACATTAAATATTATTTCTCTCATTTTATTTTATATTAAATTATTATACTCCTTAATCTCCGTGTCCAAAAAAAATGTAATAATTTCTTCGTCATTATACTCCTTAATCTCTTTATCCAAAAAAATGTGATAATTTATATGGGACGAAGTGAGTAATATTTACTGATTAAAAAAAATGTAAATTGAAATAAAAAATTAAATAGACTTTTAAGATTTTTCTGGGCCAGCATGTTAAATTTCTTTTGACAATTAAATTATTTTATTTTAATGGTAAAGAACACCCTAAATCCCTCCTTCTGAAAGGGTTGTTTCCCTCCCCAATTCCATTTTAGAGAAGAGAGCAGTACCCATGGGGAGATCCACGAAATGGAAATCCAGACCCAGACGTCGTAAGCCCAAAACTTTCGAGGAGAAGCCGCCGCCTCCGCCACCACCGCCGTGGATTGATCTTCCCGTAGATATCACCGCTAACATTCTGAAAAGGCTTAAAGTTGAAGAGATTCTGGATTGTGCACAGAAAGTGTGTTCTACTTGGAGGAGAGTTTGCCGCGATCCCTCCATGTGGCGGGTCATTAACATGCTTGAGGCCGACCCGGTAATCGGGAGTAATATGTGCCGTTACGCAGTGGATCTTAGTCAGGGACAATTACTCGATATTAGTTTTAGATATTTTCTCGATGATCAATTCATGGCCTACATTGCTAATCGGTATGATTTTCCCTCTTTTGTTAACCGTGCGAGTGTTTGATTATTTTGTCGTTTAGCTTAATACTCTTATGCGTTTTATATAGCTTCTGGATATTTGTGGATTCAGAATTATACTCCCTCCGGTTAATAACGCAAATATTTGAGTTAAAGAAAATTTATTTATTTTTATGTATAAAACGTGTAAAATTATTTAGATACGTGTAAAAAGTGAATCTTTTTAGATAATTCAATGAAAAAGGTGGGTAATAGAGGTATTATTTTTTAGTGACAGAGCGTATGGCATTGCTGATGGTAGTGTGTGCTAAATGCTAATTAGTTATTAGTCATGATGAGATCTCTATCAAGTATTATCAAGGGAATTGGGATTTTGGTTCTGGTTTGCTCATCACAATATTGTTCTTTTCAACCTTTTGTATGCACTTCGAAGTTTAAAGATAAATGACTTGTCATGTGAAATCCCCCATCTGTTTTTTGAAGTAATCTTTGGTGGGTTAGAACTATTTAGAATTGATAAACAGGTAATAATTTTGTCGCCCTGTATAGTTTTAGATATGCCTGTATCTAAAATATGATTTAAACTTGAATATAAAATTTATCCTGCAAAAACTTAATCTTGCTGAGAACCCAGTGATTATGTGTTATCCATCATTGCCATTAGAAGACAATGGTCTTGCTAGTTTCAGCCTCATTTTAGGCGGTGTGACTGGCTTCTTTACTGTTGTTGATTAATGAATATATTCGGCAATCACAAGATCACATTTTTTAGCTTTGTATTCATTCTTTTTGCCAATTCTGCTATTTACTTCCTACTTGTTATTAACGTGGATGAGGACGAACATGAGCCTTTTTAGTAATTGTTTGATGTGTATATTATCTATATTTTAAATTGCTTAGGGCTCTTACGGGCCTTAATATGTCTTTTTCTTGTTCTTTTTTTTATGATGACGATATGCTAATTTCTGGTAATTTACATCATATAAAATATCATTCTTTGACAATGTTCACATTCTCCGTTTGGCTTATCTATATGCTGAAGAATTCTTTGGTGTTTATCTGTTTGTTTTGTGGTGCTGTTGCATTTTTAGCATTCTATAGTTAAACCAATGAATTAGATATTGAATTTTCCTTTATTTTGTTGACTTTTAACCAACACATTCTTCTTTTCCAAGAATTATTTTTCTGTCAATCTGATGTTGTACTGTTCCAACAGATCAATTAACCTCAAACGTGTTTCTCTTTATTGCTGCCATGATATAACGGGCGAAGGTTTGGTTGAAGTAGTCAATATACTTTCACACTTGGAAGAGTTGCACCTCACTCAAATGTCATCTATCCATGCTGAATATGTTGAAAGTATTGGTATTTCTTGCCCCACACTGAAGTCGTTTTCATTTGATGGTTCTGATTATGGATCATTCAGTAATAGGTATGCTCTAGCTATAGCAAAATACATGCCCAACCTTTGCCATCTTCGTCTAATTGAACATTGGATGAATAATGAGGGGCTTGAAGCCATTCTTGATGGTTGTCCCCACCTTGAATCGCTCGATCTTCGAAAATGCTCTCATCTTGACTTGCAACAAGGGGCTCTAGGCAGAAGATGTTCTGAGCAGATAAAGCATGTGAAATTTCCCACCGACTCAACCAGAGATATTAAGTGGATCGTAGATGATGCATGGGATGGTTATAGTGACTATTCTTATTTATATGATTCTTATTTATATGATTCTTATGATTATAGGGATTATGGAGATTATGACGACTATACTAACCCGTTCGATAACGAATACTTTGGCGACGAATGGCCGTGGATCCTCTAACCATCAATACTTTTGAGCTTGTAGCAGGTTTAATGCTTTCTGATTACTTGTTTCTTCACATTAGTTTGTCAAATTTCCATAGCTTTTAGATATCCAACCTTTGAGGTTGCTGAATTTCTGAACTCGTATTAGTAGTTATATGGAAATTAATGTTTAGTGAATGCCTTTAATTTTAATGGAATATAAAGTTTTTAACCTTTCATGATTAATATTCCAATGATCCACCGTTTGAGCCTATTATTAACAGGAGCTCACAGGCCAGATTTCATTTCTGTTAAGTTAAGAATGCACTCACGTCTATTTGGGAAAATAGATTTTTTTGTCCGATAACTTTGTCCAATTTTGAATTTAGTTCATAAGTTTTTCACTTTTTGAAAATCGTCCATTATATTTGCAGAATTTTGAAAATCGTCCATTATATTTGAAAATTTTGAAAATCGTCCATCATTTTTACCAAGTTCAACAAAATCGTCCGTTTCAACAGGTCAAGCAGGTTATTCTAAAAAAAATATATATATATGTAATATATATATATATATATATATATATATATATATATATATATATTACATATTTTTTTTTTTTAGAATAACCTGCTTGACCTGTTATATATATATATATATATATATATATATATATATATATATATATATATATATATATATACTATTTTAAAAAAAATAGCCTCCACTAAAAATTTATATTATACTCTCTCCGTCCACCCGAAAGAGGGCATTTTGCTTTTGTGCACGTTGATTAAGAAATATTGTTATTTAATGTGTAGTGGGTAGTTGTATTAATGGGAATGTGGATTCCATATTTTAATTGTATTAGTGGGTGTGTGTGGATCTCATGTGTGTAAAAAAGAAAGACCCTCTTTGGAACGGACGACCAAAATGGAAAAAAGACCCTCTTTCGAGCGGACGGAGGAAGTATCAATATTTAGTCAAATTTGCTCCACTTTAGTAATGAGATTAATATTGTTTGTTTGGTATACGGAAGTGAAAAATGAAAAGTGAGATAAAATTGGTTAAATAAAAATATGATATAGATTAATTGGGGTGAAAATATTCAAATGACCTAGCAGGTCAAATGACCAAAATGTTGAATTTTATGAAATTAATGGACTAATTTTAAAATTGTTATAAAATTAACGGACTAATTTCAAAATTAAAAAAATTAATGGACAAATTTCAAAATGAATGAAAGTTAGCGGACGAAAAAATCTATTTTCCCCATTTATTTTAACTACTCCCTCCTTCCCGTGCAGAGGTTCCCATTTACTTTTGGCAAAAACTCTTGCACCCCTGGAACACGGTCCATGTCCCCATTGGTAATAAAATTAAAATAATTACATCAATTCAAAATCTTGATTTCATATTCATTCTATGTACATAGATATTCCAACTTATTACATTTTACACTAAAAAAATTTAGATAGAGTAACTTTGATTTAACGAATTTAAATCCATATAGTCGTGTATGTTCTTGTAAGAAAGACCATAACATAATAAATCATGTAAAAATATAGATAGGTCTATCCATATTATTTGTACCACTTTTGTATATTATTGGGTCAGCCTAATCGACATGTCCCTATGATCTAACCTACTAAAGCTAGGTTTGGCCCACCTTATTTAATCAACGAGTTTGATATAGGTGTATGTCAAAGATTATTTGACTAAATAGATTGGATTAAGATTTTAATAAATTAAACGCCTACGAACTATCAAAGATCTATCTAAATAATGGAGTACATATATATTTATATATCATACAACTATATAATATTATTATTATATATATATATATATGATTTAAATATTATTTTAACTATAATATATACAATAATAATATACTATGTAGATGTACAGTGGCGGATACAAGCAGTACAAGGGCTACAGCTGTACCCCAAAATTTTTTTTTTATATATATATATATTACATTAATTATTTTATAAAAAATAAATGTACCCCCAAATTCATTGGCCCAATCCATTATATGTTTTTATATATTTTTTGTTTGGCCCATACATACAAAAAATAATCAGCCCATTATTAAGCTCATCCAATTGTCCTATTTAACTAAAACAAGTAAACACTTATTCACTAAATTTCAAAATTTCAACAGCAACAGAATCGTGTGGTGACTGGTGCGGCTTCATCCATCCACTTCTTCCCCCATTTCAACTTGCACCTTTCACTTGTAAGAATTTATTTAATATATTAAATGATTAATTCATATTAATTAGTATTATTTAATATAATTAATGAGTTTGTGTATTTTGGTAAAATGCATTTTAAATATATTATTGAATGAATTAGGGTTATGCTATATTGGGGCATTGCTATAAAGGATATATTTGTGGGATAATAAAATATATTTTTAATGTTCGATATAGTATTATTTTTTTAGTGTTACATAGTATTATTTAGTATAATTAATATTTTTTTTAATTAGGGCTTATGCTATATTTTAATTTATTTCTTTAATTTTGATGAATTTTTTTAATTATTAATTTTGAATTGACAAACTAAAATGATAGAATTAATAGCTTTATTATTTCTAACTAATTAATTCAATTAGGAAAATGACAAATGATAAATCCAAATCAAAGAAACAAAAGATGATGACAAAACAGCCCGATCTTCGTCAATTTATGCTCAAGAAAATGAATCAAGGGGCTCCTTGCACTTCGTCAAAAGATGTCGACGTTCCTCTTGATTGTGAGTATTCTTCAACCCCGTCATTTAATTCTCCAAAAACTCAAGAAAGCATAACAGAGTTAAGTGGTTCAATAGATAGTAATAGTATCTCTTTGGAGGATGAAGAATTGTATGATGTTGAGCTTCTTCCTAATGATCCGGGCAAAAGAATAGATATAATGGATTATCCACCGAATCAACGAAATGCAGTGAGAAGAGCATATATTCTTAAAGGACCTTGTCAACCTAAAACTCACGACTTTCCTCAAAGAGATCTCGGAGGTATGCGTCGATTTAGTGTAACTTGGTTCAAAAGATATGATTGGCTTGAATATAGTATTGAGAAAGATGCGGCATATTATTTTAGTTGTTACTTATTCAAGCATGAGATTGACTTTAGTGCAGGAGGAGATGCATTTGTTACCAGTGGATTTAGATCATGGAATAAACCAAGTAGACTTGATACACATGTTGGTGGGGTTAAAAGTTCTCACAATGTTGCTCATGAGAAATATGTAAATTTAAGGGATTCAAAAAGAAAATCTATTTTACATGCTTTTAGTTATGCAAGTGATGTGATACAGAGTGAGTATGAAGCTCGTTTGAAAGCTTCACTTTCTTGTTTGAGATTTCTTTTGCGACAAGGATTGGCATGTCGAGGGCATGATGAGAGTGGTGAATCAATAAATAGGGAAATTTTCTTGAGCTTTTGAAATGGCTAGGAGAGCATAATGAGAATGTTAAAAAAGTGACTTTTGAAAATGCTCCGGGCAACAGTCAAATGACATCTCCCATAATCCAAAAGGATCTCATTAATTGTTGTGCCAAAGAGACATCTAAACGCATTATAGAAGAGCTCGGAGATGACTATTTTGGTATATTGGCAGATGAGTCTAGTGATATATCTCAAAAGGAACAATTAGCTCTTTGTTTGCGTTATGTCAATGGTAAAAATGGAATGGTGGTTGAGAGATTTCTTGGATTAGTACATGTTGGTGATACTACTTCTTTAACACTAAAAAGTGCAATTGTATCTTTGCTTGTAGAACATTCATTAAGCCCATCTAAAATTCGTGGGCAAGGATATGATGGGGCTAGCAACATGAAGGGTGAGATAAATGGGCTTAAAACTTTGATTATGAAGGATACACCATGTGCTTACTATGTTCATTGTTTTGCTCATCAACTTCAATTAACACTTGTTGCTATTGCTAAGAATAATGATGATTGTGGTTGTCTTTTTGAGTTAATTGCAAACTTATTGAATTTTGTTGGAGTTTCTTGTAAGAGAAGAGAATTAATCCGAGAAAGTCAAGCGAAAAAAGTTGTTGAAGCCTTGAGAAGTGGAGAAATTGAAAGTGGATCGGGTTTGAACCAAGAACTTGTTTTGAAGAGGCCCGGTGATACTCGGTGGGGATCTCACTATAAAACTCTTTTAAATATTATCCACATATTTCCTACAATTCTTGAGGTGCTTGAAAAGATTGGGAAGAGAGCTACAAGTTCAGAAGATAGAATAAAAGCTCAGTCTATTTTATAATCGTTGGAGTCATTTGATTTTATTTTTGTGGCGCACTTGATGTTAACTCTTTTTGGAAACACTAATGATTTATGTCTTGCTTTGCAAATAAGAGATCAAGATATTGTTAATGCTATGTCTCTGGTTACCTTAACTAAGGAAATGTTGCAGAGAACAAGAGAAAATGGATGGGAAACTCTCTTGGATAAGGTAACTTTATTTTGCACTAAACATGACATAGTTGTTCCCAATATGGATGCATCTTATATTCCACAAGGAAGATCAAAGCGCTTTGTTAGACAGGTGACAAATCTCCAACACTTTCGAGTTGAAATTATGATGGCAGTGATTGACTTACAACTTAGAGAACTCAATGATCGATTTGATGAGGTTAATACGGAATTGCTCATATGCATGTCTTGCTTAAGTGCTAAAGATGGTTTCTCTGCTTTTGATAAGAATAAATTGCTTAAACTTGCCACATTTTATCCATGTGAGTTTACGAGTATTGATTTGATGGCTCTAGAATGTCAGCTTGATATATTTGTTGAAGATATGCGAAGAGATGTAAGATTTCAAGCTTTGCATGATTTGGGTGCCCTTTCAATGATGCTAGTGGAGACAAAGAAACATGTGATTTATCCAGAGATTTATTTGCTAATCAAGTTCATGTTGATTCTTCCGGTTGCTACTGCAAGTGTGGAAAGAGTATTTTCCGGAATGACATATGTGAAAAATAAATTGCGTAATAGTATGGGTGATCAATTGCTAAATGATAGTTTGGTTACTTTTATTGAAAAAGATGTATTTTTACAAGTTTCTGATGGCGTTGTCCTTAACCGTTTCTAAAAAATGAAGACTCGACGGGATCAACTGTAACTGTAAGTTTAATAAAATATTTTTATGTAAATGTATATTTAATTATATATAGTTTAATATTGAATAATATTTTATAGTTACATATTGTACCCCAAATTTATAATCCTGTATCCGCCACTGTATATGTAAATAAAATTATATAAACATATAATCCCTTTATCCGTCCGTAAGGTAATTATTTAATTTTTGCACGTGAATTAAAAATATTGCTCTCTCCGTTCTGGAGAAGTTATCATATTTTTTTGGGCACGAAGATTAACGAGTATAATCATTTAATGTAAAGTAAAGTGAGAGAAATGATATTTAATGTGTAGTGAGTATCTGTATTAGAGGTGAGAATAGATTAATTATTTTTATGTGGGTTCATGTGTTAAAAAGAAAATGTGTCAACTTTAGTAGGATAAATTAAAAAGAAAAGTGTGTCAACTTTTATGGGACGGAGGGAGTATTATTTTATATATAGTTATTAGTTGTATTAGTACTGAACATTGGGTTATGTCTGAGTTCCTTTTGCTAAAAAAATAAAATAAAAATGAATATCTCTAAAGTGGACGATCAAAATGACAAAATGCATATCTTATCGGCCGATGGAGGAATTATAATATGAGTTGGTCTCATGTGTCTGGGACACACCATGCTTTCATGGGAACACAAGAATTTAATACTAAATAATTTAATACTAAAACTAGTATTAAATTCTTGTGTTCTCATGGGACAAAGGTGTATGCCAGGGTACAAGAGTTTTTACCTTATAATATTATATACACATTGTATAATATAATAATATAGTATGACATAGTATAACATAATAATAATAATAATATTAAAATGAGAAAATCTTGACTTTTAAGAGTTTTCTAGGCCAGTATGTTTAACTTAAAGTCCAGGCCCAAATCTCTTAAATCTGTAAACACAAATTTTTACATTCGTGGGCCGAGCCAAGCTACCTCGGGCTCGGTAGAGACAGGAATCAGTATAAATATCTTTTCACAATAAAATTATTATTTTAATTAAAAGTAAAGAACACCCTAAAATCAAATCCCTCCTTCTGAAAAGGTCGTTTCCCTCCCTCCCCAATTCCATTTCGCACGAATCGAAGCGTTTCAGTAGAGAGCAGTACGCATGGGGAGATCGAAGAAATTCAAATTCAGACCCCGACGTCGTAAGCCCAATACTTCCGAGGAGACGGTTGCTTCATCCTCAGAGCCTCCTCATCCACCGCCGCCACCACCACCGCCGTGGATTGATCTTCCCGCAGATGTCACGGCTAACATTCTGAAGAGGCTTGACGTTGAAGAGATTCTGGATTGTGCACAGAAAGTGTGTTCTACATGGAGGAGAGTTTGCCACGATCCCTCCATGTGGCGGGTCCTTAAAATGTCTGACTCCGCCGACGAGGTCGGGAGTAATATGTGCCGTTACGCAGTGGATCTTAGTCAGGGGCAATTACTCGATATTAGTTTTAGTTATTTCCCTGATGATCTATTGATGCTCTACATTGCTCATCGGTATGATTTTCCCCTCTTGCGCATACGCAAATAAATTAAACTTGATCCTGAATTAGATTATTTTGTCGTTTAACTTAATACTGTATGCGTTTTATATAGCTTCTGGATATTTGTGGATAATATTAGGTTTTGGTGACAGACAGACCTATAGCTTTGCTAATTGTGGTATGTGCTAATTAGTTATTAGTCATGATGAAATCTCTATCAAGTATTATCAAGAGAATTAGGATTTTGGTTCTGGTTTTTTAATCATTTTACTTGCTCATCATAAGATTGCTCTTTTCGTACTCCATCTGTTTGTTGAAGTAATCTTTCAATGAATAGTCTTTTTTACTGTTGTTGATTCAATCACAAGGTCACATTTATGAGCTTTGTATTCATTCTTTTTGCCAATTCTGCTATTTACTTCCTTCTTGCTCACTTTATTCATGTGGATGTGGATATGAGCCTTTTTACTACTTGTTCGATGTAGATATTATCTATATTTTAAATTGCATAGAGCTCTACGGGCCTTAATATGTCTTTATCTTTTTTTGTTTGATAACAATGTGCTCATTGCTGGTAATTTACATCGTGGAAATTATCATTTTCTGACAATGTTCTCATTCTCTGTTTGGCTTATCTAAATGCTGAAGAATTCTTTGGTGTTTATCTGTTTGTTTAATGGTGCTGTTGCATCTTCAGCATTCTATAGTTAGACCAATGAAGTAGATATTGAAGTTTCCTGTATTTTATTGACTTTTAACCGACACATTCTTCTTTTCCAAGAATAATATTTCTGGCAGTCTGATGTTGTACTGTTCCAACAGATCAATTGACCTCAAATGTGTTTCTCTTCATCACTGCCATGATATAACGGGCGAAGGTTTGGTTGAAGCAGTTAAAATGCTTTCACACTTGGAAGAGTTGCACCTCACTCACATGCCATCTATCCATGCTGAATATGTTGAAAGTATTGGTATTTCTTGCCCTACACTGAAGTCATTTTCATTTGATGGTTCTAATTACTACCGTATGAACCCAATATTTTATGATGAAGACGATGAGGCAGATGTAACTTTCAGTAATAGGTATGCCCTAGCTATAGCAAAAAACATGCCCAATCTTTGCCATCTTCGTCTAATTGAACATTGGATGAATAATGAGGGACTGGAAGCCATTCTTGACGGATGTCCCCACCTTGAATCGCTCGATCTTCGAAAATGCTCTCGTCTTGACTTGCAACAAGGGGCTCTAGGTAGAAGATGTTCTGAGCAGATAAAGCATGTGAAATTTCCCACCGACTCAACCAGAGATATTGAGTGGCTTGTAGATTATGATGGATGGGATGGTTATAGTGATTATTCTTACGATTCTATTGGTGCTTATGAAGATTACGACGACTATACTAACCCATTCGATTACGAATACTTTGGTGACGAATGGCCATGGATCCTCTAACCATCCGTACTTTTGAGCTTGGAGCAGGTTTAATGCTTTCTATTTACTTGTTTCTCGACATAAGTTTGTTAAATTTCTATAGCTTTTAAATATCCAACCTTTAAGGTTGCTGAATTTGTGAACTCGTATTAGTAGTTTGTGGAAATTAACCTTTGGTGAATGCCGTTTATTTTAATGGTACGTAAATTCTTAACCCTTTCATGATTAATATCCCAATGATTCATTGTTTGAGCCTATATTGTTATTTATAAAACTTCCACGTTGGATATTCTTTATAGACTTTTATTTTTTTAGTCCTTCATATTTTATCATTTTCTATGAATATGCATTTTGAAATTGTCAGTGAAATCGTCTAATGTACAATGAAGATTTAGATTTTTATAGTTTAATTAAAGGGTTGGTTTCTAGTGAGTGCATACACAAAGATGTGTAGATATCGAGAGTTTTTCCATCACTAGAAGCTGCAGATATCGTGACTATAGGCGTTTCTTGCCCTTCCTTGACTTTCTTCAGATACGTTTTCCCTTACACTTGACGGATGCATAAATATGCCGCATTTGCAATTGCAATTGCAAAAACCATGCCCAATCTGCGCTACCTCGTCCGAAAAAATATACAACTCTATACGATATTAAGGAGTCCTAAAAAAAAATAGGAAAGACTAAAGAGATCGAAAAAAGAAAATAATAAAAAAACATAATATATATATATATATATATATATATATATATTGATCGATTATTATTCTATAAATATAACTAGATCGTTGAAATTAATTGGATCATTTTTTGACTTTTGACTTTAATTTTAAAAGGGTATTCATATCTTTAAAAGAATTAAATTTTGCAAAATGTAAGTTGTTACTCTTGGAATTACTCTTTGAAATTAATAAGATTACACTTTAATTTTATATTTTAAATTCTGAACATAAATTCATGAGTTGTGAAAAATTTAGTAGGCAGGTCACTCTATAATAATAATTAAATTAGTCTTTAGGGGTAATTGGATCACTCTTTAGTAATAATTAGATTACTCATTAGGGGTAATTGGATCACTCTTTAATTGCTTCACTTTTTAGTAATAATTAAATTACTCTTTAGGGGTAATTAGATCACTCCTTAGCAGTAATAATTTGATTACTCTTTAAGGGTAATTGGATCACTCTTTAGTAATAATTAGATTACTCTTTAGGGGTAATTGTATCACTCTTTAATAATAATTAGATTACCCTTTAGGAGTAATTGGATTACTCTTTTAAATTAATATAATTACTTTTGAGACTCTTATTATTATTAGATAATAACAAAAATCAAAATTATAATTCTGAATTCATTCTAAATCGCAAATCTAGAGAAAGCAACAAATTAAATCTTACCACCATGACTTCTAGGGGGCATGAGATATACAAAAACATAATAAAAAGAAACTTTGAGGAGAGAAGAAAGTGATGCTCACTATACAAATTTGATTACAAATTTAAAATATAAAAAGATCTCCACAACTATTAAGAAATATTCTCACAATTTCTGTAAAACAGAGATGATATTTATGGAGGAGTCTGCATTTACTGAGATTTAAGTTCTACTAGTTGGGCAAGAAAAAAGAGATACCAACCACAATCTATACACACTTTCACCATTGACACCAAACTCTCCATTTAAGATACTTACCGTGTTGTTCTCTGTAATCAATTAGGACATACAATTTAGGAATTTAAAGAGAATAGTGCCAATTTTTGTACAACCACAACCTTCTTGTACTCCCCAACTTCCTTGCGGCACGAAACCCTGCTAGTTAAAATCTCCAATCTCTGACAATGAGCTCGTCCGTACAGCCTCTTTAGTCGCAATAAGGATGATAATTGAAACAAGAATATCATCCGGAAGCCCACTGATGAGGTCCTTCTCATCCATTATTCACAATAAACAAACCAGTCTTTTTCAGATAATCAACTGCTTCTTACTCGCTTATTCCACAGAATTATTCAAAAGAAAAAAACATTTTTTTAAGTAGTCAACTAACTTCTAATTCCCTAATTCTACATAATCCATTATTCACAATAAAAAAAGTCAGTTGATTTCCCATTACTATCTGCTTCCTATTGTCTAATCCTGGAGAAAACACAATGAGAAACACAGATTATAGCAGAGAACAACAAAATAGAGAAGAATTACTACATGCTCGTTGAAATTCCAACCAATTCACGTGATAGTTTTAATCTGAAATTTGACTGATATTTATTTTCTTCAAGACACAGACTAGACCCTAGATACAAGATGCCTCCTGCCCCAAGATTTGGGGACAAAAATAGTTATAATACCTCTGTAGTCAGGTAAAGGATCTCTTCTTGAAGCAGCTCCTTAAAGTTGGGAATCTCTTTCTTCGGACAAGACTCCATAGCCTGATGTTTCAGAAAAGGATGATGTACGAGAAGAATTCTATAGTGAGCCAAACAAAAGGAATTCAAAAACAGTAGTCAACCTCAGTGAATGTTGGCTTTGGATTTTCCTGATATAATGGATCTTGTACAGGTTTTGCTGGTTCAACAGAAAGAGGAACTGCAGGAATTTGATGAACATAATCATCAATATCAAATGCTCAGAAAAAATTAGGCAAAATCCACTCTCACAATTGTAAGAAAAAAATAATAGAATAATATGTCTGTGAAGTCAGAATTTTTCTACAAATGATAATTCTAAATGCATATAATCAAATGTTGAACCTGATGGTCCAGAAACTAAAAGTAAGACTGGTACACCACTTCAAAGTTCCTTATATGCAAGGGTTCATTGCTTCATTATCTGTTGCCAATTTTCATTCTTCAAATTCGAAGCCCTTAGCATTTCTTAAATGCACCAATTTGAGAATGAAACGAAACAAATTTAGATACATTTCAACTATCATCATTGAACGTACCACCCGCTTCAGTTCATGCATCTCTCTCAATAGCCAAAACTAAATTAAAACAAATCAAGTGAAATTTCAAACGAAACACAGAATAATTGAGAAGAAGATGCACAATTTCACGAAAACAAGAGAGAGTAACAGAGGGTAAAGAGAGAGCAGTTGCGAAAATGACCTTCAGCGGTCCGACGGCTGCGGAGAAGCTGCAGAAAGTCGGAGCGAAGGTTGGTAGCATCGTCGGAATCGGAATATTCCATTGTGTGATAATCTGAGACGCAGGGTCAGTTGATTTGTACAGCGATTTCGGATAGAAGAAGATAAAGTGAATAAATAAAATAAGTAATTGATACATATCATTGAGATGCCCGTCTTACCCCCATTTAACCCACTTGTGCATATATTGGATCCGGTTCTACCAAATATTGGTAGGACCGGTCCTATCAAAGTCGCTCTCCTTATTAAATGTTGGCGTTATGAATTCGTAGCGCCATTTAGAACCCTCGAGTGTTTATAAAGCGTGTGAGAAGATGGCATCGGAAATCGAAAACGAGAATATGAAAAAACAGGCGGTGGGTTCTTCATCGCCGTCGCCGCGGTGGATTGAATTGCCGCAAGATGTGACCGCTAATATCCTGCGACGCCTCGACGCCCTAGAGATTCTGGAAAGGGTACAGAAAGTGTGTGCTACTTGGTGGAAAGTTTCTCACGATCCCACCCTGTGGCGAGCCATTCACATTCGAGATAAGGATACCAGTAAGATCAAGTTTTGGCGTCGCGCAGTCGATCGTAGCAAGGGACAGTTGGTCGATCTGAAGATTGATTTTTATGCCGATGATAAAATGCTCAACTCCATTGCTGATCGGTACAATATCCCCTGTTCACATTCCATATTCTACGTTTTCTGCAATGCGTTTGATTTGTTTTCCCCAAATTTTCTGTTGTTGACTTGTTGATGAATAATAATTGATGATTCTGTCATCTGTTTGAAGCTATGGTTATCCAATTCTCACACAAGTATGCTGTTAAATCTCTTTTATTTCATGATTCATGACGCATTTGGTATACTTTGAGAGTGTTTGGTTCGTTAAAATTATTAGATAACCTAGTAAGGTTTAAAGTGTAAAAAAAACGAATGAGCATTAGAATTGTGTTTTATGAGATACTATACACCTCAAGCTGTGACTATTTGATCTCTTGTTTTGAACTATCCGACTTAGAATAACACACTTAAATGCTGCAATTAGCGTGTAAACTTCTTTATTATTAGTAAAATTTTAAAACTCCTTTAACTTAACTTGTAACAAACACTCCCTAAATCTATAATTTTATTTGGTTATGTTTTTTGTTAAGTACATATTAGCTGTGTGCTCTTGATTTTCCCATTTTCAAATTACATAATTAATTCAACTTTGTAGTGGATGCTGCTATTATGTGGAGTGTTTTAAATTAAAAATCTCTGATGTTGTACTGCTGCAACAGATCAACTAATCTGAAGCGTCTTGCTCTGTATTCTTGTTCTAAACTGACTTCAAAAGGCTTAATAGAAGCACTTAAGAAACTCCCACATTTGGAAGAACTGCATCTCATCTTGACGCCATTTGCCCCTAAAGATGTTGAAGCTTTTGGCATTTCCAGCCCTAAGTTGACATCCTTCACATTTTCTGTGCACAAGTATGTCCACACCAGAGATTTCGAATATGATTCTGCACCACTCAATGATGATCATGCTCTAGCAATTGCAAAAGCCATGCCCAATCTTTCTACTCTTGTTCTTGTTGGGGATTGTATGGGAAACAATGGACTCGAAGCTATTCTTGAAAGCTGTTCGAAGCTCGAAAAGCTTGATCTCCGCCAATGCATCAATCTTGATCTGAAGGGCCCTTTAGGCAAGAGGTGTTCTCAGCAGATCAAACATCTCAAGAAACCTTCGGAATCTGTTGATGATGTTGATTGGATCTTCCAATACAGCAGTGACAATGAATAGGCTTATGGGTGTGATTGTTGTGCTCTTTCGTCTGATGATGAAAAGGTTAATGAGGGCATCATTATGGATTACTACGGATTATGGTGAGGAGGGGCCACTTTTTTTCAACTTATTGTTGTTGTTTGGAATTAATATTCAACTTCTATGTGTTGAAGCTATTATCAATTGATGATCTTACTTTTGAGTTCTCTTCTCGTAGTGTTAATATAATTATTTATGTGTATAATCATATCATATTCATATGATTTACATATTATATGTTACATCCTTAAATTATTAGTCAAGTTAAATTTTAAAAGAAAATTAATTTTCAGTATACTATACAAAAAGCTATGCTAATAAATAATGGAGCTGGATTTTCTGTGACATTTTGGTGTGACACCCTATTGGATGAGTGACACGTAAGAAGGAGAAGGAAACTATACCCTAAGTCAACCAGTCAACCCTTGGGGCAATGGATTGGATTTATCCACCCCTACACATGTCATTCCATAAGCAGATATTAAGGAGATGTCACACCCATGTGTCACAGAACATCCCGTGCCATAAATAACACTCTAAATTCTTTCATTTCTAATTAATTTATTTTAATATATACTGTAATATCCTAATGGATCCAAACATAAATGAATATAAATAGAATGGGATCATGGGTTAAATCTGATTCAATAGAAACTTGAATGCTGAGGAGGTGTGAGTATTTGTTTCTATGAAATTAACTATTGGGGTGGTGTATATAATTTATATTTCTATGTTTATAATATCCAATAAACATTACGTTTATTTAATGCTAATATATATAAATCCATAATTAATACCCTTGTCCTTCGTCACATCCCCATAAATACAATTTATAATTTTATTATATAATTTGAGATAAAAAGAAAAAGAAAACTACCTTATACCAATATCTATTTCAAACAAAATAATTAAGAATTTAAAAAATAAAAATAATTATACTCTAAAAAACAACCCTATTAACCTGCACCGAATAATCCTTTATTCTAAGACATCAAACACATTAAATGAAAATTTAAAAATATATTTAATTAATAATACTCCCTCCGTCCCACGTATTTTTACCCACTTTCCATTTTGGGGTGTCCCACGTATTTTTACCCATTCCATTTTTGGCAAAAATACATAATATTTTATTACCTACTTTTTACAATCCCAACAACTTTAACTACTTTTTTACACTTTATTCATCATTCCCAACAACTTTATTCACTTTTTCTTTTTAAATTACTAATTTATCCCTACTTTTTCTTACATTATATATTAAAAAAATAAAACGTCTTAATCTCCGTGCCCGTACAAATGGGTAAAAATACCCGGGACGGAGGGAGTAATACTTTTCATGGTGAGTTTAATTTTAGATTAAAGTTGATTTTTAAATAAATTCATATACATCACTTTCTATAAGGTGATAGGACATTATTTCAGAGCCCAATAAGAGTAATTGTTATAAGAATTCTCTCTAAATGGATCGAACATGAACTAATAATAAGGTACACAGTTATATATAGAGTACAGAGCAAATATTTTGTGTAAGAACGTTTTAAAGTGTGACTTTAATTTTTTATTTAATCGTGTGACTTCTATTATATTCTTCTTTTTTTTTTTCATATATCTTTCATTTGTTTCCGATTTAAGAGTAAACTTTCACATATCACAACACACTTTAATATTCAAACTGCACTTAAACTTCAAAATAAGTATAGCTTTAAGATTTAGTATATAATTTTAAAAATATAAGTATAATTTAAAATGAACAAGCATATTCATACTTCAAGGCAAAAATTTATATGAGAATATTGACTGAATGACTTTCAAGACACGGATTAAAAATTAAAAAAATAAGTTTTATAATAAAAATAAAAATGGATAACTTTTAAAATAAAAAGTAATAGAGTATAGACACATAAAAAAAATAAAAAAGTAAGATTTTTTTAAAAAAAAAAAAAAAAGGATACTCCCTCCGGCCCATAAACAAATTCACACTTTCTATTTATGTCCGTCTCATAAACAAGTTCACACCCCCAAATAAGGAAATACACACAAATCAATAACCCCACAACACACTTTAATTTCAAAATTGCCACCCCTTTACAACTCACATAACTTACTTTATGATTTATTTATTACCTAAAAAAACCAAACTACCCCCTAAAAGTAAAGCAAAAAGCAAATTTTTCTTAAACTCCGTATCTACAGTAACCGGGAACTTATCTTTGGGACGGAAGGAGTAACTTTTATAATAAAATGTAATAAAATTTGAAATTGATGAAAAGTCATACAGTGTTGTGAATTTTTATTAACAATTTATAAGTGATAAATTCTTTCTTAAAAAAATAATGATATTTTTAATAAAAATACTCCCTCCGTCCGCTTCTAAGATGTCAATTTTACTATTTTTGCCTTCTGGTTTAAAGGTATCAATTTTTCATATTTAGTAGAAAAGTAATATGACTCACAACTTCCCTCTAATACAACTATCCACTTTACATATAATAATAATATTCCTTAATCCACATGCAAAAAGTAAACGGACATCTTAAAACCGGAGGGAGTATAAAATAGTGTTACCATCAAATAAAATCCTTACATTATTTAATTAATATATTAATATATAAAAATAATATATAAAATTAATAAATTAATTAAAAAATATATATATTTAATTTTAAACCCCTACCACTAGGGAAGTAAACGAATCAAACCGTTCGCGAACTATTCGGGTCTCGATTTGATAAAGTGTTCGTTCGAGCTCGTTCGTTAACCTTAACAAACCAAACCAAACTTAAAATTTGAGATCAAACCAAATTCAAGCCTAAGGGTGTTCGGCTCGAAAGCTCGCAAACGTATTCGTTAATAGCTCGCAAACGTGTTCGTAAATTTTATAATTATTTTTAGTACTACATATTATTATTTATTTATTAATATTCAATAATTAAATATTTTATAACTTAAGTCATTATTTAAATATTTAAATATTTTTATAACGTTTATTATTATATTTTGTTAGTTTGTTTATTTAATATTATGAATAACATTAGATGTTTATAAACCAAACATTCTTTTAATATTTACAAATAAAAATATTTAAATGTTCATGAAAAAATATTCATAAACAAGTTACTTTATGTGTTCGTGAACACGTTCGTGAGCCTTAATAAACAGTTTGAGTTTGAGCTCGAGTTCGATATTTTTTTTCATGACGAGTTCGATAATTCTTTAGCAAACGATACTCAAACCTAGTACTGTTCGACTCAATTCGGTTCTATTACATCCCTACCTACCACCAAACTTATCCTTAGGGCTGAAAAAAATACCAAAATTTCGATATACCGTCTTTACCATATCGAAAAAATATCGGTTTTATCGAAATTTTAGGTATGCCGAAATTTTTGGTAAGGTATAATACCGTATTAAAAGTTTTGGTATGATAAAGGTATAATAAATTGTTAATACCATGGTATTTTGGTATATACCAAAATACCATAAAATATTCAATTTTTTGATAATACGGTACAATATACTATATACATGATATATGCAATTATAATTATTATTTATATACTATAATTTTTAATTAAATTATATGAACATATATACACACATACTATTTAAGAAAATTAAATCTAAAATCCTACAGTTGGTTTTATAATCATGAATGGTGATAAAGTTGGATGAGCTTTCATGATAATATCTTGTACTATTTCTTTCTTAATTACGTAGTTCTACCCTATATGAAAACTTAAAAGTGCTAATTTTAATATAAATTTCTTATGGTTTTTTTAGATCTCTTTAGTACTACTTTAATTTGGCCATTTGTGGATTATCATATATTTTTTCATATTATGAATTTGTTATTTATTACTATTTATGACAAAAAATCATCGGTATACCATACCGCCTATCTCTACTTATCCCTACCCATGCACCCAAAACCCCCTCCCCATCCCCTTCCCCTAAATAAAATTTTAGATTTTAATATTTAAATAATAAAAAATATTACCACTCAACCTCACCCCCTCAACCCCCCCTCTCCCCCAAGTTTTTTAAAATAAAATTTTAGATTTTAATATTTAAATAATAAAAATATTATCACCCACCCATCCCCTCCCCCTCCCCCACTACTCCAAAAAAAAATTTTGATAAAATTTTAGATTTTAATATTTAAATAATAAAAATATTACCACCCAACCTACTCCCACCCCCATCCCACAGCCTCAAAAAAATTTATTTTTAACAAAAATTTAGATTTTAATATGTAATAATATAATAAGATTTCATTATTTTTATTTATTATATATAAAATTCTATTTTAAAAATTAAAAAATAATTGTTAAATTATGAATTTGAAAATCCTTTCATAAATCCATAATTTATCTTGAAATTCAAATAAATTTATTTAAAATACAAGTAATTTAAAATTTATTCATTTTCAAATCCATTGAATATGAAATGACTTAATCCAAACACAACATTGATATTGATGAATTAACTCACATATACTTACCAGGTTCAACTTGGGGAATTTTTGGAGCCTTCTTAAGCCATATTCTCAAAATCTGTAAGTCATTAATTAATATATTAATAGTAACTTAAAAAATAATAATTAATAAATTAATTGCAAATCATTAAACGGTTCAATTTCTAATTCGAATTAATTTTTAAATTTATTTTTGACTCTGCAACAAAAAAGTGAAGGAATTAATTAATGGGTAATGATGTTTGTAGATGAACATCCAACCAAACTATTAATTAATCTATTTAACTAATATATTTAGTCTTCTGATTTGGGTTTATAGATTTAAGGACTAGGGTATACTACTTTTGTTCATCACTAACCTATCTATTTTTTCATTTTAAGTCATTTACTTTTAAAGTATTAATCTTTCCTTTATAGTAAAAGGCTCATACATGGCCCACAATTCCTCATTAATACAACTACTAGTTTTATGGAGTATAAAATAATAATACTTCTTAATCTCCGTGCAAAAAATGAATAAATACATTTACGATGGACGGAGAAAGTATAATTTTAGAGTTTAATTCTTTTTAATAAAAGGTATATTAATTAATAAATATACATTTTCTATAATATATGAATATCCACAACATTTAACATCACCCTTAATTAGTAAGTACTCCTAATGAAGTAAATGTTAACAGAATATAGAGACCACGATGAAGAATAAGTTTTTGAATTAAGAGGGAAATATATTTTTTAATGAGATATATTTGATAAAGAGAATATATACTTCTATTTAATTTTAAGAATATTTTGTAGTGCAGTTGATATACCGAGCATCTAAGAGTAATCTGGTAGTTTTTTAAGGGGCGTAATTATTTTGGCGTTATTTAGGCAAATTAGTCTTTCACTCGAGTGCATTGTGCATCCACTTTAAAAAATATATATATATATATATATATATATCTTTGAATAAAAATGTAATATACAATAATGAATAAAAATGTACAAATTTTGTTAGCGAATTTTCTATAAATTTTTTTAATGAAAAACAGAATGTAAAAAAATTATACAATTATTAAGAACATGTACTCCTTCTGTTCCACGTTAACGTTTACATTTACTTTTTACACGTACATTAAGAGAAAGAATATACTAATATTTTAATGTGTAATGAGATGAGAAAATTTATATTTAATGTGAAATGGGCAGTTGTATTGGTGTTGTGTGTGAGCTTTATATAAAATAATTAATTGTATTGTGTGGGTCCAACTTAACAAAAAAAAGAATAAACTTTAACATATGACAAATCAAAATAAAAAACGTAAAACTTAACGCTGGACAGAGGGAGTATACAATATTGAATAAAAAGTTATACACATATAAGTACAAGCATACACTTTGGATGCAGAGGATATCAACTTAATTATTTTTATATTTTTAATTTTTAATTATTTTATTTGATCTAAAAGTGATTATAGAGTAGTTTTTTTTAATTTAATTAATGGTTATATTAGTTAGGTGTATCGATACCTCAATTGCACCTATGTTGATTTTTAGTTTTATTAGAATACAATTAGGGATTGCTTGCTTATGATAGTGGAAAGAGGTAATGAGAATAGATATATATTGTTTTGCTTGTAGTTGGTACAATGAAAATTAAAATTTCTTAATTACTCTTATTAATTCAATAATTACACACACCCTTCATTTTTATTAGGGTCACTGTTTGCCTAATTTTGTAACACTCACGAGCAAGAATACTCGATCGTTGTAGTAGTATATCCCAAGAAAAATTATCAATCCACAAAGGAGTTATGTTCGGACTAGCAAAATACATGAGCTCATGTTCATGTCGTTTTTGTAAAGATGATAGGGGTTTTGAGATTGATTAACAACTAAAGCAAGTAGCAAGTAAATAAGAGAGCGAATAGGAGAAATGACAAGTAAGATGAATAACAAGTAAAGAAAATGGGTGCTAAAGTTCAAGTATGGAAAAACATGGGATTAGAAACATCCAAGCACACTCGATTCATATTATCATGCAAAAGGAATTCAACTCAATTGATGTAGACTAAGGGTGATCACGATTGTATCCTAAGCTCCCTTTCGGGTTACAAAGGTTGTTGATCCATTTTAGACTCCCAAAAGCACTTAAGATCAAAGCCCAACATTAACCCCTTCCATCTAGGTACTAGTTAGATTAAACTCTCCCTTTTTGTGTACTAAGGCCAACGAATGGATTGGTTCCCCTCATTGAATTCAAATATCCTTTCGGTCAAACCCAAACTCAATGTCTAATCATGCCTTCCTAATACTATAGAGGGTCGTTTCCGTCTCACTCCAAGCAATACATACATGAACATCATGATAGCATTTAATCACCATAAATCAATTCATTGATCAACAATCCATTAAACCAATAATCAATTATGAATAACAAACCATGCCATCACAACATCAAGACAATTAAACTCCATGAATAGAAATCAACATCAATTAAATCAAAAACCAATTTAATCCACATGATAATATAGATCTAATATGCTCTTCATATTCCTAATCCCACTAGAGGGATTAGCCTAACATGATAAAAGTAACAAAACACATAAATGATTCATTACAAATATCCATAGTCTAAATCCAAAAGAAAATCAAATGAGATGTAAATTTTCCCCAACAATTTCTTGTAGGAGATCTTCAATACTTATGGGTCTTCTTCTCTAGCTATTGATTTATTGAGATCTCTCACACCCAATGGAAGGGATGAAGTTTTGATGGATAATTAATGGAGATGATGGAGATGGATCAAGATGGATGAAGGTGGATGAAGATTATGTTGTGAAATTGAAGGAAAGGTGTGTGATGTGTGTGTAGAGGATGGAATTTCGGATCTGATCTCAATTGTTGAATAAAGGGGTATTTATACCCCTTGGGAAGCTTCTAGAAGGATTCTGATTTTTTCTGATCCCAGACGCGACACGAATCGTGCGACGCAACACGGCCATAAGGTGGCCGTGTTGTGTCTTCTGTTGTTCTCACACGGCTATTCTGGACAAGGCCGTGTTACGCAACACGTCTCGTGTACTGCAACACGGCTCGTGTGCTGTAACACGGGCACAGGGTGGTCGTGTTGGATCTTCTGATGTCGGCACACGGTCACTTCTTATAGGGCCATGCGCTGTACACGGCCCGTGTTCTTGCTGCCCTGCTTCCTCTTTCACTGTTTTGGCTCATTCACACACATTTCAATAAAACACAAAACACAACCAAATAACACATAAAATACGGATAAAATCATACGAAAAGACATACCAAAAGGCACTAAAATCTAGGTGAAAATAGCGCAAATCAGTCACTTACTAAGGGATACACAAAAAAATGCATAATTGCTTTAAACTGCATGACTTAAAGCACTATTATTCCTAACTACACAATTATGACTGTAATACCATAAATACCCCTATATGTTTGTACAATTTGTTTGCACAAATTGATTTTGCACAATTGTTCTACACAATTTTATTTTTGCACATTTTAAATTCCGGCAGCAGGCGACGGCGGTCAGCGGCGGTCAACGACTGGCCGGCCGACGATTAACGCCGGTCAACGGTCGGTCAACGCCGGTCAAAGCCGGTCAATGCTCCGTCCCATAAAAGTTGACACACTTTCCTTTTTGGTTTGTCCCACTAAAGTTGACATATTTCCTTTTTAATACATGGGACCCACATAAAAAATTAATCTATTCTCATGGGCCCTACATATCACCTCTAATACAACTACCCATTACACATTAAATATTATTTCTCTCACTTCACTTTACTTCACTTTACATTAAATTATTATATTCCTTAATCTCCGTGCCCAAAAAAAATTATACCAACTTTAATGGGACGGAGGGAGTATTATTTAATATGTAGTGGGTAGTTGTATTAGTAGGTATGTATGAGTCTCATATGTGCAAAAAGGGAAATGAGACCATTAGGGGCGGACTTTCAAAATGGAAAAATGTGACTCTTTGAAGCGGACAAATGGAGTATTTCATTAGTTCCAATACAATCTTCATGTTTTCATATCCAATGTGTAATTGTGATATATTTTCTCTATACCCTCTCCATTAAGTAAAAATACAAAGAAAAGTAAATAATATTTAAGGTAATAAATTATGAAGAGTGATTTTGACTCTTTAAATTTGAAGATTGAGAATGATTCTCTAAATTTAAATATTAACATAAAGAGTATGTTAGAATTAATTTTTATTGACATTCTCTTTGAAATATGATTTTTTTTTATTTTACATTAGCTCTATTTTTTTATTTATATTGACATTCTCTTCAAAATATGATTTTTTTTTATTTTACATTAGCTCTATTTTTTATTTCACATTTACCTCTTGGAGATGCGGGTAGAATAGCTATAAGTTATTCAATCTAAGACTATGTTCTTATAATTCAATTATGTAACTAATTAATCAATATTGAGGTGTTCTTTATGTGCTTCCTTCAACCTCACTCGGATGCTAACGTGAAAAATATCCCCATATACCATATCTCAGGGGAAAAAAAATTATTACTCCATTTTTTACGTCAGTATTTGGGCAAGTCAAATTGACTGATGGTTCGAATTACAATTATAAACTAAAGTGGTGTACTAATTTATAAAATTCCAAAAATTTTGATTAATTTTCAATTGAAGCAAAAGTCAAGATATTTTCAATAATTAATCCAAATTTTTTAAAAAATAGTATTTTCAATGAAAATTAATTACAGAAATACTAAATAGTTTTATTGTGAAATGATCACATATAATCCTACCATTTGTAAAATGAAGTTGGTACTCCCGATTTTACTTGTAAACATATAAAACCTTATTTATTACTTCCACAATCCCAAAGAGAAGTTCCGATTACAGTAGATACAGAGTTTAAGAAAAAATATTTTTTACTTTACTTTTAGGAGTAATTTGGTATTTTTAGATAATAAATAAATAATTAATAAAGTAAGTTATATGAGTTGTAAAGGGGTGACAATTTTAAAATTAAAGTGTGTTGTATGGTTATTGATTTGTGTATATTTCCTTATTTGGGAGTGTGAACTTGTTTATGGGACAGACAAAAATAGAAAGTATGAATTTTTTTATGGTTTGGAGGTAGTAGGATATAGAGTTGATATCCAGTGCAAACGTGTGCAAGGGTGCACTCATAAGTGTATAACTTTTTATTCTATATTGTATACATGTTTCTTAATAATTGTATATTTTTTTCACACTCAATTTTTCATTAGAAAAACTAGCATCCATATGGGTATAATTAATCAATAGTGTGGAGTACATATTTTTTAATCATAATATATTTTTTACATTCAATTTTTTATTAAAAAAACTAATAGGTGCATTTGACGTACTAATGCTCGCTCTGAATGGCCACGAGGTAAACGTCAAAGCGGGTGCATAGTGTAACAGGGGTACAATAGTACTATTAGCCTAAGATATCTAAATATTTTTAATTATTAATAAATTAATTCTCTGGTTATTTAATGTGCGTTTTCGGATCATCTTCCTCAAAATCTAATGAATCAAATCGGGCACTGCAAATCAAATATGGTTAAATTTGTAGTTTGATAAGCTTCAAATTTAATTTCAACTCTCCGACAAAAGTGAAGGAATAATTAAGGAGCACCACGTATGGTGAAAAATGAGATCTACAATATCCGCATAAAGATTTATCTTCTGTCGAGTCCAAGGTATTTTTAATTGTACTTTTTTCTCAATCAATTTTGAATAATTTTTTTATTGTAGAAGGGGGGATCTTTACGGTCGAGAAAGGGATATGGTGATGATGACTGTATTGAATATATATATATATATAATGTTGTGAATCATATTATAATAATTTAAAATTATATTTTAATACGTCGTAATTTATCATATTATGAAAATGTATATTTTAACTACTTGCGATTACAGTCGAGAATGGATGGCGATGATAACTAGGTTGAAGGTGATGACTAAGTTGAATTCGCCCTGTTTTTTTTATGATATATATATGAGACGCGTTCTTCTCCCTCTCGCTATTTGGATATGTGAGCGTAGTTAAGAAGGTAATACGATCTTTAATTAGATATATTTTGTAATATATATATATATAAATTTAAGGGATATATTTAATAATTAGAGTAGCTTTAATAGAATTAAAACGGTAATACGATCTTTAATTAGATATATTTTGTAATATATATATATAAATTTAAGGGATATATTTAATAATTAGAGTAGCTTTAATAGAATTGAAACTGTTGACTAGATTGAATTTATCTGTTTTGTTACGAAAATGTATATATATTGTCATGTGATGGATCATTAATAGATTCTCTTTCATACCTTGAATTTATATATATATATATATATATATATTGTCATTGAATTCTTTTCAGAGTTGATATTCGGTGTAGGTGTAAATTAATATGCGTATAATTTTTTATTATATTTTCTATATATGTTATTTTATTTTGTATACATGTTCTTTAATAATTGGATACTTTTTTCATACTTAATTTTTCATTAAAAAAACTGACATTCATATGTATATAACTTTTTATTCAATAATGTATACATAATTTTTATAATTGTATATTTTTTTACACTCAATTTTTCATTAAATAATAAATTATATATATTTTTATTTATAATTTTATATATATATATTTTTCATAATTATATACGTTTATAAAATTGTGTGCACGCACACAGCCTTCTTTTCATATCTTTCAAGTTCTTTTTTCTATCGCTGTTCGATTTATGTGGGAGTATATATACAAAATTTTAATTTTAATGGAATATATTTATTAATAATTAGAGCAATAGAATTTAGCTACAAATATCCATCTCATAAAAATATTACAGTTAGTTTCATTCCATGCCACGTTATCACGTGTCTATGCATGCTCATCGAGTCTAATATACGTGGCGTCATACTACTTAGGACAACAATTAAGTTATTCAATCGAGATACTTATGTTCTCAGTAATTCAATTGTATAACTAATTAATCATGCTTTAGGTAATTAATCAAAGTTTGCGTTTCGAATTCCTTGCGCGATTAACATTGAGCCCTAGCGTCTATATATATCAATAGGAGAAGGAGAATTTTGAAATCGAAAACAAAAAATGAAAAAACCAACGGCGCTTCCTTCATCCTCACCCCGGCAGCCGCCGGCGTGGAATGAATTGCCGGAAGATATCACCACTAATATCCGGAAACGACTTGGCGCCGTCGACATTCTGGAAAGTGCAGAGAAAGTGTGTACTACTTGGTGGAGGTTTTTTCGCGATCCCGCCAAGTGGCGAGTTATTCACCTTCGATACGTTGGTGAGTTGACTCAACAGAAGCAGAACATGTGCCGTCGGGCAGTGGATCGCAGCCAGGGGCAGCTGGTCGAGCTTAGGATTGATTATTTGGGCGACGACGACGTGCTGAACTACATCTTTGATCGGTATATATTCCTTCTCCATACACAAGATCTTCTGATTATTTGCTCAATTTTTGCTGTTTTTCCCTTAAATTTCAGTTGTTTTTAGTTAATTTGATGATTGTATCACTACGTCTGCACTCTGTTGGTCATTGCGCGATTCCTCACCTGAATATTTTCAATCCGCGGTAATGAATTTTGAGATGAAATTTATAATATGATTGACGGATTATTCATATAAATATTGGTTGTGAGATGAGATATCTACTGATATTTACAAATTAGTATCCACATTATGTATAAATTTTTAAGTGATTTATGAGTATCCACACTTAAATTAGGTGTGAAATGTGGATTTGTGGATGATTTTATGTTTCCAATGTACAGGCCAGCTTCCCTTGGGCGTTAGAAGGTCCTGTATAGCATCTATGGTGAAATATTTCTTTTTGGAATGTAGAAATATTTTTGCTGATTCTTGATTTTTGGAAAGTAGAAATGTTTTTGCTGATTCTTGATTTTGGATCCTCCTTGCTCATTATTTCTCCAGCTGATTACTTATGTTAATTAATATAAATGAGAATAAAACCTTTTTTGCCACTGGTTCATTGCATTCCATGCTTGCTGCACCCTATCTAAGTGGCTGATGAATATTTGCAAATCCGTTAAATTCTCGACAGACTTGTTTTGTTTTTCTCATGGAATGAGTATGGTGATTAATATACGACTCTTTCAACAGATCAAGTCAGCTGAAGCGTCTTACCCTTAATGGATGCTGTTTCAACACACCAAGTCAACTGGAGTGTCTTGCATTTGATGGCTGCTGTATTCTGACTGGGAAATGTTTGGTTGAGGCCGTTAAAAAATTTCCACATTTGGAAGAGTTGCACCTCAATAATGCCCCATTTGTTTACGCTTCCGATATTGAAGCTATTGGCAATTCTTGCCGTATGTTGAAGTCATTTACATTTTATGCAAAGGGGTATATGTGTCCACACTCAAAATTAGATCTTCTTGAGTATAAGTATCCATTTTATGAAAATGGACTCGAGAATATGATCGTTTTGATAGATGCAACAAGCACGCTTTAGCAATTGCAAAAAGCATGCCCAATCTGTGCCATCTTCGCCGGTTGGGAGATACGATGCATGACAATGGACTTAAAGCCATTTTCGATGGTTGCCGCCGCTTTGAATCACTTGATATAAGGCAATGCTTTAATGTTAACCTAGAAGGACCTCTGCACAAGAGATGCTCAGAGCTGATCAAACATCTTAAATTCTCCGATGATCTTGAGTGACTCCTTCATCCATACGGCAGTGTTGACTTTGATCGTTCAGACGACCTGTAATGAAGATGGGACAATGTTTGAGGTTGGAACAATGCTTTCTTATTTGCTTTTAAACTTGAGATCCAATGAATCTCTTTCTTAAGATGAACGACCTGTAATGAAGATGGGACAATGTTTGAGGTTGGAACAATGCTTTCTTATTTGCTTTTAAACTTGAGATCCAATGAGTCTCTTTCTTAAGATGTGGACAATGGATGGTGCTTGTAACTTGTTTGGACAGACTTATGTATTACTTCATTACGTTTCTGTAATGAAGATTGGACAATGTTTGAGGTTGGAAAAATGCTTTCTTATTTGCTTTTAAACTTTGAGATCTAATGAATCCCTTTCTTAAGATGTGGACAATGGATGGTGTTTATATATATATATATATATATATATATATATATATATATATATATATATATATATATATATATATATATAGCAAATGAACCATTAACACGAGATAAAATGCTTAACTCCATTGCTCATCGGTACAATTTCCCCTTTTTACATTCCATATTCTATGCTTTCTGCAATGCGTTTGATTTGTTTTCCCCAAATTTGCTGTTGTTGTTGACTTGTTAATAAATCATAATTGATGATTCTGTCATATGTTTGAAGAAGCTATGTTTATCCAATTCTCATACAAGTTAATTTGTTGTTAAATCTGTTCTATTTCATGATTCATGACGCATTTGATATACTTAAAGTGTGTGTTTGTTTCATTAAAATGATTAGGTTACCAATCAAGCTTGAAAGTGTAAAATAAAAGGAATTATTCGTTTGATGAGATTTTATCCACCTTCGCTCCAATACACGGGTCTTTTGCTTTTAACTAACACACTTAAATGAAATTAATGTATAAACTCTTATTTATTTTTAGCACACATTTAACTCAACTTAAACCACACTCCCAAAATCTACAATTTCATTTGTTTATCTTTTTACTCCATTTGTTAAGTACAAATTTGCTGTGGGCTCTTGATTTTCCCTTTTTTATCATTACATAATTAATCAATTCAACTTTACTGTGGATGTTGCTAATATGTGGAGTATTTTACTGCTGCAACAGATCAACTAAATCGAATATGATTCTGCACCACTCAATGATGATCATGCTCAAGCAATTGCAAAAGCCATGCCCAATCTTTCCACTCTGGTTCTTGTATGGGAAACAAGGGACTGGAAGCCATTCTTGATAGCTGTTCCAAACTCGAAACACTCCATCTCCGCCAATGCATTAATCTTGATCTAAAGGGCCCTTTAGGCCAGAGGTGTTCTCACCAGATCAAACATCTCAAGAAACCTTCAGAATCTGTGGCTGATGTTGATTGGATCATCCAATACAGCAGCTATATATAATATGGTTGTGATTGTTATGGTCCTCTTTCGTCGGATGATGAAAAGGTTAATGAGGGATTACTACAGATTATGGTGAGGAGGGTATCACTCATGTAACACGTGTAACACCAAATATAACAAAACATCAAGATCGTGAGGTGGGGCTACTACTTTTTTTCATTTTTTTTTTGGAATTAATATTCAACTTCTATGTGTTGAAGCTTTTATTGATCGATGATGTTACTTTTGACTTTTTTATTTATTTATTTATTTGTATAATCATATCATACTCATATGATTTACTCCTCAATTTCCTAATTAGTTCACACACTTTTCTTTTTTATTTATCTTAGAAGTTGATACATTTTTTAATAGATGGATCAACGCAAAAACAATTAGTTTATTTTCATGGCCTATTAAATATTATTTCTCTCACTTTACTTTATATTAAATTATTATACTCCTTAATCTCTTTACCCAAATAATAAATGTAATAGCTTCTCGAAACGGAGGGAGCACCTAATCATCTCCTATGACTCACCTTCAGAATATATACATTAGTGAATGAAAATATATATATTGATGAATAAAAACTTATACCACATTTTGTTAGCAATTTTTCTATTAATTATTTAAAGAAAATTTAAATATAAAAAAATTGTAACATTTAATAATATTAACCTGATGATCCAAACAAAAATGAATATGAATAGAATTGAATCATGGGTAAAATCTGATTAAAAAAAAAAACTTGAATGTTGAGGGGGTGAGTATTTGTTTCTCTGAAATTAAATGGTATATATATAATTTATACTTCTATGCTATAATATCCAATAAACGTTAATTACTTTTTAAAACTATTGAGGTGGAGTAACGGTATATCACGAAATAACCCTTAATTTAGAGACATCAAACACATTAAATGAAAATTTAAACAAATATTTAATTAATAATAATACTTTAATTACAGTTAACGTTCCGAATTCATGGTGCGTTTAGTTTTAGATTAAAGTTGATTTTTCAAAAAAAAAATCAATTTTTAATTAAATATAGAGCTTTGTAGGGTGTAAAGTCACATTTATATAAAAGTTACTCTTGTGTGAACCGGGTGAGAAAAAAAAATTAATCGCAAATCATTAAACAGTTCAATTTCTAATTCGAATTAATTTTAAATTTAATTTTGACTCTTCAATAAAAAAAGTGAATGAATTAATTGATGTGCAATGATGTTAGTCCATATTTGAGATCCTCACATCCAGAGTTTTAAACAAACTATTAATTAATCAATCTACTCAAGTAATGCTCCCTCTGACTGAAAGGTCCTAATTTTATATTAGGACATAAAATAATAGTCGTTTTATGGTATCAATTTTATTATTTATGGTGTCGCTCCAAATGTATCTATTTCTTCTATTTAATAAAAAAAAACACAATATGATCTACCACTTCCCTCTAATACAATTATTCACTTTACATATAATAATAATACTCCTTAATCCACGTACAAAAAGAAAATGGATACCATAGAACCGGACACGTGCAAAAAGCAAATTGATACCTTAGAACCGGACGGAGGGAGTAGTACAACTCCTTAATTCACGTGTAAAAAGTAAATAGGTATTGTTGATGCGTGTTCTTAGCTTGTTATAAATTGAGATTAAGGAAAGAGAACAATATATATAATTAAACTAAGAACGATCACAATCAGCAACACATAAATATAGGAGAGATAAGGAATTTCCACCGAAAAACCTTAACCGATATTTTTATTACTCCTCTCAAGAACAACACTCATAAACCCTCCAATTTCAAGTGTAATGTCTCAAGTGGGAAATGAGTAACCTACTTTTCTCTTGTGAGAGAAGCTATTTATACTACCAACAAAACCCTAATCCTCGTCCAATCTCGTCGTGCCACCTGGATGACGACAAATAGCTATTAATGGAGGCCATTGGTACATCGACGACTTTCGACCGCCAGTGCAGAGGGCCATCAGATGTCTTGCAGAGTGGAGCAGGTCTTTCCCTGTCCTTTGCTTGCCTCCCATTGGTGGAACGAAGAGAGACGTGCCTGTTGTTCTTGTCCGCTAGTGTGAGAGTACTGTCCAAGATAACATTTCTTATCGTTACTCCTGTATAATCAAATTTTCTTAATCATTCATATTGATTTAATAATTACTCCTTACACTTCATTTTTCTTGACTTCTTAATAATACATATTGTCATTCCAATTAATGTACCAACCACCCCTTTAATAATTAAATGACGTTTACCCAATGGCCGCGCACTTGATAAAAATGTTAAAAGAGTTCCAATGCTCTCGATGGCCACGTGAGTCAACTGAATAGTCCACGTGTCTCTCATGCACATAGAGTCTTAACGTTAGTCAACTGAATAGTCCAAGTGTCTCTCATGCACATAGAGTGTAATATACGTGGCATCATACACAATTGCCGTGCACTTGTAAAAATATTAGAGTTGGCTAATTTATTCAATGCTCTCGATGCCCGCGTTAGTCAATTCAATAGTCCACGTGTCTATGCATGCACATGGAGTCTAATATACGTGGCGTCACATTACTTACACGTGTGTATGCATGGTCATAGGGTCTAAATACTTGGCGTCACATTACTTACACGTGTTTATGCATGGTCGTAGAATCTAATATACGTGGCGTCACATTACTTAGAGCGTCTTTAAAGTACTGTCTAAATTTTAAAGAGTATTTTTATAAGTAAAATAAAGGGCATTTTTTTATTTCAAAGAATTATAGTATTTCATTAGCTTCAATGCACTCTTTATATTTTTATTTGTAATGTTTAATTATAATATATATTTTCTCTATACTCTCTCTTCTAAGTAAAAATACAAAGAAAAGTAAATAAAAATGAGGCTCACACTCCTATTAATATAATTATTCATTACACATAAAAAAAATAATATTCTTTAATTTACGTAAAAAAAATAAATGATCCTCTTTAAATAGACGGAGGGAGTATGAATTTTTTTATTTTACATTAGCTCTATTTTTCATTTTACGTTAAATCTGGCGGTAAGTTATTCAATCTAAAACAACTATCTTCTCATAATTCAATTATTTAATTAATTAATCAATATTAAGGTAATTACAAAGTTTGCCTTCGAATTCCTGGCGCGATTAACTTCGAACCCTAGAGTCAAAATAAGCATGGAAGAAGGTGAATTCCGTAATCGAAACCAAATATGAAAATTTCGACAGCGCTTACTCAGATGCTGAGGTGAAAAATATCCCCATATCCGATATCTTGAGGGAAAAAAAAGTATTACTTTCACGTAGTATTTAAGTTTTGTTAGTGAATTTTTTTTGTTAGTTTTTTTAATGAAATTGAGTGTAAAAAATATACATTTATTAAAAAATATGTATAAACTATTGAATAAAAAGTATACACATATGCATGCTAATTATTTTAATGAAAAACTGAGTGTTGGAAAAAGTATACAATTATTAAGAAATATGTATACAATATAAAATAAAAAAGTTATACATATATGAGTGCACACTTGCACCGGGTACACCGGATATCAACTCAACTTTATTTGTTAAGACATAATTATTTTTAATCATTAATAAATTAATTCTCAGCTATTTAATGTGCGGTTTTCAGGTCATCTTCTGCAAAATCTGTAACCCATACCAATGAAACAAATTGGGCATTGCAAATCAAGAATGGTTAAATTTGTAGTTTGATAAGCCTCAAATTTAATTTCAACTCTTCGTCAAAAGTGAAGGAATTGATCAATGAGCAACACGTATGGTGAAGGATGAGATCTACAATATCTGCATAAACATTTATCTTCTCTCGAGTTCTAAGGTATTTTACGAAAATAGTTAACTGAGTGTATTTTAATTTTACTTTCTCTCAATCAATTTTGAATAATCTATATTGTAGAATGGTGGTGTTTATAGGTATCTTGCTGCGATTACAATCGAGAACAAGATGGTGATAATGACGACTGGGTTGAAGTTGATGACTAAGTTGAATACACTGCTTTTTTTAATGAATCATATTATAACACCCTAAAATTATACTTTAATGCGTCATAATTTATCATACTACAAACATATTTTACTTATATAATAATCATAATTTTAAGCTAATATTAACAAGAGTTATCATCTCTAGCTTTAGTCCACATGTATTTTACAAAAATATTTAAGTGAGTGTATTTAATTTTACTTTTTTCATTCATTATTTACTATTCACTAATTCTCAATCAAAATTATAGGTATTTTGCTGCGATTACAATCGAGAGCACAATCGAGAACGGTGGGAGGATGACTGGGTTGAATTCGTAGTTGAATTCATACGAAAGCATATGAGATATATTATATATTAGGTTCTCTTTCATACTTATCGCGTTCTTCTATCTCCTCGTTGTTCGGTTCATGCGATCATAATTAAGTAGGTAATATGATTTTTAATTGGATATATTTAATAAAATATATACAAATCTTTAAATTTAAGGGATATATTTAATAATTAGAGTAGCTTTAATAGAATTGAAGCTGATAATTGGATTGAATTCGCTGTTTTTATTACGAAGCGTATATATTGTCATATGATAGATTATCAATAGATTCTTTTTCATACCTTTCGTGTTCCACCGTTCGATTCATGTGAACCTAAATTCGCCTATCGTCTATATATATTGTCATCTATTCTTTTCATATCTTTCGCGTTCTTTTCTTCCTCGCTGTTCTGTTCATGTGAACGTATTTAGAGAGGTAATATGATTTTTAATGGAATATATTTAATAAAATATATACAAAAATTTAATAAAAAAAATTAATTTTATTGGAATATATTTAATAATTAGAGCCTGTTAAATAGAATTCGGTTACAAATATTCGTCACTCTTTATAAAAATATTAGAGTTCGTTTGCCCACGGTAATCAATTCAATAGTGCACGTGTCTATGCATGCTCATCGAGTCTAATACACGTGGCGTCACGAGATAATTATGTTCTCAGTAATGCAATTGTCTAATTAATTAATCATGCTTTAGGTAATTAACCAAAGTTTGCGTTTCGAATTCTGGCGCGATTAACTTTGAACCCTAGCGTCTATATAAGCAATGGAAGAAGGAGAATTCCGAAATCGAAAATAAAAATGGAAAATCCAACAGCGCTTCCTTCATCCTCATGCCGCCAGCCGCCGTCGTGGAATGAATTGCCGGAAGATATCACCACAAATATCCTGAAACGGCTCGGCACCGTCGACATTCTGGAAAGTGCGGAGAGAGTGTGTTCTTCTTGGTGGAGATATTTTCGCGATCCCGCCAAGTGGCGAGTTATTCACCTTCGATACGTTGGTGAGTTGACTCAACAGAAGCAGAACCTGTGCCGTCGGGCAGTGGATCGCAGCCAGGGGCAGCTGGAAGAGCTAAGTATTGATTATTTGGGCGACGACGACGTTCTCAACTACATCTTTGATCGGTATATATATATATATATATATATATATATATTCCTTCTCCATATACGCAAGCTGTTCTGATTATTTGCTCAATTTTTGCTGTATTTTCCCTTAAATTTCACTTGTTTTTTTTTTGTTAATTTGATGATTGTATCACTACGTCTGCACTCTGTTTTTCATTGCGCGACTCTTCGCGTGAATTTTCTCAATATCTTGGTAATGATTTTTGAGATGCTATTTATGATATGATTGACGGATTATGAATATAAATATTGGTAGTTAGATTACAGTGCTTTGACAGTAGATGAACTTTTAAGTCTGAGCCAGAGCCAGAGCCATTGATGCCTTCCAGAATTTTGAATCTGTTTGGACTAATTTTATTGTGATTTAGGAGTATCCACAATTCCACATTTAATTAGGTGTGAAATTTTCTTTTTGGAAAGTAGAAACGTTTTTGCTGATTCTTGATTTTGGTTCATCCTTGCTCATTATTTCTCCAGCTGATTACTTATGTTAATTAATGTAGATGAGAGTAAAACTTTTTTCGCCACTGGTTCATTGCTTTCCATGTTTTTATCACTTATATACTGTCTAAACAGGGCAAGTCAGCTCAAGCGTCTTACTCTCCATTGCTGCACCCGAATAACGGGGGAGGTTTTGCTGAAGCCGTTAGAAAAGTTCCACACTTGGAAGAGCTACACCTAACAATGATGCGATCATTCTCTCCTGATGACATTGAAAAGATGGGCGTTCACTGCTGCATGTTGAATTCGTTTACGTTTAATCAAAATGGGTGTGCGCGGATTACTATGCAAGCTGAGCGTCGTGTTTATGATTTTATTGAGTTCATGTACATAGAGGTCAGCGATTCTGAATCCGATGATGGCGATGATGTGTATGCTACAATGATTTCAGAAAACATGCCCCAACTGCGTCATCTTTCCCTTGTTAATGCTTTCTGGTTGAATGATGCGGGACTAGAAGAGATTCTTGATGGTTGTCCCTATCTCGAATCGCTTGATATCCGGCAATCCTTTAAGGTTAAAATAACGAGGGCTGTTGGCCAAAGATGTTTTCAGCAGATCAATCATCTGAAACGTCCCGGTGACCCCATCACTGATATTGAGTGGCGCCTTGATCGATTTCCACAACTCAATCACTGATATTGAGTGGCGCCACTCTTCTTTTTTTTTTTTTTTTAATGTACTCTATATTTTTCTTTTTTTAAAAAAAATGTACTCTATTACTATGCTTAATCTTGTTGAATTAGACTTGTGGAATATGGATCAGAAATATTATTCCTTTTCTTTTCGGAAGATATATTACTCCATTAATATTGATGTATGAGTGTTAGAGATTTTAAATTTTCCGTTAACTTAATAATATCCAAAATTTTTGATTTTCAAATTTGTGAAAGTTTAAAATTAATACATTAATTTTCATTAGGAAAAGTTTATTCGTAAAATAAAATAATAAATTTAATTTTTATACAAATTTTAAAACGTAATTGATTATCTTCTGCATGAGTATATTATGTAGCAATTTAATATTGAGTGTATATTGGGTGCACCGGGTGGTGCAAGGGTGCACCCATATGTGTATGACTTTTTATTCTATTTTGTATATATATTATTCTATTTTGTAATACGTCTTTTGTAATAATTGTATATTTTTTTACACTAAGTTTTTCATTAAATAAACTAGCATCCATATGTGTATAACTTTTTATTTAAGGAAAATACTTGGGTGAGACCGTCTCACGGATCCCCTTATATGAGACAGATCACCCATTAACCCATTAATTATATTTTTAAGGTCCTTGTTTGGTTGTAGTCAAATTAGAAAATTGAAATTTTAATTATAAAAGTAAATTAATTAGGTCTTTTGTATAATTTTTTTTTTTGTATATATATAATGTTATTTTTAAATTATATTTTTATTATTAAAATTTTTATTAATTTAAATTTGTTATTTATTTAATTTTTTTATTTAAATAAATAAATTTATAAAATGTGATACTCAATTGATGAAAAGTGATAACAGTGCTGTGAAATATTACGTCAATAATTTATAATATGAATGAAAAGTGATAACATTTTAAACGAAAAGTGATAACACCTTTAATAAAAGTGATAACTAATTATCAAAGTGTATTTTACAAATAATTTATAGAATGGATAAAAAGTGATAATAATTTTAATAAAAAGTGATTCCTAATTTAAGAAAAGTGATATTTGTATAATTGAATTATTTCACGAAGTACCATTCACTGAAATAATAAAAAGTTATAGTATTTTTTCTTTTATTAAAGTGATACATGATAAACGAAAAGTGATAACCGCTTAGCTAAATTATTTATGAAATATTCGTATAATAAATAAAAAAGTGATGATATTTTTAGTATAAAGTGATGCTTGAATAAAATAAAGTGATAATAATAGAATAATTAAAGTATCTAGTAATTACTAATAAAATTATTATTATTGAGTAATTAATTAATAATAATATTATTTATTAAATGCAAAAAATAATTGATCAATTGAAATATTAGTCGCAAGGTGTGGTCCGTGGATGGATTTGGACGGAAGCACGAGTGATCTGGTAGTAGTGAGCAAATTTTGTTAAATGTCGATAATTTTAATGAATGAAACAAACACGGCCCTTGTTTTTCTATTTTTTATTATGAGTTTTATCAATTCAATGCTTGAATTATGGGTAAACTATCAATTCGATGCTTGAATTATTTTTTCTATCAATCCAAGGTCTAAAATATGTAAAACTATCAATTCAAGGCTGAATTTGTCAAATATTATCTCATATTTTATCAATTTAGGGCCTAAGTTCAGACCCTGAATTGATAGTTTTACATAATTCAAGCCTCTAAACGATAGAGAACATAATTTAAGCCCTGAATTAATAGTTTATTCATTTTTCAGGCTTGATAAAATTCCTTTTTATTTTTATTTTATATTAATGGGTTGCATAGGATCCGTCTCACATAAGAAGATCCGTGAGACGGTCTCACCCAAGACCTACACTTTATTCAATAGTGTATACATATTTTTTTAATAATTTGTATATTTTTTACACTCAATTTTTCATTAAAAAAACTAACAATTAAATTGTATACATTATTGCTTATGATTGTATATGTTTTTTTGTTATATTTATATATGGGTGCACACTATAATTAGCCTTTAATATTTCAGTAAAATAGGGGTTTGATTTATTTTGTTAAAATATTTGTTTGGGATTACAACAGATACTATTAATTAATTTGAAGATTTGTTTGGGATTATGGGATATATATTCATATTCTAAAACCCTAGAAGCAGTAGGAGACACCACCTCCGATAGGAATAAAAAATGGTATACCCTCCGTGGATTGAACTGCCTGACGATGTGACGGCTAATATTCTGGGACGGCTTTTTCTTACACAGATTGTGCAATGTGCACTGTACTAGTTGGCGGAGAGTTTGTCGAGATCCAGACATGTGGCGAGTGATGCACGTTCTATACCACTCCGGTTTCGGCCTTCGCACTTGGCGTCGCGCACTGGATCTCAGCCAGGGACACTTGGTGGATCTTAATATATATTATCTTTGCGATGATAGGTTGCTAAATTGCATTGTTGATCGGTATAATTTTACTACACAATTTCTTTCTGCTTATTTTCCCTTGGCATGTTCTGATTTATTTCAACTTTTGTAACTGACAACGATTTTCTGTTTTCTGATTAAAAATTATGAATCTTCTTATAAGAGCAATCTTCTGTAACTTTTACTTTTGTTCAGCATGCGGATTAAGAAGTATTATTATTTAATGTCTGGCGGATAGTTGTATTATTGTGAGTGTGGGTCCCATATTTTAATTGTAGGTGACCCTCTTTGAAGCGAAGCGGACTGGGACGGAGGGAGTAGATGCGATTATGTGATTGGTTACTAGTAAGGCCATGTTCTTGTCATGATTTCAGCCAAATTCTTTGCTCACAGCTTCCTCTATTGATGTAAATTCTAATTGGCAAGTAAAATCTTGATTTTCTTTAAATTTAATTTCATGATCAACTTTTCTTTAGCATATTCTTGCTTGTGATTTTGTTTGGTTATCACTTATAGATGTAGACATGGTTGCATTTCCTCACAATTCTTCTTGTTAAAACATGTGACCACTCTAACATTGTACTGATTCAACAGATGAAGCTGCCTAAAGCGTATTAATCTTGTATCCTGTCATCAAGTAACGGAGGAAAAGACTTGCACAATTGCAAGAGATAGGTATTATTAATGCAGATGGATCATTCTTTGCAGAAGACATTCAAAATATAGGCTTATCTTGCCCTATGTTGAAATCATTTAAGTTTGAAAGGATTAGGATTACTAATCCTCCCGCGCAACGTGCCTTAATTCCTTATTGTGAAACTAAGTTAAATGGTCGTGCTATAGCAATTACACGAACTTAGCCTTCTCGGGGATTTGTTGAATGACAAGGGACTAGAAGCCATTCTTGAACCACTTGATCTTCGGGAATGCCCTGAGCTCGATATAAGGGGACCCTTAGCCAAAAGATTGTCGGATCAGATCAAACATGTTAGATACCCTACTGAACCTCGTAGTCCTCCAATAAAGTCTGGACTCGTATGGTTAGCTACATTGGATAACTAGCAGGAGAAAGGAAAAAACTGGAGTTAAAATTATTTTTCGTCCCATAACAATATGAAATTTTTGATTCTGTCCCAAAAAAGATATCATTTTCAATTTAGTCCCATAACTTTCTATATTGGCCAATTTTAGTCCCAAAATCACCGGAATTCAGCACGTGCACCTCACGTGACCCCTCAATTTTGGGCTTTCCGGCGATTTGGGACCAAAATCGGCCAATATTGGGAGTTACGGGACTAAATTGAAAATGATATCTTTTTTGGGACAAAATCAAAAATATATATTGTTATGGGACCAAAAGTGATTTTAACTCCATTTAATTTTTTATTTAAATTTTTCTTAGCACAATTTATATATATATAAATTAACTCCATTTAAATTTATATATTATGACGACTTGATTTTTAGTTTAGGTCTTAAAATAAGACCTAATTTTATAATATAAGTGTTTCAAATTAAGATATAAATTTAGTTTCTTTTCTCAAATTAAGGCCTGATTTTTTATATTTGTTATTTTTTTTATCATTTTAAGACTTACCATGAAATTTATATTTTCATTTCAAGTCATACAAAAAAATTTAAAAATATTATTATACACCTTCAAATCAAATCATAAAATTAAATATGTTATTTTTATTAATATCTTATATTCATTTATAAAATATATTCAATTCGGAAAAAAATAAAATTACGACATGCCTTAATTTGAGAAAAAAGGTAAAATTGAGCCTTGAAATGAGACATTTTTTAAATGAAAACTAAAATTGAGACCTAACTTAAAAATTGAATCCTTACATGAAAATTTTCATATATATATATATATATATATATATATATATATATATATATATATATATATATATATATATATATATATATCTATTCTTTTTCTAGATTTTTAGTATTTAAAAATTATTCATCTCATATAATATAATCTAAATAATAATATAATATAAAAATTATGTTCTCATAGTACAAAATTCATCTCTCATATTAATTTAAGTTTTAATCCTCAATTTCAAATCTTGACATGGTCTCATAGGGTATATATCCTATATAATTAAATTTTATATATTAAAAAATGATAAAACATCAAAGGTAATGGAATAAATAGAAGCTACTAATATTTTATAAAAAAAATCGAAGGTAGTATATTTTTAGGGTTCAACTATTAAATTAAAATCATTTTTCGTCCCATAACAATATGAAATTTTTGATTCTGTCCCAAAAAATATATCATTTTCAATTTAGTCCCATAACTTTCTATATTAGCCAATTTTGGTCCCAAATCGCCGGAAAGCCCCAAATTGAGGGGTCACGTGAGGTGCACGTGCTGAATTCCGGTGATTTTGGGACCAAAATTGGCCAATATAGAAAGTTATGGGACTAAACTGAAAATGATACCTTTTTTGGGACAGAATCAAAATTTTCATATTGTTATGGGACGAAAAATGATTTTAACTCGAAAAAACTGTATCCTAAGAAGGAATTTTAAATGTGAGATGATAAAGGCTATTTTTTTTTAGTTTTGAGTGTTTGACAATTGACACCATTAATGTTTTTAGTGTGGAATTTTCTCTAATTTTTAGTAATATTTATCACCAATTAACTTGCCTTGTTATCAACTTTCTTTTGTACCTGAATATTGATTTATTCATTCTGTCACCAACTCAGTTTTTCAAGCTCAAAATTCTCTGGTGGTATGTCTCATTAAAAATATTTGATCTGGTTTTTGTTTCTATTAACCTTCTTACTATCAGTTTATCCTTTGGAATAAATTTATTATTTTCAGTAGTAATTATGAAGGATTTATTAATTTCTATTTACAATTTGGCAAAAGCTCCTGCGCCCCCGGGACACGGAGGGATGCTTCGTGTCCCCATGTGAACACAACCCTCCCCCTCTATATTCTATTTAAACATATATATTGCTAGGGGTTTAAATTGTAAAAGGACATGAAAATTGCAAAGGCGCACGAAATGTGCTTCATGCGCCCAGGTGCACAGGATCCTCACTCTTACAATTTTAGTTCACAGTCTTCACCCTTTTGAAATTGTTCTTGTAAATTTATCCAATTTTACTCTTTTGTTCGTAATCGGTTATTCTCCACATGAGCAAATTATGACCTCTGTTAAACCATTTCAATACTTTCTCCTTTTTTTTTTTCTAATCAGATTAAAATTATTTACCGATTTATAGTAGGGTCTCTCTAAATACACACCCCTCTATTATTAAATACACACCCCATTAATATATAATTAAGAATAATATTTTTAAAAAGTCTAAATTAACCTCTCTTTTTTTTCATTAAATACACATCCCTTTATATTTTTAAAAATCACAAACGTTAAGCAATGATAAAAGTAAACTAACCAAAACATTTTGAGAAATTAAAAAATGTCTTACACTTTGAGAAGTTAACATGTTTGAGAGTTACGAAAATTAGAGGATGCCTAATAGGTAGGCAGCAACATGGATAGTGTCAATCCACGAAACAAAGCTCAAAAGTTTCACTATTACCACCATAACAATTTCAATCTTGTTGTCAAACTGTAGAAATACGTGCAGTCTGAGTTAATTCATACAATCATGTAATTTGGCTATCATCTGTTATTTAATATGTTTCGGCTTCAGGGTTTGCACAACCAAATCCTGCAAAAACCTTTACTTCTATTGGATGTACAAATAAATTAATGTATCAACGAGGAGACTGATTCGGATCAACTTGAATACGAATCCCGGGCTGGACATATTTAAACTGATCATCATCACCGTAACAATCTAAATTCAAAGCATATAATTTGATTTCCCGTAGTCCCTCCATTAAAACATTCTGAGTTTTCTTGATTTGAGATTTTCAGATTTGGAAGATGATCTTTGTTCCACTTTTCTGGGTATATAAGATGATCATTGTTGTCCATACCGACGGATTGTGCGAGAAGAATGCTGTGAATTAGGGTTCTTGAGGGTGTGCATACTCTTAAAACTAGTAGGGCAATTTAGGAATTTTAAGGGGTGTATATACAATAAAATTAAGATTTAAAAAATTAAAAGGAGTGTGTATTCAATAGAAGGTGTGTATTCAATAAAAGGGATGTGTATTTAACAACACTCTTTATAGTATTTTAACATGTAACACATCTCCCTGTCCCAATATTTTTGCATATTTTTCTCTTAAATTATCCAAATTATTCATATTTTTCTTATTATACACTTAAAAAGCTATTGTTTTAATTTAGTATATATACGTATGTAATCATGGAGTACACCTCTTAAAGTATTTAAATGTTACTCCTATATTAGTGTTTAAATTAAGTATTGAGCCCAATACAGTATGTATGAAAAAAGTGAGGGTTGAGAAGAAAAGTGTAAACCCATCCTTGTGCAAGAAAATGTAATGTACATTGGAATCGACAATATTACGACAAGATAACTGAGAAAAGCGATAACTACAGTAAATGCTTTGGATTTATTTGTCCAGAATTTGCAGATTTACTACAGACAGAGCAACACAACCTTCCCCACTCTAGGCACAACTTACCAAGCACAGAGTACTTCACATGACTGCGTCTCTCCTCGCTCCACAATACTCATGTAACTCTAATTAATAATTCATCTCTTTAATACATGTAAATACATTTTTATTTATTTTTTGCAATTTTTATTGTCATCGTCCCTCTAAATAATCAATTTTGTCATTTTTAGTGTCTCCTTCAAATGTAACTTTAAAAAGAGAGAGAGAGAGAAATCCACACAAATACTTCAAAAGGTTTTAGTAAATTACAATTTATATCATGTTCTTACTAATTAATTATAAATTTGTAAGAACACATAACATAACATTTAGTATTTGATTACTAATGAGTAATTTAGTAATATCCCATTTATGCACTTTTTTTTCTATTTAATGTTTTTTCACTCTACCTAAACCAAGTAATCCAAAGCACGACTTTTTAAATCATGTGAACTCAGCCTTCGTTATTTGGGCCAAAAAAAAAATCTCACTTCAATTGCAATATCTACACTCTTTCCAATAGAGTGATGTAAATCACGTGATCAAGTGATCGAAGAATAAATCATATTCGTATTGTTTCTTATAAAATTAAACAATCAAATTAAATTTCTGTTTCATATTGACATTTAAATAATAATAATAATACAAACATACTCACAAAATTTTCAAATCTTCTTAAGTAGGAAACATTAAATTTTAAAGACACTAAATTTCTAAAGAAAACTCTCGGATTAAAAAATAATAATACATATCTTTAAAAACAAACAAATAATAAATAAATAAAAATAAACATATACTTGCTATTACAGGGGATGTTACAAGTCAAAAGTGAATTTAAGATAATAAAATGAAAATGATGGTTTATTATACATTGCCCGACCAAATCATCGATACCCTCATATTTCAAGTTCCTAGCAATGCTTCGTAGCCTAATAGTATAACATTATTTGATATACTTAAGTCAAATCCACGTGTAATACTCTTAATTAATTGTATTCTGACCGTTTGAGCAAGATATAAGGTCAACTTATAAATAAATAATCTTCTTTTGAATATTCGCTTAAAATATCGTTTAAAATAAGTTATCATAGACTATTTGGAATGATTTCAACAAATCTAAATACTAATAATACTCTACAAACCAAATTATAGAGGAAATCTCTCATTTCAAGGCCCAATTTTACTTTTTTCTCAAATTAAGACATGTCGTAATTTTATTTTTTTCCAAATTCAATATATATTATAAAATAATATAAAATATTAATAAAAATAACATATATTTAATTTTATGATTTAATTTGAAGGTGTATAATAATATTTTTAAATTATTTTGTATGACTTGAAATGGAAATATAAATTTCATGGTAAGTCTTAAAATGTGAAAAAAATAACAAATATAAAAATTCAGACCTTAATTTGAGAAAATAAACTAAATTTAAATCTTAATTTGAAACACTTATAAAATCGGGTCTTGTTTTGAGATCTAAACTCAAAATTGGGTCTTCATAGGAAAATCTTCCAATTATAGAGGTTTATAATATAATTCATTGTAAACATATTTTATCCATCCCACTACAAGAGTTACATTTTACTAATTAGGGTGTCTTGTTATAAAAGTTGTATTTTCTTTTTAAGTAGATGAGACTCACATAAATCAATCAATTTATTTTTATAGGGCTTACACACAATACTAATACAACTATCAATGCACTTAATTTTATAAGAGACAAACTCTAATATATATTTTTTTAAATGGTTAAAGATATTTTAAAAATATATAATTTCCAATTCCATCGCATTCATCCATGCACTTAATTTTTAATTTTTTATTTTTACAAGAATCCATGCACTTAATTGAATGAGTAGCCTTATATATTTGTATAAGAGACGCCATATCCTTGTATAATAAGATGAATACTTTTGGTATGATTTTAGAAATTATTTAGTGGGCCACTGAATTATGGGCCCATTAAAAAGTTTACGTATATTTTAAAGGAATTGGCTTTAATGAAAGGAAAAAAATGCAATAATTTTTTGTGCTATATCTTCCACAATCATTCATCATTGGCCAGTCTTTTCTTCATCCTCATAATAAAAATAATAATTGATCAACTCTATAAAAATATTAATAATTGATATCACTCATATCCCAACTTTTTTTTCCTTTAATTAATTGATTATTGAAGTTCATCATACACATGTCTTATCTCTAACTAACACCAAAACATAATACACACATTTATTTATTATGCATACACCATAAATATGCGTAATGCAAAATTATTATTTATAAATAAATTACGAATATTAAATTTCGTATAAATTGATTGTTAAAATTAATCACTCCATTATGGAAATGTGATGTATGTTAAGTGGAAAATAAAATAGAAAAGATGGTGCGTGGGCACGTAGAGAGAGTGCCACGTGGAGAAGAAAAGGTTGGAAGTGGGGCAGCTAATGTTTGGTGTAGTGTGGGGCCTATGAATTTAGAAAGAAGGGGACAGTGGATTAAAGAGGGATGGTGGGGCTGCCTGCTTCGGAGGTGGCCACATTGACACCCCATGTGTTGTCAAATATCACAAACCCCACATTTATTAAACCTAATTTCCATAATCTTTTTCCAAAAATAATCCTCTCTCCTTAGGTACCAATTCGTTCCATTCCTTATACTCTATTCGTCCCGGGTATTTTTACCGGCACGAATATTAAGATATTTTATTTTTTTAATATATAATGTAAGAGAAAGTATGGATAAATTAGTAATTTAAAAAGAAAAGGTGAATAAAGTTATTGGGAATAATGAATAAAGTGTAAAAAATTAATTAAAGTTGTTGGGATTGTAAAAAGTAGGTAATAAAATATTATATATTTTTGCCAAAAATGGAATGGGTAAAAATACATGGGACACCCCAAAATAAAAAGTGGGTAAAAATACATGAGACGGATGGAGTATTTTTTTTTTATTTTGGATGTAAGTTTCAAATTATGTACTCTCCCTATACGCTCGTGAGTTGTATTTTTTTTAATATGTATTAAATAATATTATTATTTAACTTTTAGTATGTAGTATTAGTAACATGTGAATTTCATATTTTAGTTGTATTAATATTTAATAATATGTATTAGTCTCATATATTTAAAAAATAAAATGACCCTATGATACGGATACTTAAAACGACAAAATGAGAATCTTGCTAGCGGACAGATATAGTTGAAATAATAATACTCTTTAACTCACTTAATAAGACAAATAATACACTTACAAGTGGATGGAAGAAGTATTACTCTTTAATCCACATAAAAAACAAATGATATCCTTAAGAGTAGATGGAGTGAGCACATAAATATTTACTCATCTCATACATTTTCACCCTTCTTGGCATAAGGTAAAAGTAAAATGATAATTTTAAAGAGTTTTATGATATTTTTAAAAAATAAATAAATGATAAAATATGATAGGTGTATTAGGTATGAAAGGTTTTTTTTATAAATAATACTCCATAGTATAAGATTGATTGTTTTGAATTTTTATCTTGTGAAATGAAAAAAATTACAAAGGTGAAAAATTAAAGACAGCCAATAGAGTATATTATTTCACCATTAGTTTAGCACGGAAAGTTCAAGAATTATAACCCATTAATTAACTTACAAAAATAAATCTATGTCAATTAATTAGTTTTATTAAAACCACTCTCAAGATTTAAAAAGTGTTTGACAATGTGTAGAAAGAAGTTCGGCCCATGACCAGATCAAGGTCCAATGAAATATCATTAACCTTAATTTTTTGTACTTAATCCATTTAATAACTTAAATTTTGCGGGAAGCGATATTTTGAATTGATAATATGATAACTCTGTCAACGAGGAAGAATTTGAATTAATTTGTAAATTTAATAATTTAGAGGTCAACTTCAAAGAGAAAACCTAACAAAAAATTAATTAATTGATTTTTTAAAAAAAAAAAATAGTGGGCAGTTGGAAGTGAGTGTAATATATATACACATATGCTCTCCGGTTGTTTAAGAACATGATCCAAACGCAGCACATGGTGCCGATTCCTGCTGTCCCCCGCCGGCTCATTTTAGACCCCTTCCCTCCCTTCATTTCTGACTCACTACCATCACATTTGCAGAATCAAACAGAACTCCTGTTTTTTCAAGAATTTCTTATCTTTTTCTTATTCCAAATTTATAAATTATATTCACCCAATTGCCCACTGAGATTTCGGATGATATTTTCTTACACTTTTTTCACAAGACAAATCCTCTGGTGAAACTTGAAAGTGGGTAGATGTTAGCTATTTCAATAAGCTTTAGTACTTATTAAATGGAGTACAATAATATGGTATTAGGATTGTGGTTTCTTAAAACTTTATTGCTGGCTAATTATGAGAATCCTTTCTATGCATTATGGTGAATAATATTTAAAAAAGCCTAATTAAAAAAATTTATAAAAAAAATATAAATATATGTATGTACGTACGTGTGTGTATATATAATTATTGTACGTCTTACTATGTTAAGGTTATTAAAGTTGACGTTGAAGTTATAATTAAATAAAACTGAGATATATTAAAGTAATTGATATGAGTATTAACATATGTACTCCCTCCGTCCCCCAAAGTATTTCACACTTTCCTTTTTCATCCGTCCCTCAAAGTATTTCACACTTTACTTTTACTAAATTTGGTAAAAAATACATTATACTAATACTCACTTTTTACACATATCCCAATATAATACTTACTTTTTCACATCTCCCAAAAACTTTACACACTTTTTTCACATCTCTCAATAACTTTACACACCTTTTTCATTAAATCAACTAAAATATATATTCTCTTTCTTACTTTATAAATAAAAATACAAAAATTTCTTAAACTCCGCGCACACCAATACGTGAAATACTTCCCGGGACGGAGGGAGTAGATTTAATACAGATAAAAAGAAATAGACAAAACGATAATAACTTGTCATTTCAATTATCGTCACTACGATCCTGATATATAAATATAGTATCATTGTCATCATAATTCAACTGTCATAACAAGACAATAATAATGTGGAACCACTTATATCACCGAATAATTTACGTCAACTATATGTACAAATTTTTTTCCTTTCCCACCTAATAAAATAAAATTAACATAGTAACGCTGCCAAAAGCTGCGGGACCTACAAGTCACCCATCAAAAGACACCGAATGGCGCCGTTTCATGACGCGCATTTGCCCGTGTCCCCGCCACACACGGCGGTGCTACCGTCCTTATCAGCGCGAAGTTCAAGCCCTTGAAGAACGGGTGGGTCTTGACATCCGCCGCCCCGCGCTTCGACCCGAGCCTTCGATTCGGATCCTTGTTCAGCAACCCGGATATCAAGTCGCGCGCGTGCATTTCGCTCGCGCTGCAGGGCGCGTCGGAGGGGAACGACAAGGGCTTCTTCGCGATGTTCCGCAGAGTGGCTTCGTTGTTTACGCCAGCAAATGGGGTCCGTCCATACATCATCTCGTAAATAAAGATCCCGAATGCCCACCAATCCACGGCGTTTCCGTGGGACCTACCGGACGCCACCTCAGGCGCCACGTACTCGTGAGTCCCCACGAAGGAGCATGACCGGGCCGAAACCGGTTCGGCCACGAAAGTCCGGTTCGCGGCGAGAGTTTGGATTTTTCTGGACCGGAAAAAGCGGTCGGAAATGCATGAAAATGGGGTGAGCGAACGGGTGGGAGGCGGTCGAGGTGAGGTTAGCGGATCCGGCGAGAAGTCGGGAGATTCGACTGCTGGGATTGCATCCGAGCAGAGGGAGAGATCAAAATCTGTGAGCATAATGTGACCGTCGGATCTAACCAACACGTTCTCGGGTTTCAAATCTCTATATATAATTCCCAACATGTGCAAGTACTCTAGTGCCACCAGAACCTCCGCAGCATAAAATCTGCAAATATTTCAACGACAATTTAGCAATTATGTAAAATAAAAATGGAGAAAAGAATTTTTCTTGCGTACAGAATAAAATAAATCAGATTTCAGAAAACAAGAAATACACCAGATAAGGTAAAATGTTTCATTAACGGAAATTAGCGCCTGAAATTGATTGTTTTTTTTTATATGCTGAATACCTTCTTCCCAAAAGAAATTTCAAAGATCAGAAAATGAGAGATGATCATTATTTCTTCCATGCTCAATGAAAGGTGTTCTTAAAACAATAACTAGTCATGCATAGTTCATTGAATGAAAAAGTACCTGGCAGAGGTGAGAGAGAAGCGTTTTTGCGGTTGTTTGTGCCTTAGAGAATGCAAATCGCCACCAGAACAGTATTCCATCACAACGCATGAGAAATGAGAAGCTTCAAACTCTGCAAAAAGGGTAGGCAGAAACGGATGGTCCAAAAGCCGCATGATTTTCCTCTCCGTTTCCGCCCTCTTGCTCTTCTTCTTCAAAGCCAACACATCATTATCCACCACTTTCATCGCGTACAGCCGCTCTTCATCCGCCACTCCTCGGAGGCGGCAGAGGTACACTCGCCCGATATCTCCGCTGCCGATCTGTCGCACGAAGGTGAAGTCACGGAAACTCAGGTTACTCTTCAAGCGTATGGCGAGAAACGCGGAGTCCGACGAGCGGTGCGGCTTCAGCGCCGCCTGCTGCTCCGGCGAACTCGACGGCAGCTCGAACGACAAGCGGCTGAAGCTGGTGCAATGGCTGAGGGTGGTGTCGCTAGCGCTGCTCATGGAACTTTTGCTGGAATACAATCCAAGCTCCTCTGAATTCCTACGAGAATCGTCCATCATTTTAATTTCAGCAGGTGAATCGGGAGGCTAAAAAAAGAGATGATGAGAATGATGGAAGTCAAAAAAGAGATATAAGGTATTTCTCCTCAAATGAGATGAGTATTAATGAAGGGGTAAAATTGTAGAAATGGCTTAATGAGAGTAGCTAGCGTATTAGGGTTTCCGTACAGTTACAGAAATCACAGGTGGTAGCTAGAAATGGAAGAGAGGTAGCTATAACACACTTGTTCCACTCTATAATGTATCATGTGTCTCTCTCGCTCTGAGTTTATCATTTTAGAGAGAGAAACTGGTTTGGAACTTGAAAAATTAGGTCGTTGGGTCTATTTATGCAACATGGTACGGACCCCTTATTTATTTATTTATTATTATTGAATAAATGTTAGTTTATTGTTTATAATGATAATGATTTGCTGTTGAGTAGGATTGCAAAATTTTATAAGTCGTGAATTTTCAAAAATGAAAATGATTAATTTTAAAAATTAGATATTAGTATGGTAGTAAAGGTTTTAATAGTGTTTTTTGTGTTTGGTGGAGTACAAATTTTCAAAATAAAATGCATTAGTGTATAAGATTGTTAAGTTAAAAATATTTGTTTTTAAGTGTTAAAATAATTTTGACAAAATTATTAATTTGTTTATAGAACAAATTCAGTTAGTATACTTTCTTTTCCCTTCACTCATAATAAAGTGACGATGAAAACCAAACGCGAAAAGATCATGTGAGTCTATTTTGTAGAGTATAAGAATTTTGAGAAAACATCTGTAATTTCCAATAAAGAGTACTATTTTTTATTTAAATAAATAAAATCTTTAATTAAATTAAATGGGTCCCAACTTTATACTACGAATTATTATTGCCTTCGCAATTTTAAGAACTTCCACTGTGCTGAAAGTTTATTGGAGTGAGATGCCACGAGGCATGTGACATGCACATGATACATTCCTCTTCGAATCTCTTAATTTGCTACTCTTCTATTTTTCTTCTATTTGATTCGTACTAGAAAGTAGAAACATAGGACGATCGACATGTGTTGTAAAATTATTTGCAACTATAATTATAAATATTCAAAGAAGTTGAAATTTGTAATTTTACCTTAACAGAGTAATATAAATCAAGAAAAATCTTATGTACATGCTATAAACAAGCATAACTTAATCAGATAATATATTTTAAAAAAATAAACGTATTTGAATTTGAATACTCTACTATAATAAAAATCGTATAATGGCATGAATTGCATGACTTGGTTAATTCCAACAATTATCAATTTCAAAGATCCCTTTATTAAAAATTTATAAAAGATGAATGATATATAGTAAAGATAAAAAGCTATACACTTTATATATAATTATAAAGACAACAATTATATTACTCTTTTCTATTACTAATTAATGATGATATATAGATTATATACAAAATTCTCGTTTCAATTATAAATATCTTATTGAAAGTTTATAAGATGGCAGATTTACGAGTGACTTGGGATATTTTACATTCAAATGTCATTTAAATGCAAAATGGTGACATTTCTCTCGTAATTTGCATTTAGATAAAATGATCAGATTGATTCAAAATTCAAAATAAAATATTTAATCCTCTTTTTCGAATGAATTCAATTTGCTGACTTAGTTTCTAATTCTATGACTATTATGTTTAATCAGTATATAAATTTTCGATAGAACCAAAATTCAATTGAAAATCTGAATCCAAACGAGACGTATTCACGTAGTCACATTACTTAAGCCCAGTTTGGCACGTGAGGAAGTTGAGCGCACGTGCAGTGGTGACGTAACTCCGGCACTTGTCAAATGAGAAGGGTACTGTATATTCTGTCCGAACGAAGCAAATGAGTGAAAATAAGACTACCCATTGATGACCCAAGTAATGAGTCGTCCGCATACGATAAAATAAAATTAAATAAAAAAAATGAAAAATGAAAAGAAATAAGGCATGCAAAATAATTCGCTGAACAACCCAAACCTCAACCCCCTCCAACCCATGCTTTGACCTCACAATGTGACATTTGTCACATTGTGATTGGTTACTATTAATTTATTTTATATATAATTTAGATTTTAAATAAATGATATTTAAATTATTATTTTCTAAAAATAAAAATAATCAAAATTCATAATTTTATTTTCTCTATAAATAGAATGTAATATTGACATATTTTGGATCACAATAAACAAAATTTATTTCTTTTCTCAATCTTAAAATTATATATTATTCTTCTCTTTTTCATTTTATTTTTACTTTAAATTTATTTTAAATATAATTATTATTAAAAATCTCAAAATAATAAAATATACTCCATCCGTCTCGCCCATATTGCTACGTTTACTGTAACTTTTGTGAGAGCTTTATGCAGTCAAACGATTCAGTTTGACCGGGACAAAGGGAATAATCATTATTATATATATATATAGAAGAGAGAGAAAAAAATATTTTATTAAAAAGGTATGTTATGTTGGGTTGGGTTGTTGATGGAGTATAAAAAAATTAAAATTTGATTGGGTCGTAGATTGTGTATGTGAATGAGAGATAAATGTATATTATATTGTTGGGTTGGGTTGTTGTGAGTTGTAAACAAGGATATTCTTTTATTTTCGCTCATTTGCTTCGTTCGGACAGAATATACAGTACGCGTGATTTGCCTGAAAGTTACCTTTTGATACGAAATGTCATAACTGCCCCTGTGGTTGGTATTGGAGAGACTCACAGGGGTAGTGCTGTTTTGTAATTTCGCGGACTCCGAAAAGGACCTCAAAGTAAGGGCCATATCCGCAGAGAAAAAGTTGGTCCAGGGATTGCAGACGCGATTAACATTTTGCAGATTGCTACCCTTCATTTAATATTGTTTTCATAATTACTCCCATTAACTTTTAATCCTTCTCTAATAATACACATTTGCCCTTTAAAAAATATTTACTATGCATATTAATAGGATATATAATACTAATATATTAAGCTAGTCACAGACTCAATCTAATGACGTGGCTTTCGAATTAGACTTAGATAAATACATACATATATTTATTTCTTTATTTATAAATTAATTAAGTTACATCCTCTAAAAGATAATAATAATTAGCAAGAAGAAGAGAATAGCATGCGCATATACTGTTAAAGTTGGAATTGGAAAAAAAAGAAAGGAGTGGTTTCATGATAGAAAGAGCTGTAGGTCCATTCCAATGAAAAAATATAATAATATTAAAATAAAAAATCAATCCATTGTTATATATGGAGTCATTAGAGCATAAATTTATGGCATTCTAGTTATCATGCCATGGAATCAATGATTCTCAATGGGACCCATTACCATAATTGAATTAAACTAATCATGAAGAGGAAAAAAAAAAAGAAGCGATTATTTCATTAGTAGTATTAGATTTGTGCTTATATAATTACATCGATCGATTAATGTTGGAGAAAAAGAGTATGTGGCAGGATGTGCTAAATAAAATTTAAAATTTACCTTATATTAAATGATAAAGTGGAAACAGTTTGATATAATGTGATTTGACCCTGTATAAATTTGATGCTTATTTTGTTGTATTTTCTGCAATAAATATTTGTCATGCATAGGGGTGAAAAGACTTTTTACTATTATATCACATGATTCATTATACCTAAGAAATGGTGCAAGTATAGTACTATAAACTGATGATACACAAATTATATGTGGAATCTCTAACAATGTGAAAGGGTGTAAAACTTTGTCAATCCGATTTACTAATGTTTTATTTTATATAAGAGGTGGAACATTACATTTCAAACCCCAATATTAAATTGGGTCTCGACTAAATTTTCATTCTTCAAATCAGATATATAATATAATTGTATTCTTCTGAAATTTTATTTTACTTTTTTTTAAAGGGAATATTATTATATTTAGAATATGAGAATTACCCCAAAATATAAAGAGTACAAATTACACGTAAAGCACGACTAAACTATTATCTATTACATCAGGGCAATATAACCAACTAATCATTTTCTATCAAGCAACTCGGATCTCCAAACCAATCAGCATATCCAGTATTTTGACTCAATCCTTTTTTCCTCCATGTCCACTAACTACATACTTAAACTTTTATTTTATCTATGTTCTTCCTCAAGTTCCATATTCTATCTTTAAATACTATTATATTGTTTCTACATTTTTAAATCACCCAAACCGGTGCACATCTATATATCAATTGCTAGCCTATTTTTTTCTTTTTTTTTTGCAATAAATTACTAAATAACATTAAATTCGCCTGAACTTTATTACTTGATGGTGTCTGCATCTTTAACCACTTGAGAGTTTCTAACCACAGTTCCGTTAAGTATTTGCATTCTCAAAATAGGTGCGATATTGTCTCTTTGTTGTTTCTGCAAAGCGGACATGTTGTATCACCAAAGCGATGTTGTATTCTTTAGAAATAATTAATGATTAAAAGCTAATTCGTTCATAATATTTAAATTTGAAATATACGCAATGTAAATTAATTGTTTAGAGTTCAAAATGCGTTTATTTTCCAACCAACGTATTTTAAAAGGCTATATGATTGTAAAGAGTACGTTTTAATAAGTGGCTAAAGATAGCTAATTAAAATTCACTTGTAATTCTAATTAAACTCACATACCAACCAACTTAAACCATAACAATTTTTAAATGACAACGACATGTCAATTTCTAATTTAATAAATACTCCATAAGAAATTGTAAGCTAAAGTATCATCCAAATATAGGTAGGTTAATGCTATAATTTTGCAATCCTAGTAGGGAGAAATCATGTTCTTGCAACATCTTCTAGATATAGAAAATACAAGCAAGAAGCCAATAGTAAATAATAGTTTAATTTCTAGACCACAAGTTACTAATGTTGATACAAACAAAATACTCCCTCCGTCCCACGTATTTTTACCCACTTTCCATTTTGGGGTGTCCCACGTATTTTTACCCATTCCATTTTTGGCAAAAATACATAATATTTTATTACCTACTTTTTACAATCCCAATAACTTTAATTACTTTTTTACACTTTATTCATCATTCCCAATAACTTTATTCACCTTTTCTTTTTAAATTACTAATTTATCCCTACTTTCTCTTACATTATATATTAAAAAAATAAAATGTCTTAATCTCCGTGCCCGTACAAACGGGTAAAAATACCCGGGACGGAGGGAGTATATTAAATTAAAAGGATAGGTAAGGTAGGTTAAGGTTAATGCTATAATTTTGTAATCCTAGTAGGGAGATTTTGTGGGATCGGTCTCTTCTTTTTTGGATTTGGCATCTTCTTATGTTTCTCATAATATCAACTTGGAAGTAATCAACACCAATTATACATCCTAAATCTTCATTAATTACGTCTTCACTAGTGATTAAGATTTTAGGGAGAGATTATCGCCACATCATTACATTATTAACCACACCATTTTATTTCATCTTGTCCTCTCCACGCTCCATTAATATCTAAAGAGATACTTTCTTATAAGACGGATTATTTGTGAGATGGGTGTGAGACGGGTCAATCCATCAGTAAAGTATGCTTATTGTATAGATAAAATATGTTTATTTGCAGTTAAAATATGTCAATAATAAATCAAATTATGACACACTAAAATCATACTTTAATGCATAATTTAGCGTATTTTAGTAAACATACTTTAACAACTATTAAATATATTTATCTAAATAATAGACATACTCTAACACGTCTTACAAACCGTTTCACGTAAATAACGTTTCACAATAGAATTTGTCTAATCTAAATATATATAGATACATAAAATTTATAGCACTTATATATTGATTAATAAATAAAAATAATAATATTTAATCTGGAAAGAAAATGCACCATTATTGTATATGCGGGTTTCAATTTTTCTAATTTTATTACCTTTTCGAAAAAGAAATCATTGTAAATATGTGTTTCAAAATTCAAAGAATTTAATTTTAACAGATATAGTGGTATTCATTTTTTTTTATGGATGGGGTACATATCAACGGAGACTAATTAAAGCTACGTTCATAATTAATTAATTAATCTCCTTCACATGGAAGCTACTATTACACTTAAGAAATCACCAACTTATTTTTAAGTATTTAAATCAATAAATAAAAAGGGAAAACATTGTAGCAATATTCTCGGTGTTTTGATAGGTTGACAAACAGACAAAATATGTTGTCACATCGACAAATCCTACTCACTGCTTGCAATTTGCTAATATATTTAATTAAATCAATTACCATAATCGCTAAGTCAAGAATAACCCATATTTTGTAATTAATGATTAATGAACCCACCCAATGGAATCTTCAAAATTATTTTTCAGTTTCTTGGTTATTAAAACTAACAACGAACAATATAATTTTCTGAACTGCATGCTAGCTTAGTTTGGTTGGTTTCCTTGTCTGGTTGGCATGAAATTTTATTATTTGTTGATATCATTCTTAGATTTTATACAACCATTTCATTTAGGAAGAAATTGAAGACAGAGTGCAAAAGGGTTAGAAAAATTGTTATGTGATCCAACGTTAACAATAAGTTTTCTAATGCTTTAACTGACTAAAATAATATTAATTCGATTGTTGATTCAACTAAAATAAATGATTTTGATTATACAAATTGATGACTCTAACTGTTGTTATTATTATTTATTTAAACATTAAAAAGTTTTTTTAAAATAGTATAACAGAGTATAAGAAATACCCAAACAGTTATAAAAGAAATAATATCAATAACTCATAAAATATGGAGTATCATATTACATTCAAATTTCAACACGGAAGAGCCTATACATATTTATAATTCGATTATATATTTTGATGATTCAATTAAAACTTTTAAATCAACTTATAAACCACATAAATAATATTTTCGTCATTTTAATTATTTAAATATTTACTAATAAATATGGAGTATGGAAAAAATTACTAATTCACAGGGAGTGTAAAATGAAATTTTACCCTATCATTAATTGTTTCTTTGAAAGTAAATGAAAATAATAAATAGGAGTATTTATTTTCTTCCTCTTTTAATGTAATGATTTCTTTTGAAGATTTGGCAGAGTCTGTATCTCTGTTTTTGTGACGGCAAACTGGCATCGTATAATTAAAGTCAACTGTACTTTTAATACTGTTCCTTCAAATTTTACGCATTTATCCGTCTGTAGTAACTGTAAAACAAAATAATTCATTACATGAATTTGGATGCATCTTGAATTTTGTTTCAAGAAAGTTGAAAAAAATAAAACAATATGCTAGTATAGAATTTTAAATTATCTATAAATGATAAGATTAACGAGTTTTTATTAATCACATCCAACACGAAAATTATCATATGAAGTTTCTTTGGGCTAAAGTCCATTGCTTAATTTTGTGCTCCTCCTATTAGCTCATTTATCATACTTTAAACATTTTTTAACTAACAATAAATATACTCCCACCGTCCGGTATTCATTTTACTATTTTTGACGTCCACTTCAAAGGTATCAATTTCCTCTATTTAGTAAAAAAAATACATAATATGACACATCACTTCCCTCTAATACAACTATCAATTTTACCTATAATAATAGTACTCTTTAATTCACGTGCAAAAAACAAATAAAGACCTTAGAACTGTTCACATGCAAAAAGCAAATTGATACCTTAAAACCGGATAGAGGGAGTATTTTATTTATATATGATACTTTAATAATTAGTTAATCCATCTTAAAACCTGTCTCACAAGACACGTTTTCATCACTTAAATACTCCCTCCGTCCCGAAAAGTATTTCACGTATTGGTGTGCGCGGAGTTTAAGAAAATTTTGTACTCCCTCCGTCCCACGTATTTTTACCCACTTTCCATTTTGGGTGTCCACGTATTTTTACCCATTCAATTTTTGGTAAAAATACCTAATATTTTATAACTAACTTTTTACAATCCCAACAACTTTAACTATTTTTTTACATTTTATTCATCATTCCCAACAACTTTATTTATTTTTTCTTTTCAAATTACTAATTTATCCCTACTTTTTCCTACATTATATATTAAAAAAATAAAATATCTTAATCTCCGTGCCCGTACAAACGGGTAAAAATACCTCGGACGGAAGGAGTACTTTTATGTATAAAGTAAGAAAGAGAATATATATTTTAGTTGATTTAATGTAAAAGATGTGTAAAGTTGTTGGGAGATATGAAAAAGTAAGTACTATATTGGGATGTGTGTAAAAAGTGAGTATTATTATAATGTATTTTTTTTTTACCAAATTTAGTAAAAATAAAGTGTAAAATACTTTAAGGGACGGATGAAAAAGAAAATTGTCAAATACTTTGGGGTACAGAGGGAGTATTTGCTTATAATTTCAATTCCTTCCATTTAAACACAATCTTTGAGTAGAATGATTATTTTATTGAGTTGATCTCTTATGTCTCGTGGGTACACAAGTTTTTATAGTTTTATTTGAAGCACCCTCTTGTAAAGATATATTTTAACTATCAATACACTTACCTTACATATTTAATACTCCCTCCGTTCCACAACAAGAGTAGTGAAACTTTTTTGCACGTAGATTAAGGGATATAATATTTAATGGGTAGTTGGGGTAGTTTAGGTGAGAGAAATAATATTTTAAGTGGTGTATTAATGTGAAGTGTGGGTTATGGAGAGAGAAAAAGTTAATTTGTGTGGTTCCATTTTACTAAAAAGGGAAATGCACCTCTTGTGTTGGGACGGACGAAAATGGTAAAATGCAATCCTTGTTGTGGGACGGAGGGAGTAATCATTAATAATAAATCTATCCGCCTTACAGTTTTACAAAAGAGTGCTATTGCCACCCAAAACATTACTAAAGGCACCCGAATCTAAAAAAATTTTATAGTGAGAAGACTATTTTATCCCTCATCCATTAACTTACTTTATCCAACCTATATTGCTAACCACACCCAATATCATTGCTAACCCACCCAAACACAATCTCAATAGATTAAATAAATAAATAAACGCACCCTAAGACTATCCCCATTGGTGACATTCACCATGGGTCGTGCACTACCTGCCAAAACATGAGAGAGAAATGAATATTTTATTATAAAGGTAGGTTGAGTTGGGTTGTTGATGGAGTATGAAAAAATTGAGGTTGAGTTGGGTTGTAGGTTGTACATGTGGATGAGAGAGAAATGAATATTATATTATTGGGTTGGGTTATTGTGGGTTGTAGACGGGGTAGTGTAACCTCGGCAGAAGAGAAGAAGAAAAGGAGAAGAACACGCTATTGCACTGCCATTCTTAATTCTGTTTTCGCATAATATTCTTTAGTTATCAAACTATTTAGTTCCACTTGTATGAATAATTGTGATTCTCGTAAGCGAAATAAGAGGCATAAACTATTTATGAACAGCCGGTAGATCCGCTAGCGATAGCAACGGTGTCGAGAGGACAAACGTAGACAGCACACCAACAGCAACGTGGAACTGGAACTTGTAAATGAAGTGAAAATCATAATTTGGCAGGAGCGAATATTATACCAAATAACGAAGTATGCAGAAGTGAATTCTAATCAATAAAATTACGTAGCTGTTAGAAGAGGCGCTGTTAAAGAATCAACAATCCAATCCAACCCCATGCGAGAAAGATTTAATTTAAGCAATTTATCGAACAGATTGTGTGCAATATATTATATGATTTTTGTTGATAATTTCCAACCGTATGTATGGGTGTATCCGTTGAAATGGATGTGTTTCTACATTTATTGCTTTCAAAATGCTGGTTGAGAATTCTCACATTTCTAGAATCATCATACTTTATACTTAAAAAAAAAGTTCATCACTCCATTTCTCCCTTGCAATTACGATGGGCTTTTGGTATGTTCTTTTTCTTTTTTCTTTTTTTTTTCTTTATCTCCCTTCTCTCTTCCCCTTTTTTTTCTGCTAGTGTGCGTTTCTTTCTTCTTCTGTTTATTAATCTTGTGTGTGTTTTGAATATGTTGAAATGTGTGTGGGTGAAGTTAGTAATGATATTGAGTTGGGTTAGTAAAATGAGTTGGATGGAGCAAGTTTAAGGGTGAGGTTATAATGGTATTTTTACTATAATTATTTTTAGGATTCGGCTGCCCTATTTAATGTTTTGGGTGGCAATCCTCCAGCTGGTCGGAATTCTCTATTCCACCTTGGTATTCCAATTCATATTCCATAATTTATTTGTAATTAAAATACTATACCCTAGTTAATGATCATTAAACTCTTGAGACATGTGGTGAAAATTTAGCTATTGATTACGACAGTGTCAAAAATCTAATTAGTGCAATAGAAGATGAAACATATAATGAAATATGTAATCCCATTTGATACTCAGCATTTTACAGAATCAGTCTCAAATGCACATTTTATTTACTCCTTTTATAGTCGTTTGAAGTTTGATTCGCATTGCCATGATTGAAAATTTAAAATATATATATAATGAAACAGATTATCAAATAGTACTCCCTCTGTCCCGGGTATTTTTACCCGTTTGTACGGGCACGGATATTAAGACGTTTTATTTTTTAATATATAAGGTAAGAGAAAGTAGGGATAAATTAGTAATTTAAAAAGAAAAAGTGAATAAAGTTATTGAGAATGATGAATAAAGAGTAAAAAAATAATTAAAGTTGTTGAAATTGTAAAAAGTAGGTAATAAAATATTATGTATTTTTGTCAAAAATGGAATGTGTAAAAATACGTGGGACACCCCAAAATAGAAAGTGAGTAAAAATAGATGGGACGGAGGTAGTACTATCTTTTTTTTATGAGTTAATATTGTGCACACATGCCCCAATGAATTTAATCGATTAGAAAAATACAAATATTAATAACAAAGATATCTATTCAATGGTAGATATATTTTTTTATTCATGTTTTATTTAATTTTTAGGATTTAATTTATATCATTAGGATTCATTGTTATTTTTTTATGCATATTTATACTTTTACCTTGTAATATATGTAATATTTTATTCCTATAATTTAATCTGTAAACCTTATTATAAAGACGTCGGACGAGGAGGAGAGAACTATCAATTGAACAGAGACAGAAACGTTAAAACCCAATAGCAAGCATTATAATTTTGACAACCATGTATTAATATCAAGCTAAATTATTAGTTAGCAGGGTTTATAAAGAAATGAGGCCGGAAAAGCCCATAAGAAGAAGGCCTATGGTTAAGCCCACTATATCACGAATAAGATGGCCCACTCTTCCCTTGGGTCTTAGTCTCTCTCCAACTTCCAATGATATAATTCTACATGTACGAGACGGACCCACCTATTATTAGGGTATATTCATTGTACTAAGTATAGTATTGCTTAATGTTTACAGTAAATAATATTGTAACGCTCTAAAATTATATTTTTAATATATAGTTATCGTAAAAAAATATACTTTAATTATCAATAAATACTTCTTCCGTCCCACCCAAAAGGGTTTATTTTTTCATTTTGGGCGTCTCACCCAAAGAGTTTCCTTTCCTTTTTTATACACATGGGATCCACACATACCCATTAATATAATTAAAATATGGGGTCCACATCCCTACTAATACAACAACTCACCCCACATTAAATAATACTAATACTCTTTCATCCTCATTCAAAAAGTGGGACGAAGGGAGTATACTCTACCTATTGAATATCTATTTGGTATCCTAGCGGGTAGTGGAGACTTATGATTCAAATTGTTTCCTTTTTTCAAAAGGTTTTTATCTCAATTAAATATAAAGGGGAAAAAATGTCACTGTATAGTTATTAGCTCATGAAAGAAAAAAAAATAGCATAGATTCAACAACTTTGTTGTTAGAAAGTCCTATTCTTAAGACCAATTTTGAATAAAAAGCACATTATTAAAAAAAAAATTGCATACACAAAATTGTCAAATAAAATAATTGGAAAAATAAAGAATTTCAGTCACAAGATTTTATAACTAAAGAATGCGAATCCACCAAATAAATTTCATGGTTAACTCCTTGAGATTGTTCATGAATGGCAAGCAAGTGAGATGATCAATGCTAATGCCATGACTAATACATATTACAGATATGCGCAATCCCCATTAATTACATGAAAATCTCCTACTCAAGAAAAGAGGATCTTCGCTACGTAATAATTTATGTATATATCTCCACAATTTTTCCTCGTAATCTGTCAAGTAAAAAGTAACGAATGAAAACAAAAATATTTGGAAGCAAGCGCAAAAATTCTGGTTATAGCTAAGGCTTTCATCTTCTCCATGACTTTTTTCTTGAAAAAAGTTGGGCACTTTTACCGTCTATTTAAACGCACATTGTGAACTCATCAATTCATTCATCTTCATAAATGTCACTCCATCGTGTTCAAGGTGGTAATTCTTCCTTATTCTATCTCGGAAATTATTGCATTAATGTTCTAATTCATTAAATAAATCTTTTCATCCTTTACATGGTATGTATTTTTATATAGGGAACAATATGGTAATAGGTGGAAGTTCAAAAAAGGTGGTAGCAAACCAGTCGGAGGAGGTGAAGAAGATTTGGGCTCTGGTGGTGGATGATGATCCTCTGGTTCGCAGAATTCATGGAATGCAACTTGCAAAGTATGGTTTGGAGATTCAAGTAGCAGAAAATGGGAGAGAAGCTATTGATCTTTACCAACATGGAAAAAAGTTCGATCTAGTGTTGATGGACATGGATATGCCTGTCATGGATGGAGCAAGGGTATAAATAGTTTATACACTGGTCAATGTAATTATACAAATGTATACACATAATCACTTCTGATACGATTTATATGTCACAGGCTACACAAATACTGCGAGGAATGGGAGCAAGTTGCATGATAGTCGGGGTAACTGCTCGTGGATTGGAAACAGAGAGAGCAACATTTATGGAGGCTGGTTTAGATTTTTGTTGGGAAAAACCTTTGAACGGACAAGCTATCATCTCTATCCTCGATGAGCTAGCTAAGAAATTGCTCTAGACAAATATGATCATCATATGAAAACTTTTCTCATGTTACATCAAACTCTTTTTCCTGCAGTGTTGTTTGTGTCGGAATAAATTAATTAATAAAATTAGTCATGTTTGTTGGTTCAGTTAGCTCAGTTTTATTAAACGAGTCCGTCCTTCCTGTAAACTATAATTGGATTAGTATACAATCAAATGCTATTAAGAATTTCAAATAAAATTCAAATAACCAAAACAGTACAGTGAAAGAGGAAGGTTTAGAACTTCTAGTAATATCCTCCATATTTCCAGAAATATTCAATATGGGAAGGTTATCAATATAAATATTAGGTAGAATGTATTTGTTACCACTCAAATTATATAAATATTTACCATTCAATAATTTTATTTTATATCACCTATATCTAAATGATTATTTTATGGACCAAAATGCTCTTACACTTTTTTAATAAATTAATTATTCAATGTCAGTATGGTGTTGGAGTCCCGATACTGACACGCATTTTGATCCAAAAATTGTCATATAAGTATAAATGATAAAAAAAAAGTTAATTATTTAATGACAATAATTTTTAACTTTTCTATTTTTTTTTTTGTATTCTCCTATATATGTGTGTTCTTTGAAAATATGTTCATTGATTTTTTATTTTACTTTCACCAATCGTCGGCTGATCTCTAAGTTTTTTTTTTGTGTATTCTCCTATATATGTGTGTACTTTGAAAATATGTTCATTGATTTTTTATTTTACTTTCACCAATCGGCTTCTGATCTCTAAGCGTCACATATGGCTCGGATATTATTTCTTATTATTTTTCTTCATATTTTCTTTTATCTAAATTAACCTTTATTTCTTCTGAGAATTAACATTATCCTCTTTTCGGTAAAAATATATATATATATATAATAATTATTATAAAAATTTAAATAAAAACTTTTTTTATCATTCTTAATGGTAGATAATAAATTGGGCCGAAAAAATTGGGCCTTCGAAAAAGTATAAGCTTTTCCCTAAAGCCCATTAGTTTTAGATTCTGAATATGCCCATACGCAGAGCCCCTTTCTTACTCTTGCGCAATCCTCAATCATTTGATTTTGCATGACTGACCACGCTAATTCTAAATAGGAGAAATTTAAAAACATACATTTAACTCAACCAACGGCTTCTATCAATTGGTTTCTAAGATCACTTCCGGATTTAGGCCTTTTATTCGTTAGTCCTAGTAAAGCCCCAAGGCGGCATATTTTTTTTTGAAACGAGGTCCCTGGTAACGCGACATAAAGACTCCTTATTCTTAATTTAGAATTAATTTCATTCTTTTTTTTTACAGAATAAACCTGAACTAAATGAATCATTATTATAGATGTCATAATACAAAATATAAACATTATAACATTATAGGACATTATAACTAAGGTCTTAGAATATAATATTAATCCTTATAGCATAAATTTCTTCGCATTATAGTTCTAAATTATCCCAATAAATTTAGGAGAGAAAAAAGTTTTGCTAAATTTAGGGTTTAAAATGAGTGAATTTCACCAAAAATCAAAGAAAAAATAGCTTAGAACTAGGGTGAAAATAGACTACAAAAGATTTCCAACCCTCATTATAATATTTATTTATATTGTCTTATACACTACAACAAGAAGAGAACCCACAATCATATTTTGATTTGATTCCACCATATAACTCAGAACACAGAACAAATTATAGAAACTCTAATTGGAGTATTGTCTTAAACAAAATTTGTTAAAGCTTACAACACGAGCATAGAATTGTACCAACCTTTATCGGTAGCTAACTCCATCGCCGCTTATAACCTCACCAATGCGATGCACAGAGTTTTTGCCATGGTCATCTCCGAGTATTCTGAGAGCGGCCTCCTCCTTCATCACCAGCACCATTCCAATCCCCATGTTGAAAGTTCGTCTCATCTCTGTGTCTTCTATTCTTCCAGCCTTCAAATTTTCCAAAAGTTAACCAATGGAATGACATTCCTACATTGCTCTCTCCCTCTCTCTATGTTTCTTTAATATTCGATTTTTCATTTTTAATAAGAAATTTAGGTACTAAAAAATAAATATGATCCTAACCTCTTGAATCCATTTGAAGACAGGAGGAACAGCCCAAGAGTCCTCGTAGATGAGCGCTCCAAGGCCCTTTGGAAACACACGAGGTATATTGTCAGTAAAACCACCACCAGTGATGTGAGCAATCCCTTTGACACCACCTTTGCTAATGATGTCTAGGACCTGCATTTCCCGAGTCAATTAGTACAATGTTGAAGGGAGACTGTTTCAATTTTCGAGATAACAGTTTATAGGATTACCTGCTTAACATAAATAACAGTGGGTGCCATCAGAGCTTCACCTAGTGTAACAGATGAACTAGGAAGAGTGTCTTTCAAGGAAAGGCCACTTCTCTCTAAAACCCTGGAAAAAACATAAGAAGGCTCACCAACTTATTCAATACATTTAAAAAAAATGCTAAAACTATAATGCAAAACTGCATTGTTCTAATAGGTATTAAGAAAAGATAATTCTTTCAATAGGAAACTTCATTATCAAACCTCCTGACAAGAGAAAATCCATTTGAATGGACTCCACTGGATGGAAGACCAATGAGGGCATCCCCAACCTCAATTGTTTTTCCATCAATAACTGAGTCTTTTTTTACAATGCCCACGGCAAAGCCACTCAGATCATACTCACCCTCTGCATAAAAATCAGGCATCTCCGCAGTCTGAAAGATAACAAAGAAAGGCAGTTAATGCTCTGTTTTATCCTGATTCCGACGCCTTCACATATAGATAATCTTATAAGAACAACCAACTGAAATAAACACGCTGTCAAATTACAATTTACACTCTAGATGACTAGATTGATGGAATAAGATGGAAAACTAGTTTTACTTCTGACGCATTGCAAATAATATAATTAAAGAAGAGCTAGCTGAAAAACATTTTCAGTGATTTGAGTAGCGTAAAATAGCAACTCACTGCAGTTCCCTAATATGTAAAACCAACATTTGTAGCTGATCTTCACAAGACAAATTCAATGAATGACTTGCTAATTATCAGAAGATGAATGGTACCTCATTTTCAGATAGCATTTCATTTAAATCATTAAACTAATAGAAGAAAGAATCCACTAATACCTCTCCCCCTAGAAGAGCGCAATCAGATTGTTGGCAACCATCGACAATCCCTTTGATGACCTGCAATCATACATGATGACCTTATTAAAAATTTATTTTAATAAAAAAAATTGAGATACAAGTACAACTGACTTACCTTTTCAGCAAGGTCAACATCAAGATGGCTAGTGGCAAAGTAATCAAGGAAAAACAATGGCTTAGCCCCAGATGTGACTATGTCATTAACACTCATGGCAACCTGATCAAAAAAATGTAATTGCCACCAGTGTAACTAACAGATAAGACACAAGAAATAACAATGTTTACCAAATCAATTCCAATAGTCTCATGGATTCCAGTCTCAAAAGCCAACTTCAGTTTGGTTCCCACTCCATCTGTACCAGCGACCAGATAAGAATCTCCTGCACAACATTGAAATAGTATTATAGCATAAGATATTAAAAAGAAAAACCAAATTATTACTTAAGAAGAAAATAAGAAAATGAGTAAAATGGAAAGCAAAAAAAAAAAAAAAGAAACTACAAACAAATGAGAGTGCAGTAGAGTCCCGGACACAATACATCAAGTCTTATATAAAAGAGTAAACAAAATTAAATATAACAAAATTAGCATTTATATTACAATACCATCGATTATATGGATCCTATCTTGCCACCATTTTCAGTTAAAACACATTCTCATTTATATATACATCTAGATCATAAGTGTCCATTTTAAAGCACAAAATCACAGCAGCTCTACTTTAATATATAGTAATGATTTTAAAACTGTTATTCATACCCAAAGGAAAGAGCCCTCCAAAACCTCCAATCCCAGGAGCCATCTTGGCAATTCTCCTTACAAGCTCTGAACCAGCATCAATGTCAACACCGGCTTCTTTATATGTAAGTCCCTCACCCTTACCCAGGTCCCCAGCTGCAGTAACCCCAGGGTTTCTGATACCACTAGTAGACATAGAAAGTACAGTATTATGTTTCCAATTTCCACTTCTATTATTCACTTCTTTCTTGCAATGATTGCGGGATAACGGCAAAAGTCCTTTGGTAAAATCAGCTTTACAAATCTTCAGCGAGTTATGATTATAAGAATTCAAGATACACTGGGATATTTCAGTATTTGCTCTGCAGGATGTATTCATTCTTTCCTTCAACAGACAAGACCCCTTCAAAAGACACGAAAAGAGCATGTAAATTCTCAAGTAAGAATTCAGAAACATAAAAAAATGCATAGAGCAATCGAATTTCAATAAAACCTAAGATATAATAGTTAATTCATAGGAATTATTAACTCAATCCTCCATCCTTCAACAACAACAGAGTAAGAAATGTATAATTCTCGGCAGATACTTATGAGTAGGTGAATAGAAATACGAAACACGAGTTGATTATTTCTTCCAGGAGCAAAAAAAAACTTTCAATACAGAAAGACGTAAAGCGAGAAGCCGATACTATGAACATTAACAGCAGAAATAATGAAAAACTTGTTACAGTCTAAGTTAATGATTATTGAAGTAGTACCAGAGACAGACGGCTGAGAGCGTTTCGCGGGTCGGCGGTGGAGAGCGGCGGTCGGCGGCTGCCTGAGATGATAGGGAGCAACGCTGTTAAAGTGAGGGTATAGAATACAGAAAGGCGCTTACTACTTGCTGTATTTGTTTTGTTTAACCGCATTTTTTAATTTCAATAATTTAACGGGCCTATGTGGGCTGGGTTTCTTGCAAAATATTATTGACTGGGCCTTTAATATTGATTTGGATGACCGGCCCACAAAATTTGTATCTGTAATATAATTTTGTAGATTACGTTCTTTAACAAGTACGTCTGACCATCATAGTCATCATTAGTGTGTAAGAATATTATTTTACATGAAAAAAACGCACTTAGTGTATATTTCACAGGATAGCAAGAATTAAAATCGATTTTATAAATATATAATCCTTACAAATTTGTTTCCTATAATTCTTATGCATAATAAATAATTCATTTTTTAAACTGTGTCCAATATTGATGCAATTTATACGAAATTTGTTAAAAGTTGTCAAGTGCAATATTATAGTCATTCTAATATTTAAATAAAAAAAATCATACTAATTATTACTCAGCAGTCAACACTTGTGTCCCACTGGACAGAAAAACGAGGGAAAAAGAAAGAAAAAATATTTTGGAGAAGAGGTGAAGAAACTCACTGTGTGTGTGAGAGAGAATTTAAACCAGCACCAGGTTGGAGAGAGAGAGATTTCAGAAACTTTCTTTCTACCATGGGAAACTGGCAATGGCTTCTTCTGAACCTCATGGCTTTCCAATATTCTTTGGGTATGTCTGTTTCTGTAGATAAGCCTAATTTATGACTTCTACTTAACTGATAATCTCTCTCTCTCTCTCTCTCTCTCTCTCTTTCAGCTGCAAAAGTTGGTTTACAAGAGAAAACAGAAGCAGCCATGGCAGCTGCAACTCCGTCTCCTCCAGAGGGCAACACCACATTTCTTGGAGGCACAACTTGGTGCGTGGCCCGGCCCGGTGTGTCTCAGGTTGAGTTGCAGGTGGCCCTGGATTGGGCTTGTGGATTGGGGAAAGCTGACTGCAGCCCGATCCAGAAGGGTGGGCCGTGCTTTGAGCCCGAAACATTAGTTTCCCATGCGTCGTATGCTTTCAATAGCTACTACCAGCAAAATGGCAACTCTGATATTGCTTGCTTCTTTGGAGGGACTGCTCTTCTCACTCAAACTAATCCCAGTGAGAAACAATATTTTACCTTATTCCTACAACTTTTTATGTGATTAATTAATGTTGTCTAATTTTGGTTTAATGATTAATTGCAGGTTATAAAAAGTGTGCCTTCCTCACTTCAGAATCTTTGAACTCTTCCTCTGTGATCCGTTTGAGTTGTGCTGTTTGGTGGAAGGTTATTCATGTGGTTCTTCTGTTAATTGTTATTATGGAGTTATAAATTGTGCAGGTGGAAGATCATATGGCTTTAATTTGTCAAGTTTTTTTAATTAATTATCCTTTGATCCCTTTGTAGTTTAAGAATCCCTGTGCATGTAGTGTGTGCGTCTTTCTTGTTTATGTGAATATGGTTGGTTAGTTTAATTATAATAATCTTTTGATGGATTTTATTTTTATTTACTACACTTATCCATGAATTAAAAAGTTACTAAATGACTTGGAATTTGTACATCTCAAAATATACCCAAGAATAAAAATTAAAAAATGAAGCTTGAAAGTAGAGTTTGTAAGTCTCAATTTGTCTTTCTTAATTTCAAGTGCTCATAATTATTCAAGTGAATCATGTTCTATAATCCACGAGTTTAAAATTTGGGATGAGAAAGACAAGTAATAATGTGGATTGAAATACAATACAAATGTTGATTGAAATGAATTAAGGAGTAAATCAATATGCATAATTGGAATTTTTTTTTAATTACTTCTTAAAGAACATAAGAAATACTCAAAGAATTGAAATTATTAAGATGCGAATCAGACTATATGATTAACATGAATAAAATTCAACCATTATATTTAGAATTAATTATCATTTTAAAGGCACAGTAATATCTTCTCTTTCATACAAAGTGTGACATAAATGATTGATATATACTAAATTACACAAACTAATCTAATCCGAATATTAAAATGCTTATTATGAAGCAACTCAATATTTCGCGGCTCCCAAGTGAACCACCTCGGGCAGTGGCCAGTGGCCTGCACGCATTTCATTTTCACAGTTTTATCTTTTGCTTTTTGCCCAGTTTCTTCCTTTATTTTTCTTTTTCTTTTTCTTTTTTACCAATATCATCCTAAAAAAATATGGAGATAAATATTTTTTTCCCTTATAAATAGTCCTGCATGTATATTTTTTTTTATAATTAATCAAATAAGTTAGGAATTTAACTTGTTAGTTTATTGATTTATTATATTGGTCACTGGTCACTCAATTAACCATGGAACTAAAAAGTCAATAAATTTACGGGTTATTTTGAGATGTACCGGTACACCCCATGTTAATAGGTTAAAATAGAGTTAGTGGGTGGTTTTTTTAAAAAATAAATTTAATTATATTAATTTATTTAATGGTTGAGATTATATTAAAAATGAATCTAACGATTGAGATCGTCCAGGTGCACCGCAGTTGGACTCTAAATTTATATTATTAATTTAAATAAATAAATAAATTTTAATTTATTAACCATGTTTGGCGCCCGAAATTTACTCAATATATTATTCGTAATTATTATATACTTAAAAGATATACTGAACAATACATGTAGGATGTAGCACAAGTCTTGCTTTGACTTCATTTATATTCAAATATTTATCCATTCTAAATTGCAATAAATCTTTTTAATTATAAAAATTGAGTATCATCATGCCTTATAACATGAGTTTGTTATTATTTGCTTATTATTGACAAACACGCATATGAGTGAGTTTGTTATTATTTGCTTATTATTGACAAACACACATATGAGAGTTCCGCTTAATAATAGTTTAATATAAAATGATATTTAATTAATTAAAAATGATAATATTACAATTAATTATTCTATAAAAAATTTATAGTATAAATAAAAATTATGGAATAATATACTTCGTTAGTAATGATAATTGATTAAAAAATATAAAAATAATTTCTCATTAAACCGACTTAAAAAACATTAATGTTACAATAAATTGTAGTATATGATGGGATTAAATTGAATTAAATCCCTTCTAAAACAGAAAATAAAACTAAAAATAGTCACTAATTAACTTAAACTATGCAAAAAAAAAAAAATTAACTTCTAAGATCGGAAATACAATTTGAACTTCCATTTTCATTTCAAATAACCACGAAATAGTGATATATGCAAAATACGTGTAAGAATATCATTTTCGAATATAGTGGATTATCATATTCATATGCACCCATTAGCAAAAATGGTCACACATCAAAATCTTATCCTATAGGGATATCCAATAATGGGGTGCCACATCAGCAAGCAAGTATCTAAGTGTATCCAATGCAATGCCACAAACTCTTCTTGTGGCTGAGGCACACACCAGATTCATTTTCTTCCTGCAAACTTATATCACTTCACAGCTGGATAAAATAATCACATTGGAGATCACAGGAATTTTTCATTTGATTAGGGGCAATTAGAGAAATGGCTACTGCTGTGATGACCTCTCTCCCACAGTTCAATGGGCTTAAACCCCAAACGCCTTCACTTACTCCCGTCAAAAACTTGGTAAGTTTCCAGACTTACCCTCGGATCTTATTTCTTAATTCAAGATTTTTAAATTTATGTTTTTATGTTTTTAATTATAAATCAATCTTGATTGTATTCAGGTAGCTGTTCAGCCCATGAGACGTAGAGGGCAAGGAGCTTTGGGGGCTCGCTGTGACTTCATCGGGTCACCCACAAATTTGGTAACTATTTTATTGTTATTATTATGTTAAAATAAAATTCTGATAATTGGGATTTAATGAGTTAATTTAATTGATTAATTAAGATAATGGTGACATCGACGAGCTTGATGTTGTTCGCGGGTCGGTTCGGGTTGGCTCCATCGGCGAATCGGAAGGCAACCGCAGGGTTGAAACTGGAGCCTAGGGATTCGGGTCTGCAGACGGGTGACCCAGCGGGTTTCACATTGGCGGATACATTGGCATGTGGGGTTGTGGGTCACATTATTGGGGTTGGGGTTGTACTTGGCCTCAAGAGCATTGGCTCTCTCTAAATTTCTGTTAATATTATAAACTCTGGATTTTCTCAACTATTACCTAATTTTCCCATTTGAATGTATGTAAATTATTTTTCACGCCCTTTATTTCTGTAGTATATACATAGACAAAGACATATTAAAGGAATTTTATGAGGTCACAATATATTTTTAATAAAAATGATGATTGATCAGTGAAAACTTATATTTTATTGAAATAAATCGATGGTAAAATAAATAAATGGTATTAATATCTTTAATAAAGAATAATGCATGCGCAAGAAGAAAAAAAAATGAGACACAAAAAATTTTTAATGCTTCATATAGTAATTTGTTTGTCAATTAAATGCAATGAAGTAAAATAAAAATTAATAAGAGTTTAAAGTGGTGACGACGTGTATCACTTTATGAAAGTTGAAACAAGAGTATATGATTCAATTATGTGGAGTATTTTTTTTTTCCAAAATGATCAAATGCCATGATGCAAAATTATTGGGCAAATTATTCCTTACAGAGAAAATCACTGCAACAAATCTGAACTTAACAACCTTGTAAAAAATATGGGAGTTATAATAAATAATAAAATCACGGAAATTGAAATTTTCATTTATTTAGAGAGTCAAGCTCCTGTACCTTGGGATATCGTGTCCCAATTTAAATTCATATCAATATATAGAGTTAAATATAATACGAATGAAGGAATTGGGGACACTTTATTCTTGTGTTCTTATAAGGGCACGGTGCGTCCCTGGGGCCTGGGGGCACATGAGCTTTTGTATTTATTTGAACTTATGGTTTTGATGAGGGGTTATTTCCAAACAAAAGACTTTTGGATGATAGTTGGTATATAAATACTTCATTCGTCCCATCCAAAAAGACCATTTTACCTTTTTAACGTGAATTAAATAATACTATTATTTAATGTATAGTAGATAATTATATTAATAGGAATGTGAACTCCATATTTTAATTGTATTAATGGGTATGTGCGAGTCATATATATTTAAAAAATTAAATGAGATAATAATGAAAAAAATGGACTATTTTGGTGAGATGAAACTCCTATAGTGTTTAGTTTTTTACATGATAAACACTTGTGTAAATTAAGTTTACAATGTGAACTTTAATTCTATTATTATATATTATATATTGCTAGAGTTTAAATTAAAAGAAAATGACATGATTTACACCATAGGGGATTTACAATTAACTCTTTCTCTATATATTTGGTCATTCCGTGTTAAGAGAGCATTCACATTTTCTATTATACTTTGTTTAATTTTTATTTTTATTATTTTTTATGTGAGAATAATATAGTCATTTTAAATAATAAAAGTAATAATAATGTAAAATTGTGTTTGGTGAGCATGACACTTTTAAAAATATAGTAATTCATATAGATTATTTGTGTCAATGCTTTTAAGATGTGAAAATGGTAATAATGACATAAGCAAAGAAAGAAATGTGTAATGTGAGGGAGAAATATTAACATGAATAAACTCTGTTAGACTAAATTGGAAAGGAGTTTTTTATATATTTTTTAAATTAATGGGTTCAAATATCTTTGATTAGCCCAAAAGAAAGAGAATTTAATAGAGGCGAGCCCAAGTTTCACGACCCAAAAGAATAGGCCTTACCCATATATGAAGCCCAAAAAAGGCTCCCACGTCGATCGATGCCCATATTCATTATTCGACATATCAACTTGTTTGCCCTTGCGTGTCCCTCGCCAGCGCCACGACGCCGTTTCACCCGTCACTCACTTTGATTCGAGCCATTTTAGCTGTTGAACTCCTTCGCCTTTCTATAACACCTACGCACAGGCGCGAAGATTTAGGCACAGGTTTGCTCATCGGGAGGAAAGAGAAAGCTGTGTGCACACACAGTTGATAAAGATGAGCTCATGGAATTATGTGGTGACGGCTCACAAGCCTACAAACGTTACCCATTCTTGCGTCGGCAATTTCTCCGGTCCCCAGGAGCTCAATTTAATCATCGCGTAAGTCTTGCGCTACTTCATTCTTCCCGTGTTTCAGAACTATGATGTCAAGTTATTTTAGGTTGAAGAATTAGCTTTTGAGTCTGCGCCTGTTAAAGCAATTTAGTTGATTATTACTTGAGTGTTGTATTTTTTTTTTAATTGCGTATTCTATTGTTTGAATGTTACCCTAGTTTGTGATGTTAGTGATTGGATTTTTTTTACAGGAAATGCACCCGAATAGAGATTCATTTACTCACGCCTCAAGGATTACAGGTATTAGATATTTTGATGATATCTATTCGTTTTCAAAGAAATGATTATCTTTCCAAAGACACCTATATCGTGTGTTCATTATTCTTGTTGCAAACCATTTCTAGATGGTGGGGAGCAAGAAAATGTTGGGTCGGGATGAGATAGGGAGAGAAGCAAATCCATTTGAAGTGGAGTTTACCACCTTGAATTAATTAGGCATGGGTTTTTTAAATTCATAATTAAAATTTTATTGCAGCCTATGTTGGATGTGCCAATATATGGAAGAATTGCCACGCTTGAGCTTTTCCGCCCACATGTGAGTATCTGTCATTCAAGAAACTCTGGGTGATACCCAAGTGGTTTGATCATATTTCTTCTATGTACATTGTGAGATAGAGAAAAAGGTGGTATTTTACTCTTTTAATGATTTGACAGGGTGAAACTCAAGATCTCCTCTTCATAGCTACAGAAAGATATAAGTTCTGTGTTTTGCAATGGGATGCTGAGAATTCCGAGGTTATTACAAGGTGTGATCCTTATAAATTTAGATAATCTAGTTTGTGCGTGTTGATGTATTGGCATATGATATTGATACATATTCCTCAAAAAAATTCATATCTCAATTGGATGAGTCAGTGTTGCTGCATTGTGCTCTATGTGCTATGCATCTTTACTTGCCTAAATAGTTTCAAGAGCATAATGAGTCTCCATGAGTTGACAAGAATTTATTTTCTTAGAGGCACTGAAATGAGGTTTAAGGCTAGTCTTTATTTTCCCTGATTATGTCATAGCAATTTTTGATGGCAATTGTCTTGTGTTTTCTTGACTAGTTAAAGCAATTACTCATCTTTAATGTATGGTTATGCCTCTGAAATAGGGCAATGGGGGATGTTTCAGATCGAATTGGTCGCCCCACAGACAATGGGCAGGTACTTAGTTGTATGGTTGGAGAATATTATTCTGCTGTCTCATCTCAAATTTATTTATTTTTGAGAAAATTTTGCCAATCATGACTTCTAATGAAAACTTTGCCTATCATGACTTCTATAACTTCACTTTTAGATCGGCATAGTTGATCCAGATTGCAGATTGATTGGACTTCATCTATATGATGGATTATTCAAGGTATTGGTCCTCATCTATTGTCAACTCTTTGTTTCTCAGTAGTGTTTAAAGTTGGAGTTTTCATTTTTCTTTCAGTATATCACTTGAGCATTTTGTTTGTTTTTAGGTTATACCATTTGATAACAAAGGACAGCTCAAGGAAGCGTTTAATATCAGGTTTTCATTTCTATTATAAATTCTAATTATTTTATTAATCTGCAAATAAGCTGGATCTTTTTATTACCAATTATATATTTTTTTTATTACTGGATTTCTCATCCCAAAGTGAATGCTGCATCTTTCCTTTTCAGACTGGAGGAGCTTCAAGTTTTAGATATCAAATTTTTGTATGGTTGTCCAAAGCCAACCATTGTTGTACTTTACCAGGTTTTGATTTACTTCTACTCATACCTTAGTTGAGAATGCATGCCTTATGTTATTTACATATCAATGAAGAGAACTAGATTATTCTATCGTAGTTGCCTTCATTGGTACCTAATTTCATACATGAAAATCAGATTTTGGCTCAGATATGTACGCCTTAAGTGACATTTTTTATACCTGTTAATCAAGTGTTGCTTGGGTTCTTATATGAGACAAGTTCCGAGGTTGGTGCTAAAATGGTTTGTCTTTTGCTATAGATGCACAATTTTCTTGTTCAGTAAAATGCCCTTGACCCGAGCATTCTGGATTTGTTTGTATTGTCATTTACGTGAAACACTATTATGCCCTGCTTTCTGAATTTTTTCCTCTGTTCAGTTATCCCAATTACATTTTCTCTAAAAATTCTTCCTTATCATTTCATAATTTGCAGGATAATAAGGAGGCTCGTCATGTGAAAACATATGAGGTTGCATTGAAGGATAAAGATTTTGTTGAGGGTCCATGGTCTCAGAACAATCTTGATAACGGAGCAGATTTGCTGATTCCAGTGCCACCTCCTCTTTGTGGTGTCCTCATTATTGGTGAAGAAACTATTGTATATTGCAGTGCCTCAGCTTTCAAAGCAATCCCAATCAGACCTGTAGGTTTCAAATATTTTCTGCTAGGTCTGTGCCAACTCATTTTTATTATGACCCTAATTCTTTTACTTGTGTTTATTCTTCAAGTCTATTACCAAAGCTTATGGAAGGGTTGATCCTGATGGTTCACGCTACTTATTGGGAGATCACAGTGGCCTTTTACATCTACTTGTTATAACCCATGAGAAGGAGAAGTGAGTTCACTCTCTTCTATTCCATCATTTATTTTCAGATAAATGCATTTTGCTTAGTTTCCAAGTTTTAATTGTATCGCAATTCTTTAACATGCCTAAATGGTTTTCCATTTGCAACCTACTAGAGTTACTGGACTCAAAATTGAGCTGTTGGGGGAGACATCTGTTGCATCATCAATTTCATATCTTGATAATGCAGTTGTTTTTGTGGGCTCAAGTTATGGAGATTCACAGGTTTGCAAATGCATCTTTTGATCTTTCCAGTGTAACTATGTTCCAAGGATCTAGTTTGTTGATCTCTGAGATTTATGTGTTAATTTGGAATGATGTTTTACAGAAATCTTTACATTGATCTGGGTGACTTCTTGATTTTCATTTGTTACTAACTTAATGTGGTGTGTTCTCTTATTGTATGTTTTGCCATCCGATTAACTATATCACATTTTCTGTATCTCATGTTTAATCCAGCTCATAAAGCTTAATCTTCAACCGGATGCAAAAGGCTCTTATGTGGAAGTTCTTGAACGATATGTCAACTTGGGGCCAATTGTTGACTTTTGTGTTGTTGACTTAGAGAGGCAAGGCCAAGGTCAGGTTGTAACATGCTCAGGAGCCTACAAAGATGGTTCTCTACGCATTGTGCGCAATGGAATTGGAATTAATGAGCAGGTTAGGTGTGATAAGTTTTGTTTGGTCAAAAATGAATTTACGGCTACTTTCTCAATACAATCTTTTTTCAATGTCCATCATAGGCATCTGTAGAGCTTCAGGGAATCAAAGGGATGTGGTCTCTACGAGCAGCTACTGATGATCCATATGACACATTCTTGGTCGTTAGCTTTATTAGTGAAACGCGTATTTTGGCAATGAACATTGAGGATGAATTGGAGGAAACTGAGATAGAAGGTTTTTTTTCCAATGTCCAGACATTGTTTTGTCATGATGCTGTAAATGATCAGCTTGTGCAGGTATAGGTGTGGCAGCTTTCAAAATCCTATTATGTGTATTTGGAGAGAGACTACTTAATTAATTACCAAAATTCATACTCAATACACACAACAGATAATCAATCCTCTAAGTTTAAGGGCCTAGTAACTAGTTTCCCAACTTTTTTTTTATCTAATAGAGCAGGCTAGGTAAGTTTTGATCCTTGGTTTTTAAAATGGATATACTTGTGTAGTCATTGCAGTCAGATCACTCGAAATACAACTGAAGTGCAACAGGGTTTATATACTCCTCTCTTTCAGCAAATAAAACTAATTACTGTCTAAGTACGGACGAGTCTGGTTGCTTATAATTCTTTTTTCTGTTGTATTAAATGTTATTTTTTCCATTGATTTGGAATGCAACATTTTTATTATTGTTTCAGTGCTTTTCAAGGGTTACACTAAGGAACTGCTTAAGATATATTCAATATAAAGCTATTCTTGTAGTCATTTTCTCAGTTGGATATGAATTATACAGGTTACTTCAAATGCAGTCAGATTAGTTAGTTCTACCACCAGAGAGTCTCGTGGTGAATGGTTTGCTCCAGCAGGCTATTCGATCAATGTTGCCACAGCCAATCTTACTCAGGTATATTTTTTCAACCAGTAGTTGCATGATTTGGTCTGTAAAAAATTTTAGGCAAGAAGCTTAGCAAAAAACAAGAGTATCTGTCACAAGGATTCTATGAAATAACTTTGTGGATCAGTTTGCTTTCCATCGGATGTACTGTAGTTAGCATGTATTTGTGTGGGTTTAGATATTTTGTAATCATCTCCCTTTGGCCCCAAATATTGTTGGCTTCCCTTGCTCAAAATCTAATTTTTCGATTAAGTGACAGTGGTCTGTGTTACCTCCTTGATATAGGATGCTGTACCATGGATTCTGAATTTGAGTTTTAGGTAGATTTTGGCAACTACTCGAGTGGTTGTTTACTCTCTCTGTGGGCTAGTCTTCCTCCGTGTGTGGCCTGGATAAAATGATGCATATGTTGTTATTATGTGTATAAATTTTATTCTTTTACTTTTTAAAGAGTCATCTGAAAATTTTATTGACTTTTATCAAGTTGCTACTTTTTTCTGCAATATCCTCATTATGATGTTGACTATTTACTTTTTAATAAATTTTGAGTAATTTCTGCTTCATCTGAATATAAAATATTTGTGTTGAAAGGTTTTATTAGCTACTGGTGGTGGCCATCTGATCTATCTCGAAATTGGTGATGGTACGTTGACGGAAGTAAGACATGCCCAGTTGGAATACGACATCTCATGCTTGGACATAAATCCAATTGGTGATAACCCAAATTGCAGTCAATTAGCAGCAGTCGGAATGTGGACAGATATCAGCGTTAGGATATTTTCACTTCCTGATTTAAATCTTATTACAAAGGAGCAGTTGGGAGGGGAGATAATTCCTCGCTCTGTACTTCTGTGTTCTTTTGAAGGGGTTAGTAATTGAGTATTATTCTGAATCTTAATTATGTTACTTTCCAAATGTAATGGTGCCTGGAATTTCTCATCTATCTACCTTTGATCTATTTTGAAATTTTGGGCTTTAAAGGGGTAACACACTGATGGCTCCTATTTATTTTCAGATATCTTACTTATTGTGTGCTCTTGGAGATGGACATCTCTTGAATTTTGTGTTGAATACCAGTAATGGTGAGCTGACAGACAGGAAGAAAGTTTCTTTAGGGACCCAACCCATTACACTGCGTACTTTTTCATCGAAAAACACCACACATGTTTTTGCTGCATCTGATAGGCCGACTGTCATTTACAGCAGCAACAAGAAATTGCTTTACAGCAATGTAAATCTAAAAGAAGTCAGTCATATGTGCCCTTTCAATTCAGCTGCTTTCCCTGACAGGTAAAAACGTCAATGCATTCTTGTATTTTTGTTGGTAATCATTCTTGATTCAATCTGGTTAACTTTTTAGATTCTAGCTTCTACATTATAAAGCATTGTAACTTAAGTGAGCTTGATGGCACCTTGCCTATGTGGCACATAGTTAAAGCTTTATTAACCTTTTTTTTTTGGTCAACAGCCTTGCAATTGCAAAAGAAGGGGAACTAACAATTGGCACCATAGATGAAATTCAGAAACTTCATATACGCTCAATTCCTCTTGGGGAGCATGCACGGCGTATATGTCATCAGGAACAAACACGGACCTTTGCAGTATGTAGTTTAAGATATAACCAGTCAACTGCAGATGAATGTGAAGCGCACTTCGTTCGGCTGTTAGATGACCAGACTTTTGAGTTCATATCAACTTATCCACTGGATCAGTTTGAGCATGGTTGCTCCATTCTTAGCTGCTCATTTTCTGATGATGCTAATGTGTACTACTGCGTTGGCACTGCATATGTAATGCCAGAAGAGAATGAACCTACCAAGGTTAGTTGCTCTCCTGCTCATTATGTGTGCCTATATGAATTTTCTCTAGTATTATGGCGCCTAGCTTTCTTCAATGTTTAATTTTATTGTTCACTTCTCTTTCATTTCTTCCACTTCCCAGTACCTTTGACTGAGTGGTCCCTGATTTTGCGCTTCTAGAGTTCATAGTTATTCTCTTGGGACCAAACTTTCACCACAGATCTGCTTTTATGATTGCTAACAATTTTCTCCTTTTGAATTAAATAAGGGTCGAATATTAGTTTTCGCTGTAGAAGATGGAAAACTCCAGCTAATTGCCGAGAAAGAAACCAAAGGGGCTGTCTATTCTCTTAATGCTTTCAACGGGAAACTTCTTGCTGCTATTAATCAGAAGATTCAGTTGTATAAGTGGATGCTCCGAGATGATGGTTCTCGCGAGTTGCAATCTGAATGCGGACATCACGGTCACATACTTGCTCTTTATGTACAAACTAGAGGGGATTTCATCGTTGTTGGTGATCTGATGAAATCAATATCTTTGTTGATTTACAAGGTAATTTTTTTAAAAATTTTTTAAAACTCGGGAGTAGTGTATGAGTGAATTATATCTTCTCCATTTTTCTTTTCAAATTTTATTTTTGTTGATTTGATGTTGGGCTGAAATAATTCTTGGGTTGATGTCACGTGCAGCATGAAGAGGGTGCTATTGAGGAGCGAGCTCGAGACTACAATGCAAACTGGATGTCAGCTGTTGAGATTCTCGACGATGACGTTTACCTTGGAGCAGAGAACAATTTTAATCTCTTTACTGTTCGGAAAAATAGTGATGGTGCGACAGATGAGGAGCGTGGACGCCTTGAGGTGGTTGGTGAATACCACCTCGGTGAATTTGTCAATCGATTTAGACACGGTTCGCTTGTAATGCGATTGCCAGATTCTGATATAGGCCAGATTCCAACTGTCATATTCGGTACTGTCAACGGAGTCATCGGGGTGATCGCCGCTCTACCTCACAATCAGTACCTCTTCCTGGAGAGGCTGCAAACGAATCTTAGGAAAGTGATCAAGGGTGTGGGCGGGCTGAGCCACGAACAATGGAGATCTTTCTCCAATGAGAAGAAAACCGTCGACGCGAAAAACTTCCTCGATGGCGATTTGATAGAGTCGTTCCTCGATCTCAGCAGGAACCGGATGGAGGAGATTGCAAAGGCGATGAGTGTTCAGGTGGATGAACTAATGAAGAGAGTAGAAGAGCTGACTCGGTTACATTAACTCAGTTCCAGATTCCTTCGAACTCAGAATTGCCTGTGAAACTATCCATTTCTTGTGCTGGTAGTAATTTTTTTTTACCTTTCTTCTGTATGCTAAAAAACCATTCGTTTTTACTCTGTATATTTTTCTAGTGGCACAGAGAAAAGTGCTTTGAAGTTGCCCATGTTTATTTATTTTATTTTCAGATTTTAGATGATACTGTGGGGGCCAAAGTTTAGATTGTTGTGCAAATACTTTTAATAAAGTCTGAATTTTTTATTGGTTGTTTTTTCGACCAACGTAGCAGCAAAGTCTCTTACGCCTTTGGTAAGTTCAGAATTTTGCCAGACGCCAATATAATAAACATATTTAGTTTCCTTTATTATTCCACTGGTTTTCTCACCTACAATTATAAATAGGGGTGTGATTGTTTGCCCCTCATTGAATGCGTTTAATTTTTTTAAATTTAAAATAATTTAATACTCTTATAAAACAATTTTTTTAATGTAATATATAAAATAAAAAATTGATAAGGTGTAGATTCTCTTTAGAATAATTAAGATAAAAATAAAATTTAGTCAATTACTTTAATAAACAAACATTAAAATTTAGAAATAAACATAAAAATATAAATAAATAAAAACTTTGTCGTTACATGTATTAGAGTAGAATAAATGTTAGTTTATTGTATAGTTTATTAGATTATGAATTGACTAATGAGAGATTGATCTCGAGATAATACAACATGTCCTACAATTTCCCAAGCAAATCGGTCAGAACGGTTGAATTTAATTGGTCTTTTCTCTCAATAAATTTTCAATTATTTCCTTACATTAATAACTCAAAGTAAAAAAAATAAAAATAAAAAAATATAGAGGCTATAACTCAAAATTAACATTGAGGGAAAAAAGAAGAAAATCCTAATTATAACATCAAACCCTAGAATGGCATGCCTAAAAAAAGATATAGCCTTGTACTATAAAAATTGATCGCTTCAGGGCCAATGATGATAATTAAAAAAATAATAGCCTTATATTATAAAATTGATCAGAGCTAATGATAATCCTTCATGAATTCAAAATTTTGTTTTATCAATGCTAGATTTTAGTCATCACGAAGTATATATACAATTATTTGTCTTTTTATGTTTAGATGATTAATTTTATATAGTCATATTAAATATATAAATATTTATTTATTTAAATTTATGTATTTCATTATTAAATTGTTAATTATTTATATATAATAATAAATAAACAATAATTTTTTAAATATTTATTAATTAAATATGTGGACTTATAACATCAATTCTTATTTTTATTAAATATGGTTTTCAGTGTTATTATCTATACGTATTTTAGCCTTTAAAATTAGGAAAAAATTGAAGATAAAAATAACAAAATAAATTTATTTTTATATATGTATATGGATGTACATATGAATAAATAGATAAATATAGATTATTTAAGTATTATATATATCACTTGATAAAATATTTAGAATGGTATTCGAAATCTTATTATGCACAAAATATAATGGGGATTTAGGCTATAATGCCCACTGCCAAAAATTGATATTTAAAAATGCCCCATACAGTACAAAAAAAGCAAAAATGCTCACTTTAAAAAAAAAACTCTAATACCCTTGATTTGACGTGAAAAAGTATGACTTATTCTTTTATTTATTATTGAACGCCTGTGTATTTTAAATTTTGAGAATATATACCACTCGATCTTTGACTTTGAGAATATACATATCACTACTTGGTCATCCAAAGTCTTTGAGAATATATATACGTACGGACTCGGTCTTTCAAAAGGGACATCGCTACTCGGTCATCCAAAGAATATATATACGTACACTCGGCTCGGCCTTTCAAAAGGGACACAATATACATTACTCGGACTCGGTCATTAAAGGGTTTGAGAATACACATATCAATAGAATTCAAGGTGTTTGCGAATTTATATATCACTCGGACTCGGTATATTTCTGCTGTAATAAAATAAAATTCACTCGGTCACCGCTTTGAGAGTGATAAGTGATATAGGCATCACTCGGACTTTGGTTTGAAATATATATTACTCGGTCTTGAAAAGCTTTGAGAGTTTATATTTATACTGTAATAAAATTAGTAAAAATTGATGAAATATATTTTTTTAGGATTTTTATTTGAAATATGTATTACTCCGTCTTGAAAGGCTTTGAGAGTTTATATTTATACTGTAATAAAATTAGTAAAAATTGATGAAATATATTTTTTTAGGATTTTTATCTACTCTCACAATTTAGTATTTAAATATTAAATCATAATAAAAATTAAAAAGAAAAATTATAAAGTAATTTATATAAAAAAAGTTATAAAGCACCTTATATATGATATTGAGGGTTTATATATTTGCTATAATAAAAGAGTGAGGCTTGCGTGCGCCCGGGCACACGTGAACACATTCCGTGCGCCTTTATAAATTTAGTATTATGGGTAAGAGTACATTATTTTAGTCTAAAGGGTATACACTTTAATTAATAAAAGGTACACCATTTGTTCTAAAGGGTATACACTTTTTATTAATATTTTTTTTCTTTAGTAAATAAAGGGTACACATTTTTATACTAAAGCGTATACAATTTAACACAAAATTCTAAAAGCACACGGAGTGTTGTTCATGCGCCCAGGTACACACAATAATTTTCTTTAGAAAATAAGGGGTATACATGTGTATACTAAAGGGTATATAATTTAACACAAAATTCTAAAGGTGCGCCCGGGTGCACATGAGTTTTTGCCATAATAAAATAAGCAAAAGATTTGTGAAATATATTATTTATGATTTTTATTTACTCTCCCAATTTAATATTTAAACATTAAATTATAATAATGATTGAAAAAATTATAAAATATTTTATATTTTAATTTGATAGAAATTAAATATTTTATAAAGAATGACAAAATTTAAATACCCACATGAATTAATATTCAAATTGAGATTAATACTTAAAGATGGATATAAATAAAAATTTTAATTTAATATTTTAAATATTAAGTTATAATAAATATCAACAAATATTATTTAAGTATGTCACTATATTCTATATTCTATAATCCTAGAAACCCAACTCAGCCTTTTCACTTTTATTATATCCGGTCTTGGCCTTTTCATTCTATACACTCGGTCTCTAGTCTTTTCAATTTTATTATATTATACGGTATTTGTCAAAAATATATCCAAAAATAATAGGCATTATAGTATACACTTTTTTGCCAATAAAATCAAGCAAGTTCAAACCATCTACTCCACTCCGTCACTCAACTCCATTCGATCACTCAATCTTTTTTGTCTTGTAGACTGAAAATGTCTAGCACATACAGAATAGGGGTAATTCAGTAAAGTTGATTTCAAAGTGGACATTTTTACTCATTTTTAATCAAAGGAAGTATTTTTACATTTGTCAAAATACAAAAGGACAACAGATAATATTTCTCAATATTATTTTCATGTATATTACGAGTAATTAATGCAACAACAACGTCTACATCAGATGTTTCAGTTAAATTGTAAGCCGTGACGCTTGATTTGTATATATAATAATGTGAAAGAACAAGAAAGAAATAGTGGGACAGAGAAAAAGACTCCCACTTTACATATAAAGAATCTTTACGAGGGTTGAAGAAATTTTGTTTAAAAGAATAAAAAGGTAAATTCCCTAATCCATATTCGTATAATTCGTCCATCATTAAAATTTGGTATTGAAAAAAATAAATAAAAATTTATAACCCCATCGACAAAGGAGCCTTTTCAGCCCCAAAATCTTGGCCTTTTCAGCCCCAAAATCTTGGCTCACTCTACATATCAACTGTCAAAAAGTCTACACTCTTGGTTGTACTCTTGTTGGTTCCATATTCTTGCTCTTCTTCGGTATTTTTCTCTCAATCATTAATGGTTTTTCCGTTGTTGTGTAGCATTGATTTCATCTTACTCATTAATGGTTCTCGTTCTTTCTTTACTATTTATTTGAATCTTGTTTCTTTCTTTTGTTATTTTGGTGCTGGATTCATTTTCTTTTTTGGTTTCTTGATTTTCTTGAGATCTTGATTCTTGTTTTTTTTAAAAAGATTTTCATGCCGTCGCAGTCTGCTTTATTTTTCTTTTTAGTTTGAACTGTTGAAGTCAGATATGAGAAGGTCAAATCGCAGAGTTGTTCAGAGATGTTGGTGCTGGCATATTAAAAAAGAAAAAAGAGAAAAAAATGGCGCACTTGTTGGGATGTACGAGAATTCTTGCTGAAGAATTAATTTGTTTTACTGGATTTTTTTCTTTCGTTTTTGGTGAACGGCTTAAATTTGTGCTGTGTCTACTTTGCTAGTCGAATAAATTCTGATGCATGAGTACTGGGGGTTTCATATATTACACTCACTGTGTGTTTCTTTGCAGTAAGAGATTTATTTGCTGTAGGTGATATTGAGTTGAATTTTTGCAGAAACAGCATTCGTTCTTGTTCTAAATTTCGACCTCATCAGAGAGCAGAGGACAAGAGAATCATGTACGTTTAGATAGAAACAGTACTGAGTAATTCAGAATGGCTTTCAAGCCGTTTGAGTGGTACTGCCGACCAGTCAAAAATGGGGTCTGGTCCAAAGCAGTGGAAAATGCATTCGGATCCTACACCCCATGTGCTACTGACTCTCTTGTGATCTGCATCTCGCATCTGGTTCTTTTGGGGTTAATCATTCATCGGCTGTTGCGATTAAAGAGAGATTTTTCAGTTCAGAGATTCCTCTTAAAGTCAAACTATTACAATTATTTGTTGGCCTTGCTGGCTTTGTATTGCACTGGAGAACCCCTGGTTAGATTGATTATGGGTATTTCAGCCTTTAATGTGGATGGCGAGCCTGGTCTTGCCCCGTATGAGGTAAACCGCTCTCATTATTGTCCATGCTGTTTTGTTATTCACTTTTCTTCTTTTAGCCATTCTTTTATCTACTTTTTACCCTTGTTAATTATTACAAGGTAATCAATACTCATACTTATTTTTTCATTTATATCATGTGTTTGTTTCATTGAACTTGAAGCAATGTCTAAGTGAACTTCAATAAACTCATTATCCATGGACCTTAATTACCTAAAATATTTGGTGATTGAAAAGTTTCGATAGGGTGCCATGATTTGAAAGAGTCATACATTGCATGTATCTTTTGCATGTGTATGCATAGGGCAATGTTATTTTATCTAGATGGAGCTTGTACAACTTGTTTTTAACAGGATGTACACTTGTATTTATGTCTGCAGGTGGCATCTCTATTCATTGAGGCAGTGACATGGTGCTCTATGCTTTTAATGATTATACTCGAAACAAGAGTTTACATCTGTGAATCACGTTGGTCTGTTAGATTTGGGGTTATTTATGCTCTGGTTGGAGATTCTGTTATGCTGAATCTCGTTCTTTCTGTGAAGGATTACTACGATTGGTTAGTCTGCTAATTTTTTTATAAAGCAACTTTGTCTAATCTCGTATTATAGAGGAGCACTTCTTGATAATGTTCTTTATTGCCGCTGTCAATACTACACACGTAAATTACTAAATTCCATAAATTACATGGCCATGTCTTTCGCAATACTTTTTGCTTGTAATAGTTATTAGTTAGTTAATTTATTCATTTATAAATTTCATGGTCTTTTTAATACCATAAGTCACCTCTCAAATCTTTGATAACTATATTCACTCTCATATTAGCCTCACTTTACAACTTAATTCACTAATGTTATAGGAGTGATTGATTATAGAATATAACTGATCCTTCCTACAAATGAGATTTCTCTTCATAGTTAGTTATAAGTGAAATTAATTCATGTAAATTGTAACCCTGGATATTTCTATATGCCACTCCCTATTACGCGTTTGATCAAATTGTAAATGTCCTAAAAATCTTGCTTGGTCCAAGTTCCTTCACTCTTGTGTTTGGATTATACTTATTGAGTCAGTTATACTTTGGGAAGGGAGGCAAATTAGAAAATCGATCCCCTTGGGTCTTGGTCACCATTGTGCACTTTCTCTTCTCTCTCTCTCTCATCATATGATTTGTTCATAACCATATTTTTCAGGATACTCTGTTTTCTTTCTCATTCTTTAGACAAGGCAGTGACTTTAATTTTGTATCTTATCTTGCAGGTTTGTTTTCGCATTGTATGTTAGTGAAGTGGCTGTCCAGGTTTCTTTTCTTCTACTTTTTTCTTAATATGATAATATTTGTTATCACTTAGGTGATGTTTGTTTTGGGGTTTTGGGGAGTTTGAAAATCATGAATAGTGATGTTGTGTTTGTTTTGGGTTTTTGATATAGTATGTTTTAACTTTATGTCAAATCAATGTTTAAGAATGTATTAATTTATGTAAGAAAGTAGATGAAAGAGGAGAGATAAAGAGAAAAAGTGTATTAATTGAGGAGAGAGAATGTATATAGGTATATATAGGGGTGGTTTTTAAAATTTGGGTGTGGAATTTCAATTCCAACTCCGGGGTTTCAAAACCCGGAACAAACATCCCCTTATAAATTTGTGGAAGTAATGACCTTTGAAGTAAATCTAGGACAAAAATAACAGGGCATGCTTATTAACTGAAGATTTGCTGGAGATCCCATTGTATCATATTATTGGTTGCCAATTTTGGTCTGTGGCTGGTTGCAGGTCATGTGCCCTCTGGAAAATATAACTTGACTTTGAACTGAATAACCAAACAAAAATAATTATGAAGTTCATTCAATTTTGTCAAAGTTTAAACTTGGTCAGCAAAGGCTAGGCTTCCTCTCGTCATATCATAAACTGGCATTAGCAAAGATTAATGCATTGGTGGCTCTGGCTTAGTTTAGGGATTTGCAGACTGTGACCAAGGCCTTTTCTTATGTCTTCTCTAGAATTTAAGTTTTTCTTTGTTGCCCATGCAGGCTTTGTTTGGTTTGCTCTTACTTGTGTATATCCCTGATTTGGATCCTTATCCTGGATATACCCCTCTGCAAACTGAATCTGTGGACACTACTGCCTATGAAGAACTCCCTGGAGGGGAGCAAGTATGTCCTGAGAGACATGTCGACATATTTTCTAGTACGTTATCTTGATGTACCCTTTAAATTAAATGATGCTCATACTTCTATTATGAAACGTTCAATAATTTTTGAGACAGAGACATTTCATTTCATCTATTGCTCTTTGTGCTTCCTTGTGTACTTTTTAAAAGAGTCTCTATTCTTCTTCCTCCTATATCCCTTTTCCTGACACCCAATTTTGTTTCTTCCTTATCATTGTTCTCAAATGTGTAGGGGTTGTCAAATTTATTTTCCTTCTTACATATATATATTTCTCCCATTTAGTGTAATAGTTCATGGTTTGCTTTTAGACATGTTTCCTCGGACTAATAGCTGGTTAATTGTTTCTTTTCCAGAAATTATATTTTCTTGGATGAACCCAATCATGCAGCTTGGTTATAAAAGGCCACTGACAGAGAAGGATGTATGGCAGCTTGATACATGGGACAGAACAGAAACACTTCATGATTCGTATGTGCATAAATACTCTTCTAAAATTTTGATTATCTTTCTCTCTCTCTCTGGTTGTGTGTCTGCTGCGGTCTATCTATGATTTTTGAAATCTCAATTTTTTTTTTCTTATTCTTGATAAAGAGTTAAGCATTTGAAAAGATGATTATCTTTAATTAAACTTTTAGGTTCCAGAGTTCTTGGGCCAAGGAGATCCAGAGTCCCAAACCTTGGCTTTTGAGAGCTTTAAATCATAGCCTTGGTGGAAGGTTAGTTTTTGAAGTCATTTCTCAGTTATTAGCTTATATAATAGGGATCTGTTCTGACATTTTTTTTATTGCTTTATTATTTTATTTTTGTTTTGTTAAGAGAACTGACAATCTTTTTACTTCCGTTGATATCATTATTTTCTCAGATTTTGGTGGGGAGGCTTTTGGAAGGTAGTGTACTAATCTTTTTTTCTCTATCATTTGTGCGGCCCCAGCTACTTTCTTTTAAACTTGGTAGTATTTATGATCAACCGGATATACAGAATCTAGAAGAGCTATCTGTGAATTCCTCTATGAAATATTAAGATTATATATGTAATGTGTGCTGGCATTCAAGTGTGTGTCCATCTTGATTTACAAAGAATGTCGTGACAAGAAGTTACTTTTAGTGCTTTTAACTTATTTTCTTATTGCACCATTTATTTCTTGTTTAAATTGCGTCTAAGAAAGTTAGTACGTAATATTATTGCTTGTGGCTGAAGCTGTGTGATTAAGTCATTGACCTTCATTTTACGTGGGTGAAATATGTGGTAGTGCCTTCCAACTTAAGAATGTTTTGGCATTTCGTGTGCCTATGGGAATTGGACTAATGTTCCTTCATTTTGTGGCTTATTTATGCTGAAACCCTTTTGTCCATTGCATTTTACAACTTTCTCTCTATAGATTGAGAATGATGCTTCAGTCATTTCTCATGCTGATTGGATGTGCGTTAACATTTTGTGCTTGGCTTTATTGCTTAGTTTTTTTGTTTTTTAACTCACTTCATAACATGTGATTCTCTTTCAATGTGTAGATAGGGAATGATGTTTCCCAATTTATTGGTCCCCTTATATTGAGTAGTCTATTGGAGGTGAGTTCTATACTTATATATACTTTATCTTGTGAATGTCCACTGTAATACTTTTACCTCTCAAAACCTGCCTGGCATTTCCCAATCTCCACCAAACTCAAAAAATAAATAAATTAAGCACTCTCCTTTGCACTCAAAAAGAGGAGCTCATTTGTTTTATTGGTGTCTCCTACAGTCTATGCAACGAGGGGATCCAGCTTGGATTGGTTACATCTATGCATTCTCGATTTTTGTTGGAGTGGTATGTAATGAAAATATCATCGTCCTTTTCATATTATTGGATGTCAGATTCTGCATTTGTACTGTTCATTTATTTTTTTGTTTTCAGTTGAAGAAAAAAAAAACTAGATTATGCCTGTGCGTGGCAATAGTCTAATATAACTGTCATATTTGTGTTGCTAACATCCAATATCGTTCTCCAACTTATTCAGATAATATTCTACTCGTGATGGCTTTTGATCCATCTTTTATGACCAATTAGGTATTTGGTGTTTTATGTGAAGCTCAGTATTTTCAAAATGTCATGCGTGTTGGCTATCGTCTGAGATCAACCCTGGTAAGCAAGTTTTGTTTCACTGTCATAGATATTTTGTAATAACTACTACTTGAAGGAGACGAACAGAAGAATTTGACTTTGTGTTTGTGCTGACTGCTGACAAAACTCTAGGAATTTAGTATAGTTGGTAATGTTTACCACGATGAAGGAAACTTTGCTTGATATCTTTTATGTGATATTGCATACAAATATAGGAATCTGCTGTTAGTTTCAACCTTGTAATCTCTTAATCCTCACCTCTGCGGGGCTCACATGCATTTGGAACATCTTTTCTAGGTCGCTGCAGTTTTTCGCAAATCTTTAAGGCTGACTCATGACAGCCGCAAAAGTTTTGCTTCTGGTAAAATCACCAATTTGATGACAACAGATTCCGAAGCTCTTCAGGTATATTTTGTCTTCTGAAAGTATCTGTGTTTTCTGCTTTCGTCTTTAGTAATAGTGAAGATTAAATGATTTTTGATTTATCGTTTAGTTCACAGTTGTATATTAATTTTTTATCTCGTCGTTCCTTGCTTAATGCTGCTGTGTGTTTACTGGTTTCTGCAGCAAATATGCCAATCACTCCACACTCTGTGGTCTGCGCCATTCCGTATTGTTGTTGCCTTGGTTCTTCTGTACAGGGAGTTGGGCGTCGCTTCTCTTCTTGGTGCACTATTGCTCGTCCTCTTGTTCCCAATACAAGTATGGGAACCTTACTTCAGCATATTAAGTTTGATAATTTTCCTTTTCTCTTTAATAATGACTTTCCTGCTTTCTGGATGCAGACATTATGAGCATTTTCAGAGTTTTTCTTTTTGCCAGTTTATCTTGCGTGCTTTAGTAGCATTGGAAACTGTTTTGGATGTGGTGAATTTCTCTAGGAAGGGAACTTTTACAAATTAATTCCTTTATATTTTAATGGCATGTATAAGTGTAATCTCTGACTGTGATGAATAGGAAAGGAAAACACACAACCAGTACTGTCTTCTAATTTCAGAACAGTTCTATGCAGTTTTGACATCTGCATGAAGGATTTAGCATTTTGTTTAATTGATAGTTGGGTTATGATTATAATCAGATGATCTTAATGATATAATAAGGCATCCCGTTCATTCTCTCAGTTTTAAAATACGTTGTCATGTTTCTATTAGTAATTTTTTTAAACCTGTGAGTATTCTATATGTTCACTGTAGAGGTGCAGTGCTGCCAAATCTATTTAGACGTTGTAGGTTTTATTAACTATTATTGGTCAATAGGATTTAATCTTAAAGGCAAATGACTTCAGCGTGTCAGAGCTCCTAAGTTCAATACTGTGCGTATCAAATCACTGTGAAGAAAAAAGAAAAAGATTTGTGGCAGCCTTAGCTTGCTTATTTATAGAATCCTTGTTAATTTCTTGCTCGATGACTTAAGCAATTTAATTTTATATTGTTTCTTTCAGACATTTATTATAAGCAAGATGCAAAAACTGACAAAAGAGGGATTGCAACGCACAGACAAGAGAATTGGTCTTATGAATGAAATTTTGGCTGCTATGGACACAGTCAAGTAAGTTCTGCTAAATAGTGTTTCAACCTGCAATACATTTGCAATTCTTTATAGCGTCTTTACATGCCAATTTGGATTTCAGATGTTATGCATGGGAGAATAGTTTCCAGGCGAAGGTTCAAAGTGTCAGGACTGAGGAGTTATCTTGGTACCGCAAAGCTCAGCTGCTGGGAGCTGTATGATCTTTCTCCAAAAAGCTATTCTCTTATATACATATGGCATTATGCATTTATTATGATGGCATGTTACATCTTCTCCAAAAGCTGTTCTCATATATTGTAGGTTAAATGTGAAAATGCCATTATGAATTTAATGTTGAAATTGTTGCCTGATGGGTGGCATGTCATTTTAAGGATATTTTCTGGTCTTCAATTTATGGCTTGTTAATGACAACATATTTGTAGTTATTCAAGTGATATTTAGTAGTAAACTATTCATAATGTGGCTGTATGGTATATTGGTCTGACAATAAATTTTGAATTTGCAGTTGAACAGTTTCATACTCAACAGTCTTCCTGTCGTGGTGATCGTTGTTACTTTTGGCGTATTCACTTTAATTGGAGGAGATTTGACACCTGCAAGGGCATTTACATCTCTGTCGCTGTTTGCTGTCCTACGGTTTCCACTTTTCATGCTTCCAAATGTTATAACGCAGGTATCATCTTCCAAGATTTTCTATCCTACTTTCTTCTTGGTAGTAGTTATATTTTTATTCTATATAGTGGGAACCTACCTAAATGCTTTATGAAAGTGTAATTTTATATTTAATTATGTTCTGATTTTACTTTTTTGAGTTGAACTCTTAACATCATGTGTTGTGCAACCTTTTGATGCTGTAACTCGTTTAGAATATGGTTCACTTTGGGCAGAAGAATCCCATAGTTTACATAGTTTTTCCATCATGAATTCCCAGGTTGTTAATGCAAATGTTTCATTGAAACGTCTGGAGGAACTTCTTCTTGCTGAAGAACGGATTCTACTGCCTAACCCCCCAATTGAACCAGGGTTGCCTGCTATCTCCATCAAGAATGGATACTTTTCTTGGGAGGCAAAGGTTTGCTGCCTTGTTCTTGCTTATATAGTTAACTTATTCTTAATCTTAATATTGCAGTTCTATGACCAATTAATTTGCAAATAAAATATTTTTTTGAAAATGGAGAGGAACATACTTCTTAAATCTTTATTTTCTCTTTTTCCTTTTTCATTTTTATCTTCAACGTTAAAATCCAAAGTTATGAATGATATTTAATACATCTCTAAATTTAAAAATTAACTTAAAAGAGCATCTCTTATTACATAGGCTTTGAAGTTGGGGAAATTTAAATACCCAACACTTAGTTTTTATTGCCCAGATTTGGGAATACATAAACCCTAAACTGATGTGTATCCTAAACCCTAAAACTATAAACCATTAAACCCTAAATATCTAAAACCATCATTATGGTTTTTATTTATTTATTTATTTATTTTTATTTTTATGTACAATATTAATATTATAAACTATGACAGGCAGAAAGGCCAACATTATCAAATATCAACTTGGATATACCAATCGGTAGCTTAGTAGCTGTTGTTGGCAGTACTGGGGAAGGAAAGACTTCACTTGTGTCAGCAATGCTTGGAGAGCTTCCTGCAGTTGCTGATTCAGCTGTTGTCATCAAAGGAAAAGTTGCTTATGTACCTCAAGTTTCATGGATCTTTAATGCTACTGTGAGTTAAACATTGCTTTCTCTGTGAACCTTTAACTATAGAGCAGATACCAATTTCTTTATTTAGTTGACTTCAACAGCTGACATTTGTTTGTTAGGTACGTGATAACATATTGTTTGGTTCGCCGTATGAACCTGCAAAATATGATAGGTCAATAGATGTGACCTGCATGCTACATGACTTGGAACAACTGCCTGTAAGGATTCTAAAGAATAGTTCACTTGACTGATTATCTTTGTGTCATCGGAATTTTTTTGTCCAAGTTCTTGCAACCTTTACTGTTTCTATGATAGGGTGGTGATCTTACTGAAATTGGAGAACGTGGGGTCAACATCAGTGGAGGGCAAAAACAAAGGGTTTCCATGGCTCGAGCTGTGTATTCTGATTCTGATGTATATATATTTGATGATCCCTTAAGTGCTTTAGATGCTCATGTGGGGCGCCAGGTGATTGTTTCTAATTTTTTTTTTCATGCCAGTCAAGATCTTTTAATTTCTGCACTTGAGAAATTCTCATTCTTGGTTGGTCACTGTTTTGGCTGCCACTTCAATTTTTGCATTTTTAAATGGGATTATTATTATTTTTCTTCTTGATGCCTTGGTATCAATCACTTTTATTCCATGGATGAGATCTGGTGTATGAACCCAATTTCCCCCGTATCCACTCAGGGGGGGGGGGATTGCTCTATTCTCTCGACTGTGAATTATTTTTTAAACAATGTTATGCGATCAGTCTCGATATAAGCAATTACTTGAATTTTGGATTTATTATTATTTGTTCTCATCTGCTTTTTAAGGTTTTTGAAAAATGCATTAAAGGAGAATTAAGAGGAAAAACGAGGGTTCTGGTCACAAATCAGCTGCATTTTCTATCACAAGTAGACAGAATTCTACTGGTGCATGAAGGTACAGTGAAAGAGGAGGGAACATTTGAAGAGCTCTCGAACAATGGCATTCTATTCCAGAAACTGATGGAAAATGCTGGAAAAATGGAAGAGTATGTTGAAGAAGAGGAAACTGTTGAGAAAACGAATGATAAAGATTCTAAAAATGCGGTCAATGGTTTAAGCGAGATGTCTAATGACGACAATAAAGCAAATAAAAAGAAAGAAGGAAAGTCTATTCTGATCAAGCAGGAAGAACGAGAAACTGGTGTTGTGAGCTGGCATGTTTTGGTGAGGTACAAAACACTGTCCAGATTCCTTACATACTTATAAACACTGTCTGGAATGCATGGAAAGTATTTTCTTGCTTGTCACTAGTACCATGATTTGAGTTAAAATGTTAAGTTGCGTTTTTCAGACTGCAACTACTAAAAAGTAAACTTTTTGTCTGCTAATATTTAACTTGTCTTAATTGTTGTTTGAACTTCTGCAGATACAAGAATGCACTGGGAGGTGCATGGGTAGTTATGATCCTCTTTATGTGCTATGTTCTAACAGAAACCTTGCGAGTCTCAAGCAGCACATGGCTAAGTTATTGGACAGACCAAGGAGGCAAATCAGATAAACGTAGTCCAATATTTTACAATTTGATCTATTCGCTGCTTTCATTAAGTCAAGTAAGCCTATGTGCAAGCCATTTTGTTTAATTATTTTTAAAAAATAGAGTTTTCTTCTGGGTCTCAATTCCGTATAATAATGTCATTTTCCTCGTTTGATTTTCTTCTTTTTTTTCATACTTTTTCACAATTGCAGCATGGTGAAAATTATATCTTTATTGCTAACTAAATGTTTCATAATTCAGGTTCTTGTAACATTAGCAAATTCATTTTGGTTGATCACTTCAAGTCTTTATGCTGCCAGAAGGCTGCACATTGCCATGCTTGATTCTATCCTTAGAGCTCCAATGGTGTTCTTTCAGACAAATCCACTTGGGCGTATCATCAATAGATTTGCCAAAGATCTAGGTGACATTGATCGGAATGTTGCTCCGTTTGCTAACATGTTTCTGAATCAAGTGTCACAGCTTATTTCAACATTTGTTCTGATTGGGATCGTGAGCACGATGTCTTTATGGGCCATTATGCCTCTTCTGATCTTGTTTTATGTATCCTATCTGTATTACCAGGTATGAATATATCATTTATCTTTCCTTCCTATTTTTAGAATGGTATAACTTAATTTCCTTGAGGTGGCCCCCCGGTATTGTATTTGGTTAAAATGTATTTATTTTGCTGCTTAATTATCTGTCAACAAACACAACTGATGCAATTCCTTAAGGCTCTGTCCACTTCATTGTAGATTGTGTAGACTGGACAAAAAAATTCTATTGGTTTAATCTAGTGACATCTTTCATAATTCATGAATTTGTGGGCCATGCAATGCAATACATCAATGGTTTATTGGAATGTCCAGGTATATAATTATGCATTGGTGTTCCTTGCAGAGCACTGCCCGAGAAGTGAAACGATTAGATTCCATTTCTAGATCTCCTGTGTATGCCCAGTTTGGAGAAGCACTGAATGGTCTGTCTACAATACGTGCATACAAAGCTTATGACCGGATGGCCAACATCAACGGGAAGTCTATGGACAATAATATCAGATTTACTCTAGTCAATATTAGTGGAAACCGCTGGCTCGCTATTCGTTTAGAGACGGTTGGAGGCCTTATGATTTGGTTTACTGCTACGTTTGCGGTCATGCAGAATGGGCGCGCAGAGAACCCAGAAGCATTCGCGTCTACAATGGGTTTGCTCCTCAGCTATGCATTAAATATTACAAGTTTGTTGACTGCCGTTCTTAGACTTGCTAGTTTGGCCGAAAATAGTTTTAATGCTGTTGAGCGGGTCGGCACATATATTGAGTTGCCCTCAGAAGGTCCAGCCATTGTTGAGAACAATCGTCCACCTCCTGGCTGGCCTTCAGCCGGATCTATTCAGTTTGAAAATGTTGTTTTACGGTATAGGCCAGAACTTCCTCCTGTTCTACATGGGATATCCTTCAACATTTCTCCGAGTGACAAGGTTGGAATTGTTGGAAGGACGGGGGCAGGGAAGTCGAGCATGCTGAATGCTCTATTCCGACTCGTTGAGCTGGAAATGGGAAGAATCTTAATTGATGATTGTGATGTTTCAAAGTTTGGGTTAATGGACCTGCGGAAGGTTCTAGGAATAATACCTCAATCACCTGTTCTTTTCTCAGGTTTCTAAACATCTATTTGTTTGTTTGGAAAACCCTTGTTTTTGTTTGGAAAGCTATTTAGCCTAATGATTCTTACTCGTTTTGGACAGGATCGGTTCGGTTTAATCTCGATCCGTTTAATGAACACAATGATGCTGACTTGTGGGAGGCTTTGGAGAGGGCTCACTTGAAAGATGTCATCCGGAGGAATCCTCTTGGCCTCGAGGCAGAGGTAGACAATTGCATTTCTCATATGATCTGTTAGTTGATTCACTGCCACCCATAAAATGAAAACTGATTTATACAATCTGTTTCCCAAAAGCACTTTTGATGTAAGTTGTCTACCCTCGTTTGTATACTGTCTCTAGGTCTCTGAAGCAGGTGAGAATTTCAGTGTTGGACAGAGGCAATTATTAAGTCTTTCTCGAGCACTACTCCGCAGATCGAAAATTCTGGTTCTTGATGAAGCAACGGCAGCTGTTGACGTTAGGACTGATGCTCTTATCCAAAAGACTATTCGTGAAGAATTCAAGTCGTGCACTATGCTAATCATCGCTCATCGGTTAAATACTATCATTGATTGTGACAGAATTCTGCTGCTTGATGCTGGTCAGGTATGGACATCACAAACACACAACTTAAGGTGTTATTTTCCACTAAAATGCATCCAGTATGCAGCATTTGAAATCTTTTTCTTCAAAACCAAGATCAAAATCCTCTGAAACCAAGGGATTGCCATTATTATTGCTTCTAGTGAACTCACTGCCTCGTTTTCAGGTTGTCGAGTTTGATACTCCAGAGACACTGCTGCAAAGAGAAGACAGTGCATTCTCTAAGATGGTCCAGAGTACAGGGGCTGCAAATGCTGAATATCTGCGCAGCCTGGTACTTAGAGAACACTTGGATGGAAAACTTGATCAAGAGAAACAGTTAGACGGCCAACGGAGATGGCTTGCCTCGTCTCGCTGGGCAGCAGCTGCCCAATTTGCGCTTGCAGCGAGTCTCACTTCATCACAGAACGATCTTGTGCAGTTGGAAGTGAATGAAAGCGACAGCATCCTCAAGAAAGCAAGGGATGCTGTGATCACGCTGCAGGAAGTATTGGAGGGAAAACACAACCAAGACATCGAAGAAAACCTTGAAAATTACCAAGTATCTAGGGACAGATGGTGGTCATCCCTCTACAGAATGATCGAAGGTAAACACCAATATATATATATATATATATATATATATATATATATATATATTAACTGTGAAGAAGTACGTAGCATCAATGTTTTCCTTTTCTGGTGCAGGTCTTGCCATGATGAGTAGACTTGGTCGAAACAAGCTTCATCAGTCGGACAATTTCGAAGATAGAACAATCGATTGGGACCAAGTGGGAATGTACTGAATTCTTGGTGAATCCTAGAATTCGAATAAATTCTGTAGCTGCTTCAAAACTGTGGAATCAATCATACAGACATGGCGCTTCTGCAAATGTTCATTCGCAGGAAATTCACTTGGAAAATTATAACCCACTTTTTACGATACTTTCTTGTAATGAATTTTGATTGTTCTAGTTTCTTGTGCCATTATAACAGTTTGCTTCTTTTTGCCCTCCTGCTCATGCATCGTTTCTGCGTCTTTCTTGATTTTTCATTTATTTAGGAGTCCACGTGTAAGAGTTGTTAATCATGGTGAATCAGGTTTTATGGTAGTGGAGGATCCAGACTTTTAAGTTGTCTTAATGATATACTCCCTCCGTCTGCGATTTATGTTTACTGACACTGTAGATACGGAGTTTAAGAAAAATGACTTTTTGACCAATTTTATTGATTTTTTAAGGTTATTGTGGTATTTTTAGGTAATAAATAAATTATAAAGTATGTTATGTGTGTTAGTTGAGACTGGTATTTTTGAAATTAAGATAACTTTAGAGGTGGTTGATTGATGTGAAGTTTCTTTTTTTAGGTGATGAATATAAGTGTGGAACGGATGAAAACGGAAAGTCTGAATATAAGTGTGGGATGGAGGGAGTATATAGAGATGTTAAACGACACAACTTTACCTCAATAAGGTTAGATTTTTACTGTCAAAACAAAATCACAACTCATCAATGCCACCAGTAAGATTTTTACTGTCAAAACAAAATCACAACTGACAGATTTTCAACGGCTATAATAGTTATTATAAAGTATAAACTAGTGAATTAATTTCTTAATTCTAATTTTTAACCGCTGTATTACTGTTGCCAGCCATGTTCAGTTATTAAATAAGGCGGTCTATAAATCTATTTATATCCATAATTAACTTCAAGATTTCAAAACCTCTGTAAAATAAATAACTTCAAGATTTCTACCGCCCATGAATAATTTCAAGATTTGTTCCCGCCAAAAACCCGTTACCATTCATGCCTTCTCCCTCAAGTAATCGGCTACTGCTTTCGCCATGAAATTTCCATTTCTCACCGCCATTATCTTCCTTCTCCTTTTCCAAGATGTTCCAGCACTCCAAATCCTCTCGAAATCGAAACTCGAAAAATGTGAGAAAGTCTCTGAATCGGATGGGCTCAACTGCACTTCCAAGATCTTACTCGATCTAGCTGTTCCCAGTGAATCGGTACGAGTGATCTTTTCATTTCGTTCACAACTGATATTGTTTTCTGTGTTTTGCTGTAATTTCGAGTGTTGTAGAGTGGGAGGGAGGCGTCAATGGTGGCGGAGATAGTGGAAGCGGAGGAAAATTCTACTAACCACATGCGTACGCTTCGAGTTCCACCGGTGATAACTATCAACAAATCTGCTGCGTATGCGTTGTACGAGTTGACGTATATACGAGTATGTTGAAATTATCTGTCATTCTTTCTTCCCTAGGGCCACTATGTATTTGGATTAATGTGTGGGGTTAATTTCAGTCAATCGATGGTTTATATCTAATTTTCTCTATATGTATTCTTCACATTTTATAACATCAGAAAACATGCCATGTTTTTATTCTATTAGTGTTTCTATATAATTGTACGTGCTATTGAAATCAGTGAACGTCCCTGTTCAATAATGGTACAAATTATTTGTCTGGTTTTTATGTGTTCAGAACCAAGAAACAATTCATTGGGTAGGGTTTATTAGATTAGGTTAACATAACTGCTTTTGTGCAAGTGTAAAGATGAGTTGTGGGTGTGGGCTGATATCCAGTTAAAAACTATGAATCCTTCTGCTTGACTTGCACGCGAGGAATTAATTCTGTAGGCCTTTATGTTTTCAAATTTTTATGCATGGAATTTGTTTGAAATCCTGTGAAATCATATGTTGCACACTAGCAGACTCGTGCAGAAGTCTTCTTTCTTATATGCATTCGTTTACAAATAAAATTTAACTTGGATTTTCTGATACAGGATGTTGCATATAAGCCCCAAGAATTTTATGTTCAGACCCGAAAATGTGAGCGTGATGCTGCAGCAAATGTCGTACAAATATGTGAGAGGCAAGTGTTGCAAAGTTAACAATAATTTTTTCCCTTAGGTTTTGCTTATCTAACCTTATTTTTCTGTATTAAACTTTGTTTTCATCCTATGCTCCTTGACACGGATCTAGTTGCACTCAATATTACATTTTTTATTTTTATACTAAGCCTTTTTGCTTTGGATATGTGACTGTAACTAGAATTCTCAAGCATGTGATTATCCATGAGACTTATTGTGCTTCAACTTAGAATATAGGTAGTAGTGTTTTATGTTACTTAATGCATGCTACATGATGTGCACTTTAGTTTATTCCCTCTTCAAATTTCAAAATATGACTTTCACTTTTCTTGCGGTCTGTTTTTTTTTTATTGTATATAGGTTGCGAGATGAGAATGGTCATATTATTGAGCATACTCAGGTATATTTTTTAAGGTTTAAACTTTTTTCTTAATAGTATTAATAATTTTTTTTACTCTCATCAGATGTCGGCAGTTTGAGAAAATACAAAGCTATTTAATTTTAATGACAATTTCTGATATCCTCTATTTTTCCTGATAATAAGAATAAGAAATTAAATCAATTCATCACCAGTGGAAGATTTTATTGAAAAAATATGTAAAATGTCTATGCTCATTTATCTTCACATTGAAGTAGTAATGTAGTATCAAGTATGATTGGAACAGCAGTGCCTGCAATATTTTTGGGCTCTTTCAACCCTCAGAACACCAATTAATTCATTTTGTTCTGTGCTTAGCCAACTTGCTGTCCTTGTGGAGACCAGCGCAGAGTCCCGTCATCTTGTGGAAACTTCTGTAAGTTCGCATTAAGTCATTCTTGTGTATCTAAAATGCATAGTTATTAAAGGCGCGCCTCCTCCAAGGCTATAGCCCATGCGCCTTGATATTGGTTTTCAAGGCGCGCCTCCTCCAAGGCTATAGCCCATGCGCCTTGATATTGGTTTTCAAGGCGCGAAGTTCCAAGGGCGCTCCTTTGTGCGCCTTGCCAGGCCTTTTTGCGCCTTGCCAGGTGCGCCTTGGGCGCGCCTTCTGAATAGTCATGTTTTTATGTTTTTTTTCATCATTGATGGTTAAAGTAACACTTTTATTAGTAAAATAACAAATTTAACAAGAGTAGCAACATATCAAATGCCTAAAATAAAATATATTCAACATATCCTCAAATATTAAATTAAGGTTTTGAGAGTTAGATCTAGGATTCACACTTCACCACTCATCATCACCTACTGCAATTGCCTCCAACCGCTACCGACCGTCCGAACGCCACTGCGCCTGACCGTGCCGCCCATCACCGGCCACATGAGTCAGGTATGATTTACGTGAGCGCATTGATCCCATCTCGTTGAAAGGTATTGATGATTACAATAAATGGTTGAGTGGTACGATCGATGAAGAAATTTGGATTGGTGTTTGAGGGGATGACTTGACATGAGATATGGGTGCTAAAGCAAGTGGAGTTAAAGAACCAAGATATCAAACTAGAGGGAAAAAATCATTTAGGGCAACTGCCACTAGTTTTAAAGAGAAAGGCAAAGAAATAATGAAGGAAAAGGGAACTACTTTAAGATTATTAGATGAAGAGGATGAAGAAAAAAAGATTTTAATGAGTAAGAACTAATTTATGATTAGGACTTGGAGTTCGATGACGAAGAAGATGATAATTAGAATATATTTGCTACTAATATTTTGTGTGATGCTTTGATTGACTTGTTTTATTTCAGTTATGATGAATTTTAGTATATGCATGTTTAATTTTGGCGTCTATGGCTTAGTTCATGTGTCATAGAACTTATTTTATTAGGTATATATATCTTGTATATGGTTTATATTTAGTATAGAATATGTTATGATGTATATTATGCATATAATTTTGAGGCGCGCCTCAGGCACGATATCCCTCGGTGCACCTCGGTGCGCCTTGCGCCCTTAATAACTATGCTAAAATGGTTGTGAAAGTGTAGCATGATCATTTCAATTTTCTTTTTTAATTTTTTTTAGTTGACAAGTTGATAAAAGGAAAGGCAAATACAGCACACTGTCTTCGTTTTACAGATGATTGGTAAGGTATCACTTTCCCTATATTCTTCTTTTACAAAGTTTCCCGCCTAAAACAGATATTTTTGTCAATGAAGAGATGCTCATACTATGCTAATTTGGGGGTTTTGAATCAGAAGCTATTATTATCAGTGTCATCTCACTGCTAAATGCTAATTGGTTAGCATAGAGTTGCTTACACATTCTTCACTAATCATTTTACAATTATTGAAGAGAGTTCACTTCATATATATATATATATATATATATATATATTATAAAGTGGGAAATTCTTGTTTTTTATTTATATATTCCATTTGATTTTTGGCATGCACTGACTGCTTATGTTGTTGCCCTTTTCATTTTTTAAAAACTTTTTCTACTTTAGTTTAAGTTAAACTATTAACACATCCATTATGTTGATATCTAGGTTTCACGTATTTGGTATTGGACAATGCAATATTGGATTTAGCATTCGAATTGAGGTTAAGACAAATTCCAAGACATCGGTAAGCCATTTTCTAAATATATTTGTGGTTAAAACTCGTAAGTTATAAATATCGCATTATATTTTTGCATGCTTGTTATCTGTCCCTTATTCAAATTTTTGTTATTTTTATCTTCTTTTACTTTTTTAGTGGGCTTATTTTAACTGGCTATCTGTAGATCGTGTTGTGCACTCCCTATATTGCAGAATTAAAAAATATAAAAAAAAATCCCTCCTTTTGTACTCTTACCTGACACTGATGTGAAGCAAGCGAATGGGAATGATGATTGGCGATTCAACCAATACAAAATTTCTTGAGGATTGAACATCTTCATGACAATTGTGTAACAGCTGTGGTGACTTTTGATGCATTATTTGGAATATTTTGTTTAATTAATTTATTCAAAGCATGTTAACATAATTATTTTGATTTTTCTTTTTTATCTAATAATAACACTAGTGAAAGCAATCAATATATAATTCTATATGCTCTACATTCACTGGTACTTTATTTATTATGATTTACACTTCATCAGCTGTACTTTGGCTTTTTGGCAGGAAGTTATTGTGGGTCCTGAGAATAGGACTGCAATATCTGATGATAAATTTTTGAGGGTGAACCTAGTTGGAGATTATGTCGGATACACCGATATTCCATCATTTGATGACTTCTATCTTGTTATTCCTAGACAGGTAGTGCTCAATATACTCCCATCTCCAGTTTTTGCTTGGTTTCGGTCATTGCTTTGAACTTCAAGTTTTAGCAATAATGCTCTATGCTAAGTCGCATGATGATTCTGCCTCCTGAGAACTGCCAAGGATGCGTCATAAGATGCTTGAATAATACAAACTAAAATAGTAAAGTCTATACTACTTTTTTAGAATATAAAATTTAGCAAATGCTCAAGTTTGTTTGTCTCGTAAATTTTTATGTCAGTGATGCTACATACGTGATTTTTAAGCAGTTTCTCCTTTATTGAAGGGTGTTCCAGGTCAACCTCAAAATCTTGGAAGCAATTTTACAATGTGGATGCTTCTTGAACGAGTCAGGTTTACACTAGATGGTATTGAATGCAATAAAATTGGTGTTGGTTATGAAGCTTTCAACTCTCAGCCTGACTTTTGTGCTGCACCATTTTGGAGTTGTTTGCATAATCAATTATGGAACTTTTGGGATGTTAGTATATCAACTCTACTTTTTCATCCAAAAAATGCCTAGTCTCTGGAATACTCGCTTTAGCCTTTAGATAAGATGAGTAGAAATTTACATTTTACCTTTCCCTTGCTTTGTAATCTTTCTGCTTCTTCAACCTTATATATGAGTTCAATTTATCAAGGACTCGTGTTCATTCCTGTTTAAGTTATTTTCTTAGCATTGACAATAATCTTAGGGAAAAAATTTCAGCCATTTCGTTTTCTGTTTTACAACAATATAACACCACAGTTCCAGATTCTGGAAGCTAGAAAGATGTTAGTTGCTTATCCTGTGAGCTAATATAGATGACCGAGATGTAGGAGCTTCTTAACTAAACGATACTTCTTTTTCTTTTTCAGACAGACCAGAACCGAATTAGCAGGAACCAGGTTCCTCTTTATTGTGTTCAAGGAAGGTTTGAAAGAATAAATCAGCATCCAGTAATGTTTTAGAGATATAATAATCATCTTTTGTATCTTTTTAAATATTCCTTACTGGATAGGCCTAATCTTGATAAAAACTGCAGAATGCTGGGAGTCATGCATTTTCAATAGGGATCACTGAGGTTCTCAACACAAACCTTTTGGTGGAACTAAGAGCTGATGACATAGAATTTGTCTACCAAAGGTTGCGTTCTTATTTTGACTCAAGTGTATTAATAACGTCACCCCACCCAACTTTCTTTCAGAGAATGTTTTGAACACTCGTCAGTTTTCACCTTTTGCAGGAGCCCTGGAAAAATATTAAGTATCACTGCACCAACTTTTGAAGCTCTGACGCAGTTTGGGACTGCAACAATTACAACAAAAAACATTGGTGAAGTTGAAGCATCCTACAGCCTTACTGTAAGATCATTTCTTAAAGCTATCAATATTGCTAGTACTATAAAGTAATAATATTAGCTAAATACACTTTAGATAAAATTCTGTACGTGTCTATATGACATGCTATACTAATAATCATCATTTCATAGAGATTCCGTGCCTATTTTCACATCTAGGATTTACATACACAACAATACTGTCACAGGGGAAATTACTTATTCTTTAGGTCAGGTATTTCGACTGTAAAAAAGGCCAAACATAATAACGGGTTGCACCATACACAGCACAGGAAAAAATATATAATCATTTCAGTTTCTGTTTTTATATGGTGAAAGAAACTGAGAAGTTGTGTTTCTAATCTATAAATTATTTAGATAATAATTGCTTCTATCTTGCAGTTTGAATGCTCATCTGGTGTCAGCCAAATGGAGGTAATAACTTCAGAATTCCTACACATGCTGATAAGCTATTGTTAATGAGTCATATTTTTTGTGATATCACAGGAACAATTTTACATAATGAAGCCAAATGAAGTGATTACGAGATCATTTAAATTGTATCCAACTACTGATCAAGCTGCCAGATATGCATGTTCAGGTATAAGATTGGATGCATCAAGGTTTTTGTTTTCTAGAAACTGGAGATAATGAATAAAATTATTTCGATATACATGACTACAGCCATTCTGAAGGACTCTGATTTCGGTGAAGTAGATAGAGCAGAGTGTCAATTTACAACTACAGCAACTGTTCTTGAGAATGGATCACAGGTTTGGCCAAGTTAATATCCTTACAGGTCTCAAGTAATTAAATGAAGTTGAAAAAAGATGATTAAATTGATGAGTTGAGCTCTTAGCTTCTTGGAAGAGCTAAGAGGAAAACCAATTTAACATAAAAGTGGTTCCGGACAGAGATTGAGATGCACATTTGTAGCCGTACTATAGTTATATTTTTAATCAGCCTAGCAGAAAATAAAATAATTAAATAAAAGACGTTTGAAAAACTTATCACCAAATCGATTCTATTGATGATCATGTATCACTGTTCAGGTCCCGTTTCAACCTCCAACAACCGGTATAAATGGTTTCTTTGGATCCATTGAGGAGCTGTGGACCAAGTTTTGGGCATTCATGGCAGATTTCATCACTGGAAAAAATTGCAGGTAGATGCATGCATGATCTATAAAGTTGTAAAATATATTACTCCATTTGCTAGTGTATTATGCATTTATTTTATTGATTTAATAATTTTGGTGTGACTGCAGAAGGAAATGCTCTGGGTTTTTTGACTTCAGCTGCCATATACAATATATTTGTTTAAGTTGGATGTTGATGTTGTGTCTGTTTGTAGCAATGTTTCCAACAGGTACTCACTTTTTATTCTCTTCTATACAAATTTGCATTAAGTTAATATAAGAAGTGGTGTTTCTGAGTTGCAGCGGTGGTACTACTCTGGCTTTTACATCAAAAAGGAGTGTTCGATCCTCTGTACGATTGGTGGGAGGATCATTGCTGGGCTTGTCAAGAAACAAACCGCCATAGAGACGCTGATCCTCCTCCTCATCGTCGTCCTCACCATCATCGTCATCATCATCACCATAAAAGTGAATACCCTTATCATCTTCACCATGTTCACAAGCACAAGCATGCAAGACTCAAGAACAAAGTGGAGGATGATAGGGGCAGACATCATGGAAGAAGGGAGAGAATTCGGGGACAGAATGAGAACTATTTTAAACCAAGATGAGTACTCTGTTTATTATCCTGGAATACAATACACATTAGTAATTATTCTTTTAATTAGTTATTATACGCAAAATATTGTTGTAACATAAAAGTATGATATAGTATGTTACTGCTTGTAGTTAGGGAAAGTCTTTCTTACACTTGGATCCACGGATTTAGATTCGTACACTCAGATATCCTTAAGTTAAAAAAAAAAAGAAAAATTAATTTCTAAGCCAAAGTGAAATTACTACATTAATTCACTTCATTTCTACTGAATACTTTTTTAATAAAAATAATACTATATTTATTAATTAAAATAAATATTTTTTGGAATAAAATAAAATATAATAAATTCAAATACCCGAATACAGAGGAGAGCACTCTTATAAATTACTCCCTCCGTCCCACAAAACCCTTCATACTTTCCTCATTTGTTTGTCCCACAAAACTCTTCACACTCCAAAAAAAAAAGAAATATCACTTTATTCAACCACCCCAAAAATTACGTTAATTTTAAATTTGCCACTATTTTTTCATTTACATATCATTACTTTATATTTTTTTATTATCTAAAAATACTATAATACCCTCTAAAGTCAACAAATTTGATCAAAAAAATAATTTTTCTTAAACAACGTGGAACAGTAAACGTGAAGCGTTTTATGGGACGGAAGGAGTATTATAATTAGCTTCTTATATTGTTTTACAATTTAACTTTAATCTTTATCTGTAATACCTAATATTATACCTATTATTTATTTATTTTTATTTCCCATACATGTGCTTACAAAAAAGGAGACATTTTATCTAGTGGCAGTCTTGAAGGATGCAGTTCGTAATGATCCTATGACTAACTAAATTTTCACTTTTTTGAAATCATTAATAATATAAGGCTAAATATTATTAATTTGGGCAATATCGGAGAATGAGTCGTAATAATACTCACCCGCCAAAATCAAGTTAAACACAACATACTTTTTGGCAAAAATAAATCTGTCATAAATGTGAGTTTGCTCGTAGGACTCCCACACGTTACGCGTCAAAATTCTTAATTGAAGATAAAAGAATAAAAAATAAAGAATTAATTCTCGAAAACAAATCAGTGAAATTTCAATTGAAAATGTAGTGGTCTCAATTGTTTAACGGCTATATTATAATATAATAAATTTGGTAACCAGCCATCTGTATTATTGGTAATTATTAAAAAACACTCTATTGGCAGTTTCTGATTCTGTAAGAAATAAAAACACTCGCGCTTCTCCCTCCTCATTCTCCCTATTCTTCCTCGGCTCGTGAAGGACCAACCTCTCTCTACTTACATAAGAGAGGCATTCGTAAGCAATGACGCTTGCTGTTGAGTCATTTTCTGTCTCCTCCGTCTTTCTATTTTCATATTTTGTGTCGTTTTCTTCCTGTGCTGTATCATATTGGACACTCTTCATGTATATAAAAGTGGTCGGACACTGGGATGAAGTAGCCGAGTACAATCCAAGTTTGCTTCTTCTTGACTGTCCCTGAACTGGAGTGAACTGGTTAGACAATCTTTCTTGTATTATTGTTCTTTGATCTTTCTAGTACAATGTGAATATGTGATCGATTTATCTTTGGAAAATATTCTTTGTATGGTTTCTTGATTCTTATATGTTGTTCTCTAGAGTTCTTGATGGGTTTCTTGAAGTTCTTGATGCATTATGGTTGTTTCTTGGATTCTTGATTCAGATTGTGAAAGATGTGATTATTTATTTTAAAAGAATCCACTTCGGAGGGATTTTTGAATGCGGTATTTTCAAGAAGTCGTATGTTTTCTTTCTTTTATCAAAAAAAATGCTATCTGGTTCTTGAAATTCTCATCTCGAACCCCTTTTTCTTCCTTCTCAATCTTTAGAATTATTGTAGTATATGTATATGTTTTCAAGGTCAAAGAAGTCAACCATATTTATAAGTATGTCAAATCTTACTATATCCCAGTAAATGTTTGGAGCATATTCAGTTTTCTTCTGTTTTCGTCTCATGAAGCAGCTCATTAATCTTTCTTTTCTGTTTGATGAACGGTAATTTTTAATCTGAAAGTCATACGATTGTGTTTGAAATGCAGTAATCCTATTGTTCTTTTTGCTAATGTATTGAGCATCTATATCACAGGGAAAGGTGGCATAGCTTTGCTTGACCTGAAAAAATGGGTGTTGACCCCATAACATGGTTTTGCCGGCCGGTGGAAGATGGCATATAGGCTCATGAAATGAACAATGCTTTTGCCGCTTATACACCTTGTGCCATTGATTCTGTGGTGGGGAATGTTTCGCATTTGGTTCTCTTAGGATTGTGTTTATACAGAGTATGGCTTATCAAGTTTAACCCCAGAGCCCGGCGGTTTTGCTTAAAATCTAATTATTACAACTATCTATTGGCTGTGATAGCAAGTTGTTGTGCTGCGGAGCCATTGTTCAGATTGGTTATGGGCATATCTGTCTTCAATTTCGACAAAGAGACTGGTCTTGCTCCATTCGAGGTTCACAACTTTTCTCATTCTTAGATTTGCTGTGCTGGTAGGATTTTCTGAAAATGATATATTTTCCTTTATCAGCTTATGTGATTTTTCAAAAGAGTATGCATTATGCAATCTAGAAGAATACTTTTATTATTAGGACCAACAAATCTTGTCTATTCACTTGTATGTATAGACCACAGTTGCACACATTATACATCCATTTATGGTATATGTTCATCTTTTAAAGAAGTGTATTGTCTCAAAGATCTGTATAGAAACAAACCGCAAGAGCATTATCAAAACTAGACATTGGCTCCCTAAGTGCTACTGTGATGTCTATTATTCATCTGTTTTTCATCTTTGCAGATAGTTCATTTGGGCATCGAGTTTCTTTCATGGTGTTCAATGGCTCTAATGCTGCTACTCGAAACTAAAATCTATGTTAAGGAGTTCAGGTGGTACATCAGATTTGGAGTAATATATGTGTTAGTGGGAGATGCGGTTGTTTTAAATTTTATCCTCCCACTCAAAGATTACTATGTCAGGTTTGTATCTCCATTCTTCTTTAAATATGCTTTTAATTTACGAAGTCCTAACCCTTATTAAATTATTGCAGCATGATAACCAGTATATTGGTAAACATTCTTTTAAATAATCTAGAACTATTTTAAGTTGAGGGTGCTATAGGACTTTTTGTGTGCTGGAAACTTAATAACAGTTGAGAGAAGTGGATTTGGGATATAGAAAGCAAGGGGGAATCCGTGAAGATAGCAAAAGCCCCAAAAATGATTGTTTCATCCATTATCTATTCATATAAGACTACATGTTGCAGCCGAGATGCATTTAGCATTGGGATTGGTTAATCACAAAGAGTGAGAAAAATGTGTCCAATTATATAAAATTATTGCAACTGTGATGTTTCTATACATTGATTAGGTGTGCTTGGTATGTAGACTCTTGTGAACTGATGTTTCTGAGTTTCACATACTAGTTATTTTGTCAATTTGCAGGTCCATACTATACTTGTGCATCAGTTCAGTCTTCTTCCAGGTAAAATGTCAGCCTATCAGTTGTGAATCTTTTAACTTCTAAAGTTATCTCTATGACAGACATTTCTCTGATATATTATAGAGGTTAAATATATGGTTGAAGAATGTAGCCTCTAGAATCTCAATTATATAGTATGAGATTTGATTCATATTCCTAGGTCCAAGTTAATATTTCACTTTTTCACATTTTATGTTCAATTAGGAACAATTAGCTTCGAAAGAATTCTGTTTTCAAGTCTCAATTTTACCAGAAGAATTGCTTTTTAAAAGCCTCACTTTTTGCATGAAAAATGTGACTCAGGAAATGAGAGCTGAAAATAGTGTAATGGAGTTATAGAAAGCACAACTTACAAGTCCAAATAACTCTTTATATGCAGGTTTTGCTTGGGGTACTTCTTGTTGCATATGTTCCAAACTTGGATTCATACCCAGGATACATTCCATTATTGGACTCTGTGAATGACATAAAAAACGAAAAGCCTCTAGGAGAGGATGTTTGTCCTGAGAGACATGCCAGTATATTTTCCAGTAAGACTCAGAAGCAGGATATCAACGTTAAAGTGTCGTACTATATTATCTTCTCACCATTATTATGTTGTTCCTTTTTTAGGGATTTACGTTGATTGGATGACTCCCCTTATGCAACAAGGCTACAAAAAACCCATCACTGAAAAGGATGTTTGGAAGTTGGACTCTTGGGATCTGACAGAGACATTGAGTAAAAAGTTTGTGTGGATTGTTGTCTATTCTTTATATATACATAAATAAATAATATAAAAACCTCCATAACCATATATTATAGGTTTCAGAATTCTTGGGAGGAAGAAGTTAAAAGATCAAAACCATGGCTGTTACGTGCTTTGAATCATAGCGTTGGAGGCAGGTATTGATAATCGATTTCATGGTCATGTACATTGATATATTGAATTTAATCAAATATATTAATCTTCTTAATAGTAAACTTTTTTCTTAAAGCTATAGATGCTATAGCTATTTAACAAAATGGTTTGCTGGTTTCAATCTCATGTCTTCTCCATAATCTTTTTCAGGTTCTGGTTTGGAGGCTTCTTCAAGGTAACAACAAGTTCCATTCCTTTGCGAATCTATATATAGCAAACCAATAGGATGCTTTATGAACTGAGAAATGAGCTGACACAATATATATGTGGGGGTGTCTATGGCATAGTGCCGTGTTTCTTGATAGAAAATCTGTTCCTGTCGAACTCACTGTAGTATTTGTATCAATACTCTTCATCTTTATTTACACTTTAATATATTTCGTTAGAGATTATGATTCACAAAATAAAAGGTGGAGAGTGTTTGAATGATGAACTCTGGTAACCTGCAGATTTTTAATGATCTTTCACAGCTGGCAGGACCTGTTCTTCTGAACCATCTACTAAAGGTACTCCAGAAAATTTAGTCACGTGCCATTATTGTGTTTTGTGTAGCCCTTCTATGAATGCTAATCTTCCATAGAACATCGCTTTAACTAAAACTGGAAACAAGTTGTATGGATATTGGTCGGAAAGTAATGAGATTTGCCGAGTATCAGTTTGATTTGTTGATGCTAAACTTATTATGAAACTTACTCTCTTGAATTTAACAAAAAATGAACGTGATGGTATTTTCTAGGTAAAACCTTCTTTAGACACTGAGAAAGCAAATACTTATTTTCTGTTGATGATACAACCTGTGGGTCTTGCCAACATTATTGCCTTGGAAGAATCTATATGATGAGAATTGCAAGTAACAAAGCCTGATTACATTATCACCATTACAAACTTTACATTTCAGGTTCTGGTTTTTGTAATTGATTTTTTGAATCCTGCTTGCAGTCTCTTGAAGGAGGCAATCCAGCTTGGGTTGGCTACGTCTATGCATTATTAATATTTTTCAGTGTGGTATGATTCCTCATCTTGAACTTTATTTCTCTATTATAGCTAATTTAGTATTTTAATGAAACTACCTTAGCTAGAAGCATGCAGCCTTATTAACTTGCAATTTTAATGTCCAAATAGTGATATAGCAAGAAAATTTTGCTCAAGAATCATAGAGATAATTAAGCTAGTAATTAATAAAAGATAAAAAAATTATTTTTGCAGGAAAAGTTCTTTGAATCTCAACTTGTTCTAATTTTAGACTCTGGGTTTATGACATGCAGCTATGATTTTTTGCTCTACCTTTTGGTTTGACAACATAAGTTGAACAGTTTGTTCTAATCTTTTTTCACATTTATCATCATAAAGTTTTTCGGGTACTCCTTTGTTTTGGAATTGTTTTCTCATATGCAGACAACTAGAAGTTGCTTGTTTAATTCTAATCATATATATTTTTCTATTGAGCTACTCTATGGCTTTAAATTGTGTTCATGTACTGATGTGAAACTGCATTGATTCAGTCTATTGGAGTGCTTTGTGAGGCTCAGTACTTCCAGAATGTCATGCGTTTTGGGTTCAGGCTAAGAGCCACTCTGGTAATTCCTATAATTTAGTGAATATCGATTTTATTTATAGTTTTATCTTTTCTTGTCTTGGCTTTCATTAATCATTTAATTTTTATATCAGAAAGAATTGAAAACATTCAAAGATATATTGGATTTATACTGCTTGTCTTTGAATTTTTTTTGTTTATCCAGTTCTTTGATTTTTCCTAAGCTTGGCCATGATGAAATCTCCTGTTTTAAGTTCAGTGTCCTCCATAACTCAATTTTTTTTTTAAATCAATATTTTTTATACCTGTCTAATTAGATTAATAAAATATCTTCGTATGCTTTCTGATGACTTCGTTTTTGTTACATATAGGTGGCTGCTATATTTCGCAAATCCTTACGGCTAACGCATGAAGGTCGTAAGCAGTTCCCATCTGGAAAAATAACGAATATGATGACAACAGATGCTAATGCACTTCAGGTACTCACCAACAAAACTAAGATGCATGGCTTGCATGACTCCCCTTTAGCCCATTCCCATAGAGTCAAACTTTTCATTCCATTCCCGTTCCTTGTATTTTACAGCAAATATGTCAGCAGCTTCATAATTTGTGGTCAGCACCATTTCGTATTACCATGGCCATGGTTCTTCTATACCAGCAGCTAGGAGTCGCTTCGCTTCTTGGTTGTCTAATGTTACTCCTCATGTTCCCTCTCCAGGTTACTTCAAAACCATACTGCTGCCTTGTCATTTTTCAGTTTTGTATACTGTAAATCCTTTGTTCTTGTTTTCTATTCCTCTTGAGATGGACCATTCTGGTGTGACATTCATATAGTTACTTATATTTCCAAACAGACTTTTATCATCAGCAGGATGTGAAAGCTATCCAAGGAGGGATTGCTACGTACTGACTTGAGAGTTGGCCTAACGAATGAAATTTTGGCTGCCATGGATACTGTGAAGTATGCAAAACTTTGATTACCACGTTCATTCTTCTGTTCATGCTCATGGTTGTTTTGTGGTGAAACCATTATATTCTCAATGCACGACAGATACTATGCATGGGAAAGGAGTTTCAAGTCAAAAATTCAAGTAATGAGGGATGATGAATTGTCATGGTTCAGGAAAGCACAAATTCTCTCAGCGGTATCATATGATTCATGTTTATCTTTTTCTTCCTGATTTATACAACTTGTTTTAAAAATCCTAAAATCAAAACATTAATCTTTCTTTTTATCCGTTGAGATATGCTTTCATACACCCTATTCATCTTGTAAATAAAGATGAGAAAAATAAATTCTCTGCTCATGTTTTTAATCAGTAATGAAATTCCTAAATTTTTTAGCTTAACTGAGAAACAACCAAATATGCAGGTATTAGTGAAAAATAATAATAATAATAATAGCATAGAGATGGTTTCAATATCTATATATTATCAAACTTAACATTGTTTCCATGTGTCTCTGGTGGTTTATCAGTGGAATACGTTTATACTGAACAGCATACCAGTCCTCGTGACAGTGACTTCATTTGGAATGTTCACATTGCTTGGTGGGGACTTGACACCTTCCCGAGCTTTTACATCACTTTCCCTATTTGCTGTTTTACGACAGCCCCTCAATATGCTCCCTAATTTGATTACTCAGGTTTGTTTCTCTAATTTAATTTTTCTGGCGAGTAAATTTTTGCTTGAATGCTAAGGCCTGATTGATATAGACATAGTACTATTAGGAGCAAGGCCTGTGGAGAAAACCATTCATAGCCTTGAGACCCCTCTCTCCTATAAACTTTAACTATATTGTAACAAGTCATTCCTCACCTTTGAAGGAACTTAAAGAATAACAAGTCATTCAACTAGCTCATTGTCGCATGATATGTGAAGCAAATGTATATTGTTTAAACCTAAATCATGTTTTTATCAGCAAACAAATGTGTTTCTATTTAACATCTGAAACTATTTTGTTCAGGTTGTCAATGCAAATGTATCTCTACAAAGGCTAGAAGAACTATTACTTTCTGAAGAGAGAATTTTATTACCTAATCCACCTCTTGAACCAAGGCTTCCTGCCATCTCAATCAAGGGTGGAAATTTTTCGTGGGATTCTAAGGTCCTTTTCTTATCTCCACATTTTTTTCCAGCACTCATGTTCATATTCATTTTCTAGTCAGTAAATTAACTGCTCATTCTTAACTTTACAAAAATAATATTGGTTGGGCAATCTTGATGGATTTGAAATCCATTGTAGCAAATCTTTTGGAGGTTGTTTGGATTAACATGGATTAGAAATCCTTCATTTTCACGTTGAACTAATTTTTGAGTCATTTCAAATGCTTACGTTTTTCTGTGCAGAATCTTATACATTTATGTATGTATATCAACTATTAAATTACGTATACACAAGCTCATTGTCGCATGATATGTGAAGCAAATGTATATTGTTTAAACCTAAATCATGTTTTTATCAGCAAACAAATGTGTTTCTATTTAACATCTGAAACTATTTTGTTCAGGTTGTCAATGCAAATGTATCTCTACAAAGGCTAGAAGAACTATTACTTTCTGAAGAGAGAATTTTATTACCTAATCCACCTCTTGAACCAAGGCTTCCTGCCATCTCAATCAAGGGTGGAAATTTTTCGTGGGATTCTAAGGTCCTTTTCTTATCTCCACATTTTTTTCCAGCACTCATGTTCATATTCATTTTCTAGTCAGTAAATTAACTGCTCATTCTTAACTTTACAAAAATAATATTGGTTGGGCAATCTTGATGGATTTGAAATCCATTGTAGCAAATCTTTTGGAGGTTGTTTGGATTAACATGGATTAGAAATCCTTCATTTTCACGTTGAACTAATTTTTGAGTCATTTCAAATGCTTACGTTTTTCTGTGCAGAATCTTATACATTTATGTATGTATATCAACTATTAAATTACGTATACACAAGCTCATTGTCGCATGATATGTGAAGCAAATGTATATTGTTTAAACCTAAATCATGTTTTTATCAGCAAACAAATGTGTTTCTATTTAACATCTGAAACTATTTTGTTCAGGTTGTCAATGCAAATGTATCTCTACAAAGGCTAGAAGAACTATTACTTTCTGAAGAGAGAATTTTATTACCTAATCCACCTCTTGAACCAAGGCTTCCTGCCATCTCAATCAAGGGTGGAAATTTTTCGTGGGATTCTAAGGTCCTTTTCTTATCTCCACATTTTTTTCCAGCACTCATGTTCATATTCATTTTCTAGTCAGTAAATTAACTGCTCATTCTTAACTTTACAAAAATAATATTGGTTGGGCAATCTTGATGGATTTGAAATCCATTGTAGCAAATCTTTTGGAGGTTGTTTGGATTAACATGGATTAGAAATCCTTCATTTTCACGTTGAACTAATTTTTGAGTCATTTCAAATGCTTACGTTTTTCTGTGCAGAATCTTATACATTTATGTATGTATATCAACTATTAAATTACGTATACACAAGCTCATTGTCGCATGATATGTGAAGCAAATGTATATTGTTTAAACCTAAATCATGTTTTTATCAGCAAACAAATGTGTTTCTATTTAACATCTGAAACTATTTTGTTCAGGTTGTCAATGCAAATGTATCTCTACAAAGGCTAGAAGAACTATTACTTTCTGAAGAGAGAATTTTATTACCTAATCCACCTCTTGAACCAAGGCTTCCTGCCATCTCAATCAAGGGTGGAAATTTTTCGTGGGATTCTAAGGTCCTTTTCTTATCTCCACATTTTTTTCCAGCACTCATGTTCATATTCATTTTCTAGTCAGTAAATTAACTGCTCATTCTTAACTTTACAAAAATAATATTGGTTGGGCAATCTTGATGGATTTGAAATCCATTGTAGCAAATCTTTTGGAGGTTGTTTGGATTAACATGGATTAGAAATCCTTCATTTTCACGTTGAACTAATTTTTGAGTCATTTCAAATGCTTACGTTTTTCTGTGCAGAATCTTATACATTTATGTATGTATATCAACTATTAAATTACGTATACACAAATTCCATGAAATTGGCGGTTTTCAGGCTACAAGACCCACATTATCCAATATTGATATAGATATACCAGTTGGAAGCCTAATTGCAATTGTTGGTGGTACTGGAGAGGGAAAGACGTCGTTGGTGTCAGCAATGCTTGGTGAGCTTCCTCTGGGAGATGCAAGTGTCGTGATCAGAGGATCTGTTGCTCATGTTCCTCAGATTTCCTGGATTTTCAATGCTACAGTATGCTTTCAGAAATTTCTAATTTTTTTCATTTTCGTCTCTAGCTTGCTCCATATTAATGCTGATCATGATCTGGATAAACACGAGTTCACGAGCACATGTTTGAAGTCCAGTTTAAAATGATTTTGGTTTGATTAATCATATTTTATTTCAGGTGCGTGGAAATATATTATTTGGGTCAACCTTTGAACCAGAAAGATATTGGAAGGCAGTAGATGTCACTGCATTACATCATGACCTTGAATTGCTTCCTGTTAAGTGTCTGAACTTATGTTCAATTATTTATGACATCTGTTTCATATGTTATTGTACATCTGTAACAGACTCTCTCATTCTATTGCCTTCAGGGTCGTGACTTTACTGAGATCGGTGAAAGAGGTGTAAACATAAGTGGAGGGCAAAAGCAAAGAGTTTCGATGGCGAGGGCTGTTTACTCTAATTCAGATGTATACATTTTTGATGATCCATTAAGTGCGCTAGATGCAAGTGTTGCCCGGCAGGTATCCTAAGAGTGACCAACTTCAGTGATTGTAGAATAAGGGCATCTTTTCTGTGAATCTCTCTCTGAGTTGAAGTACTGTTACAATTCAGGTTTTTAACAACTGCATCAAGGAAGCTCTGGGAGGAAAAACAAGGGTTCTTGTTACAAATCAGTTACATTTTCTTCCCCAGGTTGACAGAATAATATTGGTTTCTGAAGGTATGGTTAAAGAAGAGGGCACATTTGAGGAACTCTCCAAGAATGGAACATTGTTCAAGAAACTAATGGAAAATGCTGGCAAAATGGAAGAACATGTGCATGAAAACGGAGATGGGTTGGATCCCTCCCAAGAATCATCCGTACTTTCTTCTTCTGCTGATGTACATGATGTGTCACTAGATGCAATCTCAACTAGCAAAAAGAAAGAAGGCAGGTCAGTTCTCATAAAGCAGGAGGACCGAGAGACGGGGATCATTAGTTGGAATGTCTTGATGAGGTGATGACTGATATCTAATTCAAGTATTATACTATAACGCTAGATGCATCAGAAATTTCTCCATTTTTCAGTATTTGGTTTTTTCAGTTGATGATGCTTGAGCACCTTTCAACCTATCCAGTTGGTATGTAGATAATGTTCTGTAAGATAATTCTGATAAGAGATTGAATTGTTGTTCCTGATTTTTCTGTTTCCTCAGATATAAGAATGCTTTGGGAGGCTTGTGGGTCGTAATGATTCTGTTGGCATGTTATATATCGACTGAAATTTTGCGAGTTTCAAGTAGCACATGGCTGAGTGTGTGGACGAAACAGAGCACTTCAGAGAGTTACAGTCCTGATTTCTATATTCTTGTTTATGCCTTATTGTCCATTGGACAGGTACTCGTTCGACTTATGTTTGGCTTGAAGATCATTTTGCTTCTATACTATTTTTCCTCTTTGGAGTTTTATATGTGAGGTTCTATGATACATGCCCCTACGTGCAGGTGTTAGTGACGTTGACAAATTCATTTTGGTTGATCAAATCTAGCCTGAATGCTGCGAAAAGACTTCATGATTCGATGTTATCTTCTATACTCAGAGCTCCCATGGTATTCTTCCATACTAATCCAATAGGACGGGTGATTAACAGATTTGCCAAGGACCTAGGCGACATTGACCGTAATGTAGCCAATCTTGTCAACATGTTTCTAAGCCAACTGTGGCAGCTGCTTTCGACTTTCGTGCTGATAGGTTTTGTGAGCACTGTATCTTTATGGGCCATAATGCCTCTTCTCATCCTATTTTATGCTGCATATCTGTATTACCAGGTTGGTTAAACTTTATATTTTAAAATGATTTGATAGTTCTGCAATCACACGAAGTTATCATAGATCATATTTTGAGGGTCTTTTTTTTCATCTGCAGAGCACATCCAGGGAAGTAAAACGACTGGACTCCATCACCAGATCTCCTGTGTATGCGCAGTTTGGAGAAGCGTTGAACGGGTTGTCCACTATTCGAGCATACAAAGCATATGATCGGATGGCAACAATAAACGGGAAGTCCATGGACAATAATGTGCGATTCACTCTGGTTAACATCAGCTCAAATCGGTGGCTTACCATAAGATTGGAAACTCTGGGAGGTGTGATGATCTGGTTAACAGCAACATTTGCAGTCATGCAGAACGAAAGAGCTGAAAACCAGGTGGCATTTGCTTCCACTATGGGGTTGCTCCTTAGTTATTCTTTAAACATTACGAATTTGTTGAGCAATGTGCTGAGGCAAGCAAGTAGAGCAGAAAACAGCTTAAATTCAGTTGAACGTGTAGGCATATATATAGATTTGCCGTCGGAGGCACCAGATGTAATTGAAGGCAGCCGTCCACCACCTGGATGGCCTGATGCAGGATCTGTCAAATTCGAAGATGTTTACCTAAGATACAGGCCTGGACTTCCCCCTGTCCTAAGGGGATTGTCTTTTGCCATCCATCCTCACCGGAAGGTTGGCATTGTCGGGAGAACTGGCGCTGGTAAATCGAGCATGATCAATGCATTGTTTCGGATTGTGGAACTTGAAAGAGGGAGAATCTTGATCGATAATTATGACGTTGCTAAATTTGGATTAACAGATTTACGCAAAGTTCTTAGCATCATTCCTCAATCTCCTGTTCTTTTCTCAGGTTCAGATCATCCTTAACCTTTTCATCAAGTTGATTTTTCTTTACTATTGCAATCCTAAACACTGGTAAGAAAATCTGAAAATTCACTCTTTCTGATTATTTTTTTTTAATAGGTACTGTTCGATTCAATCTTGATCCTTTTGGTGAACACAACGATCCGGACCTGTGGGAATCTTTGGAGAGAGCACACTTAAAAGATGTCATCAGAAGAAATTCTTTGGGTTTAGACGCTGAGGTAAAAAGAAAGTAGACCAGTTAGTTTTCTAGTTTGAGAAATTCAGAAACTGAAAAAATTTACTGGAAAAACACAGGAGCAGATCTAAATACCGATGATACAAGTTATTCTAATGATTTCCTTTATCATATGGAAGTATGATTGTGTTTGTGTTTTCAAGGTTTTGGAAGGTGGTGAGAACTTCAGCGTTGGGCAGAGGCAACTACTAAGTCTTGCTCGAGCTTTACTACGTCGATCTAAGATCCTCGTACTTGATGAAGCAACAGCTGCTGTTGACGTTAGGACTGATGCACTAATACAGAAAACCATCCGAGAAGAGTTTAAGTCTTGTACGATGCTCACGATTGCTCATCGGCTCAACACTATCATTGACAGTGACCAAATTCTCGTTCTGGATTCTGGCCAGGTACCACTTGAGCAAGAATGGAGTGTTGGAGTTCCTTCATTACATATCCAATAGTCTCTTACTATGCCTGACATTTTTTTTTTCTTACAGGTGGTTGAATTTAATACTCCTGAAAAGCTTCTTGAAAATGAAGCAGGTGCTTTCTCTAAGATGGTTCAAAGTACAGGGCCTGCAAATGCCCTGTACTTGCGCAGCCTGGTGTCGAGGAAGGTGAGAGAGAACAGGTCCAATGAAGGACGAGGGGAACAAATTGACGGGCAGATGAGATTGCTTTTATCTTCACGATGGAATGCTGTTGCGCAGTATGCTCGTTCCATCAATCTTACCTCCTCAGTGAAGGACCTTCAAGTGATGGACTCTGAAGATGACAACAATGTAATCAACAAAACAAGGGATGCTGTAGTAGTTTTACAGGATGTTTTGTTGGGTAAACATGATAAAGAAATCGAGGAGACACTTGATCAGTTTGATGTTCCAAGATTCACATGGTGGTCGGCTTTCTACAGGGTCATCGAAGGTGATTTTTTTTAGTTTCCATCACGACATTAGCTTTTGATGAATGGTCTCACATACAGAACTGTTTGAATAAGACAACAGAAAGCTTAATGTTGTCTAACATAATATCTTAAACAAGTGTTTCTGAAGACCTTCAAACCTTCAGTTTACTGATCATTTATACACTACGTTTGATCTGCAGGTCTGGCTGAGATGAGCAAGTTGGGAAGAAACGGGCTCCATCAACCGGAATATAGTCTGGCAGATGCCTCCGGAAACTGGGATGATCTGCAAATGTAGTGAAACTAGTTCCAACTGCTCGGAAAACTCCAGCAGAAATGTGGATGTTCATACAGCATCTATGTACAGCAGATGATCAGATCCAGTTGAACTTCTGCAAGATCTTGGTAAATATGGTAAAGAAAAGGACAGCAAGATCCATTTCCAAAAACAAGTTTGAGAAATGAGCACCATTTTTGCGTTAAATATGCTATAAAATGATTGTCAACTGCTGAAGATGGCCGAAGTAATTGTGCTCATCTCACACAGGTTCGCTTATCCTTCCATTTTAAGTAATATAAGTGTGTTTCCTAAGGGAGGTGTTCTATTTTAAAGGTTTCAGGTTACACAAGAAATTAAGGATACAAAGATCAGCTCTACACTAATCTACGTTCATTTTCCAAAAATGAAACAAAAATACAGATTGAGAAATGCCTACAATCATTTGTAATGGAATAAGATTAAATATACTTGTATCATCTTTCTAGAAGGTTTAGTTTAGAACACAAGGATGTACAAAAAGTCACATATTTCACGTTGAGCACCAACTGGAACTGTGGTTTCCCTCTTAACTTCCGGAAGTTGTAGTTTGCACGTCATCGGATTCAGACGCAGCGGCATTGCTAAGGATCAACTCGAAGATTTGGACAGAAGCACTTGAATACACAACAAGTGCTTGAAATACCTTGGGGAGGCTTGTTTGTAGGTTGTTTAGAATCATGACTCTTGTTGTTTTGACAGAACTCATGTACTTGGCTTTTTCATCCCGGACCAACTTCTTTAAGGCTTCAACTTTGGCTCGCCTGATTGTTAATGGATGCTTGGAAGCTAAGACGGAATTGGCTTCTTCGCTCCCTGCAAACTTCATCTCCACATCCGACAGCCACATAAGCTCCTTTTCTAGTCTTCTCCCAAGCTTCTCGGATCTTTTACGTAAACTGCATTCTTCTTGCTGCTGTAAAATGATGGAGTGGACAGCTGATAGCAAACCCTTAATGGCCTCAGACACCATCTGCACACAAAATATGGTTCACAAATTATATCCACATCATCATCTCAGAATTGCTTTCATTTAGCTATCATTCAGTACATCCTACAAAAATAAGCCTGCTTGAAATACCATTTTCAAGCACAAAGAAGAATGCAGTGCAGCATGTCACTTTAGTTCTCAAGTCTGGAATCTTGTAACCTCTAGAAAGTTGTAACGAAGTTTGATGGCCTTCTCGAGAAATCATAAAGGGAACGAAAACAGTACCTTATCAGGCAATTTATGTAGTGCTTGTTGCCATTTTTCCACAATGGCATGAACTGTAGCTGAGTCATTCTGTCGACTGTCAATATCTTCGATGCAATTAGTAAGTTTAGCCCATTTGCAGAGGGTCGTCACATACTCCTGCTGATATTTAACGAGCTTACAGAAGCTGTGATACCATGAAGTGACTTCTGTGCGAAGCTGAGCAGCAGCCTGCCGCTGGGACTCAGTAGTCGGTTCCAGACTTTGGTGATCTGTTAGATGACTCAGTTTCTGAGAAATAAGAATCTGAACTTGATGGGAGTTGTGCATTGTTTGCCACATATGCATCAATCTGAGAATACAAGGCTTATCAGCAGTTTGTATTAAATTAATCTCTCTTAAGAACACACGTGATTTGCGTCAAGAATGGAAACCGAAGGTTGAGTATACATATATCAGTTTTCACATATATTTTCAAGTTGTAGTCCATGAAACCAGCTTCATCTATTAATATGCTATAATGATAGTTAGAATGGGAATCAACTCAAGTTTACCCTGAAGCTAGTGTGATCAACTGAGGGTGCAACTCCTTGTTTATGAGCGTCAATATGGTCGACGAAGACCTGCCAATTGATTCTTGCAGGTTTAAGATGTAGGTTTGCAAACTCTCGTATGTTGACCGTGTTTTGTCGGCCTTGGTCCAGTCATGCTCTTCCTCTTGTCTCTGCAGTAGTGAAGATTTTCTTCCATACTCCACCTTGGCAATTTCTAACTCCTGGTAAATGTAAAGTACCACATGATTTTTAAATGAGAAGGCAAACAAAACTTAAAAATTAAGTATAACAAAATACAAATAATTCAAAGCACATCCTGATTTATCCAACTTGAATTCCCTATTCCACATTCCATATTCCGTTGGTATTCCATAACATAGAAAACTAAACCCTATAAATGACTATTAAAACCTTGGGGCATGCAGCGTTAATCTAGGAAACAATAATGACACGTGTCCTTCAGCTAAAGAGTGGAATACGAGATGAAACGCCAAACTGGAATAGGTGATCTCAGAGTTGTTTCACACGAGATCCTCTATTTCAAACAGTGCTGCATCTCCTATTCCTGTACAATCCACACTGCAGGTAAATTGTTCATCACAAATATAGCACTGTATCGAACATGTTAGTATAGGGCGTGGATAATGTACACGGTTTGAAACAGAGGAAAACAGCTACTCTATATACCTATGTCGCATATTCTTTTCTTGTATTAGTTTCTTTCACAGATACTCCAATGCAATGAAGTCATGCATGATTTAAAAATGCTTGCAATGTAAAAACGATACCCCATAGACCGCTCTAGCAATTACACAGGAGTGATCACTAACATACAGTTCTATAATTCACAAGATTGAAGCCTGTACAATGTTAGAAATAACAAATACTACATGGATAATCTACTTGTGCTATTACATCCATGTAGTAAAACTCAGCAGAAAAATCACCTTAACATCCTTGTAGAGTTTCTGCTCCTCAGAATATAGTCGCTGCAGAGTTATCCGGTGAGCTCCGGGCTTACAGGGCTCGACAGATCCAGAGATATCTCCCATTTTTTGGGTGGATAGAAGTGATCTAGAAGACCAAGTCCACGTCAAGGCAGTAACAACTTTTGCAGAGTTGCTGCTCTTCCCTGTCAATGATAGAAGTATTACAACCTCAACCAAGTCATGAAAGACACTTCTTAGTTACAAGGAATATAGATATGACACAATGCAGTAATTAGAAATACACAATGAACTACTCTAACTAAGGGTTAAGTAATTTACTCTTGCTCTCTTTGAAACTCTGGTAAAAGAAAGTGCCTCCTGCATCCATGTCTACGAAAACAGCTATTTCCTTCACTATAACGGATGCTTTCAGGAAATACTCATCCAAGTCCTTAATAATACCCGTCAATGTCTTCTTGTTCTTCCAAACAACCATTGCCATGTCAGCTGTGTCCTTCGTGTGCCAACTCGTCATTGACAAGTTATCATCTACGAGCTCACCAATGTGCAGTTTTTCAGGAAGCACATCAACTTCAACAACAGCAAAAACCTCTTCATCTTCGTCTATGAATTCAGTATTCGTATCAGCCCAATTCTCCTCCTCATCCTGCTCGACTTTTCCTCCGCCTTTTCCACAATGCAATGATGTGGATGTAGAACCAAAAACACCCTCAAAATAATCTTCCCAGGAAGAACTAGCAACTGGAGGGGGTGGAGTGTGACCACCCTCCTCATGGATCTCAATGATTTCTTCTGTAACAGATTGAGTCTCTGGTGGTTTATCCTCAAACTTCCTTAAATCAGGGCTAAAAGACGGCGGAGGCGGAGGTGAAGGCGGCAAAGGAGGAGGAGGGGAGGGAGGGAATCCTACAGAAGCAGTCTCATCGATTTCCAATGATTCAGACTCAGTAAACTGCCTAAGTGTCACTCCAGTATTTCTCAGTGATCTCAAATATGTTTGCTGAGCATCAGCAAATTCTTTCCTATATCTCAATAACTGTTTCATCAACCTCTTCCTCTCCTTGCAAACCCTCACCCTCTCCTCTTTATCAATTCTTGATGCAACACAACCCATCTCTCTAAATCCTTAGTTACACAATAAACACTCTACTGATGATGAATTCTTCTACTGTTATTAAGTGTCAACAAAGATGCTAAAGCAGAAGGAATTCCTAGGTATTAGGACAACGTTGCCATTCACATACAGGCAATTTAACTCTGTCACAGATTCAGACAAGTGGAAGAATACAAAAGAGCATATTACATAATAACTCAGTAAAACATTCTATCAGGCTCACAACCCCATAAATATTTCTATAAAATCCTCCAAAGCTGTACAAATTCCTCAGATTGAAAACTACAATAGACCAGAAAGGATGGGTCCGAACACAAAACCTATATGCAGGACATGATTTCGAGATAGCAATGCCGTTTAATACTGTTAGCAAACAAAAGATTGCAAGTCATAAAAGAAATCACTTTCCCCTCTTTTTGGTGAACAATCCAAATTCTGCGATGCTAAACCTCAAATAAATCCAAATGTTTGTTGTCAAAAACTCAATATTTTCGCCAGATGGACCACAGAGAGAGTTAACCAGATACTAAATATTTTTCCTTTTCAAAAAAAAAACAGAGAAGCAAATAGAAGACAAAGAAAGAAGGGTTCTGACAACGAACCCTCAGTGGCAACAATGTCGGAAACAATTTGCGGAGTTCTAAGAGATTAAAATATCAAGGAAAATAATGTGAAGAACTTAGCTAAAAAGCATAGAAAGAAGAATCTTGAATGTAGACATTGAATCATAATACATTTAGCAAAGTGGGGTTTCCATGTAAGCAAAGACTTGGTGCTACAGAAAGAGAGAGCATGAAAAATCAAGAAAATACAGAGAAACCATGAGTAAAAAGGAGCTCGACACCCAAGAAGAGGCATCCAAAGCACTAGATACATGAAGTACACCAATTCTCAGTAAATAAATAAATTCTTTATGTGATTAAAAAAATTAATAAAATCGTGTCTTTTTCGTTTTTAAATGAAGGAAATACAACAAAAACGTTGTAATCTTTAGATCAAGTGACTTACAACGTTTTAAATTTTAAACATACAAATGTATTTTAAATACTTTCATTAATAATATAAATATATTTTATTTATTTTTTAATTTCAAATCAATTTTAATACTGTAATTTTATCTACATTTTTATATTTTATTCATTATTCTTAACAATTTTATTTTTTTTTAAATTACCAACTTACTCATATCTTTTATTTAAAAATTTTTTAATCTCTGTACTCGAATATTCGAAATGGTACAAAATACATGCAGTTTACTCATACTCGCATGCACTTTCATCTACATATTCATAATTTAATTAGAAACAAAATGAGAAATAAAACAATATTTAACAATGAATTAATAAAATATGGATTACTAATGCCAACAACCAAAACATGCAAAGAAAAAACGAGTCAACAAGCACCTTCTGATTAAAGACAAGCTTAATAGTGAAGTTAACATTATTTATGCTACTTTGAATCCTTTTATGGCTAATAAATTAGCAAGCTTTTTAAGGGGGGCCTTTTAGTTTTACCAATCAAAAGCGCCTCTTATTTGTTGACTAAATTCCAAGAAACGTGTTTTGCCCAACTCACTACCCTACTCTTTTTCTTCCGTGTATTGCATTTACTTATAAAACTTTCTTACCTTTTTACTTTTCTGTTTAAAGAAAGGTTTACAGCATCAAAATAGGAAGTTCATGAAAAGCTTATATAATCATGTATTTCTTATTTATATAAAAGTTCATACCTAATTTGTGACCAGAATGCATGATAAAAAGAGTGGAGTTATGATAAAATACTCCATGAGAGCATCTCGCTTAACACGATCCAATATTTATCAATTGACTAGTAAGAAAATTAAAGATTATCTCTAATTCATACTTTTAAATGCAGTCCTTTTTAGTTGTATTATTTAAATTTATATGCGGTGTTTGCTTTTTAAAAGTTTGTAGGACTTTTCATTTTTCATAAAGAATATTAATCAAATTTTAGTTTTTATTTTAAGTTATTATTTATTCGAGCTCTCCCCAATGTTCATATTCACCCTCTTCTCGTAATTTACAACAAAGTGGCGAGTTCCAATAGCTGTTGAAATATTTTCAAATAAAAAACTAACAGAAAAAGTTAAAAAAAAAAATTAATTCATCCATCATTCTAGTAGATATGTTTATAAATTCTTAATATTTATTAATCATTAAAAATTATAATTAATTTTATTTTTTCAAAAAACAAAAAACACACTGACTACTGAATAACTTTCCGTTTGGAGTTTTATCTTAATTATTTTGAGGTCATAATATTTGCAATGCGTTGGGTTTCAACTTTAAAATTGATTTTGGGCCCAATTAAAACAAATGAGTATATTAAGGCCCATTATATACTACTATGGTAATCGTGATCCATTAATTTTGAGTCAGATCATTATACTCCCTTTTCACATATGCAATATTTCAAGTTGTTTTCTAAATGTGATTTTATTGTACATCATTTGATTTTTTTTATAGGATAATATAATATTTTTATGTAGTATATAAAATGTAAAATAGTGTCACAGATATTGATGACATTTATAAATAAAAGGTGTATTAATGAAATTTTATTTCCTACATTTTTTTAGGTGTGGAGATTTGTGAATGAGAGATTATTATTATAGTTTAAACTTTAAATACTTGATTTCTTGTGTTTTGATTCTTTGAAACAAGAAAAGTAGCTATAATTAACAATTTTGGTTGACAGCTGGTATAATTTTTTGACCATAAGCAAAATATCGAGTATTTTAATTCAAATTCTGCATGATCGATATTTTATTAGAGTAAATATAAATTACTATCTACAACTTTAAAAAAAAAAACTTTACATTTTTTTTCAATATTGCTAACTATTTATTTGTTCATATTAATTTTAGTTATGTAACCAAAATAAAATTAAAAAAAAGAAATTGACATAAAAAAATCATTAAATTAAAAAAAAAGTTCACATGATTAAAATTGAAAAAAAAAGAAAATTATCAAACTAATTAAATTGTTAAAATTAGAAGACCAAAATTAATATCATCCCATACAAACATGCATGTACATATGTAGTTTATTTATGGGTTAATTGAAAAAAAAAACTTTATTTTTATTGCAAATTCACTTTTGAAAATTTGAAAAAAATAAATAAATAACCACCTTCAAGTATTATTGTAACGCACCTAATTTGTGACTAAAAGTAGAGTATTTTTGGTGCGTTTTGTAACAATACTTAAAAGTAATTGTTTTTTTGCAATTTCTTAAAAATTGGAATTAATTTATAATATAAGTATTTTTTTTTCAATTAACCTTTTAATTATTTGAGTATTATATATTGTACGTATTAAAAGAAACTTTAAATAGCAAAAACAAAGTATAAATAAGTTGTGTATATCTCCATACTTGTATTACTATCAAAGTAATTAAAATTAGGGTAATCTTATTCGCACACCTCCTTCTATTAAATACGCATCTTATCATTATAATAATAAAATTAATATTTTTAAAAAATCTGAATTGCCCTTAATTTATTAAATAAACACCCTAATATATTTGATAAAGTATTTTAAATACCCACCTCCTTCTACTTTATACACATTCCATTATTATATTATTAAAAAATCTAAATTATTCTTTATACGTTAAATATACACTCTTAAAAAAAAATAAAAGAAAGCAGCCCGTCATTAACCCGAGATTGTAATTGAGACAAACTTGTAATGATTTATTTCTCTCAAAAAATTAAAATAGATATATTTTATTAATTATTAAAATATAATATGTATTTTATCTTATTTTTTATGGAAAAAGTTATAGGTTTTTTTAGGGATAACTTTTTATTTAAAGTATTATATTAATTTTATGAATTAATTTATAGAATAATCAATTGTCACTTTTTATTTATTAGGTATAATTTTTATTAAAATATTATAGCTTTTTATTTGTCTTATAATTATTTATAAAATAATTTGATTGTTTGGTTTCACTTTTTCTTGACCACTTATTATATTTATCTTAAAAAATTAAATATTCATCTTATTAATTTTTCTTAATTAAATTAGTAGTATTTTAAAAAATATATTTAATTAAATAATGAGTTAAATTAAATCTTATTAATTAAAAAAAATGATAGTAAATTTTAAATAAAAATGTTATGTCAGGATAATTAAAAAATATTTAAATCTAATTAGTTAATATAATTAAAATTAAAGAACTGAAAAAAAATGAAGACAACAATAAAAAAGATATAAAATAAGGATACGTAATGTTAATAAACTAAAATCTTCTTTAGTTCTTTAATTATTACGTTTACGTTTATCACGTTTATGTTTCTTTGGATTATAGATTAATGGATATTTATTTGCGTGATTTTATTTGAGGAATTTATATTTAGATTTAGTAAAATTAAATGGTAGATTTGGGTGGTGTATAATCTTGAAATTAAAGGGATAATTTTGAGATTTTAAGGGGTGTGCATATAATAATAAATTTAAGATTTAAAAATTAAAAAGGAATGTGTATTTAATAAAAAATTGTATTTAATAAAAGGGTGTGCAAATAATAACACCCTTAAAATAATCTCTAAAAAGTTGTGAATAGGACAAAATTACTAGTCACCAAAAACATAATCGATAATGAACAAACTTGAAAACGAAGTATTTATGATTAATTGTTGTGTGATATTTGAATATATAATTATTCAAATTATTGTTTATTTGTCATTATCATGATCATATAACATGCCAACTGCCAATGCAACAAGGAATTTCGGAGATTAATTGAGCCATTTGTTGACTTCTCCTAAATAAAGATAATAAATTAAGTTTGTGATTTTGATGCTTTTGGAATAATAAATGGAGCATAACGTTGCATGTAGGATTATTAAATTAATTATTCATCATGAAATGCAAAAGTTGACTACGTATCAATAAGAGCTATCAAAGAATTTAATAAATATATAATAATAATAATAATAATAATTATTATTATTATTAGTGTTATTATTATTATTGAATTGTAGTTCTAAGTTAAATGAATTATTTCCATTTGGAGTTTGATCATGTTCAATGGTCATTCTTTATCAATACTCTATTATGTAATTGACTAAAGAAAACTCATTTTAGTCTATTCCTGATATTAGCAGTTTGTAACCATATTCCTTCATATAGGAATGTAATCTAATTTGTAAATTGGTTATATATTTACTCTAAAAATTTAAATTTCTTAATTTAGGCCTTTTTACATTTTAAGAATACAAATATAAAAAGTATATTTTGATGAATTAATAACTTATTTAAAATGAATTGGATTAGATAATCGAATATCTCTAATCTCGTAGAAAGCTAAAAAATAAATAAAATAATTATTAAATACTACTTCCCTCCCATAATAAACTTCACACTTTTCATTTTTGTTCGTCCCACATTAAATTTTACCATCCAAAAAAGGAAATATCACATCTATTCATACCCCTAAAACTTCATCTTAAATACTACAATTTCCTCCAAAAGTCAATAAAATTTGTCAAAAAATAACTTTTCTTAAATTTTATATCTACAGCAACAGTAAAATTTATTCCGGGACAGAGGGAGTAATTAATATTATATATATATATATATAATTATTATCATTATTTTTAAGTTTTTTTTGGTCCGAGGAAGTATAGTACCGCTGGATGGTCGCCACGTGGAACTGGCTTATTAATGGCGCGCTGATTTCGAGGAGCTTCAGCTCAGCGTGGCATTGAATCAAAGGCACTCCCAATAATTAATTATATTAATTAATAAATAATACTCCCTACTACTATTATTACTTTCGCACGCTCCATCCCATTTTCTTTAATTTTTTAATACATTTATTTTCCCAATATATTTCGACTTGCTATAATACCAACATTCATTCATAAACAAAAAAGTACTATTCCTTATTTTTACTTTATTAATTTTATTAGATAATTCAATATAGTGTTTTACTTATTTCTACATTCATGTTCTTAATTATATAAATTAAAATTTCCATTAATTTACATTAAAATATGTTTGATAAATGTATATTAATTATAGTGTTGTACACAATTATAATGCCATAAAGTTCGGACCAACTGCAATAATATGATATTGACTTATGATAAAACTTAAAAAGAGGCAATAACATTGGTCTTTCATAAATCATTACAACTTTTGCTTGTGTAGATTGAAACTATATTGTACTATAGTACAATAAATTAAGAAGTCCCACATTCAAATTTTAAGAAGTTATTCTTGCTCGTAAATTTGATGATTATTATTCTCTATTTTTATTTTGAGTGAGATTTTTGTGCTTCCAGAGATACCGTGCTCCTTTACAATTTAAACTCCTAGCAATACATATGTTTAAATAGAATATGAAGAGATTGTTTTTACATGGGGACATGACGTGTCCCCGAGGGCGCAGGAGCTTTTGCCTTTTTATTTATACAAACTCCTAAAATTTTATTTATAATTTAGGTAGAATTGATCCATTGTATAATTAAGTGAACTAGAATATTTAAGTATATAATATTTTATTTTAAAATATATTTATTTTCATGTAATAAGATTATTATTATTATTTTATTAAAAGTGGTATTTTCATTGAAAATTAAAAAGTATTAATTGCGTATAATTTATTATTGGTCAATAAAATTATTTTTAATTTTAAAAATTAAAATATAAAATTTTATTTAAAAGAGTTTCGACCATTTAATTTAAATAATAATTATATACTAATTTTACGAATTCTTTAAAAACTTAATATAAAAAAAAATCGAATCAATCTAATTTTCCATTAATTTGAGTGCCCAAGAATCTCTCTTTTTTTATTTTTTTTAAAGACGTTGTTTATTTTCCCGATTTCCAAAGTTGAATATGATCCAAGTTCCATAATATCTCAAAATATCAAAAGTGGATTAGATCTGTCTTTTCTGAAATAAACATAATTATTTAAACTTTAAAGAAAGCAATGCATCCACATGGGCTTAGCTGGAAGGAGATAGATAGCGGTTACTTTCAAGAACCGGACCATTAATGATGAGAAAAGGAATTAAATTCAATATTTCTTTTTTATTTTATATTTTTGGTAAAGATTAGGAAATTAAGTTAGAACACGATAGAGTAATAGTTGAGCAAATACTAGATTATATAAACAGCTAAGAACTGAGAATCTCTATGTAATGAGTATGTTTGAAGCGAGAGGACCCACATGAAATTATGGAGACAATTTATTTTCTTTTTGTGTTTCAGAGCTGCCATTAAGTGCCCATATTGAGCTTTTCCAGACATTATTATAATCACCAAGAAATATCAAGATTATACAGATAAAAACCGTGTCTTTTTCCCTTAAATTGCACTCTAAACTTAACATTTTTTTGGGGTTTTGGCGTCTCATATGTCACAAAGGGTTGAGTTTTGGAATCTTCTGGTTATAAAGAAAGAAGTGGTTTGTGTCAGAACAACTGGGTTTGTTTTTGGAGGGGTTGACCTAAATTCCGTGTCTGATTCGAACATTTTATACTACTTTTTACAAGGCTGTTTGTTCTGAAACTGAGATTGTGGGTCGGTTTCATACGGGTTAGAGAAGATAAGAGCTGCATTTTGCTGCAATTTATGGTTTCTTGGTATGAAAATATTGGGTTTCTGCAAAAAAAATCCTCTCTGGTTTTGAGTTGAAGCGTGTGAGGATTTTTTTTTTTGTATTCTTTCTTCTTCTCAAATGTTCTGAATTGGAATTTGTTAGAAGTTTGAGAAGCTTCAAAGGAAGTTTTAAGGTTTTGTGGGATTTGTGTTGGTGAATCTTGAAGAAGAGATGGCTTGTATGAAGTTGGGATCCAAATCTGATGCATTCAGGAGGCAAGGCCAAGCCTGGTTTGTTTCTTACACTCTCTTCTTTTACTTTTTTGAGCTGCTGAATCTCAATTCAGACAAATTTGAGATGTGGAATTATACCCTCCCAATACTATTTAAGGTTCTTTGTAATAGCTATATGAGTAGAAGCTGAAATTTCCTTTATTTTGGGTCCCAGTTTTGGTTCTGTTATTATCTGTTTCTAGGCAGACGTTGTAAAAAAATTGACAATTGGTAATAATAGCTCTCTCTCCAAGATCAAATTCATTGAAAATTAGTGCTGAATCCATGTTAATTTGAAGATGCAATAGCTTTGGAAAGGAAAATTGATTTTTTAATTGTGTGATTCATAAATAGGTTTTGCACAACTGGTCTTCCTAGTGATGTGGTTGTCCAAGTTGAGGAAATGTCATTCCATCTTCACAAGGTATTCTTTCACTTCTCATTGATCTCAATATTCTTGCAGATAAAGTTTTCTTACATTAACATCAGAATACATACATGTTTTAACGTGTTGCTTAAGCCTATAGCCATTTTGTTATTGTAGTTTCCATTGCTTTCGAGAAGTGGGGTTATGGAAAGACACATTGCAACGGCATCCGAAGGAGACGAAGCCGGCTGCGTCGTCAACCTTCCGGACGTCCCTGGTGGAGCAAAAACCTTCGAGCTTGTAGCTAAATTCTGCTATGGAGTCAAACTAGAGCTTACTGCTGCGAACGTGGTGCACCTCCGGTGTGCCGCCGAGCATCTTGAAATGACAGAAGAGTATGGAGAGGGCAATCTCATTGCTCAATCCGAAACCTTTCTCAATCAGGTGGTTCTACGCAGCTGGAAGGACTCGTTGAAAGCACTCGAGACCTGTGATGATATCCTCTCTTATGCTGAGCAACTCAACATCCCCAAAAGATGCATCGATTCTTTGGCTGCCAAGGCGTGTAATGATCCGACGTTGTTTGGGTGGCCTATGATGGAGCATGGTGGCCCTATGCAGAGCCCCGGGGGGAGCGTTTTGTGGAACGGGATAAGCACTGGGGCTCGACCAAAACGTGCGAGCTCAGATTGGTGGTACGAGGATGCATCCACTCTGAGTTTACCTCTTTACAAGAGGTTGATCTCAGCCATGGAGTCTAGGGGCATAAAACAGGAGGTGATCGCGGGATCTCTTAGTTGCTACGCGAAGAAGTACTTGCCGGGGTTGAATAGGCGTCAGGCTGCTAGTGAGTCGAGCATCCGGAAATTGGGGTCTGTAGTAAGCTCACTGTCTGAAGAGGATCAGAAGCTTCTGCTTGAAGAGATTGATCACTTACTTCCAATGCAGAAGGGTCTAGTTTCGACCAAGTTTCTCCTTGGTCTACTCAAAACAGCCAAGATTCTTCGAGCTGATCCAATGTGCGTGTCGAATCTAGAGAAAAGAATCGGGATGCAGCTCGATCAGGCGACACTTGAGGATCTGTTGATGCCAAATTTATCGTATTCTATGGAGACTTTATATGATGTGGACTGTGTTCAGCGTATTCTAGAGCATTTCTTGAGCATGGATCAGGCCGGTGGTGATGCGTCGCCTGGTGCGGTCGAAGATGGCCTAATAATGGGATCACCATCACTCACACCAATCACAATGGTTGCCAAGTTGATAGATGGATACCTTGCAGAGGTGGCACCAGATGTCAATCTGAAACTTCCCAAGTTTCAGTCTATTGCTGCTGTCGTCCCAGAGTACGCCCGACCCTTGGATGACGGTCTTTATCGTGCAATCGACGTTTATCTCAAGGTAAAACGTGTGATGAATCAAGTATAGATAGATAGATAGATGGATAGTAATATTAGGTATCATCCATCCAGAAGCTAATGAATGTAATTGTGTTTTGCACTTGCAGTCTCATCCATGGTTGGTTGAATCGGACCGGGAGCAACTCTGTCGACTGATGGACTGCCAGAAGCTGTCGTTGGAAGCTTGCACGCACGCAGCTCAGAACGAAAGGCTGCCATTGAGAGTGATAGTCCAAGTGCTCTTCTTTGAGCAGCTCCAGCTGAGGACTTCTATAGCCGGTTGCTTCCTCGTCTCCGATAACCTAGATGGTTCGAGGCAACTGAGGAGCGGCTTGGTGGGGCAGAACGAAGGCGGATGGGCAACCGCCGTGAGGGAGAACCAGGTCCTGAAAGTAGGCATGGACAACATGAGGATAAGGGTGTCTGAGCTGGAGAAAGAATGTTCCGACATGAGACAAGAAATCGAGAAGCTCGGGGGGAAGGCGAAAGGATCGAGCGCTTGGGGGAGCGTGTCGAAGAAATTCGGGTTCCGCCTCAAGTCCCAGATGTGCAGTGCTGAAGAGGGATCAGTGAGCAAGCAGAGCATTGGCAACAAAAAGATTGACAAGTCTAAGGAAAAACATGGAAAGGAGAAGAAGATTTCAGTTGAATAGAAGATTGTCTTGATTGATTGTTTTGCTAACTTTTGTGTCATTCTTGATTTCCCCTTATTTGATGTTACCTCTTACGTAGATTGTTGAAATTGTAATTGTGTCTACTTTTATGCCATCTCAATTGAAGAAATTTCTCTTTTCTATTACCTCAAACTCAAAACCAACGATCTTGCCTTAGTTATTTTTTTTTATCATTTAACAAATATTAAATTATTTATTATTTATGGATGGAAGATTGGCGCCTTAAAATCCATTTTAAAAGTAATCATAATTGCAATTTAATTTTTGGGTTTGAAGTTAGAGGTGGGCCATACGAGAACAAATCTCAAAGGACTAATAAAGTTGTTATGCCCAATACTTGATTAAGCCCATAAAATTTGGACTGTCGTAGAATCAAGTGGGCTTACATTGATGTTTCTATTTGTTTCTTAAAAATATTCAATCTGGACATATGCGAAATAAATTATGACTGCAACAAGAATTCATATCGAGTATATATTAAAAGGGAATCTCGAGATTTTAATTTCTGTAGGAGAATTAAGTTTTAAACTATTTAATTCTTGTAAGATGATAAATACTAAGTGATTTTTTTTTCTGTAACATCTCTCGAAAGGTAAGTATTTTTTAAATAGTTTGGAATATTCTACTAGTAATTCATAGGGTTTAAAGTCATATATAAAGTAGTATAATGCATTTGTATAATAATATTTTTTTATAAAAAAAAAACTATTGTTTAGGAAATTTTTGCAAATTGTTTTGAATTTGAAAAAAAATTGCAATGATTTCACATTTAAGGATTACTTAATTAAAATAATTAATGTGATGCTGAAATAAAAACTTGATTCCATTCAATTCACAGTAAATAATTCGAAAATGTGGAACAAATTTATAATTTTGCAAGTTATTATGCCCAAAAATCAGGTGTATTTATAAATTAACATAATCATATATTACTATAAAAATTTTCAAGTTACGTTGAGAATTTAATTTCTATATATGGGTGTTGCTTTATATTGTTGAATGGATACATAAATAGGGGTGTAAACGGATAGGTATGGTACGGGTACGACAAATCCATAACCTACCCTATATCTATTTCCTTCATCCATACCCTACCCTATTACCCTCAAATGTATCATCGGGTAGGGTACGGGTATTATCCATCGGATAATGAATAATTCGCGGGTAAACGGATATTCACCTATTTTAAAATGGCCACCCTAGTTGTCTTCACTATTCTCATTTATCCCTATGATACCGATACTTCTCTTTATCTTATTCGTCTCAAATAAATACAAATGCCCAACATATAAATAAATCATCACTCTCAACCACACAAGAATCATGAATCAAACTACAAAATAAAGCTTCAAGTTATACTAATAGCATTAAAAAACCCAAGTAGCACAATAAAAACTCGTCAAACTAATCAAGCAATGTTTATAAAATCAACTTCAACTGTTGCATGACTTCAAGTTTATACAGATTTGATAACATGTAACAAAGATCTTCATAGTTCCATAATCTCAAATTTAATTGGCAACAGATTCATCCTAAAAAAAAATACATATATAAATATTAAAGGACATATTTTACTAACTATCATTATAATAAGTATAAAGAAATAAAGATATATATAAAAGCATACGGGTAAACGGGTAGGATAATCGGGTAGTGTAGACGAATATTTTATAAAAATCATACCCTACCCCTACCCTTAACATTTTAAACGGATACGGGTAGTACCCTACCCGATACCAAATCGGATATTACCCGCCGGGTACCCGAACCTGCGGGTAAAATTGATATCCCTATACATAACTAAACATAATAATATTTGAAATAAAATATTATATTTGAGTAAAAAGAAATTATAACTCTTACCCATGGAAAATTAATTGACAAGAGATTTCAAATCAGGATAATTAAGGTAATAGTAATATGAAAACAGCTGGATCCATTCCAGCATTAATTAGTAACGGTTCAACGTCAAAACAGAATCATATTTATTTCCTTACTAAAATATATTACTATAAACAGCGGACCTAAGGATAATTGATTTGACTGGTAGAGTTTAAATTAGAAAGATAAGGGGAAATATTCATAATGCGTAATAATTTTTATTTTCTTTAAATAAATTATGAATTTATAATCATTCAAATAAAATACTAATAGTATTTCATAAATATTCATTGTAAAAATATACTTAATATTAATTAATAATGAGAAAAAGTAAAGCAAATTGGTCAGACTAAAGCACGATTAGGGTAGAGATGGTAAATTTTTCAACAATTAAATTAAATATAATAAAAAAGAATCTTTTGTTTTTGTGTGCATTTCACGAGAATCCGTGGTGACGTGGCACCTCCCATACTATATAAACTGACTAGAGTCCTAACCCAGATTCCACCCGGAATAACTCCTTCCATCACTCTCCCTTCCCTCCGGCGTTTTCGTCATTGTTTCTTGATTTTGATTGTGTGTGTTGAGTACGTGGTGGATTTGCAGAATTGAGTTTCATACTGAATGTTAAAAACTTGAGATATATATATGTAGATTGTGCGAGTGAAATCCTGGAAACGATGCCAATTTTGATGTTGATGTTATTGATTTAACAAAAAATGCATTTGTTTATTACTCGTTATGCACATTGTTGTATATGCAAAGTGAAATACATTCTTCGTTTGATTAATTAAATTAACTCTTCCTGATTCTCCATTTAAAACGACTGATCCCACACTAAATGATTTTGTTTGATTATGTTGTTTCAAGTCTTTGTGATTCTCCAGATATGGAGTAATAAAATTCCTGTTTATATATTTTGTTCAATTTTACAGGTTTTAAGAAATGGGGACAGGGAACGAAGACAATGGAGGAGTGAGTAGGAGAGGGTGTTCGTGCACTAAAGACGATTTTCTCCCTGAGGAGTCTTTCCAGAGTTGGAGCAACTACATCGGTGCGCTGAGACAGACTCCGGCTCGGTTCGTCGACCGGATCGCCAGCCGGTCCAACATGGAGGCGGAGATGGAGGTCAAGACGCGCAGTGAGCACGAGATGAAGAGGACGCTCTCCTGGTGGGACTTGATGTGGTTTGGGATGGGCGCCGTAATCGGCGCCGGAATATTCGTTCTCACCGGTAAAGAGGCGCGCAATGACGCCGGACCCGCCGTCGTGCTATCCTACGCCTTTTCAGGACTCTCCGCCCTGCTCTCTGTCTTCTGCTACACCGAGTTCGCCGTCGAAATCCCTGTTGCAGGTATTTCATTTATTAAATTAAATGTATTGATTGATTACCCCTAATTTCAACATTTGCCCTAATTTACATTACTTCCCCCAATCTGATTTGCAGGTGGTTCGTTTGCCTACTTGCGAGTGGAGCTGGGTGACTTCGTGGCCTTCATAGCCGCCGGAAACATCCTTCTGGAGTACGTCATCGCCGGAGCTGCAGTGGCGCGTTCGTGGACGTCCTACTTCGCCACCCTCTGCAACCACAAGCCGGCGGATTTCCGCATCCACGCTCCTTCTCTAGGAGAAGGCTACGACCAGCTTGACCCCATAGCCATTGGCGTAATCATAGCCATTTGTATAATGGCAGTTATAAGCACAAAAGGCTCTTCACGTTTCAACACCATTGCCTCCGTCGTTCACGTCTTCATCATCCTCTTCATCATCGTAGCAGGGCTCATCAAAGCAGACACCAGAAACTACACCGATTTCAACCCATTTGGAGTCAGAGGCGTCTTCAGAGCATCCGCTGTTCTGTTCTTCGCCTACGTTGGTTTCGACGCCGTTTCCACCATGGCTGAGGAGACCAAGAATCCTGGTAGAGATATCCCCATAGGTCTTGTGGGGTCCATGGTGCTCACCACATTCATATACTGCTTGTTAGCTATAACTCTGTGCTTAATGCAGCCATACGGAAGCATCGATGTCGATGCTCCATTCTCCAGAGCATTCGAGGGGGTGGGGTGGAATTGGGCTCAATACATAGTGGCAGCAGGAGCTCTAAAAGGCATGACATCCGTTCTTCTGGTTGGAGCCGTGGGTCAGGCTCGTTACCTAACCCACATCGCTCGAACCCACATGATGCCACCGTGGTTCGCCAAAGTCGATCCAAAAACAGGGACACCAATCAACGCCACCATAATCATGCTCGTAGCTACAGCCCTCATTGCATTCTTCACAGGCCTTGACATCCTATCCAACCTCCTCTCCATCTCAACTCTCTTCATCTTCATGCTCGTCGCCGTCGCCCTTCTCGTCCGCAGGTACTACGTCACCGGAGAGACCTCTCCCGACCACCGCAACAAGCTGGTGGTCCTCCTCGTTCTAATCGTCGGATCCTCCATCGCCACAGCAGCTTATTGGGGTGCGAGTGAAAGCGGTTGGATCGTGTACTGCATAAGCGCGCCAATATGGTTGCTTTCGACTGTTGGTCTGTGGGTGTTGGTCCCTCAAGCCCGTAAGCCGCAGCAATGGGGGGTGCCATTGGTGCCATGGCTGCCGTCAGCATCCATAGCAGTGAACATATTCCTACTTGGATCGATTGACAAGGAATCATTCGTGAGGTTCTTAATTTGGACAGTGTGTCTACTGGTTTACTATTTCTTGTTCGGACTGCATGCATCCTACGACACTGCCAAGTCGTATGAAGCCAAGGCGTTGAAGGAGAAAACGTATACTAAGGTGGAGGAGGGACAGGGAGTCGATTCCGAAATTACCCCTGCGGTTGCACCACCCTAGACTCTAGGATTTTATTAGGAGTATTATTTGCCGCAATTTATTATATACAATAGTCTGCATCAGCATGTAATTATTTGCTTCTTCAAATTACGTTTTAAGCTAAATTATAGCTGTTTCGTTACATTAAGATGATATAAATAAATCAAATCTCCACCTCATATATATTTTATTAATCTTTGACTTTTCTGACTTTTAGTAATTAGTTATGGGAACTCAGATTCTAATCAGCACTATCAAAAATATTAGTATTAAATTGTTACAAATTCTTTAAGCGTGTGGATCCTTTGATTAAATTTAACTAATGATATTTTTTAAATTAATCAGGTAGAGTGGAGGGCAGTGAGAGAAATAATATTTAGTGTGTAGTGGTAGTTGTATTAGTGGTGAGTGTAATGTGTGTGTGAGCAATATAAATAAATAAATTATTTTTATGTGAGTTCCATATTTTTAAAAAAGGAAAAATATCAGTTTCTATAATACAATCCAAAAAAAAAGTGTATCAATATCCAAGGAGAAACTAAAAAGTGAATATTCATATTATATCACGATTGGATCATTTTTATATGTGATTCCTTGATTAAAATAACGCATAAACGACCACGATCAATAAAAAAAAAAAAAAAATAGATCACGATTGGATCATTTTAATTTTGAAGATATACATCATTAAATTTATGAGTACTATTTGACGAAGACGTGAGCAAAAGGTATGGAAGGCGCAAAATTGGATCATTTTAATTTTGAAGATATACATCATTAAATTTATGAGTACTATTTGACGACGACGTGAGCAAAAGGTATGGAAGCCGCAAACGAATGTGAGTTTTTCGGCTGGAAACAACCGATCAAATTCAAATTGGTCAAAACCTACATCTTATGCTATCCACTTATATTTTGATGCAAAGCAAAAACTTGTATGTACTTGGCTGATGGAGCTATATGCCTTTAAAATTTTATATTAAATTATATATCCTTTAATATAAAGATATATTTTTTTTTAATTTTTGAAAAAAAATAAAAAATATTAATGAAAAGTATATATACTCTTTAGAATAAAATGGTGTACTCTTATTAATTAAAGTGTATGCTCTTTAGAACAAAATAATATACTTTTACCCATAATACTAAATTCTAAAGACGCATTCGGACTTGCGCATGCGTCACTCAAATTTTGTATTCTCCGACTAAAAGGAAAAAATATTTTCAAATCTCAACTCTTCCTACTTGATTTCAAACTCGTCTTCCAATGTCCAAAAAATTAGAATAAAAAATGTAACACAATAACAATATACTCCACCGCCTTTCTTGGTCTCATTTATTTTAGCCAGTTGATTGATCTCATTTACTTTAGGCACGTTGATTAAAAGTAATATTATTTCATGTGCAGTGAATAATTATACTCTCTTCGTCACCTTGAAAGAGGGTTTTTTTTTTTATTTTGGGCGTATCATCCAAAGAGTCTCATTTCTTTTTTTACACACATGGAATCCACACACCCACTAATACAATTAAAATATGAACCCACACTTCCACTAATATAACTACCCACTACACATTAAATAATACTCTTTAATCCACGTGCCAAAAAACAAAAGACCCTCTTAGTGAGGGACGAAGGAAGTATTAGTGAGGTGAATATTTTAATTATATTAGTAGTGTGCTCATATGTTTAAAGAGGAAAATGATACTATTTGAAGTGGATACCCACCCAAAATATTAATATGAGATAATTGTGTATTAATATTAATATTAGTAGTGCGTATTTATTATAAATGTTGGACTAATCCATACTTAACAGGACAAGTCAATTCTTTTGACTGAGTTTATTGGTAACCAAAGAGTCAAAACTTTTTGGCCTATATTATAATCAAAGGTATCCTTTGATCTAAGATTCATTTTTTCTCTTTTGTCTCGTCAATATTTTTTGTTTATTTGGTTGGAAGGATTTGGTGAATTTGAAATGATTTCTTCATGTTTATTGTATCTTCAGAAAGTCAAATGTATTAATCAATTGAACGTGTAACATCTTTTTATAACATATTTGGTGCAGTATTTCTCATACTAGCTATATCATCGTTAAGTGATAAGTAAAACTTGTTTTTCTCACATAATAACATTGTTACATCAAATATCAGGAGGTATTTTGTGCTTATAAATATCAGTAAATTTTATTGACAAGGGACAAGCTATTCATACTCTAAAATTACTAAACTTACCCATCAATATTTAAATTAAAACATATGTAATTAATATGACATAAATACCCCATAAACACTAATATAAAAATCCTAATTTATATAAAAGATTCTGCATCCGCCAACAAATCTCAATAATTCCATGAAATCAAGATTCCAATGAAAAGATTCCGCATTCACCAACAATTCTCAATAATGAATCATATATAAACCCTTATTTTATCAGAGATACCATACACTTTATGGTCATTTGATATTAGACGTAATGGGAAAATTGGTTGATATGGCAAGGTCAGAGGTGATAAGGCAATGCAACTCCTTTGAGAGTGGCTTGAAGATCAAGGAGGATGTATTGTTGCACCACCCTAGAAGACTCTAGGATTTATTATTTGCCACAATTTATTATCTACATTAGTATGCATGAAATTATTACGTTTTAAGCTGAATTATAGCTATTTCATTACGTTAATATCTGCTCGGATTCTCTGTGCCATTTGGTATACTATCTCCTGGTTAGATTGACGACACGTAGGAGAGAGAAACTATACCATAATCCGTTAGATTGACGACACGTAGGAGAGAGAAACTATACCATAATCCTTAAACCTTAGGGGCAATGGTTGAATTTGTTTCCTCATTTTACGTGTCAATCACATAATGTGTGGCACAGAAAATAACGCACCAAAAATGACGCAGAAGATTCGATGTGCGTTAATATGATATAAATAAATCAAACTCCACCTCATATAGATTTTATTAATCTTTGACTTTTCTGTCTTATAGTAATTAGTTATGGGTACTAGAATATTCTAATCAGCACTATAAGTTTGGAGATTCTTTCCAGTATTAAATTGTTACAAATTCCATATGATATTTTAAGCGTGTGGACTATTTAATGAAGGGATTTTCTTCTCTTATAAACTCTCAGAACATCAATTGAAATTTGGACCATATGCGAGAAATTGTCATATTACTATCGAACACTATAGTAGAGTGATAATGAAATTTATTTATTTTAAATAACTTGGATAGTGACTTCTTATTATTTTTAAAATTAAGCACACATGTAAGGGGAGGTCTATATGAAAATAACACTAAATTTATTTATTAATTATTAAGTCCTTACATGATATATAGGGATAAAAAGTTCACCAAATGTTTTAACTTGCCCATTAAAATATTATCATTTACATTATAAAATATTATTATTATTATGTATTTATAATATAAATTATGTATGAAATAATAATTTACTGTATATTTTTCATTAATACTACTATATATCTCTGCCTCAGGTAAAAACTTACGTGATACGGTGTCAAGACCTGCCCTTTTAAATTAACTAATAAGTGAATATTCATATTAACTGGATCAAGACATTCGTTGTCAATATATCTGAATTTTTTATGTGATTCCTCGATTAAAATAATGCATAAACTGTTAGGAATTTTTATGTGATTCCTCGATTGTTTGTGGGTTTAGTAATACTTAGTGGACCATTTTGTGATAATTTCTCTAAAAAATAAATATGATCTTAACTTAAAAAATTATAAACTGTATAGTTACCGACTTTAAGAAATATAAATTATGTAAACATGTAATTTTAAAATGTACTATGGAATATTATAATTTATTAATATTAAATTAAACCCTACGGGGGTTGCCCACGATTTGCCCACGCCCGTTGCCTAGGATTGCCCGCTACGGGTGCCTAGGATTGCCCCGACGGGTGCCTGGGCGTGCCCATGGTTGCCATGTCCGTTGCCTAGGATCGCCCATGGGGGTTGCCCACGAATGCCCACGTCCGTTGCCTAGGATTGTCCACGATTGCCTAGGATTAATGGCCCATTGGATTTCCCACGGGAGTTGCCAACGAATTGCCTGGGATTGCCCGCGGGGGGTTGCCCACGATTGCCTTGGATTGCCCGCGGGGGTAAGGAAATAATATTAATAAATTATAATATGAAAAAATATATAATTGAATATTAATCCATGAAAAGAAAAAAGTATTAAAATAATTGGAAGTAAAATAAGAAAGAAAAACTAATTTAAATGTGATTGAAAAAAAAAATGAAAAGACTATTGATTGCTGTGGAAGAGAATCGAACATTGAACACATGCTTGATTTTGACAATATTAACCACTCTATCAAACTACAGTTGTTGAAAAAATTTCAGGGTCTATGGTAGCACAATGCTCTGTTTGCCGGCAAGAGTCTCACTTACTTTATGCACATTGATTATGGGGTAGAATTATTTAATTTGTAGTGGATAATAGTATTAGTGGAATGTGTTAGTCTCATATTTTAATTATATTAGTGACGTGTGCACGGGGTCTCATATATTTAAAAGAGATAAATTGTATCATTTGTAACAAACACCCAAAATGAGAATATTGATGGGACATATGGCTATAATAGAAGGCTCAAACAATCAATACTAGTATTATTCTTTTAAATTTTATGGTAATTACTTGAATTTTCACATGTATTATTTCGTGTTTCCATCCTCAAGCAGATTTGTAAACACCAACTGAGTAAAGTGATTACTTTGCACTTTGGAGTAATGCGTTTTTATGATAAATGTTGGACTAATCCATACTAAACAGGACAAGTCAATTCTTTTGGCTAAGATTACTAGAATAGTGGTATCTAAAGGATCAAACTTTATGGCCAAAAGAGTCAAAACTATGGCCAATATTATACTCAAAAGGTATCCCTTTGATCTAAGATTCAATTTTTCTCTATATCTCATCAAAAAACTTTGTTTATTAGGTTGGATTAGAATGTCACGTAATATTTGGTGTAATATTATACTCTCTCCCATCGCTCGAAAGAGAGTCTTTTATTTTTGTGCACGTTGATTAAGGAGTATAATTATTTGATGTGTAGTAGATAGTTGTATTAGTGGGAGTGTGAACTCCATATTTTAGTTGTATTAGTGGGTGTGTGTGAGTCTCATGTGTACAAAAAAAAGAAAATGACCCTCTTTAGAGCGAACGATCAAAATGGAAAAAAATACCCCTTTTCGAGTGGACAGAGAGAATAATTTGGTGCAACATTTCTTATACTATATCGTTGTTTAGCATAAAGTAAAACTTATTTTTCTCACATAACAGTGTTGCATCTAATATCAGGTGGTATTTTGTGATTAAAAACAATAGATAATATTAATAAATATTAAGCTTTAACATAATTTTGAAGTGCACCCGTGCATTTTATGCCATAGGTAATAAGTTTAAATTATCCTATCCTATGGTGGCAGATATTCTGTTTTAAATGCTATGCCATCTTATGTTCTCTCGATTTTAGGGCACCTTAGTGTGTCATAAAAAAGATTATTGATTTTCAGAGGCATTTCTTGTGGAATTGGACTAATGGAAATAAAAGGATAGCATGGGTGAGTTGGAGATCGATATGTAGACCAAAGGAAGCAGGGGGACTTGGGTGTTAAAGATTTGGAGTTGCAGAATAAGGCTCTCCTTTGCAAATGAATTTGGAAGATTATGAAAGAACAAAAGGGGTGGTGAGCCAATTTGATCATTGAAAGGCTGAGAATTGATCCATCATATGGGGATTTTGAGAGATTGTTGGTAAAATGCGACAAACTTAACGGGTGGTGGAGGGATGTAGTGAAGGCAATGGAAGATGTGGGAGATAATTGGTTCAAGGAGTCTTTATCTCGTCGGGTGAAGGATGGTTCGAACACATTATTTTGGAGTGAACCTTGGTTGGATAAGATTTGTCTCCGAACTCGATTTCCAAGGTTGTATGGTGTTTGTGAGTCGAAGGAAGCATGCATTGCGTCTATGGGTTATATGAATGATATGGAGTGGAAATGGGAATGGAATTGGAGAAGAAGTTTGAGAAGTTGGGAAGATGAGTCACTTAAGGAGTTGTCGGTGATGTTGGAGGGAGTTAGCATCAATCCGGGAGAAGAGACAGTTGGTGTTAGGAAATTTGTGAGAGGGGTGAGTACAATATTTGTGAAGCATATCGAGTCCTTATGGATAGGAAATTAGGGGATTATGAAGCTCCTATGGAACTCTATTCCTACATTTGGGATAAACATATCCCCCTAAAGTACAGTTCTTGGTATGACGAGTCATTAGAAATAGAATACCTACTAAAGTTAAGCTTTTAAAGAGAAATGTCATGCATGTTTCTGTTGATACACGTTGCCCAGTCTGCTTGGAGGAACCAGAATCTGTCTGCCATTGTTTCATCATATGTAGAGGAGCAAGTGATGTTTGGGAAAAGTTATGAGATAGGTTTGTGTAAATGGACCTTTGAGTGCCGAACTCAAACAAAATTTTATGAAATTCAGTAACTTGTTGAATGGTGTGTTGGCTTGTTGTGTGTTGAGATGCATTTGGGCTTGTACGATTTGGACGATATAGAGACATAGAAATAATCCTGTATTTGAGAACAAGGAATGGAAGGTGGTTGAGATGCTGTATGAAGTAAAAAAATTATACATGGAGCTGTATAGTGCATAGAAGTAAAGGTGGAATGAAAGGAATGAAGTATAAGACCTGGAACTCAAATTTGCTTAAATGCATATATGGAGCTGTAGATTAATTGCTAAAGTTGTTGTTTTGTTTTGACCTTATGTTGATTTATTTGGGTATTTCTTGTACCCATTTATTTTAATGAAAATTTTCCTTTATCAAAAATAATAATAATAATAATAATAATAATAATAAGTTTAAAATAAGGTGCGGTGAGTAGTTAATTTTTAAGAATTTTAATTATTCTATTTTATTTAATAAGTAATAGAAATTAAATTAAAACTTAATTAAACAATTAAGATTGTCAAAGAGTAACCTAGGTAAATACACATAGACTGATAAATATAATAAAAATCTGAAAATTAATACTCGCCATCTAACTCCAAAAGTAAAATACAAAATTTAAGGGCAAAACAGTAATTAAACAGCTTATTGTAATCAAAGCTTTCATATTCACACCTGGTTTATTGTAATTAATCCAAAGCGACGTTGCCTTTCTTTGATGTCGCCGTCACGGATTGGAGCAGACTAAATCAAACAGCTAATCGTTATTATCATAGTGCGTGCGTCGTCTGTGTGTATATATATACATACACACACACAAAAATCTCTCTTTCGTGTGAATTGGTTGGTATAGATTGACTGGCAGTGTAGTGTAGTTGCTACATTATAGCGTCTTCCGCCGAACACTCGACTTTTCTCACTCAAAAAATTTTCCATATAAACAAACAATTCCCTCATTTTCGCTCGTATTTTATCTGGTTTCATTTTCAATCACGGTATCTTTTCCTTCTGCATTCAGTTATTCTGAGATATAGCTGTGATTGGTGGTGATTTTGGTGTTGAATTTTGCAGGTTTCGCCGTTAACATGGGGGCAGGGGACGGAGGGATGATCAGGAGGAGGATGTGCTGCTCAAAAGACGATTTTCTCCCTGAGGAATCGTTCCAGAGTTGGACCAACTACGTTAGGGCACTCAAAAAGACCCCTGCTCGGTTTTTGGATCGGGTTTTGACCCGGTCCAATGTGGAGGCGGAGATGGAGGTCAAGGTACGCAGCGGCGGCGAGATGAAGAAGACGCTTACCTGGTGGGATTTGATGTGGTTCGGAATGGGTGCTGTCATCGGCGCCGGAATTTTCGTTCTCACTGGACAGGAGGCCAACCAACACGCTGGACCCGCCGTCGTGCTATCTTACGCTGTTTCTGGACTCTCCGCCTTGCTTTCTGTCTTCTGCTACACCGAGTTCGCCGTCGAAATTCCTGTTGCAGGTACGATATGGATCATTCTGAACAGTTCAAATTAGTGATTAATTCTGTTCTGTGAATCACTCAGAAATCTGTTGTTGATTTGTATTTTTTCCCCCCCAATTTTGCAGGTGGCTCATTCTCGTACCTGCGAGTGGAGCTCGGTGACTTCGTGGCCTTCATCGCCGCCGGGAACATCCTTCTCGAGTACGCGATCGGCGGCGCTGCGGTGGCGCGTACCTGGACATCCTACTTCGCGACGCTCTGCAACCACGACCCGGAGGATTTCCGCATCCACGCCCATGGACTACCCGATGACTACAACCATCTGGACCCCATCGCCGTTGGCATCATCATAATAATCTGCATAATCGCAGTCGTAAGCACAAAAGGCTCCTCCCGTCTCAACTACATTGCCTCCATTGTCCACCTGGTCGTCATCGCCTTCATCATCGTAGCAGGACTCATCAAAGCCGACACCAGTAACTACAGAGACTTCACCCCGTACGGCGTCCGTGGCATCTTCAAAGCTTCCGCCGTTCTCTTCTTCGCCTACGTTGGTTTCGATGCAGTTTCCACCATGGCTGAGGAAACCAAGAATCCAGCCCGAGATATCCCCATAGGTCTGGTAGGGTCCATGGTGATCACCACCGCCATATACTGCTTGTTGGCCGTAACTCTGTGCTTGATGCAGCCATTCTATGACATCGACGTGGATGCTCCATTTTCTGTGGCCTTCGTCAAAGTAGGATGGAGTTGGGCTCAATACGTTGTGGCAGCTGGTGCACTGAAAGGCATGACATCCGTTCTTCTTGTTGGCGCCGTGGGTCAGGCTCGTTACCTCACCCACATTGCTCGAACCCACATGATGCCCCCGTGGTTCGCCAAGGTCGACCCCAAGACCGGTACACCCGTCAACGCCACCATTGTCATGCTCGCAGCCACTGCCATCGTTGCTTTCTTCACTAAGCTTCCAGTCCTCTCCAACTTGCTCTCCATCTCGACGCTCGTCATCTTCATGCTCGTGGCGCTCGCCCTCCTCGTTCGTAGGTACTATGTGAGCGGAGAGACGTCGCCTCACCACCACAACTTGCTGATCACCTTCCTTCTCCTGATCATTTTGTCCTCAATTGCTACCGCTGCTTATTGGGGGATCAGCAAACATGGTTGGATTGGGTACTGCGTAACCGTGCCTATTTGGGTGCTTTCGACTGTAGGAATTTGGTTGTTCGTCCCTCAAGCACGCAAGCCTCAGCTGTGGGGAGTCCCGCTGGTTCCATGGCTGCCATCTGCATCCATTGCTATAAACATCTTCCTATTGGGATCAATTGACTATAAATCATTCTTGAGGTTTGCAGCGTGGACAGTACTGCTCCTGCTTTACTATTTCTTCTTCGGATTGCATGCTTCCTACGACACTGCCAAGTCCCATGATGCAAAGGCGCTGCAAGAGAAGACGTACTTGAAGGTCGAGGAGGGACGAAGCAAAACAGCAGAATCCGACAGTGGTAATGTTGGAACTGCAGCTGCACCACCTAGTCTCTAGATTTGATTCCACATGAACAGTTGTTTTCTGTGTGCATATTAACATTTGCTTCTTGAATGCATCTTCTATTCATGTACCTTGCTTACAGATGATTGTTAATGACAATATGACGTCTTAAATATTGAAGTTCTGATATCTTGAATGATGATTTAAAGCATCAAGATTCACAGCAAAAACACGTCTTCTGTACAAAAACATGAATCACACAGCAGGGGAAAATCTGATTAAACAATATACAATCCTTCTTCCACTCAATAAAAGGGGAGGAAAAAGGGCAATGCAATAAACACATTATCTTACACCTACATAAAAATATATCAGGCCTCAATTTTGAGAAGAGTATTGAGTGATGTGCTGTTGAAGCGTTGAGCGAGGCCTCGGATGACAAGGACGACCACATCACGCAGATGTCGAGTCTGCACCATCAAATCTACTTCATTCTCACTGTCCACCACAATTCTAAGACGATGCTGATCGCTTCTAAATAGTTCAACCTGTACACGCCAAGACAAGGTGAGATACATGTTCAAACATGTAGATAAGTTATAGGGTGATAGAGCAGGGTTCAGGAGGAACGCGTACATGGAATGGAGGGGCATAGCTTCCGCGAATTTCTGTTGTAGGAAATGAAGTTTTGGAGCCAGGCTTTACAACCTTCACTCTCTTTCTGTTTACTTCAAGGATTCTTCTCTCAAGGCTACCCATTCCAGGGACCTGCACAGAGAGAGGCATATTTCATGGTGATAATGAATCTGTGTCAACATAGAACAACAAAAAGTTAACCTACCCTTTTAGGAGATCGGTCCTTGTCGCAGAGGGCCTGTAACAGAACAAATTGACATGTTAGAGCCCATTCCTTGACGAATAAACTTCGTTTGGATAATAATTTAAAAATGAAATACCTCAAACTTCACTGATCCAACATCCAGCTTCTGTTTCACTTCTTTAAGAACATCAGGCTCTGCAAGATATCAGAGATCAAAATACATGATTGATAAAAGAAATGGAGTACTAGTAACAGTAGTCAGCAGATGGAAACCACTTACCGACTGCAATAGGGTCCGTTGATGCAGAAACGGGTTGTCCCTCGACCCCATCATCTCTAACCGGTGTATAAATTGCCACCAGCCTGTAGCCTACGTCATCTACATTGGCCTCGTACATTCTTCCAGTCTCCCCTGCAACGAGAAACCAATTAGTGTGTATCAAGGAACTCTCAACTAAAGAATATACTGTTCACAATTGTCTCAAGTAAAGAATATTTTCTGAACAATAATGGCAGGTATTAGCCAAGTCATAGCATACCAGGTATAGAGATGAGGTCAGGACTTCCAACCATTGATCTAAGCCACTGAATCCTACTTTTGCCTTCTCTTCCCCCACTATAAACTCCACGGACAGCATATAAATTGGTATGGAAGCCTCGACCCTCGATCTCCAGCTTGTCCATTCTAGGAACTCCTGATACAACAACACAGATGACAACACTCATAAGTAATCTCTTAAATGTAATATAATTTCAGGCGCAGTGCTCTGTGTGAAATCAAATATGGTTGCAGTTTAATAATAAAAAATTTTTAATGCATAATGTAAACACCTGGTAAAACTGAGGTAGTTTCAGCATGAGCCACCTCACTTGTTCTTCCAAACACATCAGTAACTACACATTCACACTTCAGGTAGCGGCCTATGTCCTCAAACCGCACCTTATAGGAGCAAGATCGCTGTGACGGGATTGGATCATAAGTTTTATCGCTTTCGGTTTCAGATGAGAAGAACCTACAACATTGACAGCACGTGTCAGCTGACATCCAATCTTTAACATTACAGAGCAGGAGATAGGCTACTCATTTATTTTTACAGCTTGTTTCTAACAATATACATCTGGGGTAGAGTTAATATGTCCCCTATTTAAGCCCAAAAGGAAAATGAGTAATATTCACATCATGCAAGTTTGTTGCAGGGATTTACCACTGGTATCTAATTTCTTTCTTGTACTTCCCCCAAACAAGCTGTTGATGTTCGCTCTTCGGGATAACTTCTAAAGCAGTCAATATTTCTCCTTCAACAGCTTTACCAGTAAGAGCTAGCACCTCGATCCTTGGCAACTCTGAAATAAAGTGTAAATATGAGATGAAATACAGATAAAACTAGTGCTTAGGACATTGGCATGGTTTAGGAATAGGGAGGGCAGACTCCATTGCTTCAGTTCACCACCGCATTAAAAGGTTCATTGTTAAACAACAGATATCTTCTCACAATTTTTCTTCTAATATTTGAGGGAACAAAAAATGTAGTATGTCAATAGAAATGCAAATTCGCAGAAGCATAAAACTAGATTAACTTGATGTCTAGCATCGAATTGAAAGGATAAACAATGAGAACAATCAATAACAATATAAAGCTGCTATTAGCAGAGAATTTAGTACCTGGCAAAATTACATCACTTGGCTCAGATAATCGAAGTTCTCCATTCACTGAATCTAGCCGAACAGGTGTATATCTGGAAGAGGCATCAAATACTTACAAAATTGAATTCAGTCACAACAAATAGGTTTAGAATTTTCAGAGTATTTTAGAAGTACTCTGCTGCCATAAAATACAGATAGAGAATACCACATTATAGTGTTGAAATCATAAGGACTTGTCATAAATATATATAAATAAATAAAAGCATGCCTATATTTGATTTAGAAAATGAATGTCTGAATTGTCTCATTCACCCATAGGGATTGCCAAAGTTTTGGACAAACGCTTCCCAGATATGACCAAAAACCTAAAAAAAGGCTTAACTTTAGGTCACTTTCCAAACACTAAGATTTAGACTTCCCATTTATAACAACCTCTTTCACTGAAAAAATGATAAGGAACAGCTGTTGTTGGAACCCAGAAATGTCTCATCATACACAAGGTTTAATAACAACAGAACATAAAGTGCTAAATTCATTACCTGAATAACAGTCTGCAGTTATAATCTTCTTCGTCAACTTCATAAGTTTTAGAATTAGCACCGGCAATAAGAAGAATCGTTCCATCATCAGACTGCCTATACCAGCTAAAAAGGTTTGCTCCTTCATGCCCACCAAAATATTCTCCTCCTCCAATATAGGTGGTCGAAGACAGCATCGTCACATGTACATTGGAAACAATTGGAAGAGCTGTCACATCAAAGCATTTCTACAGATTAGGACAAAGGCATCACGAATTGAATATGATCGAGTCATTTATATGTGAAATTGGGAGCGTTACAAAATCTGCTAGGCAGGAAACTGTTACGTAGAACATATAACAAGACAGCGTAAATCTAAATCTCTACCTGGTATAACTGGAGACTCACAAATTGATACCAAAGGTGTTCCACTTTTCCCATCTGACCGTGTTGGCAGCCAATATAAGGCTAGATAAGAGCCCACATCTTCCAGAGATGGGGTATACAGTCTGAGCAGAGTTATAGATGTCACTAACTCGAGAAGTCACGGATTTCATAAATTTTGAATTTCTTAAAAGAGGACTTACAGTGCCTGTCCACAGATTTCAGTATTGTCATAATTATTTGGCAGTTCCATCAGGGCAGACTCATGAAGCTTATCCTTTGTTCTGTACCAAATATATTTGCCAACTCCTTCTTGTCCACCAAAGTACTTTGTCACAGGCACCACTTCCTCACCCTCGCAGCAATCAGGAATCATCAATTCAATGCCTACTGGCTCCCCTGTTTTTAAGGATACATTTTCAGACTGGGATCATAAGTTGTAACAGCCAAGATGTATTGTATTTTGAAAATAAAAAATTGTCCCTTACAACAATAACAAATGAAATAAAAAAAAACAAGTAAAACAAAACCAGGAGTGTGGAATAAGATATGGAATAGAGAGCAAAAGCAAGCACAGTCAGATGGGTACATCTATGATGAGGGATCTCAACATCCTAAGTTAAAGTAAAGGAAGAGCCCATCATCAACACCAAGAAGCACATACAAGACAACCATATATAGAGACAAATGAAATCCTTGCTGCAGAAAGTATTACAGAAACTATAAAGTTTAATCGCTGCAATTGAATGGGAAAAAAATACAAAGATGACTGCAATAAAATGATAAATGTTTAACAGAAGAATCACTAACCCGGGGAAACAGGAGAAGATAACAATGTTTTTGGGTCACCCTTTAAGCCATCAGACCGTACAGGAGTATATACAAGTTCCATACAATATCCCACTTCATCAATAGTTAAATCCAAAAATTCTGCATTCGTACCATATCATTTGTTAAATTTTAAAAATTAAAGACAGAACAAAGAAAAGTTGAAAAGCATTTACCTCCAGCACTGAATTTCTCTTTGTGACCATTGGCCTTCACTTTGTACCATTCATAGAAGCAATCTCCCTTCACCCTGAAAAATGAAAATCATTCCATTGCATACAATGAATATGGAGTTTTCAAAGAATGTTGGTTGTTGCAGCACAGGGAAAGGCTTTCAACGTAGACGTACCCTCCACTATAAGAAGCAATGAAGCGCAGTTGTTCTCCTTCTACCAGGGATCCATGAAACTCTAGTGACTGACATGTTGGGTGTCCTATTAATGTAGCAGGAAAAAAGATAGTAGGTTAGAAGTTTGCCCAAATAATATCGAACTTTTCAAAGATTTTCTCAGACAGAAAAGCATGCAAGATATAGTAACCTGGTACAATTTGTCCAACTTGTTCAGAAAGGACAATAGGACCACGGGCCCAGTCACTTCGAATAGGCTCGCAGGACACTGAGATAAAGAAGCCAATATCATCAACAGAGAGCGTATATGATGATGAATTTGCACCACTTATTTCATTGGGGGTGGCACTTGAACTAGTCTGCAATTATGTTTCAGTCTCAAATAATTAGCTGTGGAATATATCAAAAGAGAGAAAATTGTTGGGAGAAGAATGCTATTGAAATCATAATCTGCTGATGCTATGGAATCATATAAACACTGAACAAAAATCTGTACTAGTGATATTCTGATAAAAGTCAAATACCCGAAACCAGCGGTAAATTGACTCTCCCTCTTCACCACCCCAGTATTTCTTTTCAACATTCAGAGTAGTGCTTTCAATCGCTGTTCCAATAATTTGCAAGGAAAGCAATCTAGGGCTTCCTGATAACAAAATAACATAAGGAGGAATTAGTTATATATCCTCAAATAGTGTGCGTTTAGAAGAAAAATATCAGAATTAACAACACAGTGGAACACCAAGAAAAAGCATTAGAATCAACAGCGAAATGCAAGTCTGAAGATCTTCTCTAGGGGCATGGTCATAGCTGACACATCCCAGTACGCTTCCACTTATGAAGTCCCATTTCAGATCTTTCATGTGCTCATTTGCCATTGAAGTCCCATTTATAACTTGAGAAATACTTAAAAAGCTATAAAAGTGTGAACTCCCATTCAAAGAGAAAATGGCAACCAAATATTTGAGGATTTGCTTTATTCAAATACCTGGGCGAATGCACTCATGTCCAAGGCACGTTGTTGGTTCACCTTCGACGCCATCATCACGCACTGGTGTACAAGTGAAAGATATGAATTTACCAATGGCATCTTTTGGAATTCGATATTGAAGAAGACCTGAGACTTCAGGTATTATAGCACCCGGGTCATTTTCCGCCTACAGGAAGTCCACAAGTCTAGAAGTTAACCAAAGTCCAATAGAACTAATGTAAAACATAAAATCTGCATTAAATTAAATAGTGGGTTACCAGCTTAACGAAAAACTTAGAAAGCTAATGGCAATTTAATCAGTCAATACACTTGATGGTGAATATTGCATAGAGTGCAAATAGGAGATTCATATGTCATAAAATAGAAAGAAGATTGAAGTACATGAAGACATCAAGGTTATGAGATAAATTCTCAAAGTATGTGCACCATGTACAAAAGGAAAATATCAGAATGCACTCTGAATTGTTTTCTTTGTAGCATTCCACAGAGAATTTATTATGAGATGCTAAAAGTAAAAAATAAGACTCTCATGATAAGAGTACAATAAGATTCAACCAAAAAGGTTTCGCATTCAGTTCTTTATAAAAGTTGAGTCGCAGTTACAAGGCATTTGAATATCACAAAGCTAACAGTGTTTTGCCATTTGGGGCTTTAGGAATTATACTCAGTGCTCTAACTGGATCGTAAAGGAAGTGAAAGATAAGGTTAGATACAACAGCCTGAACTCTGAAGTGGTGATATACCTCATGAAGATACCAATTATAGATACTCTTCCCCTCATGACCCCCAATATAACCATATGATGCTGTCAAAACTCCACCTTCTGTGTAATCACCGGTTATAGACAAAAAATTGAGACTAGGGGGAAGAGCTGCAAAATTTATGTAAACATGTTAGCCATATGTTTCAATTGCTGAATCTTCAACAGAGTAGCAATTAAAATATGTATAAAGCAAGAAAATATTAGTAAGGTTGAGCTCAAAGAGCGCGCCTTCAGGCACATTCTTTTTAAAAGAAGTGGTAAAAAGCATTGAGAAAGCAACCAGAATTAAGTGGTAAGATTTGAATAGAATATGCTCACTCTTAACAGCTGTCTCAGAAATTACATAGGCAGGTTCACCAGCTTCACCATCTGGAGTCATTGGGGTAAATTTTGCAATGACATATTTCCCAACAGCTCCCAAGGGAATGCGGAATGCCTTCCAAAAGAAAAATGCTGAATTTTAATTATACATTCACAAGACAAATTGTGAATAGATGCTGCTAAGTATATATCTTACCTTAGCAATTTTTGATGTACTTAATGCTTCAACGCCATCTTCACCCTCAAAAGAAGAAGAACTGGTTTTAAACCATTGAACTCTGCTAGAAGCCTCTGTTCCTCCAGTGACAATACCAACCACAGAAACCTTACTGCCTTCCATTAATTCACCAATTATCTTCAGATTTGTTACTTTCGGTGGAGCTGTTATTTGCATAAAAGTTAAAAATTAAATAAATTAATAAATAATAAAAATGATAACAAGAACAATCCAGGATTGAATGCACTAATAACAACAGTATCTAATTATTTTCAGAAGAACAAGCACTCATAGTATAAAATGCTGCTCCTGAATGATCTTACTTATAGCAGCCAGCTCAAAGCAGATGTATGTACATACCTTGCTTAACAATCTGGGACACTATTGACATAGGCTTCCCTTCGTGCCCTGAAAAATAGGGGACACAGATTGAAGATTATAATTTGCTCATGAAGCAGGATAAGTGACTTGCAAGATGTAGATGAACTTGCCTTCAAAGTTCACGGGTGTGTAAACAAATGCCAAACGTCGTCCAACATCTTCTTTCGTTAAAGAATATTCATTGGTACCCATTAACACCAGCATACGTTCCCTGACGTGGATGGGATGTTAGTAACCTCAGGGATTCAAGCTTGCACGACACAGTTAGATATAGTAATTGGGTCACAAATCAAATTCAAAGGTTTCAAAGGAGAAAGTTAGAGAACATAAGAAATGTGTTCACACCAATTGTTTTACACTTCATGATGAAAATAAAACAAAGCAAAGTAGACCAACCCAGTATCCTTTTCTTCACGCAGCCATTCGAACTTGCTGGGCCCTTCTCTTCCTCCAAAATATTCCCCTACCCCTCTTATTATATTTCCTTCTATAGCATCTCCAGTAATTTGTACGTTACTCACAGAGGGAGGAGCTGCCAGGAAGGATAACAAAATGTGAGTGAAAATAATTGATTGATCAATACAGATAAACCTGACATATTACCAAAACAATGTATTAATTATGGCAGGAGAATGCTGAATTGTTAGCCTATTTCTGGAATAGAAAAGATGAAAGATTCATCCAGACTTTACACACATTCTTTTTTTGCAAAGTCAACATCAAGGTTGCACCATGAACATCCAAAACACTATTTACCCCGATTATTGTTTCTGAACTTCCTCTTTAAGGATATGTTATCATCTTAAAAGTAGATATTTCTTCCAATGCAGCATGCCAGCATATGCAATATATTTATTGCTGAACAACAACAAAATGCCTCAGAATTCATAATTTATTCGCAAGGTATCACGAAAATCTGAATTATCTTTGATTGGTATATTTATGTAGTAATTCATATTATAGTTGCACCTGCTTTTACGTAATCAGTAATGGCATATTGGGGTTCGCCTTTGGCACCTTCATCAGTTACAGGAGTATACATATAGACTAAACATGAATCTATGTCGTCTAGGGTCAGCTGATATTCTTCTTCTTCTGCACCAGCAATCACCACTGGGCTGATATTCCATCGTCTTCTAAGCCAACTATAGAAAGAAAGAATAAACTACTGTCACATGAGATAAAATGTTTCGTGGGCAGAAAATAAGAACAGCCCAAAATCAAAAAGCTTCATGTGGATGAACTTACCTAGCAACACCTTTCCCTGGAGTTCCCCCACACCATGCAACTTCAGCATACCCTTTGATTGTGTTTCCCTCTACCAGCTCCCCACTTACATCAAGCCTCATGACCTTAGGAATACCGGTGCCTTCATAGAGATGCCAAGAAATAGTTGATTGTTGGTATGTAAAACTACATATCCACCAAATGGATAATTTTTCACATCAAGAATTATTATGTAATAAGATCATGAAAATAAACAAATGCAAACCCAAGATCAAGAAGTAAAAGAATAGTAAAGAACAGAGATATGTCAAAAAAAAAAAAACCAACTTCACAAACCTCAAAAGTTCCAAAAATGAATAGAGAACAATTACACAACCAGCTAAAAAGCTCAGTTTCTTAATATTTTTAGGCTATCAAAACGCAATTTTCATTTAAAAAAAATCATTAAAAAAAAAAAAAGAAATAGCAATTCAAGTTGCAAAGAGACTAAATAAATGCCTACTAAAAATTGTTTGAGAAAAGCAATGGCGCTGGCGTAAGTGATGAGCAGCAGAAGTTAAGCAACTCGTCGATTTTCAGAGAAATCATACCTGGAGAAACTGGTGAAGATATTGTGAAAATTGTTGGATATTCAGTATCTCCCAGTATTGGAGTACACTCCACTTTCAAGATTCTACCAATGTCTTCATGTTTGGGAAAGTAGATCTGACAATGACTTAAAAGGCAATTATTTAATTTTGAAGCACGAAGAAGAACCTTAATTTCTTGAAAACTATTTGACACACCTCTGCACATGCGCCAGGAATAGCTGTAAAATTTGAAGGAGTCCGCTCTCCTCTAAGCCACTGGTATTTCAAGTTTAATACTGCACCACTATTATCTTCATTCATGTCTTTAACAAACTCGAAGTGGCAACAGCAAGCATCCTCCTCAAATGGTTGGTCTACAAAAGCTTTCTTGAGCAAGTATCCAGGAGGAAGTTGATCTTTCCATTGTTCCAGCAGAAATTTAAACGTTGAATCTGTCGACACAGACAAGCATATTTAACAAGAAAGCAAGGAAAGAAAAGGAAACATATTGTTGTGATTATGCCATCAAATAACCCAAAAGTAGCATAACTATATCTAGAGATTTTCTTCTCGAACATCCCCACCTCCTGCTTGTCATGTTCTTGTCGAACAGTTAATATTAAAATAACATAGTATCAACATTCAAAATTAGGACAAAGAAAAGTAAGGGCTCATGTTGAACACACAGTTCAAAAAATCAAACATACTCCATATGATTTGAAATATATATATACACACACACATACCTGCAGCTTGTTCTGGGCGACACAGTTCCCAACCACCTCTGATGCACAAGGCTGCATGTGAAGGATAACGCTTGGCAATCGCAATCTCCTCACGAGTGAGGTCTGCAAGAATTTCAGGCAGATGAATTGTAAACAAGAAATTGCATTAAAATATTAATTAAGACTAAATAAAAAGGATGGTTTATGGACTGAATAGCATAGCAAGTGCGCATTTTACCTCCGATAAGTACTAAAAGGTTTAATGCAAGGAAAAAAGATGATAACGTTTGAAACTAAAAATGGGATAAGTGCAAATAAGATTCAACACACATGAACTTACCTCGGTCATTGAATTTTTTTAAGGTTGGACCAACAAGCAAAATTGAAGCTGCTTCAAGATGAGGCATCTTTAGTATGGGATTCTCCTCCACTCGCAAATGCTGTATATCAATATGGTAAGAAATTCAAGCATGTCCGGGCATATAGCAATCAACATTTACGTGCAATTAAGATGAAATACGATTTGATTGGGATATCTATCTGACCAAAAAGATTATTCACTAAGTTGATTTTATAAGGAAAGTTTGCCTTCAGATATTCTTCACATTTACTAATGACTCATCATCTGGAATACTGAACAACATCAAGTAAGGTTTTTTTTTTTTTTTTTTTAAATATCAAATCTGAATTTGCTCAACTGACCTCAAGCGCTGGTAAGTGAGGAAAGCCTTTCAAAGTAGATATTTTATTTTTGCTGGCAGCTAGCACCTGTTGAAACACAAAGTTAGCTTTTGCAACTGAAAAGACAGATATTTTAAAGCAAAAAAAGACCTGTAAACGAGGCTGGCTAGCCATTGAAAGAGATTTTAATTTATTCTGAGCAACGGACAGAAACTGCGGCAGCAAAACGAAAATGTTTCATCATCATGTGAAGATGCTATTCTGAAAAAGGAGAGGACTGAATAATTTCTAGCCATTCACCTCCAAATTAGGAAGCTCGGGAAGGCTCTTCAAGGATGTGATCTGATTTCCAGCAAGATAAAGTTGCTGCAGAAAAAGACAATGCGTTATTTGTAAAAGCAAGCCCATCCATTAAATAGCAGACCATCAAGAAAAAGGGATCACCTGTAGTGCTTTGCAATTCTCAAGTGGCTCAAAACCAGGTCCTTTGAATTCATTAAAACTCAAGTCAAGAACCTGGATTTATAGGACAATGAAGCAGAAGAAAGTTAATGATTCTGGTGGAAAAAAATAGACAATCCTGAAATTATCCTTATATGCATAAAAAATATAAATTAACATAATTAGGACTGACAAATCAATGCACACCTTCACCCGTTTCAGAACTTCAACACCATCCAATGTAGACAACAGATTGTCTCTGAGATAAACAAACTGCATAAATGATAGTTTTAGTGGCAAAAAAAGAAAAAAAAAATTGGCTCTGTAAGTAGCAAATTACGAGTGTTCTTCAACTAGTGGGTTGTGGCTTTGGTTGCTGCCAATGAGGATCATGGGTCTAGTCAACTAAAACCCAAGACTTAGAATAATTAAATTAAACTAAAACATCTAGCATGAGTAAAGATTACTTGGGCATGAATAGACATCACAAGTTTACACTCTTTGTACCTTTTAAATTTTCACAAAAACTGCATTTAACAGATAATGATAACATTATGATGCTTCCAACATAAAAATCATCAAATACTAAGCATGCCAGGTGGGGAACATCAACAAGTAAAGTTTACAAAAAAGAAAGGTACAGGGATAGGCCACATTGTGATTTATTGAAGAAAAAATTTGCAATCAGTAAAAAGAATTACACACATCAACTAATTGCAAACGTTAAGTACCTCCAGATTTGGTGGCAAATTCAGTCCACCACTATGGAGACTTCGTATCTTGTGGCCCCGAAGATCCAGTCTCTTCATTAAAGAGAAAAAAGGTGACAAGTATGTCTAAAGAAAATTGTTGAAGAGCAACAATATTCCCAACTTTAGCTATATTTGCAAGAATGACAATAAATGTTAATTTTGAAGCACTGCATTAGTAGTAACTATAAAATTCTCAATGTTGATTTACAATGGCTTAAAAAAAAAATTGATTAACAATGTCAACTGTGCATATAACACCACTATTTTTCTTTGGTATATCAACGTAGAACAAAATGGAGAGAACCGTATCAAAAACACTTCCAAGCCTCAACATTATTTCATTAGATCATTTGCAAAAATATTTTCTGACCAATAATGATAACATTCTATCAAAACACATTCTATCAAAACAATTTTGTTGAGTTAATTACCAGTTAATGACTATTAATATCCTACATATGTTCAAGCGCTGGTTTAAAGAAATCTTACCACATCATCACTAGCTTTCACCTCCACTTGAGGTAGCATAATCAGACGTGAGTCCCGACTTTCCGGAGTCCCCACTTTTTTAAGACCTAATAAACTAGAACTTCTGTCCAGCGATGTAGACAGACTACCAGATTTAGACCCACTGAAGATTGTGGGTGACCGAGAAAAGTGAGGAGATACCTTAGAAACCAGCTTCTTTACAGTACGACTACTACCAGGGCTATCTGTCGATGGAGAAGAAATATTCTTGAATGAAGAAACGGACAACTGAGAGGATCTCACTGATGTTTTCTTACTAGAATCTTGTGTGCTAGCATCAGAACTAGTGGGTGTCCGGGGAGTCCTAGCAACAGGGGAAATGGGAACAGACTTCCGTACTTCAGAAATACTCTGTCTGAGTGCAGGCTTAGCACCAATGGATGAGTCTGAGCTTCTTCTAATATCTGGAAGTGATTTCCTTAGAGGGTCTGAGGCTAAAGTGCTGCTTCTTTTACCTCCTGCTACACCATCACTGCTCTGTCGTTTTGTAATTGACATTGGCTGTTTCTCAGGTAAACCACCAGTGCTGCTCCTTCGAGTCATGGGTGCTGATCCTGAAGTGCGTGATGCACTGCTCATAGTTGGTCTAGTCAGTGTTGATCTAATGTCATTTGAACCAGGCTCAGAACCACTCTTCGCTTCAGATTTTCTTCTAGAAGTTCCACCTGTACCAATAAATCTAGGTGAAGTTGTGGCATTGGGTTTCAGCACCTTTGTGGCTTTTTTCGCACTCTCTAAGAAAGGTTCTTCCTGCAGGTCTGAAGTTTGTAGCTCAATCACTGCATCTGAATGTTTTGGCTCAGCATCTCTGTGATTCTTTTCCACTGGATCTTCAGTTGCTTGGACAATTGAAACCTCCATTGGGGAAACAGCTTCCAAGCTCATTAGGCAAGACAAATGTTAACTATCAATACAGAAGCAAACAACCAAAAAGCAATATTAAACATTTTAGCAGTCTGATGCTCCACTTTAGTTTCCAAAACAAGAACAAATTCTGAAAGTTAATGCACGTCAACCCTTTTACATCTTAAGCTCTCACAGAGGGTATGAAAACAACATTTGATCAGAAACCAGAAAAAAATCGAAGTTATAATTGAATAAACAAATCAGGTGAACATATTTTATCAACGTTCATATAAAGCATGAAGATTATGACAATGCAATGCCTAATGCTTATGCTTGAACAATTATCCGTTGCAGGGTTATAATTAATTGGACGTTCCAATTTTCAACTTCCCAAGCCACTAACTTCTTCAAGAAAACTATATCAGAAAACAAGAGAATGAAAGGAAAGAACTCTCAAGAACCACTCGCAAGAATATAGTAAACTACCAAATCATAAATAAGACGAGTTTGTTAGGAACGCTGAACTCCTAGCATAGTTCACCTCTCTGTTCTTGATTAAGAACTACATTGCAATTCCTCTGTTAAAATATACAAATACAAACGGCACCATTCTTGCTCTGAATATAACCGACATTTAACTTCAAATAATGACCAAATTAGATTTGAAGTCACAATGGTTTCTTGAATTTTAAATCAAGAAATCACATTCTCTGAGTTCTTGACCACCATTCTTGCTCTGAACATAACCGACATTGAGTAAAATTAATAAAGACCAAAAGGATTAAAAGTGAAATGGTTTCTTGAATTTTAAATCACCGTCAACGACTCAAGACTTAGAAAAACAGAGAAAAAAGGTGAAGTTCTTGAATTCAAACCCAAGATTTAAATTCTTAAAAAAAAAATTAGGACACCAACAAAATCACCTGAGTTCAAGAAAATCAAGAATGCACCAAATGTAAAGAAAAAAGAAAAGGTAGCATGAGTTACAAGTACTCACAACAATTAGATCTGGCGAAGTGGAGTGAGGCCCATAAAGAAAGCAGTTCACCAACTCTAAGAAACTTCGCACACTAGGGTTCTGAAGAACAGCACTGGGTTACCACTGAATACTGAAGAATACTACTACATGGGATATCAATAATATATTACATTATCTCCCCCTTTTTCTCAAAGCATAAAAAGAAACAAGAAAGCAAAGTAGGAGAGAGAAAAGGAACAGTGAGAGAGAAGTTTAATGAGAGATAGAGAGGAATGAGCGTATATATATTAGTCGTTGGGGGGCCAAGGTGATGTGGTTTACAGAGCGTAGGATATTTGTCTGAGAGTGTAACTACCCGTTGCAGCCTTGTAAGATGCCAGCCAGAGTATCTTCAACCTGGGCCCTAAGTGCAATTTTAAGTTATAATGGGTCATTTAATGAAATATGAAAAGTTAATTTGGCGGAAAATCTGGTGCGAAAATGACAGATTGGAGGCGTGTTTGAAATCTAATTTAAAAGTGGGAGAGAGGCCTAAGCGGGTCCCAGCTGGACATTTATTATTTTTACAGATAGGATTTTGTTTTCTGCTTTTCTTTTTATTATATTTTTTTTATTTAGGCAGGCTGATTCAAATTATGTACTGGTACTAAATAATACTAATAAAATAATATTTCTAATTTTCAAGTGACCAAATAATTGAAAATTCAAGATTATTGAGTTTTTTACTATTCCGAAAGAAAGACTACATATTAAATAAAATTACTAAATAAAATAAACTCAAAATAAAATATTTAAAAAATAACAGCAATAATTGTGTTACACCCACACACCAATAAATGATACTCCAAGAAAATACGTGTTTAATAAAATTAAATGCAGTTGTGAATAACAGCCTAACAGGGTGGTATGTATTATTTTTTGGAGATAAAAATGATAATTAAGTAAAATACGAGTCACATATATTGAGGCTTACAATCAAACATCAAACAAAATTAAAATAATAGAGCATTTGAACATTATGTACCAATTAACGTAATTCAATTCACAAATTGAATGAGAAATAATAGAGTGAACAAACATAGAGTATTTAAGAGGAGTACGAAATTACAGATACCCTTGTTACACACACATTCAATGCAACGACTAACATTTTACATATAATATTAATATTTTATTTTTTGTTTATAAAACTATTTTAATAAAATCATAAAATTGATTTAAAAGTGACATTTCTTAGAATAAAAAATAAAAATAAAAAATTTGCATTCAAGTGGTAAGAAGGGACTTTTTTTCTTATTATTATTATCACATCTCAGTATTATTATAGATATATGGAGTATTAATCAGCAATTTGATATCACAAAATTCAGAATAAACATTATACATGCACTTGCTCACTGTTAAGGTTGACTATCTTGTATTAATGGATAGGGCCGCATAGTATGGAGGGCCCATTGCATTTATATTAATTTACATTTCCGAGAGTTTTATAGATTTTTTTTTTAATTTCAGTCCATCTAATTTACGATTTCTTAACTATAATATAATTATAATTTCAATTGATTTATTGAATGGTGCATTGGTAGTTCAGAAATAAGAATCAGAATCGGATTAGTAAAGACATAAGCCAGAAAGTTGCCATTATTGATGGAGACAAAGCAACAACCGTATTTATATGATGTAATAATTCCTTTTTTTCCTTGAACTGTTGTAATATGACATTGGATGCATTTCAGACTCCAATATACTCCCTCTTTTATGAAACACATTAAGTTGTACCATAACTAGATAATGAGTTTAAGAAGAAAAATATATTTTTTTTGACCAAATTTATTATTTTTTGAAAGAAAATGTAATCCCTCCGTCCCTAAGCGTTTGTTTTTTGCACATTGATTAAGAGATTAATATTTTAAGGTGTAGTGAGGTGAGAAATAATATTTTAATGTAAATTGGGTAGGTGTATTAGTATGACATGTGGGTTTATGGGGAGTATGTGTGATTCCCTTTATCAAAAAGGAAAATGCACACATTGTATTGGGACAGATCAAAATGGAAAAATGTGAACGTTTCAATTAGACAAAGGGAGTAATATTTTTAAACTATAAAATATATTATGTATGTGAATAATAAATTTGTAATTAAAATGTACTTTTTAAGGTTAAAAATTATTATGATATTTTCCTTTGAGGGTAGTGAAGTTTATTGTAGAACTAACGAAATCGAATGGTGTATTTATTTTACCTTAGAATTGCAGCAAACCCCCCTGATGAGAACATAATGAATGCAGTACAAGTTTATTCAAAGGCGAAGGTAATTGTATGTTTGCAAATTGCAAATTCCAATTCTATTATCTTCTTTTCTTATCTAGGCAAACTATAAAATTCACCAAAGAAGAAACTCAATACTGTAAAACAGAACATCATCAGCACTTAATGTTGGACAATAGGATCATGCTGCTATTATGACTAAAGCATTCATAGTATGTTGGACATTAAAAGGAACAAAAACTCAAAAGTTGGAAAGAATAAAGGTAACAAAAGAATGATTAGGTTGGTCCTAGTTCCTGAGGCCAATTCCAAAATGAAATCTGCCACTTCTCTGATCATTGAACGCATACTCTAGTCTTAGAGGCCCCAATGGAGAATCCACACGAATACCGACCCCATATCCATATCCACTTCCAGGCTTATTTCTTGCCCCTGCCGGATAACCTGCTTCACCCAATACACACTTTAAAAGCAACGTCATAACTTAAGAGTTAGGAATTAGTTGTATATTCTATAAATGGCCTTTGCTCCCGAAGGTTATTTGAGAGAGATAAGGTTGATGTAAGACAATCGGGTTAGAGAAAAGGGATAAACCTGGAACGGTTTGGCCTGACCCAAGATCAGTTCCATAATCACCAAAAATTGCCCCTTCCACTGGTCCCATCTAAGATACACCAGGATGAATTAGGAACTCAAAATAGCAAAAACACGAACCCAACTGTATACTCCTTTTGTACACAGAATACTAAACACAACCCACAAATGCAACAATGGCTTTTGGGAAGTGGGAGAACACCATAAAAGCATAAAATATAGTAGGAACTAGAACAGGGCAGTGTCTTCATGCTAACATGTAAGTTTATAGCCACAACTTACCAGAGGGAATGACATTTCTCCGCTTCCAATTACATAAGAGCGGCCAGATCCAACTGCCCCTTCTTCGTAGCCTCTCACACTGTTGGTTCCACCAATTGGAAATGCTTCATGAGGGGGAAATTTACCCACGACGTGACCACCAGACAAGCTGTTTAAAACATAAAACAGCAAACAATGATTAACTAACAAATTCATGCTCTAAAAGTTTCCTTTGAGAAGATTTTAATTGAAGACAAACATCTTACCCTAAAAGAAAATGTGCAGGTCCCAAAACAAAACCTTGCCTAGCACGAGCATTCACTCTGTTGAAAACTAACCACTCTGGAGACACAGGTATCCCCTGATCCATGTTCAAGACAAACTGCAAAGTTCCAATTTAACATTCGGGAAAAGTTAATGATAGGTTATATTTCACAAATGTTCTTAATGCAAATGGAAAGTGACTGACCATAGAAGCACCTGGATCACCAGAGCAAGTATATACAGTCTCAAGTTTAGCAAGTAACATATCGTCATGAGAGTTGCCACTGCATCATAGATCAAAGTGTAGATGTTGAAGGGTTATGGTTACAGCAGAGAATTAACTAAATGAGAAAGATAGACCCAGCACTCAAGAACATGCATACCTTGCAGTAAGAGGACTTCCAAAGAAATCCCTTATGATAGGGTTACCCTTTTCATCACGGGCACTAGCACGCTAGAATAAAAAATCAGAAGTTTATGGGAATTCCTTCAATGATACTTATAAAGAACATTAATACAGATGGACATTAGGAGAATTTTATAGCCTGTTCTTTAAGCAACAAAAAATTCACTAAACCATGAACCCAAAGCACAGTTAAACTAGAGATCGGTCATCTAGAACTGACAGCAATTATTAAATTACTGCTTGAGATAAGATAAAAAGGGAACTACTTCACGAGATTTACCTGAAAAACAAGCCCAGCTGTTCCATTCCACTTTGGCCTAAATGGTCTGCTATATTCAATTCCAGCTGTGACACGACCAATTGTGAGGCCACTGTTATTGGGTTGATTTCCATGGACTAGTGTTCCAGGGGTTCTTGAATTCTGACAAGTGTTTCAGAAATAAAAATCTATTGATATAAAAGACATGATAAGTGAACTACCAATAGACGCTGCTTACCTGAATCATAATTGCTCTTGATGTCCTTTTATCATCTCCTTCAATCCAAGGATCAGTATAGTTTATTCTAAATATGGAATCAATTTGCCCCCTCTCTAATGATAGATTGAGTTTCTGGTTCCGTCCAAAGAGGTTTTTATGATAAATTGCAATGCTGCAAAAAAACACATGCAAAAACTATTCAAGAAAATATATGAATCTAAGGCAATGATGTAGGTCAGTTATTGTTAAGGCAATACTGTTACGTCAAATTACAAATAAAATACTATGTAAATGGAGAATAAAGTATGATTTTTTTTACTTAAGAAACTGAGAAGTGCTACTTGATTACCTTCCAATTAGTCCAGGTAAGGGCCCACTTGTTATTCTGCACAGTTAATGGCATAAAATTAAGTAGTGCAGCATAAGCAAAAACTAAAGAGAATGAGAACACATCACAAAATACTGCCAAATAAAAACTTGGGTACACTTTACATACCCACTTGATATTCCACCACCTCCAGAAATTCCTCCTCCGCTTTTACGCTCGACAATATTCATAGTCAAATCAACCTTGCCGGTGTCTGAAGCATTGCAGATATCAAAAGATTTTAATGGGCACTGCACTTTACACCTGGAAGCCGAATGACCAATAACTTAAACAAAGCATCAAATGGCATTTACCAGTGGATGGTTGAGGAATAATACTAACGTCATCCATAACACCAATTGCCAACAAAGTATCAACATCTCTTTTCCCCTGAATCATACTGTAGACCTACGTAAAAAAAATAGTAAAGTGAAATTCATAATCACACGACAGAAAACTCATCGACCAAGAGTGTATGTGGTTATTGTTTTTGTTGGTACTCATTTCAGTTTAAACGCTGAAAGAGATGCATAACAAACCCAATTATTTTTCAAAGTGGTCAGCGGAACAGTCACTTTTATGATGCAATGAGATTATCCTCTTGCTAGAGCAGAAACTGCGGAGAAGTTCTATTCATCAAGGTTTATATCATATCTAAAGTACAAAGAAGAATACATAGATAAGATAATCTATAAACACCAAATACCTGTCCCTTCTTGGTTGTGAGTTGTCTGAGTATAGTTTCAGGCCTTGTTTTCCCCACAGTTGGCTCACCACTTGAGATGACCAAAAATAAAGAAAATCACAAGTTATATTATATTACCATATATCTCACTTAGTCACTTGTAAGGAACACTGGAATTCAGTTACTAACGTCTTATCAAGGAATCGTATGGATACATTATTGACCTCTGCTTCTGAGGCTTGCAATTTAATTATACCACCAGAAAGAATCTCAACACCTGAAACCTGATTGCATTAGAAACAAATTAGTTATGGTAAGAAAAGGCGTAACAGTGTAGAAAGTCAGAATTATGTACAACAAAGGGATTGTACTTCAACTCAATAATACATGTAAAACTAACCATTCCAAAAAGACCCCGTTCCATGTACCAACTGTCAATGGAACTTATTACTTCATCCAGATGCCTTATGTTAACTATTTTTCCTGCATAACTTGACACACCAATGGGAGAAGGTCTAACATTAGAAACCTTGAAAAGTGGAGGGGCCAGTTATTTCCTGGAACTCTAAGAATGTCGCCTGTAAAAGCAAAAGAAAACGCACCATATCCATCACGAAACGCATCCTCTATAAACTTTGATGGAAGTACGTTAGCTCCTTCACAGACCAACCCCTGAAACTCTTGGTTTGGTTCTACCTTATGACAATCATAAATTGTAAACTCATTATAAGATCCGGGCCAGCATAAGTGTAATTACAAGTGGTAAAATGGATTGACATAAAATGTGCAGCCAATTCTGTTCATGCGTCTGTTATATGTAAAGCTTTTAGAGATAAGCTTTTGGTAGTAAATTTCATGACAAATGCGATGGGCAAAGATAATACCTGAAAAATCAACCGAATTCCATCGCGAGTGTCAACGGCGACAGGCATACAGGACATGAAGTAGCCACTGGCAATAATCCTGTGCACATCTTCCTGCACCTCACGCACCGTGAGAGCAGAATTGGCTCGTGAAGCTTTTAACGCATTCAGGGCTTCAGCTTCCAAGTCCTTCCTTTCGAGCTCCTCCCCATCTTTGTTTCTGACGAAAACTTCGCTGATTAGGACCCTTTCTTCCTCGGCGGATCGAGTGGTACCCAGTTTCGCCTGAGTCACGGGCCCAGACTCATCACCCTTAAACTGGATCACCGAGCCAGACTCGTCTCCGCTTTTCCTAGGTTCCGCATCAGATAAAGCTAATGCGGCGGAGCAAAAGAGGGGAGATTTCTTTAAAAAAGTTTCCGGCCGATGGTTTTTGAAAAATGGTTTGTTTTTTAGGAATTGGGAAATAAAATTGATGGGGTTAGCATCGAAATTGAAAGGAAAAGAAAAGGGGGAATGGGGATGGCGAGAAGAGGAAAAGGGCGGGAGTTTAATGGAGGAGGAGATGAATCGAACATCGCCGTTGTCGGCCATAATTCACCGGTGAAATTTCCGGCCCCTACTAAGGTAGGGGTTTTGGAGGGTTTACTTTACTTCACTACTGTCGAGAGAGAGAGAGGCGGTGCTAATTTTCTTTCTTTCTTAATTTTAAGGATTCTCTTTCTAATTTTAGGGATGTAATCGAACCGAAATGAGTCGAACACTACTAAGTTTAAGTATCATTTGTTAAAGAATTATCAAATTCGAGTCCGAACTCGAACTCGTCAAGAAAAAAATATATATAAAATTCGAGCTCAAACTCAAACTATTTGTTAAAGCTCATGAACATGTTCACGAACAAAAAAAATAACTTATTTATGAACATTTTTTCATGAACATTTAAATATTTTTGTTCGTAAATATTAAAAGAACATTTGATTTATAAACATCTAATGTTATTCATAATATTAAATAAACAAACTAACAAAATATAATAATAAACGTTACAAAAATATTTAAATAATAACTTGAGTTATTATCATATTTGTATGGTTTAATATAAAATATGTTATTATTGAATATTAATAAATAAATAATAATATATAATACTAAAAAATAATTATAAAATTTATGAACACGTTTGCGAGCCATTAACTAGCCCATTAACGAATATGTTCGCGAGCTTTCGAGCCGAACACCCTTACGCTTGAGTTTGGTTTGATAGACTATTCGAGCTCAAAATTTAAGTTTGATTTGGATTGTTAAGGTTAACGAACGAACTTGAACGAACAGTTTATTAAATCGAGACCCGAATAATTCACGAACGATTTGGTTCACTTACATCCCTACATATATTTTGATTTGATACTCTAGTTTCGTGTATTTAATTTTATTTAATAAGCTACTGAATTTTAAATTTGGTGTTAATTAAAAGAATTTTATTGTATATTCACCCAATAATAAAAATATCCTTATTATTAGAATTTTCGTGTTAATTTAAAGAAGAATTATATTTTTACTCCTGCACCCTTCGTTCCGGTAAATAATGCCATATTTTTGTGGATGGTGGGGATTAAGAATTTTTTTTTTTATGTATAAATAAATATAAAGTTATTGAGATGCAATTAAATAGTCAATGAAAATTTTATATAAAGTGTACAGTGAGTATTAATAAAATGTATTTTTTCCATTTTTAAAACATGTATAAGCGTTATACTTATACTATGAAAAAAATGTGTGAAAGTAATTAGTCGGAAGTATTTATTATTTTATCTACTATATAAGCGTAAATGAAAATTTTCCATTTAAGAAGCAAATATATTTATATATATATATTTTAATTTTATTTTATTTTTTATTTTTTTTGTTAGCCAATCATATACTAGAGTACTATTTACATACATATCTCATTGATTTTATTTTAATGTTATAGTCTCATTACACACTACTTTTCGTTTACAAACAGAACAAATTATTATAACCAAAATGGAATGAAAATGGCAACAGAAATTTGAGAATACCTTTGATCCAAATGTCTATTGTAGTGACATAATTACCCCCAATGCAGTGAGGCCCTCTTTCAGGTACAGGAGTTACAAATAAGATGCCAATGTGACAAGAGAAAGTAAATATAAACAAACATACATTGAACATGTCGATGAGTCAGGTTTTTAGCTACAATTACAAAAATTACTATAAAGTGGGGGAACAAATCTACAGATTCAGTAGCTGTTAGGCTTCCATTGGAGCTTATAGCACTTTATTGCATGGAGAGAAGGATAAATTTACCAGCTCGTATAAATAAGGCCTGGGCCAGCGTTTTACCTGTAACAAGCAGCAGCGGCGTTCACGGAGTTAATCCTTCCGCATCGTCAATTACAGTGCTATCTTCGTCCGGACACAATATAGCATAATAATTTACAGTCGTCCCGGTTTACTTTCTGCTGGCCCAGGAGAGTCATCTCTTGTGTCTTCAGAATCTATTTGTTTTTCAATGCTTTCTTTCCCTTCTTCTGTGGAGTGCGAAGGATTGAACGCAGTCTCTTGTTTTTCAATGCTTTCTTTCCCTTCTTCTGTGGAGTGCGAAGGATTGAATGCAGAGTCTTTTGAGTTAGGAGACTCGTCGGATGGAGAAACAACCGTTTTATCAGGTTCAGTGTAGAGTTGACATTCTGGTTTCACCTCTACCACACCATTCGGCAGAGCTGGGAGTTGGGCCGGATCTGATGTGTTTTCAGCATTAGAGGCTGGAGGAATTTCAGTTGAATCAGAATTTTCCCGCCATTCAACCCACTCGGGTGTTTTTTCGGATCCACTTGTTTCACTTTCTCTCAGACCCTCTGGTAATTCGCTAGGTACACTTACATCAGAAGTTGGCTTTGGTACAGGAGGATCAGAAGAAGCGGTATCCGCCAGATCATCATCCTCGGCAATGACATTTTCAGCTCGTTCAACACCTTCATGCCCCACAGCATTGGGGGCTGAGGATGTAATTGACTCGATTGAATGATCATCAACTGTTCTGTCGTCCTCAAATGCAAACCAATTGGAGTTTGTAAAAAGAGAACCACTGCGACAATATAAAAAGTCAAGGTATAAACACAAGCAGAAAATGGAGGATATATGCTGTCGCAGCACATTCCAGAGCCAATTTAAAAAGAGCTTCTAAAATAATATTAGTATAAATAACAGATTCAATATTAAATTTTTCAAAAAATCTACACACCAGCACACAAAATTCATATACCAACCTTTCCTGGTTGTCACCTAGCCGAAGGGATGAAATGACAACTTCAGCAGATTCATCATCAAAGTAAACATCCTGAACAAGGAACAATAGAAAATCACTAAAATACATGATTTAGTGCGACGAAATTAAGAGCTTCAAATATGATTGATAACAAATGCAAATATAATTAAATGATGGTGCAGTAACATGGAACATATGCAAACGTAGCCATTCCAAATTCCCAATGCAGTACTATAGGATATAAGGAATTGCCCTTCACAAATTAATAGTTCAAGTATCCATATAATGAGGTAACAAATACAGAAAGCTCTTTCCATTTGAACAACAAAAATCAACAAAAATGTGTAGGCCGTATTAGCAGCACTTAACCCTTCTTAAGGAAACAGCTCATGGCATAATATCTATTTATAGAAGTAAAGAATCTACTTGGAAGTGTAATTAGCTTTGACATTCGCAAGTTTTAACCTCATACATATATTGTCATCATGTAAGCCCACCACTCAATCACCAAGACCATCATCACGACTAAGAAAATGAAGGAAAAGAAAAATCCTAGGATTTGCAAGAACGTTAAAAAAAAAACCTCTCCATTGGATTCACATTTCGGACAATAGGGATAGATCATGTTATGCCAATGAAATTCCAGTCTTACACCCAATTCACGGCCATTTATAATTCATCACCACCATTAATCTAATAAAAGACAATGAAACACTACAGAGTATCAAGTCATGATTCTTAGTAGTCGTGTGCATACCTCATCATCACGTTCTATAGAGGAACCATGAGCCTGAAAAGGCAAACACAAGTATTAATATATACGCAAAGGTAACTTTCCTTCAGCCTCTCTATACAACTTATAATTTTCTTGTGACACAAACGAGAATACTAATGAAATTGCAAAGTCAAACCTCCGCAATATCATCGTTACTGTATATTCCATAACGGAAGGCCTGGCTCAAATTATTTGCCAATGCCGCAACATCATAATCTCGATCTTGGTATTCATCATCATCACTATCTCTATTGCGATCCTGCAGTGCAGTAGGCCTCCTGCAAAATCAGTATAAACATTGTGTGGTCAAATTAGTTTGAACATGTTATTTAAATTTAGCTTAATAAGACAAAATACGAAACCCACCACTCATGTAAGACAAGATAAGAGCAGCAGATGAATCTCAAAATATCCCCCACAAACTTTGACATAATACTGCCTCAAGTAATTCAAAAATGATAATTTCACTTGCATATGAACCATACACGTACTAGATTGATCTTTATGAATTATTGCATATCAAACTAAACTTTCCATTCTTTCAAAATTTTCAATCCAAGATATCATAATGAAGTTAACACAATAGCATAGTGTTGGATAAAAAATAAAATAAAAAAATTAACTGCTAAAACATTTTTAAAAATTCTGATTTTGTCAGTCATATACAAGAGCCTCTAAATTCAATTGATTTCTGGACTTGTATGATAAACAAAGAAAAAAACTACTCCGAAAAAACCATGGATGACAATTATCATTATTATTTTCTTGTGTACATGCATTAAAGATAGAGAAACTAAATTAATAAAAACTGACCCGCATGCCCACTGGAAGACATTTTCCACAGCATTGCGCTTAAGTAGCACATTTGTATGCCAATCAACCCAATCACTATTTTCCTGAAAATTGAAAGTAGTATAGAACTTTATTAGAAGATATATCGGATATTTAACAACATAATGCAATTTTTTTCAAGTTTTTCACCATGTATTATAATATAAGCACATAATTATGAGGATCTTGTTAGTCCCTTGGGATATAAATAATAATAATAATAATAATAGCACAAAGTAATCCAAAACTGACAGCATAATAATTTAAAATAAAGATGAGGAGACCTGCAGAAATTTCTGTATCTCACTGTTGTTATTCCCCAACTGAACAATTTTATTAGCAATACGGGTCAGGTGACCGATATTTCCTATCCTTGGTGGTATTTTTCCCTCGGTGGGTACAGTTGGCTGCAAAATACATAATTTAAGTCTTAAGACAAAATCAAAGAAACCAAAAAATGTAAGTATAATCGATGAGAAAAATATAGATAATCGTAACATCTCTAGTGACAGATTTACCTTTCCCATATTAAAAGTCAATGTAAAGCTTTTTTCTGCTTCAAGAATCCTCCCAATGAGATTACAATCATGAAGAAGATGTTCAACAAACTGAGGGTTCTTGCTCTCCAGGCAAGAGATTACAATTTGTTCAACGTGGTAATGTAAGAAATTATTATATGGATACCTAAATAAGAGGGAAGTCAAATTTCTGAAATTCACAATAGAAGTCAAATAGAGATACTGATCTAAGGTAAACAGCATACTCAAAAAATAACTCTAAAATACGTTTCACAGTGCCCAGGTGAATCAACTCCTTTTCTGCAACTTCACTACTAACAGCCACCAAGACCGAGATGAACTCTATAATCTGCAAGACATTGTTGTCCGCAATGAGATTTTGTAACCACAGTGGTCACACTAAAAGAGATTCTTAAAAGTGACAAAAGTCGGCAGGCAGAAAGGATATAGATATACCAATTTAGGTTATTCATAAATGCATAAAATCTTGACTGAGTCGGCACTAATTTTCATTTGAAGGATATCAAATAAAATAATACACCAAATAAAATAAATAATATGTCATGCTAAAATAATATGTCATTAGCACAATATCCTATGAGTTCTCCATAAATATTACTATTCAAATAGAATAATATCAAGTGCTAAAAGAGCCTAAAAGAGATATTTCATTACACCGAGTAACACAACCCACAAAATCCAAACGCTACTAACATAAAGAAGATAAACCTTTAAGCGGTGCTTTCCCAGAGGAGGTTGCAGTTTTCCATATGTCGTTAGCAGAACGTGATCCTCAGATGAAATATTCAGAAGCCTTAACAGATCACCTGCCGAAGAAAACATCACATAACCTTCATGTAAATCCATGATAAGATTTGAATACTACTAATATTATAATTGTAATAAAAGCATCTACATGTTCATACTTTTAATGAAGAAAAATACAATCAATAAACCTAGCTGAAGGAAGGTCACTTTCTAGACGAATTAATTCCCATAATTCTTTTTAATGCAAATCCTTTCCACTTTTGATCTCTCCAACTCAATGAAGTATTTTTGGAGCTATTAGTATTTCCAAAACTAAATTAAGCTATTGCAACTCCCTCAGCATTAATTTCTTGATGAGCAGTGTGACCAGTAATGTTAAAAGCAAATGCAATTTCTTAACAGTGTGGGATGCACTACAATTTTCATCTGAGGGCTTTGCTTTGCTTATCCAAGTTATGAAATTTATAAGGCAAACATACATATTCAAATTCAAAGACTTAAGCTTCTTGCCATCAAATAGACCAGTCACACAGAAAAAAAATGTATGAATGCGGATAAAGCTGAGTTTGTCCCAAAAATTGCAGAAACTTGAAAAACTTGAGCAGCTATTGAATCTTATTTGGAGTCCATTAATAAGTTAAAAATTATGGCATCTAAAATCTCAAGAATGGATATTTATTGCAAACGAGTGATTGTTTAATTAATTGAAACCACAACCATTTCCACTCTTAAGGGTAGAGAGAATATTCTTCTGAATTCTAATACTTAGATTGAATAAAATTATCAGTTTCTAAGTTATTTAAATACACGGGGCACTTCATAGCATTACTGAACTAGGTTCATAAGCAGTGAAATCAAACTGACCTAGGTTTTCCAGCATGCCTTTAACAGTCTCAGGACTTGCAGTAAATGCATGAATCATTTGACGAGAGTATATGTAATATGATCCTGATGTTAACCTCTTGGGATCTAGCAATGATATACAGACGGATAACAAGTTAACCAAAACAGATTTTGGCCTTGAATCCTCCAAAGCATGTCGAAACAACCGTCCTATAAAACTTTGACAGAAACCATATTTTAATCAAGATAAGAAAATGGGAACTCAGGAGAAGAGTGTACAAAGGAAGATATTTATACAAGGAATAATGAATTAAACCTTGGGCTGGAGATTTTCGAAGCTAAGCCTGGTGGTGCATATCTAGTGATTGCACATAGTGTTTCTGCTGCATTAGTGTGTATTTCGGGGCAATTCTGCAAAAAAGAAAGAATTTCAAGAACGTAAGGAAGCATTTTGTTTATCTCCTTAAGGCTTCGGCAGAAGTTGACAGTAAAGCTGCACATGCAGTATAGTATAAATTATTGATCCACACAAAGTCTGATGAATGAACTCTACACCCCCAAGAGTCAAGGCCCAAAATAACCACACTAAAAAATGAAACATAAAGCCAAGTTAATGCTTACAGATGAACTGAATTTGTCAACAATCATTTCAAGGACATTCATATCTTCCAACCACTGCATAGAGTCTGCGTAGCTGGTATAAATATGTTCATCAGCGCCAATTAGACGAATTAAAACCTGTTCATAGAGAAACCTATTAGAAATTATCAAAAGAGATACACTGCAAAAAAGTGACCCGTGTTCTGGAGGCGGATGGTGGAATCAGCATACCTCCATTATAGAAGTAATTCCAATAAGGTCAACAAGTCTTTTGATTATATCCTGATGACCCTGTACAAATATAAGATAGACAGTAAATGTCCAAGGTAGATGCTAAATGGCGTTAGGCAACCGGAAATATGATGAACATCTGAAAATTAACATATAAGGGTCATAAACATTGACGTATAAAAAGGAAAAACTGAAAAGTGCAAGGACAACAAATCTTTGGAATAAATCTTGGAATTAGGAACAATTAATCAATATCATGCAATAACTGAAACAGCTTAACATGACAAAGTTGAAAAACACGTTGCTCACTGCAAGTTACTTACAAGTAAAAAAACAAAGAGAAACTTTTTAAAAGAGAAGAGAATTATGATTTCTCTGTTTGAAAGGACACAAAATCAAAACACTGAAAAAGAGTGCAAAAGAGCACTCGCAGCGACGGAATGACCTTTTTTTTCCCAATATTAAATCAAGAAAAAGTGTTAAGACTGATGCCATGGTATCTCGAAGTTTAAATACTCTATATTGAGGGCAGCCAAGAGTACTATTCTGGACACCCAAACCATAAGCTTACAAATTGGCGTAGAAATGTTACCAGATTATTTGTTGCAAGTAATGTGCATCAGAATAAGACAACTAATTGCAAAATAGAATGAACTCACTCTAATATAATTCATTAAGGGAGTTGTCTTCCGCAGCAAGAGGCATATGACAACCTGGAGCAAGAAGATTGGGCATAAAAACCCCAATCAAATAATCATAAAAATGCATGTAATTGTATGGCAGATCAATAAATTTCTGTACCTTGCTAAAATAACCAGCCAACAAAGTACTGTGGGGGCGATCAGGTTCCAAAAAAGAAAAAAGCAGGTCCATCAACTGTGAAATAAAGATGCAAATGGTGAAATTCCAGATTTTGATAATCCCTAATAAATTGAACAAAATTCTAAAACTACACACCTCCTCATCCTCTATCAAGGCTTTGAGTATGATGTCAACGTCACAAGTGAAAATCTCACAGGCAATGAAAGGGAACCTGTGGGGAGAAACAAGATAAGTAAAAACAGGGTTTCCATATGCTTTTTAACATATTGATGATTAAATTCAAAAGAATCTGATGTATATCATGAGAACCATCTACCACACGTGCTTACTTGAATGTTCGTTGTTTTTCGGCACCCTCTGGAGGTTCTTCCACTATGTATTGAATCAGTTGTTTAACCCTAGATCTTTCACGCAAACTGCAAGGTAGGTCAAGAGAAAACCCATGGAAGGAAAATTATACTAACTATTTTGCTAATATAAATAACATGCAAAAGAGTATGTAGTTCACTCCTATTAAAATTAAGGATTATACAAATGGTTGGGCCATTTTCTATGAAATAAAGAAAATAGTTATGAAAATCAATTATATTGGATAATAAAACAGTCGAGCCTCCAAATCAGTATCTAGGTATGAAACAAAATACTCAGCTGGAAAGATGCATATAAACTTTCTTTGGTTGCTCGTCTTAAATCCATCAATTATAAATTAAATTTAGCTTGTGTCACATTATTTATATGCAATTACAGCCAACCGTTACATAAGAAGATCTGTTAACAAAATTGTGATTTAAAATTTAAAAAAGTAAAAAACTGTTAGTTAAATAATGGAAAATAAAATATCCCTTTATCACTATCAACATGAAATGAAAATTAGAAAATTAGAATACAGGAAAAACAAAACGGCATAAGGGAATAAGGACGTTTTTGTGGTGAGTGAAATTCGATCTCACAAATTAATAAGACGGCCATTAAGAGCTTTGCACTCTTGAATAATTTCATCCTCATCCAATAGCTCCTCCAGTGTAAATTCTTCTTTATCTAGTATGCTTTCCACCTGAAAAGAAAGTATTTAGGAGGAGATTAAAGTTGTATTAATACATGGTAATGCAAAGTTCAATGATGGCTAGGAGGGGAATGTAATGGGTACTGTGCATGTGCATGCCTTCATATAAATAATAAGAGCGATTACTGAAAATTCCCAATTCTGACCGTATATCCCAGAACAAGTAAAACAGTGCTTACATATTTTAGAAAGGCCAAACACCAACTAGATCAAATGCTGGCTGCTGCTGGCAGCCAAAGTCAGAGACACCCAAATAAAAAAATTACAAACTTTCTAGAGCATCGTCCACCAATTAACAGATAAATAACCTACTTCATATACTCTAGAGGGATAGAACAGCTTTCCGAATCTCAAACTAGATGATAAGAAACCCTGTACATAGATGCCTAAACAGTTAATCACTCAGTTCTCAAGTCGCATTTAGAAGCAAGAATTGGAAGATTATTGCATTAGCTAATTCCACTACTTATAAATTAGAATAAGCTGTAATTGAAATTTTTCTTAAATGAAATGGCATACAGTTCATTAGCTCGTCTCCAGCCTTACTAATTCAATTATCATAAATCATCAGGCTAGTACCAAAAAAGGGCTTTCGGCAAAAACCACAACTGGAAGGGTAATCAGCAACTACGACAACTGGAAAATCCATACTAATCTACATCCTACACAGTGGCACCACGTGCAGGGAACTAAATTGGCCACTGTTGCATCACTATCTGCAAATTGGAGGCCAGATTAAGATTGACAAATAATCATCATATCTCATCCAATCAAGAAAACTTCAATACAAGAACTTCTACCACATCACATTGGCCAACAGCAAATAAAATAAATTACATGCAAAGCGCCATTTGAGTGCGATTTTCCAAATACTCATTTCGACTCGATAATCCCAAAGCACTCAAAGAAACGCGAATCACTCGGCATAACATGAAATTGAGTATGCAAACACACGGCATGCCAATAAATTGGATCCGATACAACAACAGCTCAAAAACAAAAATTAAAAACATCAAGGGCACGTACTGGAGATGGAGTGGAGAGACCGGCCATACGCCAAAACATATTGAATTTTGAATTGCAATGATCGAATTATAGACTCGCACTCAGATCTGCCCACTCAAAAACCCTAGCTCATGCACCCAGCGTCTCGCTTCAAAACTCCGCGCCGCAATCCTCGATTCAAGAAAATCCCTGAAATTCAACCCCAATTAATCACAAATTTTGTGATTTTCAAGAATCTAATAACCATCAAACTTCTAAATTCGATTCGATTCCATGACTAGTTTCAGTCGCACATGGAGACAAAGGGAGGAAGGTGAAACTATATTACCTGAAATCTGGGGAGAGTAGGGGTGAATTTTCAGGAGAATTTTTGCAAAATTAGAATATAAATCAACATATATCCATCAAGATTCAAGAATCAAGAAAATAAATAAATATCCGTTGTTCGAAGTTCAAACTTCTGATATTTGTATGTATTTAATTTCATTTATTTATTCTCATGTGTGTATGTGTGCATTAAATGGCAGTTTGTAATTTCCACTAATTTTGTGTGTATGGTAAGCAAAAGACGGTGAAACTGTGACCCTCCCTCAAGCATCATCATCAATCCACAATCATTTATTACTCCACTTATTTATTTATTTCCAAAATTAACCCTTGATTAACCCAAATTTGACAATTTGATACTATTGTCAGCTTATTTATTTCTATTATCCCACGTGGAAAAAGGTGCCTAATGCTTGCACATAGTCTATTATGACGAAAGCATATTTAAGGACAAATATTGAATGTAACGAGATCAAATAAACATTAGACAAGTATTTCTTAGATTTAATTCATATTTAATTCGAAATATATGGAATTAATAGGACAACATTGTGATGATAGGGATGGTTCGAGTTTTGATGTTTTGTTTTGATGCACCTAACTTGCATGTTTCATTAATTAAGCATATTTTGTGATATTTTCAATTATTAATTTGGTGTGGATGTAGTAATTCCCTCACTTAATGACATGAGTCAAATGAGACTTTCAATCATCTTTTACATATGCAAATCAAATATTATTGTCTAAGTTGGTTTCTTTCAATTTTTTTCTCACAAAGTCTTTGTTTATAAATAATAACTTTTTATGTTGAATGAGCTCAAAAATTATACATCATCACCTTCATTACACGGCAAATTATAAAATAACAAATTATAATCATTAGAAAATTAACATATATTAAAAAAACTAATTTTATGATTAATATTTTGTCATGTTGATATTAATATGTAAGGTAGAGAATAGACACTCATGATCATTGATCATATTCCACATAACAGCCTGCAATTCTGGAATAATGATTAGCAGAAAATTAAACTTTATTAATACTGGAGCTAGTAGAAAAAAATGAAATTATTACCATCAGTCAATTCACGGAATATCTCCTATTAATTAGTGGGCTGGGCCAGCCCAATACAACCGGCCCATCCGAGGTGTTATATGAAGAAGAATTTGCGTTTGTTATGGAAGCATGGAGTATTTAATTATTGCCTTTTGTCATGACAATTTTTATTTCAACTTTCAAGTAGCGTTAGAGTTAGACGTCGTATTGAAAAAAAAATAGAAATAATTGATAATCAAGTAATTTGTAGGTTTTAAAATTGAAGATTTCAAAAAAAAAAAAAATGTTATTGGTTATATATAAAAGTGTTCAATATGCTGTTCTACGGATTAGAGTAACATAGAAAAATCTCAACAACTCCATTCCATACAAATTTTCTTTGTTTATTATTTTTGTTTTTAACTCAAACTCACCCACCTCTTATATATACTATTTACTAGTATCAAACTCACCCACCTCTTATATATACTATTTACTAGTATGAACCCGCGTATTACGCGGGATCATTGAGTTTTTAATTCATTTATATAATTAGATTATAATTTAAATTTAAGAAACTTAAATGTTAATGATAAAATTATTATATTTACTTTAGATATTATAATAAATACTTAAATCATTTGCAATAAAGTATCAAAATAAGAAAGATTATCTTACTCTTAATATTACTCCATGCGTTGGGTATTTTAAAATTCTCTAAGTAATAAATAAAGTGCAACAATGTGTATTCTAAAACACTCTTTAAGTAATAAATGAAGTGCAACAATGGGTATTTTAAAATTCTCTAAGTAATAAATAAAGTGCAACAATAAAGTGCAAAGTGTTGTTGCATGGGCTAAGTGAAAGTAACAACTTTAAAATTAAAGTAACTTTATAGTATTAAATTTATTATTATTTTCTTTTGGGATGTAATTTATTATTATTTTCTCTTGGGATGTAAAGGTTATTTAGGAAGGATGAGAAATGTGTGAACCTTTATGAGACGGAGGTAATATTATTTTATTTTTAATGTAGTGTAATATGCATAATAAGAAATAACTATTCAATATCATTGAAAATCTCTACACGAGCAATATTTTTATTCAAAATCTATGTCAAAATAATTTTTTTGTTTGTTTGTGACAATTATATTAAAGGCATGTTCATGATGATCAAAAGAACGTAAAAAGACCTATGCATCAATGTACTGTAATGATCATATATTCTATTAACTCTATTTTCTTGATGGCTTCAATGTACTGTAATAATCATATATTCTATTAGCTCTATTTTCTTGATGGCTTGAAGGCGAGGCCACCTATTTCTTATAGCTCTATTTCTTTAGGTATCTCGAGCCTTGGCAAATCCAATAATTGCCTATGAGTGCAAAACAACCGTTTTTCTCCAATAATCCAGTTTTCTTAACTGACTTCATCACCAGCAATTTCTAGTCATGCCTTTTCCTCTACTTTCTATACTATATAGGTTAGAAACTCGTTATTTTTTTAACGGTTCTGCTTGAGATCAATTCATTGCTCCACTAAAGAAAAGGGGGCAAGAGATGAACTTTTCAGTCTAGTTACTGGCAAAAATGACCTGCAAATAGGTACAATGTAATCAGTAACAAAAACATGACGGAAGAATATTGCAATAATTAATAAATGCATTCGATTAAGCATTGATCAATGATCACCTCAAAATTTCACATAGAAACTCGTCATCCTACCATATTGTATTTTAACATTAGACACTTTCTCATTCTAACGACCTCAATTTCAAGAATTTCCAATTAGGGGAGTTCATTAAGGAGAGATGGATTCAACATTAAGATTAAAAAAAAAAGACCAAACTTTATCACACTAAATTTCCAATGTCTATAAAGCAAATCCCTGCTGTAAAATTTACCATCATCGTTATTAAGCACGGTCAAGTTATACACACACACAAGAGATTTATTTTAGAGTTAATGGATGTAAATTAATTTATTGTGCTTCCAAGGAAATACCTTCGATAAAGAAAGTTATCAGTTAATATTTCATAACCGAATTCCCATATGCATGCATAGAAACTTCAGATGTCAAAATATCCAGTTAGCCCACCATAACTTTCGAGCTATAATGATTTAGAACTATGTTTATAGGATATGTGACAAACTTTATAGGGAAGTTTACTTTTAGAGTACATCAAAATAGCAAGTTTTCATGCCATTCCTTTAATTCCAGAGAGAAAATAATGGAAAGATAGAATAGGATAAAAATCAGCAAACAAATAACTGAGACTGGCTTTAATGTAAACTACAATTTTTCATGCATAAAAGTTAAGAATCAGATAAAGTAACTTTAAACCTTGAGCGGCGAAAATGAATTAAAAGAGCATAAGAAGATGAAAATGAATTAACAGAGCATAATAAGACCATAACTTAAAATAAACATAGAGCTTCTAAAGCAATCAAAATAGATCTAACCTTTAGAAATATCAAGTTTCTAGGGTTTGTTTTTTTTTTCCCATCCAGAATCAACAACCTTGTCAACCATGGAATGCACTCATCATATTCTGAGAAATTAACAATCTTGCCGGTGATTCCAATAGCCTTAGCCTGAAATAAAAAATAAAATACCTAAGCATTATTCAGAAAAGATAGAATAAGCCTATCTGTTGGAACAGTATAATATAAATACAAAATTCTTATCGGAATATTTCTTCAAATGGAAAGTTCTAAAAGGGTAGCATACTTATAAATAATGTAAAATAATTAAAAAAAAAAAGATGATGGAATTAATCAAAGATGTTGGCACTCATCACAAATTCTTCTCTGCTAAATTGTGAAATCATCCTATTGTAGATGCATATCATTTGAATCCTCCCAAACGATGCAAAGCCGAAGCAATTTATTATACCCTATCTATTTGAGGCTTTAGCTATTAAACATACCTCCTCACAAACTGGAGTCACCCGAAAGTGTGATTAATTTCTACTTGCCTTTGGTAAAGCAATATCTTCAGCTTCAGAGCCAAAATCTGCTGTAGATGAATCACTCTCTTTTAACTTCTTACGCGGTAGATAACTATAAGATATCGTGATTTGAAAAGACAAACCATGACACATGAGTCTAAACTGAAAAAAAGAAGGGAAAAAAAAGTAACAGTAGCCATACCATGGGTAATTAGGCTTTGCATATGCTACCTTCCCCTCAATGTTGAGAATTTTAACAACCTGCCTAGCACGTCCTGCTGCACCATTAAACACCAACTACACCACTAAGCCAAATAATACCATTTAGTATTGAAAATAACTTGGCTTTTGGTGAAGCAGCTAGCAAGTTCACAATGATAAAGGAGTAACACATGGTGGTGTAACAGGTGATTGTAACACGTAGAATAATGGAACTCGCAGTTATAAATCAAAAGGTATCAACGGCAGAAGAACAAAGTACCCCTACATATAATAGCACATCACACGCTTCATGTATCAGTAGAAAGAATATTAGAACTGTTCCAAATGTGAAGAGAAGAAAGAAAAAGAAACTAAGTATAGAAAGCATACCAGTTGTTAGTGAAATTAGCAAATATTAGGGCCCAGTTGGCAATTTCGATAAGAGGAGACTAAGTGGGGAAAGCTTGGACTTGATCACTTAAAAATCAGTTTTTCCAGCTTGGATTAATAGTAGTTCGGATTTATTGATGGAACTGCACTCTTGGGGGTTCATAAGTGACCTTAACACTTCAAGTAATCAACCAAAGAAGTCCAAGAGAAGTCAGGAGAATAAATGGGCCGGAGATTCCAATAAATGTCATCACATTGGGAGTGAATACCAATCCAACTATATTACCGAGCTGGAACCCTCCATGGATAGTCGACAGCAGTTGTGCGCTCATGGTTCGGAAACCCATCTAAGGAAAGAAACAGAGAATCTTTAGAAGAGGAAAAGAAGGTTTTTTGTGACTACGGAAAGAAGTGTTACCCCAATAAAATGTGTGATTCATTGAAGGTAGAGCTACCCTTTCGGCCAGTCCAAAGAAAGCCCGAAAATCTAAGAGGGTGGCTGTCGAGTGATTTGCAGTTAGGAGAGTTGCTAGAGACCATAATGCTGCACCCCAAGCAACCCTTTTTCCACCGTATTTATCCACTAAGGCTCCTCCGATAATTGAGGAAGACATATATCCCCATAGAAAGGATGGTTATGTATAAAAAATAGCAATGTGCAATTAGCAAAGTACTTATTTAATCTAGTTGCAATCAAGAGACACTTTTGTGGCAGTAGCATTACCAGCGTTATTCACCAATCCTAGACCAATCTCCACACCAAACGCCTTTCTGCAAAAATTAGAATCTCATTTCAAATAGGAGTATAATACTATATTCCTAATTAAACCATTATTGAACAAATAGTGGGTGGTTGATTGAAGTGCAAAGTTCTTGTTTCTTGAAAACTCAAAATTCACACCGCTTCTTATGAAACTCGCTTCTTAAAATAATTAATGTCAACTACACATATGAAAAACGTGCACATTGATTCAATCCATTCAGATGACGAAGCAGAGATCAAATATGCGATCAAACAGTGAACATAATATAAGTAATAAAATTTGAAACTATCTAGATAAAACCTTATCGATGCGCAAGCGAGGAAAATCAGAAGCCATGGCTGAACTTCTTCTCGCCTTTGAGATGGTTTTCTCAAGTATCGTCTATTGAATTGAAATCTCGAAAAGGCTTACTGTGTGCATTCAAGAATCTTGAGAAGGGAGACTTCAATTGACTCATAGAGAAGTATAGGATTAAACGAATCGCTGTATATCTTCCACTGGAAGAAGACGTTGGGCGGAGGTACACGGAGATACGGCGTGATTAAGATTGAAAGGAATTGGAAGAAGAAACATCGCAATTAAGATTAGGGTTTTAAGACAAAAACATCACCGATGATGCGTAAAAAACTGATTTGCGGTAGGAAAAACTTAAAATAAAAAATGTTGAAAAAAAGGAGAGCTTGACACATCAGATTTAGAAGAATATGAAGCTGCCACGTGGTTAGGAAGAAACCTTGTTTAGTATAATAAAGATTCTTAATTAATAATCATTCTATCATAATTAGATTAGAGTTTGCTTGACATTGCAATTAATTAGAGAAATAAAAATAGTGGCTATTAATACAAGCAGCCAGAAAGTAGCACCGTAATTCCTAATTGCAGTAAGGGCAGTTTAGGAATTTGACAAAAAAATCCTCCTGCAACTCCAAATACAGTTTCAACTTCAAGTGGATCCAGCTGTCGTTTCCTGATTGGGTACAGTCACGTACAGCTGCTGTTGGGCGATGGCATTCTGTGCTTCCGCTCCGTTCATGTAAATGGCCAAAAGTGTGTCTTTTGTGGCCATAATGCCACCGCTCCTCACGGCGGAGGCGAGGTGGCGCGGCGAGGCCGTTGTCGAGCATTCTCCTCCTCCACCGTCGAAGAAGCTAAGGCTTGGAGTTATCGACGGCGCACCTAATTTCGTTCCACCGCCGCAGAGCGGGCATGCGCCGCTACTACTTCCCTGTTAATGAATAATCAGAACGGCATCGTAATGTATATTATGTGAGCAGAAAAAGAGAGGGAGCAGACGTTGGAGGTGGTGGTGGAGCGGTAGGTGGTGCCGTCGGGCTCAACGATCCAGCCGGCTTCTAGAGCGAGATGGCGGAGGACTTCGTTGATGTCGGCGCGGGGGGAGAGGCGGTATCCGCCGTGCTTGCGGAGGCCGAGGAAGATGTTGGTGGTGATGGAGCGGCGCTGCCTCTCTCTCATCTTCGTCCTCTCTCTGTCCAAAGCGCTTCGACCCTCCTTCATTTCGAATGTTGATGCAATGCAATGCAATTAATTATGTGTAAATTTGTGGGAATAAATACAGTGTGGAGTAATATTCTTTTGAAGCTTTTGGCATGATGTGGGAGTCAAAGACTAAGGAGTTAACACAGTCAATTTGCATGTACTTTTTGTCTTCTCTTTATGTCATGCCAATTCTTCGTCTTTTAATTACTATTCTCACCCTTTTACTAACATAAATAATCGAAAAAGTCTCTTGTGAGATGGTGCTTGTAGGAAAACAATTAGGACATTTATTTGAATTTCACCAATAATCGCCACAAGAACAACGTCCATTTTCGAAATGATGGAACCTACTAGAGTCCCGTAAGATGATTTTTCGCTTCCTAACGAAGGATATATACTTGATGGCGGTATGACAATCACCACATACGCGCACATTCTTCATTATCCTGATTGGAACACTATCCGGTGTGTTCATAAGAGCAAAAGCAACAGCAGATTTTTCACTGTGGTGAACCAAGTCATATTCCTTTTCCTCCATATCCATATCATGCAAAGAAACACTAATATCAGCTACATAGCCATGTAACCTCAATTCAGCCATCAGTTGTTTCGAGTACAAATTAATCCCCTCCCATTGTGGATGAGATCTATCGCCCGTTGTAAAGAGGTGAACCTGGTTTCTAAGTTCGTACCAGCTGATCCCCGGCTCTTTCTTAGCTGTCCTTTCCCTCATTCTTCGCCTCACCTCTGAAACGTCCCCCCATTGTTTAACTGCAGCTTGGATATTTGAAAGGAGGACATAAGAAGCTGAATCATGTGGGTCGATTCTCAAAATCTCCTCAGCTATCCTCTTCGCCATGTCTGCATTCTTATGAACTTTGCAAGCCGATAGCAAAGTTTTCCATGTTATGGCGTCGGGCTTGACATGCATAGATCGGATAAAATCTTCTGCTTCTTCCAAACAACCTGCTCTCCCAAGGAGATCAACCACACAAGTGTAGTGTTTTACTTCAGGTTCTAGTTTGTATCTCTTGATCATCAGATCAAATAATTCGAGCCCCTTATCTTTCAATCCACAGTGACTGCACGAATATAGCAGGCTTAAGAAAGTCACCTTGTTTGCCTTCAGCCCATCAAGCTTCATCTTATGAAATAGTTCAATGGCCTCATCTCCTTTTCCATGAAATCCATAAGCAGCAATCATCGAACTCCATAAAACATGATCACCCTCGGCTCCCCTTCTCTCCTCAAAAGCTTTCACAGCATCATCCAAGCAACCACACTTAGAATACATGCTAATTAGTGAGCTAATAACAGCAGCAACCGATGTTGCTCCAGCTTTTACTGCCTCCGCATGAATCTGTTGGCCTTGCCCCAGAGTCGATAACTCAGAACACGAACTGATTACACTAACAAATGTGATATCATCAGGCTTGAGTTCGGCAACTTTCATCAAGTAGTAATGGTCCAATGCACCTGAGGGACAACCATTCTGCACGCGCCCAGAAATAAGAGTATTGCAAGAAACAATGTTATGAACTGGCAATGACTCGATCACTCTCTCACCTTCATTCAAACTACCACACCTCATATACATATGTGCTGTGGAATTCCCAACAACTAAATCAGCTTCCAACCCTGATCTTATGACATAACCATGTACCTGTTTTCCCATGATCAAATCCTTCAATCCCGCACATCCTCTCAACACACTCCCGACAGCGTATACATCAGGTGAAAACCCATCTGAACGCATTTCTGCGAATGAATTTAAGCCTTCCTCATTAAACTCAAAATTGATCATCCCTGCTATTACCGCATTCCACGTGGCCGAGTTCCTTCGATCCATCCCCTTAAAAACCTTAATAGCCGCACCCAACTCACCATTCTGTATGTATCCTCCGATCAGGATGTTATGGGACATGACATTTCTTTCAAGCAAATGATCAAACACCTTGGCGGCAGTACTCAAAAGGCCTAGTTTTGCGTAAGCGTTCATCAGGTGGTTGGTGACGAACTTGATATTCCACCAACCGTTGGTCAGAATGAAAGAATGGAGCTGTCGGGCAAAAACAATAGAGTGGTAGTCGACGCATGCTTTGAGAAGGTGTGAAAGGAGAGGTGGTTCTGACAAAAGAAGCGAGAAGTGGGTGGTGAGTGCTTCCTTGAGGTGGCCTCGTGAGCACAAGGCAATGAAGGAATGCGACGCCTCGCCGACGGTGGCGACGGCCGCCACGGCAGTTGACGAAAAGCGGACACATTTAATTTGGAGGGAAAGAGGATGCGGGAGGAGAGGTTTTGAACATGATTTTCCCATAAATTAGACAAGTAATAAATTGCTGTCATATTAAGACGTTATAAAACTTGCGAAAGAAAAGATTAAAATAGAACGTGCTTTATTTAAAAATTAATTAAAATACTATATATTAAAGGAGGGTTTTGGATTTATTATATGGCATCATGTGAGTAATTTAGGTGATGTGTCATTTTTATAGATTTTTGAATTTTTTTTAATAATAAACTTGCTTAGGAAGGAAGATAATGTAGTTACTTTATTTTAAATAACCAATCAAAATATTTCATTTTTCTTTATCTTATTTAAAAATTTACCTAAAACTTTAAGTGTTTTAAATTTTTTATTTTTAAATAGAATTTATATAAAATTATATCAAATTAATTGTCTTTTCATGATCTTTAATTTGACATCCATATTACTAATAATATATGATTGGAGAAATAGATTTTTAAATTTAATAACAATTTTTATATTGTAAAATATTCTTTAATAAAATATATTAATAAATAAAATATTTTTAGAAGAGTAAGAAATTATTTAATAGATTTAATCTATTTATCCTTAGAATTTTAAGTTTAATAAATTTAGTTTATTATAGAATTCTAAATGAGGAATTTCATGAAAAAATAAATCTTAGTTTAATATTAATTAATTTTCATAAATTTTTTATTGTTAATTATTTATTTTATATTTATTTTATTATTTTTAATAATTAATTTTAATTATACAATAATTTATAATTATTATATACATTTATTGATTTTATTTATTAAATGATAATAGTTAGGGATGATAATGAAATGAGCATTTTAAGTATCTATTCTATCCAAATCTTAATAGGGCACGTATGAGTAATTGTAAACGGGTTTGAGACGGATACAAATAGTTGTGAAAATCACATTAGGGTTTGGAACGAGTACGGATAATACCGCAATACCCTCGGGTACTATAAAAAAAGATATTAAACCAATGATTGTGCTATTTTATGAACAACTTATGGTATAAATGACAGTGATAACAATTTATATCGAAATTAATAATATTTTATGGCGAAAGTGATAAGTATTATAAAAAGTATAAAATGATTTCACGTGAAGCGGTTTCATGCCAGACCTATCATATTACATATTAATGAATAAAAGAATTTATAAAGTTTGTTAATAATTTTTTTCCAGATTTTTACTTAATTTTTTTATAAATTACTGAATATAAAAAAATATATACAAATGTATATACCCTAAACTCTAAAACCCTAAACCCTAAATTTAGGGTTTATGGTTTTAGAGTTTAGGGTTTAGGGTTCTTAAAAAATAGTAAGAAATACATATATACATTAGTATTGAATAAAATTAATATAGATGGGTGTACGCGTGTATTCGAATGCATGAGATAATTCATTATTATTTTAAATATTCGTTTTGTCATTTTGATCTTTCCCATTACAAAGTACTATTAATTTCTTTTTATATAAATGAGATATATATACAAAATTATATTAAAGATATGGGTGCACAACATGTCCCGAGAACACACAAATTTTTGCCTTATTATAATCCTTATTCTACCAATAAAGTTAGATATTTTTATTAAGGTTAGGTCTTGCGTGAGACCATCTCAAATGAGGTCATTTTTCACTTTTTAAAATAGTTATCATTCTCGCTATAAAACATTATCACTTTGGCTATAAAATGTTATCACTTTTTATTTATACTATAAACTGTTCATGAAATAGTATTATCACATTTCATTAGTTTACTATCACTTTCCTATATAAAAGTTATCACTTTCTCACCGTTTCACATAAGTCCTTATGTGAGACGGTCTCACGCAAGTCTTTGTCTTTTATTAATATAAATTATAACTTTTAATATTTTTCAATTTCATTAATATGTTTTAAAAATAATATTTTAATAATCTCGCGTAACGTGTTACGCGGGTTTCGTACTAGTAATTATCTATTTTGGTGTACTCAAAATTTTGAAATTAATACCTTAAAATATAGAGCTTTTTATACTGTATCTGTATTGAATATGTAGAAAAAGAAAAACTTAAGTACTCCTCTCATCCTCTGCCATTGGAAATGAGACTAAATACAAAGGAAAAGAACGTTTTTTTTTTTGTACAAAATAATAGCAAATGTGTGTATACAAAATGTGGTACTAGTATTTTAGACAGTAACTGGAACTGGTGAAGTAGCAGGCACTCTATTCTCAGCAGGGATTTCCACAAACTCTGAAAGAATAGCTCGGAATTCATCTCCTGTGATGGTCTCCTTCTCCAGGAGCACTTCAACGATCTTGTCGATCGCTTCGCGGTTGCTCCGAATCTGGCTCAACGCGATTTCATACGCACTGTCGGATATCCTCTTGATCGCTGCATCAATATCCTCAGCCAGCTTTTCAGACATTGAGTTCCTAGCCATCATTCTCATGATCACGTCGCCACTTTGAGACGACGCGTCCATGAGTGACCATGGACCGATGTCAGACATGCCGAAGGTCACTACCATCTGCCCACAAACAATAACTTGTTTAGAACCTAGTCCATGATGAATGAAGCATATTACACCATAAAGGAAACAAACAAGGTGTACCTGCTTGGCTAAACCAGTGATCTGTTGTAGATCACCGGCTGCACCGGTTGTGACCTCAGGTTCACCGAATATAACCTCTTCAGCTGCTCGCCCACCGAGCCCACCAACAATTCTGGCAAAGAGTTGCTGCTTGGATATCAAGGTTGGGTCGTCCGCGGGGATGAACCAAGTTAAACCACGAGCTTGTCCTCGTGGCACTAACGTGACCTTTTGGACGGGGTCATGACCTGGTGTGAGTGTCCTGCACGAAACAGCCAAAGGTTAACATTTATTAACCTAAATGTATGAAGGTTAACAGGTAAGAACCAGTGCTTACCCACAAATGGCATGGCCTACTTCATGGTAAGCCACAAGACTTTTGCTCTTGCCATCTGTCATGAGTGTTCCTTCCATTCCAGCAACCATCCTATCGATCGAATCATCAATCTCCTTCGATGAGATTGCTGTCTTGGCTCGCCTACCTGCCAGAATAGCCGCCTCGTTTAACAGATTGGCAAGATCTGCTCCACTAAAACCAGGCGTCCTCATGGCAATCACTTCAAGTGATACATCTGAATCAAACTTCTTATTGCTAGCATGAACCTTTAGAATCTCCGTTCTTCCACGAATATCGGGCACATCAACCATTACCTATATAAAAACCATATTTATGAATGTTGCTTATTCTAATATATTACTCAGGGAGCAACAGATGTGCTGTAACTCTACCTGTCTATCAAACCTCCCTGGTCTCAACAACGCAGAGTCGAGAATATCTGCACGGTTAGTGGCTGCAACTACAATTATACCCGTGTTTCCTTCAAAACCATCCATCTCTGTCAAGAGCTGGTTTAGAGTCTGTTCCCTTTCGTCGTTTCCTCCACCAATACCGGTTCCTCTTTGACGCCCAACAGCATCAATTTCATCAACAAACACGATACAGGGAGCATTCTCCTTGGCTTTCTTGAAAAGATCACGTACTCGTGAAGCACCAACTCCAACAAACATCTCAACAAACTCGGAACCTGAAATAGAGAAAAAAGGAACGCCTGCTTCACCAGCAATAGCCTTAGCTAGCAAGGTCTTTCCGGTACCAGGAGGACCAACAAGAAGAACTCCCTTGGGAATACGAGCACCCACGGCAGTAAACCTCTCCGGCTTCTTCAAGAACTCCACCACCTCCATAAAATCTTGCTTTGCTTCATCTACCCCAGCAACATCATTGAATGTAACACCTGTATTTGGCTCCATTTGGAACTTAGCTTTTGACTGACCAATGCCTAAAGGGAAACCAGGCCCACCAGGTCCACCCATGCCACCGGAGGATCGTCTTGAGAGAAGGAAAAGACCACCAATTAAAATTAAAGGGAAGGCCAAATTTCCTATTAAGTTAAACAAAAGGGAACCAGAGTCCTCTTGAGCATTGTGTGCAGCAAAGTCGATGTTCTTCTCCCTGAACTTCTGAAGAAGCTCCTGGCTGAGGCCTGGAAGCTGTACACGCACTCGCTGCACTCGATTTCCCAACTCAGGAGAAATTGCCTCAACTACGGCAATGGTACCATTTTCAAATAAATCAACTTTCTTCACTCTGTCATTGTCTAGATACTCCAAAAATCTAGAATACGACATCCTTGAGTTAGAAACACCTTGATCATCAGCTATGGCATTTCCATTGCCTAGTAGTGCAGGTACTACAACAGAAGCATTGCCAAGCAACAACTTCAGAAAGCCTCTTCTTCCTTCATTCGTCTTTTGATCCAGAGATGCTCTTACACTAACCAATTTTGATGCTATATTCAATGATGGAAGGCTTGAGAATTGGATAAAATTCCGGCCAAATATTTCCTTGCTCAGACCAGCTTTAGTATTACCTGCGCCACGTAAACCATTTCCGACTACACATACCGACGAAGCAGCCATCTTTTTCCTGCAGTTTAGCAAGCTTAAGTTTATTATGAACTAGCAAGGTCCACAACTAAAGTTCACCAACACAGATTAACTATCATTACTGATAAAACAATGATTCGTGATAATAATTAGTAAATAAACAACCCATAATCCAATTCATCAAGCAATGATGAATGTCATGGAATGAAGAAACAAGTTTAAATAGGAATTCCCATTCAGCAGTAAAAAATCTTTAACAAACTAACGATGATACTCAACGGCCAGCTATTAAAGCATGCACACAACTTCCTAAATGTAATAAATAACTTATTTTAAATGATTCTCAAGAATAGCAAGAAGAAGAATATAAAATGGAGTAAACTAAAATAAATAAATAAAAGACCAACATCTTTTGATCAAACTAAACAAGAAAATGAAAACAGAAAGAATCCACGGAAAGCCCATCCCGACTGTTATTTCGATCTGATCAAATTACCCAAAACCACCTAGAAATGTGGGGTTAGCAGGAAACCCACAGCTTCACAACATCAGCAGCAGTACTCAGTAAACAAAAATGGTGGAAAATAATAAGCAAAACAAGAAACGTTCCGACCATTAACATTAAAATTTTGATTTTGCCGTACTAGTCAAGAAAAGTAGAGTACTCACCTACGAGGAAGTGATTTAAACGACGGAAGAACGCAGAGGGGATGGAGTATTTACAAGGAATAGATGTGGTTCGAAAAAGTGTACGTGGCATTTTGTGGATAATTGATTGGTCTACGGTCTCCTTTGCATTTCTCTGCCCGAGATTTTGACATTTTAGGTTGGATTTTCAGTTCAATTTGGGAATTTATGGCGTGTCGGCTTCAAGATCACTGATTACATGCAGCAAATTTTATGGTTTCCGACCACAAATAAATTTTGAATTATATGTTAACGATTTTTATAATTATATTGTTTGGTATTGAGAATACTTCATTTGTTATGATAATAGATTTTCTTTTTAGTTATTTAAAGTTTAAACTGGTAAATGTTGAGTTCACTTTACGGTTTTGCTATATTTGTTTTTCTTTCCTTGGCTAGATTTAATTTACTAATTTATCGTTTTGAAAAAAGAAAAAAAAAATCAACTTTTCACATATTCATTATATTAATGTATTGAAATATTCATTATTCTATTTCTTTTTTTTCTTTTTTTTCGAAATGAATTTGAATTTGAATATTTCTAGACATTACTAATAAACTCTAATCATATACTGTAAATCAACTAAAACAGAAACAATGTTCATCTCACTTAATTTTAATTAGTAATTAATAAATTGTTTATTTTGTTAAATAAGTAGTAACTTTTCTTCATTTGGAGTAAATTTTAAGCGACAAGGTAATTCAGAATCCCATTGCACGAGATTTCTCCCAAACATATCCAGAAAGAGATTGTCATGGAAACTCACTATCAAGAATCAAGAATAGGCTAAATCTCACAAGCTTCTTTTCTTTAAAAACCCCGGTAGAAAATTACTCGCAAACAATCAGCAAATCTAAGCTCACATCAAGAATCTGGAAAAGGCTAAACCTTTCAAAACCAACAGTGGGAAATTACTCATTTATACTCAATCATCCACCAATTGTAGGGTGTAATACACCCAACATACATCAAGCAATGAACATGCTCCAGCAAATGACAAACCCAATTCAGATTTGTATCTAGATACACATCCAAAGTCTAATATCCGAACCGAACAAGGCAAAATTCAAGTATCCAGGATGGAATGGAAATTATGGAATATAATAGAATGGAATCAGAGTAAAAAGAATTTATCACTTGTTACATTCCACAGGAGAGTTCACTTGTCAAAGAATTATTGCATTATCCGGCCCATATTCACATCATTTTAGCCGGAAAAGCACCAGCCAAACAAATGATAACAGCAGCCCATACTAACCTGTACAGGGGAACACAGCATAGTGACCAGCAATCAACTACTCTAAAGGACCATTGACCATCATAAATCCGCTTCCGTTGGTGGGTTATACAAGCACCAACACAAAAAGAACTCAAAATCAGATTATGCATCGTATTATGTCCACTTAAAGCCTCACCCAGACTCCATGCATTTCTTCTGGGTACTATACTCCTTTTGCCGAAAGAGCAGTCAACCTCACTTTATCCTACGTTCCCCTAAAAAATTCGACTACCAAGTTCAAGAGCTCCAGCCGAGCCAAAAGGCTGAGATGAGAATGAGATCTAAACAGGGGGAATTAAAAATAAAAAAATCAAAAAAGAGAAATCGAAAGAAAAATTACATCTTTTTCGTTCTCTATGACCTAACGGATATATAAGCAAATGATGGCCTTAGACCATCACTGTCCCCTGTTTAGAGAACTGTGCAATTTCAAACAAATGAAGAACCATGAACAATGTTTCCTTGGGCGCCATGAGATTCATCATCTGATGAGACTGGAGAAGAAGCTTCAGCAAGAGACTCGAGCATTGCTACCACTTCAGATGAGTCGTCCAAATAATACTTGGCTTTACTTGGTTTTTGCCCCACCGTACAGCCAAATACTTCAGTATTGTAAGAGAGTATATGTCTAGAGACCGCAGTACTAATTAGTTCAAACATATCCTCATCTGACCTGTCATCCCCAATGCAGAGCACAAAATCCATCTGTTTTCCTTTCTCCGCCATTGATGTGAAGATCTTCTCAGCAACCAGGCCTTTGCTAACACCCTGCATTAAAAAAAAGTACAAGAAGTGCAAATCAATTTTTCAATGCATGAACCAAACAGTACTACAGAAACATAATGGAACTAATACTTTAGTTAAAAAGAGAAGGCCATTCTGGATATAGCATTGCGACATACTGATTATATATATCATATTTGAAATAAATTAGACAGAAGGAGGATTGGTACAACTGGAAAAAAACATTGCCAGTAATCGATAAATACCTGAGGCTTGACTTCTACTATAAACTGGCCGCTCTTGACTGCCACAGGTTCATTTGCTAGAACACTCTCTAAATGATCCAACATTTCCTTTGCCTGAGAAAAACCAAATCCAGGGTCTGCATCATGATAATGCCAAACTAAAGCACTTTCCTTTCTCTCAATCCCAGAACCATCTGTAGCCTCGGTGTATGATTTCATAACTGGTTCGGCCATATGCATCCAACCAAATTCAGAACCCTGACCATACGTTTCCCATTCTTCATGCTGTGGCCACCTGACGTCCATGATACAAACAACTCAAAATAGTGCAAAAAGAAAGAAAAAAAACTTCTGGAAATTGTATACCTTAATGCCAAATCAGTTTTCTTATATAAACCACTCTTTCTATAGACAGAATTTTATTAAAAAAGAAAATATTACGTAAAAACAACTACTTGAACATAAACAATGACTCCAACTGATGTGCTTGGTAGCAACAATATCCAGCACATGCTTAACCATAAGCATACACAAACTATCCTTGTCAAGGTGGTCCGGATAATTACTTATGATGATTGCGTTCATGTCTAGTATGTAACCCCCCAGGTCCCCCCCACTAACACTGATAATATATCGACTTATCCATCATTATGCTTATGCTAAAATGAAGGTACAAAAGAGGCAACAAAAAATTGTCAGAAATGTCAACTCAAGTAGGGTTGATATTATGAAGAGCTAGATCCTAGAACCCACCAAATACTCACTTGGGAAAATTTTACCAGGATTTGAGCAAAATGAAATATACTTTAATAGCAAGATACAGAACTGAGACTTTTGAAAGCCAGTGGCAGTCACACAACTTTACTGCTATTGCCCAAACCTTCTACATAAATCAGAAGGCTTAATTCATATGACTCTCATAAAATAAGCTAGTAGTCCTTTAACATCTATAGATACATAAAAATAATTATGAGAAAGGGACGTTTTAATTTGTAGTACAAAAAACAATTAATTTTATTGCACAAGATTCGTAGGAAATAACCACTAGAGCTGCACTGCAGTAAATTATTAGAAGATTTAGCTAACAAATTAATTGGTATTATGATGAATTCATGCATGTAGACACTGAGGAGTACGAGCTATTTCTCAAGTTAGACGTATTAACCTGTAATAACTGATTGACGGGGCAAATTAGATAGGTACCTTATAAAGTAGCCATGTTCTGCAGCAAGTCCAAGCTTCTTGCACGGAAGAAACCACCTGCTCAAGATGTCCCTACCTCTCCCACTAACCATAAACACTAAATTGTTGGGATCTGCACACAGACTGTTCAACAGAGAGAGAATTTGAGGACTTGGGGTCTTTATAATTAAGTTTTGCGGCATCAATGTGCCATCATAATCCAACAGTATAGCCCTGCTTTTCGCCATGCAGTAAGCACTGACAATCTGATCTATGGAAAGTTTCCTAAAATTAGGATCCAGCGCCACAACCCGAAACCCAAAGCCAAGACCTATTCCCCAGCACCTTTTCCGAAAATGATCAGCACAGGTTCTTTCCATGTCTTGTAAAAAGCTTCTGGACCAAAAAGCCACATCATGGGTGCTAACATAACGGTAGTGCTTCTCATGTCGCAGCTCCTTCTCTGTGTCAGACATTGATATAGCCTCATTCAATGCCTCTGCTGTCGACTCAACATTCCATGGATTGACACGAATTGCACCACTCAGAGAAGGAGAGCACCCAATGAACTCGGACACCACAAGCATGCTCTTCTTTGGTCCACTCAAATGTGATTCTGTTCCTACACCAGATAAACCTTGTCTACAGATAATATATTCATAAGGAGTCAAATTCATACCATCCCTCACTGCTGTCACCACAACACATTCAGCAATGCTGTAATACGCCATTCGTTCGCTGATTGATACAGGACGGTGAATTAAAAGAATAGGTTCATATCCAGGTCTCCCAAACTCCTTATTAATTCTCTGGCAGCTCTCCTCTATTTCGGCCTGTATGTCCTCCAAATGCTTCCCTTTTGCTCTGGCAGGATTCGCTATCTGCACAAGCACAGCCCTTCCCTGCCAATTTGGATGCTCCTTGAGCATGTGTTCCATAGCTAAAAGTTTCAGGTTGATACCTTTGAATATGTCCATATCATCAACTCCAAGCAGTACTGTCTTACCACTGAACTGCTGCTTTAGCTCTTCAACCTTCAGCTCTTTGTCAGCTTGCCTAATCACTGACTCAATATGGCCCATATGTATCCCAACTGGCATAATCTTTATCCCAACCGTCCTTCCGTAATAGTCCAACCCTATGTACCCTCTTTTTGACTGATATTCTAAGCCCAACATTCGACTGCAACAAGAGAGGAAATGACGAGCATAATCAAAGGTGTGAAAACCAATTAGGTCAGAGAGAAGTAGGGCCTTCAGTATTTCTTCTCTAACAGGAAGCGACCTGTATATCTCAGATGAAGGAAATGGACTGTGAAGGAAAAACCCCATTCTTAAGCGAACAAAGCGCCGCCTCAAAAATGTGGGCAAAACCATCAGGTGATAATCATGAATCCAAACAAAATCATCTTCAGGATTAAGCACCTCAATAACTTTCTGTGAAAACATATTATTGGCAGAGACATATGCTTCCCATTCGGATCGGTCAAATCTACCGCCATGATCAGCTGAAAATGGTAACATGTAATGAAAAAGCGGCCACAGCTGCTTCTTGCAAAAACCATGATAATAATTGGCCAAGAGACTAGGTGGGAGAAAGGCAGGGACGCATTTAAATTTCTCCAAAAGGTAGTTGGCTACATCATCCTGTTCGATTGGATCAACATCAACGGGTAATGAACCAACATACAGTACTTCCATGTCCTCTGAGAAGCCATCTTTTACCCGCAAAAGCAAAGAATCCTCGTTCCAACTAAAACTCCAGCCCTTATTATCTGGCCTACGTTTTGCTTTCAGAGGCAGAAGATTAGAGACAATGATAATTCGTTCACCAGCTATAGAAGATGGGTTTTCGGATGTAACGCTATTAGCCTGCTCATCATCGAGCTCTGCAATATTCCCAGGGACTGTCATTACCCTGGGGAAACGCTTCCGCTCCTTCTCCTTCCCCATTACTGGGAAATTTCCAGATGCTAAATCCAAAAGATTTGTATAAGATCTTGACATCATCTTTACAAATTTTTCCTTATTTCACTCCTTAAAAGGAAAAGAAAACCTTTTTCTCAAATCTTACGACTCGAAAACCGAATTCTCTCTCTTCGACAAATTCAGTTTCCAATTATCTGTAATGAAGAGAATCAATATCTTTATTACTTAAAAAAGAAAACAAGAATCGAAAATACTAGTCCATTAAAGGTCCCTCGCTTCAATCGACAAACGCAAATGTGATGAAATAGCAGAAAATTAATACCTAATATTAATTAATGCCCCAAATCAGAAATGTGTACTAATCAAAGCCAAGCCAAGAAAACTCAATTTCGAACGAAAAAAAAAAAAAAACACATCATTCAGTAGAAACCCTAGTTTTCACGAAATTATAATCCGTCCCACAGAGAAACCGGAAGCAGAAATTGGGGTTGGAGCTAACCTCTGCGATTGAATTGAGCCAAAATCCTGCGTCTCTCCACAGGAAGAGTCAAACTTCAGCCAAGAATTGAGGATGGGATTCTAGGGTTTGACGCAAAAAGCAAATTAAAAAAAAAATTATATATATATATATATTAAAGAGTTTGATATTCGTAATTTGGCGAATGGGTATATAAAATGAATCGACGATCGCCTAGAAGAAATGGATATGAATATTCAAGTGAATAAATAAATAATTAATATTTTTAGGTGAATTGGATAAAATAATACTGTCTGGGAAACAAAACGTGCAAACAGATAAAAGAATCACTAAACTCACCCATGTTAGTATCACCTCACATTTCAATTTACGTACACACACTAAACCAAAATGATTTTATTTTATTATATTATAATAATAACACTAAACTTTGGCAAATTATGATCATTAAATGAGCAAATTTTCGATCTTTTATTTTTAATGGCTAATCACCCATTTTAAAAAACGTATATAAATATAAACAAAAATATAGACAATTACGAACAAAAATGTATATAATTTAATTGTTAATTTTTTTAATGAAAAATTGAGTATAAAAAGATATACAATTATTAAAAAACATGTATACACTATTGAATAAAAAGTTATACATATATGGATACTAGTTCTTTTAATGAAAAACTTATTGTGAAAAAAATATATAATTATTAAGAAACACATATACAAAATAGAATAACATATATACAAAATAGAATAAAGTTATACGCATATGAGTGTGCACCCTTGCACATATACAAAATAGAATAATATATACTCCATCCATCACAGGAAATATTGCACCCCTTTCCTGGCACTGAGATTAATAAAGTGGTGACTTTTAGGGGTATTATGATATTTTTTGTAATAAATAAATGATAAAGTATGTTATGTGTGTTAGGTAGGGTGTTTTTTTTTTGTAAATAAAGTTTATGAAGAAGGGTGATTGTGTTTGACTTTTTGTTTTTTAGGAATATATAAACTTTTATGAAACAACCCAAAATGAAAAGTATGTCATCTTTCGTATGATAGAGGGAATATATAAAATAGAATAAAGTCATAAAGTACGTTTGCACCTAATATCAACTCATTTTTAATGGTTTTAACAGTTGAGTACGACTATGATAGTGTCACTTAATTCTTTACCTAAATTTTAAAGAATTCTTGATTATAATTCTTTCCTATTTTTTATATTGTTCACGTGGTTTATATATTTATTCGCGGAAATTTTTAAAAGGGTGTAAAATTTTTAGGTGTATGAAATAAGATTTTAATAAGTGTATTTTGAGTAGTATAATAGAATGAAATTGAAAAAGGGAATAAAATTTCTAAGCGTATGAAATATAAGAGTATTTTGATTTTTGAGGGAGTATATTAAAAAAAATAAAGTTTTAAGTAGATTATAATAATTAAACTATTCTACTTTTTTTTTATTAAATAATTTATTTTATTAAAAATATTATCAACTTTTATCTATGAATTTATATGAAATAATTTAATTGAATGATTATTATTATTTTTTATCGATTAAATGGAGGCTTTTATTAAAAATACCACTCCTATTATTTATTATTTGTCTTACGAAAATATTCTCATAAAATAATACAATACAGTTTTTTTTTTTTACATTTATTGAGTTATATGAATAAAATGTAAAATATGATAATTTTATGGTATTACGAGAGTGTTAATATTGTGTAGTACTCTTTTTGTCTGTTTATAAGGTAATATTTTGTTATTTTAATCCTTTATTCTAAGGATATTAATTTTTTTTAATAAAAGACTTATGAATGACCACACTCACAATTAATACAATTATTTATTTTATATTATTATATTATAATAATATACTTTTTAATTTACATGAATAAAAATGAATGAATATTTTATTGATAGATAAATAGATTATTATCATTATTAGATTTGTGATGATTAATCGGAGTATGAAAATAAAAAGGAGATGCGACTGAGTATTTATTTTTTGAAAAAATAAGTGATTATATAAAGAGAAATTAAGAGTAATTATGAGAATTCCATTAATGTATTGGATGGGTGAGGTTATCGTTTCCCAAAAAGAAAGAGGATAAGGTTTTTTTAGCCAGCCGACTTTGGAATAGAACCAGCTGGCAGGATCCGTGTGACACAACGTTAGGCCTGGGGAAAAGACACGTGTCTCATTTATTGGGCTGATGAAACCGCGTTCAGGAGCCCACACTGTACGGATATGGGCTATTTTCGTCACTGCTGACGAGGATTCTATTTGGGCCTGGTTTTTATGTGGGCTGTGTATTCAGAACCACACTAACCTTTTTCTTACTGTTAGTTTAAGAGAGGAATGAGACATTGAGAATAATAATAATGGTAATAGTATTAGTAGGAAATTGCCAAATTGGAATGGTTGATAAAAATAGGGTTAGGGTTAATGGTAAGAAAAATCATGAACTATACATGTATTGCAAATTAATCCTAATATTTGAAAAATTATAAAAAATACTCAACTTTTAAATATTGTTGCAAAATACACTAAATTTCTAAAAATAGAATTTCACTTTTAATCTTACATTTGATAAATATATCACACGTTGGGTGCGTTTTGCAACAATATTTAAATGTGAGGGTTTTTTTTACAATTTCTCAAAGATGTAAATTCATTTTTAATATGAATACAGTTAGTGTGTTTTTTATTTTTTATTTTTTTGCTATTAACCCATAAAATTACGATGTTTATAATTGTACTGTTTGACTATAAATAAATTTTTTTCCTGTATTTAAGAAATTGTATTTAAGAAACAAAAAATACTACTAGTACATGACAAATGAAAAGCGAAAATGTTTTAAAGTGTACCCAGACAGATGAGAAATAATGATATATTTAATAAAAGTGTTGCATAATTAATGAAAAGTGGAAAAGTTATTCCAACCACTTCATTTATCTCATGAATATATTAATACATTTATTGTTTTCATAAAAATTAATAAATATTGTATTTTAATATATAGTGAATTGACAATTATAATATCATAATATATAGATGTACTAGTAGTGTGTGAAGCACATGAAGATATATTAATTATTTTCTAGTAGTGTGTGAAGCACATGAAGATATATTAATTATTTTTTGTGTTTCATTCATCGGAGAATGATGTAACAAAATTAATGATATACCATATTTAGTAAAAATATAGCAATATTCATGAGACAAAAGGAGACTACCCACATAAGCGTGCCCTTTCATCCCATAATAATATTACATATATATTTTCAATTTGAATGTTTCATAATTTTTTTTTTTTTGTATGAGATCTACACAAAATAATGAATATGTTTTTATGGATCAACTCACAATATTTATACAATTTCCACTTTATGGTAGTAAAATATTATATTTCTCAACTCACAACACGTTAAAATATCATATCCTTTAATTTATGTAAAAAAAAACAAATATAAAAAAAATACTCCACAAGTTATTTTGATGTGACAGAGGGAAATCGGTATTGAAGATACGTTAATTCCTTAATGATAGATTATATTTGGATGGTTACAAAAGTTATCTACCAAACTCTACCTCTCCATTCCACACAAACGCCACTTAATCATTCGGAATTGTTACTAAGATTGACTATAGTGATTTTACTACTAAATTAATAGTTAATAGAAATCGATTTGATTTTTAAGTATAGACTTATAATAAAGCGAAAATAGTTTACTTGAAAGGCAAGTGTAGTTTTAGTTACTTTTGTTGTATGGATTTTGAGAATTACTCGATCCTGAAACAAGATTAAATTAATTATTTTGTTTGTCTCGAAATAAAATATTCTTTTAATCTCAAATTTCTTAGAGACACTCTCTCGTAAGAAGAGTTATTTGTGAGACGGACGTGAGACGAGTTGACCCATCACTAAAATATGCTTATTGTATATATAAAGCATGTTAATTTGTAGTTAAAGTATGTTAATAATAAATCATATTATAACACGCTAAAATCATACTTTAATGCATATTCAAATATACCATAGAAAACATACTTTAACAATCATTAAACATACTTTATCTATATAATAAGCATACTTTAGTGATGGATCGACCCGTCTCATACCCGCCTCACAAGAGACTTTGTTAATTTCTTAAGTACATTTAAATTTTCAAAATTTATTACATTACCACACACAACATACTTTTATACATTACTTAATACATTAAAATATCATACTATCCAAAAAGTCAATAAAAATAATTAAAAAATAATTTTTTCTTAAATAACCTGAAATATTAAAGATAATTTTAATTTCGAAACAGTGGGAGTATAATATATTGAGAAAATTAATATTACTACAATAATATAGATTAAAATTTTGAAGAAAAAAAAGTAGAAAATATGAAAAAGTATGGGTCTGCATTTAAAAAGTAGAGGTGAAATGAGTATTTCTCATAAACAGTATTTTGTGAATTTGAAAATCATAATATGGAAGTAGATAAAAAATGAAATTAATCTTGTAATAATACTCGTGTGATATAAATGTATTGAAGAAAATTTATAAAATATGCTAGTGTCTGTTTAATATATTTAAAAAAAATTTATTTACATAATGTATCATTTTATAAATTTGAAAATCAAATTTGAAAAGTCATAAAAGAACATTACTTGCAAAGTATGAAACCTAATAAGGGGGCCGTTTTCTTAGGGGGTCGAAATTCTAATTATAAAGATATTCAGATATTTTTGAGTCATTTTAGAAATAATGGGGCTATTGTGCAATTAAACCTAGAATATAGCGAAACCCCCGACATGAGTCTCCATACTCTCCACCAGGACAATCTCCACTCAACTTTCCTCCAAGAATCAATCATTTCCCCCTCCGCAAAACCACCCCTTCGAAATTCGTCAACCAGATTCAATAAGAGAGTAACAAAGAACCATGGCGGGGTACAAGGCCGATGATGAGTACGATTATCTATTCAAACTCGTGTTGATAGGCGATTCGGGGGTTGGAAAATCCAATCTTCTATCGAGATTCACCAAGAACGAGTTCAATCTTGAATCCAAGTCCACTATAGGCGTTGAATTTGCGACCAGGAGTCTTACTATCGATACTAAAGTCATCAAAGCTCAGATTTGGGACACTGCTGGTCAAGAAAGGTCGCCCCTTTTTCTCCCCTTCTCTTCCCTTTCCTGATTTTTTCAACATGATTCAATTATTTATTTTTTGTGAGATAGGGGTTCTTTTGTTTTATTTAGTTTGTGGTGGGAATGAAGTGGGCTTTCGGTGATTTCTTCTTGGGATGTTTATAGTGCGATTTATGTGGGTTCTAAACTGTGCTCTATCTTTATCGTTAACCATCCGTAGATCTACGCCATAGTTATGCGTACTGTTGCAACTGTATCTAATTGAATTTTTTGTTTAATTCCTTATTTCTGCCTTCATTTTCTTTATTGGGATTTGATGATGGTGAACGTTGGGGATCGGTTGATGTTTAGGTGGCATGGATGGATTTATTTGTTAGTTGTTGTCGTATGAGTTGTTTGCAGGAGATGCTTTATATACTTGTAGGTCTTTGTAATGCACCAGGTGCATCTAGACCCCATCATCATGCTTAAATGTATCTTGATTAGTTGTCATCGATCAGTTGTGAGATGATAGATAGGACTTTGAAATGTCCTCCAGAATGTAATATGTAGATGCTTGTGGAATATTGGAGTTCAAGTATCTGTTGCATTGTTGGGATGTGCCCTTTGGCCCCTTTCTGTAAATGGCACTGAATTTGACACCCTTTGTGTAAGCTACTAAGTTGATTCATTCTTTCATGGTGAATGCTGTGTTATTATCATGTTTCGACATTTTTTTCCCTCATATTAGGGGGAAAAACATATTGAACTCATACTTAAATGGATAGATAAGTGATGTTTTGTAGCCATAGTTATAAATCGTTACTGTGAACTCTCATGATCTTTACTCTGTTTTCCTTGAATTTGTTGTAATATATGGATACCATGTCCTTGAACATATGTACACTGTTATGTATGTGTGTCTGAGAGAGAAAGTCTTGTGTTCCATAAATCTAGTAGTGAGCATTTCATATTCTCCATATTCTGTAGTATCTGTACATGTATAATGATTAATGGTTAGTTGCTCTCATATTTGGTTATTGCTCATTTTTAAGTTATAGTCACCTCCTACCCTTCCTTTCTCTCCAGGTATCGGGCCATTACTAGTGCTTACTACCGAGGAGCTGTCGGTGCATTGCTTGTATATGATGTTACTCGACGAGCTACTTTTGAGAATGTTCTAAGATGGCTACGTGAACTGAGAGATCACACCGACCCAAATATTGTTGTCATGCTTATTGGCAATAAATCTGATCTTCGACATCTCATAGCTGTTCCGACTGAAGATGGTAAAGAATTTGCTGAGAGGGAGTCTCTCTACTTCATGGAGACCTCTGCTTTGGAAGCCACCAATGTCGATAATGCATTTACTGAAGTCCTCTCTCATATTCATCGGGTCGTAAGCAGGAAAGCAGTTGAGGCTGGCGATGAATCTGCTACTTCCTCCGTTCCTTCAAAAGGTGAAAAAATTAGCATTAAAGATGATACATCTGCTTGGAAAAAGCTGGGGTGCTGTTCAAGCTAGGGAAATTTTAAAAACTGCGGGTAACTATATTATATCATACATTTTAGTTCATGGTCTTGTGTTTGTTTTTTTTCTTCTTTTCCTTCTCGTTTATTACTTCTCATTTCCTTTTGGTTTTGTCTAGTCAATTGACTGTCATGATGTTATTTATCAATCCTGAAAATACAGGAAGGAGTGTTTTAGTGAAACTTGATTTGCATAGAAGCCCAGTGCTGATACTGTCATTTGTCAGCTTGTAGAACGCGAGGGTCATAATTAGTACGTTCTTGGACTAGGGTTCGAATACCCTTGTTCGTGAAAACCATTTCGTATAATACTTGAATTATCTCATTCCCTTCGTGTATTAACTTTCATTATGTTTCCACGACTTCCGTCTCTGGGTTGGTTGTGGATGTAGTTGTGCATATTGTGTCATTTTTTTCAGTTTTTCTTTGTGCACATGTATGCTTTCCTCGTACAATATATAGCTGATTTGTCCAAGTTTGTTTACTGACGTTTATATATGAAGGGGTGGTTAAGAGATTCAAAATACAGTAGCTGGGATTGTTTGATATGCTCTACAAATTTAGTACTAATTAACTAGTTTCAATTTGATAATTAATTTTTCTTTAGTATCTTAATGCAGTAATGCTGTGTAAACCTGTCTAGATCCCCACCTAGGTGCTAGGTCCCAACCTAGTATTAACTGTATTTGGACATTTTTTTTCGCCTAATTTTACCAGAAATTTTCATTAATCAATGGAATACTACCGTCATCCACGTTTAATTTTCAACCCAATTTTCTTAGTTAAAGAAAGAAAAATCCTGTGGTCACTTTTGATCTTGTTTGTTTGTGAATGTTTGATGTTGGAAGATGGAATCTTGATACAATCTCAACTAAAAGGCAAAATGGGATTCTCAGCGTATGATGATGGATGAAGTATATCAACAAATTACAGAATGCATGTGTAAATTGCTAAGAAGAATAAAATCATTTTTTGTCCAAATCTTTAGAGTGGAAAAATAGAGAAGAAATGATGCCAAGATTGTCGGGCTCAAGTTCAGTTTTATTATTGCTATTCACGTATGAATCTTTCACCACGTCAGATTGGTAGTCCCTACTATCCGGTCCCCGCGCAGCACGGTGTCTCCACCCTGCACCGCCGGAAAACCACCGAAGACTCCGGCAAGTCCCCGAGATCACCAAACAGGTGCTTATCCTCTTCCCGGATGGGGTGGAACACCTCAATGTCCGTCTGAGCCCCCCAAGTGGGACCCACAAGGGTCATTCCGTCCATCATCGTCGACCCTACATCACAGAGCCAGCCGAACTCCCCAGCTAGCTCAGAGAAGCCATTATCGGTTGGCTCTATTTCCGGCTGGCTGGCAAAGGCGGCACATTCCTCGTCCGGAGGACTGTTGGTGTCGGAGGATGAGGAAAGAAGTGAGGACTTGGCTGCAGAGGAAGTTGGGACCGGTGAAGGAGGATTGTGGTGGTGGTGGTGGTGGTTCTTGGTGGTGGTGGGGAGGGCGTGATTGTGGTCACACGAGTAGGTGACAAGGAGGGTGGTGGGGTCAAGGCGGCTCCGTTCAACTTGTTTTCTGGCTGGGCATCCCTTTGAACTGCTACATCTATAATATCCTCTGTTCATCCAACAAAAATACAACTTATAACGTCGGATCTTCCAATGACTATCAAAATATCATCAACCAATGCAACTGTATTATTTAATGAATTTTATCACATTTTTTTAATGGTAAAAAAAATTAAAATATTAAACTTTTCCTTACCCTTTATTTAAAAAATAGTCTCACACTCCCAATGTACTTTACACCATATTTATTTAATAAATACAAAAAATATATCAAAATATTCTTAAAAATAATAAAGATTTTTTCAGGATAGAGGTAGCATTAACTGAAAAGGTGGAAGAAGACACTAAAAAACTAGAATAAGATATTATTAGAACTTATAAATCCAAGATAACAGCACATTCAAGGTTAATCCCGACATTTCACGCTACTACATGATTTGTATATTTGCGCATGAAAAAGGAAATACTCGCTCCGTCCCATACTCGTTGTCTTACTTTCCATTTTCATCCGTCCCAAACTAATTGTCTTATACCAAAAAAGGAAATATCACATCAATCCCCACCCCTAAAAGTTCATCTTAATTACAACTTTACCACACCTACCTAACACACATAACATATTTTATAATTTATTTATTACCTAAAAATACCACAATACCCCTAAAAAGTCAACTTTTCTTAAACTCTGTGTCTACAGTGTTGCATACATCGAGTCTGAGATGGAGGGAGTACTTTCCTATCTAAGAAAAAAAAAAAAAAAGGAACGCAGCGTAAGCTCCCAAAATATACACTAAAGCAGATAATTCCACTTCCAAACTACCGCATGGATTTGTATCATATGTTGTATTTCATGTTGTCATAAAAAACAATATCACAAACATACACACTACTTTAAAATTTAAACCAATCAAAAATTCCTTTTTAGTCCCCTCCAGAAATTTGAACTATAGAATAAGAGGGCAGAAATGGTATTTTGCAGTCAAGTGAGTGAACACATGAAATGCGATTAGATATTTATACGGCAAAGAGCGTGGGAAACAGAGCAATGGAAAGCGTGTGAGAGTGAAAAACGTGTTTAGAAATTCAACAACTAAGCAGAGTATTCAATCATTCAATGAATGTAATTTTGGCCCATAGCCGCCTCTTTCAAGAACCACCCACCTACTCCCCGCCGGCTACTACTCTCCCACCTCCGTTATTTATTTCATAACAATAATATTAATTAAAAATCATTTCACCACAATTTCTTTCAAATTTATCGATTAAAATTCGAAATTTATTCTAAATAAAAGCAAATAATACTATATCTTAATTAATTACCTGGGGTAAGGCGATCCCTTGATAGGCTTTTGGCCGTACTTCCGCCATGACCAAGAATCCGGCGGCGGATACACCTCCGTTTTACTCCGGTAGCCGTCGCCGTCGCCGATAGGTACGGACACTACTCTCTTGTGTGCACCCCTTCTACTGAAACAATTCATCAAACCAATTTTTTTTCATATTCCTATAGTTTTCAATTCGAAAGTTATTAATCAAACAAGAAAAAAAAAAAGGGATAAATTAATTACTTGTAATAAACTCAAACCTTTTTTTTAGTGACGGCGTGTATACTTCTTCCACCGCTTCATCACCGGAAAGTGGAGAATCGGCTGTATTTTCTCGTGGCGGAGGAGTGGTGGTGGAATCCTCGTCGTGTTCATCGTCAAATCTGCCCTCCATTTTTAATTTACTATCAAATTAAAATATGTACACGTGCTAGCTCATGAAAAAGAACTCCCCCATGGAAACTCTGTATGCATGTGTAAGTTTATGAAAGAATAGGCGTCGTCGGTGGTGATGGCGGCGGCGGCGGTGGTGGAGGAAGTGGCCGGAGAGAGTTGGTGTAGAGTGGGGAGGGGAAGGTGGTGGAATTTGTGAAGGTAGGATTTTAATATGGGAGTAGTCACGTTGACAGATTGGCATAAGGGATTAATTTATTAAGGACGTGCAACCCAATTCACTAAATAATATTTTTTTGACACATTCTTGTAGCATTTTTAAACTTTTTACAGACACTTTAAATATGTATGTATAATTTTAAAAAAAAAGTTTTTTTTTTTTTAAAGTAGATATTCTTTAAATATTAATTTGCTAGGGACATAATTAATGTCATATCAATCGGTCAATTTTTATATGTTCGTAAATTAAAATTTGTGCATAGGAGGGTCGGAAATAAATTATTTTGGGACACAAATTAATTACTGAACTAACAGGCAGTCTCTGTTTGAGTAGTTGAATTTATTTATTGCCAAAGATATTTAATATTTCTTAAAAATGGTTCGGTATATACGCAATATTTAAAATTGTTATATTATTATTATACTTACATAATGTTAATAGTGATTATAAAGTAGAGAAAAGGTCCACAACTAATAGTAATTATTACATGAAGCTTATCCTTATTGGAGAAGAAAAGGAACAATTAGCCTATATTATATATATTGGATTAATATTATATGTGGGGCCATAGATATGTGTGTTAATGTGATGACATCTTGTTTGTATTATGCAGGACGGCAATTGGATTACACCCATAATTAAAACAAATAATTTCAATAATAATTGTGACTAGCTAGATAAAAAGGGAGTAACTTTTTTTTTAAAGAAAAAAAAAGGGTTATAATACATCGTTAATGTTTATCAGCCCTTAATTAAAAACAAGTTATTAAAACTTTATTAGGTAAAAATAAACATCTAATGTTGTCAATTATATTAACAATTACATATATCCTTTATTTAAATTATAAAAGCGTCAACCTTAAAATTATAGAATTTGTTGATTCATGAACATGAGTTAATTTATTCGTTTGATTGTTAACTAAAAAACTGAACAAAGTGTTTAATTAAATTTAAGAGTTTGTGTGAAACGAAATAGGCTTTACGTACACGTTTTTTACTTAAAAAATTTACATATTCTAATATATACCATAAATCATATATAAAAAGAATTATAAAATAAGACATGAACCATTATAAATATAATATATATATTTTAAAATCACAATAATAAATTTATAATTAAACTCCAAAAATAATATATTAATATAAAAGTAAAATAAATTATTTATAAAATTGAAAAAATAATTATATTCTTATAAATACCATAAATCATACATAAGATATGCCATCAACTTAAAAATATAAAATAAAGCATGAACCACAAATATAAAATATATAGTTAATCATAATAATAAAACTATAATTAAATATTATAAATAAATATTAATTTATAAGTAAATGTTTCAAGGAATAGTTTACTTAGATTTAAATGGATTTATACGAATAATTGAATGCACATGCATGCTACATGCGAAGGGTCTGTTATTACTGAGCATAGGTTGTAAAGTTCGTTTTCTTACCAAATCCTATATATATCCTAAATATCAAATTAATTATTATAGCAGACTTAGTCAATAAATTAAATTAGAATAAAAAAAAACCTGTAATAAATTCTGTATGTGATGCATAAATAACTACACAGTCTAAACTTAAATGTTTTGATCAAGTGGGCTAGAAAAAATGTTCATTTGTGTCCACAGATAAGGATTTTTTGAATTAAATTTCAATATGCATGAATAAATATTACAATATCTCAATGTGATCTCAATGTTATAATATATTTTTACTAGGTCATTTCACAGTCCAGTGCCTCTATTTTTTATTTTTTTTTATTTGGTAAATCTCGTGTGAATTTGTTAAAATATTTAACTTTTAAAAAGTTTCCATTTTTTATTTATTAAAAATGGAGTATTATTTTTAATTTAACTTACTATATAATCATGAAATAGTTCAATTATACGTTTTTTTTTTAAAAAAAATTTCCATTAATCATGCATCATTTTTCATTAAAAAATTATTACTTGGATTTATTCATATCACATTACTCATTCACTATTTCACACATGTTTTTTTCATCTTAATTTTATTTCTACCAATATAATGCAGAATATGATAGCTAGCTACGGCTAGATTCTTGTGCACATTGAATTTAAAATTAGTGAGTGAGTTTTTATTTATTTATTTATGAATATGTACTCTACAATATAATTAAATACAATTATAATTAATACTATTTCACCAGTAATATATTAGAGTATAAACAAATTAGACATTTGTAAATTTATTTATATATACGCCTCATCAACACCTCCCTTTCTAAATACTTCATTCTCAATGTCAACCTTAAATATACTCCTTTGTTTCTATCTCAACATGGTATTTTTCAAAAAAAAAATGGAATGTATGGGTCGATATTAATTTGGTGGTTATGCATTTTCAAATTTAAAAAAAAAATTATAATAGGAGTAATACATAATCAAATAAATGAATAAAAAGAAAAGTGGTGGATATAAAAAGATAATCCTTCTTTCAATATAGTTTTCTTCCTTTTAAATTTCCTACATTTAATTGCAACAAAAACTATCATTTAATGAACTTGGTATATTTGATTATTTTCGTACATTTATTTACAAAGGGTATAGTTCCATAATTAAACAATATTCATTTATAATATGTTATATATTTGTATTTGTAGTAAAGTATATGATTTTAGAATGTTATAAATGATTTTTTATAAATATAATTTAATTGTCGATAAATACATTTTATCCATATAGTAAGTATTTTTTGAAATAATGTATTGACTAGTCTTATATATACCCGTTTCTATAATTATATACAAATATTTCTCAATTTTACGAAATACTTCATCCGTCCCACTGAAACGTACGCGATTTTCTATTTTGGTTCGTCCCAGTACAAAGTTTGCATTTTCGTTTTTGATAAAAGGGACCCGCACAAATTAATTACTTTTCTCTCTTTGGGCCCACCATCACATTAATACACTTACCCACTTTATATTTAAATATCATTTTTCCCACTTCGATACATATTAAAATATTATATCCATTAATCTACACCCAAAATGCAAACACGACTTCCAACGGCACGAAGGAAGTAATTTATAATTGGACATACACTGAATATCCTTATTTAATTTGGTCCCCTCTCATTAGCCAATTTTAATGTTTCAAAAGTCAAGTTATCTTAATTATTATAAATATACCGTACATGTTTACATGGAGTATAAATATTAATTAGAAAGTGAATTTTAATTGTAATATTCATTTAATCAACTTGTTAGTTTGATCAAATAAGCTGACAACGTCATCTTTAAGACATAAAGATTAACGAATATCCTGTCATAAAATAACAATTTAAAGTGGTCAATATAATTAATTGATACTGCTAATATGGACTGATTCATATTTGATAAGATCCCACATACAATAATGTGCATTAATTAATTTATATCCACTGGCTAACAAATTATTCGTGCTCCCTAACCTTATACTGATGCAGCATTAATTAAAAAAAAGAAAATCAAATTATTTATATTTATATAATTTTAGTTTATATCCATGTATAAATAAGTACTAAATTAAATCGGCATCCTTACTGTCAAATATGACAAAGACATTATTGGAGCACCTACCACATTAATCTCAGATATTTATTCGTGCTACAATTAAAAAAAGAATGAATATGTTTTTAAAGAAACAAATCAGCAGCCATATGTTATTTTATTTTTTTTTATGAATAAAATATATTTTACTATTAATTAATATGGCTAGAAGCATAATCTAAAACTTACAATTTACATATAACTTTCTATTTTTATCTTTAATCCACTCTTTAAGAGAGTATATAAACTAAGTACTAATTTTCTTATACGTATGATTATTTTTAATATATATAATTAAAAAGATTGTTGTATATAGCAAGTTGATTGCGCAAAAAACCCTTAATAAAAAGTGATATCTGTTGAAAAAAATTAATAACCATCTAATTAAATTATTGAGATTATGCCTAGTTTAAAAGATAAATGATAAATAATACCCCACTAATATTTTTAATAAAAAATAATATTAGTCAATATAATATACTTATTACGTAAATAAATAATTATACGCCCAATTGTCCAAAACGACCACGTCTTGCTCCGCATAATACTCCAAGGTGACCAAGAAAACATTTCTATTGTTGGCCCACTTCTTTTTACAAGAAAAAAAAAAAGAAAAAAAAGAAAAGAAAAGAAATATTAAATATATTATTTTAAAATAGTCAAAATTCAGTAAATAAAATAAATTTATTATAATTTATAATATTAATATATAAATATAATAATTGATTCTCAGTAATCGATTTAGTTGTAATAGTCTTTTTTACAATTTCAATTTATAGGACCCAAAAAATATGGGCTGTGAATTATATCTCATTTAGTGGGCTTATGAGCCCAAAAGGCTTGGACAAAAGTTCTTTCACTGAATGTATGCAGCCTCAATTAAAAAACTCTTCTTGCTGAAAATTCGTCACACAGATAAAATAAAATAAAATATATAATTAATTAATTTTTGTGAGAAAGCCTCTTGAATTCAAATAATCGAATGTAAATATGAAAAAAAGAAGAAAACAAACAGAGCCTTGATGTCATCCACATTCATTTATTTAGCAGATCACAAGAATTATTTTTCTCTATTTTGCTTATCAATTGCATTCTGATAGATCCACATAAAGTTGTTCCATGAACACAAAGATTATGTCACTTTATAGATATTTCATCATGATTTGGTCCATTAACTCGCTTTAAAAAAAGTTATTATTATTATTATTTAAAAAAAAGAAAAGAAAGAAGAAGTCTCATCTGAACTGATAAGAGTTTTAACAGGGGAGATATCATGTCATATATGGATGTATATTTCATACCATGCTTTTTATAATTTTAAATCTCAAAACACATGTTATATAGTATCCTACTTCATTCATCATAACAAACTTCACCATAAAATTTAAATATACAACATTTATTATAATTAACTTAGACATATTTATAATCTTAAAATATTACATTAAACCTAAAAAGTAATAAAATTAATTAATAAACAATTTTTATTTAACCTCGTGTTTATTAGAATTTTATTTTTTTTAGTAATTATCCTTTAGGTTTGTTGAAGCATAAATGATCCGATTCCTACCAAACTATGAGTGTTGGATCTTCTGTAATACTTTAGTGTGACATCACTTTATTGAATGATGTGATATCTCTTGTGTTATTCCATATGATGATTGATACGTACTCAATGTATAAACCTTAAGGTGATGTTTGGATTGGGGTTATGTGGGGTTTGAAAATCATGAATATTGTGTTCTATGTTTGTTTTGGGTTTTGAATATGGTATGTTTTAACTTTATGTCAAATCAATGTATTAATTTATTTAAAAAGTTAAATGAGAGAGGAGAGATAAAGAGAGCAAGTGTATTAATTACGGAGGAAGAATATAGTAGGTATATATAGGGTTGATTTTTAAAATCTGAATTTGGGTTTTCAAACCAAAACTTATGTTTAAAATCCGAAAATGAACATTACCTAAAAGTAAGGAATTGAATTTATACATCCCATCACATGTCAATCTATAAGAAGTTGTTATAAGAAATATATATCTAAGTGTTAAGTATATATAATTGGCCACGACAATTATATTGGATCAATTTTAACACTTGTATTCGATTCATACACCGGATATTCTGCGCCATTTTCGTACATCATATTCTGTGTCACATGTTAAGTGATTGTCACGTAAGAGGGGGAAACAAATCCAACCATTGCCTCTAGAGTTTAAGGATTAGGGTATAGTTTATTTCTCCTATGTGTCGTCTATCTAACGGTGTAGTACAGGAGATGATGTACCAAATGACACTGAAAATTCAAGCCGTTCGATTCATTATCAATAAAAATGAGCTAATATTTGTTGTGCATTTCTTAACATATGTGCTTGAATTTTCCTTCTTTCCTCTTGTTGATAGTTTTCAACAAAATTAATTATTGATCAACATTAGTTGGCAATTTTCTCGCAACATTTTAGTACACACACGTGACGTGTCAGCAAATTGGTAAGTTGCCAATTTGCCATAAATATTATGGGCCCAACAAATCTGGACCGGCCCAATTTCTCTTCATCGTCCAATTAACTCTTCAAGGCATAAATATATATTCATTAAAATAAATTTGGCTCTAATTAAATAATACTAATTTTATTATAGTAATTATAAATCCTTGCATGATATTAAAAGTCTTCGCAGAAAATTAAATTTATAATTGAAATATTGTTAATAAAAAATATTCCATACATTTATAAAAAGGTGAGAAATCATTATGTTTGTTTAGCAATGCAAATAATGTGAGATGAGTCTGATGAGATGATAGAAAATGGATAATAATTAAAGAATAATAAAGTGCAAAAGAGTGTTGTAATCACGTGATACTTGTCTTGTTATCACGAGATTTTAACTTTGAACGAGGTAAATACTCGTGACATTTTCTCCTCGTTTTATAATATGCCAAAAACGACTCCCATCTGTATGAATGCAACTTCACTTTTTTAATCCATTTTTGTTAATATTAGTATTAATAGTATATGGAGTATTTCAAAGTAAATAAATAATTAGGTGAGATTTTAGGAGCGTGACTATCAGTTCCACACTTAATTTACCCAACGTGCATTTCGTGCTTCTTACGTGGCTTACATTATTTTAATTAAAATGATTTCCTCCACCCTCATCATTCACCATTTATATTTTTTAATATTTTTGGAACGTAAAAAGACTAATTTGAGAAGACCAAAATTTATTATCTACTGGTGAAACCTCAACCCCATTTTAAGCTTCTATTTTTTTATGTGCCATATTCCATATTTAAATCGACTATTTTGAAGAATACCAAAACCCAATTTCGATTATTGAAATCCCATTTCATTTTAAGCCTTCGTGAACCGACTAATTTGAAAGAGGGAGAATCCACTATCTATTAACGAAACCCCATCACATTATGCAACGAATTGAATGAAAGAGAAGGGTAAAGGATAAGCAGAAGTGAATATTTTAGAAAAAATAATTATAATGAAAAGCGTGATTATATAATTTAATTGGAAATAATTTCTTTAAAAAAAATTAAAAAATGGGGCAGTAGTGGGCCTAGTTTAGTTAGAACAGAGAGTCTTGCCTGAGGCGTGGATCTTAAGGAAAATTGCGGAAAATGATTCGTCAACTCTATCCACTGAATGGGCCCCACATAATAATTACATGGGCCCCAGAATTATCCAACTCGGACCCATTACAATAATTTCAATTTATAGCCATTTCCCCAATTTCTTTTAGAAATTTACCACAAAGCCTTTCTTTAATTTATGTTCATGAATTTCTAATAATTATTTCAACGTGACAATATTGTTTATATACATCATTTTGTTCCATGCTAAATATCAATTGATCTTCTATCTATATTATATGAGAATAAACTTTTCCGATTTTATTTTATTAGGCATAGATTGATGTTCTATACTACAAGTATTTAATCTTTACTTTTGAGTTTTAGAACATGTATATTTTCATTTTTATTATTCATATAATATTCCACTTTATTTATTTATTTATTTATATATATATATATATATATAAATAAAAGTGGAATATTATAGGGGTTTGGCAGGTAAAAATCAAAATTCAAAATTAATAATTAAACAAAGTTCAAGTTTGAAAATTGGAATAAAATTATTTAATATAATCTACTTAACTTAAAGCTGGTATGAATTACTATAGTTTAATGTGGATTTAAATAAATCATGTCAGTCTTCCAAATTCAATATTTCAATCTATGTAAAGTTAAAAAAAGCTATCCTTCGACTTTCAGTATTAGTTAGTAGCATTAAATAATATTTTTACAACAAGCTTACATAATATGAACCCACATATGAAACCAATTATTTAATTCAATGACTAACTTAATCATAAAATTTCATAATTAATACAAACCGGCCACATTTTATGGCTCAAATTTGGACACTAGAATCCTAACTAACTAGAAAAATTCAAAGCCTGCAACATCAAAAAATCATAAACACAAGAAGAAAGCATATTAAAATCAGCGCGTACATATGTTATACTCTTATCATTATAAATAAATAAATAAGAAAAAGATAAGCGTGTGGTAATTATATTAGTGATTAGTATTCATAATCTTCCACGTTATTTATTTATTATAATATAGTGGAGTAATAAACCCCGCGGGTCAACAATATTAGGAGTTTTGACCCATCACCACCAAACCCATACCCAAAACACCCCTACTCCACCCTACACCACACAGATATAAAAGGGAAGGGAATCTAATCTATCTTCACTCGCCAATAATACTTCACACACCCAACACATTAATCTCAATAACTTGTTCTTACAGAGTTGGAAATAATACAATGTCAGATCTTGAAGAAACATTCATCTTACACCTGTTCGAATCCTACTGGTCTGAACTTCCACTTTTCACTTCCAAACCCCCAAAAATTGCTCTGCAACAACCACAATTACAAGAAAGTAATGGCGATGATAAACCGAAGCTGAACCGGATCACGACCACCATGAGAAGATCCTACAGCGTCGACCAATTGCTAAGCTCCACGTCAGACGCCTGTCCCTCGGATACATCCTCGCCGTCGCCCACGTCAGTCCTCGGACCTCATCTCCAGACCATACTTTCCGGCAAAGAAGTCCGGCCGGAGCCCACCATTACAGAGGATCTGAAACTCAACACGAAGAAGATCAAGAAAGGTAGAGAGAGAAGGAGAAGCACTGGAAGCAGGAGCCTGTCGGAACTGGAATTCGAGGAGGTAAAAGGGTTCATGGATCTGGGTTTTGTTTTCTCAGACGAAGAAAAGGATTCCAGATTAGTGTCGATTATTCCGGGGCTTCGAAGGAAGGTGCAAGTGCAAGAACATGAGTTGTCGGTTTCGAGGCCTTATCTGTCGGAAGCATGGGATTGTTTGGATTTGGAAGATGAAATCAAGAATCAGATGGTGCATTGGAGAATTCCAGCTTTTGGTAGTGAAATGGAACTCAAAAATCATATCCGATGTTGGGCTCACAATGTTGCTGCTACTGTTAGATGATTCATTCCTTCTTATCTCTCTTCGACTTTCTGTCAATAATCATCTTTCTGAAGAAGAGAGAGAATTGTGTAATTTCTTGTTGGAATTAACGGTATAATTGTACATACGTAGACATATAATGTAATCTATCTTTGTATTAATGGAATTATTAGTAGTGTATTTTTGCATCTCCATTTGCTTTATTTATTTTATTTTGCAGTTAAGTTCATTTGCACTAATCAGGTTATAAGAATCCCAACATGCAAGAATAAATTAATGAAAAAGTATTATAAAGTGGGTTCACAGAAAAGTAGCACTTTTTGCAACGTTCCAATTTCTGTAGGAGGATTATTTTGAACATGGGTTTTAACCTCAAGTTTTATGTCATACTTATTGTTTTTTTTTTATTAATAATAATTTTTAAAGATGCAATTATTTCTCATATTTCGTATTTTATTATTATTATCATTTTACTAAATTTCAATTTTTACTAAAAATATTACCACTTCTTATTCATTTCAAATAAATTTTCACCTTATTTTTTATTTTTCATATTTCAAATAACGCAAGATTTGAACATTATTGTTTAATACAATTATGATTCTTTATTATCATCTGGGCTCTTCCATTTTATGATTCTTTATTATCATCTGGGCTCTTCCATTTGTGTATATATGTATGTATTATATATTATTTCTACAAATTTAAAATGTATTGTTGACTTGGAATTCAATTAAAATTATTCATTTAAACATTGCTCACTATAAATAACATTATCTTTGGTGCACTTGATCATATCTTTTTAGCCCACGCTCCATTTTCAAAATGAGGTACCCATAATTTTTATGGTATAATAATTAATTAAAGGCTCTTAAATATTACTCCATTAAATACTAATACTAATGCTACTCCTTAAAGCTTCACTTAACAAAAGAGGCCTCAATTAATTAGTCATAATAATTGAATTCATCCTCACCACATTGCAGCATATTCTTTTAAACAATAAACAACCACACAATTTCATGAAATTGGGTGTCTATCTCATAACATTAAATTCAAAATTACATTTTTCCTCACCAATTTCAATTGGTTTTGTTTTTTTTTTTCTTTTTCTCCTATCAAAATATCTAAAGGGAAAAATAAAAAAATAAAACATTGCACAAACTACATTCTTCCTCACCAATTTCAGTTTTTTTTTTCATTTTTTCTCCTAACAAAATATCTAAAGGGAAAAATAAAAAATAAAACATTGCACGTGAATCGTGTAGATAGTTTGTTTTTATATAGTTCTGGAATTTGGTGTGTAAACTCTTCAAAATTTTGACAATTCAACAGAGCAACTTGTTAATATCATAGATTCATACGACTAAATGTAACAAAATGTTAATATTTGGTAATTAAATGTAGCAACTTGTTGATAAATTGACAATTAAAAAATTTATCAAAACATTGCCAACATGAAACAAGAATCCACGACTTGATTATAGGAATAATAATAATAAGTTGCATTAATATTTATTTGCTTTTTTTTTTCTTTAATAATGATTGCATTTCTACATTTTCATAATACAAGGTTATATACAGTTCTACTACATACCAGATATCAATAGGAAATGTCTGGTAATTAGGTATACAGGATAGATACAGAAAATGTGTGGAGATGAATGCTCACTATTCCTTGTTAGAGATGGCTTCTGGAAGTTTGAAGGTGGGACGTTTGTCGACGCCCCTTCGAGAATACTCTCTCCATCTCCGAGCAGCTGCAGCCGCTCGTGCCGCCCTCTCTGCCACTTCTTCCTCTGCAACCCAACAAAAACTTCAGCAAAATATCCAAGTATTATCGAGCCTATTGGCAACACACAACAAAACTTTTGTTTCATACGGCGATAGAGTTCCATCGGAAAAAGCGCACACAAACGTGCCAAGTTATCGTTCATAAGTGTTTTCAACATGCTCGTAGAGACTAGTCTAAATAAGATTAGGAAATTGCAAATGAGCCAATGAAGTGAATAGATTAAAAAAGAAATAGTTAATGTGCTATCATAATTTCATTGTTCCATCTAACCGGTATTTTCGCTCTCTTTTGGCTTGCCCCAAAGGTTGTTCCAGAACGTGGGAGTTTTATCGGAACCTTTCTGCTTCACCATCCTCATTCTAGCTTGTCCCTGCAGTAAATAGGAATTGTTTTCAGTCTCCATTACAAGATACTCAGTTGAAATAAAACCTCTCTACTTTTGTATTTATCCACTCAAAATCCAAACTTTCAGGTAAAAAAAACCCCGTGGGCGGAAGCAAGAGCGGTTGTTTTTCTCAAAATCATGTCATTGGGTACTTTGGAGATTCTAAATGGTTTAGAACACGTCAGTACTTATCTTTGGACGAACATAAGATGAAATTATTAGCTACAAATGACATTTTAGTGATTTGGGGTGGAGACATTTAACTATACTGCTGCTTGTATTTGGCAAGCAATGTATCATGATATTGGAGAAGATACAAGAACACGCAAAATTATCATCTCAAAACATACAATTTGATTATTTTTTCCATATATAGTATCATAATCCCATCTGACTTTTAGAATATAAATATTCCACATTTTATATGAAGATTCTCTTACCAAGACTTTAGCTTGTCTCTTTTCCCATCGAGTGCTAGCCTGCATGGGCAGGATTTGTTAGAAACATAAAGAAATAAAGCCAATAATTTATTGAAGGAAGACTTAGTAAAACATTCAACTGACAAGCATGGTTCTGAAAATGTGAGCACCAATGCAGTTATCTGTGAATTATTAAACACGTTTTGTAATATTTATCTTTTCTGTATAAGAGAGGCAATTTAAGCCTGACAACATGGTAATGACGTGCTTCTTCTCTTGGAGCAAGCACACAGTAACACCGAATAAAACAAAATAAAATGGAGAAATGGAAAACTGAAACATGGTGTGTTCAGCTGTAAAATTATGCTCTAACTCTAGCTAGACGAAACTGGTTATTCTTGCCTTCATAAACAGAAGCTCCATCTTGAAAAATAAGATGTTCGGTTTGCAGATCAATGAAAGGATAAAAATGGCATACCAATCGAAAGACGTCTACAGATGCTGATCCCATTCCTGAGAGCATCAGTGCCACCTGGATTACATTATCACACCTGTAAATTAGCTGGTCTAAAAAATTTTTACACGCTATCTTCATGCCAGAATTCTTGGAGACAAGATTTAAAATTTAATGATTCTCCGAAATTATGGGTGATATTTGCCTTGTAAGATAAATTTTTCGGGCAAGCTCATAAATTACTTATATGTGCCATGTAAAGATGCTATAGTGATGACATTTACTCATGAACAACATATTTAACAAACATTACAAATGATATAACCAGTACAAGCTCAGAAAGAAGATAGTCCAGAACAACATAGAAGGACAGAAGAAATACTGATAATAACATGAATTCTTACATTTACTCTTTCTACTCTTCTCATCTCGTCTTCTAGAAGTGATAACTGAGCAGCAGAAGTCCAATGAATACAATCAACAGGGCTGAAAGAAGATGTTCTGGTTAAAATCTGCTGAATTTGTCAAGCTCAAAGAAACTCTAGAGGTAAAACTAGCTCTCTCAGATGTAACTATGTATAAATAAATTAGCAGCCATCACTTCAAGAACACATGCAACATTAAATCAAGATTACTATAAAATGCCTTGAAAAGTACTCCTATGAGAAATTTTATCCACTACTGCGTGATAAGACACAAATATTTCATATAAGACAGGGCAAGGAAAACCTGAACCCTAACCCTTCTTTTAAACTTACCAGCTATCAACGGCTTGTTGGACAGAGTCAATTCTACCAGACTGGCTATAAGCTCTGGCTCTTCCAAAGTCTTCCTCGATAGCAAATACTTTTGAGCAAACATTGGCACAATTCTTGCAACCTAAACAATGGAGGGCAAAGAAAGAAAAGTCATCAATTTTGCAAGTTTCACGAAAGCATGTGTTGCTCAAATCCATATAAGGTTATCATGGGTTGAAGTCTTGAACCACAGATGAATATGACACGCATCTTGAGTTAACTGATTAGCATTAGAATATTTAGAGCAAGGTACACTAACATTTTTTGTTATCCCCTTTTGGTTCTGTTATTTGATTTCTTGTGCAAACTAATGATGCACCAAATATGAATAACTGTAGCATCCTTTATACTACAATTTTTACAGTTACATTATTAATTTGATGTTATCAGGAAAACAAACATTATGCAGAAGAAGTTGCGCAAACGTCACTCCAATTTTTTTGACCCACATACTATATCAACAATCCATCCAAGAGACATCATGTTAATCACATCTGATAGCAAAGTTTTGAACTTAAAGACCAAAAGTACAGTAAAATGTTTAAATGACCAGAGGTGAAAACAGCAAACACACCTATGCAGCTAAATTCATCAACAAATACATGATCCCTCGGGCTGGAATCATCCAAGAATGGATTTATTGCAGTCAAAGCATATCCATGAATTTCGTCATAAACCATTCTCTGCACAGGATCACTGAGAACCTAAACAAAAAAAGTCACATCACAACAGAAACTTTCACAGGCAAGTCATAAAATTGCTCAATTATAAAAGGAACCTTCACTCCAGAACTTACTTCATAAATCTCATTAATGAACATGCAGAAATTTGTGGTCTCTGGATCATCACCACTCAAATCTGGATGGCAAGCTTTCATGCAATTATAATAGGCTTTCTTTATTTCTTCTGGTGTGGCATCTGAATGCTGGGGACATAGGCCAGGAACAAATTAAACAACAACAAAGTGAAATGAAAATCAGTATCCTACTATATAGGTACTGTGTTAGCTAGTAATTTAACATTTTAACATGTAGCATTAGAAAATACTAGGCATACATACTTCTGTTTTATTTATTTAATTTGAGCAGTTTGCGATGGTTTGGAAGGGGTTGGAATATGTCAATGGTTCGCCTTGCCAATCGCATAAGCCATCAATCAAGTAAGACCTATACATCATGTTACAGCCTAAATATTTTTTATGAAACTCAAAGATAGAAAATGGCAAATGCAAATTTAATTAACCATAAGTTGTTTGAGCTTATATTTAATTACACTGATAACACTGGTAAGTGCCACCAGGCAAGAGATGGTAATATGATAACCAGAATCCATCACCCTACACGGACCACAGTATCACATTCTCTACGTTTAAAAGAGAATGAAAAATAATTCCTAAGAATTAGCATCATGACATAATGATCTACAGATGCACAGTAAGTAAATCAACAATAACTTGTAGTTCAATCAAGATCAATAAAATAAACAACTACTAAACAGGTAAAAAGTCAAGATTTTACAATTACCAGACCCAAGACAGCATAATAATCATCAGCAATTTCGTCATACGATTCAGATTCCTGAGTGGCAGCCCTAATATTCACAATTCCTCTCCTTCTTCCACTTTGACTCCTCCAACTCAAACTATTCTTACCTGCAACGTTGCATCTGTTTCTTGAACACGAACCCTGTAATGGGTTATTAAATTTGAGTGTATCTGTGCAAACTGGTGACAATAACTGAGCCATTACAAACGCATAAAAAGAAACAAGAAAGAGTATAAAAAATCGTTCAAAACAGTTTCAAGAAACTGAGAATATGAAGCCCCCAAGAAAAAAAAATCGAGTAAAGTGTGGATATTTGGCGGAAGAGAAACACAAAATATGGAAATTTATGCGGATGGAGAAATTAAAGAGGGAGAATTGCTGAGATGGCAAAAGGAAAGCCATTTGTTTGTGAAAGAATCCAAGTGAAGTTGAATCTTGACAAAAGAGCACGTGTCGTTACGTGGGAATTTCTACCCTCCACGCTTTCTGGATTTTCCTTCACGCTTCTGAACGGGATTCTTACGCTCTTTCTTGTGCCGTACAACTCTTGGGTTGTTTAATATTTCCATTTATCTAAACTATTTTAGCATTTAGTAGTAACTAACAATCAATAATAAAATACAAGAATTAGTATATGATATATCAATTTAAGATATGTTGCACAAATTCAATTAAAAAGACATCAACCTATTAAGACTTAAAATTTCTTAGATTAACTTTCTGAGCTTATAGTTTCTATTAGAATTGAAACAATAGTAGAATTTCCTAGTACAAAATAAAATCACAGGAGATTATATTTAGTAGAAATATATATTAAATTAGTAGAATTTCCTGATATAAAAGTAATAAGAGTAAATGTCATTAAAAAGATGGCGGCTTAGAAGTAGAAGCCAAACAACCAAATTAATATAGTCAAAAATGTAGACTGTAATATGGGAAAGTTGTTCAGAAAATACATTGAGCAATCAAACACTGGCAGGGAATAATGAGCTAGAATAGTAAGCATTGTGACAAAGTATAGCTAAGCACTGCAATATTCTAGGGGCTATCGGGGATAATTCCTATCTACCCGATGTTAGAGGCCTTGTTGAGGATAACACCTTCATACTTCACTTGGAACCACTTCATTGCATCCTCCTTGGTGACCCTGTGTTGGATACCGACACGTGACTTGCATCTACGGCGGCGGCCTACACGGTAACCAGGGCGCTCCAAGACGACATAGAAATCCATGCCATAGATACCAGTTGAAGGGTCATATCTGTGGATTCCAAAATCAAAATATAAGAAAATATGGATAAATAAGACTAAATAGCCATGAGTTACATGAGATAACTTGCGTTATGGAGTATAAAGTTTTCAAATCATGAAGATAGAGAGATTGGTTAAGAGATACAGCGAGCTGTTAGTATGATTAACCCTGGTTACTACATTTAAAGTAATGATCTTCACTGAGATGAAAAATACTTAGGAAACTCTTAACCTAGAAGGATCACATATTCCCAACATTCTACTTTAAAAAACTCATAGCAAAATTATAACATTTTACGAACACTCAAAATCTGATGTCAAACCAGAAGATCACCTGGCTTTAAACTTTAAAGTTAAGCAGTAGCTTTAGAGAAAACTATTGTAACATGATACATAATCTACCTTTGAATTTGATCTTCACACAATTGGCCAACCTAGGAGTACCAATACAGAGCTTATCTCAAATAACAAGATATTGCGACATGTGCATGACAAAATTCAACTGAACACTCATAAACTAGTATTTTAGTGATATACTAATAAATTTATGAGATTCATGCATGATGGATGTTTTTGAAAAAGAAAACAGATTTACTTACTTAATTCCAAGATCAATATGCTCCTGAATACCAAACCCAAAACAGCCAGTTTCACTAAAGTTTCTTCTTAACAGTTCATACTCCTTGACCTTCAACCCACTTTCCAGGAGCTGCATTGCCTTGTCACCCCTTACAGTAACATAGCATGCAATTTTTTCATTACGCCTGATCCCAAAAGAACGCACAGTGTACCTTGCTGCCAAACAAAAGGATTCAACCTCAGATCACTTATGTTGAGGGGGTTATAACATACTGTATAGTTATATCCAATAAACAGTGTCCCATCAGAAAATTAGCCCTTTTTCCCCCAACCAAGTTAAGAAAAAAATTCACCTACTGATAATGCAAATGTTACAATCTCAGTGAACTAATTTATTAGGCAACATAATCATTGAACATTCGACATGGCACATAACAGAAATTGGCAACAGAATGAATAATTTACCCTTGGAGAAAACAGGAGTCTGGCCACTGAGCTGTTCTAAGACCTACGAAGAATTAAAGAAAATGCGAACGAAAATAAGTATGATTAAAATACTTATACATACATGGGAATGGGATTAAATCAGTAATGGGAGGGAGCAAACCTTAGCGGCTCTGGTAAGACGATCTCCACTCTCTCCCACAGAGATGTTGAGAACGAGCTTTTGAACTTTGATTTCTCTCATCGGGTTCGAAAGTTTCTTCTCCGACGCCTGGTTTCACGCATTTTCGCACATACATGGGAACAAATATAACCGACTTATATATATACAGAATAGATACATATACGAAATAGGAGAATGGTTGGGGATTGCTTACCATGGTAGCGAGGTTGTAGGGGGTGCGGCCGCCGCTGATGCAGAGAGGGTTTAGGGAAGATGAAATTTTTAAGAAACCCTAGATAAATATGACGCGGAACTGATGAGGGGGTGAATCCTAAATTTAAGTAATGTAGGGACCTGTTCACAAATAATTTCTGCATTTAAATAAATCTTAATTTTAGATATGTCTTATGTCAAGGCTCAAAGATTTTTTCCAAGTTCAGTAAATATTATAAAACAATTCGAAATATCAATTAAAATAATATATTTTTGAGGTTATATTTTAATTTAAAGGTGTATAATAATTTTTATTTTTTTTTCTATAACATGAAATAAAAATAAATAAAATGAGAAAAAAATTAAAATAAAAAAGTTGGATCTTAATTTGAGAAAAAAATTAAATTTGAACCTTAAATTGAACACTTTCAAAATTAGATTTAAAGTGAGAATTAAACTAAAAATGAGATTTTTGAATGAAATCCTCCTTATTTTAATTAGTAAAGATTCTGTATAAATTGATTAATTCAATTAGAAAACAAAAAAAAGTTTAATCATCTTTATTGAAAGAATAAAATTACATCCAACATAAATCAATGATTTTAATATAAAAATATTAAATGATTTCCTCGACCATTGATTATACACTCACAACACATTCAAATGAAGTTCATGAATTGAATTTTAGTAAAAGGTTGTTTTGTAAAATAATTTCATGGAATTCATACAAAATGAGTATATTTTAATGAAAAAAATAATTATTACCCCTTATAAGGCATGTGTAGTAGGATAGTATCACACGTATCCTTGTGTATTAATATTTTGTATGCTTAATTTTACTACCATCCATCCATACACTGTCTGATTAGATTTATGGTAATTATGGGGTGCATGGTGAACCCCAACTTTATTATAGGTTATAATAGATAGTGGATAGTTTTTTTATTTTTAAAAAATAGATTAATTACTATTAGGTACACACTTTATACCTCTAATTATTAATAGATACATTGATTTTGGTTTTTAAAAAATAAATTAATTACTACTAGGTACACACTTTATACCTCTAATTACTACTAGATACATTGATTTAAAATAATTATTATTATATATAAAAATATTAAAGTAAAATACCAAATATACCCCTAAACACATACACTTTTAAACCACCAACACTCCCCTCACCCACCCATCCGCCGGACCACCGTTGACCGCGTTGACCGGCAGTTGACTGCTGCTGTCGGAGCTCCGCCGGACCACCACATTTTTTTGCTACACACATTTTTTTTTTGCTGCACACACAACCACATTTTTTTGCTACACACTTTTTTTTTTGCTGCACACACTTTTTTCTACTGCACACACATTGCTGCACACGAACACTTGCTGCACACAACATTTATGTGCAGCACATTTATAGGGGTAATATTGGAATATCATTATATATTTTTGTAGTTAGTAGTAATACTTTTGTATGTTTGTATCTCATAGTAATTAAGGGTTTTTTTGTGTACATAGTAGTAATCCTCACTTAAAAAATTAATTATTATTATTTTTTTTAATGGTGTAGATTGAATTTTATATTAATCAAACTGTTATAATTGTTTAAGTGTACCGGTGCACCCGGTACACTTTAGTTAGACTCCTAATTTTATATACTGAATGTAATATTCTTAATTTTTTATGAAAAAAAATAGAATTTTTAGTTGAATATTTTTATATTTCAACCTACACTTTCAATAAAAAATAATGCGCTTATTAATATACATGTAAATTTTTTAAAATAAAATACTCTATTGTATCCTTGAACATCTTGTACACCAAGTGCATTAAAAAAAACAAAAAAAAAACTCTATTCTAATTATATGAAATGAATTTTATTACTCTAACTAATTAAAAGCCAAACACAATTTAGTCCTATAGTAGTTATAAGTTATAATAATTTATAAACGTTACCAACTTTAATACAGGGGCATTTATAGCTTAAAATCAAAGAAATGGGTAAAAGAATACTTGTTTTACAGAGGTAGGGTAGGTAAAAAGAAGATGTTTTGATCAGCAGAAGTTCCATTCTCTTGATCCAAAAACAAATAAAAATTGAATTGGTTAAAAAAATATGGATTGCTACAAAATTTTGATCCCTCTAAAGAACCATAAGAGCATGAAGATGAGAATGAAGCATGCAAGCACCAAATGACAGAAACAGTGGTTGCACTTGTGCCTGCTCTCCTCCAATCCCTCCAAGCTCGTCGTCATCTCTCTCATCTCGTCCCATTCCATCATGAAAATCGACCTCTCCTCCTCCGAGCTGTTGCTGATGTTCTTCGCCGTTTTCCCACATATTTCGCACACTCTGCTCATACAATCCATACACCTTCATTACCAACCTAATTGTGAGAGCCAAACAATCTAAGCATTGATTGTTATTTATTGATTATTGTTATCCAATAAATTATCAATCTTGCATTTTACTACTTGATCATAAGGTCAACCACTTCATTTTAATACATTTTCACATCTAATGTTCCCAAATAAGCTAGGATATGATTCACAATTAATGCATCTCAATATCATCTTTTTCCAATTACCTCTAAAATTTTCAATCAAGAACTATATATCTTGACAAACCCCATTCTATGAAATACGAAGGATTCGAAATACTTACCTATCGCCTTTCTGGGCGAACCAAACTTCAGCACAACGTCGATGAGAAGAACCCAACTCCCCTTTGCAGTCACAGCCAAGCAGGAAAAGATCCTTGTCAAAATGACAAATTCTACACACTTTTCCTCCCTTAGATTTTTCACTGTTTCTTGATCTATCATCCTCCTTTACATCAATGAAATGCTCGCCATGCAACGTTGCCTTCTCTTCGCCCGTTGGTTCGCCTTCGCCGTCGCTTATTTCTGTATCCATGCTCAAGACTCAGAGAACTATAGTATCCTTACACACATCATGGTCCTAATTAATTTCACTAAATAAGTGAAAAGAATGATCAAAAATTCTGAACAAACTCATGTGATCATGTTGGAAAGGCAAGAAACAGAGAATGGGATGAACTGAATGTGTTCCAATCTGGAATACAGAGGATCTTCAGGCATTTATGGAATCCTTTATTTTTCACCTAATGTTTATGACACACGAATATTCCACAAGAAAAATACTCCTAATTATATTTTATTTTTTATGGTCAAGATCAATAATTATCTTATAGTATATGGTAACTCATGACATTTCAATGTAATGTAGATTTTATATTAATTTTTATATCTCTTCATAATATATTTTGTCTTAACTCTCTCTTTTTCACGTTTTCAAATATATGACATAAGAAATTAGGACATGTGGTATTAATTAGACGGTTCAGAATATATTTCTGAGAAATTAACAAAAACTATAATTAAATTACGTAATTAAAACATCAAGTAAGAATAAGACTTTCTACATTGAGTAATTCATGGAAAGCAATGTCAAAAATTTCTGTTGAATGAATGAGTGAATTAAGGAATCCAAAAAAAAAGGTCAGAATGTTTTGATTGGATGGATAATTAAGAAACCCATAATCAAGTACCCGTTCTCTTAAAAAATGTTAATTAATCAAATAATCCCAAATTAGTACACGTCTTAGAAGCCCACTTGAATATTTAATTAATATTATTTTTAGGGTCAACTTCCCATCTACCACTAAACTTGAAGCCAAATTTCCAAACCTTTTATTTTGATTATAGTATTATCAATTATGTGGTATACTTTAGGTGAAAAAAATTAATTTTGAAAATGTCCCCGTGAATTGTTTTTAATTTATGGTAAAAAAAAATCGATTCGATTAATGCAAGCAAAAGTCAATTTCTTTATCGTCCATCTTTTTATGGATTTCTCCATTCGAACAGAATTATTTAAATAAAATGGTAAAGAAATTTTGGCCCAAGGTAAAATTTTAATATATATGTAATCTCACTTAATAAACATTATTTATTTTATTTCTGATATATTATTTGAAAAAACCAATTTACCTTTCTCAAAATTCATTAAATTAAATTAATAGAAATATATATATATTTTTTGAAATTTATATGGTGAAAAGTTTATTTGACCGAGAAAATGACTAAAAAGCATTCAAGAGGGCGAGGCCCACGCTATGATCATGATTCATGTGTGAGCTATTGATCAGTGGGCCGAAATAATTTGGGCTTCATATTATTATCAGATTAGGGTATGGGCCGCACACATGCCTAACAATTTGGTATTTGGCGGCTGTCTTGCCTCTTAATGACAAAATATTTGATTTTCTGGTCATTTTCATGGCTCATATCACTATATTTGTAAATATAAAATTTTATACACGGTCAACAGACTATAATGGATGGAATTGAGCAGTGAATGAAAGTGAAACGTTAACCTATCTTAACAGACTATAATTCACAAGAATTAATATCTATTGTGAATCGAGTTTATGGTGTAAACACTGTGATCCCCTTTTAATTTTAACAACTAACAATATATAGGGTATAATAGGATTGGAAGGGGGATTGGTTTGGGGTGAGAAAAGATCCAAGTTCATATAATAAGCTATGTAAATCGGGTTTATAAGAGTGTTTGTGCTTACTCAAAGCATAATGACAATTTTTTTTCCGCTTCGAATATTCTGTTACATTTTAGTATATTACATCTCTTGTTGAAAATTGTTGGATGAACGACGCATAGGATATATACAAAATTTATACTTAAATGAAAAATATTAACTCTAAGAGAAAGAGTTGAGATTTTTCTCCCGTATACATGTTACTCATCTAACACGCGTAATAAAAGATATAATACGTATCAAAACACTCCTCCGTTCACTCTAAAGGGTTTCATTTTTCTATTTTGAGCGTCCGTCCCTAAGGGTCTCATATAGGACCCACATACTCTCTCTAATACAATTAAAATATGAACCCCATACATCAAATAATACAATTATCCACTATACAAATGAGTCTCTTTTGATCTGACGGAGAGGGTATCTTTATGTTATTGCATATTCGTGATCATTTAAGATTATTTCCAAATTAAAATGTCGGCAAGCATTTGGCTACATCTTTAATGATATTATTGATAATTTATTCTCTTCACTTCAGTTACATATGATATTCTTTTACAATAGATTTAATACATAGTACTCTCTCGTCCCATAGAAATTGTGACATTTTTCTTTTTGAATTGTCTCAAAAAATTGTCACATTCTTTTTAAAACATATGAGACCCACACAAAAAATATTAATATATTCACATGGACCCACACACACTCCACTAATATACCTACCCACTACACATTAAATATTATTTCTCTCACTTCACTTTACATTAAAATATTATACACCTTAATCTCCGTGTCAAAAAATATATAACAGCTTTAATGGGAGGGAGGGAGTATTATATATGTGTGCATGGCAGGTGTGTAGGTCTGCTGGATATATATGTATATGGAGTAGAGTGGTCCATAAGCATTAATTAACAAACCTGCAATTCTTTCTAATTTCTCCCAATCTCCCAGTGAGAGGGCTTATGTTCCCCATCTTCACCATTGCAGCTGCAAAGTCACTTCTGAAGGCACCTGAATTCGTGCTGTAAACCCTAACCACCCCATCCTGAGATCCATTGTTGAAGAGCGCCTGATCCGATATAAGCAGCCAAAAGGTTGGAGTAGTATTTGTTGTCGAAGGCGTTCGGAGTCTGCTCGTCCAGGGGTGCCAGGTTGGCATCTCCGCCGCTGGCCGGACAGCTCAGGCGGCGAACGAAGGGTCAATGTTGGTCCCGTTGTAGATGCGCTGCCGGAAGTTGACGCATTGGGCGAATCCGATTGTGTGGGCGCCGGAGAGCGCCACCATGTCGCGGGCGGAGAGGCCTTTGACGGCGAATGCCCTGATTAGGGTGGTTAGATTCGACGCCGGCGACGGTAGATCTCGGTTGGCGTCGCTCTCGCTGGCGTCTCTTCGTCCTAGAGGAACTGTCCACGTTGGCCCTCCCACCTTTTATTAATTAATCATCAAAATTAATTAAATACCGGAGTATTTCTTAGGAGTAATACACTATCACATTCTTTATGTCGTTAGATAGATGGCACGCAGGAGAGAGAATACCCTAGGAGCAATTATTGAATTTATTTCTCCTCTTACGTGTCAATTATTTAACGTGTAGCAGAGAAAAAAATGCTATGTATACTCACTCCCTCAGTCATGGATGTAGTGTTGAAGAGTGAAACATCTTCCTCAAATTGAGGTTTTTTCATTACCTTTTACAACAGCTATATTTTCTCTTTGTCTATAAATAGATTGTAGTTCACACTTTGTAAAATAACACAATTCAAACAAGATCAATGAAATCTTCTATTATACATTTCAATATCAATTTCAACATGGTATCAGAGCAGGATTAATTCTGTCTCTTAGCCCTTCAAATCTGTTCAAACAGAACATATACACCTCTAAGGTGTTCTACTTCTAATAAGAGGTTTAATCCTCTTCTGATATTTATCTTCAGAGAACCTTCAGAAAATTGATTTCTGAAAAAGGTTCAATCAATTCTACAAAACACCATTAAAGGTGTCTCAATACAAAAGAGGTTCAACCTCTTCTTCATTCAATCAAAACACCATTAAAGGTGTCTCAATTCAAAAGAGAGGTTCAACCTCTTCTTCATTCAATCAATTCTACAAAACACCATTAAAGGTGTCTCAATACAAAAGAGAGGTTCAACCTCTTCTTCATTCTTTCAAGTCAACATTCACCACCAAAGAAATCAAAAACTTGCAGGAGCTTAAAAGCCCAGAAAATTTTTGGTGTACTTTGAGCAAAAAGATACACTGTACGGCATTCTGTCGAGCCTCATTCTGAACGCCGTCAATCTGTCCTCAGCTGCCGGGCCTGAAGGACCGGATTCGTGACTGCCGCCGCCACCGGAAACTGCCCGAAGCCGCCGCGCCGCTAGGGTTCCGCCGCTGCGCGCCGCCGCCTGGAGCCCGCCGCCGCAACCAGCTGCCCACCTCTCTCCGGTGGAAGAAGCCGCCCGGAATCGCGAACAGATCGGACCTGCATCGCCGGAATCGCGACCTGCTCGTCACCAGAAATGAGCAGCCGCCTCACATCCCGCGTCACCAAACGCCGACTTCTTTCCGTTCGAAGCTCACCGCCCGCTGCTCTTCCTGACGCTGCTGGTGTTCGCTGCCCATCAGTCAACAGGGTCTGCCCGTCGCTGGGAGGAAAGCGCCGCTGGAAGCGCGAGCGCTGTTCGACACCACCGGCCGCCGACCACTGCTGTTCCCATCGCCGCCCGTTTGCTGGAACACGACGCCGAGCCACCATGGTTCGCAAGCCCAACGAGGTTATGCGGCAGAGAGAAAATTTAGGGCACAATGAAGGTTGTGTTCCTAATCGTGTCATGGATCGAAGTTTAAAGAAAAATGGAAATGGGCCTCAATTATCAGCAGCCCACTTAAGCCCAGATCAATTTTCTATTTTGGTGGCAAAGGTGACCCAAGTACTCCAAGCCCAAAATTCCTCTCAATCCACCACAAAAGTGGATGCAGGTCCATTTACTTGTTTACCTAATAATATTTCATTGGGCCCAAAAAATTTAAAATCAAATTTTGAAAATAGGCCCACTCATTTTTCCAATTTTCAAAACCCAAAATTTTTTAACACAAAATCATTTAATTGCTCTAGCATGTTTTCATCAAATAATAATATTAATTTTTCTAACCATTGGGTAGTTGACTCCGGAGCAACCGATCATATGACCGGAAATCGTTCTATGTTTCTAGAAAACTCCCTAATTTTAGATAACTCTCAAAATGTTAAAGTAGCTAATAACACTGCCGTTCCAATTCGTGGAAAAGGATCAAGTTAACTTTTTTCTAAAAAGATCGACAATATCCTTTATGTACCATCTTTTACTTTGAATTTGCTATCCGTTAGTAAGATCACCACGGAATTAAATTGTCAAGTTATATTTACTGACATTGATGTTGTATTTCAGGAAAGATTGACGGGACGAACGATTGGTAAAGGAGTTCGTATCAATAATTTATACCTAATTAATTTCCCTAGTATTGCTTTAAATGTTTTTGATATGTCCCTTTGGCATAAACGTCTTGGACATCCGTCCAATTCAGTTTTCAACAAAATATTTCCTAATTCGTCATATCATGATAAGTGTGATATTTGTTCCTTATCTAAACACACACATCACCCTTACACAAATTCCTCTTCGAATTCAAAATCTATTTTTGATTTGATCCACTCGGATGTTTGGGGTCCCGCTCCAACTACATCTTATAATGGTTTTAGATATTATGTTAGTTTTATAGAAGATTTTTCGAAGCTTACTTGGATATTTTTCCTTAAAAACAAAAGCGAAGTTTTCGCAAAATTTCAAGATTTTTCTGCCTACGTCAAAAATCAGTTCAACAAGTCCATCAAAATTCTTCGAACGGATAATGGAACTGAATTTATAAACTTAAATTTTCAAAATTTTACAAAAAATAATGGAATTATTCATCAAACCTCGTGTCCCTACACACCTGCTCAAAATGGGGTTGCAGAGCGGAAAAACCGTCATCTCCTCGAAGTTACTCGTTCTCTTCTTTTCCAAAATAATGTTCCAAAACATTTTTGGTCAGATGCTCTTCTAACTGCCAATTACCTCATTAATCGTCGACCTTCCCCTAATCTCAATAACGTTAGTCCCCACAAAATTCTTTTTAACAAGGATGTAGGTCTTGATCATTTACGCACTTTTGGATGTACGTGTTTTGTTCACGTTAACCGAACTGATAAACTTAGTCCTTCTTCGGTTAAAGCTATTTTTCTTGGCTACTCGGTATCTCAAAAAGGTTACAAGTGTTATGATCCTATTACTAAAAAGCAATATATTTCAAGAGATGTTACCTTCAACGAAAATGATCCTTATTACTCTATTGACAACTCCTCCATTGATACTAACGACTTTGTTTTTCCTATTTTAGCTCCCACTCATTCTCAGGATCATCATAATGATTTGATCAATACGATTCCTCTCGAGGATGATGAAAATATAGTCGAAGAAAATGCTCCGATAGGGGGAGATCAAAATATTCCGACATGGGGAGATCACGTTCCAGTCGAAGAAAATGCTCCGATAGGGGGAGATCAAAACCAGAACCCAACTCGCGCTAACTCACCTCGGAGATCTCTTCGACAAACTCGACAGCCTACTAAACTGAAAGATTACCTCACATATTCGGTATCGTATCCTATCCAAAACTTTCTTTCTTATTCCCACATTTCCAAATCGCATCATGCCTTTTTAAACTGCATAAATCAAATTGAACCTAAAAACTTCAAAGAAGCTAATCTTCATCCTACTTGGCGTAAAGCGATGAAAGAAGAATTAAATGCTCTTGAGAAAAACAATACTTGGTCTCTTGTTCATCTCCCTAAAGAAAAAAAGGCAGTCGGGTGCAAATGGGTCTATAAAGTTAAATATGATAGTTTGGGAAAAATCGAAAGATATAAGGCCCGACTTGTTGCTAAAGGCTTCACTCAAACTTATGGAATTGATTATGAAGAAACTTTCGCACCCGTCGCTAAAATGAGCACGGTAAGAATTCTTCTTTCTATAGGCACTAATAAAAATTGGTCTTTTCATCAAATGGATGTTAAAAATGCCTTTTTACAATGAGATTTAGAAGAAGAAGTGTACATGACTCTTCCTCAAGGTCTTAAAAATCCAGATTCTACCCTTGTTTGCAAACTTCACAAATCCATTTATGGTCTAAAACAATCTCCCAGAGCTTGGTACTCTAAACTTAGTCATGCATTACTCTCTCAGAACTTTCGAAAAAGTTCAGCTGATTCTTCGCTATTTACTCGCATCTCCTCAAATTCTTCAATTATTGTTTTAGTTTATGTCGATGATATTATTATTACAGGTGACAAGGAAACAGAAATTCAAGATATTAAGAACTTTCTCAAACAAACTTTTGATATCAAAGATCTTGGTATTCTTAAATATTTTCTTGGAATTGAAATAGCTCACTCCACAAAAGGATTATTCCTCTCTCAAAGAAAATATACCCTTGATCTTCTTCAAGAAACAGGAAAACTCGGTGTTAAGCCCGCTAGCACTCCTATGGAAACCAGTGCTAAACTTAACTCAGAAGATGGATCTCCTCTTCAAGATGTGGGCATGTACCAAAGACTCTTAGGAAAACTTATTTACTTAACAGTTACTCGTCCTGACATTGCTTTTCCTGTGAGTGTTGTTAGTCAATTTATGCAGGCACCTCGGACCACTCACCTAGCTGCTATTGATCGGATCCTCCAATATCTAAAATCAACTCCGGGACAAGGAATTTGGATAAAAAATAACAACGATGTAAGTATTCAAGGTTATACAGACGCTGATTGGGCAGGAAGTTTTGACCGACGATCTACTACGGGATTTTGCACTATGGTTGGAGGGAATCTAGTAACTTGGAAAAGTAAAAAGCAAAACGTAGTGGCTCGATCAAGTGCCGAAGCAGAATACCGGGCAATGGCATCAACTGCTAGTGAACTTACTTGGATAAAGCAACTACTTGAGGATATGAACATTCAAACCAAATGAGTAATTCAAATGCATTGTGATAACAACGCTGCTCGCCACATAGCCTCAAACCCGGTGTTCCACGAGCGAACAAAACATATTGAGGTGGATTGTCATTTCGTTCGAGACAAAGTTCAAAGTGGGATGATTCAAACACCTTATATTGGGAGCAAGGATCAACTTGCAGACATATTCACTAAAGCCTTGGACAAATCAAGACATAATTTCATTCTTGACAAGTTAGGAGTGATCAATCCGTTCACCCCTACACTTGAGGGGGAGTGTTGAAGAGTGAAACATCTTCCTCAAATTGAGGCTTTTTCATTACCTTTTACAACAGCTATATTTTCTCTTTGTCTATAAATAGATTGTAGTTCACACTTTGTAAAATAACACAATTCAAACAAGATCAATGAAATCTTCTATTATACATTTCAATATCAATTTCAACATGTAGCGTGTTTAATTAATTGGACATAATTAATGTAAATTCAATTACTTCCTCAGTCTCGTAAGAGCTGGTATATTTATGAGACGGAGGTAGTAGTATAAAATTACCAAGACTACTCCATGTCGTGCAGCAAGAGCAAGGATATCAGCACAAGACACAGTGGCTCTACAAGCAGCTTCAACTCGTGTTTTAATGGTATTGATCACTTCAAACCCTCTCACCGAATTCCGGTTTGGGAACGCATTCTTCTCCCCTCTAAACGTCGCGGTATCGTCCAGCAACAAAGATCCATCACACCCTTCATATAACAATCAATAAATTATTTGTAAATATTGTAACTGCAATGCATGCATTATATTCGAATTAATTTTATAAATAAGTGTAATTTATTTATGATCATCTAAATAACACAATTAAGAATTAAAATAATTACATTAACGAAGCAGTCATGAAAAAATAAACGGAGAATAGAGGCGGCAATCCTGATCTCTCGATTAACGGCTTCTGTCTCATGGCGGTTCGGACAATGCCGCTGAGATTAGGACATGAGGAAGCATAAAAATTAGGCCTTAACTGTGCATTAACATTAATCCCACCAACCAATATTGATAATATTATGGATACACTCACTATACTATTTCCAAACCCACCCATTCTAAATCAATCTTATTTGGATGGTGGTGAGTTTTGCATGAATTTCCTCATCTATTTATAGGCTAACAAGCTCGAATGAATTATTGTGCTCCTCCAATATGTGTAATTAAATTATGTAATTAGTTTCCAATAAATTAATATATTTAAAAAAGAAAGAAAGAAACGTTTAGGTTCACTCTCTAATGAGATGGGTATATGAGAGACAAACTATGATACTAGTCAACCCATTATAAAATTATGCTTATTATACATTAAATAAAAGATGTTTATTGTTAGTTAAAACATATTTGTGATGATTCATATTATAATTATACTTTGGAAAATCATATTTTAACTATCAATAAACATACTTTATCTACATAACAATTATACTTCGAACCGTCTAATAATCCATCTCACGTAACACCGTGTTGGAATGCTAGTTCCAAAAGAAAACTAAATGAGCTGACTTTTATCTCAGTCAATAGTCATCCATGCATGCAAATGAATAAATGCGGAAATTAGCTTAATTTACGCATGTTTAGTTTACTCTCTTTTTTACATAGATTAAGACAAAAACATATTATGAGAATCTTTCTATTTTATCCTTATTTTAATTTTAATGTATTAAAAAATACTTATAATTAAATATCATAAATAAGATGTGAGAGTGCGCATTAAAGTGACTTAATTAAGTATTAAATGATACTCCTCTCTATTAGCTTAAACTTTTAGATGATGTGGTCGTTTAATATGGTATCAGAGTCATGACCAAATAAAGGTTCAGGGTCGCTACCCATTTATGAAAAAATCCACATGCAAAGATTGAGGCAAAAAGTTAACCACACCTACATGTGAGAAGGCATGTTAGAGCGTAATTAATTAAATATTAAACGATTCAACTTTCGTATTAAAACTTATTTGAATGTGAGAATGGTGGAATTAATTATATTTATGCATTATAATTTAATTATTTGATCATCAAATTTAATCAAACTTTCTAATCGATCGTATGTTCTCGCGCGGATTAGTTTTGAGCATCGATCTACCATTTATTTCGGATATATGCCTAAAATTAATAGAAAATTTCAACGGTACTGGTATGTTGTCGCGGGCGTACCAAAATAAATATAAATCCAACTCACACTATTACGTAGTATAGTAGCAAGTAGGTTCGAACCCAAGAGAGTATAATGAATCCTAATTAAATTAAAGTGTTACTAACTTATAAAATAAATAAAAGGGGGTTTTGTTTGTGAAATATTGATAAATACTCAAATAATAAATCAACTCAATATTTAAATAACAAAGTAGATGAAAATTAATATAAAATTAACCAGGTAATAAAAGCCTAGTTTAGGATATCGATCCCCTCCCGTTTACTAAATTAATTAATCATTTGAATTAAACATCTAGCCTAGTGCACAAACTCAAATCCCTAGATTGACGGTACGACCAATCAACCCGAATGTTCTTACGTTCATCAACTAGGGTACGACCACTAAATTGAACTATCTACGAGTGACCCTATGGATTCGAACTCGTAGATGCATTAAAACTCTAAACATAGGATTACTAGGCTACGAAATCCGGCTAGGTATCATACAACCTAGATTTTATTACACCTAGAGGGAATTATCTCTATTTGTTACTTAATCCAATTCCTACAACAATTACGGATTGTAGGTCATAGAATAACATTCAGCAGTTTAATAATTAAATAGGTGATCAGGCTAGAATAACTATCAAACCACAATTAAGAACATCACTGCATGTAATAAAATAAACTTGCACAAAGGTTTAATGTAAAAATCATAAATAATTAAATTAATTATTCAACAGGAGGTTCACGAATCCTAAACTAGAAAAGGGGATTAGCCCCGCATGTTCATAACAAAAATAAAATTAAAATAATAAAAACAGATTGTGACGATTGCTTCTGATTTCACGCCAATCTCCTTGGAGTGCTGTCGCTTCTTCACGTTAATTCCCCTCTTCTGATCGTGTTCTGCTCCTCCAAAATCGCGTGTATCTCCTTCCAAAAATAATGAATAATATCCCATAAAAATCTCTATCTTGATCCCCAAGTAATCTTGTTTGATCTCTTTCCTTACTTATCTCTTCCTAAAATATCTCAAGAATCTTTTCTTTTCTTGTTGACTAATCTATCAAGCCTTCTCCACAACATGGGCCTGTCTTGAGGATGATTGAAATCGCTGGACTCGTGTGAGAAAATATATGAAAATATTTCAGCTGCACTTTCCTTATTTAAGCTGAATTTTCGCAGGTCCCTTCTGACACTGAGGGGTCAGTGTCAGTCAATTTGGCAGCACGAATTTCCTGCACAAAACAGCCCGTTTCTACATCAATTTATAACATTAAATCCTCAATTAATCAAAGACAAGAAAATTCAATTTAGCATCCTGTAAGCAGTTAAAATTTACGGTCCAATTAAATGGCGACACGTGGATTTTATTTATTAAATGTTAATTTATTTTGGAATTTAAATAAATTAATTCCTAAAGTAAATTAATAAATAATTTAAGCCCAACAAATTAAATGGGGCTTAAATTAAATGAGGTCTGACTTAAGTCAAACAAGCCCAACAAATTAAATGGAGCTTAAATTAAATGAGGTCTGACTTAAGTCAAATAAGACCAGACAAATTAAATCAGGCCCAAATAAAATAGGCCTGATTGCAGCCCAAACAAGTGGAGGTCCAAGCCCGCAGAATCAGGTCAAATCAGCCTGGACCAATCAAAATGCAGGGCATTAATGAGAGAGTCTTCACCTCTCACCTATATAAAGGAGTCTTTTCTCTCATTTGGAAAGACACAGACACAAATATCTGAAGACAAAAGCTCTGAAGAGATCAAGAATACGAGCAGTGCTCTCTTGAATACTTCAAGCATCTTCAAGCGAAGAACAGCCACCAAATCGAAGATCAAGGTTCTAAACCCCTTCGATCCGGTGTTCTTCAAAGTAATAACCACCAATTGGAGATCAAGGTTCTGCACCCCTCCGATCCGGCGTTATTTAAATCAAGTTCTTCAGCGTTCTTCGCGGAAAGCTTCAAGAATAACGTTTTAATCCGAACAAAGGCTCGACCCCTCCGGATTAACGTTATAGGTTCAAGAATAGCGTTTTAATCCGAACAAAGGTTCAATCCCTCCGGATTAACGTTATACACTTTAAATCCGAGTCCGGATAAGCTTCATTTGAAGATCCGACTCAACACACAAGTCAAGTCAACACAAGCTGTCAACACAGTCAGCATACACTTCGTCAAAGAGGTCAAAGTCAAGTCAAAGCCACATTGGTTCGAGAGAAGAATCAGAGGATTGATAGAGATCGCTTCCTTAATTATCAAGTTTAATCCTTCTGGATTATTATTGTAATTAACTTGTATTTATTTTATTATAAATACAAAAATTTGTTGTTACAAATTTTGGCACGCCCAGTGGGACCATCTCTACCTCTCATCTCTTCTCCCTACAAAGGTACAACATGACTCCTGTCAAGATCACAGTAGGAAGGACTTCTGCCTCCAAGCTCTCCGCCTCGTTGAGTGAACAAGTTGCTGTTGTCACAAGGAGTATGTCGATGAAAGCTCAGTCAGAGGCCTCCTCCGGCTCTAACTTTTCGGTTGAAATGGCTTCAAGAAAACAGCTACCCATGAAAGAGGATAGTGATGAAGATTCTGCATGCTCACATCCTCGTTCATCCTCAAGCTCTTCATCGGACTCGATTGCAGCCCCGGTAATGATGGCCAGCACTACAACTATTGAGGAGCAATTAGCAAATATGATGAAAGCTATCGAAGGGCTCACGAAACATATAGAAGCTCAAGACACCAAAATCTCCCAATTGATGGAAAAAAGAGACGTTGCGGAGACTAGCCGTGCAAACGGAAAAGGAGTTGTGGACGAGAGTGAGGTGGAAGAGTCCACAAAACGCCAAACTACTGAAAAAGAGCAAACTGAAAGAGGAGTGCAACTTTCAGCTGATGGAATGCTCCAAGTGGAGCAACTCAAAGATATTATACTTGGAACAATAAAAGAAAGGTTTGAAGAGAATGCCAAGCCTACCGTCACTTATGTTAAGCCTTACACAAAAAGAGTGAATAACTTAAGGTTGCCACTTGGTTATCAGCCTCCTAAATTCCAGCAATTTGATGGCAAAGGAAACCCCAGACAGCATGTGGCACATTTCATTGAGACGTGCAATGATGCTGGTACTTATGAAGACTATATGGTGAGGCAATTCGTTCGCTCTCTCAAAGGAAATGCCTTTGATTGGTATATCGACTTGCAGCCTGAGTCCATCGACAGTTGGGCACAAATGGAATATGAATTCCTCAATCGTTTCTACAGCACGAGGAGAACCGTTAGCATGACTGAGCTAACTAATACTCGCCAATTGAAGGACGAGCCTGTGATTGATTATATCAATCGATGGAGAAACTTGAGTTTAAATTGCAAAGACCGATTATCCGGAGAGTCTGCTATCGAAATGTGCATCCAAGGGATGGAGTGGAATTTACTCTACATACTTAAAGGGATTCAGCCTAAGACTTTCGAGGAGTTGGCTACGAGAGGTCATGACATGGAATTGAGCATGGCAGCCAGTGGAATCAAACACTCACCAGTGTCGGATTCTTACAAGTCCAGAGAAAGACAAGAAGCCAAGAAAGGGGGCAAGCCTTATGCAAGAAACTCCAATAAAGAATCAATGGCCATAAACACTGCTACAGTCAAGATTCGAAAGAATGGAGATGACAAGAAAGATAAAGGAAAACAAGTTACCCAAGAGTGGGGGCAAAGAAGGTTGACCCTGAAGGAGATGCAAGAAAAAGAGTATCCATTTCTGAACTCTGATGTTTCTGGCATATTTGATGATCTGATGAAAGATAAACTCATCGAACTCCCCGAAATGAAACGTCCAGAGGAAGCAAGTCGAACCAATGACCCAAAATATTGCAAGTATCATAGATTGGTGGGTCATCCCATTCATGATTGCTTCATCTTTAAGGAAAAGATCATGCAGTTGGCTAAGGAGGGAAAGATTGTATTGGAGGATGAAGCGGCCACAAACTTCGCTTCCATAAAAGAAGTTCACAATGAAGGCTCTTGTCATGCAGTAAGTGAGGAGGGCAACGAAAATGAACAAGTTGAGAACAAGGAAAAAGCTTATTCTATGAAGGTGACCTTCACAGATGAAGACATGTTGTTGGGTTCACAGCCTCACAACCGACCTCTATTTGTAACCGGTTATACGCAAGGGCTGCAAGTAAAGCGTATACTTGTTGACGGAGGCTCAGCAGTAAACATCCTGTCTTTAAGGATGTTGAAGAAGTTAGAGATACCGGTGGATGAACTCAATCATAGCCGATTGATGATCCAAGGGTTCAATCATGAAGGGCAAAGGACTCTCGGCACGATTGTTCTTGATTTAACGATTGATGAAATGAGATCAACGGTGCTCTTCCATGTCATAGATGCAAAAACTTCATACAATATGCTTTTGGGGCGCCCATGGCTGCACGAGAATGGTGTGGTCCCTTCTACATTACACCAGTGTTTCAAGTATAATGAAGGCAACAGTGTGAAAAGGGTATTCGGCGATGATAAGCCGTTCACTGAAGCTGAATCTTACTTTGCTGATGCTAAATACTTCTTCAAAAATACAAAGAAAGTGAACCGAGAAGAAGCCCCAGCACAAGATAATGAGGGCAGTAAACAAATAAAGGAGGAAGGTAGCACATCATCCACCACTCTCAAAAAGAACAAAGGCAAAGAGCTTGAGGCCTTGGAAGAATTGACATTGCCTTTAACAAAAATTAATGAAGGTAAGACTTCTTTTCCACCGCTCAAAGGATTCGTACGTCCTATTGAAGGAGCAAGAACCGAGCATGGTGAAGTATTTGAAGCAGAAATATCTAAGTCATATGGCCCGCAAGCTTTCAAACTCCTCAAGAAGGCTGGGTATGAACCAAAGGAGAAACCGATGATAAGCAAGTTGCCTCAAGAGACTGTCATCTCATCTGAACATGGGCTTAATACCACTCAGAAAACGTTGAAAAATAGTGGCCACACTGTCAAGAATGCTAAGCCAGGTTTGGGATATGTCCCTCAAAAGCCAGTCCGCATAGCAATCAGAAGAGCAAACATAAATTATATCACAGAAGGAGAAGTTTCGTCCACAGAAGACATTTTTGATGAAAGTGGAAGGAAAATCAAGAAGAGTTCTGTCTTCGAAAGGCTTGGAAGTGTTTTCGAAAGGCTCGGACCATGTGAAAGGAACAAAATTGGGAAGAAAAATAATTTCAAGTCTCCTAGCTTCCCAAAACTCCGAAGTCGAATCCCTTCTCGTATGAAGAGGCAAAATATCTTGACAGTCTCATGTGGAAGAGAGTTGAAGGCTAAGATGCAGACAATTGTCTTTACTAAAGAAGACAATGATGATGATAAAGAAAGTGTAGCTTCCACCAACCATATCACTGCTCTTGAGGATTCTCAAGTGGAGGAAGTGGATGCCGAGGATGCCCCTCCGCAATTTGAGGAGGGTGTGAAAGCCACTGTCGATGAGTTGAAAGAAATCAACTTAGGTGACGAAAGCGACTCCCGTCCTACTTACATAAGTGCCTTGCTAAGTAATGAGGAAGAAGAACAATATATCAGCCTTCTACGAGAATTTCGGGATGTCTTTGCATGGTCGCATAAAGAAATGCCAGGCTTGGATCCAAAGATCGCAGTGCATCATTTGTCCATAAAAAAGGGAACTCGGCCAATTAAGCAAATGCAGCGTCGATTCCGACCAGAGTTAATTCCATTAATTGAAGATGAAATTAATAAGCTTCTTGAAGCAGGCAAGATCAGAGAAGTCAAGTATCCTACATGGATTTCTAACATCGTGCCAGTGAGAAAGAAAAATGGGCAAATCAGAGTATGTGTTGATTTTCGGGATTTGAACATGGCGTGTCCAAAAGATGACTTCCCACTGCCAATTGCTGAGCTCATGATAGATGCAACAACAGGGCATGAGGTCCTTTCATTTATGGATGGGTCATCTGGCTATAATCAGATTGGTCTGGCTCCCGAAGACCAAGAGAAAACAGCCTTTCGTACTCCGAAAGGAATATATTGCTATAATGTGATGCCATTTGGCTTAAAGAATGCTGGTGCCACTTATCAACGAGCCATGCAGAAGATATTTGATGACATGCTACATAAGATCGTCGAAAGCTACGTTGATGATATTGTGGTGAAATCAAAGAAAAAGAAAAATCATCTCCATGATTTAAGGCGAGTGTTTGAGCGCTTAAGGGAGCATCAACTCAAGATGAATCCACTCAAGTGTGCATTTGGGGTTACATCCGGAAAATTTCTTGGATTTATTGTTCGCCGTCGAGGGATCGAGATTGAAAAGGCGAAGATTGATGCAATCATGAAGATGCATGTGCCTCGGAACATCCATGAACTCAAAAGTCTGCAAGGAAAATTGGCATACTTGAGAAGATTCATATCAAACTTGGCCGGTCGATGTCAACCGTTTAGTCATCTCATGAAGAAAGGCAGTATATTTGAATGGGATGAAGCTTGCAATAATGCTTTCAATAGCATTAAAGAGTACTTGATGAAGGCACCAGTGTTGTGTGCACCAATACCTGGACGTCCGTTAATTCTCTACCTAGCTGCTCAAGAACGTTCTGTTGGAGCTTTACTCGCACAAGAGAATGATGATGGAAAAGAAACTGCCCTTTACTATTTGAGTAGAACCATGACTCCAAATGAGTTGAAATATTCACCAATTGAGAAGATCTGCTTGGCCCTTATCTTCGTGATTCAGAAGTTGAAACATTACTTCCAAGCTCATACAGTTCGGCTAGTTTCAAAAGCTAACCCACTAAAGTTCGTCATGTCAAAGCCAGTACTCTCAGATCGGCTTGCCAGGTGGTATCTCCAACTTCAACAATTTGAGATTGTATATATCCCTCTAAAGGCCGTAAAAGGACAAGTGTTGGCAGATTTTCTAGCTGATCATCCAATGCCTGCGGAATGGGAACTGTCTGATGAACTCCCTGATGAAGATGCTTTCGCTGTGGAGATAGCTTCTCCTTGGAAAATGTATTTTGATGGAGCATCTCATAGGGAAGGGGCCGGTGCTGGAGTCGTATTCGTAACATCCAGTGGCGAAGTTTTGCCATTTTCATTTTCCTTAACAGAAAACTGCTCTAACAATGTAGCCGAGTATCAAGCACTCATACTTGGTTTAGAGATGGCCGTCGATATAAAGCAATTACACCTTAAAGTGTATGGTGATTCGTTACTTGTGATAAACCAACTACTTGGGGTGTATGAAGTAAGGAAGCTTGAGTTGTTCCCATACCACAAGTATGCTCAAAAGCTGATGAGCTGGCTTGGTGATGTTGATATCGAGCATTTACCCAGAAGAGAGAATAAGCAAGCTGATGCCCTCGCCAAGCTAGCATCAAATATAGCTATGCCGGAGGCGCAAGTTCAAATTTCAGTGTGCAAAAGTTGGGTTGTACCACCAATCTTCGAGGATGATGATTATGAAGAAGTTGAAAATCATTTGGTGGAGGTCTTCGAAATTGAAGAAGAAGATTGGCGTCAACCACTCATCGATTATCTCAAGTATGATAAATTGCCAAATGAGCCACGCCAAAGGGTTGATATTCGGCGACGGGCACCTCGATTTATTTACTTCAAAGGCACAATGTATAGAAGATCATTTGATGGAGTTTTCTTGAGATGCCTAAGTAAAGAAGAGTCTGTTCAAGCAATGGAGGAAGCTCATTCTGGAATTTGCGGTGCTCATCAGTCTGGGCCGAAGCTACACTTCAGAGTCAAAAGAATGGGCTATTATTGGCCAACAATGGTGAAAGATTGCATGGAGTATGCACAAAAATGTCAGGCTTGCCAATTTCATGGGAACTTGATCCATCAACCTCCGGAGCCTTTGCACCCGACAGATGCTTCATGGCCTTTTGATGCTTGGGGATTAGATGTGGTGGGGCCTCTCACAAAATCTTCTGGTGGTCATTTCTACATCCTTGCTGCCACCGATTACTTTTCCAAATGGGCTGAAGCTGTGCCTTTGAGGGAAGTAAAGAAGGAAACTGTTGCTGATTTCATTCGGATCAACATCATTTACAGATATGGTGTTCCCCGCTATATCATCACCGATAATGGAAAGCCATTCAGCAACAGCTGGATCGATAAGTTGTGTGAGAAGTTCGACTTCAAACAAAGGAAGTCGTCAATGTATAATGCAGCTGCCAATGGTCTAGCTGAAGCATTCAACAAAACCCTGTGCAGTCTGTTGAAGAAGGTGGTATCCAAGTCTAAAAGAGATTGGCATGAAAGAATAAATGAAGCTTTATGGGCGTACCGCACCACCTATAGAACTCCTACTCAGGTTACTCCGTATTCTTTGGTTTATGGTGTTGAAGCTGTGGTACCTCTCGAGAAACAAATTCCTTCTTTAAGGATGGCCATACAAGAAGGCTTAACCGAAGAAGAAAATGCAAAGTTACGCCTTCAAGAGTTAGAAGCTCTAGATGAGAAGAGGTTAGAGGCACAACAGAGACTTGAGTGTTATCAATCTCGCTTATCCAGAACATTCAACAAAAGGGTGAAGATACGTTCTTTTCAAGTTGGCGACTTGGTGCTTGCTGTGAGAAGACCTATTGTGGTCACACATCGTGTTGGAAATAAGTTTCTCCAAAAATGGGATGGCCCTCATGTTGTAAAGGAAGTATACACAAATGGCGCCTACAAGTTGATATCAGAAGATGGCGTAAACATTGGCCCCATAAATGGGAAATTCTTGAAACGCTATTACGCGTAAAACAACTACAAGATACAACGCTCCTTGATATGAGCTAAAACTGTCCACATGATACTCCTTGATATGAGTTTAAACTATCTGACACAAATAATACAAGGCTCCTTGACACGAGTATAAACTGTCTACAAGTTCAAATTCAAGACTCATTGACATGAGTATAAGTTGTCAGCAAATTCGAACACCATGCTCCGTGACGCATGAGCCTAAACTGCATGTTACTCCTGGTCCGCACGAGTATAAACTGTGTACGACAAACTCCTGGTCCGCACGAGTATAAACTGTGTACGACACACTCCTGGCCCGCATGAGTATAAACTGTGCACGGCACCCTCCAATCAAAACCATGTCCCTTTGAACTACGTTATGACTTGATTCTCTTTAAGGGGATACGTAGGCAGCTTAATACTTTGTTAAGTTCAGTCATGTTTTCATTTGTTCGCATCAAGTTTGTGAGGCAAGAAGAAAGTTACCATATCAATAAAAGAAGAGATAATTTTCAAGTGATGAGATAAATATTGAGATATAAGCCTACTGATGAAAAAATATAGTAAAGCAATAGAAATGAACGAGAAATATTTATTTCTATTCGCAAATTACCGACATTCGGTATATGGAAAGCATACAAGGAAAAGCAAGTAAATGAAAAAAAAAAGAGAAGAAAACAAAGCAGTCCTACACTAGACAAAAAAATCTCGAGAAGCTATGTCCCGTACAGCAGACTGCAAAGATGTCTTCGCTTTCTTCAAATCTTTAGACTCTTTTAAAACAGCTGCTTTGTCAAGTGCAAGGATCTCCTCCTCTACATTCTCGATTTCCTTCTTAGCACGACAAAGTGTTTGTAGAAGATGATCAGCTACCTTGGGTAAAGTCTTTCCACCTTTTCCCAGATTAGCCATCTCTTTACTTATCTTCTCCAATTCTTCACCAGTTGTTCTTAGTTGCTTTGCTTCCGCTGCATAGACGTCTTTACAACTCTGCAGACGACCCTTGAGGTTAGTGAAATGTTTGACATAACCTCCCGTGGATGATTCTTCATCAGATTTTACTTTTGCATCAGTATAAGCATCAGCCTTATCAAATAGGGGCCCCAAGGCTTCCTCCAAGGGAGAACAGTCAACATTAATAGCCTTCACATCTTCCACTAAGGCAAATACTTCTTTCTTCAGAGAAGATAAAAACTCGAGAGGAGTTCGTTCAAGTTTCTTTCTTATAACCGTCCATACTTCCCGAGCAAGTTTTCCTTTGATACCATGAGTAATCTTCTTCGATGTAAATTCTGATATTGCGGGGCATGCTTTTGAAGAAGAATCCACCTCAGTGTTAGGGTCGCGACTTTCAACACATTCATCATCATTATCAGAGCTAGAAGTGATGCCCAAAATCTGATAAAGAAAAGTAATATACTAAGGTAAAAGAGAGGTTAGATAAAAGTGAAATTTGTGTGAGAAAGAGGGGCTACCTTATTTGCCAAAGCTCTTGAAGTACCAACAACAGCTAATTCTTTGCCTTCGGCAGCTTTAGAGCTAGAAACCTTCTGTGCAGCCTGAAAAAAAAAAAAATATATATATATATATATATATATATATATATATTTTAGAGAAAGGATTTCGTAAGAGGAAAATAAAAGGGGAAGGAAAAAGAATAAAGGAAACCTCATCAGCTTGTTTCTCAATAGATCTCTTCCTCTTCCAATGAGGTTCAGTAGCAGCACTACAACTTTCTGTGGATTGAGGAAGGTTTTCCTTCCTTTTATGTGACGCAGGATGTGAAGCTTCAGCATGCACTGGAGAAATATCTTGAACCTCTCGGTTATTTTCATCAAGATCATTTATGATATTCACTTCTTCATTCAAAGGTTCTGAAGTTGGAACGATTGTATCTTCAATATGATCATAGACTTGCTTCCACCATTCCTTATATTCAGACGTGGAGTAATTTTTAGGAGCTGAGGCAGCACATGGAAAATAAGTTTCAGAGTTGGAATTACACGTAGTACTGTGTCTCCAATGGGAAAATCCATCTCCCAGGGAAGCCTCGCGAAGGTCCGTCCTGAGCATCATAGGAATGCCTTGCATGAACCCAAATTGACGAGAAAATCTATGTGGTGAGTAAGGCTCCATCGCAAAATGATCACCTCGTCGCAAAGTAAGATAACTAGTACGAATAGCCACGAAATGGGCCCAGCTGTCCCAATTGCTTTGTCCATCATCCACAAAATGGATAGCTTTATCTTTTGAAAATATATTGCAAGTCCACGAAGCATTGTCGGCTATATGAATTCGTTTGTGAGCATCCTCGGGACTAAAACATCTTGCACCCTGCTCACCAGCATAAGCTACCATTCGAGGATGATTTAATTTACTGCCAATCGGAAAATGAGTCTTAAAGTAGTGGGCTAACCAAGCATTAACAAAATGAACAGGAAATGTTGATCTAACTTCTGAAGGATTTGGTGAGTTATAGATTGCGTTCAAACCACGGTAAATGCTTGTCAAAATTGGAATTGCCAGACTTACTTTTTTTCCAGCAGCCATTAGGCTTGCCACCTTAAAAGTACTTGGCCGTATTAAGCCTGGCTCAGTACCCGGGAATGCAAAAGTACAAAGCCAACAAGCTAAATAAGCAGCTAAGTAGGTCTCTTCGTGATGTGTAGGATGAATGCCCAACTTCTTAAATTGGTCTATCTCAGCAGACGTCCACGACCTATGATTGGGAACAATACCACTCGGATTATAAGTTTTCTTTGGACGAGAAGTTGATTTTTTTTCGACACGCTTAGGAGGCGATAGATAAGTTATAGTCTTTCTAGACCAAAAATCTACCCAATGTTCAATTGATACACTTTGCCTAGCGGTGTTTTGGCAAAGCAAATGATAAGCACCAAGTAAAGATCGACAGCTGTATGGGATTCGTAAATCATCTTTCTTGGAAAGAAGTTCAGCTGAACTTGGAATTACTTCGTCATATATATTACCAGCTATCGGTAGTCCCATCAAATTATACAAATCCCATAGAGAAATTGACATTTCTCCAAATGAAGTGAGCAAAGTGTTGGTAACAGGGCACCACGCCTCACAGAAAGCTTTGATAATCTCTTGGTTGCAGTCATAAGTAAAGAGGGATGCAAAGACAGCATCATAAAGCTTTATGTCATGAAGTCTCGGTTGGCATCGACTGAGAATATCTTCAGTCCACTCCCAATATCCTTTGGTATAATGGAAATCACCACGAAATTTGAGGGGTTCCCCCCAAGCTGCTTCATTTTTTTCTTTTCCTTTCGCAAATCGTCTTCTCAAAGATGGTAGGGGCTCCAAATTAGGATTGGGCTCAATATCAGCTCCTTTCAAAGTCCAAATTATGTTATTTTTGCCGGAAGAAAGTTCGTGAGACCAACATTCTAAAAAAAAATTGTTCTTGAATTTTGGAGGGATTATTGCGTGATTCCCAAGTAAAGAATCCTCAACTAGAAGGCGAGTTCCTTGTTGTAAAGGTTGGCGATCATCATTAAGAATCACCAAGTAGCTGGAGCCGGATTTTCCCGTAGCAGGTTTGAAATAAACCATGTCGAAGATCGCGATTTGCTACAAAACAAGTGAAGGGATGTTAAAAAATGGGCATTAAAAAAATAATTTATGAATTTTATTTAAAGGACCCAAAATAAATTCTAGGGTCAATTAATTATTAAATTCAAAATTATAAATTAAACACGTGAGGGAAGAGGGTTAATATGATGATAATGGATGATTAAATTAGTTCATGTGGAAGTTTAATTAATTTAAAACCTACAACATGAATTAAATTGAAGTTAAGCCATTAAATGTTAAGCCAACTCATAACACTTTATGCAAAGTTGTGATGGCCTAAATTCATGGATGTTGTTGAAGAGCCCAAATAGTGAGTGAGGATGGAAAGTCAAACTTGACTCAATCAAATTAATCCATTGCAAAGAGGAATCACGTGGGTGGGCAGCTTGTTTCCTATTCAACAAGAAAATTGCCTTCTCTCTCTTTATCACGTGATTCAATCTCTCCTCCTAGAGATTGACAAGTAGGCTGCTTCTCTGTGAAAAAAAAAGGACAGTTGAGTCTGCCCGATTTGCTCCTCTTTGCCAAATCAAGGGTTCTTCCTCGCTGGTCTGAGCGCCGAACACATCCACTGCTACTTGACACCGAATTGCACTGCCGACTCGCCACCACGAAGCCACCATCAGCGCGCTTCTCACATCGCTGCAACCCAACAGCCGCAGCAATCTTCATTGGCCGCCTACCATCGTCGCTGGAACGACCATGTCCATTTGAGAAGCCGAATCTCCCGTCGCTCATACTCTTCGCCGCAACATCACAAAAAGTTGCTGCTTGCTGAAGCCGTTGCCTCGCCAACATCCGCCAAAGACTGGTGACTCACCACTGCGAAACCGCCAACAGCCGCTGGTTGCCGCCCTCCATCGTCGTTGCCGCGCGCCGTGGGATCAGCCGCCCCCTCAATCGACGACCGCTGCCGGATAGGCTACTGCTGCCGCCTTCCCACACAAATCTAGCCTCAACACCACTACCGCGGAGCGCCGGCCTGCCGCTGCCTTGCCACATCACGAGGGCCACAGCGCTGCAATCTGGAAAATAGCGAGCCCTCGAGCGTGTCGTCGCCGACTGAAGCAAGTCGTTGCCCTTCAAGCGAGAACCAGCTGCTACACACCATCTCGCGCCGATCGAGCTCGGACACCATCCGGGTTGCTCGTTGGTTCCCTCTACCAGATCAGGCGAACTCCACTCACCATGTCTCAGTCATCACCGCCTCCCGGAATCCGCTGTCCAGCAGCGCCAATTGCTGTCGAAAAAAAAAGCATCTGCCTTGTTGCTACTGTTGCCAGCCGCAGCTACCTAATCACCACCTATTACCGGATCCGCAACCAAAGAAGCCACCGGAAGGCCGCGCCGCCACCCCTCGGCCACTCCCGCAACCCACCGAATCTCATCGCTGCTTCTGATCCACGACACACTCCAGTCGTCTCTCACTCTTCGCTGGAAATAGCCACTTCGCCACCAAAATCGTTCTTCGCGGGTTTGTAACACCGCCGTCAAATCGTTCTTCGCGGATTTGTAACACCGCCGTCAAATCACTCTTCGCGGGTTTGTAACACCGCCACCAAAATCGTTCTTCGCGGGTTTGTAACACCGCGTTATCATGGGTTTAAACTACCACTGTTGACGCAGGTTGACATACCACCACTCATCCGTATGGTGGTGATGTAATAAAGAGGCAGGGAATATTCAGAAGTAAAAAAAAATTAAGATACACTGTTGACACACAATGAGATTAAAGGGCAGAAGTAAATTGAGGATTTACCTTTGGAGTATGGATGGGATTCCTCGTAGGGTGTCCTATCTTGTGCGGAGAATCCTGCCTTGTATGGTATATTATGTTGCGGTAATGTCTTGAGAAAACCTGCAAGGGAAAGGTAAATTATGTTAGGTTTATTACTGAAGAAATCTATCATTGATGATGAAATCTATATACACTACATGAGGAAGGGCTTGTGAGCGATGCTTTGATAAAAAAAAGTTTGGACACCCTATTATGTTGATAAAAAAAATAAAAAAAGGTCATGATACCCTATTATATAATGATCAGCTATTCAGTATATATGGAAATTATTTGTATCTTGGTGAACAAGAAACAAATCTGTTCCATATTCTCTTATCTTGGTGGACAAGAAACAAATCTGTTCCATATTCTCTTATCTTGGTGGACAAGAAACAAATCTGTCCCATATTCTCTTATCTTGGTGGACAAGAAACAAATCTGTCCCATATTCTCTTATCTTGGTGGATAAGAAACAGATTTATTCTATATTCTCTTTTGGATTTGGGCTTGAGAAAATAAATTGAGCCACAAAAAAAAGAGGGGCCCAAATGTTGAAAAAAAAGGGTACTTTTTGCGATTCCTTCACATCAAGACGTGACGTCCGTGAACAAATCGCAAGGGGGCATTTGTAAGCAGTTAAAATTTACGGTCCAATTAAATGGCGACACGTGGATTTTATTTATTAAATGTTAATTTATTTTGGAATTTAAATAAATTAATTCCTAAAGTAAATTAATAAATAATTTAAGCCCAACAAATTAAATGGGGCTTAAATTAAATGAGGTCTGACTTAAGTCAAACAAGCCCAACAAATTAAATGGAGCTTAAATTAAATGAGGTCTGACTTAAGTCAAATAAGACCAGACAAATTAAATCAGGCCCAAATAAAATAGGCCTGATTGCAGCCCAAACAAGTGGAGGTCCAAGCCCGCAGAATCAGGTCAAATCAGCCTGGACCAATCAAAATGCAGGGCATTAATGAGAGAGTCTTCACCTCTCACCTATATAAAGGAGTCTTTTCTCTCATTTGGAAAGACACAGACACAAATATCTGAAGACAAAAGCTCTGAAGAGATCAAGAATACGAGCAGTGCTCTCTTGAATACTTCAAGCATCTTCAAGCGAAGAACAGCCACCAAATCGAAGATCAAGGTTCTAAACCCCTTCGATCCGGTGTTCTTCAAAGTAATAACCACCAATTGGAGATCAAGGTTCTGCACCCCTCCGATCCGGCGTTATTTAAATCAAGTTCTTCAGCGTTCTTCGCGGAAAGCTTCAAGAATAACGTTTTAATCCGAACAAAGGCTCGACCCCTCCGGATTAACGTTATAGGTTCAAGAATAGCGTTTTAATCCGAACAAAGGTTCAATCCCTCCGGATTAACGTTATACACTTTAAATCCGAGTCCGGATAAGCTTCATTTGAAGATCCGACTCAACACACAAGTCAAGTCAACACAAGCTGTCAACACAGTCAGCATACACTTCGTCAAAGAGGTCAAAGTCAAGTCAAAGCCACATTGGTTCGAGAGAAGAATCAGAGGATTGATAGAGATCGCTTCCTTAATTATCAAGTTTAATCCTTCTGGATTATTATTGTAATTAACTTGTATTTATTTTATTATAAATACAAAAATTTGTTGTTACACATCCAAATAAGCACATAAGTCAATCAATTAAATATAAATTTCAACCAAATAATTATGCAAGAATATGACTTATCAGGTACAAATCTAAAAACTGTTTACAGTTAAGTGTTAGTAACAATTAAATTGACCGTAGAATGATGAATTTAAGGATTTAGGTTGACCCCACATCTCATTACTACGTTATTCATATGTCAACTAATATCTTATTTTGGAGATTCTATTACATAGGATGTATATATACGTAGATGAATTTCTTATATCGACCAAACTTTTAGGGAAAAGATGTAATCCTAGGTTTTAGGCCTTATTCTTAATAATTTTTATTTTTTAATTCATGAATAGTAATGGGGAAAAAATTAGGAATCTTACCCCTTTTGTAATTTTTTTTTTCAAAATTAATAATTAATTAATCTGAAATTTTTTCAATTCTTTCATTTTGAAGGTTCCACTAACAGTATATCAAATGTTTTCCCAATAGAAAATGCGATTCACATCCAATTAAAAATAAAAAATAAAAAATAATAATATGTGATCATCTAGCTCTAAATGAAAAGAGTAAAATAATCATCTTAATCTATGTATAATATGGGAACAAAAGAGTAAAGTAATATCTATAATTCACTCATTACTCATCTTAATCTATGTATAAGAAACAATAAATATGTGTGAGAGTAGAGTAGATAGGAGAGTATTATATTTTAAATATTTAAAAAAAATCATAATTAACAAATTAATAACTAAAAATTAAAAAATTGATGAATTAAATTCGATTTATGACATGGAATTCTCCAAATTGTGGACATTATGCGGCATGTATAATTTTCTGCGATTTTTTTAAAATTTATTAAAAATAATTTAAAATTAAATTAAAAAAAAAAAGAATAAAATGAAAAATAAATTATTTAACTTGATAAATAAGAGGGTTAGAATGTGAATTCAAACAAGTTAGGCGAGCTTTCGTTTTCTCCAACTCGAATAATATTAATAGAACAACGAATTGGAGATGAATTGAAGAAATGAATCTTCCACAATTAGTGAGTGAATTGAAATTCGAATTATAATAAAGAAGCTGAAATTAAAAAGATGAAAGAAATAAAAAGTTGAAAAGAAAATCGGCCAAAAAAAAAAAAACTCCATCAAAAGTAAATGCCAATATTATGATCATGTATACAGTTGTATTCCAATAGCATCCAAATCAACCCTCAATATAGTATAAAATTATAGCTATGCAATTATTATAATTATAACATTGGAATTAATAAGTAGTATTCTTAATTAAAATAAAATTAATTAACCACCCTGCAATTCCTCCTAATCTCTCCATTAGAGCCTGTGAGTGGGCTTATGTTCCCCATCTTGATCATGGCAGTAGCGAAGTCTTGTCTGAAAATGTTAATATTACTACTGTAAAGTCTAACCAACGAATCCGTCGAACCATTGTTGAACAGCACCTGGTCGGAGTGGAGCAGCCCGCGTTGAGTCATCAGGTTGAAGAAGTAATTGTTGTCGAAGCGGTTCGGTGTCTGTATGTCAAGCGCCACCAGGTTGGTGTCGCCGCCGGAGGCGGGGCAGAGGCCGCGGCGGTTGGCGGCGAAGACGGGGTTGATGTTGGTTTCGTTGTAGAGGCGGGTGCGGAAGGTGGAGCATTGGGCGAAGCCGAGGGTGTGGGCGCCGGAGAGCGCCACCATGTCGCGGGTGGTGAGACCTTTGACGGCGAAGGCGGAGATGAGGGTGGGGAGGTCGGCGAAAGGCGGTGGGAGATCGGAGTTGGCGGTGCTCTGGCTTGCGGCTCTGGCGTCCCTTCTGCCTAAAGGGACTGTCCACGTGGAAGCTCCCATCTGACATAATTTAATGATGTAAGATCCCAGCTGGCAGAACCACAGCCAATACTCTTATAAAAAAAACACGTGACATTAAGTCCAAATACCTCGAGTTTTAGGATAAAGGGTATTTTCATATGCATAATTTCAATTATCAGACAAAAATACTTGTAATCATGCAAAAAGAATAACATGCGACGATTTCATAGAATCTTGTGTCTTAATACTACACTAGATAATTAAGAATAATATTTATGCAAAATACTAACCAAACCGGCAGAATCTCGTGCAGCAAGAGCAAGAATATCAGCACAAGAAACAGTGGCATTGCAAGCAGCTTCCACTCGAGTTTTAATGGTGTCGATCACTTCAAACCCCCGGATCGAATTCCGGTTCGGAAAAGCGTTCTTTTCGCCCGTAAAAGTCGGTGTATCATCTAGCAACACAGATGCATCACAACCCTACAACACCACACCAATACCATACATTATGCATATGGAGTAATACGAGTGACTTGATTAAGTATTAGTAAACAATATTCTTCTCTGCCAACTTAAACTTTTGGAGATGGAGAGTGTACAATACATGTACAAAGCAGTCGTGGAAGAAGAGACGAATGATGGACGCAGCAATCCTGAGCTCTCGAGTAATGGCTTCTCGGACAGCATTCCGAACTATAAGTCCCACATTCGGACACGAAGCAGCGTAGAAGTTGGGGTTGAGCTGAGCATTGGCACAAGCACAACACACCACAAGCCCTATCACCCACACACTCACCAAACTACTGTTTCTCATTTCACCTAAGCTATTCTATAATTAATTTGACTCTTGATGATTAATAAACTTATAATTGTGGATATGGGAGTCAGGTTGTTGCATTGTGTATTTATAGGCAATTAAAAGAATCTTTAATTATTGAGTTCATAATAGTGGTAACCCTAATTTTCAAACTTTGCAGCTGCCTAAAACGCGTTTCCATGGAGTTTAGCGCAGAAGAGAAAAGGTGATGATCAGAAAACGATAAGAGAAGAAAGATGAAAATAACACATTATCATTAATTAGTTGACTTTTACCTTTCGGCTCGATCAATCCATGCAATGATGGATAATGTGAAAGTTTGTGATTTTGATCGCTTATTCGGATTCAATGGGAGACTCACTCTTTCATATGCTTCTCTAATTAAAGCGTTTCCCACCTTCTACTCTCTCACTTCACTATATTTGTAATCCCTCCGTCTCATAATTATCTCAAGTTTCTTTTGACCGGTGAATATAACGTGGAATAAACGAAAATAAAATTTGTGAAGATAAGTGTGGATGAATGAAGTATAAAATTAACAATATAGTAATTTCATTTACATAATTAATTATTTATTTTGTATAAGTACTGTGCAATTCACACTCTCAACAAGTTGACTAAGGAACAAAGTCCAACTCTTTAATGATAGCAGTTGGCCTAAAGTCAAGACCAACCTGCTACATCAACATGGACGAAAATTTGACACAGAAAATATATAAATATATATGTCTATATTTTTGATAATAAGGTGTTTTGGATTCGGGCTTTGAAATCGTACACATCTTGGGCCAAAATTATTAAAAAAATTATTGGGCTGAAACAACTAATATAATTACCTAATATTCATTTGTTCTCGGGCTCTCAGCCTAATTTGACGAGCTTATTGTATATAAATTGGATCAGAATCATGCAAACATATATGATCAATTTGTAATCATATATTTTGATCATATAATATTAAAAAAAGATTGAGAATTGTCAATTGTGCCCACTAATTACGCAGATGTGGTATCTCCGAAATTTGTTTTTTATTCGATTTGAAATTCTTAATATATTTACTTATTACTCCGCAAAAATTCACATTTGTTTAGTACTAATACTTTATCATATCTGTGAGTGATCTACTGGTCTATTAGTACTTCATAGTCATATTATTTGTATACTCTACAGTACTGGCTAATTATATGGTGTATCCGGTGCACCTAAGATAGGTTCACCCACTCTAAAAAACATATACAAATACATAAATTAGAATTTAAGTCATATTTAAATAAGTTAGATTCAATTGCGTTGATGCTGATTCGTGTAGGTGGCTCACATAAAAATTTAATTGTTTGATAAAGTTTATTTCTTTATGGGTATTGAGTCACCTTAACCACATCGATCTTTTGCGTTATTTTGATGCATCATCTTTTTTGTCATACATTAAGTGATTGACACATAAAAGAGAAAAATAAATTCAACTATTATAACTAGAGTTTAAGATTTAGGGTATAATTTTCTCTCCTACGTACAGTCTATCTAAACGGTATGGCATATATAAGATAATGCACCAAATGACACAGAAAATTCGAGCCTCGTTATTGAACATTTTGTAAATTTTACATTATTAAAGAAGAAAGGATAAATAGTCATGATCAGTCAACTAGTCAAATATTTTTTCATCATAAATGATGTTATTTATTTTGATATATTTACAAATTTTGATTGGTTGAAATATACTACAAATGAATTATTTAAGATATGAAACAAGATGATATTCAAATATTCCCGTCAACCTTGTTGCCGGCCTAATGAAGACCAAAACTAGGTTAAAAAGGCTAACGCGTTAAGTTAACATTGCAAATGTCTGGTATCTTAAGGCCGTGTTTGCTTGTTACAATATTTTTACTGGAATATTTAAAACAGGGAGAGTAAAAACTTAATCTGAAGTCGAAAACATTTAACCCCACGAATTTCATGCATGTTAGAGAAACAATCATTTACCTATACATTCTAATCACTGTTCAACCGGAATGGAAAACTGAAAAACAGTTCACAACCAAACACGCCCTAAAACTTTCCCTTAACAGAAATTTAGTCTCAGAATTGCAATTTTCAAGCAAGGGCATTTCAATCCAGACTTTTCACTTGTCAAGTATGTGCATTTGCTGTGTTCTTTCTGCAAAAATGACGTTAGAGAGAGGTTTTAGAGAGAGAGAAGGGGAAGGCCTGCTTTACGGATGAGGAATTAAGGATCCAATCCCAGAAAACTAACCGGTAATTTGCTTTCAAATTATCTTTAAATTGTCATTACTTACTAGTTAATATCTGGAACTGTTGTAATCCGTCGAGAGTTTGTTCAATTGGAGGTGGTGGCCATGGCAGAGAGTGCTGTATCATTTCTGTTGAACCAGCTCTCTGCTGTGCTCCGCGAGGAGCAACAGCTACTGGGTGGACTCGATCGAGAGATGGAGTACATCCAGAATGAATTAGGGCAAATGAGGGAGTTCCTCAGAGTTGCTGATGCAAATGAAGAAACCAACCCCAATCTCAAGCAATGGGTTGCACAGCTCCGAGAAATCTCCTACGATGTTCAACATGTTCTTGACAAGCACACGCTCCAATTTGGAAGGCATCTCTACACCAATGGATTCTTCCAAAAATTTCAAGCTTCGATCAAGAATTTGAAAGCACAGCATCGGATAGCCACTGAAATCCAAGCCATCAAGTATAGATTGGACAGTGTGACCAAGATTCAGCACAAGTATAGAGAAATGTATGCTGTCATGGATCAAAGCTCTAGTTTCGGCATCTCTTCGCATGATGGTTGGAGCGATGCTCTTTTCTTGGAGGTGGGTGATGTTGTGGGGATTGAAAGATCGAAGGAGCATCTCCTTGAGTGGATTTGGTCCGTGGATGACAATGGATTTGAGGTTATTTCAGTGGTGGGAATGGCAGGGTTGGGTAAAACAACCCTTGTGAAGAAGGTGTATGATGATGAGTCGGTTAACAAGCGTTTTAATCGACATGTTTGGATTGTTGCTTCGGATTACAAGGATATCAGACAGTTCTTGGCAAACTTGATCAAGAAACTTGTTGGGGAAGTCAAGGAATCACCACCCCAAGAACTCGATATCATGAGTATTGATGAGATGAGAAATTTTATTTATGAGTTTCTAAGTGAATCTGACTACATAATTGTTCTTGATGATGTTTGGAATATATCTGTGTGGGAAGTTATCAAGTTCGCCCTTCCAAAGACGAACGTCAAAGGTTGCATCATCATCACCACGCGGTTTAATAGCATAGCAAGTGCTTCTTGTTGGGAGACCTATCATGTACATCATTTGGAGCCATTACCTGTGGATGAATCAAGGGTGTTGTTCTACAAAAAGGCATTTCCTAGGACCCAATGCCCTCCTTATTTAAGGGAATTTGCCGAAAGTATCTTGAAGAGATGCGAAGGTCTACCGCTAGCAATTGTTTTGATTGGTGAGCTCTTAGCTACGAAGAACAACAAAGCAGAAGAATGGGAGTTGTTCAACCGGAGCCTTTGTCATGAATTAGAAAGTGGTAGCCTCCAAAGATTGTGGAGATTACTCTCTCCTAGTTACAATGACTTGCCTTACTATCTCAAATACTGTTTTTTATACCTCAGTATCTTTCCAGAAGGGGGCTTGCTAGAGAAGGAGAAAATCGTTCGATTGTGGATAGCAGAGGGATTTGTGGAGTCAAGACAAGATAGAACTGTTGAAGAAGTAGCAGGGGACTTTCTCAATCAACTACTTGGCAGAAGCTTGATTCAAGTGGCTGACAAAAATGTTGATGGAAGAACAAGGGCATTCCGTATCCATGACCTACTACGCGAATACATTACTTTAAAGGCAACTGAGCAAAATGTTGTGACCATACACAACGGGGGGACGATGAGTTTTCCTAAAAAGATTCGTCGCCTTGCAGTTCAGAAATCCATCAACTTCTCCATAGAAAGATTCAACTTTGAGTACCTTCATTCTCTACTTGTGTTTTTCGATGGAAATCTGGTGTACGGCCCGATTAAAGAGCTGGTCAACAGATGTCGGCTTTTAAAGGTTCTAGACTTGAGAGGTGCTCCACTAGAGACTATCCCAAATGGGGTTTTCAAATTATATCATCTCAAGTATCTATGCTTGAGGAACACACTGGTCAAGATCATTCCAAAGTCGATAAAACATCTTGAGAATCTAGAGACATTGGATCTGAAGAATTCCAGAGTGACTGAACTGCCTATTGAACTCCTCAAGCTGCACAAACTCCGGCATCTTTTAGTGTACAAGCACAAAACCACGTCCTACTTCTCATTTGACTGCATACAGAGCTTTAAGGCACCATACAGCATAGGTAGTTCCTTGCCATCCCTTCAAAAACTTTGCTGTATAGATGTAGATGATGAAGTTGATGGCATTAGAATTGTGACGGAGATAGGGAAGCTAACGCAGCTGAGGAGATTAAGCGTGGCGAAGGTGAGAAGTGAAGACGGAGAGGAACTTTGTTCTTCTATTGCCAAGTTGACCAATCTTCGGTCACTGAGAATCTACTCGGTCGAAAGGGGTGAGAAGTTGGACATAGACCATTCTCTATCGGGTGCCGGTTTGCCATTCCTGAGAACACTCATGCTATGTGGGTGGTTGGAGAGGGTACCTCGATGGATACCATCTTTGTATGGGCTTACAACTCTGTATCTAGGTTGGAGCAGATTGAGGGAGGATCCATTGGAGGGCATTCAAGATTTGCCAAACCTAGCTCGACTATGGATCCACGATGCTTACGTGGAGGGATTGAGTTTCAGAGAGCAAGGATTCCAGAAGCTGAAGCGGCTGTGGATAGGAGGACTGAAGAGGTTGAAATGGGTGAATGTGGAGAAGGGAAGCATGGCGGGACTTGGAGAGTGGGCCATGTGGGACTGCAAGATGCTGACAGAGCTGCCACGTGGGATCGAGCATTTGGGGGATCTTCAGGTTTTCAGTTTAGGAAATATGGAGAATGAATTTGTGGAGAGGGTGGTTGAAGAGAAGAGAAGAGAAGACAAGGAGATAACTGGAGGCTCGCTCGTGTTCCTAATCTTCGTTTCGGCATTGTCACTTCTAACGTTTTGTAATTTTTATAATATGTAATCTAATAAATCTTCAGTTTATGCCAGCCATATTTAGGGGTAGGCGGTATGGCATACCGAAAATTTTTGGTCATACCAAATACCGAACTGAAATTTTCGGTATATAAAAAATCATACCGTTACTTTATCTAAAATTTCGGTATATCGATATTTTAGTATACCTTCTGTTTACCGATATTTCGGTATACCATATCATTCATAAAATATCGGTATATATCATCCTATTAGATAGTTTATACACCTAAAATTCAATAAATCTAATAAAAAACTACTAAATAAAGAGATCTACACAAATTAACACTATTAAATTTCATATATGATAGAGCTACGTAATTAAAAAAGAAGTACAAGATATCATGAAAACCAATCAACTTTATCGCATATTTATAATTATGAAGAAATATACCGTAGGATTTTAGATTTAATATTTTAATTAAATAGTGTATATATAATTTAATTAAAATTATAATATATAAATAATAATTATAATTGTATATATCATGTAGTATGGTAATATCGTATCATATTACTCAAAAATCGAATATTTTAAGGTATTTTGGTATATACCGAAATACCGCGGTATTGATTATTTATATACTTTTATCGTACTAAAATTTTCAATACGATATCATACCTTACCAAAAACTTCGGCATACCTAAAATTTTGGTAAAATCAATACTTTTCGATATAATAAAGAAGGTATACCGAAATTTCAGTATTTTTCCCTGAAAGTAAAGTTGGGCCTTAGTATGGAAAAGAATATGGGCCTTAGTAAACGAAAAGGCCCACTTAAGGCTGAACCAGACCAATTCAATTAAGGGGAAAAAATCAACTATGCCCCTCATCTTTTATCATGGATCAAATAAACCCTCCAACTATATACATTTGATCATCCAAACCCTTTATTTATAGAAAATGGGTCAAATAAATCCTTCAATTTATTTAATGGGATGGGATTGGTTAAGTCCTTATACTTTCTTTTATTACATACAAACCACCTAATTTTTTTTTTATAGGATCAAATCTGCTTTTTATACTTTCAAATTAAACATAACTGTATCTCTATATTAATTAGTAATGTTCGACCTTTTTTTATTAATTATAATTTAAAACATAAAAATACTAAACACTGATTAATTTTAATCCCCTGCTCATTTTTTAAATTTACATTCCATTATTTATTTATTTATTTATTTATTTATTTATTTATCTCTTCTTTTATTTAACTTATTATTATTATTATATAATTTTATAATCAAAAGGTGTATTGCAGACCCCTCGATATTTTTTCGTTTTATTTTTCTCTGTTTTGATTTTTTATTTTAATTATTTTAATACATATTCACTGCATATATTTAAATTACAAAAGATTATATTAAGAATAATACTTGATGAACCATTCTATAAGATAAAATGTGATTATATTTTTAATAAAAATGAGGAAAATAATAATATTTACAAATAATTAGTAATATATTCGTAATAAATATTGATATATGATCAAGAAAAAGTGATAATCTTTCAAAATTAAAACAGTTCATAAATAATTTATAGGACAAATAAAAGTGATAATATTATTAATAAAAAATGTACATGATCAAAAATATAATAATAACCATCAACGGATCTATTTCAAACTTGAACAATTTACGAGATATATAAAAATAATAATTAAAAAAAATACATCCAACATCCATTCAATTGCACTATTTCATTAAAAAATATATATTTAATTTGAATTATATTAATTTTTATTGAATATTTATCTTACATTATTTAAAAAATTAAACAATAATTTTGACCTCATATTTATTGTAATATTTACAAAATAATTTTATACGTTTATTTTAAAGTAATGGATTATGAATTTGAATACTTAAAAAAAAAAGACTTCAAAACGTAGATATAACTAATTAAATCGAATTTAATAACGTACCAGCATTATATATTGTTTATCAAATAAAATTTATACATTGTAATTAATTAAATAAAAGAAGAAATAAAGTACAAGATGAGTGTTTTTTAAATAACTAAATAAACGGTAGTTTTTGTTTTTTTTTTTTCCCGAAAATTAGTATTTAACAAAAGGTGTTCTATTTTTATTTTTGGGGATGAGGGTCTAATATGATATAATAAATTAGTAAAAGTGTTTGAATGAAAAAAATAAATAAATAGATGAGGGACTTTTTTGATTCAAAGAAATAAGATGGGGGCTTTTATGATCTTTTGCACTTAAAGTTTTTGAAAGAAGGGGTTATTTGATCCAACATAATTAGATGAGGAGCTTGGATGAAAAAAAAATTAGTTAAGGAGCCAATTTGATCCTTTGATATAAGATTAAGGTGACCCTTTTCCCATTCAATTAACGGGCCTTAATAAGTCCACGTAGACGGCCGCTTGAAAGATGAAACGGCGTAAACTGATTCATAAAACTTGTTTATTTTTCAAATAAAATAATGATTGTCCCATCCCATACAGCCGTTAAATCAAAGTTTCCAAGAATGAAAACAAACGCAGTCCACAAGCTGAAAGTGACAGGGTAATCAAACATGATGAAGAGACAAAATTAAGGTTATGAAAGCATTGCAACTACTTGCAGGATAGGTGGATCCAATAAAGGTATCTGACAATAGCCATAAATTAACTAGACCAAATCTGGAAATAGTGAATTGATCCATAACAAAGTCCTAGGCCTTGGGAGCATGAGAAATGGGGGAGGTACCTGGCTTTGAAGCTCTGTGATGCTTCACTAATGGGACTAGAGACTGCACGATGTCCGCCATCAGCGGCCGGTAATCCGCCTCCGGTTGTACACACATTGCAGCAATCGCCGCCACTTGAATCACCTCCTTCAATGAATACTGACCCTCTAGTGCTGGATCCATTATTTCACCCACTTTATCTCTATCTGTAAGCTGGGGTATTGCCTACTCCCCCACACACACAGAGGTCACAAATCAATGTAGACACTTGTGGCTACTGAAGTTTAAAGATTAATGCACAGCAAACGTACCCAAGATACAAGAACACCTTCACCGGTAGACCTCTTCATATCAACTGGAACTCTACCAGTAAGTAACTCCAGGAGGACTACTCCGTAGCTATACACATCCGATTTTGTGGTCAGATGCCCGGTGAGAGCATATCTGCAAATAAAATTGGTTAACCTAGAAGATATACGTGTTGATCTCCTGTATTGTAGATGCAACAAATAAGATCAAGTGTTGGTCATACTCGGGTGCAACGTATCCTTGGGTGCCCAATACTCGTGTTGAAACATGAGCGCCAGCTCTCTCCGGCCCAAGTTTTGCAAGACCAAAGTCGGAAACTTTGGCGTGAAAGTTGCTATCGAGAAGGATGTTGCTGCTCTTGAAGTCCCTGTGAATTACAGGGGGACTGATGTGTTCATGGAGGTATTCCAAACCTTTTGCTGCCTCTAACGCGATCCTTAGTCGAGTTTCCCAGTTTAGATTTGAAGAAACAGTCCTATTACCTAATGCCAGTATTTCAGTTCATCATAAGAAACACAAGTTAAGAGAGGAAATTTTACCACTGACGGGATATAAATGTTCCTGCAGTCCTCCATTGGCCATAAACTCATAAACGAGGAGTTTACGGCTGCTTTCTGAACAGTGGCCTATCAACGAAAGCAAATACGGAGAAGAAAGCCGACCCAGCAGTTCTACCTATGATTTGTGTCAAGAAAACAACACACATGAAACAAGAGCTTCAGCAAAGAGTATAACAGAAACACCTCAAAGGTCCACCACATTTTTACTCAGTAAAAAGATGAGACCTCTGCTGTAAATTCATCCTCTCCCTGTTTTCCAGCTTGATCCATCAACTTCACAGCAACTTTTTTTCCATTTTGAAGCACCCCTCGATATACAAGTCCAAATGCTCCCCGGCCAATCACATTAGACTTTGCAAATCCACCAGTAGATGATTGCAGCTGCTTGTAAGAAAAGACCTGAACTCCTTTCTCCGTTGCAACTTGGATGTTTGCTGAATTGTTTGCTTTCTCTTCATGGTATATCTCTTACAAATTTAATAGGAGATTATCAGAAAACAAAAGATCGATATGCCAAATCCATATAACAAAGAACAAGTTCCATTAACACACTTCAAATTGATAAAAAAGAAATAGATTTAACTCATCCATTCAAACTAACTTAAAGGGAGAGCATTCCTTATCCACACTGAAATAATTTGCCAGAAATCTAGAACAACTGAGGATGTGGAATAACTCCAACTTCTAAGACAAACTTTATAACTAAATCTCATTACTTTTTATTATGTTATATGATTATTTTTCCTGGATGTTTACTACTTTAGGCTAATCACCAAATAAATAAATAAATAAATAACCTTTGCCTATGTATGAAGCCCCACATTTCTATTCAGTCAAATCTTGACTACGAAATGACAGAATAAGGACCACGACATAAATAGAGAGATACCGAAGTTTTACTTACACCACACTAAGTTTCTCACCTAGATTTTCAAGAAGTAAAAACCATTGAAATAACAAAAAATATGATTTTTTTTAATCATCAAGCAATAGTTTGGGACTAGGAAAGAGTTCCATTGAACAACAGACTTGATTCGTGCCATTAGCAAAAGAGAAATAGGTCTCTCAAGTTTTGCTATTTCCCGGCTCATTGGGCTAATTACAGAAAGTATTTCTTTTCCTTTTGCCTTTCATCCGTCAAATTTACATAGTAAAGAAGAATGAGGACCACAATAAAAATAAGGAAAAGTTGCAGTTTTACTCTCACCACACCGTCATCTTTTTAACTGGGTTTTCAAGAAATTAGAATCAAAATGAGCATTCCCATGATTCCACATAATGAAAACAGCCAACACAGCGCAGCATTTAGTCCAGAAATTTCCAAATAAAGACAAGAAAGAGAGGAGAGTTGGGTACTAACTTTGGTGTTGGGTGTTTAGGCGTTTGGAGATTTTGTATCTCAAGAAGCAGTAGTAACAGAAGGTCACCAGCACCGACGCCACGGCGAAAGATGCCAATACGAGGATCGTAACCAACACCATGCGCTCCTCCTTCCTGTAATCACCTCCCCCCATTGCCACAATTATCAGTATTTTGTTGGAGAGAGAAACAAGTGGGGCTCAGTCTCTCACCGGAGCTCTACTTTCTCTCTCCTCTCTGACTCTTTCCCTTTCTCAGGTTGTATTTGTCTTCTTCCGTGCCGCGGAAGCCGATTCTTGACAGTTGTAATCTTTTTTGCAACTTAGTCCCTATAATTTACATAAATTACCTGCAACTCCCATACTCTACCTCATTTTTATTAAATCTTAAATATTTTCAAGAACATTTATAACCCTAATTACTATAAATATGGGTGATAGCTATAAATTACTGCTACATCTACTATACGTACATTTTTTCAAACATGGAGTAAAAACCCTAATGTAAAAATTAAAATACAAGAGCAAAATAACTAATAAAACACAAGAATATACAAAGATTAAATCGAAGTGAAATAATACTCCAAGTATCCCACAGGGCCACAAGAGCATACATAACCTAATGTATAACAAATGTAAAGAATCATTTGCCCGAAAAAGAATTCATAATAATAAATTTAGCAAAACAGGAAATAATAACATACAAATAAAGCAATGAGATAGATCTGCTCAATAATAGTACTACATTTCCCCGACAATATATATAAGTATGAAAAATGAACTTCACCTTGCTTTGGCAACTGAACCTAATTATTAGTAGGGCAAAACATGCTTCACTTGTTACAATATTAAGACATAAGAGGAAGTCTAAACAAAATAAGTCCAACTCCCAGAGGCTGTTTGTTTTGGTTATGTTTTCCTCCAACTAAAATTGGTCCTGCTTAAAGATGAGAATAGTCACCCAAAAGTAATTCGCGCATGTTCTCCGGTGTAAGAAAAGTTGTTCCACCCAGTATCACTTCAACATCAGGCCGGCTGCTCCCGGTTAACGCCTCTTGCACTTCGCGCACCTGGAAAGCAATCAAACAGATCGACAAAATATACTCCTTCACTTAGTATGATGAACAGAGAGTCTACAGACAATTAAGACGATCTGGGTTAAGATCAGACACGTAGAGGATAGAGATAAAGAAAGCAAACCTCTAACCCGTTGATGCCTCCAACGACAAAAATTAAGATAACATTCTGCTCCGAAAGACTAGGTTTAGCCTGTTGGATGCAAAAGAGAAACTTATCACCTCAGAATCTTTATAAGAAACGAATATATTTGTGTTCGACTAAGCAATACCTGTCCAAGGCCGAATCTTCCGAATCCACTCTTAAAGAGGCGTCCCACAGTAGAGGAGTGATGCTCCAGGCCAGGTACATCATTGTTGTTTAGAATATTAGTCAGAAGCTTATAGAGCAATCCTTTTCTCAAAGAAGGATCATCAGTACGTCTATTTTCCAGAGCGAACATCCCCTCCCTGAGCACAGCGTTTCTCTTCATACTTGACAGTTTATGTAGAAATTTGAAAAGATTATCCACTCTGTCCCGAAGTTCTAGCTTTAATTGCATGTCTCCATACACTTCCTCCTTGCTCGTATCCATATCAGCATCCTCATCGCCCCAATTGCCCCACTCATCATCCTCAAAATCAGCATCTTCAGTATCTTGCTTCTTCTCACCAGTTGTCGTCTTTAACTTGGCTTCAATCTCCTCAGAGAAACCTTGTAGAAACTTTAGCTTAGAGACATTAGGATTCTCAAGAATGGCGTCCACGATAGCTTCTTTCATGAAATGCTCCTCTTGCCATGAAAACGGACCACCAGAACCAGAGGTTGGGAAATTCTCGCCAGCCAATATATACCCTACAACTGTGAGGAGCAGAGCATCTTCTAAAGTGAATAATCCCCGAGATCTCTCCGCTGTATTATTTTTTACTAAAACAGTCTTGTTTATGAGGTCACTGATTTGAGCGGCAAGGCTTTGGCTTGTATCTGCAGCATTCACATGTAAAATTTTCTCGGCACTATCAAATGCATCCCAACTTGCAGAATGCGATTCATCTAAAGCATGTAAAGTCGCTGCGGCTATCTGAATGATTCCTTTGTGTTTTACTAAAGATGACTGCCTTTTGGCTAGTTCCCTGACCAAAGACTGTAACTCAAGCTTAGAAGCTAAACCTGGACGAATTTTTAAATTCGAAGTTATGTTCTCCTGACGTAAACTTTCTTGAAGCCATTTCTTGATCAACACAGCCCCATCTTTTGTCCTCCGCTCAAGTATTGCTTCAAGGAACGGTGCTCCACGAAAGTTATCAGAAGATACAAAAGACCCATGCAGAAGTTCATTATCATTTTGTTGAAAGCAACTTAAATCATTCAATTTCTTACTGCATTTTATTAACTCAACACCGGGAATATCTGAGTTGAAACTATCCCACCCATGCAGAAATGCTTCTATACTTTCCAAAAGCTGGGAACGTTTTTTTGTATCTTCTTGAATAATGAACTTTTCTAGTGGGATCTGTAAAGCAAGAGGAGCACGCTCTAATTTTACAGGGCCAATTTTAAGTTGTTTCTGGGAGCCTTTCAACTGACTTGCAGATGTTATCAGTTTCCCACGAGGCAGAAATGAAAACATCCGATCCACAAGGGAGTCCCCATGACAACATGGAGTAAGAAGATCGAGTGTACGATCAATGAGCAGCAACCCTGCCGATCTTTTGCGCCGGCCAACATCATAGAGGCTAGACATATCTGTCAAAAGCTTTCCTATATTTTTCGACAAATCACCCAGAGAAAATATTTCAAGTTTCAAATCCATCTGCAAATTTTAGATAGAAATGAAAATATAATATTACTGAAACAATTTTTTTACATACAGAACAAATAAGGTGACAAGTCTTAACATAAAGAAAGAAAATTTTAGTTCAGCTTTAAACAGAGGACGTGACAAGCAAGTACATTTCCTCAGATTTTTCAGAAGGTAAAGAATGATATGATGCCTTGAAATCACCATATGATGATATGTTATTGATATGATATACCTTCAGGATACATTGCAAAATGAGACTCTCATTATTAATACGTGCCCATTTCCCATGAGCACACACAATGATGCACTGTATTCTCTAGGATGTCTATTATCAAAATCTAATATACAATTTTCTAATCATTAATGCTGATAACATATTTCTAGTTTTCCACTAAAAATATAGATTTCAACCAGGAAATTATCCTTTCTCAATCTCATAAGGTAATCTAAAAAGTTGGGTAGCCAAGTAAATCACTGAGAGCCAAATTGTTCATGTGAGTTTAACAAAAGAAAATCTAAAGAAGGCAATGCTTAATCACCTTTAAGGCCAAATGATAGAGAAACTGAGCTGTTAGACTTGCCCCAGGGCTGACATCCTCAGTATCGGCATGTTTCCCTGTACTTAATGGAGGCAAACCAGAGCTTATAGAGTTCTCATGCTCAGCAGATAAGCCTGCTTCAGCAACAAAACCTTCTGAAGGCAGAACAAAGACTCTTGGAGAAAAAGGACAAAATATTAAAGGGAAGTGATGCACTGAAACCTTCAATTTTTGATCAATATCTTCAGAGTAGCCACTGAAATAATCTTCCGGTGGAGGTTTTGCACTTGAAATATTATCAAGTTTGGAAATATCATCTTCAATTGAAGTCAGTTCTGCCCATCCTTCGTCTTCAGAGGCAGTATTTTCCAGGAGTCCACTGTTACTAGACACATGACCGGTCTTGTGTTTCTTAACAAGCTCATCATAGTCTTGGTTGAGTAAAGATTCGTATTCATGATAAGCATCCGGGCCCAGAGGAGAATCAGGAAATGTTGAGTGAGCCACCTAAATTAGGAAGAATATATATGAGCAAAGAGATGCTTTGAATATGATCTTCACATTCTTTTCTCTGAACCAATTACTGAGACCTGGAAAATACAAGCAATAAAATGCACAACACTTGAATTTTGCAATTCACACTGAACTGACAACAGGTTAGATAATCTACCAGATTACATGTTAATGGCTGTGTTCAGTAATCAGGTACTTCTAGTTAACTGGGTCATCTACTAAATGGGATAAAAAGTGTAAAAAGTAAAACTTCCAACAGTTGCACAAGTGGACACCTCTGAGATTGATGTGTATATAACACAGTAGTGAACACTTTGAAGCGTGCTCAGGCATCGTAAAATATATCGGTGTGCATCACTTAGAAGACGCGTTGTGATCACGACAACCTTCCTTGCAGGGTCAATATTTGTCTTCTTGTCGACAACCTAAAAAACAATAGCTATGAGAACTGCAGAAAACAATAATTATATAATAACTAAAAACTCTCAAACCTATTATGTTACAAGGCCATCACGACATTAAAAAGGCATTCAGAAATCAGGTAATTGACCCCAAAGTAGACCTCTGAGCTTGTTGTAATTATGCGTACATGGTAGCCTTCTATACATCATTCACAACTATCAAGTTGGTTCACACTCATTCGCTCATTTTTGAAAGAATAAATTGCGGAAATGCAAGTATAAAAAAGAGTTTGCTAGTCTAAACTAAAGTTTGCAGAAGATACATCCCAAGAGTAACTATAAGAAATGATCGCCACTCTATATCCAGATGTTTTTCCCAAGGATGCCACCCAACTTATACATCATGATTGATTATATTCCTTAGAATTCAAAAGACAAACTTATTAATACAAAACAAATAAAAAGAACATAAAGATGGATCAGGTCATGCATGGCACCTCATCAACAGCCGAGATATTCTCCAAGCTACAAACACCCCGTGCCCCTAGCTCCAGAAATAAAGGGATTGCCCCAAGAAACTGGAAACTCTCAGAACTCCCAGCATCCAAATATACAATTGCATCTTTAATGTTCTCTGATATCTGGAAAATCCACTTAATATAAGATATCGGATTATGGGCTGAAATCCACATTCTCCTTAAAAATTATCAATCTAATTCCTACAAAACCATCTTTCCCTCTATGCATTCTCACAAAAATGATTATGCAACAACTGTCGCATTTTAACAATGAAAAATTCAATCTACCCATAGCGAACCAGCAAAAATAAACAATAACAAACAAGCCATAGCTTACTTGTCCAATAGAGTCGAGGCAACATCTGATCACGTCAACCGTGGCCATTGATCACTCAATTGTTTCCTATCTACAGCAAAAATTCAAGTCCATAAATCACTCGGGACCAATTAGATCGTCAAAACGAGTAATCAACTTATCCTGCATAATTTAAAAAATTTAAAAGGTTAAATGAAAAAAAAAAAAAAGACGGCAGAATGAAATGAGAGTACAGAAATTCCGGGTTTCAAAATTACCACGATTCAAGAATCCAGAAACCTGAGACATGAGACTGCAGAATCATCCACAGATTAAAGTAAGAGCCTCCTCAGTAAAGCCCAAAATTTAGGGTTACAAAATTACCAAGATTCAAGAATCCAAGAACCTGAGACATGAGATTGCATAAACATCCAATGGTTAAAGTAAGAACCGCCTCAATAAAGCCCAAATTTAGGGTTTCAAAATTACCAAGATTCAAGAATCCAAGAACCTCTCTTCCAAAAAAATAAAAATAAATGTTCGACTATTCCGAGTGCAAGTCGATTCGGAGCAAATAGATCAATCATAGGCATCAGACATGACAGTTTAATGAACTTCTTTAAGGAGTATTTATACGCGAATTCGGTGTCGTTGTAATTCGATTTTTGTATAATACTCCATTCGTTGGGGCAGGGTTGGGTTAGAAGATTTACATTTTGGGTTTAATAATTATTTATAGAATATAGTTTTATTTTTATTAATGTTATGAAATATCAATCAGGAATTCACTATATATCTTGTAAATGACACGCATTAGTGATGAAGATTACGATGTTAAATTTCCCAGGATTGATTCAATGACATGGCCCAAGTAATTTTCAGCCCAACATTAAGGTCCATCATGTTTATGGTCGGTATCCTCCCCATTTGAATTAGTATAATTTTTAATTCTTCGTTGTTTATCATTTCGTTGATGTTATGGGTATTATACCCTTATGTTAAACGAGTCGAAAGCCCAAAACAAACCTAAACGGGCCGAAGAGCAGGAAACACACTAGAGGAATCGGCAATCGAGACACTTCGGCAGGGCAACATGGCTCCAAGATTAAGAGAGACATTTAAGGAATCGAAAGAGCAAGATCGCCTCGGAGATCCACCCTTTGGAGGACATATGGGAAAGGTATCGGAATGGGTCCTGGGAAATGGCGACAGGCTAAAGACAAAGATAACGGTAAGGAAAGACATCCTGAATATTACTCTCAACTAGAAGACAACACGCACCAGACATGCTCCCCATCATCAGCCAATGAGAGGCGAGCAAAGGAAAAAAGGAAGTATGCTACACTCTGCAAACCGTCTAGCAGCACCTGCATCCGCCCTAAAGCAACTGGCGTAGGAATCCATGAAGTCGAAATTTACGGGAAGAAGTAATTAAGAAGCAGAGGGAGTAGTAAGAAGTAATTGGATGGATGATTGGGGTAGTGGGGTGTAGCAGATGGGTGGGCCGAAATCCCAATTTCCTTTATCATCAGGAACCATTCCGTTGTTGTTGGGGATTCGAGAATGTCATACTCTTTTTTGAGATAGGCGGTTGCTTTGTAGTCCCTCTAAACATCATCCAGTATTATCCAAAACCCACGGGGAACTTTATCGTGCGTGTTCCTCACAGGCGCAGGATTTTGAGAACACGCTGTTGCCCACCCGCGGCGACGCGAACTTTATCATTTTTTTTATATACTAATAAATATAATATTTTTATCGGTATAATTTATAATCCTTTCATCCCACCAAACACTATTCATTTATTTTTACAAACATTGTCGACCTATTTTTTATTAGGTAATAAAAAAATTAAGTATAAATTAACGGTATATATATGTATTAAAATGGATTGTCAAATTTGAAATTAAAATTACTTTTCAAATTATTAGATAGAGTATTATTAAATACGTACTATTTTTATTAATGCAAAGGCTATCGTTAATATAGTTAGTTAGCAAATACCCTTACTTTACCTTTCTCCAAGTTGTGAGCTTATAATTCTTTGAGAATCGAACCTTGGTCACTTATAAATCAGGTGAACTAGTCCATATTGTTGTAATATTTCAAAGCGTGAAAAATTTTGTGGAATTAAGAGAATTTTAAAGTACGAATAGAGTAATATTTAAATTTATTACATTAAGATAATAAATTAACGACCATTACACTAAGTTTATTAATATGGTTAATTGCAAAAAAAATCACGAATTTTACTCCTATTGCAAATTAATCATCACTTTTGAGAAATTGCAAAAAAAAAACCATAACTTTAAGTATGGTTGAAAAAAAAAACCCAATTTGTGATTAAAAGTAGGGTTTTTGGGTTTTTTTAAACAATACTTAAAGATGGTGGATTTTTTTTATAATTTCTCAAAAGTGAGGATTAATTTGCAATATGAGTAAAGTTCGTGTTTTTTTTGTAATTAACCCTTTATTAATATATTCGACTACTTTGTAGTCTCAACATTAAGTCTATCTACGTTGAAGTTTTAAATATTTCCGATAAGTTCAAAAGAAATATTTCCAACTAAGTTTAGCATTTATTATAAATAAATCACATATTATTTTTATACTACCAGTTTCTCCCCCTCACACATATAAGTAAATAAAGGTTAGTTTCCTATAAACTGAGTTTATGGTGTGAATTATGTGGTTTTTTTAACTTTAAACTCTAGTAATAAATAAGGAGTTTAACTACAGTGTATATTCGAGAACACCAAGGAAGAATTTCTTAGGTAATTGCAAAGCACTTGGTACTGCAACTAGGTATATGCTTTAACATTGTTGTTTACTACTCTTTATACCTATGACTTCTTTTTTACTTTCTATATATTTAAGTTCTTTTATTTTTTTTAAATCTTAATAATGCCGCTGATGGCCTTAAAGTTCTTCATGAGAACAACATTTTACAATGGGATCTAAAAGCATACAAACTCTGCCCATCATTCATCGGTGGTAAATTTGTTTAATTAAATGAATGATAGATATTTTGTTGTTGCTGTATATATATATGCATACGTCAATCAATTGTTGTTTTGTTGGTTTGGCTTATTGATGTAATTTTATTGATGTCAATATTATTAGTGATTCTTGAGGTTTTTTCTTTTTATTTTCTTGGTTTGGCATAAGCACAATTGTCAAATGACTTTTGCGTTTAAGGTTTTTTTTTTAATATGCAATTCTTATGATGAATCTAACCATATCTAATGGATCATACGATTGTCCTGCTCATTTGTGAATTAGTCTTTTTCTTTCTTACTCAAGGGCTCATTTGTGGTATTTTTGACAAACATAAGTTGATATATGCTAACAACAGTATTGTTGGTGGCTTTAGGTAATGTTTAAACTATTGGTAAAATTAATCAGGTTTAGGGGTAGTTTTGTTCAACTGTATCGGTGACTTAATTTCACATGTAAATAGCAGTGTCGTTAACATCTTTAACGAATGTCAACTCTTAGACAGTTTTTTTTTTCAATTTTTTATGTTATTTAGTTTATTTTGATTAGTTGAAGCTCCATAGAAGTCTACCGTGTTGGTTTCGTTGTATCAAATGGTAAAAGTTATGAGTGAAATAGTACTAATACTACTCATATATGAACCATTATAATTATTATTTTGTGTTTAAATTATATTTTTTTAGTGGTATTCAACTTAGAAAAACTTTATTGTGTATTGTCTGGAAAGATGTACATAGTCATGAAGTATTACAGATGGAGGACTTTCTATGTATATTCAAGAACATTAAGAAAGAATTTCTTAGGCAATTGCAAAGCACTTGATGCTGCAACTAGGTATCTGTTTTAACATTGTTGTTTCACCACTCTTTATGCCTATGACTTTTTTTCACTTCCTATATATTTAAGAAGTTCTTTTATTTTTTATTTTTTAATTTTAATGATGCTGCAGATGGCTTTAAAGTTCTTCATGAGAACAACATTTTACAATGGGATCTAAAAGAAAACAAACACTGCCCATCATTTATCTCTTTGGTAAGTTTGTTTAATTAAATGACTTATAGATGTTTTGTTGTTGTTGTTGCATATATGTATGCATACGTTAATCGATTGTTATTTTGTTGGTTTGGCTTATAGACGTAATTTTATTGATGTCAATATTATTAGTAATTCTTGAGACTTTTTCTTTCTATTTTCTTGGTTTGGCATAAGCACAAATGTCAAACGACTTTTATGCTTAAGTTTTCTTTTTTAATCTGCAATTCTTATGATGAATCTAATCATATCTAATCGGATCCTACGATTGGCCTGCTCATTTGTAAATAAGCCCTTCTCTTTCTTACTCAAGGAAGTGTGTTTATCACGTTTATCTTTTTTTATGATGATTCTAGCGTATTTTTTAAGCACAATTGCTAACATTGCATTTGTCATGACTTTTCTTCTATACAAACTCATGATATCGGATATCATGTGCCTACACAATTATTACCACAAAGCACCTGTTATAAAATCGAGGTAAGATATTCAGTTCATGTTTATATCATAATAAAATTTTTCTTTATTTCCTTTAGTGTATGCTATATCATTTTTTAATGTTAAATTTCAGGTTTAATTGTTTACATGATTAAGAGTGAGAAATGTTTGAATCTTTAGGTGGCCTTATTATTCGGTCTCATGTTTAGTTTACAGAAACCTTTAACAACAATGAATAAATATATTTAATTATCCATTATTAAGTTTGCATTAGGTTGCTAAGTAATAACTATATTTTTTCATAGATTGAGAGGGTTGACTGTATACAAATCAAGAAACTTGGTGAATCTGGTAATCACAAAATGGTTATCAGGATGAAGAGACGTTTTTCAGATGATATGCATAAGAAATGATCCCTCGAATTCTGTAATAACAATCTTGAAAAAAAAAGAGTTTATCCCTTTTTATTATTTTATTCTCTTATATTTCTATTGCCTTTGAATTAAAGTGTACAATCTAAAAATTTATCCCATTCTCTTATATTTCTATTGCCTTTGAATTAAAGCGTACAATCTAAAAATTTATCCCATTTTTTAATCTTTTTCGCTTTTATTTTTACTATTTACATGCGTTTGAGCAACTTAATGGTCAAGTCCCAATTTTTTCCTAGGTTAACGTTTTCTTCTTTGACTTTTAAGCTTCTTGAAATTATTTTTGTTAATAATGGATATAATAGATTTTTTGTCCTCTAATCTCTTAATTATTGGCATGGTACTATATGGATATTTGTGAAAAATTAATTGGAACTTCATTTCGTATCCTTACGTTTTTTCTTTGGTTTGTAAATAATTTACTTTTTTAATTTTTTCTATCTCATGTACTTTTCAGGAACCAAAAATTGAAATTCTTTCTATAGATTTCGTCAAATTAACTGTAAATCAAGTATGGTTGTCACTAACTATTTATTTATTGTTAGCTCACTGACCATGACTAACTCAACTAAAGACTAAAACTTAGATTAACTAATATTCATGATTAATGAAGCTCTAACGGTATATAAAACATATACTAATGAGATAACTAGAAATTTTATTTCTGTAATGAAGCTCCATTATTATTGCAATGATTTTTTATGCATGTCAGTCAAATTTCAGTCTTTGATTTTATATTTTAAATATTATGCTGATCTTTACACAATAATCATATGCAAACAACATATTCTATGTTGTTCGGACATAGAATAAGTTGATCATTACCTATGACACTGTTAAAATTCTTAAAGGAAAAAAATATTTTTTTTCTAACTTCTATTTATATAATATTGGTGTATGGACTGGACTACAAACAATATATACAATAGAAAATAAGGAAATAAAATAGGTCTAGCTCCAATAGATGGGAAAATCATAGATGTGTGCAAATGAGGCCTTCTTGGAAAGAGACTAAAAAACTGGATTGCATACAATTAAATATAAATAAATCTTGACCAAGCACAATATTGATATGTATTTGCATAGCCTTATTTTTCATGGTTAATTGACAATTGATTTAGTAGGAATAAATATGATTTTTTAACTTTCAGGCAGCACGATCATTTAAATCCACATGCTTGGACTCTGGAGGAGGAGCTTATACTTCTCAATGCTCATTAGGTCAATGGAAATAAAAGTGCTGAATTAGCTAAGCTCCTACGCGAAAGGTAATTTTTTCTGCAAGTATATAGTACTGAGATGAGGAAAAAAGTAGGGGTATATATGACAGGTTGATTAAGATATTTTTCCTGCTCTTTGCAGTTGTGCATTATTGCTTTAAATTAGTAACTCAAACCGTTAAAATTTTGGAAGTCCTTTCTCCAGTATGTTCTCTTAATTGGGTTAAAATGGTTTAATATGCTTCTCTTTCCATGTTTCAAACAATAAATTTCTTAGGTTTGAAGTTTATTTTAAGCATTGGTTCAAGTCTTCCTTTATAAATTACATGAGCTTATAATTTATCTTTTTCTTGATAACATAAATTTCAGGAAGCAGAAATCTAATTATATCTCTATCCTCTTTCATTTGTATCATGATTCTTTATTTACTTCTATAGCCGTTGCAATGTTTATTTACTTCTACCCTCCTTCATTTGTATAAGGATTCTTTATTTACTTCTTTACATACTTGTGCACAAATGAAACATAATATACCTATTTTCGTGATAATAATTTTTTAATTGTGAGCCTAAATATGTTGCTATTTTTATATTTTGTAGGTTGTTCCAACTATATTTTATAGCCAGTTCGATTGTACTAAAAATACTCTGTTCATATTTACGATCTTAATGGAATACACTGGGTTGCTAAATTCAACAATGTAGGAAGTATCTCAGTATTACAGCATAAAGGTGGGACAACCAATGTTTTTCACGTTAATGGGAGGTGTGATGAATGTGTAAATTCACAAGTTTGGCGCTATGTTTTGTGCTAGTTTTGGAGAGTTTTGATGTGGAAATAGGTGGAAAACCTATATATATTGTGAAATAGCATGAATCAGGTGTTAGTGGAGCTATTTGAGTGTTTTCTTAGCAAAACGGAGTGAAAGAGCCAAGAATCGAAGAGACGGAGTCGAAGCCACGCGAACCGCCCAAGAAGTAGGTGGGTTCGACCTGGCTGGAGGAGAGTTCGACCTCTCCAGTAGGTCGAACCAACGTTGCTGGACAATACAGAGATGGGTTCGACCACGACTCAGTTGGTTCGACCTGGCCATCAGGTCGAACCATGGTCGAACCAGTTTGCAAGAAGGAGGATTCGACCACGACGTTGGGGTTCGACTTGCCCGTTGGTCGAATCGGGAGCAAGAGTTGTCCAGTGCTGAGGTTCGACCTGAGGTTTGACCAAGACCTAAGTGGTTCGACCTGTCCAGAAGGTCGAACCTGTGCAGAATTCTTCCAGTAGCAGGGTTCGACCTGGGGTTCGACCTGTGGCTCGGGGTTCGACCTGCTTGACGTGGTCGAACCTGTGTGCGAGAACTTACCTTATCCGGATTTTCGAGGCCGAAACGCGTGAGATCACTTAGAAAGCCCATTCCAAGCCCTAGAGACGTGATTACAAGTATAAAAGGAGGCTCATACAGAGAATAAATGGAGCTTTTGATCGTCAATCGTAGGAGAGACAAGAGTAGAGGTGGTGATCCATTTGGAGAGCTGTGACAGAGGTTCGCTGAAGGTTCAAGTAAGAATGATTCATCTAACCATGATTGTTCCTAGATCAATCATGGGCTAGAACCACCTTGGTAGTTCTAGGGTTATGAAAGTTTCATGATGTAATTCGTGTTTCGTGTGTAAAACTCCGTACAACACTACATGTGGTTTGTTTTATATAAGATTGCATATTTAATCCATACTCATAGTCGTTTTGTGCATCAATGATCGTTGTGTAGAGTCTGAATACATGACATGGTTATTGATTGAGTGCGTTCACTACTGAGCAGGGTTTATCGTTATAATTCTAAGTGAAGGGATTCCGAAGTATTATTAGAACTGTCTTAGATGAATATTCATGAATTGAATTGAATTCGGGTTGATGAATAGGATGAAGAGTATAACTTTATAGTACCTAAAAAGGGAGATCAAATCGGGTTAGATTCTAGACGTAGAAGATAATTGATTATGATAGTACCTAGAAAGGGGGTGAAGCATATCTCTTGCTCCGATGTTATTCACACGTGTCAAGCGCATATTTACTTGTGTCTATAGAGTAAACTTGCATGGTCTAGTGATGCGTCCACAAACCACAGGGCAGAGTCGGACACCATCATACGAAAATACGAATTGCTAGTGAAACTGGATGCCCCAATGAACTACCTATCATTCTTATTGATCACAACTCACTTCTCTCTACTTTTGCTATTTCTTTTGTTAATTCGATTAGAAGTTACTATCCATTAAACCTTTACAATTACCAACATAGTCTAAAATATACTAGAAGATCACAAAATTGATATTTATCCATCCCGTGGGTTCGATATTGTAACTTGGTCATCTTCGCGACTACAATTGATATCCTTATACTTGAGGATTAATTTGTGTGTTGAGAAAACCCCTATCAAGTTCTTGGCGACGTTGCCGGGGACGGCGTAAACTATCTTTTTTGTATTATTTCTAGTTTATTAGGACTATTTACCTTGTTTTGTTGTTTTCTTTCTTATTCGTTTTAGGTGTATGCTCACAAGATCAAAGAAAGGTAATCTTGAACCGTATAATCCTGAGATTGGAGCATCATCAAGAAAAAAGAAGAAGAAGAAGAAGAGCAAAGCAAAGGCAATAGACTCAACTGAAGCTCTGAATTTTGGAGTTGAGGTTGACGAACAGATTTCGCAAGCGATTGAGGCTACAGCTGAAGTTAATTTGGAAGTAGTAACAGTCAACATGGCAGCGAATCCGGATAATCTAGCTATCCGTGAGGTTTTCAGAAATAATGGGGCTGGAAATTATGAGCTTTTAGGAGCAAGGGGAACTAACACAGCGTTCGATCTTCATCCCGCTCTTATTAGCATGATAGAAAGGAACTCCTTTTCAGGAGGGTCTTTCGAGGATCCGCAGCAGCATCTGAACAAGTTCTTGGGCTATGCAAGTACTCAAAAAGACGTAGGAGAACATGAAGATGCTAGGAAGATCCTTTTGTTCAAATTCTCGCTTACTGAAAAAGCGAGGGATTGGTACGATACTATTAATGCAGCTGAGTGCACCACGTGGGAGCAATTGAAGTTAAGATTCTTGGAGAGGTATATGCCACCTTCGAAGGTGTTTAAGATGAAGCAAGATATTAACCAATTTGCTATCAGTGGAGGTGAGAAATTTCATGAAGCGTGGGATAGATTCAAGGACATGCTCAGGAAGTGTCCTCAACATGGGTTATCTAAAGCCCAATATATCAGTATATTTTATAACGGATTGGACTGTGAATCAAGAGTGCTACTTGATGCTTCTTCTAATGGAGCATTGCTTACAAAGTCATCCGTTAAGGCCGAGAGATTGTTTGAAGACATATCAATGAATTCGAGGGATTGGCCCACTGATAGAGTTAGAGGTACGTATGTTCTTGGAAAGGTAGCTCAGGTTGAACAAGCAATGGTGAAGACTAAGAGAGAGGATGAGATCGTTTCGAGCTTGTCCAATATCAACAAGCTACTTGAGTCTCAACAGAAGCAGATCAGCGAGATATCCCAACGAGTGCCAATCTTGCAGCAAGAGATGATGAATAATGGAACCATCCAAGACGAATTGGAGGAAGCAAATTATGCAATGGGTCAAAGTATCCAAGGAACGAGGTACCCAAATCAAGAAAACCGGAACTACCAAGGGAACTATCGAGGGAACTTTAATAATCGTGGTCCATCTGGTAGTTATCAATAGCAACCAAGGAGGCCTGAATTTTCATGGAGCAATACGAACAATGCAGTGCAACCTCCAATGGGTGTTGATCCGGGAGAAAAGGTGGAAGAAGGAAAGCCTGGGTTCGAGGATACTGTGAACCGTTACATGGTAAAGAATGATGAAAGAGTGAATCGCCTTGAGGCAAAGCTTGAGAAAAAATTGATGATCACCACAGAGATTTGTCCACTCAAGTGAAAGATCTCACATTGTTGATGGGTACAATTGCAGAGAATGTGAACACATTAACTCAAACTGTAGGAAAAGGTAAGTTTTCGTCTCAGAGTATAGAGAATCCAAAGTCGTGTAATGCCATCACACTGAGGTCAGGAACGCAGTACGAGGGACCGATGAGGCCGGAATCGAAGTTGGAATTTTCTAAGCCGCGGTTCGACCAACACGCAGAGGGTTCGACCAACTCTTCAGGTCGAACCCAGGTCGAACCTCATCGGCCAGAACACTCTGTTTTGACGCAGGAACGGTTCGACCAACACGCGGAGGGTTCGACCAACTTTACAGGTCGAACCCAGGTCGAACCTCATCGGCCAGAGCACTCTGTTTCGACGCAGGAACGGTTCGACCACGATCACGAAGGTTCGACCAACTCTTCAGGTCGAACCCAGGTCGAACCGAATGATGGAAATTATACAGTGAAGCGGTTTGACCAAAGGGGCAGTGGTTCGACCTCCAATGTTGGTCGAACCCAAGTCGAACCTCTGGAGCAGAATGAGATCAGTCTTCCAGGAGAGAGGTTCGACCAATACAGTCCTGGTTCGACCTTTTAGCCTGGTCGAACCCCAGTCGAACCTCGCCGAGATGTTTTGTTTGATGCACCTGTTGTTCCTTTTGATGTTGATGCGACTCCAGTGGTACGGAATGAGCAAAGTACAGACATAATAGCTGAGAAAAAATGGGAAAGAGCTAAGCGATTAAGAGCCGAAAAGGAGAAAGCGGAAAAGGTTGATCGTGATGAATGGGGGATTCCCAAAACAAAGATACCTCCACCGTTTCCCTACAAGCTAGTGAAGAAGGGGTTGGAAGAGAAGTTCAAGAAGTTTTCAGAGATTATGAACAAGATAAGCTTGAACATCCCTTTTTCAGAGGCAATCATGGAGATGCCATATTATGCTCGGTTCCTTAAAGACATATTGATGAAGAAGCGAAGCTTAACAGGAGTTGAAACGGTAAACTTATCTGAGAATTGTAGCTCAATTATTCAAAAGAAGTTGCCACCAAAGATGAAAGATGCGGGGAGCTTTACTATTCTTTGTGAGATCGGAAAGGGGCCAGCACGGCGAGCTTTATGCGATCTTGGGGCAAGCATCAATTTGATGCCGTTATCCATCTTTCAGAAGCTTGGTTTGGGGGAGATGACCCCGACAACTGTTGCTCTCCAATTGGCAGATAGATCAATGACGTTTTCGAAAGGAATAGTTGAAGATGTTCTAGTAAAGGTGGAGAAGCTAGTTTTTCCTGTGGATTTCCTTGTATTAGAAATGGATGATGACAAGGATAATGTTCCTTTAATCTTGGGGAGGCCATTCCTTGCTACAGCTGGAGCTATGATAGATGTTCGGAAAGGAGAACTGAAGTTGAGAATGGACAAAGAAGAAGTACTTTTCAACTTGGACAAAGCAATGAAAATGCCAATGGAGTCCCAATGTTATAGTATTGACGTGGTGGAGGAAATTGTGAAGGAGGATATGTCTTTGATCTTGTCAAAGGATCCTCTTGAGACATGTTTGATGGAATCTCTTACTTATCCCACTACGGAGCTTGACGGACTTTCTAACGAGGTATGTATTGAATTTCTTGAAAACTTACTTGCTTTGGGTGATGACAGGTTTGCATTGGAGAGAAATAAAGTGGAAGAAGTCAAATGGACCAGGAAGTACTTGCCTTTGGATAATGAAAACACTCCAGTGGAGAAAAGAAAAGAGGAGTTGAAACCATTGCCGGATCACTTGAAGTATGCTTTTCTTGGTGATGATGCACAATATCCGGTAATTGTATCTTCTTCCCTTAATGATGATCAACTTGAGGAGTTATTAGATGTTTTGAGGAAGTACCAGTCTGCAATAGGATGGTCACTTGATGATTTGAAAGGTATTAGTCCTTCGTATTGTATGCATCGGATTAGGTTGTTGGATGAAGCCAAAGCTAGTGTTCAGAATCAGCGTAGGGTGAATCCTGCAATTCAAGAGGTGATAAGGAAGCAAATTCTTACGTGGTTGGATGCTGGAATTATATATCCTATTAGTGATAGTCCCCATGTGAGTCCATTGCATGTAGTTGCTAAGAAGGGGGGTATGACTGTAGTGAAAGCTGAGGATGGAGAGGCGATAGCCACGAGAATTCCTACGGGATGGCGTACATGTGTGGATTACAGGAAATTGAATGAGAACACGTGTAAGGACCACTTCCCTCTTCCATTTATGGATCAAATGTTGGATCGTCTTGCAGGATATGAGTTCTATTGTTTATTGAATGGATACTCGGGGTATAATCAAATCATGATTGCTCCCGAGGATCAAGAAAAGACCATTTTTACTTGCCCCTACGGGACTTTTGCTTTTAGGAAAATGCCGTTTGGATTGTGTAATGCGTCTGCTACTTTTCAGAGATGCATGATGGCGATTTTTGATGGTTTGATAGAGAAGATCATGGAAGTATTCATGGACGATTTTTCAGTCTTTGGTTTTTCTTTTGATATGTGTTTGTCTAACCTTGCTGTTGTTTTGAAAAGGTGTCAAGAAACTAATCTTGTCTTGAATTGGGAGAAGTGCCATTTCATGGTGAAGGATGGGATTGTTCTTGGGCATCATGTTTCCGCCAAGGGATTACAGGTAGACCGTGCTAAAGTGGTGGCAATTGAGAAGCTTCCACCACCGACCAATGAAAGAGGAGTGCGATCCTTCCTTGGACACGCCGGTTTTTACAGGAGATTTATTAAAGACTTCTCAAAATACTCTAAGCCCTTATCTCATTTACTTGAAAAGGATATTCCTTTTGTGTTTAATGATGAGTGTTTAACAGTTTTTCAAGTTTTGAAGGAGGCGCTTATTACTGCCCCTATCTTGATCACACCGGACTGGACGCAACCGTTTGTACTTATGTGTGATGCAAGTGATGTAGCATTGGGTGTGGTGCTTGGGCAGCTAAGGGAGAAGAAGTTCTGCGCCATTTACTACGCGAGTAAGACTTTCGATGCGCCATAGAAGAATTACACGGTAACTGAAAAGGAGTTTTTGGCTGTTGTGTATGCATTCGATAAGTTTCGTCAGTATTTGGTTGGCATGAAGACGATTGTGTATACGGATCACTCAGCGATTCGTTACTTGATGGAGAAGAAGGAGACAAAGCCTAGGATCATAAGATGGATTCTACTACTGCAGGAGTTTGACTTGGAGATTCGGGATAAGAAAGGAACAGAAAATGTGTTGGCCGATCACTTGTCAAGGTTGGAGACTAGGGAGCATTGTGATAATTCTTTCGAGTATATTGAAGAGATGTTCCCCGATGAGAAGATCATGGTTGTGGCTGTTGAAGGGGCCGAGCGAGCATGTGTGGTTGCAGCGCAAGGTATGGATCCATGGTACGCGGATTATGTTAATTACATTGTCATTGGTGAAATTCCAAGGGATCTCAACCGATATCAACTTGCAAAATTTCGTAGGGATGTTGAGACATTTATATGGTATGATCCGTTTGTTTATAAGATTTGTACAGATTCTATTGTCCGAAGATGTGTACCCGAGATGGAAATGGAAAGTGTGCTGGAGTTCTGCCATGCACAACCGAATGGGGGGCATTTCAGAGCGCAAAAGACTGCAGCTAAGGTACTTCAATCCGCTCTTTATTGGCCTACTTTGTTTAGAGATAGTGAGAGCTATGTGGCGTCTTGCGATAGATGCCAGTGCATGGGTAATATAGGTAGGAGAGATGAGATGCCATTGCAGCCTAGCATAGTCGTGGAGATATTTGATGTCTGGGGGATCGATTTTATGGGACCTTTTCCCCCGTCAAATGGGTTTTTCTACATTCTTCTTGCGGTGGATTATGTTTCGAAGTGGGTGGAAGCAATTCCTACTCGTGTTAATGATTCGAAAGTTGTTTTATCTTTCCTAAAGAAACATATTTTTGCCCGTTATGGAGTTCCGAGAGCATTAGTTAGTGATGGAGGGTCCCACTTCGTCAATAAATTTCTGGAGAAGGTGCTTAAGGATTATGGTGTTAGGCATAGAGTTACTACACCCTATCATCTGCAAGCAAATGGGCAGGCGGAGGTCTCCAACCGTCAAGTAAAGCAGATTCTGGAGAAAGTGGTAGGAACTAATAGGAAAGATTGGGCTATGAAGCTTGATGATGTGTTATGGGGGTTCCGGACCACTTACAAGACGGTATTAGATATGTCACCGTATCAAATTATCTATGGAAAGCCGTGCCACTTACCCGTAGAAATCCAACACAAAGCGTTTTGGGCTTTGTGTCGCTTGAACTTGACCCTTAGGGATGTAAAGGAGTTGAGGCTAACTCACATGAATCAATTGGATGAGTTTAGGAGTCGTGCTTTCAAGAATTCAGAGATTTATAAGGAAAGAATGAAGAGGTGGCATGATTCTAAAATTTCGTACAAGGAGTTCAAGCAAGGAGATGAGGTACTACTTTTTAACTCTCGTTTGAAGCTTTTTGCAGGCAAGTTGAAGTCTAAGTGGACGGGACCGTTCATGATTCATCGAGCCTTAGGAGGGGGGAGTTATGAGCTTATTGACAAAGATGGTGACGTTATCGCGGCGAATGGGCATCGATTGAAGCATTATAGGTCTCCGGATGATGCGTGTGTCATTTTTGATGATACCTTGTTCTGATTTGGTACCGTCGTGACTCTACGACGTTAAACATGAGCGCTTGTTGAGAGCTTACTCTTCCGTTTTATTGCTTTATTTCTTTTGTGTGAGTAAGAAATTTTTATATTTAAGATGCTTACTACTCGGCAATTTCATCTCTTTTCAAACTTAGTTTCGACTTACGTTTTTACTAAGTTTGGGGGGGTGTGATGTTATTACCTCATTGAAGCATTAAGAGTATAATCTTTTCTTTGTATTGTTTGTTAGGGGAATTGGTTTTTGCGGCCATGTTGAAATTTTAATCGATTTTGATGTGACGATTTTTTACAATTTGCCTAATGTTCAGTGGTTTTTGGTTGTGTTTTCTTTTACGGAGATACTCATGAATGATGTTATGTGGAACAATTTTTGAAGTTGTGTTCTAGATTGTACCTAATGAAGTTGTGTTCAAGCTTGAAGTATGTAGTGAATGAAGAACACTCAGTTTTGGAAATCAGGAGGAAGGTTCGACCAACTCTAGGAGTGGTTCGACCAGAGCCAGAGGTCGAACAACAGCAGAGGAAGTCGAACCGGCGTCGAAAGTTATCCAGAGAGGAGGTTCGACCTAAGCCATAGTTGTTCGACCTGATCAGGAGGTCGAACCTATGGTCGAACCTGTCAGTTTGAAGCACTCTGTTTTCCAGAAGAGGGGTTCGACCAATTCAAGGAAGGTTCGACCTGTTTAGCAAGTCGAACCCTTGGTCGAACCAAGAAGATTGTTTGTCCAGAAGAGAGGTTCGACCTCGCCATCCATGGTTCGACCAGTACAGGTGGTCGAACCCGAGGTCGAACCAAGCCAGGTACGCGTTTTAAGTTCGAATTTTCAGAGGGGTTCGATCACTTTTTCGAAACACCAAACCTCGAACCCTCTTCGAACCTCTACACCCTTGCACAAATTCTTTAATTACACTTGATTTCACACCGATTACACAACATTACACCTTGAATTATCAATTCGGTCGCGGATTTGGGCGGATTTCGTCGCGAGTTAGGGCTGAAATCGCGTTTTTTTGGTTGTTTTGTGTTCTCGATCGGTTGTTCACCATGGGCAAGTCACAAGGTACGTTTTTTCCAACTCAATTACTCTAGGATTGAAGGTTTAGGTAAGCAATTTGATGTGAAATAGAGATTTGATGTTGAGTATGGTTGAATTTCATGGTGAATGTTGATATTTTGATTGGTTTCATATGAATTCTTGTTTCTTGGATTGTGGTTGATTGATTATTGATAGAACTTGGATTTTTATGTAAATTAATCAAGGATATAGAATATACCATAGAATGAGCATGTTGATTTGGTTTGAAATTGATGAAATTGAAGTAGTTCATGGAGGAAAACATGTTGAATTTTTGATTGAATTGCTTATTGCATGCTTGTTGGTTATGTTTTGATGATTAAAGAAGGTATAATTGAAGATGTTTTGAAAATGTTGAATAAGCAAGAGGTGTTGAGATGATAGTTTGTATGAATATGCATTGATGCTTGAAGTCTTGAGTAGAGTATGTGATGTGCTAGTACAATACTTGTTTTCTTGTCTTGTTGGTTGGATTGAAGTATTTGTTTTCAGGAAAGGGACAAGTATCAAGCAAAGGAAAAGGAAAAGCAGAGGATGAGAGATCAAAGAAGAGGCATGACAGGCCTTCAAACTTGGACAAAGTGACAAGAAAACTGAGGCTACAAGACCGTTTACCTGATAACTTCAAGATTAGGATGCAAGGTTGGGATGAGATTAAAGAGAAGTGGGAAGAAGTTTCAGACAAGATAGCTCGCACTCGATACCAAGACGATGAAGCGATGAGGATAATGAGAATAGGGGATGACATATTTTGGATGTTTGATCAAGTAGGGATCCGAAGATTCATGGAGTTGAAGAGGCCGACGTACTTCCATGTTACAGCGGAAGTGGTTTGTTCGTTTGAGATGGAGAAGGACCCGCTTGGATACCCCTATCAGTGTACGTTTCAGCTTGGTGGAGTGAGTAGGAGATGGACGTCTGAGGATTTCAACGAGCTGTTTGAGACACCTTTGGAGATCCCTCGTTTAGAAAGTGCTGCATTCAGTGTAAAGCGATTTTGGAGGGAGATCACGGGGGAGATTCGTGATTACAAGACTAGACAGGCTCGTGCGTCCGCAATAAAGAACCCTGTCTTGAGGTACATGGACCGCATCCTGAGCAACACGTTGTTCGCCCGCTCGGAGGGCAGTGTTGTGTCTAGAGGAGAGTTATATGCCTTGTGGTGTATGTTGCATGGAGTGAAGTTCAACGTTGGAGCCTATTTTATTGCGCAGCTGAATCGATTCAAGACCATTGGTTTTCAAAAGGTGAATATTGGAGGGTTATTGACGATTTTGGCTGAGCATTACAACTTGGACCTCACCGGCATTACACCAGTAGAAGGAGAACCCGATTTGATTATGAGCACGTGCGCGAAGGGTGGGTTTGCCCATTTTAGAAATGGAGATTGGTTTTTCACAAGAGGTGTCAAGCCTTTCGAATTTATGTTCCCCTTCGACGTGAGCAACTTGACAACTATTCGGGAAGCAAGGAATAGACTAATGAATTCTCTAGGACACACCGCTTTATCCGTGGCAGTGAAGTCGGGTGGTGATTGGAGAGCGGTAGCACAGATGTGTGCTGAGGGAAGGATGGCTGAGTTACAGCAGATTGTTGATCAAGGAGAGTTCCGTCCACCTCAGCCACAGCAGTCTGGAGAGGAGGATCAGGTAGAGGAGCAGCCGGAGATGGAGATTCCGGAAGGAGAGCAGCATGATGCGCCTCAGCATGCTCCAGGACCGCAGCAGCGGCGAGCAGTTCCAGGTACTCGGGAGCAGCTTCGCTTGATTCATGAGTAGCTGATCGCGGTGGTAGCTGCACAGCAGGAGACGAATAGGCAACTCGCGCTCGCTAACGCCAACTACGCCACGCTGAACGAAAGGTACTCTGCCTTTGATGAGCGTGTTGGTAGAGTGAGTAGTCGAGTGGATATGATGGACAAACACATTACCAGTCTGTGCCGAGCTGTGGAAAATAGAATGGATGAGGATGACGATGATGATGAGGATGATGATGCTCCTAGGGAGTAGTTTTAGGTTTTCTTTTGGTTTCTCCGATTCATCTTATCTCTCATTCTTCTTTTTATTTTTACAGATTGGGGTGTGATTCATGTGTGAGTGGAATGTACTTGATATAGTTGATCTTGTATCGTTGCTCTGTATATGGGTTATTGATTATGTGCATTCATATGTTTACGTGTTTATTTTCATTTGGAAAGAGCATGAATAATTTGTTAAGTATATGGAATTCATGAGGAATTGATTTTGATTATGTGCTATGAGGAGTATTAGGAATTGATTATCTATGTGAGGATTTGAGCCTTTATCATGATTAATCATGATAGTTTATTCTTGAGAGAATCATTCGTATGAACGTATTCTAGAACTTGGCTTTGAGTCTTGTGTGAAACTTACAATTGATGAAATATTAGGATATGATCTTAGGCCATTTTTGATTAATTGAGTCACTTAGCCAAATTTTGCCTTTCCTAATGATTTTATAAATCTTTGGTAGCCCTGTTTGAGCCTTTTAAAAGCTTTTTCTTTGGCAAGCCAAATATAAGAGCCTTAATTACCTTATTTGAGCTTTGAAAATACCCTATTCATTGGTAGAGAGAATAAGGTGAATAAGTGTGGAAGAAACAAAAGGAAGATGGAATGAGGTTCAGTAAGAAAAGTGCATGGTTAAATCTTGTTAGGGATAGTGCCTGAAATTGGTACCCCGAATTGCTAATACATGGGGCTTGAAGTTTTTAAGAAACAGCCGAACGATGTTCGAGAAGGGTAGTGCCTATAACTGGTACCCGAGCAACTAAAAGAAGAATGATGTTGATGCAAGGAAGAGAATGAAAATTGATAATTGCAAGTGCAGGAGAAGAATTGGAGGAGAATATGAAGGCGAATGAGAAATCAAGAACCTCCAAGGTAACTCTCTACTAGTGTATTAAGTTACTATGACCAAATTTTCCTACCCTTTCCAAAGAGCCAATATTACAACCTAAAAACAAGTCCTTTGTGATCCTAGTGTTAATCTAATGTAAGTTGATTTCTGAGACCTTTGCCAAGCTTATGGTTACGCGTGAATATGAATTGATATGAGTGTTTATACTAGCCTATAGTGCCTCACGCACGAGTGAATGAGAGTAAAGACTTATCTTGTCAGTGAGATTACTTAGTGCTCCGAATGGTGTGTGATTAGATTGATTTTACATGAGTGACATATTTGATGCAAGTAATTCTTGTTTGATTCAATGAAGTGGCATGTGTAATATGTGTTGTACTTGATCTTGTTGAATTGTACACGACTCCTGTGGTTTAAATTGGTTGCCTCGGGACGAGCAACATGTAAGTTTGGGGGTTTGATGAGTGTGTAAATTCACAAGTTTGGCGCTATGTTTTGTGCTAGTTTTGGAGAGTTTTGATGTGGAAATAGGTGGAAAACCTATATATATTGTGAAATAGCATGAATCAGGTGTTAGTGGAGCTATTTGAGTGTTTTCTTAGCAAAACGGAGTGAAAGAGCCAAGAATCAAAGAGACGGAGTCGAAGCCACGCGAACCGCCCAAGAAGTAGGTGGGTTCGACCTGGCTGGAGGAGGGTTCGACCTCTCCAGTAGGTCGAACCAACGTTGCTGGACAATACAGAGATGGGTTCGACCACGACTCAGTTGGTTCGACCTGGCCATCAGGTCGAACCATGGTCGAACCAGTTTGCAAGAAGGAGGATTCGACCACGACGTTGGGGTTCGACTTGCCCGTTGGTCGAATCGGGAGCAAGAGTTGTCCAGTGCTGAGGTTCGACCTGAGGTTCGACCAAGGCCTAAGTGGTTCGACCTGTCCAGAAGGTCGAACCTGTGCAGAATTCTTCCAGTAGCGGGGTTCGACCTGGGGTTCGACCTGTGGCTCGGGGTTCGACCTGCTTGACGTGGTCGAACCTGTGTGCGAGAACTTACCTTATCCGGATTTTCGAGGCCAAAACGCATGAGATCACTTAGAAAGCCCATTCCAAGCCCTAGAGACGTGATTACAAGTATAAAAGGAGGCTCATACAGAGAATAAATGGAGCTTTTGATCGTCAATCGTAGGAGAGACAAGAGTAGAGATGGTGATCCATTCGGAGAGCTGTGACAGAGGTTCGCTGAAGGTTCAAGTAAGAATGATTCATCTAACCATGAATCAATCATGGGCTAGAACCACCTTGGTAGTTCTAGGGTTATGAAAGTTTCATGATGTAATTCGTGTTTCGTGTGTAAAACTCCGTACAACACTACCTGTGGTTTGTTTTATATAAGATTGCATATTTAATCCATACTCATAGTCGTTTTGTGCATCAATGATCGTTGTGTAGAGTCTGAATACATGACATGGTTATTGATTGAGTGCGTTCACTACTGAGCAGGGTTTATCGTTATAATTCTAAGTGAAGGGATTCCGAAGTATTATTAGAACTGTCTTATATGAATATTCATGAATTGAATTGAATTCGGGTTGATGAATAGGATGAAGAGTATAACTTTATAGTACCTAAAAAGGGAGATCAAATCGGGTTAGATTCTAGACGTAGAAGATAATTGATTATGATAGTACCTAGAAAGGGGGGTGAAGCATATCTCTTGCTCCGATGTTATTCACACGTGTCAAGCGCATATTTACTTGTGTCTATAGAGTAAACTTGCATGGTCTAGTGATGCGTCCACAAACCACAGGGCAGAGTCGGACACCATCATACGAAAATACGAATTGCTAGTGAAACTGGATGACCCAATGAACTACCTATCATTCTTATTGATCACAACTCACTTCTCTCTACTTTTGCTATTTCTTTTGTTAATTCGATTAGAAGTTACTATCCATTAAACCTTTACAATTACCAACATAGTCTAAAATATACTAGAAGATCACAAAATTTATATTTATCCGTCCCGTGGGTTCGATATTGTAACTTGGTCATCTTCGCGACTACAATTGATATCCTTATACTTGAGGATTAATTTGTGTGTTGAGAAAACCCCTATCAAGGTGATAAGCTTTTTTAGAGTGTTTAGAGTTTAGGGTTTTATTTACTGTTAATCGAATTTACTGTTTCTATTTATCTGACGCATTTAAAATCTATTTTATCATAAAGTTAATTCCAGAGTTCTTCAGCCCTGTGAACCCGGTATTGTAAGTATATTGTGCGTTAATTTATACTTTTCCATTATTTAAGATAATATTCTATTTTATCTCTTATTAAGTTTATAATATATCTTTAAATTGTTCCTCAATCTTTTATGAATCTCTTTGTTGCATTGCTGCTAGAAACTAGGTGTATTGTTAAGATAGTTGGTCAAAGAGTTATTTTTTGCATTCATTCTATTCTGAGCCATCATCGTCATGATAAAACTTTCAATGTTCCATCCTTTTTATTGTAGTAACTCAGTTGACTGTACATCTTTAGGAATTTCCTGAGCTCTTTTTCCTCAATACATATTTCAATTTCAAATTTTATTATTGTAGACTTAAACATATTTCGTATACATGCTATTATATTAATAATGGATTCATCACATTAGTCTTAATACATTAAAAATTAAACAAAAAAATAATATATGGGATAGCACTCACAATATCTTACCTTAAATGCAATTAAATAACTTTAATATAATTCCCAATAATCAAAATTCATTCTTTTAAAAATTTTATAAATTACAAATAAATACATTATTTTTGTCATAACGTATTCCCGTGCATCGCACTGTTTATTCATTTTCTGACCGCTAAAAATGAAAATGCGTATCATAGATTGAGAGATTATATTAATAAATGGGTATGAGACAGGTATGGGTACCGTAATAAATTTTTAATTGGGATGGGTACGGGTAGTTATTTTTAATCGGATACTGATACGGATACCAAAATAATCGAGTACCTTACACGTTGCCATCCCTACACGTATCAAGCACAACCCAAGTTTAGATAAAAAAATTAACAAAGTTCCTTCTTGTGCAACGTATGGCCCGAGCAGAAACTAGAAATAATGAAACGGACAGTGTTTCCACTTATTTAACAAAAAATACAAAATGTTCTCAAATTCTTTTCCATGGTAATGTTAAAATAGTTAGGAACATTTAGCCCGTATTGATTAAGTTGCATGCTCAAGTTCTTTTTTATGCTCTTATCAACAATTGCTAAATAGAAACGAGAATAAACCATACAAACATTCTATACGATGTTCATTACATTCTTTATAGTATATTATTTTGTTTAATTTGCATCATGATTGTCATTCTAAGAAATTATCAAATGTTTCATGCCACTTTGAATAAAAATACATAGCATCATTTAATGTCTGTCAAATAAAAATATTTTAATTAGAATTGTTCTAAACGCATCCTTTTGTCTATTGTCATTTGCAGGTAAAATGATATCTATCTTGATAATTGATGATCTGAAAATTTGACATGTAGATATTGAATTGTGGAGACAAGCGTATGAACCAATCCTTACTTGATTGATAAAAAGGTGGATTCGGCCATCCCTTTTTAGATTAGACAAGCGCATGAGATCGTTGTGATTTTAGATTAAAATAAATTACTCTTCAATTTTAAGGGAATATTATTAACCTCATAAAAAAATAAAAGTTTACATATAAAAATATTTAAAAAATATTCAAGTCCGCACAACGCGCGACCGGGTAAATGCTAGTATATAAGTAAATAAAGGTTAGTTTCTTATAAGCTGAGTTTATGGTGTGAATTATGTGGCTTTTTAATTTAAATTCTAGTAATAAATAAGGAGTTTAACTACAATATATTTGAATTATCTCAATTGTTAGATTATATTCTTATTTAATTTTTACCACTCAATAAAATAAAATAATTAATAATAAAATTAATAAGTATCCATTACATTTTTAATTTACTCTATAAACCTCCAAATACATCGATGCACCAAGTGCATCACAAAATAATCTATAAATAAGATATAATAGAATTAGAAGGAAGATCACACTATTTACATTGTAAACTCACTTTACATACATAATTGTCACAGATAAAACTATACTCCCCATCCACTCCATGAAGGTAACACAATTACATTTTATAACCTCCTTAATTTAATGAAAGTGTCAGGTTTTATCATTTTGCTCCGTTCTATTAATTTTCTTTTCGAGATTCATACAAGACTGGAGTAATATATTTTTATAGGTACACACTGTTGGAAATTAATCCATGAAACCTTAACCCTATTATGATTAACGAGATTTAAACCGTAAAGCGGAAGCGTACCTGATCCAATGAGTCTCTAGGCGGAACACGAACTCAGGATCAGTGGTTATATGACCTTCCTCAACTAAGCTCCTTATTCCTTATGGGGACCGTAGTAATCCCTCCCGATGGGGAGAAGGGAAGACGATGTGCGGCTTAGTATATTGGGGACCATAACCGGGTAACCTTTATATACTACTTGACTAGACCACCCATAATCACCTAATCACGTAGTATTGGGTATCAACTCAATTGGCCCATATCAAATATTATTATAGCCCATGGACTTTTAACCTTAATTGGATCACTTTAATTAAGTCCATAAAATAATTGAATAGCTAATATAATTGCATAATAATATATTGCCCACAATTAGATTATAATGGAAATTAATAAATTTCCAACAATCTCCTACTTGGGCTATATATTTTCCCAAAGCAATTATATCAAGAATCCTTAGTTGCGCAACTTTATGTTATTCCTCTTCAGGCTATACTTAACAATCTGGTCCATCTCACATACTAATATGGAACTACCGCGGCCTTCACCACATTATAAATCGTGATTAAACCCCGACAATCACCAATATCAATATACTCAATGACATAGATCAAATATGGTGAGTAGCATGGAAATTACAAGTCAAATGTGATCAACATCATGTCTATTTCCAACTGGTCCTACTTTAATATTTAGTGAGATCAATCCATAATGTAAAATATTACAAAATAGAAAAATTAACTTTAGTGAATTCACAATGAATTCAAAACCATCAACTTAATTCTGCAGAAAATCGAATTATCCAAATCAAAGTGTCTTAAAACTTTAAAGAGCAATAAATATAGACTCTCACTGAACCAATGTATTCTAAAATCATATAACACCTACATGAGTAGCTAGCTCATAAAATTGCAGGGCGTTGAATACATAATTGGTGGATCCATATTTAGAGTCTATCATAGTATGCTCTACCAAAATTTATCCATAAGAATACTTTCTTTAACAACCAAGAATTCTATGTCAATATGCTTGACTTATAAGAACTCTTATTGCTAATACTTTACTGCGAACTAACTGTCACAATATACTTTAAGTGACAAAACTTCGCAACCTTTATTTCATGTTTGAATGCCCCTTAGTGTGCTACTGATTCTGTTGTCATGGTTAATGAGCTAAAGTGTTTGCTTAATACTTTTACTTGTATAGCTCTCCAGACCAACAGAAGATGTAGCCTAAAGTGGATCTTATATCGTATTGGCATCCAACAAACTCAGAATCAGAATTCCTCATGATCTCTAACAAATCTGATCCCTGATGTACAGGCATATTAATCTTAGTTCTCTATACATACTTTATAAAGATCCATACTAGAGTTACTTAAATGTCTACTTAATATACCAACAACATAAGCCAAATTAAGTCTTGTAGAGACCTCATCATACAACAACTTCCAACAATAAAAACATATAGAATGTTTATACATTTCTTAAATCTTTAATTTAACTTTAGGGCACCTTATTGAGACTCCACTTGTCTCTCTTAGTTTAAATATTCTCCCACTGAATCACATAATTATCTACATTTGTCTCAAAACCAAATGAGACAATTAATTCATGATGATACTTGTGATTCCTTTACGGAAAAACTTACTTGAATGTATAGATGGATTTCTTTTAATTCTTAAAATCATTGAGATCATTTCAATGTTACCATCAAAGAACAATTACTATACATCCATCTAATTTAATTCAATATCTAAATGTGCTATTAATGTCACGATTATCTTAAAACAATGCCTTCCTTCCCTTTAGAGTATAATCCTTTATCAAGATGCAAACCTAATAATCTTGTATTGATTTATACTCATAACTTATGGCATTAACCCACTTTCGAGTATTTGGACCTTGCATGGTTTGATGAACATTGTTTGAATGTTCTACCATTAATTTCATAGTGTCCTCTTTATTTAGGAGAAAACTACATAATTATCCGAATTATTTTTCTTCAAACTCTAGTGGTTTCTTTAGTGACATTAATTCTTGAGGTTGTTGAATTTATTATTCTTTAGATATTATTGACATTGTCATATTGTTATTCTAAATTTACATAATTTCTAAAAGTTTAAGTAGGGATCGTATTGACTCCCCCTTAAAGACAATGTCTCTAATATTATTCTTCCCCCAAATCAACATCCTCACAGAATACCGTATTACCCGTCTCAAATATGATCCGATTAATTGGATCATAAACTTTTATTTTTATTCATAACCAATAAAGTAGCTTACATTTATTTGAGTCCAATTTTCTTTAGTAGATCCCAATGATCTAGCTTTGGTTGGATATCACCATATGTGAAACTCAAAGAGTTCTCACAACTACTTTGGTTAAAAATTTATTGAGACCATAAGTTGCAATCTTAAGTATTTCTCACATTAGTGACCATATGTTGTGGAGTTCAATTATGTCTTTTAACTGCACCATGCATACTGAATAATTTAATGCAGTGTATTATAAGACAATTCCACGGGCCTTTAGGAGAAAACAAAAGGTTATACTTTAGTTGTCTTTAGCAGCTTTCTTAATGGGATTTCTTGTATTGCCCTTATACTTTATTGAGATTAAGTTTGACTTATTAGTCTCATCCTTATTGTGGAAGTTCACTCATCAAGTATGATTTTGTTGTTGATATATGGAGAACTTAATTAGCAGACTTCTTAATTATACAGAGAATTAATGCAAAATAATTTTTCATGCTCGCATTAAACTTTATAATCTTTCAAAAAAAAATTTTATAGTCTTTCAAAATTTAACTAAATTAGAATCATCTTGAAGATTCGAGCACAATATTAGTATCAAGTCTTTGGACAAAAAATACTAATTTAAATGATGCTCTCATGCAGTAGTCAAATACTGACAATAAAACTGTCAAGCAATAGCCTTCCTGTGGGCCGACTTATTACTCACATGTCAAACCAAATAATTGTCACGTATTTACCATCACAGGTACTTGTGTATTTCTGCCAAATATTAATCTACCTGTGGGCTGATCAATACCCGCATGAAGATACATTCATACAATATTATTAATTGGGGACCCATCACAAGACACCTTGTGCAACATTAATCTCGTCTGTGGACAAAAATTAACTGCAGGGGTAATCTTGGTGTAATAATCAAGTATTGACAATAAGTTCTGTCAAACAAGAGTCTATATGTGGACCGACTAATGTTCACATGAACAATCCAAATAATTATCACATACTTATTATCACATGTATGTTATTATTCTGTCAAACTGTACCTACCTGTGGGCCGAACACAGAACACATGAATAATTACACACCCATCTATGTAATTTCAATAAAGTCGCACTTCACACACAGAGGCTGCTGTGGCAACATGAGGCTTTGATTGATTAGATTGAAAAATTACTAGACCAATTAAACAAATATTTAAAAAAAAATATTACGTTTAATTGAACGACATTAAAAAATAATGTCTCCCCAATTTTATTAATTTAATTCAATAAATTAAATGAAAACTTTAGATGATTCATACCATAATGAAAGATTTCTTAATTTAATTATTCCATATCCTAATTTAGATGAAATCAAATTAGGAAAATATCCTTATATAAATAAATAATGATGTACCATATTAATTCTAATTTCAGTTATCAAATTAATGAAATTAGAATTACAATCCACAAGGATGTCAATTATACCATTATTTACTACCAATTCACCATAAATAAAATTAATAAAATAATGTATCCAAGGTGACTATATCAATTAGAATATAATCAATAATAATAGCAGCATAAGTTTATCATTTAACAGAAATATATGTGATACAGAAAATCACATCCAGAAATAATCCAATTATCCATCACGACAGCACGCATGTGATGTAATCTTGACTAAACAAATTATTCAACATTAATTAAATTTCCGAATAACCTCAAACAAGTCAATTGTTTTGGTTAAGAATCTCAATTGAAAAAAAATTGAAATCATTAAGCAAATTGATAACACGGATCTGGAAGCATTCAAAATTGCGAACAAGATTTCAATTTCAAACCTTAATAATTCACATAATGATCAAACACAAATGTTTTGATCTAAGCATAATTCTGTCATATCTCAAAGAATCATATATAGGGTGGCTCTGATACCAATTGTTGGAAATTAATCCATGAAACCTTAACCCTATTATGATTAACGAGATTTAAACCGTAAAGCGGAAGCGTACCTGATCCAATGAGTCTCTAGGCGGAACACGAACTCAGGATCAGTGGTTATATGGCCTTCCTCAACTAAGCTCCTTATTCCTTATGGGGACCGTAGTAATCCCTCCCGATGGGGAGAAGGGAAGACGATGTGCGGCTTAGTATATTGGGGACCATAACCGGGTAACCTTTATATACTACTTGACTAGACCACCCATAATCACCTAATCACGTAGTATTGGGTATCTACTCAATTGACCCATATCAAATATTATTATAGCCCATGGACTTTTAACCTTAATTGGATCACTTTAATTAAGTACATAAAATAATTGAATAGCTAATATAATTGCATAATAATATATTGCCCACAATTAGATTATAATGGAAATTAATAAATTTCCAACACACCCAACATAAATACAATATCTTTTTTATAAGTACACACAACATAAATACACATATAACCATATAATGTACATTATTATATTATATTTCTAAACAATTAATATGATTAAAAAATTATAGTATACTAATTTTTAATGAAAAATATAATAAAATAAACACTGTTAGCATGCAATTAACATCCACTAATTTTTACAATAAAATATATTGTCGGCCGGTTCGATAATAAACAAATTCAATTTTTATCTTAATCTGCTTATAATAAACTAATTATAATTATTAAAAATTAATTAACAATCGTGAGCATCAAGTAATACAGTCATACAGATAATCATATTTCTGTCTATTTCCATATATATTTTATATATTATAATCAGAACGATAAATTAATTAATAGTTAAAAAGAAAAGGTATTTTCATCGTGATCAATTTATAATTTTTTTGTTTTAAACAGTGTTGTATAACTATGAAATATCATATTGAAAGGGCATCCTAAGTCAATTAATTAATGCAGTCTCATTAATTAATTAATTAACTAATTAATTAATAGTATCCTAATAGCATCTCTAAGTGACTTGCTAAATCTAAAAAATGTTAAAATTTGAAGAATAAACCATTAAAATATCACTCCAACAAATTCTTTATTTTAATTTTACATAAAAAGTTTTACTCTTTAAATTTAAAGAGTCAAATCGAGTTCATTATAATTAAATGCATTGAATGATTCATTGTTTCCAATACTTTTATTTTTTTTAGAAAAGTTCAAAAAAAAATATATATATATAATTAATATTGAGAATACAAAATAAAACTAAATATGAAGAATGTGTTGGAGAACTATTAAAAGTATCCCTCTTTAAATTAAAATTTCTCTCTAATCCTATTCAAATTTTAAAAAAAGCTGTTAGAGTTGCCAAGGCAATTAAACTTTTTAAATATATATTTAGTGTATTTAATTATGTATTATGATGTTAATTACGTACCCCACTGCCACATTGATTTCTGTAGCAATTTTGGAATTAATGTTATTTAATTAATTGTATTTGTGAAACACTTTTATTTCCTTTTTATTTCTGGGCCGCCCTGAATTGATTTAAATAATTTTGTTGGCAAGTTCTACCACCTATATCCAGTTGGCCCAGCTACAATGTAAGGCCCATTCTGTGCTGAGCTCATCGGTACGACGCCTACCACCGAGCACTTTTTCTCTTTTTTGAATTAAAGGCGTCTTCCAGCCCATTAAGCTGCCCATGCGCAGCCCAGCCCAACCTGCAGCAGCACAACAACTTGCGAGTCCAACCATAAAAATTCTACCCGAGTATTTAAGTAGAGGTCGAGTTTTCTTGAAAAATAACCCTCTCCAAACTTCCCAAATCCCAATAAATAGTTTTTCTAGAAACCGTTGTCTTTTCTATGCTGTTTTTCATCAACTGTTGCCTTAAGCTGCCAAGTGTTGTCTTTGCTGATTTTTTACATTTTTACTTCATTTTCAACCCGATTTGTTCCCCTTTTTTTTTCCTTCACTCTTTTTAGCTCGAAATCACTTCTTTTCTGCAATATTTATCTAAAAACACCTCTTTTTCGAATAATCAAGTAATTAATAATATTAACAAGTAAATCATTGATAGTTAAACACAAGTGTGAAAAATACGAAAACAACGACACAATAGCACGACATCAGCACAATATGATTGTTAGTTATTATTTGGCCTTATTGAGTTTGTGTTATTATCGTGTCAACACGACTAGGGAACACAAAAATTTCGTATCTTATTCGTGTCAACTCGTCAAACACACATATGATCCCTTAATACACCTGATATAAAGAAATATTTCAAAATTTTTGTAATTATAGTATATCTAATATTATTTTATTAATTTTGATCAATGGTTTTTTATTTTTATGTTTTCTTATAGTGTCATGTCATGAAGATGTTTTTGGTATTCATATCTTGTCGGAACGATTATTGTGTAATGTTCAAATTTATTCTTATCCTGTCGTGTCATTAAAATGTTTACTTGAAATACGAATCAATAACACGAATTGACACCGTTCTAGTAGTTATTTGCTGGCTAGCAAACCAAAAAATAACCCTGGTCCAGTAGTTGTTTGTTAGCTTACAACCCAAAAAAAAAAAAAAAAAAAACCTTGTTAGTGTACTAATTTTTTTAAATATATATACAGTGTATTTCATTATGTATTACTCCTGCCTCATGGATTTCTGTAACAATTTTGATTACGTACCCACTGCCTCATGGATTTCTGTAACAATTTTGAAATTAATGTTATTTAATTGTATTTGTGATCTTACACCAGTCTATCAAACTCTTTGAATATGTTAATTCTTTGAAGGAAAAGAATTTTGTGACACTATCTCACATATCCCTTATTTGAAATTGATTATTCATTAACTCATTAATTATATTTTAAACAGTCTTGCTTGATTATAGTTAAATTAGAAAATTAAAATTTTAATTATAAAAGTAAATTTACTAAATCTTTTAGTATATATATATATATATATATATATATATATATATATATATATATATATATATATATATATATATATAAATGTTTTCTTTTAGTAATCTATTTTTATTAAATTTAATTAATTTAAATTAGTTATTTATTTAATTTATATTTTTATTTAAATATAGTATAAATTTATAAAATATGATTTTCAATTGTTAAAAGTGATAAAAGTGCATGAATAATTTATAATATAAATAAAAGTGATAATACTTTTAAAGTAAAAAGATAGATATTTTTAATAAAAAGTAATAGCTAATAAAAAATGTATTTCACGAAAATTAATTGGAATAATAAAAACTAATAATATTTTTAATAAAACATAAAAAAAGTATTTCGTGACTTTCGTCTAATTAAATTATTTCACGAACAATTCATTAGAATAAAAAGTGATACATGATAAAGAAAAAATGATAACTGTTTAATTTAATTTTTTTATGAACAATTCGTAAGATGAGTAAAAAGTGATAATAATTTTAACATAGAGTGTAACCTAATTAAAATAAAGTAATAATAAAATAATTAATCTATTTAATGAATAATTAGCCATAAGTATTTTGTAATTGAGTTGTTTTCAAATACTAATTTTTAATTGTTTATTTAGTTGAATGTTAAACTCAATTTTTTTTATTTAAACAACTTCGTCACTTTTAATTTTAGAGTTGATCTCTTGTGTTAAAGTGCACAAGTATGTAATGGTACAATATTTTGTTCTAAAGGATATATACTTTTATTAATAAGGGTATAATATTTTGTTCTAAATGTATATTTTTATTAATTTTTTTTGAAAATAAAAAATACACGTCCTTATACTAAAAAAATATATATCATTTAATATTAAAGAAATTAGTGTACCATTTAATATTAAAAATATTTGGATGCAATGTATCCTCGAGTACACAAGTTTTAGCATAATTTTTAATCCATTTTCAAATTTAAAACATAAATAAATTGTCTATTATATTTTTTTGCTTTATTTAAAATTTTGTTATGATAATTAGAATATTCAATTTAATTCCAGAACATTTGATTTTACTCCAATTTGGTCTTAAAAGACAAAAGTCCGAATCTACAGGACCTTATCGTTAATGTTTCACAACCTGTCGTTTTTTATCTATATCACCAGTATCACTCCCACTCTTTTCCTGACCATTTTCTTGATTTTATAAATCATACATCATAATCTGATACATGATCATAATCATTCATGGAAACAGCCACAATTGAGGACCCCACATGGCCGGAATTGTTGGGCAGCAACAACTGGCACGGCATGCTCGACCCATTAAACCTCCACCTTCGCCGCCTCATCCTCCTCTGCGGCGACCTCTGCCAAGCCACCTACGACGCCTTTAACAACGATCAGAACTCCAAGTACGCCGGCAGCAGCAGGTACGGCAAGACATCCTTCTTCCACAAAGTCATGTTCGAATCCGCCGCCGATTATCAGGTCTACTGTTTCCTCTACGCCACCGCCCAGGTCGGCATCGCAGAAGCCCTGTTCCTGCACTCGATGTCGCGCGAATCCTGGGACAGAGAGTCTAATTGGATCGGGTACATCGCCACCACCTCCGACGAAGTCAGCCGCGCCTCCGGCCGCCGCGAAATCTACGTCGTGTGGCGGGGGACCACGAGGAATTACGAGTGGATTAATGTCTTGGGGGCCCGGCCCGAATCCGCCAAAGATTTACTCCGCCCTAAAAATTGGGCGAAAAAGGGGGCGAATAGCAGCAGCAGTAGCGATGAAGACGACGACGATTCAATCCCCAAAGTGATGAAAGGTTGGCTCAAAGTCTACGTCTCTTCGGATCCGAATTCATCTTTCACCAAATTAAGCGCCAGAACACAGCTCCAGAAGAAGATCCAATCGCTGAGAAATTTATACAAAAACGAGAACCTGAGCATCACCCTCACCGGCCACAGCCTCGGCGCGTGTTTAGCAATTCTATCAGCCTTCGATCTCGTCGAGAACGGTGTCGATGATATCGCCGTCACGGCGATAGTCTTCGGCAGCCCTCAGGTCGGAAACAGTGCTTTCAGAGAGAGGGTGCAGCAGTTCCCCAATCTGAAAATTCTCCATGTGAGGAACAAAATAGATCTCATTCCGCTCTATCCCAGCGCAATTTTGGGGTACAGAAACATCGGAGTTGAGCTGGAGATTGATAACAGGAAATCTCCCAACTTGAAGGATTCCAAAAATCCGAGTGATTGGCATAATTTGCAGGCGATGCTGCACGTAGTTGCAGGGTGGAACGGGAGGGATGGAGAGTTTGAATTGAAGGTGGAACGGAGCCTTGCATTGGTGGACAAATCGAGTGCGATTCTGAAAGATGAGTATTTGATTCCAGGTTCGTGGTGGGTTGAGAAGAACAAAGGGATGATTCTCGATCACACTGGAAAATGGATACTGGCTCCGCCGTCCGACGAGGATCAGCCGACGCCTGAATTCTGAAATGTTTACTTCCACTAATTAACACCTGTTAAATATTTCTCTAAAATTGATCAAATTATAAATTTGTAATCAAGAATGTTTAAACTGTTATTTAATCATTTTAACATCTTCACGGTAGGGTATTTTTCCAATTCGGTACAACTTGCCCCACCCCAATCCTCACACCCAATTTACACTTCCACCCCAACCTCGCCCTCAATTACTGTTACCGTTGCTGTGCTTGTTTAAATTTTTTATTTTCTATTTTTTTAAAAAAAATTGATTTAGATATATTTCGTTAATATAATTGTAATTTCACCCTTATTATTTGGGATGTGTTTAATCCTAAAATTTAGAATATAATTATATATTTCATTCCTTTAAAATTTAGGGTATAAGACTAACCCCATTTGGCAACCAATTCAATAAGTTGTCCAAGACAAAAGTAGTGAAAATAAAAAAAAATGAGAAAGAATATAATTTGGCCAATTCGATTGTTAAAATTTTGGTCATACGACTCGAGGTCTCAACCTACTTCATATATCACTTTCTTTCACGATGTGACACATGTCACATTGTGATTGGTAGTTTTTTAGTTATAATTTAAATTTTTTATTGATAATTAAATTATCTTTTTTTTTTGGAAAATTAAATTAAATAAAATTTTTATTTTTATTTTCTCTATAAATAGAATATAATATCAACATGTTTTGGATCACAACAAAATTTTTTGATTTTTTTCTTTCAATCTCAAATTATATCATATTATAATTACGAAATTAAATATTTTTAAAATATAAAATTATTTTAATTGAGTTAGGTTGTTGATGGAGTATAAAAAAATTAAGTTTGGATTGTTTTGTAGATTGTATATGTGGATGAGAGAGAAATGAATAAAGTATATTGTTGGGTTTGATGGTTGCAGGTTGTAAATGAATAAAATTATATTGTTGAATAAAGAATAGTCTAACTGTAACCTCACCCTGGTTTAAAGTGTATTTCATCCATAAAGATCTGGTATAATTATAATTTCACTTTTGTTATTGGTAGTGAATGAAAGAGAATTTTATGACTTTATTGAGGCGGTGCTCTACTTGATCTTTGAATGGTTCTGCAATCTCATGTCTCAGGTTCTTGGAATCTTGAATCTTGGTAATTTTGAAACCCTAAATTTTGGGCTTTATTGGCGCAGTTATTACTGTAACCATTGGATGGCTCTGCAATCTCACGTCTCAGTTTCTTTTCTTGAATCTTGGTAAAACCCTCAATTTTATATTTGGGCTTTTAACCATTGGAAAATTCTGCAGTCTCGTGTCTCAGGTTTCTGGATTCTTGAATCGTGGTAATTTTGAAACCCTGAATTTCTGTATTCTTATTATTTCATTCTGCTTTCTTCTTATTATTTTTACTTTAACCTTTCAATTTTTTAAATTATGCAGGATAAGTTGATTACTCGTTTTGCCGATCTAATTGGTCGGTGATTTAAGGACTTAATTTTTTTGCTGTAGTTGGGAAAAAATTGTGTGATCAATGGCCACGGTTGACGTGATCAGATGTTGCCTCGACTCTATTACACAAGTTATAAGCTATGGCTTGTTCATTGCTGCTGGTTCGCTATGGTAGTATGAAATTTTATTTTAATTGTGAAAACGCGTCAGTTGCTGCATAATTTTTTTGTGGGGGGATAAAAACATTTTTAGTCCCATAACTTTTTTCATGGTCTTTTTTAGTCCCAAAAAAGATAAGTTTGTCAAATTAGTCCCACCGGCGAAGAAATATGGCCAAAAACGTCATATTTTCGCCGAAAAAAAACTGACATCACCTGAAAACAGCCACGTCACAGCCGGAATCGTCGATTTCCGGCCGGTATGATGACGTGGCGCCCTGATGGCAGTTGAGTCAGCGAGATAAAAACCTATTCAGTCCCATAACTTTTCTCATGTTCTATTTTAATCCCAATAAAGATAAATTTGTCAATTTAGTCCCACCCGTGTAGAAATAGGCCCAAACACATCTTATTTTCGCCGAAAAATGCGGGCATCGTCGAAAAATGGCAAATAAGTGAGAGACAAAATCGATACCCTAAAGAAAAGTATGAGAAAAAAAAAAGTTAAGATAGTGCCTAGAGTGTACATGTTATTCATTCAACTTTTACTTCGATTGCGAATTAGTTAAAACTTATTAAAATTTGCAAAAAATTATCTTACTTTAGTTCTGAGTTGCAACTCGAATCAACAAGCAGTAAGAAACCTACTCGATCACTAATGTGTCATTCTATCATTCACATCTGTTGAGATAAGCAGATCCTCATTCATTTCTAATGGACAAATAAAGAAGAACATAAAAAGTATAACACAAGAATTTACGTGGAAAACTCCAAAATCGGAGAAAAACTACGGACCGAGAAAATACCACTATGTGAAAAAATCTTACAATCATATAGAATTTATCTCTCCCGATCCCAATCCCTACACTCTTACAAATCTTTGACTAATTCTCACATTTTCTCCATTCTCAGAGAATACAATAAAGGAATTTAAAATAGAATCAAATACAAAGATTAAAGTATACTTGATTGGTGCACTTGAGATCAAGTCCAAGAGCCTCCTTATATAGCACCAATGATCCTTCCCCCTTTTACTCTTCATCCGATGTGGGACAAAGAAATAAAAGAAATCCTTCTTCTATTCTTGACAAACCCAATAATCTCCACATTGTCAAAATAAAAGAAGCCTCATTGTCTTTACCAACAATTCATTCTCAACTCCGAGAATCCCTTAGAATCAATCATTCTAAGAATCATTGTCTTAACCGACAATCCATTCTCAACCCCGAGAATCCTACTCCACAATATGAGTTGACCACTTAGAATCAACCATTCTAAGAATTTTCTGCAGTACACATCGAGAACACCTGCTGATATTTATGGTGCTACTTTCAACTCTTGGCTCCCTTGGAAGTCTATCAGCCATCGATATACATCCACCACACACCCTACATCACCTGCCAAGTCAATGTCCATGTGCAAACTCGTGGACTAGCTAATATTAATACATCATTTTCCATGACAACCGAGCATGTCATAATGATCCTCAAATAATATTAACTCAACATTCAGAGTTGTTGCCGCACCAGCTCCTCCTTAACCAGCAACGTCACCATTGCTCAATCGTAAGCAATTACCGTGCCATTGCTCAACTGCAATTACCGCACCATTGCTCCACCTTGAGCAAAAATCGTCATTGTACCGACATGACGTCCCTGTCTTTTACCGTCAAGCTACATCAGGTTTGTCCGAACCCCTTTTTTTACTGAAAGTGTCGTCGTTCGAAGCAGATTCCAACCCTCTGCAATTCACGATGCTTTCCCACTTGTCAGTCCGCTACTCTTTATTGATCTAACTCCACCATCCCAAGTACCACATCGTCGTCTTCCCCGTTGAATCACCGCTTTTCACGCCACAATCATTATTGAAAAACCCGTTCCTTTTAAACCTCCTTGAGCCAACATCCATGGAAAACCCCATGCCGATGTTAAGCCAACTCCACCACCGGGATCCCAGCAATTCACATTGTTGGGGGTCTAAGAACTCCGCAAAAAACTACTGACATACAAATTCTACCCCTTGCCACCCACTGTCGCCACAGCTCGGCGCTTTTCACCGCAAGGAAAGAGATGCCACTGCATCCGACTGATATTCTTACTCCCCATTGTGCCACTAGTATTTCTCACTTCTTTCATGTCATCCTTAGCCTAATGTAGGGGTGGGTATCGGACAGAATTTCGAGTAATTCGGATTTTGGGTCCGGGTACCCGAAATTTCGAGTTTTAAAATGCATTACCCGAACCCGAATCGATATTCTAGGTACCCGATATTTCGAGTACCCGATCGGGTAACCCGATTTTTTTATCTTTTTTTTTTAATTTTAATTTCTTCCTATACTTTTATTTGATAAAATTAGTGTTTCATTTTGTCATACTTATTATATATTGTTACTCTCAACAAATTTAATATTTATCATCCTTAAAATAAATTTATTAAAATTTTTAATTAATGTTAATATTATACTTAATATAAGAATAATAATATTGTGTCAAACTATTTATTAAAATATGTTTTAATGAAATTTAAATATATTTTAAAGACGTATTGTATCATAAATTTAGTAAATTATTGTATAAAAATATTTTAAAAAATATATTAATTTCTTTATTATTTCATATAATATATGAATAAATGGAGATTGGGATTCTTCACTACTTGTGGGAAATAAAGATTTGAGGGATTTTCTACTTCTCTTCAATGAATGTGTGGTGTAAATCGATGATTGGGAAATGAAGAACGAGTAATGAAAACCTACTTCATATTAGCATATAGTATATGTTATATGTATAATAGAAATTTTGAAAAAAAAACGGATAATCAAATCGGGTAATTCGAGTAATTTTCAAAACCCGATACCGGATTCGATAATTAATAATCGGGTTTGGATTTACCCGAAACCCAAAATTATCGGTTCGGGTACCCGAAACTCGAAAAAATATGCCCACCCCTAACCTAATGAATAACCCTCTTTCTCTCATAAAGTTTTTTTTGATGTGGAAGGTCCGACTATGCTGCAACCGACTATGCTGCAACCACATAACATACTAAGAACTTTATAAGCGCCCGAACCGGGCTCTGATACCACTTGTTGGGATAAGCAGATCCTCATTCATTCCTTATGTGAAAATTTTTTACAATCACATAGAATTTCTCTCTCCCGACCCCAATCCCTACACTCTTACAAATCTTTGACCAATTCTCACATTTCTCCCCATTCTCACAACGGAGAATACAATAAAGGAATTTAAAATAGAATCAAATATAAAGATTAAAGTGTACTTGATTGATGCACTTGAGATCAAGTCCAAGGGTCTCCTTATATAGTGCCAAGGATCCCTCCCCCTTTTACTCTTCATCCGATGTTGGACAAAAAAAAAAAGAAATCATTCTTCTATTCTTGACAAACCCAATAACATCTCCCTCCACCTTTCCAAACAAAGTCGTTTTGGAGCTATAAATGTTAAACCTTATTATCTCTCATTCCTAATAATGAACGTATTTTGAGCATAAATGAATGTGAATGTGTGCAGAAGAAGAAGTATATGGTGTGTGAATTTTGTGGTTGTCAGAAAAGATGTCGCAAGAAAAGGGATCCCCAATTGACCCTAAAGAACCACACTCCAGGATCATGTGAGTAGCTCTAATTGAATCTATTTTAATATTAAAATTAAATTACATAAAAATTAAATTACGGACATCAATCATAGAGCTAATTTCAAAAAAAGATTAATTTAATATAGTATTAAGTAAAATAAGATAAATTGTCTTGCAAAATCAAATGAATAAAAAAATAGAAAATTACAAAATAAAATATTTTTTTCTCTTAAATTACAGCCATATGTATTTTTTTTTATCAAAAAGAGAAATATCAGATTCCTCAACATATGATTAGTGGATCTTTTTCAAATGATATTTTGGTAACTTCCAATAAAAGTGGCTAGAATAAATTGTTTATAAGATAAGTAGCTAAAAATTTTGTTTTTAGTGAAAGTGTCTGATACGTGTTATTTCCGCTTAAATATTTATGGGATATGAATAGTCGTTTCTTTATTATTATTATTATCTTTTGTTGTTTGTTTATATAAAATATTTAACATTGCATGAAAATAGCTATAACAAAAATATTTAAATATTCATAACAAAACAAGTTACTTTATTACTTTATATATTTATGAATACATTCACAATCCTTGACAAACATGTTCGAGTTGCAGATCAATTATTTTTTAATGAGTTCGAATTCGAATTCAATTTCAATTGTTTTTGAAAAATGATACTCAAATCTAATGGTATTTTCTCTACTCGATTCAATTACTACTCACATGTTTCGATCGCAAGTTCGCATCCTGTAATAGGGGTGGGAATTGGGGATTTCAAAATATCCCACTGTTATTTCCACTCTATATATGTTCCCAACCATTTCTCAAATTTATAGAACCACACCTCATTATTATCTGAAACAATATCATGCAAACTACCACCATAGAAGAACCCACATGGCCGGAATTGTTGGGCAGCAACAACTGGACGGCCTACTCCACCCACTAAACCTTCGCCTTCGCCACCTCATTCTCCACTGCGGAGACCTCTGCCAAGCCACCTACGACGCCTTCAACAAAGACAAAAACTCCAAGTACGCCGGCAGCAGCAGGTACCGCAAGACATCATTCCTCCACAAAGTCATGTTCCCATCCGCCGCCAATTACCAGGTCTCCAGTTTCTTGTACGACACCTCCATCGTCCGCGAGCCCTTCCTGGAACACCCGACGTCGCACGAAGCTTGGGACAAAGAGTCCAACTGGATCGGCTACATTGCCACCACCACCGACGAAGTAGCCCGCGCGTCCGGTCGCCGTGAAATCTACGTCGTGTGGCGGGGAACGCAGAGGATTTATGAGTGGATTAATGTTCTCGGGTCCGAATCTGCAGAAGAATTGCTCTGCCCTAAAAATTGGGGGAAAGATAACGGCAGTGGAGAAGAAGATGAGAAAATCCCCAAAGTAATGCACGGATGGCTCTCAATCTACGTTTCTTCAAATTCGAATTCCCCATTCACCAAATTAAGCGCTAGGGCACAGCTCCAGAAACAGATCCAGTCACTCAGAAATTTATACAAAAACGAGAAGCTGAGCATCACCGTCACCGGTCACAGCCTGGGCGCCAGTTTATCAATCCTATCAGCATTTGATCTCGTCGAAAACGGCGTCGTCGACATCCCTGTCACGGCGGTGGTCTTCGGCTGCCCTCAGGTGGGAAACAGGGCTTTCGTAGAGAGAGTGCAGCAGTTCCCAATCTGAAAATTCTTCACATCAGGAACAAAATCGATGTGATTCCTCTGTATCCGGGTGCAGCTTTGGGGTACCAAAACGTGGGAATCGAGCTGGAAATTGATAGCAGGAAGTCGCCGAGCTTGAAGGTTTCCCCAAATCCTGGGGACTGGCATAATTTACAGGCGATGTTGCACGTAGTAGCAGGGTGGAACGGGAGTGATGGGGAGTTTGAATTGAAGGTTAAGAGGAGCGGGTTGCATTGGTGAACAAATCGTGTGAGTTTCTGAAAGATATCTGATTCCAGGTTCATGGTGGATTGAGAAGAACAAAGGGATGATTCTCGGTGACGACGGAGAATGGGCTTTGGAGACGCCGGCCGGCGACTATCAACCCACACCTGAATTCTGAACACTACCTGTTTAATTATGTCATTCTGTTATGTTTTCTTCTGCAAATTTAAACACCTGTCACATAAGTCGTTTCTTATTTAACTCCTCCCACCATATTATATTACCGCCATGCTTGAATTCTGTGAATAGGTATACATTTTTTTTTATCAAAAATTTTATTAATGTGTGTAGAGCATAGGAGATACTCTAACTCAATTTAGTAAAATTAAAGAAAGGCAAAGAAATTATAATGTCATATGATAGAAACAACAAAAACATAAATCTTTCGCATGCTTCTTCACGAACTAATTCATTGTGAATACGTATATTTAAATTCTTCTTATTTACCTCCGTCCTCCACTCCCCCTTAAATAATAAAAAAAAAATTTTTTTTTTGGAGTCTCAACTTAAAAGGTCTCCTTTCATTTTTTATACAATGAAATCTACATGCATCTACCAATATAATTAAAATATGGGCCAACATTCCACTAATATAACAACTCACTACACATTAAATAATCATAATTCTTAATCCACGTACAAAAACTACCTTAATTATAACCACAAATATTTTAAAATTTATGAACAAACATTAAACTCAGACATTGTTTGTTTTCGATTTTAAATCAAAATTTGGTTTTCAAAATTTATACACAACTTTTCAAAATCACACTTAATACACCTGCAAACTCTTTTATTCCTAACTCACACACCTTCTATTCATTTTTTATCCTTAATTTTCATACGCTTGCTCTGTTATTTCTTATTTCATTTTTCATATCAATTAATATTATTTTACACATTTTACTAATTACTACTACACATATAATTTTTTACGTATTGATTTATCATAAAATTAAAAATACTCTTAAATAAACCGAAAACAAACAAAAAAAAACTGTTAAAACTGTTTTCAAAACTCACATGAACTAAAAACAAATATACCCAAGGAAATATTTGCTTGAGTTAATTAGCCCTTAATACACTAATTAATCCATTTAGGTTAATGGAACCAGTTTTATTCGGAACATTGAAAAAGACAAAAATATACTTATAAATTAACACTACAAAAAAACTATTTTTTAGCAACGGAATATTCCGTTGGTAAAAGTCTTAATTCCATTGTTAAATTGGCTTACCAACGAATTAACAACGGAATCCGTTGGTAAAGTGGTGGTTGATAAAATTTTAGCAACGAAAAATCAATTTCGTTAGTAATATAATTCTGTTGGTAATTCGTTGCTAATAATTCCGTTGGTAACTTATATAATAATTTCCTTGCTAATTCGTTGGTAATTAGCAACGGATTGAATTCCGTTGCTAAAATAGAGAATCGCAGAAAACAATAATTACATAATTTGTGTAGATGCAAGTTTAATAGAAGAGTTTACTAGTTAGAGTAAAGCCTAAAGGAGAAATAAGAAGAAGAGAAATAATAAATCAGAAATTCATGGTTTTAAAATTCGAGAATCCAGAAACCTGAGACTATAAAAAAAAGAATCATCAACAGATTAAAGTAAGAAGCGCAAGCCCAAAAATAAAATCAAGAATAAAGATTAAATAGATCGATCACCGCGTTTATAAAGTGGTAAATGTAGTGTTTCAAAATGAACAAGACACATTAAATTATATTATAGTGAGTTGTGGTGATGAGTATTTGGTTTTATCATCAGGGATTAAGCCTTTGTTGTTGTGAACCCACCAGGAATGGAATCCGGAATGTTATACTTGATTTGTTGAGCAGCGCCAAGCTCCTTTGTTTCCAGCCAGCAACCCCTGCCCGCAAATACTTCATCAAACGGACCATCGGAGAGTCCACCACTATCTCCTATCTCTAACCCCGTTCTCCACTATATCAAAGTGTAGCCAAACACGTCCCCCAAGCTGTGCCCTGTCACGATTACTTTGCTACCAACTCTTCGATCTTCTGATGGAGCTGCGTTCTTACGCGTTGAACGTCAACTCGGACGTATATCCTCATCCACCCACTCATCACCATGGGCCTGCTCCACCAGCAGGCACAGGAGTCGAGTCAAAATCATCCAACCACTCATCACCATGGGCCTGACTGAGGAGAATGAATTTACGGAGGGAGAGAGAAGCCCTTCCCAATTGTTGCTTCCCACCAACTCCTCCCATGACGCCTCGGTGGTGGTGGTGGTGGTGGTGGGAATGCTTCTTATAATGGCTAATCAAATTCTGAAACTAGGGTTTATAGTTGAATGAATTGTTGTGAAGATGGTGGTGGATTCAGGGTGTTATATATAATTATAATACTCTGAAATGTTATAACTGAATTATCAATTTATTTTTCATTTTTGATTTACTACTAATATATTTACTACTAATTACTACTCCAGTATATCCTACATTTACGGGGCAGTCACACCCTACCATTTTAGTATATCATTTTTTGCATTATGTAATTGACATGTCGAAGGAGAATGAATTTCAACATTGCTCATCGTTTTTCCCTGTCACTTATTTAACCGTATAACGCTGAAGCTATTATATCAAAATGACAATAACAAAAAGAATTCAAACAGAGTACTGTTTAATTATTCAATCTCCAAGCAAATATGTAGTAATACTACTTAGTCCTAATTATAATCAACTTAACATAAAATATTTTTATTTAAAATTAATAAAATATTTAAATACAAATTTAATTTTATAATAAATAAAAATATAAATTTAAAAGAATTAATTGCAAGAAAAATCACGAACTTTACTCATATTGAAAATTAATCATTACATTTGAAAAATTACAAAAAAGAACATCAACTTTTAGCATTATTGGAAATCACTTTGTGACTAAAAATAGGATTTTTTTTTTTTTGAATTGGGTACATTTTGCAACAATTCTTAAAAGTGATGTTCTTTTTTTATAATTTTTCAAAGATAAGAATTAATTTGCAATAGGCAATAGCAATTTAATTCATGATTTTTTTTGCAATTAACTTAATTTAAAATTATTAATTAATGTAACCCTGTATCTATGTGTTTCCTTTTCTTTTTTCTCTAAATTTAATTTTATTTATATAAATGTATAGAGATATATATTAAACAATGTAATATATATGTTATAAATATAAAATACAATAAGTTAGCAAACATGTTTCTCTCGTTTTAGAGTTGTTTGATGGGCTCTTATGGTAGAAACTGATGTTTTTATCCCTATAGAAAACCTTATGTTATTGCATAGCCTTGTATTCCTTATCTTCCCACCCACCACGTAACTCCAATCCCGCCCGACCCAAGAAACGGTCCAAACGGAATTTATGTGATGGATGAGAACTAATATTCCTCTCTTCTATGAAAGTGTCAATTTTGTCACTTTTCTTCGTAATATTAAAGAGTTTTTTTTTTAAATACATTTGCACAAAATAATTTATATCTCTTCATTACTCACCCACAATCAGGATGGTAATTCCCAACACTACGAGTACGGCACGATAATTGCGAGTTATAGTTTGATCTTATTGGGTTCGTGTCACTATCATATCAACCCTAGGACACAAAAATTTCGTATCGTGTTCGTGTCTCGTGTCGGGCTCATGTTAACCCGTTAAGCACGATTAATATTAACAGATAGCACATTAATTCATTAACTACCCATTAACCTATTAACAACCCAATATAAATATAAAATTAAGTAAATATATTATAAAAATACTTATTAATAATTTTAAAATATATTTACTTAAAAAATTATTTATTTTAATTAGTATTTTTTTTGTTTTTTATTTTGTTTATTTTTTATTTTCTTATCATATTGTTATCTTATCGTGTATTAACCCGTTATTTTTCGTATTCGTATTGTGTTTGAACGAATTCTTATCACTACAAAAAAAACTGTTTTTACCGATGGAATATTCCGTTGATAAAAGCCTTAATTCCATTGTTAAATTGGATTACCAACGGATTAGCAACGAAATTCGTTGATAAAATTCCGTTGGTAATCCGTTGGAAATCATTCCGTTGGTAATTTATATAATGATTCCTTTGTTAATCCGTTGGTAATTACCAACGGATTGAATTCCATTGCTAAAATAGAGAATAAATCCGTTGGCATTCCGTTACTCAACAAAAATGTTATTTTTGTTGCTAATCCATTGGTAATTACCAATGAATTAAATTCTGTTGGTAAATTCGATTGCTAAAAAATAATTTTTTTGTAGTGTATTGTGGTGTTCGTCGTGTTGTGTCACTATCGTGTCGACACGAAATCCGACTCAATAGCACAAATTGTCACCCCTAAATACAACATTCAATATGATCATGAAATGTTCAAATCATAAGCATATGATTGAATTCTCATTCTAACCACATACCTAATACAATTAATTACAAAAATCAAGCATACAATTAATTACAAAAATTCAACATTAATGATAGAATTTGGGTGGATGAGAGGATTGGGGAAGAAGGGGAAAATGAGAATAATACTGAAAAAATGAATTCTGGAACAAATTGAATGTTGCCTCCTATAAGCGATTCACCGTCCACCCTCTTTAATTATCTTCATGTGTGGGCTTTTTGAATTAGCAAAGAGTGAATTGCAATGAAATTGTGGGCTGCTTTTTTCTTAAGTTAAATTAGCCCACATCAACATATTTAAATAGGTGAAAGGTGGCGAGTGAATTGAGTATAGAAAATGGGCTTAAGATTCACATGGGCTGTAACTATGCTGAGATTTCAACACGTCACGTTCTCTCATTTTAGTTAGTTTTTTTAATTTAATTATTTTATTTTATTTGATGATGGAGATTGAATTAGAATATAATTTAACGGTTAAGATTGTCCAGATACACCAAGTGAACAATAGCCGGACTAAAAAATTATTACAAAAATGAGAAGCTGAGCATCACCATCACCGGCCACAGCCAGTTTCGAAATCCTATCAGCATTTGAAAACGGCGTCGTCGACATCCCCGTCTCGGCGGTGCCTCAGGTGGGAAACGGCGCTTTCGTAGAGAGAGTGCAGCAGTTCCATTCCCAATCTGAAAGTGTCTCATTTAATTATCAAATAGGGATTTGAATTAATATTTTTATTTATTATATACTTTAAATATATAAATAAAATTATCAATTCATGATATACTAGAAAATTTTATTAGGAGTTTAGTGGAACGTAGCTACGTAACAATCTACGAGAGGGTTTGTTAATTAATTGTCTCTATAAAAATGAATGTCGAATGATATGAAGGTCATAATGGATTTTATAAATGCACTTATCATTGCTATCATAAAACACAAGTTGTAATTGATTTAAATCATTCAATTGCTCATCAACAAGTTGGAGTCCATTTAAATAATTCATGATTGAATAATATATGTCAATGATTAATTAATTTAAAAGTATTACTCAATACACATTTCTTTTTCATTATTAAATACACCCTCCCTTAATCATTTTAATTATGGTACAATTTTTTTTTTTTTACAAATCGGGTCCAATACACCCTCCCTTAATCATTTTAATTATGGTACAATTTTTTTTTTTTTACAAATCGGGTCCAATTTATAGGTTATATGTGTATATTTTATTTATTAAAGCGTATACTCTTTAGAATAAAATATTATACCCTTACCCATAATATTAAATTCGAAAAGTGCACCCGAGTGCACGCAAGCCTTACCCATAATATAAAACGTAATAAAAAATGTTCTTTTTAATATATTTACATGCCATATCATAAAAATATAAAGTCTTACCCTATAAAAGTGATACCTCTCTTATTATAAGTATTTTTTAATTAATTTATACAATACCATCAACCAATAATGTTAATTGTGAATCGTGGTATATGATTTGTGGGTTTTTTTTCCCCAATTTTTTGCGAAAAAGTTATTTCTATGCATATTTTCTCTTTCTTTTTATTGTGCAATGTCGGTCATTATATATGACAACTACAATTAACTAATGACCGTCCAATTTTAAGATATGAAATGACCATCATATCAAAAGTGGGCCAAGTTTTGTGTGGCATCATCTCACGTGATATTATTTTATACTCACAAAATTAATTATCACTTCTCTTATAAAATATTACTTTATTCGTCCGCTTTTAAGGTATACATTTTACTATTTTTGGCGTACGCTTCAAAGGTATTCATTTTTCTTATTTAGTAAAAAATAAACAATATGACCCACCACTTCCCTCTAATACAATTACACACTTTACATATAATAATACTTCTTAATCCACGTACAAAAGCAAATGGATACCTTAAAATCGGACAAAGAGAGTATTATTTTTGTTATAAAATGTTATTAATTGATTATCACTTTTTATTATAAAAATCATCACTTTAAATCCATTTATGTAAGTCATTCGTCTTTGCTTAAAAGTGTAACAGTATATTATACTCTAATTTTGTCCTGTAATTTGATTGTACTCTTTAATATATAAAAATTTATTTTAGAGACATAAATTATTACTCTTTTAAATATAAAATATTACTCTTAGTTAAATTTTAATAATAATTTTTATTTTCATATTGAAATGTCTGGTAAGTATTTTTTTATTTAAAAGATTAATTAATGGCAAAAACTTGTGTGCATCCGGACGCACAAACCACATTTCGTGAGTCTTTAGAATTTTGTGTTAAATTGTATACCATTTAGTATAAAGATGTGTACCCTTTATTTTCTAAAGAAAAATAAAAATATTAATGAAAAGTGTATATACCATTTACAACAAAATGATGTACCCTTATTAATTAATGTGTATACCATTTAGAACAAAACAATATACCCTTGCCCATAATATTAAATTCTAAAGGCACACAGTTTGCCCGAGCACAAGAGCTCACTCTTAATTAATAGGAGTAATTTATTATTTTAAAATATAATTTTTTATATGTTAAATAATAATTTCACTAAAATTAAATTACATGATAAATCGAGTTAACGAGAAATCAAGCTCTAAAAGTTAAGTTAATTTACTTATCAAAATCATAAATAAGGAATCACCACTTTGCTATTTTATCAATTCTTTAAAAAAATAGTTTGACTCATTATTATACTCTTGAAAAGTATTTTTACAAAGCAGTATATTACTAGAATAGTGTATTTAAAAAATAAAAAAGTGAACGAGGTTTACAACTTAAAAAATGAGGAATTTCGTAATCAAGGAGCAAGGGCAGAAGGGTAAAACGATGAACAGAATCAATTCATAGAGACAGCCTTCAGGCTTTTTCCCGACCCCAAAACTCTCCCAAATTCCTCGATTCTCAACTCCCAACACCCCCGCCCTACCCACCCCCACCCCCCCCCCCCCCCCACTAAACCAAAACCCACAAATATATACAGTTTTCGTCTCTGGCAAAGCCGATCGATCTTCCTTCATTTCACGAAGGCCGGCTGTGATTTCTTGTTCATCGTAAGGCTCTCTTCCCTCTTCACGAGCACCTATTAATACTCTCTGTTTCATTTTTGTGTTTTTGTGACTGTGTGACTATCGTACTGTATTTTTTAGGTCTGCGTGAGTGTGTGTTTCTCTTTATTTTGATTAATATGTTCGCTTTTTGTGTATTATTTATGGTGATTGTTAATCAAATTGAGTTTATATTGGGGCAATCATTTCGAGACATTTAATTTTGCTGCATCTCTGAATCGATGTTGGAAAGGAATTCTTGAACTACACTTATATTAAGTAGCTTGCCACTGATTATTTTTCTGATGGAAAGTCGAAATTATCAATCTCTGATATGTATTTTTTCAATTTTATCTTTAGATCAAGTAAAGCGGTATGATTTCAACTGATTGATAGGTGTTGCTGGCGAAAGAGAAGAAATAAGTTAAGGGCTTATGCAGATATACAGATTTGATCAGTTATTTTTTGCATAAACATTGATACTATTAAGCTAAAGGGTCTTCAACAACCAGAGGACCCTTGATTTTACTAGCAGTTGCTTTTGGACAGTGTGTTAGAGTTAAGTTGGTTCGTTATCCTTACAATGCCAGCTGTCCAGAAGCTTTATAATGCGTGTAAAGCATCACTTACACCTAATGGACCCATTTCTGAAGAGGGTTTAGAAAAAGTTCGCAATTTATTAGGTAAGATGAGGAAAAACCCTTTGTTTCCTTTACTATTTTTGCATTTTCAATCATGAATTTCTTTGAAAAATTATAATGAGACAAGTATATACATCTATTAGTCTCTTTATAGAACTACTATAATCAACTACAGTACTACTTGATTTTTCTTAGTTAATTTGATCAAGTTTCCTAGTTATTGTAATTGTGATATGAAGAAAAAGGGTTATCGGATTTGATCTAGGGGACAACAAAGACAAGTTCTTCTTGTGCTGCTCCCTTTTCAAGATAGAGTGGATAAACTCAGAAAATAGGGAAATCAGACAATTAGTATGTAATAAACTTTTCTTTAATGTGTCTGAATATCAGCATCTTGCGACTTGCATGATGGTTGTCATTTGCTGGATAAAATTTTGGAAAATTGAATCATAAGGAACCTATAATGTTAATATCTATTTTGGAAGATCACTTAACCATCACTTTTTTTCAAAAGGTCCTCATAAAATAGTTACATCTTATGGTTTCTTGTTGATGGAATTACCAAAATAGTTAATGTTTCTGGTAAAAAAAAAAAAGGTTTAGTAAGATAAAGAAAAGTTTCTATAAAATAACAAAAATCTTGCAATCAACTTTACCTTGGGTGGATTTGCAAAAATCTAGTTTTAAATGCAAATGTTTTTAGTTGGATATAGATCATTTGAAGAAAAATTACTTCTGAAGGACAATCAATGTATGCCTCTCTTGTGCCAATTTACAGGGTGGGGTGGGAAAAGAACATCTGTCTTTTATTGTCTTTTTTTCTGACACTAAATATCCAGTTATCAGCCTCTTGTCTGATGGTTATGCTTCATAATCTCTTTTAATTAACTACAAATGTGAATATGAGCGTATTCTCTTGAATTTTCTTGATGAGTTTTAGTTAATAGATAATGTATTTAATCTTCTAGTTAGGCTTTGAGAATGATAATTCACTAAAGTATTACTATGCAGCTGGTTGATTCATAGACCACTTCATTTATCATCTACTTTATTTGGGCACGTTTTTTCTGGAGTCCTCAAATATGTTTATTTCATTGGAATTTGGCACTGGTACTTTGTCTCAATGCTTTAGTTGTGTTGGGTTATCGAAGTGTGTTCACTGAGTACGGTTTTTTTTGTCCTCGTCGTTGTTTTTTATAAGCTGTGCTGATATACTCTAGGTAAAAATGGAATCTTACCAATATATTACAATATTCTAAGTAAAATGCTAGTATCTAGTAATGGGCAAGACTTTTTTGCTTCATCCCAGATCAGCGTATTTCTGGGACTTAACAATGTAAATCTTCAGTTTGAAAGTTAATGACTATCGTAAAGTATAACAGATACACATCTAGTGTTAAGAGTTCTAAATTTACTGTAAGGCGAGGACCCAATGTGCATTAGTGATGATGCCTTTGTTAATTTCATGGGAGCTTTAGGGCTTTATTAGTGTTTTTAATCTTTCAGTTGGTAACTTATGTACTTCTTAAGATTGTCATTACAGTGCTTCAGTGCCTTGAGAGACTTGGCATCATCCACTGTGATTGCTGTATCTTGCTGGCTTCGGTCTATTTTAAGGCATCCACTGCATACAATAAATCTTCTGTTTATTTTTGTATCTAGCTATTAGTCAAATCTTTTGGTGAATAATTTGTTCTGCATCAATGCATAACATTTTACTGAATTATCTTGTCTTAATTAATTTGTGATAATAGGACATTCTAATATTGTAATTGCTCTATAGTTCCTGTTGTTCACTTAAATAATTTTGTAACACATGTTTTCCTTTGTTGCAGATAAAATTAAACCTTCTGATGTAGGTCTTGAGCAAGAAGCACAACTGGTGCGGAATTGGCAAGGTTCTGTCAATGAACGTAATGGAGCTCCTCGATCACTTTCCACAATTAAATACTTGCATATTCATGAGTGTGATGGCTTCTCTGTGAGTATTCTCCTAATGGTTATCAGCTCTTCTGTACCATCTCCTGCGTATCTCATTCACATTTCCTTTTTGAACAGCCTATAATATAATTGCGTGTAAATTTAAAATATTTGGAACCACAAACTTGGTTACTGAGATTAACTTATCTTTTTGGCAGATGGGAATATTTTGTATGCCACCTTCATCTGTGATTCCTCTTCATAATCATCCTGGGATGACAGTGCTGAGTAAGCTTCTGTATGGTTCGTTACGTGTAAAATCCTATGATTGGATCAACATTCCTGGGCCTTCTGATCCATCACAAGGTTGAGTAATCTTAGGCATATATATATGTAATGTGCTTCATCTGCTTTTCTATTGGCTGTCTGTTTTTTTTTTTTAATTAGAATTTCAGTCTTTCTTGAATATGAAATTGACTCTTTACTATGTTCGAATTTGAGGCGGACTTCTGAGGTTAACTTAATTTTTTTTTTCTCTGTCATGTTTCTGAGCCTCTCCTTTTGTGGTTTAAACTGTCCCAAGATTCTAATCCATGGATAAATGAGGATGTGTATTAAAATAATATTGTTACTACTTGGCAATTCGTGGTGAGGTTAAAATTTGGATGGTTTCAGGAGCAAGGCCGGTTAAGGTTGTGAAGGATTGCGAAATGACGGCTCCATGTGAAGCAACAGTTCTTTATCCGACTAGAGGTGGCAACATCCATTATTTCAAGGCTACGACTCCTTGCGCAATCTTTGATATCCTTTCTCCCCCCTACTCTTCGGAGGATGGACGTCATTGCACATATTTTAAAAGGTCCCTGCAGTTGATCTACCTGGTATAAACTCTCAAAAGTATTTACAGTTGTGACTAAAACAAACAATAGGGGTAATTTCCGTGTGTGTGTGATCAAGGTACGATTGAGGTGGATGGAGAAACATATTCAGATATAAGTTGGCTAGAAGAGTTTCAGCCACCGGATGACTTTGTGATAAGGAGAGGGCAGTACAAAGGGCGCGTGCTCAAAACTTGAAAGGCAAATTTTGATGTGATTAGTTGAGGTTTCAAATGCTTGGTTTCAAGACATGGTTGGAAGTAATTTACTTCAAATTTAGTATGTCACTCCCTCCCTCTAAACTCTTGTCACTCTCATTTTCATTAGCACATATTTTTAGACTTACTTCCATGTCATATGAGCTGTACATAATTGAGGTTCTATATATTAATTTCATTGTCCCTACCCACATTATAACACTCATGCCATTGCCTTGCCTCCTCAGATCACTACTTATTTTTTACTTTACCCACCCACCCACCCCCAAAACCTCCATCCCGACCCCATATAACCTGATACTTTATTTTGCAAGGATGGATGTGTACGGAAACCAAAATCACAGTGGAGAGTGCTTTGCAAATAAATATTTTTCTGCTTGAATTGTTGGATTCTAGTGACGATCTACATTAGAAATTAAGAATAGTGGTGTATTTCTGCTTCAATTGTTGGATTCTAGTGACGATCTAACATTAGAAATTAAGAATAGTGGTGTATATTTTATGTTTTTTTGTACTTTTATAGTCGTTTTTTTTTTTTTTTTGGCCTATTGCATTTGGATTAATTTTCTTATGTATCCTGCCGCTCGAATCTTTTTAAAATAATAATAATAATTATTATATATAGAGCAAAAAAATAAATAAATTATAAATAAAAATGTTAAAACACATGCAACTATGAAACTTCATGATGAGAACGAAAAACCATTGAAAACGAATCGAAAGGAAAATGGATGTTTATTTTATATTTTAAGATTTTTTTTTTCCTGGAAAACGCATTCTTTTTAGATTGTTTATTCTATCATTTTGTCATTTATATTTAAGAAAAATGTAGGGCAATGGGTGAATATCAATTAATTTGATGTACACTAATTTTGACATCAAAGGGGGTATAGGAAACATGGTTGCAATCAATTTAATTTCCATCATGAAGATTTGTCTGACATACATTAGTCGTCAAGAGTGATACAATAGTTCCACCATATATATTTGATCTTTACATTGATTAATCGAATTAAATCTGTGTTTCTAAGCTCTCTAGACGATCAAATGTTTTTCCTGGAAATGATTATGATCTGTGGACATTCATTTCTTCATGAAAGCTGCATCTGAGTGTAAGAATTTCAAATATAATACGCGATGGAGTACTGTAAGACGAGCAATCTAACAAAACTAACTACTGCTCCGTCGTGTCACTAGCTAGCTCCGTCATCAGAATCCCTTCATGATAAAATAGATCGCCATGATAGTCAAATAATGTGCTCAAAAAATCACAGAAACAGAATTGTTACCTAATAGTAATAATGCGAAAGATGGCTTTTCGTCAGGATTTGTAATTGGTGTGGTGAGACACGAGGAACGAAGGGACGTTGGATGGCTTGTTGGTGGACGACAGCGTAAGATGAAGCCAAGAGTCTGATGGTGATCGAGGCAGAGGAGGAGGAACACCTAATCTGTTTCGACGAACCAATCTGTCTTCATCTGCTAATAGTTCCTGCAGTGTCTTAAACTTGTCCTTCACTTGATGATCATCTGCTTCTTGACTGGTCCCAGTTTCAGACAGAGAATCAGCTGATGAAGATCCGGATCCCACTGTTCCACAGGGGAACACAGCGAATCGGGTGATGACAGGAACTGGATTCATAGTACAAACCGAAGTCTTGATGCAAGAACGTGGGAGCAAACAACAAACTGTCACCAAATTCTCACACTCATGTTCATCCTTATAATGGGAACAGCTCTTTGCAAATGTTGGCTTGTACCAAAATCCAATCTTTTCTTGTTTATCCATTTCCTTAACCTTCACTGCTTCTCCTCCTGATGGCTTGTTCTCATTAGTGACGTCTGGAGAGAATCTTCTAGAAGAATCGGCATCGTTTAGGGTGCTCCTACTGCAGCTCGACACGAATGATTTTGTTCGTGATACAGAATCAATTTCATCATCTGTTAATGCAGCATCTTGTTTTGGTTTTCCAGGGATGTGTTCCCATTGGAATGGCACAGCTCCTGGCTTTCTAACATCTCCTGAATTCAGATTTGGGCTGTAATGATACATGACAGGAAATGATGTATTTTCAGTTCTCTTTCTGTCCATGTTGTGTGAGTGTCTTCTCACTGATAAAATTGGCTGATTCAGATTCAGTTTCTTCTCCACCATTTTTTGAATCAACTCTGCACCCACACTACATTAATTCAGATATATATCAACTCATCTCTTTCACTCTCACTTTGATCAAATTAATGGTGACAAATTGCTAATATTTTAAGTATCTTTTTGAGGTGATCAACACCACATTTTAGACAATAATCAGATCTTACACCAACACAATATTCAGATGCAAAAAGCACACAAGTTTTATCAACATCAATCAACCTCAAATAAAAAGAAAATGTTAACAAAGAATTGCTGACAAAAAAATTGAGATAGACACGTACCTTTTAATTGAGGAATAATGAAACTCTAATTTCAAGGTTGAATTCTTGGTCAAGAATGTGACAGTGTTCCAATATAAAGAATTTGAAGAAGAGAGAGAGAAAGAGGGAGAGGGAGAGAGAGAGAGAGAGAGAGAGAGAGAGAGAGTAAACCAATTTGTACGCTGCTGCAAGGATTTAAATTGGCAGAAATGATTAAATAATTATAGAAGAAAAACTTGATATTGTTAAGCATATCTAATGCCTACGATATTTAAATTCTTGTTACCTCCAATCAGAATCAATACTTTCCTTTAATCACTCACAATGTTTTTCCTTCAATGCAATAATCTATGTATTGCACATAATTAGTAGTATTAGATATCCACCATCAATATTATCTTACTCCATTTAATACATCATGCACGTGTTTAACTATTAAACGTTGTCTTCATACATTGTAAATCTTGGAAATTGGGAAACAAATAAATTCGGACAACTTGCAAAATCTGAACTCAATAATCAGTACATTCAAAGTAGACTACGGATTAATGTTGAACACCTGAGCGCTTATAATTGTAAATTTCAATTCGTAACTGGTTTTATATTATTATTTTTTTTAAAATGTAGGAAACACGTTGTTCATATTTATTAGATAGATATTTAATTATAAATTTCTCAAATTGTATTTGAGTTGCGTATGATCGAGATAATTCCATATAAAGATTAATTTGATTTTATCTTTGGAGATTTTTCCATTAATTATTGCTTTTTAATTGATATATTTTTCATTAACTTCATTTCTTTCTGGTTTTTGTGATTATTAATAGAGTTTATATTCCCAGCCCAAAACATCACAAAAAGGGGGGCCCATCGAAATAACAAATGTTTATTAGGCCAATTTATCACTCATATTTACGGGCCCAAATAGAGCTTATTGTCTGCCTCTACTAAAAAGAGAGAAAAAAAAAAAAAGATTTGCTTCTCAAAAAAATTACATCTTGTACTCCAAATAAATAAATGTGTCTGTATTCTTAATATATCAATTTTATATTTTAATTTTTAGTAATATAATAATTTTAGATTTAAAAAAAAAAAATCACACTAAAACATTACGTCACCTATGCCTTCCATGAAAACATGTTCTATACACGCCTTTTTTATTTTCAACTCAAGTCCATGTGCATAATAACAGAAACAGCAGCTAAAATCAAAATTTCCCGTGAAAAAATGGAGTATAACTTTGTAATAAAACTTTAATATTAGATTAAATTATTTTAAAATTCCAATAATAATCTAAAGTATAAAAAAAAATACTCAATTTTTTTTTCATATCTTATTAATTAAAAGAAGGGACGCTTTCTTATTAGATATTCCATCCGTTCCGTCCTTATGGTTACGTTTCCTTTTTGCATGGGGATTAATGAATATAATATTTTAATGTGTATTGAGGTGAGAGAAATAATAATTTAATGTAAAGTGAGTATGTGTATTAGTGAAATGTGTGGACCCATGGAGAAAGAAATAATTAATTTATTTGGGTCTTATATGCTAAAAAGAAAAATGGAACCACTAGGATGATGGGATGCCCAAAATAAAAATATATAATCATTAGGAGGAGGGAGTATATAAGACTAGTGGACTCATTATTAAATGAATAAGTAATCCTATATTATTCTTACGGATATTTTCTTTATTTTCTGTGCACGTTAATTGTTTTGTGGTACTGGTACGTCTTATACCATTTTTTTTAACAGAGGGATTAGGAGACAACCAGGTATCAATTCAACTGTACATTTTTTGTCCACATTTTTCTTAATTAATTTCTGCTTCTTCATTAATGTTATTTTATATTTTATTTTTAAATTTATCTTTTTTAAATGACTATTATATCCTAAATCCTATGGATAAATTATACCCTAAATCACAAGTGTAAAATTATAATTATACCCTAAACCCTAGGGATAAAATATACTCTAAACCACAAGGGTAAAATTACAATATACCCTAAACCTTAAACCCTAGGGATAAATTATACTCCCTAAACTATAAGGGTAAAATTACAATTATATCCCTAAAATTAAATAAATAAAAAAATAGTAATAGCAATCGTTTAAAAAAAACACTGAAGGTGAAGGATGGAAATTGTACATTTTGGAATTTGTAGGAGCACTGTATTCTAGTGATGTGCTGTCGTCGGCACCCAAAAATAAGATTTGTAATTTTTCCTAACAAACCCACTAGAATGTAGTAGGGTAAATAATGATCGAACCAGTAATTGAATTTCAATTGAATTAATTGTGCTTTTAAAAGTAACCGGAAGGGGGATTGGATTGAGTCTAACAACTAATAGACATGAACATAAATAATTAAAAGTGCAAAAATAATAAAATAAGATAAACAAATAAAATAACAAACCTAGTTCAAGGATTTGATCCCCTCCCGTATCCTAATTCACATGTATGAAATTTCTAAAACACCAACAAGTTCATAAACTCAAGCCCCTAAGCTAACGGTACAACCAATTAACTCGAAATATCCTTATGTTTAATAACCTAGGGTACGACTTCTAGATTAAACTATTCCCGAGTGACTCTATGGATTCGAACTCGACAATGCATTAGGGTTAGATATTAGGACTACTAGGCTATAAAAACGGGGGTAGCGAATTATACAACCTAGATTTCGTGATTTAAGAGGAACTCCCTCGTTTTGCTACTTGATTCACAATATTATAACAATACGGATTACAATATATAAAATAGCTATTGAATAATCAATCACATATGAGAGGGGTAGTCTACAAAAATAATTGAAAAATCAAGATTAACATCAAAGCCAATCACAAAATAAATTCATAAAACAAGTTGATAATTTTATTCCTAATCAAACATATAATTATTCTACAGAGGTTCACAATCTTTGGACTAGAAAACAAATTACATAATTAAAACTATAAAATTAAATAAAAGAACCAATGTTCTTCATGGTGGGCTCCTTCAATCTGCATTCAAGCGATCTGCTTCCCAATTCACCTGTAATCTGCTGCCCAAAAATAAATAAAATATTTCCCATAAATATCTGTGTCTTGATCCCAAAGTAATCCTATTTGATCTCTTTCCTTATTTCTCTCTTTCAAAAATATGGATCTTTTTCTTTTCTCTTTTATTTTCTTTTTGATCGAGTCTGTTTCTCTTTTATTTTCTTTTTGATCGAGCCTTATACAGATTTGGGGAGATCCAATCCTAAAAATATGCTGCTGATTTATTTCCTTATTTGCTCCTTTAATAACATGTTTCCACATCAATTCAAATAATTAAAGCAATTATCTTTTAAATACAAAATAAATCAATATTAGCACATAAATAAATATAATTAAATTAAATAGACTTGAATTACCACCAAATAATCGTGCTAAAATATGACTTATCATCTAGTTTTTTTTTTAATGAACTTTATTTACCGGATAAAGAAAAAACTACAAATAAAAATGTGCATAATTTATGATCGTAACCGTGTGCTTCCTTGGAATGGTTTGGAGATGCATGTGCCATAATTTTGATTGGCAGAGATAGCACACTAAGCAAATTAATTAATGTAGGAGTATTTAATATTGTATTTAATTTTGCCTTAATAACTGCACAGATCCATAATTAGGCAATAAATAGTGCCAGCTAGGAGGACAAGAAGGTCGAAACTTTATTTAATGCAGCATTTAAGTCAAATGAGGAGTATGAATTAAGTAAAATCCAACAATTTACAAGTAACACAAAAAATTAAATAAGAGATACGAATTTAAATACGTTAAGAACTTACTAAAACTCATCGAAAATTTGCTCAAAATCTAATACAAAATCAAGGAGGTCATAATTTAAAGGCGAGAACTTAAGAAGCAAGAATGAGTGGATGAACAAAGAGGAACTGGAAATGGAGTTCCAATTATCAATATCTGGGTTTTCCTGTTTATTCTCTTCAACTGCTAATTATTAACCTCTGATCCTGTTCTTATTACAATATTGTGATGGATTAATTGTAATCAGATGGAAATAATGGCATGAATCAAGCTCATACAACCTTAAACAACAGGATCCAAACAACTCAATCAGTCAGATGAACAATGTTGATGGTTCTTTTCTTTTTATTGATCCTAACAAACCATAAAAATCCTATTTTCCACAAATCAAACTGAAATTTCTATTTTTGTTCCTTTGCCACTAAATAGGAAAATCAGGCAAAAACAACCAATTAAAGAACAAACTCTCAACTATAACAACAGTTGATAGTGGAGTTTGTAAAAAGCAGCAGTAAAACAAATAAGTAAACAAGAAACAGAAAACTGCAGCATGGTTTTATTCAACTATTCTAACCAAAAGATGCAAGAAAATCCACAACCTTGTACAATTCCAAAGCTCCCAATGCTTGACTTGCTCTTACCATTCAGGTTATGCTAATCAGAAATGGGGCGTCGATTGAGAGCAGCCTCAAACCGGCTACACGAGTCGGCCCTCATCTCCGTGCTCATATCATTCTCAGGCGCGGGGTAATAGTCTTCTCTCAACTGCACATCTCGTAAATCAGGAATCCTAGGCAGAAACATCAGAAAATGCTCGTGTGCTGTCCCATGGATGAAGAGTTTCCTGAGGCCAAAACATTCTTGTAGCAACCCTGCAGCTGGAAGTGTGAGGCTCCTCTGGTTAACATCCCTATCTTGTGGAGGCCAGTAATCCAGCTCTGTTAGATTCAAAAACCTTATGCCGACGAGATAAAACCGTTCCCACAGACTCAGATCCATCTGCCCTGAAGGAGCTGTGTGGGCGAATCCGATGGTATCACCACAGTCTAAATGCATCTTTGTTAACTTAGGATAGTTCACAAGAACGCTCAACCCGAATCCCTCTGATGGCTTCGACAGCTCCCTACAATCTCCTTCCACCTTGATCCTTATCTCTTCTAAATTGGGGCAGTTCTCAAGCCCTGCTGATGATGTTAGAGGATTCAACAGCTGCCCCACAGCTATCCATACCGACAGATATTGCAATCTCTCCCAAGTCCTCTCACTGTGTCCATTCCCCATTCCATAGCCATTGGTGTTTACATCCAAACCCAAATAAGAAGTATTCAGATCATAAGAGTATTTGCACTTCTTGCTTGCATTACTCATAACATTAAGATCAAGATCATAACCACTGCTTCTAAATACCTTACCTTGATCGAAACTCTTTAGATCCACACCACATTCAATTCTATCAAACTCATCGAAATCTGCATTGGAATCCCAAATGCAATCAATGTGGAGCCTCTCAATCCGATCCTGTATCGGTTCCAATGCTTTCAGCGACTGCGTGGCTCCAAGATTCTTGCAGCAAGAGATCTTAACATCAACCAGTGTTTTACGGAGTAAAGAAACAAAAGTCCTCATACCCTTCACCGTTATCTTCTTGCAACCGTCAACCTCAAACTTATCCAATCTACAACAACCTCTAGCTATTGCAATAAGTCCCATATCAGTTAAATCGCCTACGTTCCTGATGGACAACGATGTAAGCCATAGACAAAGGGCGACACCATCGAGTCTCGACTCGATGGGCAATGAGATCCCATGAAATTGGCCCAATTTGAGTGATCTCAACTTGGGGCATTTCGATTTGAGAACATCTAGTGCTGGGCCACTCTCTCTGACATTATTACAAACATCTAATGTGAGCTCTGTAAGCAATGGAAGACCTGAAAATACCTCAATCAAAGTGGCTACATTGATTCGAGCATCCTCCGGCGTATACCCCTCGTGTTCCGGATCGCCTCTTGTATTCGATATAGCAGAAGTATCGGCTAAATGAAGAATCGTCAATTGGGGGCAATTCATTGACACGGAAAGCAGGGCATCATCTCCAACAAAGTCAATATACCTCGGATCGAACATACAGGCAGCCCGAAACTCGGTGAGATTGGGGCAAGCTTTGGTGATTACCTTAATCTCATCTGATTTAAAACCCTCGGAAAACGATGGATTCAGAATATTCAGGCCAGTGAGATTAGAAGCAATTGAAGGATAGGACTCCAGCGCCGGAGGCACATCATCCGTCCAGCAATAAAACGAGGACAGATCGAGAGATTTGAGCTTCCTGCATTCGGAAAGGAGTATCTTGAGTTCTTCTTCGCCGGGAGCAATTTGAGGACGCTGGTGCCATCTCACGAGCTTAACGTGTTCGAGATTAGGCCACTGAGAGATAATGAGCTGAATGGTGGAAGGGTTTCGGGCGTAGAAGGTGAGAGAGGTGAGAGAGGTGAAGGCGTGGCGGAGGAGGTGGGCGATGAGGGCAGGGTCGGAGGTGGAGGAGAGGGGATGGCCCCATGGGGAGAGGAGGGAGAGGTCGAGATGGGAGATGGAGGTGAAGCAGGTGGGGAGCATAAAGAGGTCGCGGAGGTTGCCGCGGAGGGTGAGGGCGGAACGAGTGGCGCGTTCGAGGAGGTACCACTTGCGGCAGACGAGGGCGGCGGAGTTGCGGCTGCGGGGGTCGAGGACGGCGGCGATGATGTTGGAGAGGATGACATCCGGGAGGTCGCAGACGGTGGTGGCCGCCATGCTGCCAGCGGACGTGAAATCCAAATTCAGAATTGATTTCTGCTCTCCTCCTCTTTCTTCATTTGTGGAAATATTAAATAAATATAATATAATATAATATTATTAAAATCTGTTTTCAGAGAAGCTTTTAAATTTTAATTGTGCTCTAATCCACCACTCCTATCCTATCCTGCCTAGCCTAATCAACCATCAATCATAAACATATTTTAACAATGGTTAGATTCATTCAACGGTCAGAAAATAAAGAAGAAGAAAAAAAACCCCTTAATTCCGAATTTTCAATGAAATGGAGTAATTGGTTAAGATAATCCTCCACCATACCACATGGAGTATATTGTTACATTTTGATATGGACTCAATTATTGTTACATTTATTTTTGATAGATGAAGCCACACAAAATTACTTCATAAGAGCACTCATATAATACTAATATAATCATATAATCATAATTTAAACTTATTATATATTAAAATATTATTTTTATTAATCTACAAACAAACAATAAATGTAGCAATATCTATGAGATGAGGAAATATTTAATATTCCCTTCGACCACTCAAAAGGTACTCTTTTACTTTTTGCACGTGGATTAATAAGTATTATTATTATACTATGTAAAATGGGTTGTTGTATTAGATGGAAGTGGTAGACCATATGATATATTTTTTTACTCTCTCCGTCCCAAATTCAAGTTCACGTTTAGTGTAGGTATGAAATTTAAGAAAAATCACTTTTTGACTTACTTTTGAGGGTAGTATGATATTTTTGGTAATAAATAAATAATAAAATATGTTATGTGTGTTAAAAATGTGATGGCAATTTGGAAATTAAAGTATGTTAGAAGTATATTAATTTGTTGTTTTTTCTTCTTATGGAATTGTAAAGTTGAATTTGGAACGAACCAAAACAGAAAGTGTGAAGTTGAAGTTGAAGTTGGGACGAAGGGAATACTAAATATGGGAAATTGATACATTTGAAGTGGACGCTTAAAATAGTAAAATTAATACCTTGTAAGTGGCCAGAAGAAGTAAAATAATACTCCCTCTATCCAAGAAGATCTTCACATTTTTCTTATTTATTTGTTGGAAAACTCTTTACATCTAAAAAAAAATCACCTTATTATTTAATAATTTCAAAAGTTATTTTAATTTTAAATTTATCACTTTTTTTATCGCATATCTCACTGCTATATATTTTTTTTATTATCTAAAAATAATATAATATCCTTTAATAAGGTTGATAAAAAGAGTTTTTTTTCTAAAACAATAACTAATACTCTCCGTCCAATAGAAGTTGACGCATTTTTTTCACGAAAATTAAAAAGAAAGTGGGAAAAACGAAAAAAAAAAAAAAGTATGTGAACGTAGGGAGTAATAAACGAGAAGCGTCTCCTATATGGAGGAGGAAAAATTATGGATAGGAGTTGGGCCACGTGAAATGAAGCATGTGGTTGTACAAGTGTTCGTTGGGGCTTGAAATTGCAGTTTCTTTTTTTCTTCTCTCTCTATTAACGTTAACTTCAAATTTATGGTCCAGTTTGTATTCAGGTCAATATATATATTTTTTTTTTAGGGTACTGAGGTCACGTTCAGTAGATAACAATAAATAAAAATTTCATATGGAGTACCCTTTTCTATTATTGTGGTAATATACTTACTCATATCATAAGGAAATATTGTACACCATATTCTTTCCACGACAAAATCAAAATCAATCGGTCAATCTTTCCTACCTCAATTTTGGACATATTTTCTAGTGTCAATCCAATTATTTGCAGCGCTTTTAGCTACTGTTTAAAAATGAGGCATTTTTAATCAAATATTGAAGTTTTCAAAAAAATTTAACCAAATATTGTAGTTGCATGAGAGTTTAATCAAATAAGTAGAGACAACTTTGAAAAGTCAACTACTTTCAATAGTAAAATTGCATTTTGTAAAGGCAACTTTTGCTTACATGGCATGAAGAGAACCTGAACTAGTGAAGTTGCCCATAGTAGGGGCAACTTTCAATAGTTAATGTCAGACAATTTTTGATCGATAATAGTAAAATTGCCTTTTCCAAAGGCAACTCTTGAATCATCCATCCCAACCTCAAGCTGTTGGCTCTCGTCGGATACAAAATTACATACTTATATAATATTATAAGATAAATTAAAAATATTTTTATAGTCCCTCCGTCTCAGGTATTTATACTCATTTGTACGGGCACAGAGATTAAGACGTGTTATTTTTTAATATATAATGTAAGAAAAAATATAGATAAATTAGTAATTTAAAAAGATAAAGTAAATAAAGTTGTTGGGAATGATGAATAAAGTGTAAAAAAGTAATTAAAGTTATTGTGATTGTAAAAAGTAGATAATAAAATATTATGTACTTTTACCATTAATGGAATGAGTAAAAATACGTGAGACAGCCCAAAATGGAAAGTGGGTTAAAAATACGTGAGACAGAGGGAGTAATTACTTTTTAGTGAATAAAAATAATACTGTATAATTATATAAGACAAACACTTGTGTGAACCGCATTCACAAGTGAACCCTATTTTCAAAATTAAAAATTACATACTTATGTAATATAATAAGATAAATTAAAAATATTTTTATAATTACTTTTTAAGTTAATAAAAATAATACAATATAATTATATAAGACAAACACTTGTGTGAACCGTATTCACATGTGAACCCTATTTTCAACTATTACTCTTTAATACATGAAAAATTACTCTTTAAAAACATAAATTATTACTCTTCTAAGTATAAAAATTACTCTTCAAATTATTGTACTTGATTACTTTTTTGCACATGAAAATTTACTCTTTAAAGAAATGTACTATTATTCTTTTAAATAAAAAATGTTACTCTTCAAATAATATTTTTTATATATTAAAGAGTAATTTTGCAAAAATAAGATTTACATGTGAACCCGATTCACACAAAACTCACTTATTATATAATTATTATCATTTTATTCCATTACTATTTATACAATAATTTATGAATTATAATAAAATAATAAATTATTATAATATAGGATAATTATTTTGTAATGATTCTAATTTGATTTAATAATTAAATTCAATTATCATTTATTCAATCATTTTGTAATGATAATACTCCTATTCATCAATTCAAAAGTTGCCTCCACTAAAAGCAATTTTGTTTATCAATCAATTCTCAAAATTATCGCGAGATTCAAAATTGTCTCTACAAAGGACAACTTCACTATTGACATGTACAGCAGCACTAGCCAGTAGGAAATCGTAATTCAAAATTTTCTCTCTCTAAAATTTTCCTCCTTTCTTGGTGAAACCCTAGCTCCTTTCCTCTCCCTCTCTCCCACACCCTCACAGGCTGCTCGTCGGCGGCCTAGAGGCCGTCGACAAGTCCCTACTGGCCGTAACTATGGTTCTTCATTTCTTTCTATCTCCCCCTACTTATAGTTCGTTTCTTGTGCTTATAGATCGATTCTTGTGTGCTAAATTCATGTTGAAGATAAAGAAGAGCAGATCTGCGCTTACGGCTTAAGATTCGTCCCTCCTAAGATCCATCCCTCCTATTGAGGTGTAATACCCGAAAAATTCTTTATTTTATAATTTGTATTTTACGCATTTTTATAATTATGTGGTAATTATTTTTATATTTTATTTATATTTATATTCTATTTGAGACATGTGTGATAAAAATTATGACAATATATGCATATATATATATATATATACGTGCATTAATTTGGATATATATAATTAAATTGTGTTACGTATATAAATATATTATTTCTTAATTATTGAGTATCACACGTGTTCTCGTATTAATAACAGTGGTAAGAAAATGTACACGTAGGTTTGATATGGTTAAGTGTCAATGTCTAGCTTTTATTCTAATAATATAATAATAATATTAATATATATACTTTTGACTATGAATAGTAATTATTAAATGTTGTGGGTGGTGGATAGTTACGTATGACTTCCACAAATTGATATATTTTGCTTAATAAAATAAAAAAAATTAATTGGTGGATTTCCACCTACTCCTACATTATTGATATATATATAGAGAGAGGGGATTGAGATTGGGATTGCTAGTCTCATATAGAAGAAACAGACGAAGAGAAAAAAAAGGGGAAAAAAGGAAAGTTTGTAGGAACGGGAAGAAAGGAATTAATTACGGATTTTCACGGGTCTATAGTGTTATTATTATTGGAGTTCAAGTAAGTAGAGGTCCAACTACAGTGCATAAACAGGTTGTTGTGTGATTTATTTGTGATTGTTATGTCATGAATTATTTGTGATCAAATGTTGATGTGTTAAATGGGTTATGATGCATATTTAATTGACCTGGTTGCATACCACGCATAGTCATGAAAAGTGTTTTCCCAATATTAATAAGATACTAATGGTGTGTGCGGCCACTATATATGCATCTCTGTCGGGGTTCGGAAAAATCGTCCCCATTGAGTTCATTTGGGGCGCATATCATAAGTGTGTCGTGGGGATCCCGCAACGTGAACAATTTTTAAAATAAAAGAGACCAATTAGTATATTAGGAAATAAATGCATTTTCATGCATTGTCATGCATGATTTCTACTTACTGAGATTTTTGTCTCATTAGTTTATGCATTGTAGGTGAGTTGCGCAGCGGAAGCGTGGTTGGGTACCGTCAGATCCTGAGAGTTGTATACATGGATGACGACCTGTTGGCCGGGCCGGTGTAATGATTTGTCTTGGTAAAAATTGTATTGTATAAAAAGAAGAAAAATGAATAGTATTATTATTTATTATTGGTGGTGAAAAAGTGGGTCGTGCCAGAATGGTATCAGAGCACGGTAATGGTTCTGTAGACTGTCCATGTATACAATCTTGGAATCTGTGGTACACCACCAGATCAGTAAGTTCTATGATATGTTAAATATGTGATTTTGTATTAATATAATTATGGTCTCATTTATTTCATATGTGATGATTATAAAATGTTGAAGTAGAGTGAGATTTAATTTCGAGGACGAAAATTCTTATAAGGTGGGGAGATTGTAATACCCGAAAAATTCTTTATTTTATAATTTGTATTTTACGTATTTTTATAATTATGTGGTAATTATTTTTATATTTTATTTATATTTATATTCTATTTGAGACATCTGTGATAAAAATTATGACAATATATGCATATATATATATACGTGCATTAATTTGGATATATATAATTAAATTGTGTTACGTATATAAATATATTATTTCTTAATTATTGAGTATCACACGTGTTCTCGTATTAATAACAGTGGTAAGAAAAATGTACACGTAGGTTTGATATGGTTAAGTGTCAATGTTTAGCTTTTATTATAATAATATAATAATAATATTAATATATATACTTTTGACTATGAATAGTAATTATTAAATGTTGTGGGTGGTGGATAGTTACGTATGACTTCCACAAATTGATATATTTTGCTTAATAAAATAAAAAAAATTAATTGGTGGATTTCCACCTACTCCCACATTATTGATATATATATATAGAGAGGGGATTGAGATTGGGATTGCTAGTCTCATATAGAAGAAACAGAGGAAGAGAAAAAAAAAGGGAAAGTTTGTAGGAACGGGAAGAAAGGAATTAATTACGGATTTTCACGGGTCTATAGTGTTATTATTATTGGAGTTCAAGTAAGTAGAGGTCCAACTACAGTGCATAAACAGGCTGTTGTGTGATTTATTTGTGATTGTTATGTCATGAATTATTTGTGATCAAATGTTGATGTGTTAAATGGGTTATGATGCATATTTAATTGTCCTGGTTGCATACCACGCATAGTCATGAAAAGTGTTTTCCCAATATTAATAAGATACTAATGGTGTGTGCGGCCACTATATATGCATCTCTGTCGGGGTTCGGAAAAATCGTCCCCATTGAGTTCATTTGGGGTGCATATCATAAGTGTGTCGTGGGGATCCCGCAACGTGAACAATTTTTAAAATAAAAGAGACCAATTAGTATATTAGGAAATAAATGCATTTTCATGCATTGTCATGCATGATTTCTACTTACTGAGATTTTTGTCTCATTAGTTTATGCATTGTAGGTGAGTTGCGCAGCGGAAGCGTGGTTGGGTACCGTCAGATCCTGAGAGTTGTATACATGGATGACGACCTGTTGGCCGGGCCGGTGTAATGATTTGTCTTGGTAAAAATTGTATTGTATAAAAAGAAGAAAAATGAATAGTATTATTATTTATTATTGGTGGTGAAAAAGTGGGTCGTGACATAGGTTTCGTGTTCATGTTGAAGATGGAGAAGAGCAGATCTGCGCTTACGACACAAGATCTGAAGGTCTCTAGTGGGAGATTTTGATTCGAAGTGGTAAGGGTTGTGTAGCGGTGGCTGTGTAATGTGAAGTAGTTGATGGTAGAGAGGAAGCTCCACCTATTGTAGGATTTAGTATTTCTCTTTTCTGTTTTATTCTGTTTTTACTTTTGTGTGTGGTGGTCTTAATCGGTTGTGCAGTGCTATTACTCTTGGATCTAATTTGCATAGGTTGCGGTTGCAACAGTTTTCTCGTTTAGATCGAAAGGTATTGCTGCCATTTAGATGGTCTTGTTGACATTTTTTGTCTCCCTTGTGAAGTGTTTGATCTCGGTATTGCAGAGTTTCATTCTTTATGGGAGGTGATTTCTCCCTATATTGGAGTGTTGATTTACTGGGGTTTCTGATAGGCTTTTTCTGCGCACTATAATTTAATCCCCAAGTATGAAGGATATCAATTGTAGCGGTAAGTGACCAAGTTAAATTATCGAACCCAAGGGACAGCTAACTATTTATTTTCTAATTATACTAGCTTAATCAGAATAAGGTAACCAATATTCAGAGTATTGTAGTGAATTAATTATCTAAATTACTGAAAATATAAATAACTAAATTAATTAAAAGGCAATAAAATAAAAGCAAGTTTCTAATCAAGAGATGACGAACAGTTCTAAGGTATCAGGTAGAGACCAATTAATTTGGGTTATTAAACTTACGATTGTTCATTCATGCAGTTTCACTGAAAATACACCACATATCCATGTTATCCCATCGAATATAATTCGATTCTAAGCTAACAGTATAATCTGGTTTAAATCTTAAGGTGCGCAAATATTACCAAGCCTTATTCCTAGATACTAATCAAAGCATGCAACAATACCTCCGGATGGTAATCCCGACTAACAAGATATTTTCTGGAATTACTACAAGGTTCTATTCACTTCCTACTTGATTGTCTAATTGCATTGTTTCACTAAACTAATCAAGTATTTGATTAACCAGTTCATGAAATTAAAGTGCTTATAGCGGAGCTACTCTAATCTCTAACAGATAGACAATACCAATCATGAACGCACACAAGCTAACACAATAATCCAAGCATTATAGCGGATGTCATGAATATATTATGAAGACGTTAAGAAGCAGATAAGCAAGTCTTAATAAAATAAGTAAAATCAAAAGCTCAGCTGCATAAAATCCTAATCTTTGGTCTAAATCCCCAAATCAATTAAATCAATCCATCAAACCCTAGAACTGTATATAAAATTAGCCCATGAGGTCACAAGCAACACTCATGGCTAAGCAATTCATACCAAAAATCAAAGTAAAAGGAAGGAAAAGATAGGAATTGTGAAACCCTAGTGTAGACGTAGTCTTTCGTTCCTTCTCCGTCTCTCCAATTGCTCGATTCTCCCTCAATTAGCACTTGGAACCCTCTTGGAAGTGGATGGATGGTGAAATCAGGTTGTCAATCTGATATGGAAGAATTGGAGGTGTGAATTGATGATGGATTATGGATGGGTTCTCTCCAATTTGTGTCTCGATCTCCCTAATTATTTCTAGGACTGATGCAGGGCTTTTTCGCGATCGAAACTGCTTCAGAATCGCGATTTGAGGGTATATATACACTGCTGCATCGAACAGGTCTCGTTTGGGCCCGATTTTGGGGCGCTCGGCACCTTGCTCGAGCCGAGCTCATGGCCGAGCGGCCCCCAAACCTGCCGAGCAGCATATGGGTGAAACGGAAACGTTGTGTAGGCTCTGAGGGCACTCCACTCGGCTGGAAATTCGCAAAATGTTGGTCCCGCTCGAGCCGAGCGGCCTCCCGAGCTGCGGAGACTGCACTGCGCGACTTCACCGTTTTGAGTATAACTTCTTCATACGGACTCCAATTTGAATGATTTTTGCGCTCACGTGTTCCTATTTTCCTTGTCTTTCTATCCATATAAAGAACTCTGAGAAACTCTAATATTTGAATATGTAAAAAATCATGCAAAGTGGCTGCTCGGTACAGCATGTGCGATGTTAGCACTTTGATCATAACTTTCTCGTTTGGAATCCAATTGGGGTGTTCTTTATGTCAAAACGACCCTCTCTTCTGTGGATTTCCAACAATATATTATATGATAAATTTGGACTTCTATAAGAATGCAAAAATTTGTGCAACATGGACTGTATTTTTCAGCATTCCTTCTCACTTTCACTCCTCATTCCAACTTTGAACTTTTGATCATGTTTTACCCTTCAAAACTCAACAAAACACCTTAGTAGCATCTTAATTATGCAAGATATGAAAACCATGTCATTTTATACAAAATCATGGCCACATTCTATCAAAAACGGTGTAATGTGATACCTAAAATACGTGAAATTCCACTCTCAACAAACCCCCAAACTTACCTGTTGCTCGTCCCGAGGCAACGACATATAAAACCAATAGAGTAATTGAGAGGAAATTTCACAACTTCACATCCAAGAAAATATAACAATTCAAAAATCATACTTCAAATACTAAGACAACCATCCATCTAATAACATACAATTCAAATCAACTACTTCACTTTTTCGGAATGCTCATCCACCATTCTCACGGGTAGTATTTACGCTCATCGCTCAAGTGTGAGATATACACTTCAGGGTAAGGTGTTTACACTCAAAGTCAATTCAAACACACGCGTAACCATAAGCTTGACAATCATCTCAACTCTCGACTAAAGGGATAATTTCAACAATAGGATCACAAAGGTCTTGCATTAGGTTGTAATGTTGGCTCTTTGGTAAAGGTAGGGAGTATATGGATAAGGTGACTCAATCACTAGTAGAGAATCAAAGAAGACTTACAGCTTTTCAACAAACAGCTTTACTTTCTTCTTTCTTCTTCATCGCTCTTCAATGCTTCTTGCAATTTGATTCCTCCTTCACTTTTGAACACCACATCCTTACTTGAAATTTCTTTTTCTTCTTCCCTCTTTTTTTTTTTTTTCAAATAAGGGTACCAGTTTCAGGCACTACCCTTTTCATGGGGTACCAGTTTCGGGCACTACCCCTTTATGCAACAATTTAACCACTCTCTTCAACAAATTTTATCACTTCCAACTTATTCTCCTTTTATGTTTCTTCACAAGACACCAAATTGACTCCTTCAACTCTCTACTAGGTAGGAATTTTTTAAAGGCTAGCAAAAGGGATAAATTGGCTAATCACGTAGGCTTCCAACAAATAAGGCTCAAAGGCTCAAAAGGGTTGACTACGGATAATTTCAATAGGTAGGATAACAATTTGGCTAGTGACTAATAAATAACAAAGATTGCCTAAGATCATTTCCTATCATCTAATTAAACACGTAGCTTCAAGCAAGATATAAAGCCAAGTTCTAGAATACGTGTGTATGAACGACACTCACAAGAATAAACTGAATCATGAAACTTGTCATTATTTCAAAAGGCTCAAATCTCACATGGCTATACGAATGAACGAGCAAACCTAATAAAGCTACATAGCAAATCTTTCATGTACATAATCAAATTTCAAGCATCTCAACATCCAAGCACAATCTCAAACTGCTTCTCAAACACAATCCCACATATAATCAAGTGCCATGAAAAATCAAAAAATCATCCTAGAGAACCATAAATCGACTATACCAACACTAGGACCAACAAAACAAATAAACACAAACAAAAACAACAAGAAACCTGGAAAATCGCAAAAAATCGAACCCTCAACATCATCAAATAAATTGAAAATATTAAAAATCCGCAAAAAATCGACCCTCCAAGCAACAACACAATGCAAAAATTTTACTTCGGTACTACAAGACAAGGTATGTACGTAACCTCCCCCCAAACTTAGATCAAACAAAGTGAGAAACTAAGTTTGCAAAGAAGTATATACTGCAGTCAAGCAACACCTAATAAAATTATTACACCAACACAGACATAGAAAAGCAATTAAACCGGGAGGGACAGCCCCCAACAGGCACTCATGTTTAACGTCGGAGAGTCACGACGGGTTACCTCAAGCTCATCGGAATGGCCATGGATATCTTTCATCCTTTCCATCGTATTCTAATCGATGTGCTTCTTCATCAATCCAATACTTATGGCAAGGGATGGCCTCGTTGGCAATCTTAAAATTTATCTTGACCTTGCCAACCATGTTAAGATCAAATTTCATCAACCTCTTCATTCTACTCCACCACTTATTCCTTCTTCCGACGAAAATTCCCAACTTCTCTTCTAACTCCTTTTTATCCCTAAAAATATGTGAGGAATCATTAGGTAAAACAAAGTCAATAGAAATAATATCATCAAATTCAATGCAACTTAAAGAGTTTAAAGGTTTAGAAATGCTCATTTCATTCTTCAAGTCCTCTTCGGTTGCTTCATGACTTTGCTCTTCTTCTTTCTTTTCTTTTTCAACATCGTCAAATTCTTCATCAATCACTTCCTTTGCCTCAAAAATTGTCTCCAGTTGATAGCTCAATTCGAGTGGAGCCGCTTGACTTAATCGAGTGGACTCCTCTTCGACTTCTTCTTCCTTAAACAACAACATAGGACCTTCAAACTGCATTCCAGGGCACAATGGAAAAACAATATCTTCTTCAAACTCTTCTTCATCCATTCTTTCCTCTTGTTGAAGTTGAGTATTTAAACTTGAAGAGATGTTCGTAAGAAGATTGTTTATCTCTCTCGTTCTTTCATGAAACTCTTGTGATGCAACTTCCCTTTCCTGCGATTGAACTTTCATCTTTCTTTCTAGAGCTTCCAACCTTCCCATGTTTTCTTCATGCTTCTTGATGGAAGTATCAAACGCGTCTTGTAATTCTTGGGAAACTCCGACTGATCCAGAATAAGTGTTCTCTTGATAAGGTTGATATGAATTTGCATTGTAAGCACAAGACCATTCATCTTCATATCTGACTTGATTGTAATACTGAGAAGGACTTTGATTCACTAGAGAATCATAACCATAATTCCTCTCATCCATGTAATATGGAGTAGGAACCATGTTATTCTGATTTTCATAGTGTTTCAATATTTTGTCTATGCATGGAGAAGGATTCATAGCATTTTGATTTCCATATCTTTTCAATATTTCGTCCATCTCAGTACCTCAAAGATAATTTATAGTCAGAATATATTCAAATAAGAAAAATAAAAAAAAGCAATAAAAAGACCTAATTAAACTAGCAATAAAAGAAAAATAAATAATTAAGCCGTCCCCGACAACGGCGCCAAAAACTTGATAGGTTTTTTCTGCGCACTATAATTTAATCCCCAAGTATGAAGGATATCAATTGTAGCGGTAAGTGACCAAGTTAAATTATCGAACCCAAGGGACAGCTAACTATTTATTTTCTAATTATACTAGCTTAATCAGAATAAGGTAACCAATATTCAGAGTATTGTAGTGAATTAATTATCTAAATTACTGAAAATATAAATAACTAAATTAATTAAAAGGCAATAAAATAAAAGCAAGTTTCTAATCAAGAGATGACGAACAGTTCTAAGGTATCAGGTAGAGACCAATTAATTTGGTACTATTGTTCATTCATGCTGTTTCACTGAAAATACACCACATATCCCTGTTATCCCACCGAATATAATTCGATTCTAAGCTAACAGTATAATCTGGTTTAAATCTTAAGGTGCGCAAATATTACCAAGCCTTATTCCTAGATACTAATCAAAGCATGCAACAATACCTCCGGATGGTAAGCCCGACTAACAAGATATTTTCTGGAATTACTACAAGGTTCTATTCACTTCCTACTTGATTGTCTAATTGCATTGTTCCACTAAACTAATCAAGTATTTGATTAACCAGTTCATGAAATTAAAGTGCTTATAGCGGAGTTACTCTAATCTCTAACAGATAGACAATACCAATCATGAACGCACACAAGCTAACACAATAATCCAAGCATTATAGCGGATGTCATGAATATATTATGAAGACGTTACGAAGCAGATAAGCAAGTCTTAATAAAATAAGTAAAATCAAAAGCTCAGCTGCATAAAATCCTAATATTTTGTCTAAATCCCCAAATCAATTAAATCAATCCATCAAACCCTAGAACTGTATATAAAATTAGCCCATGAGGTCACAAGCAACACTCATGGCTAAGCAATTCATACCAAAAATCAAAGTAAAAGGAAGGAAAAGATAGGAATTGTGAAACCCTAGTGTAGACGTAGTCTTTCGTTCCTTCTCCGTCTCTCCAATTGCTCGATTCTCCCTCAATTAGCACTTGGAACCCTCTTGGAAGTGGATGGATGGTGAAATCAGGTTGTCAATCTGATATGGAAGAATTGGAGGTGTGAATTGATGATGGATTATGGATGTGTTCTCTCCAATTTGTGTCTCGATCTCCCTAATTGTTTCTAGGACTGATGCAGGGCTTTTTCGCGATCGAAACTGCTTCAGAATCGCGATTTGAGGGTATATATACACTGCTGCATCGAACAGGTCTCGTTTGGGCCCGATTTTGGGGCGCTCGGCACCTTGCTCGAGCCGAGCTCATGGCCGAGCGGCCCCCAAACCTGCCGAGCAGCATATGGGTGAAACGGAAACGTTGTGTAGGCTCTGAGGGCACTCCACTCGGCTGGAAATTCGCAAAATGTTGGTCCCGCTCGAGCCGAGCGGCCTCCCGAGCTGCGGAGACTGCACTGCGCGACTTCACCGTTTTGAGCATAACTTCTTCATACGGACTCCAATTTGAATGATTTTTGCGCTCACGTGTTCCTCTTTTCCTTGGCTTTCTACCCATATAAAGAACTCTAAGAAACTATAATATTTGAATATGTAAAAAGTCATGCAAAGTGGCTGCTCGGTACAACATGTGCGATGTTAGCACTTTGATCATAACTTTCTCGTTTGGAATCCAATTGGGGTGTTCTTTATGTCAAAACGACCGTCTCTTCTGTGGCTTTCCAACAATATATTATATGATAAATTTGGACTTCTATAAGAATACAGAAATTTGTGCAACATGGACTGTATTTTTCAGCATTCCTTCTCACTTTCACTCCTCATTCCAACTTTGAACTTTTGATCATGTTTTACCCTTCAAAACTTAACAAAACACCTTAGTAGCATCTTAATTATGCAAGATATGAAAACCATGTCATTTTATACAAAATCATGGCCACATTCTATCAAAAACGGTGTAATGTGATACCTAAAATACGTGAAATTCCACTCTCAACAGTTTCTAACTAAAATACCCATGAAACCTGTAATAGTCATTTGGCTAATTTAAATCCTTTAATGGAATGCCTATCGTTTGAGGAAAAAAAACTATTAACATGTGCCACCTCATCAAAGTTGTCCCTTGTGAAGGCAACTTTACTTATTTGATTAAAACATCACGCAACTACAATATTTGGTTAAAAATTTTTGAAAACTACAAGATTAAAAAAGCCTTAAAAATTATATGCAATTTATTTTAATTTCACTTGTAAGAGGTGAAATGTCAAACAAAATTTGTGAAAACATGGTTTATTGCGTGCTATTACAATATTCTAATTTCGAATCCACTATTTTAATAAAAATGTACTATAATTTTTCCTTTCGTTTTCCTCCAATTTAAACTTTATAGAAATTAGAAAGTATAATACCATAGAACTGGTTATACTTAATCGTTCAAGCAAATAATGGATAAATAGTCCAAAATTAAGATTTTACAGAGAATAAATAATTTCGTGACTAAATCTATGAATTTACCCATTAAAATAATATTTAAAATTAATTGGAATACTTTTTAAAATTGAGGAATGAATACTAAACGTATCCTGGTACAATCAAATCAAAATTACTTGATTTAATTATGTTTACACTATTGCAGAATAATAATACTACTCTTGGTCCTAGTAATAAAACATACTAATATAAAAAAATTAAAAATGAGTTGGTGCGCCAGAGCACCCAAAGCATTTAAGGTTTAATTGTAAAGGTGTTATTTTTCAATAAAAGTGACAAATTCTTCAATAAAATAATCTATTGAAATATAAATAATATTAATATATGAGTAAGATTTTTTTTTTCAAAAAATAAAGAGTATAAATTTTTATAATAAAGGATGCGACATACTAGTATATAATACTAAAGGTACAATTTTTTAAAGCCGTCGAATTTAATCACGAGAGCATGCTAGTTTTATTTTATAAAAATATTTAATTCATAAATGTGGAGCAGTATGGAACAAGGTAGACATGCACTCTAGTATGGAATTGTCGATTTCGTTTCAAGTAATTGGGAAGCGGAATCGAACCAATCCTAGAGAGGTTTTGATTCGGAACCACTAATTCCCGATTCCTTTAAAAACATGTTTTACAAAAAGAAGAAAAACATAGAAAATCATCAATTTGGAATCGGAACTGCCTATTACAGTTTCATGAAAAAAAATAGAAAATTGTCTATTTGGAATCGAATATGGTATTTTCATCGTATTATTTTAGTTTGTTATTTATAAATTATTTTAATTTAATAAATTAATTATAAATTTAATAGTAAAAATGTTTAAAACTTCCCACTTTGAAATTTCAATAATCATTTTTGCCCACCTCTTATGAAATAATCAAAATTGCCCACTTCACATGAATAAAGATCATAACATACTTGATTTCTATTTTATTGGATAAATTAAAATTTCAAATTAATATATGTTGTTATTACAATTCTATCCAACCCCATGTTGAATAAATATTCATTCCCATTTTGAACAACTATTCGTTCCCATTTTAAATAATTATTTGGTCCCATTTTGAACTATTTGCCCCCATTTTAAACAACTATTCGTCTCCATTTTTTCAGTTCTATTCAACCCCATTTTTAATAACTATTCATCCCTATTTTAGATAATTATTGTTCTCATTTTGAATAACTATTCGTCCCCATTTTTTCAGTTCTATTCAACTCCATTTTAAGAAATGTATTCGTCCCTATTGCAAATCTATTCGAGCCAAATGTTTTTTTGGCGCCTTTTTTTCTCAATTCTATTCAATCCCACTTTTTAAAAATAAAAAATAAACAGAAAAAATAATTAAAAAATAGGGTGAAGGGTAATGATGGAATAAAAAATAAAAAGTGGGCACTTTTAATAATTTTAGGATGGGTGGGAAAAAATTGTTACAAATTTCAAAAAGGACATTTTTTATTATGGCCCAATTTAATAAAATATAATTACACATTTTAATGTATGTAATGCATAAAAAATATATGTAATGCATAAATTAGTTTTATGATAAGTGTAGTGTAATTAGTGTGATGAAGTGACTCTGGATTTTTATTTATTTTTGTGTAAAGTATTGGTAGGTACTTCCTTATCCCAACACTGATGATTCTATTTGGATTAGGTTTTGATATGAAAGGGCCCCACCAAGATTGTTATTTTTGTAGAATGATTATCTTCTTATGTCTTTCATCTCTCTCCTCCCCTAATTAAGCAGAACTTATAATTTAATGAAAGATAATTATAGTCTTTTATTAATTTTAATGTTGAGTTGATTAGCTTCATGTTATGATGCCAATTGCCAACCACCTTCGTTATAATTATATTTTCAATTTAAGCCTTATTCAAAATCATACATCACAAAAATAAAATTACTTTCATACCATTCGAAAATAAAAATGGAAAAATATATTGGTGATTTTGAAAGTACATAAATAAGTACAATCTTATCCTTAAGTGGGTGAATATATGATGTGATCCCACGTGGTTCCATTTGAAAAAAATCTATTCCAACAACTTATCCTTCTCTCAGTGTCACATTCATAACCTTATCACATCTATCTTCTTCTTTTGTTACATTTTTGTTTTTATTTTTTATGTTATTAAAAAAGATGATACCGACTATCACTACGCATCCAATAAAATCTGTTTTTATCTGGAAAAAAAAAGTATATGGATTATTAAATTTATTGTCTAATAGTTGTGGGATTAGTATTCTTATATATTTTTTTTATTAGGGCTTTTATCGGTTCAAGGCCCGAATTATGGGTAAACTATCAATTAGGGGTCTGGATTATTTTTTTTATCAATCCAAGGCCTGAAATATGTAAAATTATCAATCCAAGGCCTGAATTTATCAAATATTATCACCTATTTTATCAATTTTAAGGCCTAAGTTCAAGCCCCGAATTGATAGTTTTATATAATTCAAGTCCCTAATCGATATTATACATAATTCAAACCCCGAATTGATAGATTACCCATTTTTCAGGCCCTGTATTGATAAAATTCATTTTTATTATTATTGATTGAAAATATAATTAGAAGGTAGTGAAATCTGAGAATAAAAATTTAATTCTAAAAATAAAGGTTAAATACTACTCATATATAGTTCATGATTATAAAGTTTTATGAAACGAGAGGCAAAATAAACCATGATATAAAGGCAAAAATGTTACATGAACTTTACTCTTATAAACCCAAAAAAAGAAAAAAGACCTATAAAATTTTAATACTGGATTTGTCTCATTAACAGGCCTGACATTGTTGTTGGGCTTTATCCAAGGAATTGTATGCAGTGAGAGAACTACCTGGCCAAGTAATGTATGAGAAGTATTATGACATATTGTAAATGGGCTTAGTGGCCCACAGACATTTGCAGTTTTGAATTAGTTTATAAGCCCTTCTTTTGTGGGCTAGAGTTGTTCGGGTAGACAGGCTGTCACAGGCAGATCTTCTCAATCACATATGTCTTGAAAGGGGAGACCGATAATAAAATTTTGGCTAAATATAGTGTGCACCCAGATGCACACGAAGCTTCGTGTGCACCCACGTACAAATATAAGCAAAAACATATACAATTATGAGTAAAAATGTATGCAATTTAATTGTTAATTTTTTTAATAAAAAATTGAGTGTAAAAAAATATACAATTATTAAAATACATGTATAAACTATTGAATAAAAAGTTATACACATATGAATGCTTGTTTTTTTAATGAAAAACTTAGTGTGAAAAAAGTATACAATTGTTACAAAACACGTAACAAAAGAGAATAACATGTATACAAAATAGAATAAAAAGTTATACAAATATGGGTGCAAGGGTGCACCCGGGTGCACCTAATATACACTCTAAAATTTTTATACATGTAAGGGATAACTTATTTGGAATTTATATTTTACAAATCACATAAACTATCAGAGTTGATTAGATGTCATGGGCCAACCCACGTAACCACATCGGCCCACTTAAACCCAATCTTACAATTGGCTAAAAGAGAAGAGTTGTTTAATATTTAATTAAGACACTCTAACACACCTCCCTCACATACAGACGGGGAATTTTTGTCTCAGTCTTTGCATATGGAATTTTTCCATTAAATGGGTAACGGTGAGGTTCGAACCCTGAATTTTTATTAATCATGGGTCTGATACCATGTTAAATGATCACCTCATCTAAAAGCTTATAAGCTTATAGAGAGGTAAGTGGTTTAATATTTAATAATTAAGATACTCTAAACAGAATATATGAAAAATGGAGGAGGCTGAAGGTGAATTACCAAATATCTTGAAACTGAAAAAAAATTAAAGAAATATTTCATATCCATATTTATTCATCACATGCTCAAGCTTTTTAACTCAAATATTAACTTAATAATCAAACATTTTTTTAAGTGTTTGTCCAATAATCATTTCAATGTCTATACAAACGAGGTTATATTGTCCGAAATTAGGTGGGATGAGTAGCAGGTTGGAAACAGTAATAGATGCTAAATTGGGGGCAAAAAATATATTGGTAGATTTATGACACGTAGAAAATTAATTGAAGGTGAATTATAGAGGTTGCGCATTATAAAGTGATGAAAGTGACACCATGGATGTAAATTATAATAATAATATAATATAATTTGCTAGCTAATTCTTTTTGGTGGGTACTAGAAAACGACATGCATAACATTTCGTTATCACCTCCAATTATTTATCCTATCTATCAATTACTTCATATATATATAGTACTATGTATGACATGAAATTGACTGTACGTATATGGAATCCAATTTAAAGTACTACTCTGCATATTTATTCCTACAATATTATATAAAAATTAATAAAACTCTTTTTTTTTAAATGTAACAATTGCTATCTTATGTATTAGGATGTTTTCCATGCTTACAAGTTTCGAAGATAAATTGTTTAACATCTCTTGAATTTTACGTTTATCATTGGTGCAATAAATCAAAGGTTACTATTAATATATGAATCTTGAGTAGATCCATTAAGGTAAAAGTACGCCATTTTATAATCAAATATTGAGATACTAACTTAAAATCGATCGGTATTTATTGTGTATATATATGCGTGGCCACGTACATTATTTAAAAAAAAAAAACGATTGTGTAATAGTAACTACATCTTGTTACATTTGCAGTTGAATCAATGCGTATGTTTGTTAGTGATTTTTATATCATGTTGAAAAAAAAAAAAAAACCGAAGTGTAATACTATTTCTGTAAACATAATGTTAGGTGTAGTGTCATGTTGCACTAAATAATTTTAAATCAATTTCAATTGAAATGGCAAATCTGTAATTTATGCAGACATATGATACTATTTTTATAAGTAAGTAGTATATTCAAGTAATTCTGGTGTCAGAATACTTCAGAAATTGTAGCCTTCTTCTCAGCGTCAACAAAAATATCATGTGATGTTGAAAATGCGCGCATACCCTGATTTAATATCTGCGATGTTGGCATTTACACAGCATTTTCGTGTAAGAAATATAGATCTGTAAATCATGAGTTGAGTCGAACACAAGAGTATGCAAATTTATTTGAAATATTATTGAGTTTAAAAATATATTTTTTAAATTGTTTGATAAACTATTGAGTTAAGCTTGAACGAGTTAAATACGATCTAAGTTCGAATAGTTTGATAATTTTACACTTATTTTATGATTTCAATGTAACGATGTTCGAGCTGAAGGAAATGCATGGCTTGAGGTTCGGAAGTCCTAATATGATTAGTGGAGTGTGGAATAAATATATTCCACTCAAAGTTGTGGCATTCTCTTGGAAGACAATCCAAAATAGGATTCCTATTGTATCGAATCTTGTTAAGAAAAGGACTTTCAATCAAAACTTCTCAAGGATATGCCATTTATGTTGATCTTCCGAGAAAGAATTGAACCACTTGTTTATTCATTGTATTGTAGCAGAAACGACTTGGAAGAAAATCTATCAGTGGTTCAACATCAAATATGCAGCTCAAGATACATTGATGGAGCATTTCAGTCATTATAGTGAGAAGGTACTTTTGAAAAAAAATAGCTTTTGGGAATTGATTTGGCATGGTGTGATATGACAAATTTGGAGGAAAAGAAATGATAAAGTGGTCAATGGAAGGACCTTTGATTGTGAGAATATAGTGATGAAGACTAAAGTCAACACGTCGCTTTGGATTAAACATAAAGGACGCGTAAGATCAGGGTACACTTTTAGTGAATGGTTGAGAAAACCCCAAATATGTATTAGTTTGTAAAGAAGGCGAGGAGGGGAAATTGGTTGATGCTTCATGCAGTTTATCCTCTAAGTTTATTTTGTAATATTTGCACCATATTGAGCACCTCTTATGCTTTATTCATTTTAATAAAATTTTGGCTTTTTCCAACAAAACAATGTTCGAGCTGAAGTTTTAATATTATCGAACACAAAAGTGTGTTCAAGCTTGTTTAATATCTTTATCAAACCAAATTCTAATAAGCTTTTACCAAATGAACTCGAGTAAGTAATTTGGTTTTATTTTGACCCTAATGAAATGTTGTAGTAATACTTTATTTTAATTAATAAATGGACCAAATAAAGTTTAATTATAAATTAAGTCTGAAACATTTGAACTTAATCAAAATCTCACCTCACTGTTATTAATTGGAACTGTTCCTAGCTTGAAAATCACTTATATATACTTACTATATTATCTCTCATCAATTAATATTTCTCTCTTTATCTCTATTCTCTCATTTAACTTTTTAAATAAATTTAATACATTGATTTGACATAAAGTTAAAACATACCATACTCAAAACCCAAAACAAATAGAACACACTATTCATAGTTTTCAAACTCCACATAACCCTAAACCAAACATCACCTTACAGATGTAAATTAGTAATTTATTGAAGTTTAATAGTAAAAAATGTAATATGTACACATAAAATAAAAGGCGAATTTAAAATGTCTGGTAAAATATTTGATGTATATGTATTAAAGTAGGAGCAAAATCAAACATTAATTAAGAATCACTCCCAAATTTTAAATAATTATTTTAAATATATTGAAAATATTCAATTTCCTCCTAGTAGCATAAAAATATTAGAAAAAATCTCTTGTGAAACTGTGTTTGTATGAGACGTTTTGTTAGGCTTGGTAAAGTATGTTTTTTATATAATTAAGTATAGTATGTTTATAAAATGTTATAAAGTATAATATTTTTCTAAAATATAATGAATGATATATCAAAGTATTATTTCAAGTTGTTATAATAAAATTAACTACAAATATACTTTAATTACCAATAAATATATTTTACTTACATAATAATCATACTTATACTTTAATAATAAATCGATCGTTTTAGCGTGACTCAAATTAACATATTTAAGATTTTGAAAAAACTTTTTTTTTGAGTTGGTCTCCTGTGTCCCCCTCGTGGGAACACAAGAATTTATAGTAGTGCCCACGTGGAAACACAAGAATTTATGGCACTACTATAAATTTTTTTGTTCCCACGTGGCACGATGTGTCCCCGGAAGCACATAATTTTTTGCCTTTTTTTTTTTTCCAATTGTTCCCTAGAGCTAGCCCCCACCACATCATGAGTTGAGTTGTCATTGGGAGTATTTACTTAATTTCATATCATGAGTTATTTTGGTGGTAAATATTAATTACTTTCATATCATGATGATGAAGAACGCACGTGCTACAGATTTAATGATTGCAAGGTAAAATATTGTACTATTAGTACATTTTAATCGCAAACGATTGGAGTTATAATTTTCATATATAAATGAATTTGAATTATAATCTCAAATAAAATTGAGATTGAAGTTTAACAGGATAAATAAAGAAAGAGTAGTAAAAAGTTATCCAAGTTATGACAGTAAAATTAAAGGGGAAATGTGATCTCTTCACAAGTCGGCAAGGAAAGACGTCAAAATTTTACTTGCTTACTTTCTCTTGTAGCTCATCTTCATTTCCTAACCACTTTTTTACAGTAATAAGGAGTTAATTAATATTTATTGTTAATCATCATATAAAATTCACAATTCTTTTTGGGAAGGAAAAAATATGAAAAGTGAATTTGGAGAATTAAAATAAATTAGTCACGTTTATGAAACATTATGGGGGCAAGGCATGTGAGACATACAGATTCAGCTATCTATGTCTGATGTAAATATCAATATCACATAAAGCTCCCTGCTCAGAGTATCTTAACACTTCCAAATTAAGGACTATTTTCTAGCCTTGTCTTTTCACTTTTTAATTGGAATATATACGAGTTTAAAACAGAAAACGTTATGTACAATTTTTTTTTTATTCAAAAAGATTTTGAAATAATTAGTAAATTAATTTATGTTTCAAATATTTTAGTTTTACTCTGATTTCGTCTTAAAATAATATCTTCACCAATTTTATTTCATAACTTTTGTAAAAACAACAATTCAATCTCATAGTTATGTCGCATGAAATTAGAAAAATTAGACGTCTTTAAGTAAAAATTATTGTTTTTGTTAGAATTTAAACGGGACTATTTCACATAAATTTATTTTCTTAAAACTATTTTAAAGAGTTAAATTCATTTTTTGCCCTGTAACTAAGCAAAACTTCGATTTTTACCCTAAAAAGAATAAGTGGTTCAATTTTGCCCTATAACTAACGAATTGTTTCAATTTTTGCCCATTTTCGCCGGATAATGCAAATTTCGCCGGAATCCGCCATGTCATGATTAAATTCCGGTTGGTCAACGCCACATCATATTCCACCTATTTATTTTATTTTATTTTTTTTCATATTCCACCGTCTGCTATCGCTGCTCGTCACTTCCGCAGCCCGTCAACCACATCGGCTCTGCCACACGAGGCCACCACTACAGCCGAACCCGGCATCGCCGAAAAAGCAACACAAGTCACTGCTGGAGCCACCGAAAGCCGCTGCTGGAAAAAAAATGCCATCTCCTTTATCCGAAAAAGAACAAGAAAATTAAGAAATGAAATAGAAGCAGCATCAAGCATTCCCAAAATCTATCAATGTCATGACCCCGTTATTGTTTACATTCAACACTACTTCATACAAAACTACTCTCCTTTCATTTTACTAACCCAAATGAGGATTACTGATGCTAAGTTCCAAATTGAAACTACATTGTAGAAGAAAATTAAAGGATGAAATAAACTGAAATGGGACCATATTACTGTGTGATGGTGAAATTATACCAGCCAATGGAGGCTCCTCCGGAGGTCACGCACCGCCGACGGGAGGTCCCTGGAACCCGGATCTGCCCTTGTCGACCTCCCCTTCTTCTTCTTCGTCGCGCGGCCCCATCTTCTTGTCAGGTTCTACGGCGGAGCTATTCTCTCTCTCCTCTCTCTACGGTGGCGGAAGACACCGGAGACCAGTTGAGTCGGAAGGCAGCGCCTCGTTCATGATCTATGAGTCGCCGGATTGATACTGCGGCTCGGTGGGCGGCGGCTTCAACACAGCTTGCACGGCCGCCCGGTAGCCCACGACGACATCCAGAAGTTCATCGTGTTCTTCAATTTTGTGGATATGCTTCCGTGTTTTTTTGTTTTTTTTTTATTTAGGTTTTCTAGAATTCAGTTTTCTATATGTTTTTTTATTTAATATTTTATTTTAAATTTTAATTTCTGATTTAATTTATATTTGTCATATGACGTGGAAAATTAAAAAATTAAAAAATTGTGGCATATGAGGTGACTAATTCATTGGCTCACACTCAGTCAAAATTGACACATAGGTAAGACCAACCGGAGACCTCCAAATTAAAGCCTCACGTGGAGTTTTCCGGTGAAATTGGGCAAAAATTGATAAAATTTGTTAGTTATAGTGCAAAATTGAACCACTTATCTTTTTTAGGGCAAAAATCGAATTTTCTCTTAGTTATAGGACAAAAAATGAATTTAACTCCTATTTTAAATAAAGATTTTAAACTCAACATATGCATGTGTATATCTGTACACTATAATCTGTTGCTTCTTTCTTGAGTTACACCTTTCTGCTGTTTAAATGAGAAGTAGAAAAAATGAGTAAATGTATTCATTTGCAAAGATAACGAGATCAGACATTGGGTTCTTCTTTCAATATTATAATCTCAATTGTTATTTATTTATAAAAAACAAATTAAAGTTGTTAAAAACAAATGTCCATAATCTAAAACCCAGAAGATGAGGTTTTTTCAATCAATTGACTGGTAGAAAAATATATGTGGAACACTCTAATACTACTACTATCCATTTAATTAATTACTCTAAATCAACGTTAATAAAGATGTTTGGAAATGCGCTGTGGCTAGGAAATGGCGAATGTAGTTGTTTTTAAAGAAACTACTAGGTCAAATATGTATAATCTAGAATTTAAAACTGGATATGAATTAAAGGTGAATTGAACTATTGAATTTCCAATACAATTATTTCTCTCACCACCAGTGAAAAATCTTACATCTTTCTTCTGATATTGCTCCATAATTTTTTCCCTCTCTCTTCAGGGTTTGTACTATTTTGGTGTTTAAAAAGAAAAAAAATTAAGAAAGAGGAGATGTCCGATTCCTGCAGAAGCTTGGAAGACCTAACCATGGAAGTGACAGCTCACCAATCTTGTAGGTCCCGCTTACTGTACGGCTATTTTGAAGTATTCAATTCCCCATTTTTCGATCTATTATTATGCTAAATAAATAATGAGGAAATTGGGTGCAAGCCCTATCATATAAATCAAATTACTTTTCTATTCTAATTATAAGTGTATATCTTTTTAGGCTCAAATTGACAAAAATATCATTTACTCGAATGTATTCGAGTAAAGGGTATTTTCGAGTAATTTAAGTAAGTAATGTAATTTTCGAGTAATGTGAATAATGTGAGTGAGTAATGCATTTTTGAGTAACATGAGTGAGCGGGTAATGCAATTTTGAGTAACATGGGTGAGCGGGTAATCAATTTCGAGTAACATGAATGAACGGGTAATGCAATTTCGAGTAACATGGGTGAGCGGGTAATACAATTTCGAGTAACATGGGTGAGCGGGTAATCAATTTCGAGTAACATGAATGAGCGGCTAATGCAATTTCGAGTAACATGGGTGAGCGGCTAATGCAATTTCGAGTAACATGAGTGAGAGGGTAATGCAATTTTGAGTAAAATGGGTGAGCGGGTAATCAATCTCGAGTAACATTAGTGAGCGGATAATGCAATTTCAAGTAACATGAGTGAGCGAGTAATGTATTTCGAGTAATATTTTTTTATGATTTTTCATGTTTTTATTGCTTTATTCGAATACTTTACTCGAATATATTACTCGAATATTCGAGTAAAGGGCATTTTGGTCAATTCGAGTATAAAAAGATATGTTCTTAAATATAGGGTAGGCAAGTAATTTGTTATAGTCTGCAGGGCACTGCGTTTTTTTCCCGTAAATAATTACCTTCGACTGTGTGTGTATATATAATCGAGTTAAATTTATTTTTTGCTCTATAACTAAGCAAAACTTTGATTTTTGCCCTAAAAAAAGATAAGTGGCTCAATTTTGCCCTGTAACTAACGAAAATTTCAATTTTTACCCAATTTTTATCGAAAAATACAAATTTCACCGGAATTCGCCACGTAATGCTTCAATTTGGGGGTTTCCAGTTGGTCAATCCGACGTGGCAATTTTGACTTTTTTTACACTAGAGTTAAATCATTTTTTGCTCTGTAACTAATCAAAACTTCGATTGTTGCCCTAAAAAAGATAAATGGTTCAATTTTGCCCTATAACTAACGAATTATTTCAATTTTTGTCCAATTACATGACCTTCTCTTATTTTTTTAATTTAATCATGAATTTTTATTTTTATCACGAATTTTAATTTTTATTCTTTTCAATTAATTTTTTTGTGTTTTAGTTTAATTACAAATTCTTCTATTAATAAAATATATGGCTATCTTAATTAATAAATAATAATATTAAATATTAAAACTTATAAAAAAAAAAATTCGACAAAAAAATGGGAGTGATAGTTATTACGTATATTTTCGAAGGAAAAAATGGTGTGTCGATCAACTAACAAAAATTAAATATGAATATAAGAAAAAATTTTAAAAAATTATTTTCAATAAAAATGGGATGAGAGTAATTTATTACGTATTTATAAATCTTTTATATTATATATAATTTATGGGTTATAATTTAAACATTATTATATTTTAAATATTATTATGTTTTAAAATTTGAATGTATTAAATGTGTATTGGTTTTTATTCATTGACAAAAACTTGTGTACACCCGGGTACACGGGGCACACATCGTGCGCCTTTATAATTTTGTGTGAAATTGTATACCCTTTAGTATAAAGATGTGTACCCCTTATTTTCTAAAGAAAAATAAAAAATATTAATGAAAAGTGTATAACCTTTACAACAAAATGGTGTACCATTATAAATTAAAGTGTATACCCTTTAGAACAAAACAATGTACGCTTACTAATAATACTAAATTCTAAAGGCACACGATGTGCCCGAGGACACATTAGGAATACATTTTAATTTTCTCAATTTATTTATTAAAAGGTTAATTACAATAAAATACATGACATTTACTAATTTTCTCAATTTAATCACAAACTATTTTATTTTTTGAAAAAAATACATGACCTTTTCATTTTATATCAATTTAATCACAAACTTTTCTTTTATATAATTTAAATATATGACTTTAATTTATTTTCTTAATTTAATACACGATTTTTATCCAATTAAATATTTTTTTTTTCACAATTTGATCACATTAATACATTATCTTTTATTAATTAAATATATTCCTAATGTGCCCGGGCACACCGTGTGCCTTTAAAATTTAGTATTATGGGTAAGGGTATATTGTTTTGTTTTAAAGGGTGTACATTTTAATTTATAAGAGTACACAATTTTGTTGTAAAGAGTATACACTTTTCATTAATATTTTTTATTTTTCTTTAAAAAATAAAGGGTACACATCTTTATACTAAAGGGTATATAATTTAACACTAAATTGTAAAGGCGCACGGTGTATGCCCCATGTGCTCGAGTGCACATAAATTTTTACCTATGAATAAAAATCAATACACATTTAACATATTCAAAATTTAAAATATAATAACATTTAAAATATACGTAATAACTATCACTCCCATTTTTTTTTTGCAGGGAAATTTTTTTTTAATAAATTTTAATATTTAATATATTTAGTTAATTTATTTTATTTTAAATATTTAATATTTTATATTATTATTTATTAATTAAGATAGTCATATATTTTATTAATAGAAGAATTTGTAATTAAACTAAAACACAAAAAAAATTAATTTAAAAGAATAAAAATTAAAATTCATGATAAAAATAGAAATTCGTGGTTCAATAAAAAAAAAATAAGAGAAGGTCATGTAATTGAGCAAAAATTGAAATAATTCGTTAGTTATAGAGCAAAATTGAACAACTTATTTTTTTAGGGCAAAAATCGAAGTTTTGATTAGTTATAGGGCAAAAAATGATTTAACTCTAGTGTAAAAAAAAGTCAAAATTGTCACGTCGGATTGACCAGCCGAAAACCCCCAAATTGAAGCATGACGTGGCGGATTCCGGCGAAATTTGTATTTTCCGGCGAAAATTTGTATTTTTTGGCGAAAATTGGGCAAAAATTAAAATTTTTCGTTAGTTACAGGGCAAAATTGAACCACTTATCTTTTTTAGGGCAAAAATCTAAATTTTGCTTAGTTATAGGGCAAAAAATGAATTTAACTCGTATATAATCACTCCATCCCACCGCATTTCTTTATATAGTACAAAGGTTTACTACATAATTTATTGGAATCTGAACAAAACAATTTATATGCCCTTCCGTTTTATTATAAAATAGCTGCGTTTACTGTTTTTATGAAAATGATAAAATATTTTATTTTAATGTGTAGTGAATTGAAAAATATAATAATTTAATATACAATAGATAGTTGTATTAGTGTTGCGTATGAGCTCATAATAATAAATGATTGTTTTGTGTGTTCCATCTACAAAAAAAAAAGAAATGTAATTCTTGTGACGGATGCCATAATTAATAAAATGTAACTTTTTTGACGGGACGAAATGAGTATTTTTATAGGTCCACATTATTTTAATCCCTGTACGAGAGTAATAGTTCATAGTAATTTCATCACATTATTTTATTTGAGTGAGGTTCCTGTGCTCCCGGGCACGGAGCACATTTCGTACGCCTTTGTAATTTTCGTGCCCCTCTGCAAGTTTAACCACTAGTAATACATATGTTTAAATAGAATATAGAGGGGGAGAGTTGTGTTTACATGGAGACACAGAGTATCCCTCCGTATCCCAGGAGCGCATGAGCTTTTGCCATTTTATTTAGCCTATATGGTGTGAAACAAAATGACGTTATAGTGTGACTATATTTCCCTTTTATACTGTTTCAAGATGAGTTTGGAATAAAGAAAATTATTGAAGGCGAGTAAACGGAGGGATTGCTTTTCCAAAAGTTCATTGTGAGAGTGAAATCTTGAATTTTCTTGGTCACAAGGTCACACTGTGTTGCATTTCACTCCTATGAACTTAAGTTTTGGTGTTTAAAATTCAAATTTAAAATTTAAAAGTCACCTTAATATAAGCATAGGAGTAGTAATTTTCAATTCACTCCCTTTTTATATATTATCTTTTTCTAATTAAACTTTTATTTATTTCTTCTCATTTCCCATCTTTCAATTAATACTCTCTTAAACTTACCAATTAATATAAGCTTCAAATTAATGCGTAAGGAGTTACATGTATAAGAGAAATTGATTCAAAAGAAGGAAGAATGAGAGAGAAAAGAATTTATTAATTCAAGAAAATGAATGAATGTATAAAAAGTGTATGAGTTGATTATTAATGACATTTATAAAAATAATTTTTAAAATTTAAATTTAGATTTTTTCACTTTTGATAATTTTATTTGGCTCATGTACTAATTCATTTAGTGCCATGTAATTCATAATAAATTACACTTTTGTTATCAGTGTCATGTAATTAATTTGGTGTATCTTATGTTTGCCTTTAATTTTAAAATTGAATTATTTAGGTCACGTTGTATATGTCACTTTGACGGTATGGTTGAGAATGATAGATTAAAGCAGATTTGAGAAAAGCTCTATTCCTTTCACCTTCCTTATTTAGCAACACCTTAACAACAACATCCATGGACAGAGGCAAAGATTTGGCCGAAGGATCCGTGGATCCAGCGGCCACTCCAAGCCGCTACGAGTCGCAGAAGAGGCGCGACTGGAACACTTTCGGACAGTTCCTGAAGAACCAGAGACCTCCGGTCCCATTGCCCCTCTGCAGCAGCACCCACGTCATCGATTTCCTCCGCTATCTGGATCAGTTCGGAAAGACTAAGGTTCACTCCCACGGTTGTATCTTCTACGGCCAGCCCGACCCGCCCGCGCCCTGCACCTGCCCGCTAAGGCAGGCCTGGGGCAGCCTCGACGCGCTCATCGGGAGGCTACGCGCCGCCTACGAGGAGAACGGTGGCCCGCCGGAGACCAACCCTTTTGCCAGCGGTGCAATAAGGGTTTATCTGAGGGAAGTGAAGGAGTGCCAATCTAAAGCCAGAGGGATTCCTTACAAGAAGAAGAAGAAATCTGGACCCCTCTGATCATCATCAATCCGATTCCTCTTCCCTCAGCTTTTCTTGAAATCCTATTTTCAGGTGACACATATTTGATTTTATACTAATTAATTACTCCATTATAATCTCTCTCTCAGATCATCTCTTGTTAATTTATTTATCTGAATAAAAAACTCTTCTAGGTTTGTTGATCTCATCTAAATAGGGTCTCACAGCTTGCCCATTTTTGTTGGAATTTAGGATTTTTTTTTCTTTCCATTTTAAATGATTACATGTGTGTGTATATATATAAGAGAAAAAAGGGGAAAAAATGAAGCAACTAGGTTTTAATTTAATTTCCAGATATGAACAAAATTAGGAAACAAGAGATCGGTCTTCATAAACCCTAACCTAACTGGAAAGAATTGGAGTAATCCTGAAAAAAAGACAACCTTAATTAACTCTCGCTCCACATATAAACCACCCACAATCTAATCAGGTAAACTATTTTTAGAAACTAATAGTAATAAATAATGTAGTCATTCTTTAGCTTTCCCCACTGACACTAGGTACAAAATCTCATCTTTCTTTTCAAGTTTTTTCAATCAAACCGAAAAGAAAACACACACCAATTTCACTTCAATCAGCATTTTCGAGCATCTTTTAAGATTATTGCAGATCTTTTGCCCCCCACAAATGTTCATTCATGAGGGGTACGCATTTGCATGTTTTTATATCAAATGTGGGGCACATTTTTAATCTATTTTATTTTATGTTATGAATTATAATTATAGTACCATGCATACATGTCATCTTTCGATTATCCCTCCTGTTTCAGGGTGTACCAGAAATAATTTTTTAATTATACCTTGATATTCTGCTGTTAAAAAGCCCCAAAAAATACCCACTAATTCAAATTTTTTATTCATAAAAAATTATCTTTACGAGGGCATTTCAGAAATTGCTATTTAATTGCTTAATTGTCCTTACCATCTTTACTAGATTGCCTTCTGTCTGTTCAGATTTTGTGGGACATCACAATTATTCAGTTTTGTCCAAATGCTTTAAATTTGATGCACGTATTTTTTTTTTCTTTTCATTCTTTTAATACAAAAGAACAATCTAAAGTTATTAGTTTCTTAGTTAATTAATATTCCCAGTTTAAGAATTTTCTCTGCAACAATATGTGGAGAGCATAGTTTCTTTCTTTTTCAGCATTTATGGAACCCAGGAGAAACTAGCCATTTTGTTTATGGATGAACTTATTATATATATATATATATATATATATATATATATATATATATATATATATGAGAAAAAATTTAGTCCAGTTCTTATAATTATACTGGCATCTTAATTAATTGACGATTTATCTCCTACTAATTAGTTAAGAATTTTATTGCTAGATCCCTTTCTGAAATCTTAATTTCCAGTTTCGTTCTGCTATGATGCCTGGATTAATATTAGTTTTAAAATAAGGAGATTATGGATTTATTTACATTAAATAGAGAAAAAATTGAAGAAGAAGAATCTAGAATTTCTATCTGTGTAGGTAATTCTAGATTGTATATACAGCACATAGATATGTGACCTTTGACATTCTATTTTAAGATTGTCTTTATTTTGAAATAAGCATGTATAGCTAGATTGAGGATTAATTGTCACTCTAATGTGTATTAATGACTAATGATAAGATTTAATTTAAAACATATTGAATAATATTGATCATATGCTTAGTACAATTAGGAACTTGTAATTATGTGTGAAATTGTGTAGCTAGAATCCCTTATAGACTCTGACTCGAAATGGATCCAAGTAGTAAATGCTATAATCTCTCTCGAATTAGTCTGGTAAATCCAAATTATATATATATATATATATATATATATATATATATATATATATATATATATATATAAAGAAAACTAAGGGTAGGTGTTTATTTAAATTGTAAATACAGTCCAATTAAATTAAAGATTGAGTAGCTATTGTATTATATGCATGTTATCAATGTTTGTAAAAGCAAACTAAGAAGAATATGTAGAATTAAAAAGAATTTGTACCATTAGATCTTCTATCTCATTTTCAAGCGTCATCTTTTGTGCCACACGTTAAGTGATTGACACATAAGAAGGAGAAATAAATCCAATTATTGCCCTTAGGGTTTAAGATTTAGGGTATAGTTTCTCTCTTCTACATATCTGTCCATCTAACGGTGTGACACATGAGATGATGTACAAAATAACACAGAGAATTCGAGCCGTGTAAAATAAATTATTACTCCCTCCGACCACTTAAAAGGTAACTATTTATTTTTTGCACGTGGATTAAGGAGTATTATTATTATATGTGTAGTGAGTAGTTGTATTAGAGGGAAGTGGTGGACCATGTGGTGTATTTTTTTACTAAATAAGGAATACGAATACCTTTGAAGTGAACGCCCAAAATGTTAAAATTGATACATTGTAAGTGGCCGGAGGGAGTACAAAATAATCACAATAGGAAATGAGGGGGTAAATAACATTAGGGCTACAATTGGCCAAAAATAAATTATTATAAAATAATCCTTCAAGTTTTCTTTAATTAGTTATTGACAGCTAATTTTCACCGAATTTTTAATTACATGTCTTATGTATATTAAATTAAATTATAATAATATATTAAATTAAATGAATATTGATTGATATATTAATAATAAGGAAAATTATATGTATTATGCATATTAAATTAAATTATAATAATATATTAAATGAATATTGATTGATATATTAATTGAAATTAAGCATATGTGGATTAAAAATTTGTCAAATTTATATTATTAAATAAAAAAAAGGGTAAATTTTAAACAATAAAATCCATTATTAGGGTTTACAGGGGATGAAATCCCTCCCCCCTTACCCCCCACCCCCACCCCCACCCCCCAACCAACTGCTGTATGTATGACTGAAATTTCCGACCAATTAAATTTGAAAAGTGATATATATGATCTTGGGATGTTTTCCATGCAATCTCCAAATTTTAATGGCTGACAAGATCAATATATGATCTCTCGATCATAATTAAATCTCTCTCTGCTCCTAATTTGCAGACCAAAAAAATGTGCACATATACACATATAGTGGAATTCTTTGCAGAGAATTCATGATTTTCATGGCAAATCCATCAGACAACTTTTTAGCTTTTGGAATTGAATTCATGATGATCATTATTTATAAAATTCTTGCTTTTTGGCTGGCATGTCATCTACATTTTTCCTCACGTTGCTTTTCATTACATGCCATCCTTATTCTTGATTGATACTAAATAATTAAAGCTTCTGTATGTATGTATTAGCATTTAATTGCAGCTGCATTAATTAATTTTCATTAATCGATCATCATCTTTGTTTCGTAGTTACCTACATTTCGACAGTTTGTATGTATTATTTGTGGCAAAATTATATTATAAATGATCTTATATTCGAGTCCAATTAAAGGTATACGGTGTTCATGTCAGTCCGGATCTCCTGTTACAAATCGTTAGATTATTGGAACGTAAGATACAATAAAATTTATGTCCTAAAAGGAAATATCACACTACCAGAGGAAAATTTGAGATTTTCCTCCCTCGTACGTTTTACTCATCTAACGGGTGTAATAGGAGATGTAACATTAAAATGTAACAGGACATCAGAGATCATGTGTATAGTCCGATCTTAATTAATTGATTTCCTGTTTCATTCTATATACTAATCTTATGTGTTGCACTGATCAGAGAATTGCACTAAACCCTTCAAGAAATCACAAACTCAATGGCTTATATCTCTTACATGTCATTTTTCATAAATATATATATAGTGACACTGACGTCAGACATGATACGCATAAATGGGGAAAAAAATTGTGCATATGCATTCAACCAGAAAGATAGATGATGAAATGTCCTTTTTTAATTAGTTGAGGAGGAAGCAAGAATCTTGATTTCTTTATAATATCGATCTCAAGTTTTCTTTATTTTCTTGCATGATTCATCTCAATTTAATATATTTATTGTTGGTTAGAAACATTAATTTTCAACAAATTAATAATGAATGTAAATGATTAACACATATGCTCATATAAACCCGATTTGCATAGTTTATTATGTAAATTCTAATTTTTTTCTCACTCTAAACCCCCCTTTCAATCCTATTATATTCTATGTATTGCTGGGAGTTTAAATTAAGGGGGAAAACAAGGATTACAAGAGTTTGTGATGTAAACCCAATTTACAAGAGACTTACTCAATAATTAATTGTGAATGTTTTTTTTTCAACAGGATGTGTGATAGTTGGAGATGTAGAAGGGTATCAAACTTGTATTGAAGTCCTCTTCTTCTTCTTTAAAATCTACTATTGAAATATTTGCTGCCACATATATATATATATATATATATATATATATATATATATATATGCAATGAAAGATATATATGATTAAACTTAATTCCATTTTAATATGTATATATATAGACACCCATTAATTATAAATTAGTCTTGCAAATTAATGTAGTAACTTTGTTTATATCATCTTCTTTAAGCTTTCTCTATATATATATAACCTCTTACAGAAATGTATAATACTACGTACCCTCGCTACCAACTTTTGTTCAACTCTCGACATTTAATTCTTTGGTTAGTGCTTAATTAATGATTAAATTAATTAGTATTATTGTTTTAAGAGAGGGAATAGGTACAACCGGGTGTACCAATTGAATTGGTAAACCCTTGGTTCTCATCCTTCTTAATTAATTCCTTCTCCTTCATTAATGTTGTTTTTTATTTTATTTTTAAATTTATTTATTTAAATGATTATTATACCCTAAATCCTAAACCCTAGGGATAAATTATACCCTAAACCACAAGGGTAAAATTACAATTATATCCTAAACCTTAGGGGATAAATTATATCATAAACCATAAGGGTAAAATTACAATTATACCCTAAACCCTAAACCCTAAACCCTAGGGATAAATTATACCCTAAACCACAAGGATAAAATTATAATTATATCCCTAAAATTAAATAAAAAATAATAAAAAAATAGTAACAACAACAGTTTAAAAAGAAAAAAGAAAAGAAAAAACACACACCGAAGATGAAGGAAGGAGGTTGTACGGGATTGTACTAAAATGGAGGTTGTATACAGTCATTGTCTTGTTTTAAAGAAGTCATCGTAGAAAGATACCACGCTCATACTAATTATACGCAAGCTAAGTTTAATGAGTTAAATTCATTTTTTGCCCTATAACTAAGCAAAACTTCGATTTTTACCCTAAAAAGGTAAGTGGTTCAATTTTTCCCTATAACTAACGAATCATTTCAATTTTTGCTCAATTTTCGCCGGAACATGCAAATTTCGCCGGAATCCGCCACGTCATGCTTTAATTTGGGGGTTTCCGGCTGGTCAATCCGACGTGGCAATTTGATTTTTTTTTTAGCCTAGAGTTAAGTAAAACTTCAATTTTTGCCCTAAAAAGGATAAGTGGTTTAATTTTGCCCTATAACTAACGAATTATTTCAATTTATGCTCAATTTTTGCCAAAAATGTAAATTTCGCTGGAATCCACCACTGACATACTACAATTTGGGGTTTCCTTATGTAATTTCTAATAAAATATTGAAAATCCACGCAATGGATTTTTTTAAATCTTTTAATTTCGATCTAAAAAAAGAAAGAAGAAGCTACCATTGATGATATGTTATTAATGACCTTTTAAATGCACAAATAAATGTCCTCTTAAAATAATATTTTAGCACTTAAATTATTTTTTAAAATATAGATAAAAATAAAAATTGATAGTTTAGAAATCTTTAAACATATTCTTATCTCTAATATATAACGCACGTTCAAAATAATAGTTTTCCATTTATAATCATTAAATTGTGTACCTGTATAAATGACATAGATATGTGAATTCTAAAATATTAATTAATTAGGTAATACTTATTACATTAATCTTAAACATAAAATGTTATACTTACCAAAAACTATAACTTAAATAATAATCGTTCAAAATCGTTCAAATTTTTTAACATGCTAGTAAGTATGATAATAATCGTTCAAAATCGCATTAAGCCATATTTTAATTATCAAAATATTGAAGTGCGAATTTTTAAAATTATTGAATGAATTGTTTTTTTTATATATTAATTATTATTATAATTAAAGAATCACATCGTTGAAAATTGAACCAAAATGAAAATTAATGTGGAGTTTAATAAATAAATAAATAGTATGTTGAATTTATTTTAAATAAAAAATACATTAAATTAATGTGTATTTTTGGATTGACAGAAACCTCCAAATTGAAGTATGGATTCCGGCGAAATTTGTGTTTTTCGGCGAAAATTGGGCAAAAATTGAAATGATTCGTTAGTTATAGAGCAAAATTAAACCACTTATCCTTTTTAGAGCAAAAATCGAAGATTTGCTTAGTTACAGGGCAAAAAATGATTTAACTATAGGCTAAAAAAAGTCAAAATTACCACGTCGGATTGACCAGTCAGAAATCCCCAATTTGAAGCATGACATGGTGGATTCCGACAAAATTTGTATTTTTCGGCAAAAATTTGGCAAAAATTAAAATGATTCATTAGTTATAAGGCAAAATTGAAATATTTATCTTTTTTAGGGCAAAAATTAAAATTTTGTTTAGTTATAGGGGAAAAAAGAATTTATACGTACGTTTAATTGATAATCACAAATTGAGATATAGTTTTGGCAATTTATTCGTCAATTACTTTCATCATTGTCCAATATACCTTAGCTGTTTTCCCGCTTCTTAATTTTGTCTCTTTCATATTTTTCTTTTAAAAAATAAATATTACAAAATGCAATAATCTCAAAATACACTTTAATTTAAAATTTTTAAATTTAACTCAGTTTCTTGAAAATCGGGTTTACATCATAAACCCCTATAAATCATGTGATCCCCTTAGTTTAAACATCCTACCAATACATAGGGTATATAGGATTGGAAGGGGGACCACATGGTTTATTCCGTGAACTCGATTTACACAAGTGTTTGTAAACTTATTTTACTCATTTATATTAATTAGAAAACATCAAACTACCCCACCCAAAAAAATCGAGAAAGGAAGTCAATAGGTGAATTGTTATTATTAGTATTATTTTTTTAGGGAAAATTAGGTTTTTTTTCGTTATTGTACGTATAAAAAAAAATTAAACTAGTTCATTATATTTAAGAAAGAAAAGAGGAGAAATAAAATAATAATAAAAAAAAACAAATAGGTCGGATTCATTTCAGTCCAATTGGAGTTCGAATTTTAAAATCAAATACTAAAAAAATGTTGGAAGAGTTCTACAATGAAATGTAAATTAATGGTTTGAAAGGGCCAACGTAACTCATATACGCTTAGTTTGGGCCTAATTGTAAGCCCACAATATGTGGAGCAAATTTGGATTTATGAACTATGATCAACAGTCATAGTATTTTATCCTAAACATGGGGCATATATATATATATATATATATATATATATATATATATATATATATATATATATATATATATATATATTAAATTTATTATATTTCATTTGCATATTTATATTATCAATCCATTCAAATTAAATGATAGTATATTATTTTATCCTAAAGTTTACTGAAGCTGATATAAGAAACAATTAATATTTTGCCATAAATCTCGTGACCGGAAGGATTCTTTTCTCACTTCTCATCTTTTTTTGACAGTGTTATAACTTAGAAGCAAAAAATCATAAATATTTCCTTAAGATTGTAATAATAATAGGGTGTAAAAAGAATACATATCATTTCATCTAAGAAAAGTTACTTTAAACTCATATTATATTTATGCCATTAAAATATTATTTTCTCCAAAATATTATCTTCTGCTCATAAATCATTGTTATTTGGACGAGCACTATGTACAAGTGTAATATTTGTACCCAACTAGTGCAATTCAACAATATTTCTTTTAAGGCATTACTCATTTCACTAAAAGGTGTAAATTGAATAATATTTTAGATTTTTTTTAAAAAATTATATTCTTAAGAAAATTTACTCAAATCGTACATACCGTGTAAGTTATTCGTCTTTTTTTCTTTTCATTTTATGTGCGTGTGTGTGTGAGGAAAATGTGTAGTTGTCAACAACAGGACAAAATCTGAGAGAAAACATTACCAGATTCTCTATTGTATATTTTGTTACGTCTCCAAGGAAAAGCCCAAATTCTATGGTGGTCCAGCAAGAAATGAATATAAGCCCAAGCCCAAGCTAATTATAAATACAAGCCCAACCCAATAGACCAAGAGACAAAAATTAAAAAAAAAAAAAAGAAATGAGAATAATCACACACACAGCCCAAGGCAATTGCACGAGCATAGCTATTTGGGGGTTTAGGTGCATCTCTAATTTCCAGCAACACAAATTTGCATCACAACATTATCAGAAAACACCAGTTGAAGCTCATTTATCTCAAAGATTGCTAGCTCATTAGCTTTCGACAACGAAAGAGAGATGAACGGAGAACAAAACAACACGTGAGCACTGATAACTTCTACCAAATGATCTCGTCTAGTAAACCAAAAGAAAAAAAAAACACTTGATAGTGTAATCATCCAACAAAAAAAAGTAGAGATCAACCAAGCTTCAAGCTGAGTACCTATATTGATAACTAAAATTAGCAACACCTGTACGTATATGCAGAGCTACCTTCAATCTACTGCTATATCCAAGAGACGATCAGCCGATCATTTTGCCTGGTCTTGCAATCTACAAGTAACTGTCTGTGTTACAAGATAAAGAAATTGCGTAAGTATTTCACTTCTAAGGTGGCAAATTTGAATGATCAAGCATTGTGCAATTGAGAAGAGTCCCAACATGGAACATTTTCGTTGTGAGTATAGAACTAAACATTTAACAAGCCAAAATACAAAATAAAAGTGAGGGCGTGCCGTAATAATTACTCAATTTGGAGCGTATTAAAGCATACGTACCAACTCTGTTTCTGATCATAAATCATTATATAGGCCTCTCAAATCCATATTCAACAGTGGATGCCAATTACAAATAGAGAGAGAGATTGAAGAAGTTAGATTTGAATCAGGGAAGAGATGATCATTAAGATCAAGGAACACCTAAGAGGGGGGTTCTCATTGGCAATGTTGGCCTGTTTGTTGTTAGCAGCAATTACAGATGACAATAGGATATACAACCAACTCTATTTCGTTTTACTGTAGTTATGTGGCAATGTATTTGGTTTACACAATCTCATCTAAACCTCTCAGATTGTAACTCAAAAGTAGTCTTGTTTCATGCTCTAAAGGAGATTCACCCATACATCCAAAATTAAATCACTCGAAAACCATAAACAGTATTACCTCCTAGGAACCCCCCACAAAGATAAACTAATGCAAAATAAAATTTCAAGCACAAGATTTAAGGGAAAAGTGAAGTCTTTTATTCTGTGGATCCATGAAAGTCGTATTCAAGCAACAACGTTTTCCAGGGATTACTGAAAATAAGATGTGATGTTAACTACAAGTAACAGCATCCCTGAAATAGTTTCCTCCAAATTAGAAAACGACTAACCAACAAGCTTCTCTGAATGATAAATCTATAAGTCCCATCAACCACAAATCCAGAAATGGAGTAAATATCTGCCATAATGCCTAATTTCGCAACGAAGATGTGGATACCATCCAAACTACAAGTATCATCTTGATATCTAGTGATATAATTAGACATGTATTGCATCAGAGAGACTGTGAAATAGTCCACCATTATTAGCAAATATGAATATGAAGGAATATGGAAAAAGCAACAACAAGCAAATAATGAGTTAAGTCTTAATGAAAGATGAAGAAACTGAAGTGATCTTCCATGGAAAGGAACTTACTGTTTTCAGAATTAAATTTAGCCCGCTTTAGCTTCTCCAGGTGCACCTGAAATTCCATGAAAACCTTCATTCTCTGAATCTCCAAATCCTTGGCGAATTGCATCCGTTGTTTCTCCAGCTCCACCATTTGCCGCTGTTTAGCCTCTTCCACTTTCTCGTATATATGTCCCAACCTCGTTATCGCCTCCGCTAAACTTCGATAACCCTCTGCCGTCGCCGCCCTCTCCTCTCCCTCCACCCCCTTTCTTTTCTTTCCCACCGCCGGCGCACCCCACGCTCCCAAATTCTCTTCCTCATCATCGTAATCATCATCCTCATCGTCCTCGGCCTCCATTGCAGCCGCCGCCGCCGCCATAACCGAGAAATTCCTTTCCGTGACGCTGCCGGCGCCAGACCGCTTCGACCGCGGCCCCACCGGAACCGACCACGTAAGCCTCAAGAGGCTGTTACCGACGGATGGATCCTTTTCCGATTTATTAATCAGCGGCGAGTTTTTCCGGGGGTACGCCGCCGTCTCCGAGGACGGCGAGCTCTCCGGTGACTGGGAAACTCTACGGCGGAGGTTCCGGCTGTGACCATTGCCGTTGTTGTTGGTCTTGTGGAAGAGGTCGCCGATGAGCGAGTCGAGGCTTTGAAAGTGGGACCACGTGGAAACGTAGCGGCCGTTGGATTGCACGACTTTGGACTTCTCGATCTTGTACTTCTTTTTGGTGGTGTCGATGCGGTTCTTGCACTGGACGTCGGTGCGGTGGAGCTTGGCGGAGGTAGCGTGCAGGGCGTTGACGGCATCGGCGACCTCCTGCCAATGTTTCTGCCGGAGGTTTCCCCGATTGAGTTGAAGGTACTGGGCACCCCAGGCATCAATTAGAGTGCGGGTTCCTTCCTCCGACCAGCAGTCTTCGCGGCTAGGGAACGACGGAGTCTTCGACGCCGGCAGCTGAGGCGCCGACGACGGCTCGGGTTTCGCGAGAGATGGGGGGGAGGGCGTGGCGAGTTTGTCTTCCTCGGAGATGGGGCGGTGCGGGGAGGGGAAGGTGGTGGTGGAGAGCGGAGGGGAAGGAGTGGGTTGGGAGGACATGTCGGTGGCGGGCGGCGGCGGCGGCGGTGGAATTTTGAAAGAGGCGAATATGCGTTCGGTGGTATAAATTTTGGGCTTTGAAAATTGAACGACCGGTTTGAGGCTTTGACACCGGTAAGCGCTCAACAAAGGAAAACACTTTCCAATTTATGTCTTTAAAAAAAAATAAAAAAAAGTCTAATTTAAATTAATTTTTCTATTTATTTACTGAATATTAAGGATATTAATACTCCATATGAGTGAAATAGGTGTGAATAATTTTTTTTTTTTCGACTTAATTTACCAAAATTCAGATTTTTATTTGTACCCAGTAACACATGGCAGCTGCATAACATATGTTCTTTATTTAAATTCACAAATATATTCGTATTGCTGATCTGTAAAATGTAAATCATAATTAATTATTCTGGTGTATACCATAATTATAATAATTCTAGATCCTCAACTCAAGATTAGTGATCTGTCTAAAAAATAATCAGAATTTTTTTATTAATAAAAAGAAACCGAGTGTTGGGAAGTTGCTAGATTGCATTATTAATTTTGAACTTGCTACTCCTCTCTTTTTTTTTTTAATGGGTGTTAGGCTTAAAGTTTTAAGCCCAAATTCTCTTAGTGATCTTTCTTTGAGAAATTATCACAAATGGTCCATTAACTAGGACCAATCCTACAAATAGTCCTCTAACTTCTAAAATTATCAATTTTAGCCCTTTTGAATCTAATTTTAGTCCTATTATCTCAATTTTGATCCGGTGAATCCAATTTTAGTCCATTTTTTCTAAAATAAATTAGGAATCACCGGAGAATGATCGTTGACTTAATTTTGGACATTTTCCAAAAGCACCCAATCCGACGTGGCATAAAAATCGCCTCTTTGACTGCCACTCCCACTGAAAAACCTTCCCTTCTAAACGTTCTTCTCCGGCGTGTTCACCATCATCGCTGCCAATCGCCAACGTCGCATGGCCGACGTAAAAAACGCGAACGCCTCCGTCCGTTGCTAACCCTCTAGTGTCGCTGCCAACCGTCGAGACCGCCGGATCTGCTGCTTCTCACCGCCGGTCTATTGCCGCCACGCTGCCACCGCCCATCGCTACCGCCACCCATCGATCGTCGCTGCCGTGTCGGAGAGCCACGTCCTGACTGCCGCTGCCGGAGTCTGGCGCCATTCCGCCGAGATCCGCTTGCCTTTCATCGCTCCTAGCCGGGAACCAAAAAATCCACGCACTAAGCCACTTCCGATCAGATCTTGCCACAGCCTCCCGTCGTTCCGAGCCGCCGAGATTGTCGCCGCCGCGTTGCCCAGCCGGAGAACCACGTTCTGGCAGCCGCGCCCACCAGAGTTTCGTCGCTGCCAAGTCTGCTGTCGATGTGCCGCTGCCATCGCAATCCGACGGCTGCAGACGGCTGTTGCCTCATCAATTTAATCATCCACCCTTCAGCCCTAAACTGTCAAAATCGTGGAGAAATTGTGCGTGGCCTTTCCACCAGTCCGCCTCCTTCTCCTCCTCCTCCAACGGAAACGCGTACACCTCCATGAATTGAACGCGCCGCCTTCTCCATCCCCTACAACTCCTTCAGCAAACCTGGCGTCCCCATCTTCTCCTTCTTCTTCCACTCCTCTCCGATCTTCTCCTGCAGCCCGATTATCGGGACGACCCACCCCAAATTCTTCGGAGCCTGCAGATGGGTCGTCAGCCCGTTCTTCTCCTTGAAGGGAATGGCCGCCACCAGGGCCCAAATAACCATCACCATTATCATGTTCATAATGTACCATTCCGATCGACTCAGCGCCGCACGGAGCCTAGAGGTTGTCGGACATGTTCTGAGAAGTTCCTCGACGGCCGATCCTTGTTGTTTTCAGAGCCGCCGGCATTGAGTTGGAGGATTTGGATGATGAAGGCCAAACCCTAATTCATGGTTCTCTCTCTATTTTTTTATTTTTTTCTTTTTTATTTGCTGATGTGGAGTTTAAATGGCATTAAATTAATGATATTATTGCCACATAAGCACAATCACCGGGAACTGAAAGAAATTCCCAAATTTTGGTCAACATGTGCAAATCCCGGTTGAAATAAAAAATTTTAAATCAAATTGGACCAAAATTGTATTAAAATGGACTAAAATTGAAGTGAAAAGGACTAAAATTGAGAGTTCAAATACTTATAGGACTAAAATTGGGTTTTGTTATACTTAATGGACCATTTGTGATAATTTTTCATCTTTCTTCTATTGATATTATTAATGGGCTCGGCTCAATATTAACGTCATGTGAACTACAGATTGTCATTGGGTTGTGTGTTTTGGCCCAAATACTCTTGTTTTTTTTTATTAATCCATATTTTTATGACAAGAGAACCAATTTTATCTCTCTAATTTCACAATATTGAGTAAACTTTATTTAAAGTGTAATAAAATTTTCAGTCATACAAGAAAGAAAATTCAGTCTAATTAAATCAAGCGTGTAGCAAATTTTTTTTTTTTAAGGTGTTAACATGAGATTAGAACAAGTGGACCTCATTTGGACTTGTATCTATTTTATTGTAATAGGGCTTACGCTGATTACTTGATGATACTCGAGGTTCGAGTGTGAGTATTTTTTAATGAAACTGGTATTGATTTATATTGGGCCTAGTTAAATGGGCTTATCAAACGCATTGGGCTTTATATAGCTCAGGATTGTGGTAAGTATTGACCCTTCTGGATTGGGCTTCACTTGGAGAATTTGCATTTCATTTACATATTTTACGTATAAAATTTATTCGACAGTGGTTATCTCATTGTGAAATCGGTAAAAGGGCATTAGTGCATCGAATTAATAAAAAATATAAATAAAATAAAAAATAAGAATGTCATAGTACTAGGTTATTTCATTTCATATATGTATCAAGAATTACGTACTTAAATGAAAATAGTGTGGAATGAAAATGTCATATTTTTGACAAAATTTTATTAGTATTACCCTTGATCTCTATATGCATATATTAAGCGTTGTGCATTTATTATGAGATCATATTATGATTTTTTAAAAAATTAATTCATACTATATAAAGTATACCTATAGTTATAGGTGCCACACATGGAGGGGGCCACATAAGAATATTTGAACCAATATAGTACTTATTGTATTTGCCAGATCGTGGTTTATTCACGGCCTCTTAATTCATCGAAAAAACAATTATTTGAGACCATTTTATAAAATAAATTTCATGAAATTGACTTTTATGAGATAAAAAGAAATAATAATTATTCAATTGATAAAAAATAATAATGATATTGTGAACTGTATTATGAATAATTTATAATATATATAAAAAATAATAATATTTTAAAAAAATAATATTTTTTATAAAAAGTGATAATTAATTAAAAATGTAAAATAATATCTCCCGGATGGCCTCGCACAATTCACATGTTCTCACACAATTCTGGAACCAATGCCTCTCGCACCAATTAGTTAATTTTTGCAAATGTGTTTTCTTATAAAATAATAATACTCCCCTATCCCAATATTATATATGCATATTTTTCCATTTCTTTTTCTAAACTACTAATTGCACACCACAAAATTGAAAATTGCTCAATATTTACGCACTTATTTTTTATGGTATTTAGTTAAAGTCATACAATATGTAGGGTAAAGGTGATTTTTTTTTTTCGATAAAGTTAGATTTTGGGCAAGATAAGAACTCGTGAGGCTTGATTGGAATAGTCCAATGGATATGCCTTCTCTTTTAGAAGCTTTTGACAAATTGAACTTTTAATCAATTTTGCAAACACAATCACATTTCCTTTGTATTCTCTCTCTCTTGTATGGTGTAGAGAGATGGAAGTTTGGAGCCACATGTTTGTTTTGAAGATCTCTCTCTTTATTAGTTGTTACTATCACTAAAGAACCAAAATCCAAACTTGATTGCCTCTTCATGTTCAATTTTTCAAGAGCTAGCTAATTATCAGTCAAAAATTGACTTCTCATGTGCTTGCAAGGACAACTTTCTTTCTCCTTTTTTCTCATTTTAATTTACCCTTTATTTTCTAGCTACAATAACAATACTCTTGTATAGAATACTCCTAATCTTGATATTGTACCCCTTTTGCATAAGTGAATGTTTGTGGTACCAACATAAATAAATGCTTTATGCCTATATTAATTCCATGTTTCAACATGTAGATCCATGGTGTTCTTTTGTATTGATTAATATATCAATTGTAATCGTGATAAGATGTTAAGGTGAGATTATTTTACGCTTTATAATTAGTTATCACATTTTATTAAAGATATTATTATCTTTTTTTAATGTTATTATTTTTTATTAATACTATAAATTATTTATAAAATAGTTAACAGCATCATTATCACTTTTCATAAAATCTTTATCATATAGTAAGTCATTTCATAAGACGACCTCACACAAATTTTTATCATATTATAATATTTTAATGAAGTTAGACATGCTATGAATCTATATTATAATGTATTAGAGTTTATATATTACATTAAATGTAGTTTTTTTTATTTTAATTATTTCAAATAATTTTATGATTCCTGACCTAAAATCGATAATTATTTTCTCAAAACTGAACTGATGTGAAAAATTTTAAAGCCCTTAATTGAGTAATTTATTTTTCAAGTCCTATATTAATTGAAAAATTATCAAAAATAAAAGAAGATACATCATACATGTAGTAAATTTTTATATTTTTATTTTTAAACCTAATCGATTCACATGAATGGGTGTATCAGACAACCCTATTTATAGAAGCGTATTGATCCAAATTAATTTTAATGAATGCATTATTATATAAACATTTAATATCTTTCAATCCATTACTGATCCATTCATGGCTTGGCTTAAAATAATTCAGTTGATTTTGACACGAATCTCCATACAGTGACATCTTATAATGCATATTTGAAAATGGTGTACCCCACCATTAGGGGCCCCCACCGCCCCTGCCCTGGGGATTGGTGGAGGAGGTAAATCGCAGGATGTGCCTCAAGTGGCTTATAGAGAGGGCTCACTGTTAAACTTGTGCTTGCAATAATGCATATTTAATAACATTATGTGTCAATTGTGAACTTAATATACTTTATAACACCTTGTTTGACAATAGTTTTAATAATTAAGTTAATTAAATATATCATGTTATGACAATTGACAACTACTCCACAAGCATGTTGTTTTGTGTCATGGTAGATTCTCTTGCATCTTTGAGTTCAATGTATTTGACTTTCTAATCTCATATATATATAATCCAACACTCGTCAATCTAAGTTGAATTAGAAGATTAATTGTAATAATAAATGTCTTTTTACCCCCTTAACCACAATTACGTAAAATTCATGCCTGCAAAATTTAGAAGAAAAACATTTTGTTTTACAATTCTTATTTTTAATGACAAATTCTATATTTATGGTTAATAGTCGCACTTAAAATTTGGGAGTTATTATAATTCAACTCATTGTTATTCGATTGGTAAATAAGAATGAATATTATTTTGTTGATAAAAACATTATAAATTTGTTGTCATTTTGTTGATAAAAATAAATGTAATTTTAATTGATAATTTGAAAATTTATTTTGGTAAATTCCATTTCTAAAAATGAATATTTTTTGGTGACCTGGGCGTACGGAACACATTCCGTGCGCCTTTAGAATTTTGTGTTAAATTATATACCCTTTAGTATACAGATGTGTACCCTTTATTTTCTAAAGAAATTATTGTGTGTATTTGGGCGCATGAACAATACTCCGTACGTCTTTAGAATTTTGTGTTAAATTGTATATCATTTAGTATAAAAATGTGTACCCATTATTTTCTAAAGAAAAAAATATTAACAAAAAGTGTATACCCTTCAAAACAAAATGTTTTACATTTTATTAATTAAAGTGTATACCCTTTAGACCAAAGCAATGTACTCTTACTAATAATACTAAATTTTTAAAGGCACACGAAATGTGTTCCGTACGCCGGGACACGCACAAGCCTCACTCAACAATTATTAGACAATTTAATGGCCGTGAAGAACTCCTAAATTTAGCTTATCAAATACGCACGAGAATTTAAGCTGAGAGAAATCAGAGTGGACTAATTTTTATGCTAATATGGTGAGTGGAAGATTCGAGAACGTGAGAAGAATTGCCAAAATTAGAGTTGTAATAATTACTCCTTAATTGTCGGAAAAAAAATGCCGTGGCATATTCGTAGTTGCCAATTGGACTCGTAATTCTCGTCTGAATAAATTTCGACAGCCCAGTTTATAACTTCCGTTGGAAATAACAACGGCCAAATCCAGAATCAAGATTTCACCCCTTATTATTGCAAGAATCAAGATTTTACCCCATTTGACCCTTCAACAAAATCCCTCTATAAAACCAGCAGGGGATGCTTCACTACCTCTACTTTCTTGGAACCCCTCTCTCTCTTCATCTCGTGATTCACGGCTTTCTCCACGTTTTGTCCGTATAGAGATCGTTTTTCCTCTCGCAGCTTCCAGTTTAATCCGTGAATTGTTTCAGAAATCCCGTGTTCCTTCTCTTCTTTCTTTTGTTGCCTTGAATTGAGGGTGGGAAATCGGTGAAAAGGAAGGGAAGAAGTAAAGTAACTGTTGACAGAGTAGAGTAGACTATATATTGGGAGGGGGAGGGGGGAGAGAGAGATGAGTAAGAAGATAGAGAAAATGGCATCTATTGATGCCCAGTTGAGGCTGTTAGCACCTGGAAAGGTCTCTGAGGATGATAAACTGGTGGAGTATGATGCTCTGCTCTTGGATCGTTTTCTTGACGTTCTTCAGGACTTGCATGGAGAGGAAATCAGAGAAACGGTAACACTCTTGCTGGATTTTCTTCCGCATTGTGGCTTTGCTCTAGATTTGTGGTTTGGTTGGAATGATTCTTCATTTCTTGCTACTAGTTTTATTGCAACTCATTTTGTTTTTCTTCCATGTGGTGTGATGTGTACTCAATACATGAGAAATAAGCCAAGATCACCGGCAGAATGCTTTGAGAAGCAAATTTTAGAGTAATTTTATTAACAAACTTTACTGTTTATTATTATTATTATTATTTTGTTTATTTTATTTTTATATTTATACATTGTGATCTGTTTGGTTCAACTATAATACAGCAGTTAGCACCTTGGACATTGTGATTTTCTTGTTTTTATAGTGAATCAATGTGATCTTGATATGTGCCTTACTAAAGTTACTTGTTGATACTTGTTAGTGATGTTTTGGGAATGGATATTAAAATTTTGTACTATCATCTGATGCAAACATGTGTAGCCTTAATTTTATTGATTTTCATGTGTAACCGAGTATTTTGGTGCATTTGAATCCAATGTCCTGAAGAAATGGGATCCATAATTGAAGTTCCTTAACTGATTGAGAAACCATAAGCAACACAAATTTCATTTCCAACAAGCCTTCTGGAATATTGTGTTATCTATTACCATACGCAGAGGGTGCAATCTTGGATTAAGTATATTAATGAGTGGAAGAAATTTGTGGTTGATGTATACTTATTCTGTGAAACTTACATTATTTTGTATTGCATTTGGAGTAGGTCCAAGACTGTTACGAGATATCCGCAGAGTATGAAGGCAAACGTGATACACACAAACTGGAAGAGCTTGGGAGAGTTCTTACTAGTTTGGATGCTGGGGACTCCATTGTGGTTGCCAAGTCTTTCTCCAACATGCTTAACTTGGCCAACCTTGCAGAAGAAGTTCAGATTGCGTACAGACGTCGGATCAAGTTAAAGAAGAATGACTTCTCTGATGAGGCTTCTGCCACCACTGAATCTAACATTGAAGAGACTCTGAAGAGGCTGGTTGGGGAATTGAACAAGTCCCCCGAGGAAGTTTTTGATGCTTTGAATAATCAAACTGTAGACTTAGTACTAACAGCTCATCCTACTCAATCTGTTCGCAGATCTTTGCTTCAAAAACATGCAAGGTTTGAGATACCAACTTAAGACTATATCATTGTTGAATGTTGAATTATTTTAAGTAATATTTACACATTTCATGTGATCTATCCAGAATCCGTGACTGTTTGACTCAGCTCAACGCGAAAGATATCACCCCTGACGACAAGCAGGAGCTTGATGAGGCATTACAAAGAGAGGTAATTCAATAAATGGTTGTAATACTATTTTAGGAAACTTATGTCTGCCGATTTGACTAACCGTACCCCTCTTGGAGAAGGATTGGTTGAATGTTATCATGGCATTCTAAGATGGCTAAATGTTAGATTCTGCATTTTACTTCTCAAGATTACATCATCCAGTCGTATGTTCTGCAGCTTACTATGTTTTCTGGTTTGTTCAGATACAAGCTGCATTTCGTACAGATGAAATCAGGAGAAATCCTCCCACTCCTCAAGATGAGATGAGAGCTGGAATGAGTTACTTCCATGAGACCATATGGAAGGGAGTGCCAAAATTCTTAAGGCGCGTCGATACGGCTTTGAAGAACATTGGAATAAACGAGCGTGTTCCTTACAATGCCCCCCTTATCCAATTTTCTTCCTGGATGGGTGGAGATCGTGATGGTAATGTGACTTTCTCATTCGAGTAAATATTTTAATAACTAATTCACTAACAAAACAGTATGTGTGTAATTTATCTTGGTAGAAAGCCTACTGAATAGTAAACATGTAAGGATTGATTGTGCTGACTCGAATTCAATGTGTATGGTTCCAGGCAATCCTAGGGTGACTCCTGAAGTTACAAGAGATGTATGCTTGCTAGCTAGAATGATGGCTGCTAATATGTACTTCTCACAGATTGAGGATCTCATGTTTGAGGTAAGAAATTATATTGTTGTCTGATATCACCCTAACTTAATAGTGATCCCCGAAATCTTACAAGAGGATCTTGTCTGGAAGATTTCAATGTGGCGTTGCAGCGATGAACTTCGTCTACGTGCAGAGGAACTCCACAGAAACTCAAAGAGGGATGCTAAACATTACATTGGTATATATGTTAAATGATATTATCTTGCTTTTGGGATTGTTTTACTCCAATTTTCTTAATGAAAAATCAAATATCATGTCATTGATAACTTTGCAACTTATTTCAGAATTCTGGAAGCAAATTCCAGCGAATGAGCCTTATCGTGTCATCCTTGGAGATGTCAGGGACAAGCTTTATCACACGCGTGAACGTGCTCGTCAGTTACTGTCACATGGAATTTCTGATATTCCTGAGGAGTTGATTTTTACCAATGTTGAACAGGTCTGCTCAATGCTCATCATTTTAACTCTTCACATTTTATGGTCAACTTGTTTTAAATCCTAAAAACACTAAACTTTAGTTATGTTCTTGCAAAATCTTACATTTTGACTTTTGAATAAAATACAAGAAGTTAGTTTATGGTTTTTGTTTTCCTTTCAGTTTCTGGAGCCTCTTGAGCTGTGTTATAGATCACTCTGTGCCTGTGGTGATCGACCGATTGCTGATGGGAGTCTTCTCGACTTCCTAAGACAAGTTTCCACATTCGGACTCTCGCTCGTAAGACTTGACATCCGACAAGAGTCGGATAGGCACACCGATGTTCTAGATGCTATCACTAGGCACCTAGAAATAGGGTCTTACAAGGAATGGCCCGAGGAACGTCGACAGGAGTGGCTTTTATCTGAACTGAGCGGCAAGCGTCCCCTTTTCGGGCCTGATCTTCCCAAGACTGAGGAAATTGCTGACGTTTTGGACACATTTCATGTCATCTCTGAACTCCCCTTGGATAGTTTCGGTGCCTACATTATATCTATGGCGACCGCCACATCTGATGTGCTTGCTGTGGAACTCCTGCAACGTGAATGCCATGTCAAGAACCCTCTGAGGGTTGTTCCATTGTTCGAGAAGCTTGCTGATCTCGAGGCTGCTCCAGCTGCTGTAGCTCGTCTGTTCTCCATTGATTGGTATCGTAACAGAATCAATGGTAAACAAGAAGTCATGATCGGGTACTCGGATTCAGGCAAGGATGCTGGAAGGCTTTCTGCTGCATGGCAGCTGTACAAGGCTCAAGAAGAGCTGGTGAAGGTGGCCAAGGAATATGGGGTAAAGCTTACAATGTTTCATGGCCGAGGAGGGACGGTTGGAAGAGGAGGCGGTCCGACACATCTTGCTATACTGTCTCAGCCACCGGATACAGTTCACGGGTCGCTCCGTGTCACTGTTCAAGGTGAAGTCATTGAGCAGTCGTTTGGGGAGGAGCATTTGTGCTTCAGAACGTTGCAACGATTCACTGCTGCTACGCTCGAGCACGGAATGCACCCTCCCGTTGCACCAAAGCCCGAGTGGCGTTCGCTCATGGATGAGATGGCTGTTGTGGCCACAGAAGAGTATCGATCTGTCGTATTCAAGGAACCTCGGTTTGTTGAATACTTCCGTCGTGTGAGTGTTACTTAAAATAATATCTTTGACACAACTGTTACTTCATTTACCTTAATGTTTGGTTTGCTTCCTTCACAGGCAACACCTGAGCTGGAGTACGGTCGCATGAACATTGGTAGTCGTCCGTCCAAAAGAAAGCCGAGTGGTGGCATAGAATCTCTGCGAGCGATCCCATGGATATTTGCATGGACTCAGACAAGGTTTCACCTTCCGGTTTGGCTTGGGTTCGGAGCTGCAATGAAGCAGGTGATCGACAAGGACATAAGAAACTTGCAAATGCTGAAAGATATGTACAACGAATGGCCTTTCTTTAGAGTCACAATCGACTTGATTGAAATGGTTCTAGCCAAGGGAGACCCTGGCATCGCCGCCTTGTACGACAAGCTTCTAGTACCAGAGGACTTGTGGCCGTTCGGAGAGCAGCTGCGAGCAAACTACGAATCGACTCAGAAACTCATCCTTCAGGTGAGGCATCCACGGTCAACCCTAATTCTTTACAAGCTTGATTGCATTTTACTGAAAGCAGGCTAGGCTCACTTGTGTCTGCCATAGGTTGCTGGACACAAGGAACTGCTGGAAGGTGATCCCTACTTGAGGCAGAGGCTGACGCTACGAGACCCATACATCACGGTCCTCAACGTGTGTCAAATCTATACGTTGAAGCGCATCCGTGATCCTACATACAGTGTGGAGGTAGGACCACATCTGTCGAAAGAGATCATGGAAATGGACACCAACAAACCAGCTGATGAACTCGTAAAGCTTAACCCGACGAGCGAGTATCCTCCGGGTTTGGAAGACACCCTTATATTGACGATGAAGGGTATTGCAGCTGGTTTGCAGAACACTGGTTAACTGCTGCCTTTCTCCACGCTCTGCTAAGTTATACACAACCCGGAACCACCAAGTCTTGCCACCTTTTTATGGAAGAGTTACCAAGAATATATATATGTATCTCTTGCTCAAAAAGCTTGGATGCAATAATAACTGCAATATTTTGTACTTGGTTTTTTATATAATTTGTAACTTCAGTGTGAACGTTTGCTATGTATTTGATGAGCCATCCTCAAAGAATAATGATGATACCAAAAAGACAATAGCTTTGTGGGTGATGAATGGTTTCCGAGCTTACTATTAATATCATCATTTTTATAAATTTTTAGAATCTTCATCAAAATGTCTACATGCAGCAGCTTAACTGGTGCATCATACGAGAAACGTCGGTAATAACAGGTTTCATAAATAAATATTCCATCATCCGTACACATTTCTGTAAGCATTACACCAGATCAACACTACTATACAACATAGGAACCAAAATGTTCCACATCGGCAAGGATCTACAGTCGAGAAGTTGTGTAAATACGAATATCTCTCGTCTTTCCACCACCAACAATCGGTTGATAGAATCACACTTGGGTTTTCCCAGTAGCTGCATTCACAGCATCCTCGATAGCTTGCAAGAAAGTGGCGATCTTGTACGTGAAGAACCCCACGAGCATTGGAATCAAATCTAGGGGAATGAAACCATATTCTGGAACTAAAATCCTGTGGATAAAATATGTTTAGCGACTCGAAAGCAATTTGAAGAAATTCGTTGAAACTAAGCCTAGTAAAAGCCTTACTCATTCCATCGATTATACAACATCACCAAGACAACAGGAACCAATAGCCTTGGCTGTCCGACCGCTCCCCTACAACAAGTTCAGGTAAGGATATTGAACAGATTTCAGGCAAAGCTATTGAAGACTTGAAAATGAAATGTGTCGCCCGATATCAATATTTATAGAGGCATATGATACAACAGAAATGAAAACAAAACTTTCATCTATATCAGATTTATAAGTTCTGCTACATAAAAAATAAAAGTGGAAGGAAGCATCAATGCTGAATCAACTACAGAACCAACTTAACATACCCGTCATAGGCTATCTACTAAATATTTTCAAATGCAGAGAAAAATAAAAGAAAAGGAAGGAAACATACTTGACAAGTCCTTTGGCTCCATCTGCCATGGCATCAATACTGTTCCCAAGCATTCTCATGTATACCAAAGAACCGAGCAAACCAGCACCATAGCTGAAGAAAAACATAGTAAAGTAATTACACATTGTTAGTTACTCATAGACAACAACAAAAATATCGCATGTATCTTATTACACTTTCGTGCTCTTTCCACAACACAAAATATTATTCAAATAGATAACTGTATTGTTCAGAATAACATGCCTAGTTGCGAACGTGCATTAAACCAGATGGAGCATATTTATATGTAGAAGGCTAAAAACCCAAAATATGCATCATCCATTAATCATCTACAACTTTATGGAACACACACATGAAGTAACCTAAGGCACCTTGCAGCAATTTCTGGAGAATATGAAAAATAGGCCGAAAGCACCCCAACACCGCCGATTCCCAGTGTTAATACTTGCAATCTGCTCTTCAACTAAAGAAGAAAGACAATTTCACAGGGTGCAATTTGAGTATCTAAAACTGGATAAGATGAGGATATGTTCAAACGCCAGTTTGTAAAAATGAGCACCTTATAATATTGTTCCCTTGATTGAGCAGCCAAAACTTCAGGATCCCCTCTGGGGCGTCTTGATTCCCGAAACATGACATCCTTTGGAATAATAAAAACATAAATTATGAAAAAAATATAAAATAATATGTCACATTTCAAAACCAGAAAGCTCTGCAGAATATTGGACTTTTATCTTTTAAATATCAAAATACTGTAATCTATAGAAACTCAGATGGCATACACTGCCTCCAGTTGCAGCCTTCAATGCTCTATCCCACTTCTCTTGCTCGCGGCGAGTTGGAGCTGCTCTCCATTTTCTACCAGCAGCCATAGGAGTCTGAGTTTAAACATCATTTCAGTACAATGAGTATGTTAGGAGAACACACAAGATCAGAAGATATATGAGCAGAGGGATCAATTAGTAAAAATTGTACTTGTTCCTCCTCTTGCGGTTTCTCTACTGACCCAGAAGGAGTCATAAGTTCTTTACTTAAGTCGACTTCCAAACTGCATCATAGACAAACGAAATCAATGATCAGAATGGATCCTCTACACTTCCCCCATGTAGCTTTAGGAGAGTAAATAGAGAGGTGTGTGAAAATGGAAAAAAAGTAGAATCCATCAAGTTTCTACTCTGTGGGTTTGTTTCTCTCTTAAAGGTGTGGAATGGAAATGTAGAGGAACCGGAATTAATTCTTAAAAGTTACAACTGTCCATCAGTTCGCCTGAAAAAAAGAATTAGAAAGAGCATGTTTACCCACTTGTCCAAGCTCATGACTCTATTTAAGCTAAGAAATCCAGATGATTCCTCCTATAAAGAAAATAAGATTCAGATATCATCAATGATCAACTTAAGCACCACACCAGATAAACTTTTAATACACTAAATTGATTTTGCTCTTCAACTGTGAAACCTGCACAATCAGCTTTACGAAAAAATCAAGAAATAGTACTCCATTACAGAATTTTCAGAAAATGAAGTCAAAGATAAAACAAAGAAAGTGCAGTTCATTAGGAGATACAAACTTGAGTAAGAGATGCCAATGCCAGAACAATAGTCGTTGAAACCAACAGAGGATTATCAAAATAAGAATCTAATTCCTAAATTAAACACTTCAAACCCAAGGATCAACAGAAACCACTCATTTGTCATTAATCTAACGCTGAACCCTCAAAATAAACAACATTAACAGCAAACAGAAAACACATAAAACTATAAACACAAGTAATTAAAAAACAAAAAAAAAACCTTAGCAGACGCAGGGAGAGAATTAGAGGGAACATCATTATCAGGGTCTGGAATGAGCTTTTTCATGCGATCCATGAAATCTTTGTTCCACAAGTAGTCATCAGAGGCAAGAGGGTCCTCGTCTCCGCCCCAGTATTTCCTGAGCTTGGAAGTGGTGGGTGGGCCCCCATAATCCCCTGGAGCCACCCCAGTAGACCATTTCTCTGGCTTCTTGGCCGGCAGTATAATCTTGGTCGGCGGTCTAGAAATTGATGGTGAAGATGAATTAGGATTTGTGGAGTCTTGGGAGCTCGAAATGGAAGCGGAGGTGACAGAGAGATAGCAGCAATTCACTACTGTCATAGTTCCACTTGGGCGGAGGGATAGCGGAGGTGATGAAGAATTGGAAAATATCAGGCGAGTGTTGTTATGCGCTTGTATTTAACTAATTATCCACGACTCAATTCGACAATACTTAAAATTAAATATAAATAAATAAAAATCACAATGAATCCACTATTTAATACTCCGTACTATTATTTCATTATTTTATACTAATAATTTTACATTTACGTACAAATAAATCTAAACTCTTTCGTTTCATAGAAGTGAATTCTTAGAACACCAATAAAAAAAATCGTCATCAATTTTTTAAAAAATTTCAATATAACTATATTTACTTTAAGTTGAGAAATAGGAAATCATAAATTTTTTATTTTGAAATATATATTTGTAAATAAATGAAATAAGGAAATTTTGACTTTTCAATAGATGAGAAATAGAGGAAATTTGATAATTATTACTCTCATTCATCCATATTCTAACAATTTTTTAAAAAAAATAATAAAAAGAATTTAAATCGGCCGTTCATATGAGTAATCGGATCGATTTTCAATTCAAAAAGCAATTTTTTAGGTATATAAACCTACAAAAAATAATAAATTATTAAATTTATTGATTATATAATGTCGATTCATGTAATATTAGAGCTGTTTTGTTGTATATATATAGTTAAATTAGTGTGGTGTAGGAATCATCAAACAAAAAAAAAAACGGTGTAATATATTTTAGATCAAATAAAATAATTAAAATTTAAAAAATAAAAAAAATTGTATCCTATAAATTAACTCATTAATCTTAGGCTATAGTTTAATTAGTAAAAAGAATTATATATACATAATAAAAATTCGCGGAAATAGAGGAATTAGGAAGGAAATCTCTCAGACGATCTGAACACAATCTTCCCCGTTAATATCAAATGGGATCACCTATTCCATTTGATGTTTCATCTCCTATTACATGAATTAGATTCTTGCCAAGTGTCGTAATCAATGGTCAAATTTCCACCACATGCCCCAAGGGAATTAGATTCTTGCCAAGTGTCGTAATCAATGGTCAAATTTTCACCACATGCCCCAAGGGTTTAATGGTCATTAACTAGGGTATAATATTTTAATAAGAAATAAGTTATGGAATAGGGAGTGGAATACCAAAGTGGAATAGGGGATTTGGGTTGCGTTAACATTTTATTAAGAGCCTCATCAGTGTTAAAAGATACCATATGCATGCTTATCTCCAGCAGTCACAACCACCATCCATCATCTTCAAATACGTCAGACTACCACCGGCGGCAGTGGCTTGACCATCCCCAACCCCAATCATACTACTATGTAACCGTTTTTCAAAAGATCAGCCAACACAACCGCCTCATAATACGAGCCGACAAAATCTTCCTGAGAGCTGGCGATAGGAACCGCGGCAGAGATCGGCAAAGCGGCATTAAGATTTGGTACCAAGGGGGAATAACGCTAGAAGAAGAAGGATTGTTTCAGACTTGTAGTATATATGGAAATAAAAAATCTCGTTAATTTATAGGATTTGCTTTGCCATAATACATCATCCCCTTATTTCTTAAAAATTACTAAACATATCCCATATTGAATCTTAGATGTCCATTCTCTCTCCTCGCAACTCTCCGGGTACTCTCACATCTTGAATGTCCTGTTACATTTGGTGTTAACACGGTAGATGAGTGACATAGGATTGATTGTTAAGGTATTTTGGTGTTATTCTTATATTTTTTCTTATACTGTGTTTACACCAAATTTGTATTCATATTTTCTGGTTGAATACCTCAAGCAAACGAACGGCATCGTTTATGTACATGCCATGATGCCGATGAGTTTCATCAGTTGATGTTGATCTTCTTTTAGTTTTTCATTCTCTCTTTGTTCACACTAGAATCGGAGGTGAACATACACCACAATTCTATGGCTATGAATTCGAAAAGCAATTTGATTCTCCCGATTTCGTTGGACGATTCTCCGGCGTCAAAGGAAGAGAAGCTTCTCGGAGGTGCCGCCATATCCAAGGCGGGTCTTTATGCCACCATTTCTTACATGACTTGTGCAGGTAATTTTGTAATTTTTTTTTTTTAATTTCAGTTTCTAATTTTGATTTGTGTGAGGATTGAGTGTGATTCTTCATGATTAAACCTAGTTTTCACTTTCTTTCTTTTTCGACAACTGTTTTGGATTTTTTGTTTGATTAATGTCATTTATTAAGAAGATATGGTGGGGCACTGTTCGTTTGCTTGAGGTATTCAACTAGGAAATATAAATGCTAGAAAATATGAATGCAAATGGTGTAAACATAATATACGGAAAAAAAATTTAGTCGAACTTCGAAAAGAGAGAAGGCAGAACAGTACGGGAGAGTCGTGAGGAAAGAGAATGGAGTGTTTCACATTTAAAATTCAATATAGAATATAGGGTATGTTTAGTAATTTTTGGTATATTTAGTATTAATATTCATTAAGAATATTTAAGACAAGTTACTTAAAATAAAATTTAATTATATTAATTTTGGGATATGTTTAGTAAATTAAATTTGGAATGTAAATAACCGTCTCTTATTTTTTTATTTTTTAGTATATAAAAGATTACGAAGAATAATATTATGGGTCCGACTATTAACACCCCAATTCCACTATACACACCCCAATAGCTAAATACACCCTCAAATTAATTCTTTCAATTTTAATTTTCCACTTTATACACTCATAAAATATAATTTTACCATTCTTATTAAAAATCTCTTTTGGAGCCATAATCCCCAATTTTCACTTCATTAATATTCGATTGCTTCACAACAACAACCATTTTATTCTCAAAAGCTGTCGATCTAATCCATTCAATCAACTCTTTCCTACACTCAAATTTGATATTTGTCTCAAATAGATGTCCATATTCATCCTTTATATTAGTTTTTGATTCCTGCATTCATCCTTTATATTAGTTTTTTTATTCCTGCAAAGAAAATAAATAAATAAATTTTTGGACCAAACACTTATGATGTCAAAAAGAAAATTTACAAAATAAATGTTCGATGATAAACATAGATAATACTTTTAGTGGTTGCTTGGGAGAACTAAGAACATATATTTCAAAGTGTTGTGAACATTCAATGTTCGGCGCCGAACTCAAACAATTTGTTCGATTTTTTTGTGGAAGAACACTTATCAAAATGGATTTTTGGCTTAAAGAAAACACATACAATACACATCAAAACTATTAATAAACTTACATCTTCTGGTTCTCATGATGTTTCTTCATCCATTGATGTTGCTTACAACATTCAATTTTATGTAAAAGATTAGGATTCTACTTTAATAAAAGATGAAAGGAATAAAATATTTTAAAAAAAGAATTATATACATGTATTTTAATTTATTATTATATATATATATATATATAAAAGGTTAAACTTGTTTTTTTTGTCTAGTGATAATTAGAGTGCGTATAGTAAAATCGAGAATGTGAGAATGTTAATAGGCGGAGCCTAATATTATTTATGCAAAAAAGTAATACTTCATCTTTTAATAAAAATAATTTCATATATCATCTGCTCATCTGTCTCTGACCAAAAATTTAAGAGTCGTTCTTTTTATGTCGCCAATGAGAAAGTTGTTGTTTCGAAGTATCTTAACACGCGTTAGCTGACACCGTAAGGAACCGCAGGGAACGCACTGAAGCGAATAATTGGTCAGACAATCAATCATTGCTCAGCAAAATTTTCAAGTATATTTCTCTCTCCATTCAACGCCTCTTTTCCCTTTGCTGCCGTAGGAGTTGTTGTCGACTTCTAAACATCGGCGGTTTTCCGAAACTAGAGAGAGAAAGTACGAATTTTAGTCTTGCTGATCGGCGATGGCGTCTTCAGATCGCGACACCGCCGTTTACATCGCTAAACTCGCCGAGCAAGCTGAACGCTACGACGGTAAACCCTTTTCCTTTCCGGTACATGTTTTATGCATCTTTATGCATAGATTTGGTTGAGCAGGGATGTGGATCTCGTTTCTGCTTGTGGTTAATTTAGTTGTGTGCTAGTATTTGAACCTTTGAAGAAGTGAACTTTAGTAGCTGCTATTTAATTGATGTGCGGGCTGTTGCTATATCTTTTTGGGATGTGCGGATTTCATAGTTTCTATGTCTATGCTTTCCCTCTCTGATGATTGACCGTTTGACCTGAATTTCATAAGATAATGTAGAATTTTGAGTTCACCTATATTTAATCTCCCTTTTCTTCTTCCCTGGTTTTGCTTTTCCTTCGGGGTTAACTGTTGTATTAAGGTCTCTGTACGTTTAATTAATTTTGTGTGGTTCATTAACGATCTATTATTGGTGTACTTTATAGTTCTTCTTCTGGAAATTTGTTTGTATATCTAGATTCTAGGGAATTAGCATGAGTAGGGAAATATTGAAATATTAATAAGATCAGTTTACAGACTATTTATAGTTAAATTTCTTAGGGGTTTTTGTGCGTAGGTAGATCTTTTGATTTATTTTATTTATTTATTTATTTTTTGCTAAATTGCTGATGAGAATCTGACAACCCATGACCATTTTTGATCTAGTGGGATATATTTTTGCTTATTCCATGCAATCAATCAACAATTGGGTTTCCTGTCGTTTGATATCTGTTGGTTTTCACTTATCTTGTTCAGTGCACTTTAATAAAATTTTAAATCTAGTGGTATTTGGTACTTGTTTCTGCAATTAAAATGAAAAACGACAAAAATCTAACTTCTTAAACTTCTGGAAATTTTTGAAGAGATGGTGGAATCAATGAAAAAGGTTGCTAAAATGGATGTGGAGTTGACAGTGGAAGAGAGGAACCTGTTATCAGTAGGTTACAAGAACGTCATCGGGTCTCGGAGAGCTTCCTGGAGAATATTGTCATCAATTGAGCAGAAGGAAGAGTCAAGAGGTAACGAGCTGAATGCTAAGCGGATCAAGGAATATCGGCAGAAGGTGGAGTCAGAGCTCACCAATATTTGTAGTGATATCATGACTGTCATCGACGAACATCTAATTCCTTCAAGCACAGCTGGAGAATCAACTGTATTTTACTATAAGATGTGAGGAGGGCTTTTCTGCTGTTTCTTGATGAAGATTAAGTTTGGTAGTTATATTTGATTCTTAATTGTATTTCTTTTGCTTATACAGGAAAGGGGATTATTATAGGTATCTTGCTGAATTTAAGACAGGTAATGATAGGAAAGAAGTTGCTGATCAGTCACTGAAAGCATATGAGGTATGTTACAGATTTCCTTTTTGATCAACATTACTAGACTTTAGAGATGAATAGTTAGCTTGCCTTGTGGAGGTATTGTGTAACAAGTGAGCATTATTTTCCCTTGCCCTTAAGGGAATATGCCATGCATATGAGTTAGGGGCCATTTTGGGTGCTATCTGGCTCAAGGTACTAGTTTCATGATTTGACATTTGCATATGCTTTTTGACTGTTATTGTTGAATGACATTTTAGTTTATGGAAGAATTTTAAGTGTTGTTGTGCATGGATACATGATATATTTATTTTTCATCTCATTCCCACTTGAACAGTCTTGTCAACTCTGCAAACCAATTTCTGCTGTTAAATATTGTCAACATTGATCAATGCTGGCCAATATGCATTCTGATCTACCCGTCTGAATCTTTGTACTTATTTTCTTCTTTGAACTTGCTTGAAGTTGGCTACTACCACTGCTGAGGCAGAGCTTCCTCCGACTCATCCTATTCGCTTGGGTTTGGCTTTGAATTTCTCAGTCTTCTACTATGAGATTCTGAACGCACCTGAAAGGTGTCTTATGTTTAATTTATTGAGTCGAATTTGTGTTCAGTCTTTTTATCAATCTATCTGAGTTAACCATTATTCCAGGGCATGTCATCTGGCAAAGCAAGCTTTTGATGAAGCTATTTCTGAACTTGACACATTGAATGAAGAATCATACAAAGATAGCACTTTGATTATGCAACTGCTTAGGGACAATCTGACTCTGTGGACCTCTGACATTCCAGAGGACGCAGGTAACAACTTGATACTTCTAATAACACGAATTTATGTGGTCTGAAAAAATATATTTTGTATATTCGTGTTACCTTATAATGACAAATCCCTTATAACATTGGCTCATACAAAAGCTCTCTTATTATGCACATGATTTATTTCCCTTCTTGCAGATGAAGGATCAAAACAGGATGCTGCGAACAAAGCTGGAGGTGAGGGTGCAGAGGTGAGTCATTTTCATCACTACTTTATTATAGTTGTTCGCATACAGCTCAAGTCTCGTCTGTTCCTCTTTTTGTCTGCAGTGACGCTGCCGGATGATTAGGACTTCGAGCATCCGATGAAAATGAAAATGATGATTTGTTGAGGGGATGTTTGTGTTAAGGTGGTGGTGAATACTTGTTTAATAACGGTCGTGTGTGGTTTCTTTATTATGTTTCGGTGGTAAACAATTGGTTTATATGGAGCCCCATTGCCATTGCCTGTGGATTTGATGTGGCCTATAGGTGGTTTAATTTTAGTGACTACCTTAGCCTAGTATTTGCTCTTCTTCTACCCTCTCTTTCATTCATCTCACTTCTTTCTTTATTGGATCATAATTAATTACTGACCATACGCCGTTATTATCGATTGTTTTCTCGACGTTTAGTCATTTCTGTGATTCAACTCGACTCTGTGTTTCAACTCGACTCTGTGTGGATTTGTGGTCCATGAATTTGAGAGAATGATTTTTTTTTAATCATCATCACAAATTACGAATAAATTACTCTATGAAGTTTTTACCTTATTCATTTCCTAAAAAGTAGAAAGAATTTAAACAATTATACTGCCAATGAATCTAATATACTTTATTATATTTATTGCCGAAAAAAAGTCATAATATTCTCCGAAGTTATATTTTTCTGAATTTATTGTGTAAAATCAAAGTGAAAACTGAAGAGGTGAGAGTAAACGTCAGTACAATAATAATTGTTTTGTCATTAACATTTTCTTATTAGTTAATTATACTAGTCTACTCGATTAACTTGCTCGCAAAAAAGAGATTTACAACAGTGATATAGGAGTATTTTAGATGAATATATCAAAACATCTGAAGTAATATTTTATTTAATTAACTTATTTTAAATAGGAAACAAATAACAAATGGGAAGACTTGTGTGAGACTGGTTCACGGATCATTTATTAACCCATTTAACTAATTTTAAAGGGCCATGTTTGGTTATAATCAAATTAGAAAATAGAAAAATGAATTATAGAAGAAAATTAATTAAGTTTAATTATTTTTAAAGGGATATCAAATTAAAAAATTTAATATATATATATATATGACAGATTTTTTTTTTAATTTTAAAAAAGATATTAGTATATATAATAACATTTCCTTTCCAACTTATAAATAAAGATTTCCGATTATTTAATCCAAATACACAGAAATTATAAAAAAAGTTAAGGATATCAAATCTACCAGAAGTATAGAGTTGTCTTCTAATTCTTTTAGAAAGTCTAATCGTATAAAAATTTATTTTACTATTTTATTTTTATACGGATTATTCAAGATCTTTATATGTAAATCCAGATCAACTGTTTAAAAAGAATGAAATATTACTCTTTTAAATACTTTTTAACGTAATAAATAAATAAACTACTATTATTCTTTTAAATGAAAACAATTAGTACTAATTAAAAAAAAGTAATATAATTCAAAAATATAATAATTCATTACTCTAAAATAGAATGGAATAAAATAATACTCCATATAATAATAAGATTGTATTATATGGTATTCAGAGAATCTTTGGAATGTCCTAAATGAATTAGACGTATTTAGAGTTATGTTTGAAATTCAAACGTATAAATACAAATCAAAGTTATATTCTTTGGAAGGAATTTGGGCGGAAGAAAAGGTGAGTTTATTCGAAGATTTGGGTGGCATATGCTACATAAATCCATTCTCATGGAAGCTTAAACAAAAATCTTGCATTCTTCCTTCATATGAAGGAAGAAAGAACAAACACTCAATTCCACCATCACTCCTTATTGCAATGGGAATCTATCCCTCTTCTTCCGCCATCTGTATATTAACAAGAATTCCCCTTCTTCATTCGTTGCAAATCACGCAGAATCGTATTCAAGCTTATCGCTGCTGCAATGGATAATTCCCACTCTAAGCCTCAGATAAGGGCCGTCATATTTGATTTGGACGGGACCCTCCTGAGCACAGGTAATAACATTTCTCTTCTCCTCATTTTTCTGCTTTCGGGTTGATCAATTTCATGTTTGTGTGCTCAGAGGAGGTTACCAAGAACATTCTGAAGGATTTCCTGGCTAAATATGGGAAGGTGCAAGATAACGACAAGGAGAAGAAGAGATTGGGGATGACTTTCAAGGAATCCGTAGTTTCTATAGTCAAAGACTATGATCTTCCACTGACACCCGAGCAATATGCCGATCAAATTTCCCCAATGTACCATGGATCGTGAGTCTTTCACCAATTCTTGCTTTTGTTTTTGAATGACTTTATTTGGGACTACATATGTTTAGTTAATTTTCCTGTGCCAACTGTTTGTGGAAATGTCCCAATTATTATCCTTTTGATCTGTTTCATATAGGTGGCTGCTGTCTAAACCACTTCCTGGTGCCAATCGTCTTATGAGACATCTTCACAAGCATGGAGTGCCATTTGCACTTGCTTCAAATTCTTTGAGGAAGAACATTGATCGGAAAATCTCGCACCATGATGGTACAGGTTCTTTAGCCCACTTCTGTCTGTCAGTTAAGATCATCATTGACTTGTTATTGTTTGTTTACAGGTTGGAAAGAAAGCTTCACTGTGATTCTTGGAAGTGACCAGGTCAACTCAGGGAAGCCCTCTCCAGACATGTAACTCATGTTTTTCATTGTAGTTAATACTTGTTTTACTTTCACTTTGTCTTTCATAAATGTAATGGTTGATTCTTTGTTCGGTTTGTTCTTTATTGTTGTTCGTGTACCTTCTTCTTTTTGAAACTATTTTTCTAATATCATTTTAGGTCAAGGGTTTTGCAGCATTAAATATGAGTTTAGAAGAGCCTTTGTTTTCTATGGCATTACATTTTGCTCTCAAAAAATACATCTTGTTTCTTTGAAGTGGTCATGTTTTATACCCTCCTAATCACATTAATCTCAGCATATGTCATTAAAAATGATGATCAGATTTCTGGAAGCTGCAAAAAGAATGGGAGTGGATCCGTCATGCTGTCTTGTGATTGAAGACTCCATGTAAGTTCACCTTTTAAACTATTAATGATGTGAACATTAGCTTTTATAGTAGATTAAGGCGTAAAACTTGGAATCTTGCCAAACTGTATTCTATTGAGTTGATTCTACTGTCATTCATTTATTCTCAGTACAAATTCATGAGCACATTATTATAAACTAACAGCCATCTCAACCACTACTTGGATTCATGTTCATAAAATGAAATTCTACTTGGCAATGATGGATTATCCGTTAGAATATGCTGCACAGCCTTTGAATCTTTCAATTCTCTCATTGAGAGTTCATGAACCCCTTGAACTTCTCCTCATTATCTTTCTGACTAGATCTTTTTATCTTATGGACGAAACTGCTCTTCTACTTTTAGAGCACAATATGTGCATTTTGATGATAGTACTATCTATGCCCCATGAGTGTATAAGGCTGCAACCTGCAGGACTCATTTTAATGATTTGTGATTAAGTGCTTATATGAATCCGTTTATATTTCTCTATCTTTATAGAGTATTATTCTTTCACATTAGAGCATTTTTAATTTTACAGTCTATAAGTGTTTAGAGCATAATTTTTCACTACTAGAAGTAGAAACCATCATTTATTTAGAATCCTGTTGTAAACAGTATCGGTGTCAAAGCTGGAAAGGCTGCTGGAATGAAGGTTGTAGCTGTGCCATCACTTCAAAATGAATTTGATTCATATTCCATTGCTGATATCATACTGCACTCACTCTTAGAGTTTCAACCCGAAGAATGGGGTCTTCCCCAATTTGGAGACTGTACATCTCACACTTTTTGTCACATCCTCTCTGTTAATCGTCACCATCCATTGCTAATCATATTCTATTTTTTTATAAATGTAGGGATTGGCAAAGCATTGCCTATTGAACCAATCCATCTATCAGGCATATTTAGCAACGGTCTTCTCCAGATACATGAAGGTTCAAGAATTACTTTCATTTCACCATTTCCCCTCCTCTGAAAACTACAAGTGCACCATTCAAATGTGTGTTGTTTTGTTGTTTTAGATAATGAATCATCCGATCTTCCTGGTCAAATCTGGGGACTCTTCATCGGCTGGGCCAAATTTGATGCACAAAATGTCTATAAGGCTGTAGTCAGCATAGGTTGGAGCGTAGGTTGTTGTGGTTACATGAGAAGAATAGTGAGTATTTTTGTAGCTGCACATGATTTCCAACTCTTTGAAGCATCACAAGAACTATATATTATAACAACTTTTTTATTTTTAGCAACCATGTTTGATCAAGGGGACTCAGATGGACGATAAACAAGACAAAGAAATGCAGTTGGTGCTTGTGGGCTACCTTCGGAGATCACTTACTCGGGTATAACACAAAAAAAAAAAAAAAAAAAACATGTTCATTCTCTCTATCCATGATTGATTGGATTAATGTTATTACTGAACTGAAGTCTGTAGTAAATCCTACTGAATTACTTGTGGTGAAACGCAGAGCAATACGTTGAACAGCCTAAACGTGGTCGATCAAGACAACGTCTCTGCCGATATAGCTCTAAATCTGCCTGCATTTTCACACAAATTGTGTGAATCTTTCTTTAGTTCTTAGGAGAATGCTCAAGAATGATAATGAATATCTGCTTGTTGAGGAATTTATCACTGAATTAGCTCGAAAAATATAATTTAAATTTGGGATAGTTTGATCTCTATTACTATTTCTTATGATTCTATTCAATGTAGTACGCTTTTGCATTTGTGCTTTTCTTTCAAAAATGCATATCTAAGAATCCATACCTAACCATTGCACTTCACACAAAAATAGAAAATATCTATATAAATATTTTTAATATATCATATAAATGTAATTTAATTTAATGTACCTACTAGCTATAACTTCACGCTCGCATATAGGAGTATATATTTTTTTTAAACTAAAAGTTAACCAGGGCTTATTCTATGGGCCTATGGCCATGATGACATAAGAAACTCAACATAACCTACTCGCCCGGGCCAGCCCAATAAATTACTATTCAATTTACTTTTATCTTCAGAAGTTTTAGGATGAGATACCCTAGTGAGACTATACGGGTATTTATGAGACGGATTATAAACGGATCGATCAATTTATAAAGTATGTTAGTTACCATTTATAAAGTATATTAGTTATATAAGTAAAGTAATTTAGAAAAATATAGTATTTGAGTTTATATTAGGTGCACCCGAGTGCAAGGTGCATCTATATGTTTATAACTTTTTATTTTATTTTATATATATATTATTCTACTTTGTATACGTGTTTCTTAATAATTGTATACTTTTTTCACATTAAGTTTTTAATTAAAAAAAAACTAGTATCTATATGTGTATAACTTTTTATTCAATAGTTTATAGTACATGTTTTTTTAATAATTGTATATTTTTTACACTCAATTTTTCATTAAAAAACTAACAATTAAATTGTATACATTTTTGTTCATAATTATATATATTTGTGTTTATATTTTATATTTCTATTATGGGTTCACCCTATAATTAGCCAACATATTTTATCTAACAATAAGCAATGAGACTACTTGTCTCACATATTTACCGTCTCACAAAAGACTCTGTATTTTTAAAATTATCGCAACATATTAATTAAAAAATTTGAAAAGAGTTCACGTGTGACATCGGTGCACTTGGACAATCCGAACGTTAGATTAAATTTTAAATTATTCTCTACCACTGAACTAAAATAAAATAACTATCCAATCCAATGGTATTTTAATCCATCGAACTAGACATACATGGCGGTTTGGAACCGCCGGTTCCGGTTTGGAAAAATATAAAACCGGAACCGAACCGAGGGTAGGCCGATTTCGATTCCGGTTCAGAACCGTCGGTTCCGGTTTTCTCTCTCTCTTTTTTTAAAATTTTAGCATTGAAACATAAAAAAAAAATTTGGAAAAATCGCCGGTTTGAAACCGGAACCGCCGATTCCAGTTTCAAAAAATGAGAAACCGGAATCGAATCGGAATATATCCGATTTCGGTTCCGTTTAGGCCGGTTCTGGAACCGCCGGTTACATGTCTACATCGAACTCTAAGTGTACCCTTAATTTTAATAAAATTATATATGTTTGATTGTATATTTATTATAATAAGACTATAATTTAGTAGATTTTTAATACTCCATAAATATTCACTTAAAAAAAATATAGTAGTATTATTTACTGTAAGTCTCAAAAAATAAAATAGAAAGTAATAAATGTTCGAAAATGCTGTTCATATTTGAATCCTAACCCGTTTTGGGCGAGTAAATACATACCTGGTAAAAAAGAGAGAACACCGCACCGCTCCTTCCTCTGAATCCAGAGTCGACGTCCGCCGCGTCTCCACTACACGATTCTGACTGCCGCTGTTGTTTATCCGGCGCTTCCCGTACTCGCGCTACTCCAAAGGTACTTTTAGCTGCAATACTCCTCTAAATTTCGATTGTATTCGGACTTCCGCCAGTCGATTCGACAGTCTTCGTCGTTGTTCCGGCACTGCGCTTCGCTTTCTGTTCTTTTTATTTTAAATATTACTTTCGCCTGCGCTGTCGCTTTCCTCTAAGGACTATGGTAGCAAAATATATAGAGCTTGATTTTTTATTTGTTCGCAAGGTTTTATCTATAAGTTTCATACTAAAATTTAAGATTGTAATGCAACTAAAAGGGAAAAGAGTAAATTGCTGCCGTCTATAGTGATCAGCAATTCTGCTGATTATTTGTACACATTTTTTACTGCTTGTTTTGATGATTAGTTGGAGCACACGCCCTTTTACATTGATTACCTTTAAAAAAATTTCAGTAAATTTGGTTATGATTGGATATTACTTACATTGAATCCTGCAGAGACTGTTGACTAGAATATAGATGGATGCGAAAGCATTGGCAAAGTCTAAAAGAGCTCATACGTTGCATCATAAAAAGAAGCATCAACCCCATCAAGCTCCAAAAGCGCCTGCTGTTGGTTCAGATGACAAGAACCCATCTGGAAAGCTAGCCAAAGAAGGACCTTTGCAATCTCATGGCCAGCAAGCTAATGAAAAACCGCAAAAATCTCGTGGCCGGAGACTTCTACCTTCAAATTGGGGACGCTATGATGAAGATTTTGATTTGGGAACCGAGGAATCCCAGGCGAGCTCAAGTCAGCCGACTGAGATAGTTGTGCCTAAAAGCAAAGGAGCAGATTACGCTTACTTATTCACGGAGGCCAAGGCCCAGTCTCAAGTGCATTATTCTCCAGATGTTGTACCTCTGTTCGAGGATCTTATCAATGGTATATTCCGAGCATTTGATTTATTTGGCTTTTATTAGGAGTTACCCTGTTGCTGTTGACCTTTTTTTTTTTTTAAACTCTCATTGTAAATGTGGGTAAGAGCATGATTATAAGTGACTTGATTTAAGGAGGAATTCATGGTATCATGATATAATCATGTTGATATTATTAAAGTAATAAAGTGGAAAGGATAATTTCTTGCCAACATAGGGAGTTCCAACTGGCTGCATCAATGTGATAGCCAAAATGCTAGACCATTTGCTTGCTGACCTAGGTAACTAGCTACATAAATGTGTGTCAGATGATTCCAACATTAAAGATATGTAGAATTATGCTCATGATTACAATGATACAGTTCCATAGAATTACATATTTTATTGGCAGATATGGCAGGTGATTGATAACTATAGATTTCTAGACTTTACTCAGGATTTTGGTCCAATGCTTGCTGCCAAGGGAAAAAATATACTTTCATGGATTGCAGATGAAAGCTTTGAGTTTGAAGACAAGACAAGCACCAGCCTTGAGGTGATCTTTCTTTGAAATCCATAAGGGATTTATTTACTGAGAATATCTGGCAGAAAGTTTTAGCAGTGTCCTTATGCATTCTTCTGTTCCAGTTTGTGGGATACTAACAAGTAATACCGTCCTTAAACTCAATTATCTGATGAACAATATGTGTTCTAAGTACTATTCTATACGTGAAGTTGGGGTGAACAAGATGATTACTGTATAATTTTTCCTTTGCTAGACTATCATATGAGTTAAACTCTATGTCTCAACAATAGCAGTATCACCTCTTTACTAGATGATGCTTTAGTCAAGTGTCTTTACCAAATCTAATGATGCATCCTGATTTATTAACTTCATGTATAGCTGTTAAAATATTTCATCGTTATCTTTAGTACGGATCTAGTTTCTCCCCTTTCTTCAAAATTGAATTAATCAATGTAATATATATACTAGAGTTCAACTTAAAAGCAAATATATGATGGTTTGTGTAATCAGAGTTTGTTGCAGTAGGTTGAGGCTGAACTCTGTTAACCAAGACTGACTTGAGCTATGTATATGTGTGTGTATATAATTTTATTTTCTCACAAATTATTTCTTTGTTGTTCTCATGTGTTATGGTTTTTATCATGCAGGTGCCTTTTCTTTCCCTTAATTTGAATTCTCTTGCTAAACAAGTTTCGAAAGCAAAACTGTCAGAGAGACTATATCTGGATCCTGATTTATTACCGTTAGAGCTGGTAATTTTGTTTCCTGCTTCCATTTTTTCTCGTTTTAATCAAATAATAGGAGAGCTGATATCCCTGAACAAGTTGCACTTTCTGTTAATAATATTAGACTTTCTTTTTGTGTAGTCAAATGACCACTATCATGCTTTGCCAATGACCAATAAAAATTACACCTGTTTTGTGTGTGATCTTATTATGTATCAATGTGTTCAGATGCATCATATGCTTTGAACAACTTCTATAATCAATAAAAACTTATTTATTCCTTTAAGATGGGCCAATGATCCAAAGGACGTACCCATAATTTTCTTTCAATTTCCACCTAGATTTGCTCTTATTCAGTGATGTGTCGATAGCATACATCAATTTCTTATCTGAATGTGTTAGTCTTGTCAGTCATATCCTAGAAAGTGTGAGACAAGATAATTTTTGCTTATTGTCTATCCTGAGTTGTTAGCTATAGATTTTATTGATGTGGTATGACTAATAAATTTGATCAAAAGTGTTAATTTCTTTTCTTTTTCACAAACTAGAAGCTCAAGTGAGTTCTATTTTGTTTAAGCTTTTAATCCATGTCTGTTCTAAAGTTCAGGATCCATTTTATTTGAATGTGACAGTTGGATGATGAACAATGGCTACTAGGTGAAGACAGACGCGATTCTCAAAATCGTACATCTGAGGCTGAATCAGATTTCAGGCCCTCCTCTCTCAACGATATGAACATCCAACATGGATTTGAACCTTCATCATCAACCCCAAACATACAAAGAAATATTCCCATTGAAACCTTTGAAGGAGGAGGATCGAAGCCCACAGTGCAGAATACGGATAAGATGTTGCAACCTCAGGGAAGCAGTAAAAGCAGTTTTTCCAGATCAGACATGAAAGATATTGCTTCTGTGAAGCAATCTAAACTTGAATCAGCCGGTGCAGAAGCAGAGCTCGACATGCTTCTTAGCTCGTTCGGTGAAACCAACATTGTCGACTCCTCACCAACTACATCTACCTCTGTTGCCTCAGGTGAAACCATACTCAAAGGAACACGAATGATGGATGATGATATCGATAAACTGCTTGAAGAAACTTCGAAATTTACCATAACTGAAAAGGAAGGGCTATCAAAAGCGGTCACTGAAACCACCATGGATCCCATTTCTAAGTCTAAGTCTAAACTATTGGATGATTTCGATTCCTGGTTGGATACCATTTAGTTTGGTGGATTCTGATCTTAGTTGTAATGTACTTCATCTTGTAACACATCAATCTCAGAATTTAAACCAGCTTTTAATGATTAATCTCGACTTAACTTCTTTATAATTACGTTTTGAACCAACCAACCAAGTGATTGATGTTAAGTTTATGGCAATGACTAGTTCCCTTCCCAATTTTAGGCATTCAAAAATGTATTCGATACAAAGAGATAATTAAGTTACTTTTTAAAATAAATTGAACCAATACCTAAATATAATTTGGTTACTTTTAAGAAGTGGTCGGTGCTACCTAGTACTTCATGTGTATTATTATTACTTGTATATTCCATTATTATTTTTCTTATGCTTCCTACCTCAAATGTTTTATTTAAAAAACAAAAATTCCGATTATAAAAAAAAAAAAAGAACTCCATTTCTCTTATTTAAAAATATGGAAAGTAGGGTTAAAACATTGGTTTGACCTTTTCTTTTTTAGTTAAATCAAATTTAAAATTAAGTCCTTTAAATAAAATTATGTTCACTCGGCGAGTCAGTCAGCCGCCATCTCTCTCCACCATCTCCTTCCACATAATACTCCATATTCGTTCAACTAATATTCATAACTGCTTCTGAATTACGCGAAGAAAATAAAAAATTAATGGGGACTAGCAATTTACCTAAGCGAATTATCAAGGTTGGTTTTTTTTTTTTTTTTTCTTTCTGAAACCTAATATTTCTCATAGTTTCCTTGATCATTCCTGTGAAATATGATTCATTTATTTATTTATTTATTTTAATTGGTACAGGAAACGCAGCGGCTCCTCAATGAACCAGGTTTCCCCCTCTCTGTGTTACACTGTGCATGATGATGCATCTTAATGATGAGTATTAACATCGAGCAGAGTTTAATTTTTGTGTTTCTTGTTTCCTGCTGCTTGAGTTTGATTCGAATGTAAGTATGTTGATGAATGGTGAATATGGTACCTTTTAGATAAACAATAAAACCCTAATTCGGAATTTGATTAGGGTTTTGGACTAGGGAATATGGTAGAGACCTAATTTATGTTGAGTTCATAAGAAAGCTTTTACTCTTATAATGGGAAAAAATATATGAAGGTCTGTCAGTTTATGTGGTCAAAATATGTATTGTGTAAGTGATTCAATCTTCCCATTTCTCTCATTGGGTAAGAATAGTACTGTGGAAAAAAAAAAACTAGACTGTTAAATCTTCAACAAGCATAATGACTCGATCTATGCTGATTTCATTACTATTTGAAATTTTGTACTCCATTATGTTAAATTGGATCTTTGGAACAAAGCAAGCTGTCTTCTTCTCATTAGAGTACTTTGGTGGAATTGGTAATATGATGATATTTTAAAAGTTGCCATTATAACTCCTAGTTTTTAATGTCTGCTTTTGTAACAGATCCACAACTGGACCACAATTTCCTTCTTGATCAAGAACTAACTGATTTTTTGTTTTTAATTTTGGTCCTGTTCTGAAACGAGGGCCTAAATTTTATACTTAATCTCATGTTTTTATATGGTAAAATAGCTCCTGGAATTAGTGCTTCCCCTTCGGAGGAGAACATGCGATATTTCAATGTTATGATACTGGGTCCTGCCCAATCTCCATATGAAGGTAATGCACGACATTACTTCTTTGGGTGTTCTATGCATGACTTGGTTATTTATGTGAGACTCAGATGTGCATATTAATTGAACATTCTTTCATAAATAATGTATAATTTGATGTAATTTGTGCATACATGCTGTACATTGTCTGGGGGGCTATATCTTGGCATATGGGTGGGAGAAGCAATCACTCCAATTCAATAGATTAGGATAAATCAAGTTGGGATGTGGAAATTTAATATCTTTCCAAAATGTCATGAATGTACTAGGCAAATTTATAGCTTAATTTCTTCCTCTCGCGCATTTTTCAAGGAGGTGTTTTCAAGCTGGAATTGTTTCTACCTGAAGATTATCCTATGGCACCTCCAAAGGTAAGTTTAATTGTCATTATTACCTGGAGTTAAAAGCTGCTTAACTTCATTGCTAATCTTATTCTGTCACTCTGGATCAGCATTCAGTTACTTTATTCTCCACTAATCACATGCAGTAATTTAGACTTTGAGTGTGATAAACTCCCAGTTGTGCAACTCGTATTGAGGATGCTTCTTTCTCCTCCATTATTATTTTCTCATGAGTTGTTTCATCATTGGCTAGATCTTATTTAGGCCCGTGTAATTATCCACTGAAATTAGATTTTTAAAAATGTTTGTTACTTCTAATATAGGCTAGTCATTTAGCCTTTTGCTTACATTGTACCCTGACCTGATGTTGGGAGGTACTGTACACCGAGTGTTCACATGCTGTATGTACAAATGCAACCTGAGAATTTCCAGTCTTGCTCTTACATTCACCATACTGTGCCAATTTTTTTATTTTTTTTTAAACTTTTTTATTTATAGTTGTTGATGAAGTAGTTGTTATTATTGCTTCAACAGGTGCGCTTTCTGACTAAGATATATCATCCCAACATAGACAAGGCAAGTCTCAAATCCATTTTCATGATAATTTGTGGAATGAGCTAATTTGATACAATTTGGGTGTTGTTGTAAGTTGTAACTGAGGTTGTGTGAATAGCTTGGTAGGATATGCCTGGATATTCTGAAAGACAAGTGGAGTCCAGCCCTCCAGATACGAACAGTATTGTTAAGGTGAATTTCTCTCACTGGCATGACACAGCGCACACGAAATTGAATGATATCAAACTTACACAACTTTGATTTGATTGGATTCAGCATACAAGCACTTCTGAGTGCACCAAACCCGGATGATCCACTATCTGAAAACGTAGCGAAACATTGGAAGAGTAATGAAGCTGAGGCTGTTGCTACAGGTATGATGCAGCCAGCTTAAGTCGCAACATAACTTGTGGATTTTCGTTTCGTTTTAGCTGAAGTAAACTGTATGTTTGCAGCAAAGGAATGGACCCGCTTATATGCCAGTGGTGCTTGAATAACACTCGGATCTTCAATTTAACCCTAATGCACCCTACCCTACACTTGGGAGTTGGGACTATATGAATATAGGCTTGCTTCATTTTGGAGTATAAATTAATATTATTACCCTTTGTAAATTTTGTTACTTGAATTTGTTGTTGGATAAATATCACTGACTCTTTTTTGGTGATGTGCAGATTACCAGTGTATTTATTGAGCGAGCTAAAATAGTCCCGCATAATTATACTTTATTATAATTGTGATTAGTTGTGAATATAATTACCGGTGTGTGATCATATTTCATATTAAAACTTTCAAAGGTAAAAATATGAAATGCCTCAGATTTTATACATATTTTCATTTTGAGCTTACAAAATAAATTAAAATTGAAAAAAAAATTAATATTGAATTATAAAGTGCATTTAAAAAGGATAAATAGGTTTTTATTTTAAATTTAAAATGAGAAATTAAAATCTTTTTACATTGATGGTTTATATATTTATACCATTAAACTTGGAAGTAATGAATATTAAAGAAATTTGAAACGAGCACTACGAACCAATAGATTAGGATAAAATCTCTAATGGGACATGACATTGATGATATGTGAACAATACTCCTTTCGTCCCAAGGCTAAGGCATTTTACCATTTTCGTCATCCCACTTAAAGGTGGTCATTTCTATTTTAGAAATGTGAGGATCCCACCACTAACACTTGATAACAATATTTTATATTTTTAAAAGACAAAAATACCCCACTACAATTAATGGATCAATTAGGTGGAAGGGTAAAAAGATAATTAAAAAATTTCACATACCCACTATACATTAAAAAATAATACTTCTTAGATAGAGGGAGTATATATAATATATTAAAATATTATTTTAGGATATTATTGTAATGATTTACGCTTTATTACTAATTGATTGATACTCCCTCCACTCCGAAAAACTTTTTATCTTTACTGTTTCACGTTGTTTAAGAAAAGTTGCACTTTTTGACCAACTTTATTGACTTTGGAGGGTATTGTAGTATTTTTAGGTAATAAAAAGTATAAAGTAATGATATGTGTGTGAAAAATGAGTGGCAAATTTGAAATTAAAGTAACTTTTGAGGTTGTTGGATAAAGTGATGTTTCATTTTTTTAGGGTAAAATATTTTATGGGATAAATAAATGAGAAAAATTAAAAAAGTATTATGGGACATAGGGAGTTCTATCTAACATATGACAACATGCTGTCCCAACTCCCAACATCGATAGGGTCAAGAAATAAATCTCAAATTGTACATCCAACTCCCAATATCGATAAGGTGAAGAAATAAATCCCAACATCGATAGGGTCAAGAAATAAATCTCAAATTGTACATCACAAATATATCTGAAGCAATAAAATGTCATCTATATGGTGTACCCCACCGCCCCGAGGGGGTAAATCGCAGGATGTGCCTCAAGTGGCTTATAAAACTTGTGCTTGCAAGGGGCCAAATCCATGCCAAAGGCAGGATTCGAACCCCCACCCTGCAACAACCAAGCTCAGTTGGAAGGTCTTTTCACCCTCCCCTCTACCACTTGAGCTGTGCCCTGGGGCACTTGTTTAATATTCTTATATATTGATATTTTGTAATAATGAAATAAAATATGACAAAGATTAAAATCAGGGCCCAGAAGTATTTTTTTAGATAAAATTCAGGTAGAATATTGGCAAAGGTGTGTTAGGAAGAATATGGTATTATACCTTGAGAAAGTAACATCGTAAAGGGTATTTTCATCAATTCGGGAAAAAAAGATATACTCTTAAAATTGGAATAGAAAAGTAATTCGCAAATTCTGACGGGGCACTGCATCCAATTTCGTCCGATCATGGATAGATTTAATTAGTCCAGATATTTAATGCAGTAAAGCCTAATAAATAAGGAAACAGTTACTCTCTCCGTCTAAGCAAATAACAACATTTGTTTTTTCATATAGATTAATGAGTATTATTATTTTATGTAAAGTAAGTAGGTGTATTAGAGAGATGTGATGGGTAGTGGTGAGCCATTTTTACTAAAAGAGGAAAATAATGCAATTTAGATGGGACGCCCAATATAATAAAATTGTGCTATTTGAGTGGGACGGAGAGAGTACTCTATAAATATCGAAATAAAATAAGTTAAAATCACTTTCACCCCTTGGCAAATTACATCAATTAACCCCCTTCCTAGTCACCAGCAAAATCCTTGGAAAAATCCCCAAAACTCTTCACCTCGATGTCACTCCGTCGATCCATTCTTCCGCGTTTCCGCCGCAGCGATCGAGTGGAAGTCGCCAGTCTGGTGGCAGGATTCTCGGCTCCTATTATGAGGCGACGGTGGTGGCTGATCTCGACAAGGAGCGTTATGTTGTGCAGTACCTCACTTTGGTGAAGGACGATTTCTTGGCGCCGTTGAGAGAGGTGGTGTGGAACGTGGAGTTTCGGCCGCGGCCACCTGTAGTGGCGGCGCCGATCGAGTTCAAAATTAACGATATTGTGGATGTGTGGGCTAATGATGGATGGTGGGTGGGTAGGATTACTGACAGCGATGAAGATGAGTATTCGGGGTTCTTCGATTCCACGTCTGAGGAAATTGCTTATCCCAAGGATCTTCTGAGGATTCATCATCGTTGGATCGATGGAGAGCGGGTTCGCGGGTGAATTATTGCTATTCTCTTTTTGATTTGATGATAATTACTACAAGATATTAGAGTACTAAATTCATGTATTCTTTGATTTTCTGGGTTTAGGGCATCTTTAATCGTTAGAATGACTTCCTATTCAGCTAGTTTATAATCCAAAACAGCTTTACTGGCTATTGCTCTTTTTATTTGTGGGGTTAGTTTTCTTATAAAATCATCTTATTATACATTCGAATTTTTTTGTTGATTGAATTTATTTTTTTATTTTATTTTAGCATAACTACTAAGTGAATTTGTCCTAAGATATTATCCCCTCTAAAAACACTCTTTTGTTTTTGGATTCTAAACTCGCTTCTATTCATGATTTATTAATAATTTAATTGTCCATTAGTTTAATTTAAAATTGATTTTGATTATCTTCGAAATGAAGAAAATTAAAGCAAGAGACTACGTTGAAAATTTGTTTGAATATATACATTGATAAATTGGTAGATGAGCATAATTTACTTTACTATAATTGTGATTAGTTGTGAATATAATTACCAGTGTGTGATCATACTTCATATTAAAACTTTTAAAGGTAAAAATATGAAATACCTCAAATTTTATTATCCATGTAAATTTTGAGCTTACAAAATAAATTAAAATTGAAAATAATTTAATATTGAATTATAAAGTGGATTTATAAAAGGATAAATAGATTTCTATTTTAAATTTAAAATGAGAAATCAAAATCTTTTTACATTGATAGAAACTTGAAACAAACATCTATGAACTATTAATACTCTGATAAAATCTCTTAAAAAACAATGCTTAATAAAGTGTATTGAATTGTTATATAGGGATGAGTTGTGTTATAAATAAAGTGTCCTAATCCTTAGTAGTTAACATATGTTTTTAAATATAATGAATAATATATTAAATATTATTTTAGTTTATTATAGTATAATTCACTATAAATATATTTTAACTACCAATATATATGTTTTACTTATATAACAATTACTTCCTCTGTCCAACTTCAACTTTACACTTTCCGTTTTGATCGTCTCAAATTCAACTTCACACTTCCATAAAAGGAAAAAGCAATTAACTATTGTCTCTCTAACATATTTTAATTTCAAATTTGCCACCACCTTGTAAATACACATAACATACTTTATCATTTATTTATTACCCAAAAATACCATACTACCCTCAAAAGTAAATAAAAAAATGACTTTTCTTAAACTTCGCATCTACAGTAAACATGAAGATAAATTTGGGACGGAGAGAGTATATACTTTAATACAACTCATCTCACACAACAACAGGATGTCTCAACATCAATAGGGTAAAGAAACAAATCTCACATTGTACATGACAAATATATCTGAAACAGTTAAGGAAATAAAATCTCACGATAAATAAGATTGTATACCAATGGTTTACAATATTTAAAATGAGAATAATTGATCAAAATGATTGTATTTTACTCCCTTCCTCACATAGGAGTTGACACACTTTTTTTTTTTGTCCCATTAAAGTTGACATATTTCCTTTTTAATACATGGGACCCACACAAAAACAATTAATCTATTCTCATGGGCCCCACATATCTATATCTATATATATATAAAAGCACATAGGGTCAACTAAAGTTTTCCCCCTCAAATTTTGGTCAAAATCTCTCCATAATATCTTTTCAATTTCTCGATTCTCTTCAATTTCTCTTCAATTTCTCTCATCCCAATTATACTGATTTTCCTTTTTAATGTATGATTTAAATATAGTAGTATTAATTTTATGACAATTTATTTCAACCATCAATTATTTAATTATTTAAAATCTATCACATTTTTTAATTCTAATAATTTTATGTTCAACAAAATAATTAAATTAAAAATATTTTTTTTACATGTTTTTTTTTATCAATTAACATGTTAAAATTTGTTTCAATTTGAGTTAATTATTGAAAAAATTTGGGTTGTATTTGAAAATAATGTTGAGTAATTAAAATCATTATTTGAAATTGTTTATACGTTAACATATGATTATGTAATGAAATATAAATATTAATAAAAATTTTAAAAACGTTGGTTTTTATAATTACATTAATTTGTTGTACACGAAAAACGAATAATAGTTGTATAACATCGATTCAACTAAATACTATTTAATTCATTACATATAAAGAACTAAACTAAATATACATACCATCACAATATAAAACCTCATACATATGTATTTCCTTCGTCCCATTTTAATAATCATATTTGTTTTTTCTCAGGGATTAAGAAAATTTAGTATTTTAATGTGTATTGAGGTGAGATAAATAATATTTAAATGTATAGTGCATGATTGTATTAATGTGGCGGATGAGTCATATTGAGATATTTTAATTACTTAATTGTGTGGGTCTCATAGAAAAAAATGTAACCGTTAGAATAAAACACCAAATTTAAAAATATTTAATTATTAGGATGGGACAGAGGGAATACGTAATTATATACTATGTTTATATGTCCACGATATATATATATATATATATATATAAATATATATATATATATATATATATATATATATATATATATATATATATATATATATATATATATATATATTTACTATTACAAAAAATCTATATTTATAGAAATAATTACTGATAGGTACACACTTTGTACCCCTAATTACTACTAGATACATTGATTTAAAATAATTATTATTTAATACAAAATATTAAAGTAAAATACCAAATATACCCCTAAACCCATATACCTTTAAAACACTAACCCCAACCTCCACCCACCACCGGACCACCGCTGCCGCTGCCGGACCGCCGCCGGTGGAGCTCCGGCGGCCGGTCGCCGGAAAATCTGTTCGTCAGAGAAAAAAATAAAAAAATAAAAAAAAATGGTCGCCGGAAAGCTGCCGCGCAGCCGCCGCCGGAGCTCCGGCAGCCGGTCGCCGGAAAAACTGTTCGTTCAAAAAAAAAAAGAAAAAAAAAAAACTGGTCGCCGCCGGAAAAGCTGTCGGACCGCCGCCGCCGGACCACCACATTTTTTTGCTGCACACACTTTTTTTTCCTGCACACATTTTTTTTGCTGCACACACTTTGCTGCACATGAACTTTTGCTGCACACAATATTTATGTGCAGCACATTAATAGGGGTAATATTGGAATATCACTATATATTTTTGTACCTAGTAGTAATACTTTTGTATGTTTGTATCTCATAGTAATTTAGGGTTTTTTTGTGTACCTAGTAGTAATCCTCCCATATTTATATAATTTTATTTTTTAAAATCTATTCCCGTGCAACGCACGGGTTAAAGTGCTTGTCACCTCTAATACAACTACCTACTACACATTAAATATTATTTCTCTCACTTCACTTTACTTCACTTTACATTAAATTATTATACTCCTTAATCTCCGTGCCCAAAAAAAATTATACCAACTTCTCCGGGACGGAGGGAGTATAATTTATTTATAAATTGATTTCTTGTGTTTTCGGGCACACAATTTAATACTATAAAGGGGTTAAGGGATATAATACTAAAAGATATAAGTGCACGGTGTATTCTCGGGCATACAAATTTTACCTTTATTTATATGTGGTTTATTTACTTTAGTATTGTAGATAATATAGGCGTTGCACGGAAAATAAAGGAAGATACGTTACAATTTTAAAATAATCAAGTAACAAATCGTAAAAATATAGTGGCCGATAGATTTAATTAATCCAGATATTTAAAAGCAAATCAAGAAGCTAATTAAGGAAAACTATCTAACAGCTATCTAATGAAGTAAAGCCCTAATTAAATAAGGTAACATTATATAAATATCGAAATAAACCAAGTTAAAATCACTTGGCAAATTACATCAATTAACCCCCTTCCTCAAGTAACCAGCTAAAATCCTCTGAAAAATCCCCAAAATCGATGTCACTCCGGCGATCCATTCTTCCGCGTTTCCGCCGCGGCGATCGGGTGGAAGTTGCGAGCCTGGCGGCAGGATTCGTCGGCTCCTATTATGAGGCGACGGTGGTGGCTGATCTCGACAAGGAGCATTATGTTGTGGAGTACCGCACTCTGGTGAAGGACGATTTCTCGTCGCTGTTGAGAGAGGTGGTGTGGAACGTGGAGGTTCGGCCGCGGCCACCGGTAGTGGCGGCGCCGATCGAGTTCAAAATTGACGATATCGTGGATGTGTGGGCTAATGATGGATGGTGGGTGGGTAGGATTACTGGCAGCGATGAAGATGAGTGTTATGTGTTCTTCGATTCTACGTCAGAAGAAATTGCTTATCCCAGGGGTCTTCTGAGGATTCATCATCATTGGATCAATGGAGAGTGGTTTCGCGAGTGAATCATTATTATTCTCTTTGATTTGATGAAGATAGTGGACTACTGTCTTTCATGATTTAATTCTGGATTAATTAGGGTATATATCTTTAATTGTTAGAATGACTCCCTTTTTAGCTAGTTTGTAATCCAAAACAACTAAACTGTCTATTGTGGAGTTGGTTTCTTATAAAATCATGTTACTATAAGTTTGAATTTGTTTGTTGATTGAATTTACTATCTTTTTTTTTTTACATAAAAAATAGAAAATACTATGAAACACTCTTTTGTTTGTGGATTCTAAATTCGCTTCTATTAATCCCTTATTACTGTCTATAAATCCGAATACAAAAGTAATACTCCTTAAAATTAGATTGGTGATAAATGATTAAAATAATGGGTCATATTTTCAGTTTGAGTCTTTTTCTCACTATTATTTGTTAAATCATACAATATTCGTCTTTTTTAGGTGTGGGTTCGTGGACTCTTTATTAGAGCTGTCAAAATGGGTTGAGTTCATTGGGCCGACCCGTTCCAACTCATCTTAACTCACTAATTTCTCAATCAAAAATTAATTTGCTCCACTTCAAACCCACTAAAGTGTGGGCTAACCCGCACCGCCCTACCAACCCAACATCAACCCACTAAGTAGGTGAGACGGTTTGTGAGACGTGTTAAAGTATATCTATTATTTAGATAAAGTTTAATATGTTTAATACATGAATCACGAGTCTTATATACTGTGTTACGATCACCTCATATTGATAAAAAGTCCAGAGAACAATTTGAAATGAAAATAAATAAACAATTTTTGGTCATAAAAACAGAAAGACACAGTAGTTGTTAAAGTATATTTTCTAAAGTATGTTAGATTATGCAATAAAGTATGATTTTATTGTGTTATAATTTAATTTATTATTGACATACTTTAACGGCAAATAAGCATACTTTATCTATACAATGACCCCTCTCACACCAGTCTCACAAGAGAGTCTCTCTTAATACTCATAAGGAAACATTATTTTCTATATAAAAATAATAATAATAATAATAATAGTAAATTACTCATAAGGAAACAAATCAAAGACTAATCTTAAATTGAGGGATATATGAATGAACAAAACAAGAAACAAATAAGGAAAAATAAGCATCTAGAATATCTAACAACCCTTAATACATATAATCTATCAAAGAGACAAAGAGAGAATTAATTTTTTTTAAAAAAAAACCTATTTAAAAAATAAATGAGTCTTAATTTCATCATTGGTGTTCTAACATTCAGATTATTATAAACAATACTAAAATAAAATAAACAGAATTAATAGTAGTTACGAATGTGAGCAATAAATATAAGAATGCCGAGCTTTTGGAAGATGAAGTCGCACGATTTCAATTTTCAGGTAACAGTGTACTTCTCTCTCTTCGCCGGCAGTTAAGAGAGAGAAAGCAGGAATTGATCGGCGATGGCAGATCGCAGCAACGGCGTTTACATGGCTAAAATCGCCGACCAAGCAAAACGCTACCACGGTAACTCCTCCTTTACCTTATTCCGATTAATTTTAATGAATTATATACATGTATGAAAATATGATAATAGATCATTTTGATAGTGGTTTTTGGCTCGCAAATCAATCAAATTATTTCTCTCTCATCTACTTTACTATTGATGTGCAGAGATGGTGGAATCAATGGAAAAAATAGCTAAAATGGATGTAGAGTTAACAATAGAAGAGAGGAACCTGTTATCCGCAGCTTACGAGAACGTGATTGGATCTCGAAGAGCTTCCTGGAAAATCTTATCATCTATCGAGCAGCAGGAGAAATCAAGAGGCAATCGAAAGAATGCGAAATGGATCTTGGAGTATCGCCAGAGCGTGGAGTCTGATCTCACCAATATTTGCAGTAAAATCATCGCAGTCATCGAGGAACGCCTGATTCCTTCAACCACCGTAGCGGAATCAATTGTGTTCTACTACAAGATGTGAGACGGATTTATCTCTGATTGGAAATTAAAATTAAATTGGGGATTTACATTTGACAAGCTTCTTTTACTCTCTTAGGATTGGGGATTATTATAGGTATCTAGCAGAATGTTTAATAGGCAATCATAAAAGAGAGGTTGCTGATCAGTCAAAGATGGCATACGAGGTATGATTATCCATCCAGGTGCCATTTTTGATTATTCATACCTTTACTTACATTTTCATCTCTGTACTTGCTTGTAGATGGCTACCTCCACTGCTGAGGCAGAGCTTCCTTCGACCAATCCTACTCGACTTCGTTTGGCCATAAATTTTGCAATCTTCTACTTTGAGATTCTGAACGAAACGGAAAGGTGCGCCTTTGAGTCACTTTATTGAATCCAATTAGTGGCATTGGATCATCCATTCTATCACTCTGCAACTGGGTTGATTGTCTTTCAGGGCATGCGATATCGTCAAGGCAGCTTTTGACGAAGCTCTAATGGATATGGATGATTTGGACGATGATGAAGCATACAAGGAGAGCCTCATTCTTATTCAACAGATTAGAGACAAACTTGTGGTATGGGAACTCTTAACGTCTTAAAGGATGAGACGCAGGTAGATTCATAATTCTGACTTTAATTTGCTTCTCAATGTTTTAATCCCTTGAAGGTTTTAATTCCATTCATGATCTATCACCCTTGCAGATGAAGAACAAGTACTGGGATTTATAAATTAAAGGAATATCAAATTTGATGATGATTTGTTAGGGGGATGTTTGTTTTTGTTTCTTTTAATAATGTATGATTGTGTAATGTTTCTTTTTGTGGAATAATATTGGATTTGATGTTGCCCTATGTCGTTTACAATTAGTGACTACAAAAGCATAACATAATTAACATTCAACTTGAGTAGAACTGTAGATGAGATGAGACGCACTGAACATCATAATATTACACCAACTATAGCATGACAAACTGATGTCACGTTATAGAAGTAACATACATAACAAAAAGCCATGACAATTTATTAAGTTCCTAAATTCAACCGAACAAACCACAGGCTGCATCACTCAACACATACCTTATCATCCAAGCTCACAGCTAAAACTTGACAAAACACGTAGCCATTGTCTCTAGTTGCCAGATTGTCTCAACTCTGGGCGGACGAAATCAGCATCCGGGGGTACAGAGATGTCAACTGTAGGCCTCAACTGGGCACATACATCTATGGCACCATGAACAGGATCCGATAGGAAGTTGCTGATGAGATCCTGATTGATTGGAGTACCGTTGTCAGCAGCCACCAGCGCCTGCTGGGTTAGGATGTAATCGAATCTTGGAGCCCACTTCCTGGATCCCAGTCGAGCTGTGGTTGAGCAGTTATCAACCATAAATGATACACCACGGGCGTGCATGAAAGGATTCAATGAGTCCACGGACTCGATGACACTCTCATTTATGATCTCTGAGTATGAATGCCCTTTCTTTCTCAAAACCTCAATCTGTGTTGACATGGTATTAGAATAAATTTGAGACAAGATTTCATAATAAGCAAAAAGGTCAAGGTGTTCTTGTAGAATCTAAAACGAACAAGAAACATTTTAAAGAAAAAAAATCACACTACTTCTCATCTATTGTTTGCTTGTATCAGATATCAATAGACAACTTGTAATGCAAAATGTTTTTATACTACAATGTCACAGTGAAATATAAACTTGATATAATTATGTAGTGGCGCTAATCAGAAATAAGTATCAAATACAACTCACCTGTGCCATCATCAATGCCACAAAGACACCAGCAGTGAAAGGATAGAGAGGTCCCATGTCACCAGCAGGACGTGTCGCCCTTACACGCTCACCAACTTTCCACATCCGTGTCTGGTCAATTTTACCCATTGGGAAAGCAGGCAATCCATCCTTCTCCTGCATAAAGAAAACAAAATATCTATATTAATAATAACAATAACAAATAATGATAGCAGAGAGAAAGCAAAACATCAATAGAAGTAATATAAGCATTAGTTGCCATCCAGATCTCATCAAAACAAATAATTAGATCATACATAAAAGCGACGGCCAGCCAAGACAACGCTCCTGATCTCACTGCCACTGGCTACATCTTCATAGCACTCATACAAGATATCCATGCAGGGATAATAAGAAGCGCTATATGCTGTCTCAAAGTCTTTTTTGCCTTGGGCATCTAATGCATTATAGACAGCCAACATACCCTGTTAAAATAAACAAAGCCAAAATAACAAACCACTTCAACAAACAATAAAGAAAGAGATTTAAGGGAAAAAAAACTTGGGACCAGAATACAGGAGGATAAGGCTTTCCCAATGCTGACCTTTGTTGAGATTGTCTTGGATATTATTCCTGTAATGCTCTCAACTGTGTTCTTGTAAGCAAGATCCTCACTCATTCCATTTTCAGTGTACCTTCTAAACAAGCATTCCACAACACCATGCACAGCACCGAGCAAAATGCCTACAATTTAAAGGGTTAATAAAAATTTATCGAGCCAATAAGGCACTAGTAGTGTTTGGAATCGCTCTAACCTCGCTCCCCAAAAATGTCACTCTTATACTCCTGCTCCAGAGTAGTAGCAAAGGTAAAAGGTGAACCAAGAGCAACTGACCATCCAAGGGCAACATCCGTAGCTCTGCCATCAACATCCTTTAATTGGCAAAGAATCCCATTAAACATTCACATTGAAAAATGCAAAACCAAAATAAAACAAAAAAGAACCAAATGTATGAAAGGAGATACCTGGTGTACACCAAAACTGGAGTTGATACCAGCACCATTGATTTCTTTCCCTTGCACATATAACCGTCTCACAGAAGGTCCCATTCCCTTGGGACATACAGCTATCACACTAATGTTATTGGGGAAGTCAAGACCCATTGACTGCAAATGGCCTAGCAGGAACCCATGGGAAAGTCCGAGGATGCTATTTGGTTTCATGTGTGAGAACACCTTTTCATAATTATCAGCCTGCCATGATTTTTTCATTAAGATAGATATCTCTAATAACATAATAGGATACAGTAAACATCATTATGTATTAACTGAATCAATTTCTGTAAGCATCACAAAACGATGCCTCATGACCAATATAACAATTTCATCAGCATAACTCCTGTGAAAAATTAATTTATACACAAGCTAATGATTCAAGAATCAAGGAGGGAGGATATCAGTGCAAGGCATATACAAATTCATACCTGAGCTGCATCAGATATCAAGAGCAACACCAAGTCACTGCCGGAGATAGTTTCCCATATGTCTCCAAGAGTCCCATTTTCTTCTGAAAATCCAGCAGCACGAGCCTCAGCAAATGAACTCGAGCCCTTCCTCAAGCCAACCTGCAATGAAGATAAAAAATAATAAACCATCAACATCATGCGTGCAAAAATTTGCACCATCATAACTCTGAACATCCAAAACATGTGTCCTTCCTGATAGAACAAAAAATACCTTAACAACAATATCCGATTTGGCATCAGCAAGAGAATCCCTTAAATTTTGAGCTTGAGCAGGTCCCTACAGGCACATGCAAATATGCAGACTTCCATTATCGTGAAAAAATCATGCAAACACCATGAAAAACGGAATTGATTAACATTCAGTGTGTACAAATAACATTAGCCAGTGTGAAAAAATATAGAACACATAAAATGTTAAACAAGGATTGGTTTGTAGAACTGCCTATACAATAAAAATTGAAGTACGCCAGCTTACGATAAAAAATAGGTAGAAAAGAGAACAATATAATTCAATAAACACCAAAAATATCAAAAGATCATTAAAAGTACCTGTGATCCCCAACCAATCACTCCAATCTGCTTTATACCTTTGAATGCGTCAGGCAACAGCTTGAACAAGTTTCTTCCACCTTTCACAATGAACTACATACAATACAGCATCATCAAGAGTCTCGAAAATCAAGACTAAAAATGAACCAAACAGGCAACTAAGCAAGGACATATTATTTGTTTATAAGAAAAAATTCCAACAGATTATAGGCTCAGAAAATAAACAAGTAACATCATACAGCATCAATCTGCAACTATTTTAACACAAAGCACGCTGAAATCATTTTCATGTTTTCTTTCAATGACTAAGCGCTGCCACATTAACTCTATATCTAAACGAATAGAGAGAGATCTTTATCAATACAACAGACAAAAAGGACTGAAATGCTTCATATTCATTTATAAATCGTAACTATCTACGATTCAACTTCAAAAGTACTAGGGTATAATAAAACAGAGCTATAAATTTTTAAAAAAAAACTTATATCGAGAAATTAAATTTCCAGCGCAATGAAATTTCATGAGGTAGATAGAACACGCATTTGGTACAATTAAGAAGGCACAGCAGTAGTTTTAATCTCATCTTAAAAACAACATACATTCAAGGACAAACCAAAATATACCTCATCGTGACCAGCAAGGTTAACTTTCTCCTTAGTGAACACGGAGGTGTCGAAATCAAGTGACGGCGGTGGCTTGATAGCAGGAGTCGACACCATACTAGCAGCCATAGAGGAGCCGGAAGCAGGAGAGGCGGCTCGGGAAGCGAATGCAGTACGGAGAGGCTTAAGAGAAGGGGAGGAAGACGAGAGGAAGCCAAGGGAGACAGGTATGGGTTTGGCAGACGGATTTAGTGATTTGGAGGTGGCGGTGGTAGCGGTGGAGAATGAGGTAGGCGCAGCCGCCGCCATATATCTGCTGTAGCGGAGTTAACAAGAGGGTGTGTAAGAGCAGCAGTGAGATAGGGTTAGAGAGTTGAGTGAATCTTAAATAGGGAAATTTGGAGCCGTCAGTTTGCGGCATTTCTTCTTAGGGGCACACCCTCGATTATGTTAATTTCTTGCACTTATTTAATGCTATATGAATCATGTGATAGTTGAATTTTTTATTTTATTTTAATTTAATTTTGAAACAATAATAATATCTGATATTGCTAATGATCGATTCATTTATAATATTTATCAAAATTAGTTTTGTAAGAAGAAAAAAATTAGTTATATTTAGCATTTAAATATGGTGCGAATTCTAATTAACCAAGTTCAAGGGTAGGGATGCCTATTAGTATTACCTAACTCAATAAATAGAGTTTATTCACTATATAGAATAGAATATTATAATAGTATGGCACACAAACACGGCTCTTGGTGGCACACGTGTGGGACTTCGCACGTACTTAGGTTTGGCTGCAGTTGACGTCTACTCAACCAACCAAAACCCCAAAATCCTATTTGGATTTATTCAGAATATATTAAGAAAATAGATAATAATACCAAAATTGGCAAAAAAACTTGTTTATTATGAGGTTTTAAAATTTCTGAATAACTGCAAATTTTAATAAATATATTGTAATGTTTTATATTTTTGTTGAGCATAATAAGAGAAGTAATATTTTTTTATTTAGAGAATAATAATTTATTTATTTAAATAGTAATTTTTTATGTAATAAAAAATAATTTTACAAAAACAAAGAACTAGATTCTGTCATACTCCTTATAAACATAAATTTTGTTTAAATAGTAACTTTTTATATAATAAAAAATAATTTTTAAAAACAAATTATATGATGAATCGGATTCACCAGACTCGCCCTAATTAGTATTTATGAAATATAATAACAGTTAACTAATCCTTATAAATTGTTAACATATTCTATGAAAAATGATACTTCTATTCTTCATATATTAATAAAAAGTATTAGTAGTAATTAATTAAGAAAATTTTTAATGGTCTTATATTTCTTAAAAGAAATACTTATAAACTAGATTTGCATTTCATTATATTTCTCGTAGAATCTCATCGTTATCTGCTGAAAACAACGTTTCAACGTAAATGTATACAATGGTATATTATACATGAACATCAACAGGATTTGTTTGTCTTAATAAGATTTTCAAAACAAAATCTTTTATGATTGTGATTTAATATATGAGATGTCTGGTAGGAATTAAATCCATTAGATCTCTAAATAAAAGAGAAAGTCCTTTAAGTATCAGACAATCCACAATTGGTCCTATAATTTTGGACATAATTAATTTTAGTCCTGTTTGTCCAATTTTAATTCAATTTCCTAAAAATATAAATAAAACTCACCAGAGCTAATCTTCATCCATCCTCATTTTGTGACATTTCCGGCAGGCCCACATAATGCCACATCCCACGTGGCAACATAAATTAAAAATTAACTTGCCACATCACGTGAACAAGTCCCATTCCAACTGTAATAAATGAAAGAGAGCCACTGGTTTTCCACGACGGCAGGCTCACTGTCCTTCCAGCGCCACTAGCTAGCTACTCTCTCCATATTCGTCTGGCTTTCGATCGGAATCATCCTCTCCGCCGTCAGATTCTTCGTCGGAATCTGCCTACCCTACAACCTCGCTCTCTGCGTCGCTGCCCCCAGCGGCATCCGTATCGTCAAAAAGAAAACCCACCTCCGACGCCAGAAAACGGGAAAGGCGGCGGCGTGCTCTACGTCTGCACCCTCCTGGACCCGGTCTTCCTCAGCACCACCTCGGGAGCCCCTCACCGCCGTCACGTACAGGCTGAGCAAGATGTCGGGGCTCATGGCGCCGCTGAAGACGGTCCGGCAGGCGGCAGGGTAGAGACATGAGGTGGCTGCTTCGGGAGGTGTTCATCCAGTTCTACTGGAAGATGTTCAAGTGACGTGGCAGCTTAATTTTTTATTTTAAATTTTAAATTTTAATGTGGCCAGGCAGAAATATCCTAAAACTAAAGATGAAGATCTCCGATTGGTTTTATTTTTATTTTATGAAATTGGATTAAAATTAGACAAATAGGACTAAAATTAAAATAAAAATAATTAAAATTGATAATGTCCAAAGTTACAAGACTAATTATGGGTTTTCTTATACTTAAAGGGGCATTTGTGATAATTTCTTATCTATAAAACCTTAACCCTAATATGATAAATGAGATCGAAACCGTAAAGCCAAAGCGTACCTGATCCATTGAGTTCTCAGGCGGAATACGAACTCGCATATTAGTATCTTTATTCCTTGTGGAACCGTTGTAGAAGGAATAAGGAGAAAACTATGTGTGGCTTAGTGTATTGGAATCAGTTATGGGGAATCTTTATATATTATACAATTGGGTCACTCATTATCTCCCATGTAGTATTGAGTATCTACTCAATTGGCACATATCATTATTATTATAACTCATTGACTTTTAACCTTAATTAGATCACTTAATTAAATTTATTAAATAAATAAATAATTAATATAACAATATATTGATCACACTTAGGTTACAGTGGAAATAAATAAATCTACACTTAGGAAATGCTTCACACTGTATATATACACACACTTTGAAAGTAATTAAATTCTGCTACTAATGTTTAATTTATACTTATCTTTTAATAAAATAATAATAACTTTATAATAATAATAAAAATAACTTTCTAATAATAATAATAATAATAATAATAATAACTTTCTAATAATAATAATAATAATAATAATAATAAATACTGTTAGATTTCTAACCACATTATTAAAAAATGATACAAATTCCATTATTCTTATTCTAATAATAATAATAATAATAATAATAATAATAATAATAATAATAATAATAATTATTATTATTATTATTAGAAAGTTATTATTATTATTATTATTAGAATAAGAATAATGGAATTTGTATCATTTTTTAATAATGTGGTTAGAAATCTAACAGTATTTATTTACTATATTTATTAAGTACCTGCATAATCAATGAACATTAAATTTCAAGGCAAAAGGAAGCATGACGATTTAAATATTTTAAAAATAAAAATTATATTAATCTGATTCTAGAAAATGTATAGCGACTACTTGTTTATTAAAAAAACAAAAAAAAAATTATTCAATTTAAATATATCTTATTAAAAATAACATAAATAAATGGTGCATGCGTAAAAAAATTTAGACAAAGTCTCTTGTAAGACGGGTTGACCCATTACTAAAATATACTTATTGTATGGATAAAATATATTTAATAGATATTAAAGTATGTTTTTAAAGTATGTTGTATTATGCATCAAAGTATAATTTTAGTATGTTATAATATGATTTATTTATTATTAACATACTTTAACTACAAAAAAATATATTTTATCAATAAGCATACTTCAATGATTGTTCCCAAGGGAATCTCTAAAAAATTTATTAAACCGTTTCACGAATAAGTTTTGTGGGGCTAATAGAAATGATAATATTTAATTAAAAAAAATCCATTCAATTAACTAATTTCAGGAACAACTCGGTAGTATATAAGAAATGATGATAATATCATATTTATATGTTGAGCGATAATAACTAATAACCTAAAAAAAATTATCACACCAATGAACAATCATTATTATGATAATCCAAGTAAATCTTAGTCTAACCCCGTTTGAACGGAGTATGTTTAAAAGGCCTACGCTGATGGACCAGCTCAATAACTACAAGGCCCATGGTCCAGACCAATTGTATCGGATTTGGTCCGCTTAATTTCTAAAAGGCCCATGGTCCAGCCCAATTGTATCGGTATTTAGTCACCACATATATATTACTCGCAAGTTTGGAATAATTTGTGTCATGCCCATGATTTCATATCCTAAATGTATGTTACAAAAAAAAATTGTGTTACATATCTTCTAGTATATCAATCATTGGCTTGCAATTGGAGATGTAACAATAAAATATAATGGAAGATCCTAACCGATTAATTCATGTCAGGTTTGGATTCCAAGTTTAGGGTTACATTAATTTAATAAGAAAATCATATCAAGATGCAATTTTAATTATTAATCTCAAATTAAGATGCAATTTTAGAATTGTTTTAATTTTAAACTGAGTATAAATTGTACTCCTTTTTCTAGATTATGTGCCCAATCATTCTTCTTCTCGACTGCAAGTCATACGTGTCCATGCATGTTTTTGAAAATTAATTATTTATCATATTTTTAATCTCCAATGTAGACTAGCTAGAACAAAATAGTAAAATCACATAAAAGAAAGGACTAGTTTGAAAATCTAGAACCAGTATTAAGCATTGTCAAGCACGCCCCCAATAAAATAAACCCTAAACAATACCAAGTGTGCATGAGCTATTAACCGTACAGTATAGCATAATATTTTCAATTTGATTCATTTAATATATAATTACATAAAAATCAATTTTTTTTAAGCCCATAAAAATCAAGTTTAGAGTTGACCCAAGTTCAGTATAGTATTTGGGTAGGTAAATTGCAGGTTATTGATCCCAATTATTAATTTCCTACGTGGCCATGTATTAATTTAATTACAAATAAAAATAGTAGTATATATCTCTCATAATACAACATTAAATTAAACTAAAATCCAACTAAACTTCAACCGATCATTTAGAATCCTATGCCACATGATCTCACATCCATGCAACGTTACATTAACTTCCCCTAAAATACGTTATCTTATTTAATTCTTTCAAAATCCTGCGTTTTTTTTTTTTAATGTTCAAAACCTAAGAAAACAAAGTAGCTATTAATCATAGGCTTAAATATTATTTTAATCAGTTGGATACAGTATAAAATATTAATTTAGATCTGAAGTTACAAAATCATTTAAAATAAATAATAATAACCATATAAATTTGACACATAACTAACATATCATTGTAGTGATAATAAATCATAAAAAAACATGTTAAATAAATAAAATGTAACATATATAGTCACCATTAATTTTCTCAAATGGTTTTATAATTTCAGAACTTGATCTGATATAGTTTTAAAGCTTTTAGATCATTGATTGAAAAAAAAAAATCCAAGTTCCTCGAATTAATTGTTAACCTAGCTACTTTTCAAATCTTGAATTGAAAACAAATAATTAATTTTATTTTTTAAATTATAGTATATACTCACATATTATTATGTGATATTTAATATCTTGATCTCATAAATACCAAATAGTGTAAAATTATTTGCTCATTATGATATTAATTAAAATGAGTAATTAATAATCATAGATTTAAATAACTGTAAGTTATTATATAGTAATAATAAATAATTGTGGCGTTAAGGAATAACTGCATACGTGTTTGCATTATTATGATTAATCAAATTGAATTAGTTTAAGAGGTATATTAACATTGTTGGAAAAGAGTTGACTGGGAGACTATAGTGTCTAATTATTAAATGGCTTCATTTAAAAAAGAGGTTAATAGTCTGGGCAAATGTCACTGGGATATGATGGTATTAATTAAACAATAAAATTGCATGATGTTACGTTGTGGATTAAAATAATGTATTATTAATCTTGATTGTTAACACTCTCAAAAGGACATTAATAAAACTATTAATTAATTAATTATATTTCGAAGCGTATAATTGTTTTTCCAATATATCCGTCGAACATATAAACAAATGCCACGCAATGAAAGCAAGGTTGAACATGCATTTTGTCAGAATTTCATAATAAAAATTCTACTTAAAAATGATTTCACATTTGGGAAGAAAACAACTTCATAAAAATTATACTCAATACTAGTACTAGTATATAAATAACATTAATTAGATAAGAGCTTAGAAAATTGAAAAGTTGACCTTCAACAAGTGAAGGAAGTCGGTCTCCAGGTTGAATTCATGTTACACATTCCATGTTCCATTGGTGTTTCTTTATATAAAAAAATTATACCCTACAAATGACCATTAGACTCTTGGGGTATATATTGAATTTTGACATTTGATTATGACACGTGGTAAGTATTTAATTCGTGTAATAGGAGATGAAACACCATCGTGTAACAGGTGATCTCATTTGCTTTGCTCTGTCTCTGGCTTGGCCCTGCTTTAAATATGACCTACCCTAACTCTAAAGGCCAATATCACTGACAGAGTCTGAACCCACATACATCTTCATCTCTCTCTCTGTCTCTCATGAATCTGTCAATACCATGAGTTCTTGATTCTGATTAACAAATCACAAACTGGGATTTGATTTTCTGTTTCTAGACATGGAACCCCCAGAAAGAACCCAATCTTGCAGCTGTGTTCCTTCTTACACAAACTGTGTGTTGTTCTGACAATCATGGAGCCAACTTTCAACGCTAATTTTGATGGGGTTTCTGGGCATTATATCGGGTTTCAAGGAGCTGTTGGATCATCATCGTTGGTGCTGGATCATGACAGAGGACAGCTCGCCAATTCTTTGATGAAGACAACTACTGCTGACAAGGCTTTGATTGCTTTGAGGAATCACAGCCAGGCTGAAAGAAGGAGAAGAGAGAGAATCAATGCCCATTTAGCCACTCTTAGAACCCTAATTCCTGGAACTAACAAGGTATATATATATTTTTTTTGATGCACTGTATCCGATCGATAGACCGACTAATCCGGGGGATGCCAGAATCCACTGTCCACTAGCGGGGACCCCATTTCAAGCCATAGCTTTGCACTATGTATGGACTGACCCCTCAGTGGTTGATGGCACCTACGGGTTTCATCTTCAACTGTATATTTATTCCATACTGAATAAATTCATGTTATAAGATTAATTAATTAGCTGTGTCTTCTGTTGTAATAGATGGACAAGGCAGCATTACTGGGAGAAGTAATCAACCAAGTGAAGTTATTGAGGCAAACTGGGGAAGAAGCTAGCAATGGCACACTTATACCAAGTGACATAGATGAAGTTAAAGTTGAAGAGGATGATCATGAATTAAGAGCATCTCTGTGTTGTGATTTCAGACAAGATTTGCTTTCGGACCTAAGAGAAGCCATGGAGGGTCTGCCCTCCAAACCGGTTAGGGCGGAGATTGCAACCTTGGGGAGTCGAATGGTGACTGTTTTTGTCATCTCCGGAGATGGGAAAGAAGGAATTCGTAGCGATGATGTGAGGAGGGCTATGCGCTCTGTGCTCGACGAGTTTTATGCATCGGAAGAGTTTAGTTCGAGAGAGACGACTTCTGGGAAAAGACGAAGAGGCAGTTTTGCCTCTTCGAGTTCATCCATCATCACATGTGATCATGATGATCAGATGAGATGGTGAATGATTAGTGGTGGCATATGCCTTGGCATACATATTTTAGTAAGGGGGTGTGCATGCCCTGTCATATGCTTTCCCTTGTTAATTATTAATCCTCAATTTCTTGCTTTCTGCATTTAAATTACTCCACAATTACTTTCTTGTTTTTGCTTGTTAATAATAATTTGTATTATAGTATGATGTTTCTTCAATTTCTGTTTTCGAATTCAGTTTAGCTTTCTTCCATTTTGTGTTAAATTATATTTTGTAACTAGCTAGCTTCTAATAAAATGATGTGTACTTCTAAGATGAAGATGCTAATTGTGAAGGAGTGGATTACCTATTCCTATCTTATAATAATATTTTACATGTTAAATGATTGTCAGGTGTCATAATCAATACCTCATGTCATATTAATTAGATTATAATATTTTAATACAAATTATGATACATCAAGCAAAACACCAAAATTTCAATTTTTTTTTCTTGATATTTTTATTTTAGACACCAAGGGCATGTTTGATTTGGGTTTAATAATCGAGGTCTAGATTTATTAAATCATCTTAAATCTTCCTTATATACACCTACTAACATTTATCCACCTTCTGTCGTATATTATCTTTCTTCAATTAATATTTTTTCTTCCTTTTATCTTTTTTACTTTTATTCATTCTCTCACTTTAATTAATACTTGATTTGAAATAAAATTTAAATATACCATATTTAAACCTAAAACAAACACAACAAACATTGACAATTGTTTATCAAATCAACTTAAACCCAAAACAAACATCACCCAATTGAATATTTTGTATGGAATAGGGGGATTCGAATTGGGCTAATTGTGGTAGTTGAAAACGAAAATTTCAACACTTTCTCCTGATATCATTAATATTTCATTTGACTCTTTCATTAAAAAAAACTACCTTATAACTTAAAATAGATGCCTTTTAAAATATTTCTATTTTAAATATAGATTCTACCTATATTTTGGATTTTAATCATCCAATCATTCAAAATGGAAAATATTACAAAATAACAATTGATACATATTTCAGGAAAATATTGTGTTGTTCCTCCCGTAATTAATATGTTATGTTTATGACAGGAATCAAATGGCATATTCCCATCTAGACATGTACAAAAAATCGGAACCGGCGGTTCGAATCGGGGAACCACCGATTTTAACCGGAATCGGAACCGCCGGTTCCGGAACCGGCCAAAAAAAATCGGAACCGGCTAAGGAAGGTTCGGTTCCGGTTCCTCATATTTGGGAAAAAAACCGGCGGTTCCGGTTCGAATCGCCGATTTTTTATTTTTAATTTTTTACGCTTAAAATTCAAAAAAAAAAAAAAAAAATTCGGAACCGGCGGTTCCGAAACCGGAACCGTCGGTTCTGGAACCGAAACCTTCGTACCCCGGTTTGGTTCCGGTTCCCCCTATCTTGGAACCGGAATCGCCGGTTCAGAACCGAAACCGGCGGTTCCGAACTCGGGTGCATGTCTATTCCCATCTATAAAAGAAGCAAATCATATTTTGCTCATTCAGAAAGTCAATTCATCCAACGGTCGTCACACATTGTCCTATTGAACCATTATAAATCAACGGACTCAATAATAATTCTTATTTTCCATTTTTTTTAGAAGTAAAATATAAGCGAAAAAATAAAATATTAAAAAATTGATACACACGAAACCACCACCTGCCATCTGTCCAATATATATACCCCCACCGCCTTTGATGTGTATATTACCATAGTACCCTCTCAAACGTGGACAACAGGGGTATAATCGACCATGTCGGTTTATATATTATACTTCTTCCGTGCTAATGTGCTAAGTCAGTGTAAAATAAGTTCATAATGACTTTATGAGCATTTTTATGGAAAATATTATGTGCTAAATTAAGATTTAATCAAAATTTAATTACTTGTTTCTTTTTAGTCAATTAATTTGCGATTATCTTTTTCGAAAAGTCAAATTAGGAGGAAGTTGTTTTAGGTTAAAATTAGGGTTCACGAGTTGGAAAAAAGTAACATGTAAATTCCAAGAAAACCATCGTTAAAATTTGATTTTCCCATCTTGTCCTTAAATTTCTGCTGTGCCATCCCTCTCGAGATCGAAGACATTGCTTGTAGCCCTCTACTAACATCGTGTACTTTTTGCCCATGAAATTTGATTCAGAACATTTAGGTTAAATTTTAATTCCGTGTAGTTGATTTGCTTAAAGGAGATCATATGGAGAAAGACAAGAAAATTGAAGAAAATGAGGAAGAAGAAGTGGAGGCAGTCGAGCTGGTTCTTTTTCAAGTTTCCGAATGCTATGTTTACATGGTAATTTTCATTGGCTATCCAATTTTCTGGTTATTTATTGTTGCTGTGTATATCTGTGTGTAGTCTAAAAATGTGATTTAATTTTTCTCTGAAATTTTGGGTTTTCAAATTATGAACTGGGATCGGTTTATTTTCTGGTAATTTGATCTTCGACTCTTTTTTTCCCCATGGCGATCATAAGTATTTTAAATACGTACAAATTATAGGATGTAGACAGTGCATGCTTTGATTATGCCCTGCATTGACATAATTTAATTGTTATTCAGTGAAGTTTTGTGATAAGCTATGAGGTTAACTATTTTATTTTGCATAGATTTGTTTCTAGTGTGATTAAGTTGCTTCAAATGGGTGAAATTTTAGTTGGTTAATTTCAATATTTGCCACTGTTGGATGCCAATTAGTATATGCTGTCCCGTGATACCTAATTGATTATTGAAGGATTATCTTCCATCTTCTGGGAGTAGTTCCATAAGTCTTGTTGGGGCTTAGTTTAATCCATGTTGGTTTTTGTGAATTGGAAAGCCTAATGAGTGATAGTGTGCAGAATCCTAAGTTAATCTTTGCAATTGCAACTGTAACTCTGATTTTACATTATCAAGCAGCCCTTGATAAATACAACTTTTAAAATTATGTTGCTGATGTAATAGCAATTCAAATTTCCCATGTCAAGCCATAATTTAGCGTTTCAACAAGGTCATTTACACAGGGAAATTTCATAACAAGATAATCAGTAACGACTTTGATTTTAGAAATAACGTAGCCATCTAGGAAAGTACCCTGCCTATGCATGACTGGTTAAGTCTTTGAGTTATTTAAGTGGCTTATAATCATAATAGATTAAAGACACTGATGTATTAAGCCTGGTGTCTTAAGATCAGATAAACCATTGTATACATAAAAGAATAGAGCAAATGGACTCACTTAAACAATGAACAAATTTATTTTACCATCTAAATTGTGTAGTTCTCACATCCACTAGCATTAAAGTATGTCATCTATACAGTTCGTTTTTTTCTTCAACATGGATTTACATTAAGATTAGATATACTCCGAATAAGCTCAAACTCTGTAAAGTGTGTATTCTAATGCTGAAAACGTTTTACGGACATCAAACTATTTCCCATCTATCTATTCATTAACATCTCGCCTGAAATGTTGGCTGTAATTGATTTTAGCATGTTTTATATCAAAGCTGATTAACAGTAAACTTTGAAATTCAACCTTTACCTTCTGAAGGTACTTCTGTAAAGCTAAAGTTTCCAATTTAATCTTGCAGATACCTCCACGGAAAAGTGCAGCCTCTTACAGGTTCTTACTTCTAAAGTATTTGTTGGGGAACAGTGTCTTAATACTACTAGTTTTTTTTGCACGTTCTTTTTATTTTTTTGGCATAACAAAAATCTGAAAGATAATATTGCTTGTGAACAGTGAGTTAGAAATCTTTCCTGCAAGTTTTTTTTTTGTTTCAATATATTATTCTGTAGAAATAGGATATTGATTCATGAAAATATCTTTGAATGAGATCAGAGGACTTGGTTTGTGTTTGAAATAACAGTTGCAGCGTCCTTTTTTTTTTCTTTTTTTCCAGAAAGCCACTGCAGTCTGCAGGGACTGAAAAAAAATATTAAAATAAGAGCTCAAGGGTTTAATACTCACTGTAAAATCATATTATTCTAAACTATCTAAATGGATTATTTTATGTATTTGGCATTCTTTGTGCCACACATACCCAATTGATCTATGTGGAACCTTAGTGTTGGTCCACATAGTTTCTACTACTGTATGCTACACTTTGCTATCATCCTCTTAAAAATGATGCTTTTGACTCAGAAGGACTCATTTAATTCATGAGAAGAAAATATTTTAAAAATCTCTTTTTCTTGTAGGGCCGACGAATGGGATGTCAACAAATGGGCATGGGAAGGCTCTTTGAAAGTAATTAGTAAGGGAGTAGAGTGCATCATTCGGTTAGAGGACAAGACAACAGGTGGATTCTCTGGCCTCCGTAGAGAGGAGTAGAGTTGCTTAATTTTCATGTCACTTAAGTTGAATTACTTGCACAATAGGTGAATTGTATGCTCGGGCATTTCTGAGAGACGGGGAACCACATCCAGTGGAGGCTGTTATTGATAGCAGCAGGTGAGGAAACTGGGCCAAACTTGGTAAAAAATGTATTATTCCATGAATGTTCTTGCATTTAAATGTTGAGACTGCTATTGGTGATTTTGCAGATATTTCGTTCTTCGGGTTGAAGAGAATATTGGTACTCTTAGATGCTTCCTTTTCCTTCTATATACTCATCTTACTTGTTCGGCCTTCTTTCTCTTCTCTGTCTCCCTTGTCTTCAATGTAAAATGAGCATGAAACTTGAATCAACAGCCACGTGAGGTTCGAAATGTTTAAAATCAGATCTCTGTCTAGAAGTAATTTGTCTGCATTTGACTAATCTGATTCTTTCCGAATTCCCATAATATAGTAGTATAAGCAGTAGTTTTATTGGTTTTCCACCTATTCATATCGAATCTAATAGCACATTTTTAGCATAGCTGACCAAAAGAAATACACTTATAGTGTTGACTCCTGAATTGTGATTAGAACTCTGAAACACTTGAGTGATATACTCTGTATCCTAATCCAGTCTCCTCGCCACATCTGAAAATTTTATTCCAGTTCTGTGAGTTTGATTCCACTTTCATAGGTTGTATGCTCACAGTGCCTTCCCTGTTGATCTCGCTGCTTAGTTTTTGCATGAGCTTTTTATTCACAAACACACACATATATAAACTGACTCATTTGGACTCACACAGGTGGGCGCCTTCGCCATGCTTTCATTGGTATTGGATTTCGAGAAAGACCTGAAGCATATGATTTTCAAGCAGCCCTTCATGACCATATGAAGTATTATTCCAATCTTTATTCACACTCGCCTTCCATTCTATTTAAAGTTATCTTAAGCAACTCTGCTGCTGAGGCTCCACTTCAATTTTCGTTAAATCATATAGGTACTTGAATAAGAAGAAAACCGCAGAAGAGATGGAGCAGCAGTTCCAGCAAACATCTTCTGTTGATTATAGCTTAAAAGAAGGGGAGACCTTGGTGCTTCAGCTAAAGAAAGTAGAATCCTTCCCTTCATCATAGCATTGTCATAATGGCATATGCATCCATCTGATTACATTACATTTCTCTTTTCTGATACACGCAGAATGATGGCAGCAATGCAAAATCCAAGTTTTTTGAGCAGCGTTTGAATAATCTTTCCTTGGAGGATAAATCTAAATGCAAAGAAACGTCTGTCAGCATCAAGCTGCCACCTCCTCCACCGCCACCCCTCTCTCCGGTTGCAGCTCAAGAAAAGTCTCCGTTTAGCCTGGAAGGTTCTTCATCTGATCTGGAAAAGGATAGACAATCGAAAGAATCGGAATCCCCTGAAAAGAAAGAATCACAACAAGATGCACCAGATGATGATTTTGGTGATTTTCAAGCAGCTGTATAGTGGAGAGTGCATACACTGGGTTCACTTCGATTATACTTGTGTACTGTTCTACTTTTGTGTGTAAACAATTATGCTTCATATCTAATTGCAGGCAAGTTTCATCAATCTGCTGCATTTTACATTTTGCTTAAAATTTTAAGTATACCCTAATATTATAAAAGAATCGTGTGTATAAATTTATAGAGTATTTTTTTTAAAAAATTTCTATTTTCTTCGTATTTAGTTATTACTAAGTTACTGGTAGTAATCTAATCTAACTAGGCTCTCAAAAATTTGCGTTATAAATTTTCAACTACAATTAAATTTATTCAGTCTTTAAATTAAAATAAAATGTATATTAAAAAAGCATAATAACCCTTTAAATGTCAACCGTTGGAATGGTAGTTTAATTTCATTTTCCTTGTCATTACCAATTTCCATTCCATCTCCTTCTTGCCACTACCTCTTTCGTCTAGATAATAAGTTATTCGGATAATGATAATGACATCCTTTTATCCAAACCACCCCCAACCCACCCCCCCACCCCCCCCCCCCAAAAAAAAAATTAAAAAAAACACTAATAATAGTACATTTTAATTATATTTTCTGACTGGATAAAATGTGGTTAAGGAAAATATAATTCATTGGAAAAAGATAATTATTCTACGAACTTTTAAAAGTGTGTTTATTACATATCTTGGTAGATATTGGTTTGATTATAGTGGTGTCAACCCTAATAATAGCTCATACAAGGTTGACTTAGTATATCTTATCCATAATAATTTTGATGAAACTTGCTCTGCTAAAGAAAGAGTATTACTTTCTTTCTTTCTTTCTTTTTTTATTTTAAAAAAAAATCATATTCTGAAAATGAAATTGTTGAGGAAAATATGATGATTCTACTTGTATTTCTACAGCTACAGCCTACACTACAGCAATGGCTTGGAAGATTTTAACACGTGTCAAGAAGCCTCGCCTAAAAGAAACAACCTTGTCGTTATTCTTCTGCTCAACCACTTCCTCATTCCCTCCCCATTCACTCTTACGGTTTGTTCATTCCATCTTTTTTCTTTAATTTCTTACTTCTTGTATTATCCCGATTCCATGGTGTAGTTCAATTCACTGCTTTTGGGGGGATTTTCTGTTTGTAAGTTCTTCCGCAATTTATATATTAATTCAAACTCCACTTTATTAATTTTCAATCTCTTTTGCTTTTGATCGTCTTTATGTGTTCGTATGCATCTCTTTTTATTTCTGATAACACCGATTCTTGATTATACTTTTTTTTTTGGGATGATTAACTGTTGGCGTGCTTTTGGGGGGTCTTTTTTTGTTATTTATGGCGGTTTTTTATCTGGGGTGAAGGTGGGTAGGATTTAGGATGACGAATTTGTGTTGTTGAAGAATTCAAGAATGTATGTGAGGAAGTATTCGTGTTGTTATATGGTTTGACTTTATGTGTTGGGGTTTTTTCTTGCAAGGAATTTGGTTTAGTAAGGTGGGATAAAAATCCTCATCTCAAGTATGGGGCTTTATGCTTTCAGATTATTTTTTTGACATTATATATGAAATTTGCCAGAAAGGTCGTTGTTGTCTTCCAAAACTTTGCTGAAATCTGAATGGAGCGACTGTAATGGACATTCAATTAAATATAGTGTACTACCACTCTATGGAAAACAACTTGTTTTCATTGAGGAACATTTATCTTTGGTTCTTACAGTTGAGTACTGACCTCTTCTTGGAACTTTGACGGGAGAATCAAATTGGACTTGCTATGGATTTCAACGGTATAACATGGGCTGGAAACATATATCAGAAGTTCGAAGCTATGTGTTTGGAGGTAGAAGAGGTTATGCATGAGGTATATCCTCATTTCCAACTATTACCATTCACATTATGTGCCTAATCTGTAATAGGAGTCTCTTCAAGGGGTGTATTGAGTTTCTTGATTCATCTCTTACTTTCTCTCCAGTTTTGAATGCTTGTGCTACATGCACATATGAGTAGGATGCAAATTGCAATAATATGTTGGCAAGATTGGAAGGAATGGCCAATTTAATGAATTGTTGAAAACTACTTTTATGAATAGAATCTATTCAAGGCATTAGATATTGATGTGCATATCTAGGATGAGCCCATAAAGCTAGTTCACTTACTAGTGTTTCATGAGGCTTCTGGTCCCTTAAGAGTGGGTTGTGGGTGAACACGATGTATGGTTCATCTCCACCATTGCTCTGCCACAGTCTTTTCTTGCAAAGAATGTAGATTTCCCATAGTTTTGATAATTAAGTGGAAAAGGGAACAGCACCTCTCATTATGTTACCCTCATATTCTTGATACATGATAATTCATAGTTTTACTGGATCAGTGCCCGACACTGCGATGGTTTTTTTGTGTTTCAGGATACTGTCAAATATGTGGAAAATCAGGTGGAGAAAGTTGGTGTGAGTGTAAAGAAGTTCTATGCAGAGATAATGCAGGATTTGCTACCGACGCCTTGTGCAGATCCCATGAAAGTGGCTGATGGGGACCTGTCTGTGAAACCGTATGCTCGGACTGATATCAATAAGAGGCCAAAATCGAGCGCACTAGACATCCATGGAGAGCCTGAGAAGAAAGAGAACGTGGATGAAGATAGTTCTGATCTAACTGCAGAAGAATCATCCTTGATTGTCCATAATGATACAAATCTTCTTTCCCCACTGTCTCGTAGAATTCCAGTTGAAAATACACTCAATGAAACGTGCTCTGCAAAAAGCAAGAAAGTGGGCTCGTATAAACGTGCTGTTGGAATCAAAAGGATTTCTAAGAACAATCATCCTCCAAAAGTGTCTCGTGTGGTGACTTCATCATCAAGGAATGGGAGCAGGTTGCAGGTGAATGATTTGAGAAAAAATTTCTTGGAGACCTCTGGTGACATGAATGTTACAATGTCCTCTGAGATTCTTGTCCGAAATAATCTTGAAGAAGCTATAAAGAAACATTTTGATGCTTGTGCTGAGTCATTCAGATCCGACCAAAATTTGTCAGCAAAATCTGCAAGACAAGAGACAAACAATCCTCAACCCACCTCCTCTACTTCCGACAAAACTTCATTTGAGGAATCTGTGCGGCATAAGAAAGATGATTCTGAGTGCAATTCATCCAGTCGTGGCGTGTTCGCTGAACCCATTGGTAACCTTAGAGGTTTCAATTTTGTCTGCTTTACACCCTATCTTCTGTATGAGCTTTTGTCCTTTGCTAATATATCCATGCAAACACATTTTTATTTCTCATCCACCTTCAACTGTAGAATTGTGTTCCATGATGCTATGAAGCTCTCTTTAATTTTTGAGGACAATACTGTTTAGATTACCTGTCCAGGGGAGCAGTAACATTTGAGATGCATTCTTTTTTTCTCATGGCAGAGACATTCAGGAAAGATTGCTCAGTCTCCCAAATTCAGTCCGATATTGGAAGTGGTACATGTGAAGCTGAGTCATTGGGCGATGAGGTCATTGTATCTCTGAAAGGTAAGAGACTCTAGCTGTTGTATACAATCTATTTTTAGTATTTTGTTATCTGGACAAGAAAAATGGTGAAATATTTCTCGACTCCCTGTCCAGACAGTTTTCTCTTTCATGAAATAGACTCTCGACCATAAAAAGGCACAGATACTTTTATACCAATGCTGAAGTTTATTTCCTGATTATCAGATAACTTTAACCTTGAGGTAATTGAGACGGAGGACATTGTGGAGCCAAAGACGAAGATAGCTGAGCAGTCAAAGTTGGAGGAATCCTGTGTCTTGGTAGAATTGGATAAGCTTCAATTTATTTCTCCAGAGACGAAGATGCACAAGTCGTACAAGGTCTATTCAACTCTATTATCCTTATTCTCTTATGTGCATGCACGTTTTGACAAAGTTTCTGTTCAGAAAATGATTCGAGAAGCACTTTCATCAAAACTGAGGTCCACAAGAAAGCAAGAACGTCATGTTTTCCAATATAAAGATTCAACTGAGGAGAACGAAGCAGGGTCGACAGCTCCAGCTCTAGCTCTTACAATGAACCACGACAAAAGAAGGTCATCACCGGCTCATGACCCTTCTGAATCCGACTGGGAGCTTCTGTAAGTAAGTAGTATCCGGCTGCATTCCCTCAACGTTGGTCGGTATAAGTAGAAAACGAGATAACGATTGGATGAGTCTATATCTCAATATACACAATGCTTTACCTATTATGAGGGCTGTAACATCTTTAGTTAAACATAAGAGCTGCTAAGAGGTTGATGTTTGTGTATGTATCGAATCTACAAAACTACAACTGCATTGTCATATATGTTCATGAGTGTATGTATCTGCTACAACGCAAGTAAAAATCCAATTTTTTTCAGTTTTAATGAAGCCTACTTAGACAACGAATATACTATGCTAATTGAGATAATTATCTATAGTTTGAATCAGCTAGAAATTAATAAAACCACGCTTATATTGAAATTAATAATATTTTAGACAATTATTAACTATTTAAAGTGTTAAACAAAAAAAATCATAAATTGTAAGAATATAGTAAAACTTAGGATATTTTTAATTTTTTATGGAAGGGTGGACCACACCTACACTTTAATTAAAACCATTTGATCCATAATAGTTGAGTATTATCTTTCTTAAGATTTGGTAAAGAAGTAGAATAATCTATGATTGAGTTAACTCCAAATAGTTGAGACACTTTTATTAATTTTTATCTAGAAGTTAGGTGAATATAGCCAAACTTTCTTTAACCAATGGAGTATCATAAATTGACATTTGGGAAGGACAAAAAAGTAATGTCAAATCACTATATTATCAGTTTTTTTTAATATTATTATTATTATTATTTAAAAAAAATCCCAAAATAGATAAATTAAGTTGTATATGTATATATTCTATTATATATGCTGGGTCGGGCCGCTCGGCTGAGGAAAAAAAAAAGCTCATAAATTATGTTTGATTGTTACATTTATGTGCTCTACTTAATCTTTTTATAAACATCCAAAAAGACAACATTTTATTTTGCTTCTTTTTGAAGTGACTCTCAAAGCAGCCTTGCAAGTGGACCATTTCTTATAATAAAAATAAAAATATAAATTTTAAGATGGCCCATAAAGCCCAATTCATTTTCCATTATTTGCCATCATGGCCCCTATATACTTAAAAAGAACTTCTATTTCTACATGATTAAAAAGTTTCTTGTTGCTTAGAAGTTTCAATTATAGGGATTTTATAAAGTTAGTTTAAGAACTTGTATGTAGATCTATAGAAATGATAGTAATATGATAGTTTTAACAGAAAATATATTTTTTAATTATCATTTTTTCTCCTTGAAAATTTGTATGTTGTCAATAGAATAAGTTATCGATGAATACGATAGTAATACCATAATTTATGTATACTTTATTAACATTAAAAATCTACAAAATAAAATGCCATAAGAATAGATTGAAAAGTGGTAGTATATAATATAAATAAAAATCAAAAGAAAAGCGTTGGATATTATATAATATACTAGAACAAACCATAAAATATAAAAGAAGACCCCTTTTCATTTCAATTAGCATAAAGTGAGAATCAAGGAATATCAAATAAAAAATAGAGAATCTTAAAAATTAATAAAGACACTTATCATTTTATTTAGCCCATTGGTTACGAAAAGTAAACCTTATTATAGCCTAATTTAAACTATCTAATAGGCCCAAAAAATGTCAGCTAGTAAGTCCATTTGGGTAATTTTAAATAAATTATTGTTTGTGTTACCATTTATGTGAACCACCTGCGTAGATATTCAAACTTTTCTATATCAACATTATTAATTAAATGATTTTCAATTTATGTATTATTTTTGTTAAAATAAAATAAAACGTTCTGTATGGATTGTTTGGCTGGTTTCCATTGTGAGAGTCTTAAAAAGTCAATATTGTTGGAGTTTTATGGCGTGGATTCATGTTTCTGTGCATATATTCAAGTTGTTTAATTATGTGCTTCAACCCCACCTTAACCCTTATCAATTTAGGAAAAGCCAAACATGTCGCTATTTGATTTATATTAATCATTCACCTAGACTTACACCACTTGTCTAGCATTATGGCTTGTTTATAATTTTATTAAACTTATTTATTTAATTTTTTATATTATTAGAAAATTTTATACTCCCCTCTGTCTAGGAGAACATTTCACTAATTAATTTAACAAAAAATTCTTGAATTTTGAAGGTAATTTAATATTTTTAGGCAATAAATAAAGTGTAAACTAATATTATGAACTTATGAATATAAAAAAAGTGATAATTTTGAAATTAAAGTAACTTTTGAAATTGTTCGATAAATTTTTTTATTTTTTCTTTATGGTTGTGCGAAGATTTTTATGAAACAAACAAATAAAAAAAAGTGTGCTGGATTTTGTGGGTTGAAGAAGTATTAAATTTACATTTTGGGACTTTGAGATGTAGCTTTCATCTAATCTAGTCACATCCCGTTGGACCAAACGAATATTTTTTATATTTTATTTATTTGAAATATATATAATCTTCTTTGCTTATAAAGTACTAAGATTTATATACTCATTATAGGGTATTAGAGGACCTAATTTTCAAATTTATGAATATAATTATTTCTACGATCTCATGCACATGAATTACATTCGTGGCCAGATTTAACCCTCATCCAGCAATTTTTATTTTTTATTTTTTAAAATTCTTATGTAATTGATAGTGTGTAAAGTATTTGGTGCAATTTAGCAAATGTAACTTAAATAAACATTGTTAATTTTTAATGTGTAAATGAAAGTTAAAAATTCACATGACAGTCACATGGGTGAATGGGGCATGGTTGATGCAATTGTGGAAATTTGTCAGGAAACACAATTAGACAAACTCCCGTTACTGTGAACTGATTGTAACATGGATGTTGATATAATTATTGTGTAATTTACTTATAAATTCCAGAAATTAGATAATAATTAGATTAGTTAAAAAGAATATATAAATCTCAATTTGGTATACCAATTTAACCAATCATGGTCCCCGAATCATGGGTCGAGTCACAATCATTTCATCTTATTTGGCTGGACCAATGTTCTTAATATCACTAATTACAGAATTAACAACTTATTTTGACCACTTCAATAATAAAAATATATGGTGTAATTACCAAAGTTTATTTTCATTTTAATTCCGGTATAACCCTTCAAAATTATCAACAAAATGCTATCTTTGAGGACGAATTCATGATTTCACAACAAGGATTGAGTCACTATGATATCATTATATAAAATATAGAATTATAATTTAAAAGTACAAAATCAGAAAATTAAAATTAAAATTTAAAAAAAAAATCAAGGCGCCACTAAATCTAGGTTACCCCTAAATCAAAGCCAAGTCCTTATCAAAATTGAGGCTTCGAGACTGAATAAAAATACATAATTAACGTTGTACGCTGAGTTAAGTCTCCTAATTTTAGATAATGATGTAAATATGCTACTATAATATTAAATTAAATAATATATAGTAGTATTATGATATTCTATTTGTTTGGATTTTTCATATGATTTGGATTCTCTGTGTCTTATTGCCAACGTCATATATATATATATATATATATATATATATATATATAATTGAGATAGACACAGTATATTGTAGAATGGATAATCCTACATTGTCTATCTAAATTAAATAAATAAATGAATAGATACACTATAAAACTGAGAATAAATGTGCTTAAACACTACCTCAGTTAACTTCTAAGTAACCATTTGTCTTTTTATGTAAGTAAATGGAGTATTATAATTTTGTGTAACAAGTAATTGGATCAATCATATGTGTGGATTTCTTTATTAAAAAAATAAATGTAGGCATTTGATATAGACTCCAAATTAATAAAATTTTGGATGGACAGAAAAAGTAATAGTCGTAATAAAAGGACTGTTTAGAAAGATAGATTTTATTTTTATATTTTAATAATGTATTGGATAATGAGTTAGCTTTTTATAAGGTGAGTTTACAAGTTTACAATCATTTTAACCCGTGCGATGCAGGGGAATAGATTTTAAAAATTTGAATTCCATAAATATATTTTTTTGTAATAGTCAATATATTTATATACATAATAATTGACATACATATACACATTATATATATTTACTCCCTCCATCCCTCTAATATGTATCAATTTACTTTATTCACGTGGATTAAGGAGTATAATATTTTAATGTATATTGAGGTGAGAGAAATAATATTTTAATGTGTAGTGGTAGTTGTATTAGTGTTGAGTGTGGGTCCTTTTTGTGTCACATCAATCAAAAAAGGAAATGGATACTTTGTATTGAAACGGACCAAAATAACAAAATTGATACGTATCAAGAGGACGGAGGGAGTATATATATATATATATATATATATATATATATATATATATATGTAAAAATGCACTTTTGGTCCCATACGACATATCCCATTTTATTTTTTATCCTTTATATATATATTTTTGGTTTCCTTGTTTTATTTTTTTAATTTCCACCCTTTTAGTATAATTTTGTAAAAATTTTAAGTTTATCTTAATTAATTTTTTTAATCATAATTTCGTCTCTAACCCCGTCCATCTCTCTCTCCAACCCACCCCTTCTAAATTTCGTACATAATTTCTCATTTTTATTATTAATTGTTGTATAGACCTTAGGAATTGGAGAGGGGATCGGGAAGGATTTCATTTGCTTGGGTTGTTTTCATCAACGCATCTTAATTTTCCATTAAGAATGGCATCCGAGAGATTGAAACAAAGTTATTAGAATTTTACTTTCAAAATGAAATAAAAAATGCCTCTAATACATGAGAGGTCAGAAGAGAAAAAAAAATCAATTTTATACCATTTTATTTTGGCGAGTTCAGAAACAAAGAACTCATAAGCTATACGATGAGGGATTGCACTCGACTTCGGTGGAAACAGACGCAACAGTTAATGGCGCTCTACTAACATTGGTGAAAAAAATTAAGAATAAAATAGACATGAAAAATCAAAATATGGTCCCTGCATCTACCGTAGGAGAAAATTATTGCTCATCACTGGTTCACAACGTTTGAATCTTTCCGCACCTATGCTTTGTGGCTGTGTCATAAATAAAGACGAAAATTTTAGTCAAAATAACAATCAGACCTTTTAAGCTGAAAAAAAAGAAACATTATTAGACATTAGAATTTGCATCAAGGAAAGATAATCAAGATTCTTGTTCTTACTATGAACATTCTGAGATAGAAATATGATTCATCGTAATTTCTAGAGTTTCTTATTTTTTTTAATATTGTGTTGTTAAGAAGAAAAGGAAGAAGTGTAAAATTAATTTATCCTAAAATTATTTATATATTTGAATCATAATTAAATAGAAAAATTAATAAATTAGGAATGTGAGAAATTGAAGAGAATTGAGAAATTGATGAGAAATTGGAAGAGACTTTGACCCAAAATTTGAGAGGAAAACTTTAATTGACTTTATGTGTTATTATATATATAATAATATATATATATATATAGATTTTTGTAAACACGTGGTACATTAATTTAAATATTCTAATATATAGAATTGAAATGAAGGATCGCAGGATTTTGGTGTTGGATAATTTCACAAGAGAGTACCCTTACTTTAATTAATACTCCACTTTCTTTTCTTTTTTTTTTTCTAGTGTATGGTATATTTTAAATCAAATTTATTATAGATAAAAATAATCATTGCTTAATTAGTACTGATACCAATTGAATCATCACTGAATAAAACATTCTCTCAAATTACGGGGGAAAAAAAAATTCACCGAAAATAATTGGATCGTTGATGTAACCCCACATGTTCGATGTGTTAATTAATTAATACTAATGAAACCTATTGAAAGATTTCATAAATTCGAGCCGGTCTAAGTTTAAGACTATATATATATCTGCTACTGCTATTCAACATTTTCAGCTTCACCCCCCCTCCCCACCCACCCCACCCCACCCCACCCAACCCCTGTAATTATTTTTGTTCAAATTATTTTTTTCTTTTCAGAAATGGGGGGGATTCCCCTCAAACTACTTTTCATTTCAGCTTTCTTATACCTGGCAAATGCGGCGGCGGGAGAGGCTGAGCACCACCTCAATGCCACCAGAAAGCTCGCCGGAAGCTGCAATATCTTCAGGGGGAAATGGGTGTACGATGCCTCCTATCCCCTCTACGATTTCTCCACGTGTCCTTTCATCGATGATGAATTCAATTGCCTCAAATACAAGAGGCCCGATCGAGCCTACCTCAAGTATAGATGGCAGCCTTTCTCATGCAACCTACCCAGGTATGTATGCATGTCATACACACACCAACACGTGTGCGTGCGTGTGTGTAATTTTGGGTGAAATTGTGGTTTTGATTTTCAGGTTTAATGGGGTGAATTTCTTGGAGAAATTTAGGGGAAAGAAGATCATGTTTGTGGGTGACTCACTGAGTCTAAACATGTGGCAGTCACTGAGTTGCATGATTCATTCATGGGTTCCTAATGCTAGGACTTCACTCATTCGAAGCAATGGATTAGCTGAACTCACTTTCCTGGTAAGTTTTAACTCTACTTAATTAAATTAATTTTAATTCAAACAGATGAGAATTAATTACGGTCATAAAACATTCAATCGCCAACCACCGTTTTATAATTAGGGAGGCTACGGCTATCATCTAATTAGCATGACCTCATCATTAAAATTTCCTCCCAATAATATTTTCTCATTACTACTGACAAGGGTAATTTTGGAACTGTGGCCTTAAAATAAGTACTAGTGTAATTCAACATAAAAAATGGTGTACCCACCATTAGGGGGCCCATCGTCCCTATCCTGTGGATTGATGGAGAAGATAAATCGCAAGATGTGCCTCAAGTGGTCTTGCGCCTCAAGTGGCTTATAGAGAATACTCACTGTTAAACTTGTGCTTGCAATGGGTCAAATCCATGCCAAAGGCATGATTCGAACTCCCACCCTACACTGCATCAACCAAGCTCAGTTGGAAGGCCTTTTCACCCTCAAGTGGCTTATAGAGAAGGCTCACTGTTAAACTTGTGCTTGTGCTTGCAAGGGGTCAAATCCATGCCAAATGCAGGATTCGAACTCCCACCCTGCACTGCATCAACCAAGCTCAGTTAGAAGGCCTTTTCACCCTCCCCTCTACCACTTGAGCTATGCCCTGGGGCTAGTGTAATTCAACATAGCAGTATTAATGAGTCAGTCAAGTCAAATGAAGAGTTATTAAAACATTTTTGAAATATTATCGAGTTTCAAAATATATATTTATAGTTTGATAAATAATTGAGCCGAGTCTGAATGAGCTTTTATTAATTCAAATACGAGTCAAGCTCGAATAGTTTAATAAATTTACACTTACTTTATCAATTTTCATTAAGCCAAACCTTTAATTTTATTGAACACATGCTACAAATTTGTTCAAGCTTGTTTGATATTTTTATCAAAATAAGTTCCAACTAGTCTTTACCATATAATCTCGAATTGATTAGTTTGATTTAAATTTCATTATATAATTACTCAAAGAAAGATGCTAAATTAAGTTAATAGATAATAAAATAAAATATTGTGCAAAGATTTGTTTTTAACTTTGGGGAAAAGTTGTCAATGACTCAATGTGTACTCATTAATTTCTGTTATTTTTGTCTCAATTTTGCTTGCATATAAGTGCTTTTCCCCCATCAATCATGGTTGTATCAGTCATGACTTTGCAATGCTCAGAATTTGAAATTTCAATTTTCAACAATCTACTAATTGCCATGTTTGGTTTGGTTTGAATTTAATTTTCTTCATTTGTCGTTTTGAATGTTATTATTTATAAATAAATGAAAATTTCATTTCCTTCAGTGAAAAGTCGATAAATATTGTTTCATATTTTGTTATTCTTAATTTTTAAGATATAACTGTAATTTGATAATTATAATTAATACTCCATAATCTTTTAAAAATAAAAAAAGTCTTATTTTTCTTATGTCTTTACTCTTAAAATTTAATATTAATTTTAAAATATAATTATCTTTTAGTATATAATTAGAATAATTCAATTTAAATTCAAATTCACTGCTGACAACAAAAAATAATTTTCAAAAAATTCTTCCACCAACAACTAAAAGCAACTCCCATGAATCATAAATGAAAGTATAGTAGCTAGTATATTATCCAAAACTACTTTATATTACCTTTTCGAATATAATATTCAAGAATAAATTTCAACTAAAATTCTTAGTTCCATCAGAACATATTCTCTCAAAAAAGAAAAAGAAAGAGTAAATAATGAGTATATTACAAGTAGAGAAAGGATTAATGGTGGGAATTTCCTTTTTGAGAAGGTGGCGTAGTGCTTTTAATTATTTAGAAAGAAGAGGAGACAGAAAGCAGTTACGAAAAAGTTGTGGTGCCATATTATTAAAACTCACTATCTAGTTAAACCGCATGGCAGCACAATTACTCGTACGAGTGACCATTTATATAATGATTAAGAATCGAACTCTACCAAAAATAATGTCGGACTATGTAAAAGTAACCTATTAGAAAGGAAGTTCCTCGTAGGAGACTGCTAGTGGCAGTGTAGGGCAGTGTGGGAGCAACCTCTAAAAAAGGGAGATTTTTCGTAAGATGGATATAAAGTGATATCATTTATAATAAAAAATGGTACTTATTTGATGAAAAGTGGTAATGATGCTATGAATTATTTTATGAATAATTTATAGTATGAATGATATCTAAAAGAAAAGTGATAAAAATTTTAATAAAAAATTATAACTAATTTTCGTGTTTGAAAATTCATGATTCATCACAAAATCACAAAACGTCATCCGTCTGCATAATTCAATCAAGATTGCGTAAATTAAATACTATATAATAAATATTCAAGGAAAATGACCACTTTAGGTGATGAATCAATCATGAATTCGAGAAAATATGACATCTAATAATTGAATGCACTATTCCACATGTCTTTCTATCCTCCTAATCCAGACCACCAATTTAACTCTATATAAATAAACAATACATGTAATCATAATTACACACTGTGTGTTATAAGTCATACTATTTCATATAACGAACTTCAAAATTAAATTTATATATATATATATATATATATATATATATATATATATATATATATATTATATTTTAATCATAAATTGGAAAAATCACGAGCATGTATCGTAAGAGAGAACCCATAATAATTATTTTAAATTAATGGACCAACAACTCATGAATATAGCCAAAAAGGGGAGGATTATAATTAATATTAATAAACAAAATATTCATACGTATGTATATAGATTTTTTTCTTTTAAGTTGGATTTTACACATATATGCATAAAATTAATTAAATTAAAGGCTAATTATATTGTGCACCCACTTTAATAAATGTATACAAATATAAACAAAAACATAATATACAATTATGAACAAAAATGTATATAATTTAATTGTTAGTTTTTTAATGAAAAATTGAGTGTAAAAAAATATACAATTATTATAAAATATGTATACACTATTGAATAAAAAGTTATACAGATATGAATGTTATTTTTTTAATGAAAAATTTAGTGTGGAAAAAGTATACAATTATTAAAAAATACATATACAAAATATAATAAAAACTATACACATATTATTCATCCTTCCAATGGAGTGCACTAATATCAACGGTAAATTAAAAATTATTTTAAATTGATGAGATAAGCCTAGTCATATGAAATGTCAAGCTTTACAAAGAACATGACGTCGGATTCCATATCATTTACATGTATATACATATAATTATATATGAGCATAATTTGAATGAAAGATAGAAAACAATTTGTGTGAAACGAATAAAATTTAAAATTTGTTCCTATAATATTGATGAAGATAATTGCGTAACGATTGATTTGAAGTATAAAGAAGTTCGATTTTATTTTTTATTTTAAAAATTAAAGTACATCATTAATTATTAGAAGACTGGTAACATAGGGTAGTACGAGCCCCCACCTGGCCAAGTGGGGAGAGAATAGTGCATGTAATCACTATTTTATTTTGGAATTATGGGTACATAATGGTAATTCATAAAACGCTTTTTTTTCTTTTCTTTTATTTGTTAAATAAATTAATTTCTAAACTTCCTTCGTATATAATTTGTGACGTTGTGAATATATTGAGTTTCAATTAGACGTTGACAAATACACTAATTAATTTTATTTTGTTGATTGCGATTGAATGCAGGATTATGGGGTAAAATTGTTGTTATATCGAACTCAATACCTAGTGGACATGGAGAACCAAAATGTGGGTCGGGTTTTAAAGATCGATTCCATTGAAAACGGGAACTATTGGATGGGGATGGACGTATTAATATTCAACACGTGGCATTGGTGGACACATACCGGCAGTTCTCAACCGTAAGTACTTCTTTCACATTAATTCGCACAACATTATTCAATTTCACAATTTATATAGATCCGTATATTTAAGTTGACCCATTTAATTTTAAGTGAATTTAAGGCCTACGGATTATAGTAAAGATGTTTGATGAAATATGGAAATAAATGATGTATGATATATACAAGTACAAGAGTGTTAAAGTTTAGAGGGAAATCGATGTGGGACAGTATACATATACAAACATATAATCCTAATACGGCCCCTTCAAGAAGGTGGGCGGAAGACAACACCGATCTTAGACATGAGAAGCTCCAATCTAGGCCGAGAGAGACTTGGTTAGAGCATCAGCAAGTTGGTCAGCAGAGGCAATATGTTCAACACGTAGGCGAGAAGATTGGATAAGATCACGAACAAAATGATAAACACATGATTTGAGCTCAGATACTTTGCCCCTATACTATCACAGTAAAGCACAGGAGGGGCTAAGGATTGAGGGACACAAAGCTCTGCAAGAAGAGAGGATGTCCATTAAGCATTGGCCATGGCACGATATTCTGTCTCGATTGAAGAGCGGGCAACGGTGCATTGCTTCCGAGAGCGCCAAGAAATGGGATTAGATCCCAAGAACACAACATAAGCCTCACTGGAGGACCTGTCATCAATGTTGCCAGCCCAATCAGCGTCAGTGAAGCAATGAAGTGTGAGAGGAGTATCACAACGAAACAGCAGAGAGCAGGAGCGAGTGCCATTTAAATAGCGTAGAAGCCGTTTAACGGCTCCCCAATGAGAGTGAGAGGAGTATCACAACGAAACAGCAGAGAGCAGGAGCAAGTGCCATTTAAATAGCGTAGAAGCCGTTTAACGGCTCCCCAATGAGAGACAGTGAGAGCATGCATGAATTGAGACAGCTTGTTGACGGCATAGGCAATGTCAGGGCGTGTAAGCAACAAGTATTGTAGACAGCAAGAGCTTGCCGATAATTTGTAGCATCAAAAGGATCAGTGCCGTCATGTAGAGTAAGCTCTGCACCGGCTGCAATAGGTGTGGAAACAGGCTTCGCTGCCAACATATTGAATCGAGCAAGCAAATCTGTCAAGTATTTCTGCTGGGATAGGTGACACCCCTTCGAGGAATGTTGAACTTCCACACCTAAAAAGTATGAGAGAGGACCAAGGTCCTTGATAGAGAAATGAGTGGCAAGTTGTGAAGCTAATTGGTGGAGAAAAGACTTGTCATTTCCTGTAAGGACCAGGTCATCTACATACACTAGAAAATATGCTATAACATTCTTATGGTTATAGACAAATAAAGATTAATCAGATTTGGTACACCGAAAACCAACAGAGACAAGGAAAGAGCGCAGTGCATTGTACCAGGTGTGCGGAGCTTGTTTTAAACCATAAATAGATTTATGAAGTTTGCAAACGTAGGAGGGGTGATTAGAATCAACAAACCCTGGCGGTTGACTCATATACACTTCTTCAGAAAGGGTGCCATGTAGAAAAGCATTGTTCACATCAAACTGGTGAAGAGGCCATTTTTTGAAAACAGCAATGCTCAAAATGACACGAATAGTGGCCGACTTAACAACTGGACTGAATGTTTCATGGAAATCAAGTCCAGGGCGTTGAAGAAACCCTTTAGCCACTAGTCTTGCCTTGTATCGCTCAATAGAACCATCCAATTTTCGCTTGACACGGAATACCCATTTGCATCCAATGATGTTGTGGGATTTAGTTGACGGAACAAGTGTCTATGTGCCATTTCTAAGTAGAGCATTGTACTCTGACGCCAACACATCACGCCAGTGAGGAATTGATAAGGCCTGAGAGATAGAGTTAGGTTCAATATCGGAAGTGAGAGTGGTAGAATAACCATACCTGGGGTTGGGTTTGGTAATATTATTTCGAGAGCGAGTGACCATGGGATGACGAATGGGTGGTGGTGGTGAAGGCGAGCGAACAGGCTCATCCAGGGGTGCAAGCTCAAACTCCGATGATGGTGGGATGTGGGATGGATGAAGGTGGAGATGGATTATGGTCGTCAGGTAGGAGAGATGGTAGTGACATGGAGCTTTGTATAGGAGGCGGCTGAGGTATAGATGCAGGTGGTTGCGCAAGTGAGGCAGTGAGGTATGGTGTGGAGAGTTGTTTAAATGGGAAAACATCTTCTGTAAAGATAACATGACGCGAGGTATAGACTCTGTGAGTGGTGATATCCAAACATAAGTAGGCACTCTGTGTTAAGGAATAACCAACAAAGACACATGGAGTGGAGCGAGGAGAGAGTTTATGAGTAGTGTATGAGGAAAGCCATGGATAAGATGTGCAGCCGAAGGTGAGTAGTTTAGAGAGATTAGGCTGTTTTTTGTAAAATTTTTCATAAGAGGACATCATATTCAGGTTCACTTTGGGAAGCCTGTTAATGAGATAAACAACAGTAGAGATGGCATAAGGCCAGTATTTGAGAGGCATAGATGCATGATGGAGAAGAGCAAGTCCGGTATCAACTATATGACGATGTCTCCTTTAGGAGAAACCATTGTGTTCAGGAGTGTGTGGAGGTGTAGTAAGGTGAGTAATACCATGCTACCACCATTGTTGGTTGTCGGTGTATAGAGTGCGAATGTTGAGTGTTATGGTAGTTTTTAACTAAAGCTTTAAATGCAGTAAACGTTGGAAGGACATCAGATTTCCGTTTTAGAGGATAGAACCATACATATCTTGTGTAATGATCAACAAAGATAATGTAATACTTATATCCATCAAAAGACAGAACTGGGGATGTCCAGACATCATAAAACAATAATTCCAAGGGTTTAGAAGAATGTAAACTTGATTCATCAAATGACAGTTTATGACTTTGAACAAACCGACAGGAATCACAAGAAAAACTAGAAGTTCGAGAATAATTTGTGCAAAAGTTGGACAAAACATGAGATAATATTTTTAGGAAGTGGTGACCTAGACGAGAATGACACACATATGTGGAATCATGTTTAGAATGTAGAGCATGAGGTGAAGTAGAAATAGAGTCGAGCGATGGCCAAATGTAGAGTCCATTAATGCATGGGCCATGCAGGATCAGTTCCCCTATTTGCAGATCCTTCACCTGAAAGAAAGATGAATGAAAAACAGCAGTAAACATTATTTTGGTGACATAACTGAGCAACTGATAAAAGATTGGTGGACATAGCAGGGAAATTTTAGATTAGATGCATGTGGAATGTTAAGGTGACCAGTGTGTGTGATAGGTAAACGAGTACCATCACCAACAGTAAGAGTCAAGACCATCATATGGCGTGTGGAGGGACAAGTTTGCGAGATCGATAGTGACATGATGCGAAGCACCGGAGTCCAGCACCCAACCTGAAGATGGCGGCGTGGACACAGCAGTGTGGGCAGATGGAGAATTGTAATTAGGCATGCGTGAAGGACGTCCAAAGGAAGCAGCAGAGTGGAAAGAAAGGTCAGGGCATCGTCTAGCAGAGTGACCAAAAATTCCACAAAGTTGACACTTGCCTTGATAGCCAGTACGGGTTTGTTGTGTCGGCGGCAAGGTGGTGCGATGTTGATGGCGTTGCGGAGCTGGCAAGGTGCTGCGATGTTGATGGCGTTGCGGGGCTGATGTAGAGCGATTTCCAGATCGTCTTGAGAAAGTTGATTGTCGTCGTGTGGCAGCAAAAGCTGTGGTTGGAACCCTCCGACTGAAGTGTTGATCGTCCAAGTAATTGAGATTCAGCGCTAAGGAGTTTTTCATGAAGCTCGTCGAAAGAAATAGGATAGTCTCGAGCTTGAATTACAAAAGCAATGTCTCTGTACGAGTCATCTAAACCATTGAGAGAACTTTAATTACTAAATCCTCTGAATCTGTGGTCACACCCAAGAGAGAGAGCTCATCAACAACTCCTTTAATCTCTAGCATATAATCAATGATATATAATCAATGATGGATTTGTTCCCTTTTAAAGGGTTGTGGATTTTGTTTTTCAACGAAAAAATGCGCCCCCTTGACGACTGTCCATAGATCGTTGACAGCATCTTCCAAGCGGCGTGAGATGTAGAAGCCGAGGCAATAAGAGAGATGGGATTCGGACTGATCGACCCGATAAGAGCACTCAATATAAGTTGATCTTGACGAATCCAATATGTATATTGGGGATTCAATGTAGTGGAGCTCTTGTCGCCAAGAGTAGCGGCTGGGCAAAGAAATGATCCGTCTACGAATTTGAAGAGATCGTAGCCGGAGAGAAGAGTTCGTATTTGAAAGCTCCAGGAAATATAGTTGTTGGAAGTAAGTTTTAAGGGGGCTTGAGATGCAGTGTTGACAGCAACAAGAGTGGGAATGTCACCATTGTTGGTAGGTAGAGTTGTTTCGGTGGCCATTGAAGGTAATAGCAGAGAAGAATCTGGAAAGTAAAATGAGAGGAATAGGTGACGGCTGATAGGGTTTGTAGGAAAAAATAAATAAAAAATAAAAAGGTGTTAACCTATAAGGCTCTGATGCCATAAAGATGTTTGATGAAAGATGAAATATTGTATTAAATGATGTATGATATATACAAGTACAAGAGTGTTAAAGTTTAGAGAGAAACCGATGTGGGATAGTATACATATACAAACATATATAATCCTAATATATAGATCCTATATTTAAGTTGACACATTTAATTTTGAGTGAATTGACGTTACAACTATAAGAAAAATGCAATAAACTTTGTCTATATGATGAGCCATAAACCGCTTAAGGGTAAAGTATTAATTCATATATCCAAAAGGATCAATTTATTTTTGAAGTTTAAGGGGAAAAAATGCAATAACTATAAATCACAAAATCAATGCATCACACTTTGCCCTTTTCAAATACTTAGTAATCATTTATATTTATGTAATATTAGGTGGAATTATATTGAAGAGGGAGGTAAATTATACAAGGATATGAACCGTTTGATTTTATATTACAAAGGGTTGACAACATGGGCAAGATGGATCAATCGCAACATAGATCCTTTCAAAACCAAAGTTTTCTTCCAAGGAGTTTCTCCTACTCATTATGTGTAAGCCATTTTTACATCACAATAATTGTATAAGAGTATTTTATTTTCTTGATTAGTACAAATGAAATTAAAACCATCTCCAAATTCATAGGGGAAGGGAGTGGAATGCACCAACAAGAACATGTAAAAGTGAAACACAACCATACTTTGGCATAAAGTATCCATCAGGAACTCCATTGGCATCAGTTATAGTGAACAAAGTATTGAGCAGAATCAAGAAACCAGTTTACTTGCTTGATATCACATTGCTTTCCCAATATAGAAAGGATGCACATCCCTCCTTTTATAGCCTCCACAATGGGTTGGATTGCAGTCATTGGTGCCTACCCGGCCTTCCCGACACTTGGAATTTGCTGCTCTACACAGCCATCTTCGGTTGACCATCCCTAGCTAGCTAGCTATTCGTAGTAATTGCTTCAGCATAGCGGAGATGGCATATATACTGCGGACGAGATTGGAATACATACCATAGAGAATAAGGGATGTTGTAAGTGGTGCTTGTTTTCTTGGTAGTGAAAATTCATTGCTTGTATTTTACATTTGTTGTGCAGGTGGAATGAATAAGAATTATGGAAGTGATTCCATTGTAAACTAACTCATTGATTGTTTTGGCATTAAAGATTTTGCCTCAATGAAAGATTTTGAAGTTGTGCAGATTGATTATCTCAATCTGTTAGTTGAAACAATGAGAATTGTATTTGATCATACTCATATGTGTTCAATTTTATGTTATTTAATTTTTGGTGGCAAACAGATGTTTTCAACTTAATAACCCTAGTTGGGCTTCTTTTACTTTTATCTTTGTTGGGCCCATTGTGGGATGGCTGCCCAACACGATGGGCTTCATAATCCAGTAAGGAGTAATTAATCAAGGCCCTGATACGAATAAATTAATTAATTTGGAAAAAAAAAATAATAATAAATTAACACCCCGCCCACCGCACCGACCGGCCCATTTCCCCACTCAACGCGCCACTGGTTGAATGAGAGGAGAAAAAGGGAAAAATTCATTCTAGGTTTTGATCAAAAACGCCACACAATTTCCAGATTATTTGTTGGGTATATCACTGATTGAGTTACAAGATGGTATAATTTTGATTTTGGGGGAAGTTATTCCAGAATTTTAGGGGAGCGCAAAGCGAAAGATGAATCCGGAGTATGAGGGTTCTAATTCTGACCAGGGTTGCAACTGGAAGCAGAAAGGGGGTGAAGAGAATAAGGCGGCGGCGGTGACGGAGGAGATAAAGAGGATGCGGTGGCTACCGCCCAGCAGCGCTTACGTCTCCCATCGCTTGAGGGTCCTCAACAAAATCCAACAATTACTCGCCCTTCAGGTACTACTATTCATGTTTATTCTTTGCCAAATTTTTTTAAGCCTAAGTTGCTTTTACGTTTCTCAACTTCAGCAACTAATTTAATCTCTATTTTATCTTTCATTGATTGCTGAAAAATAGATAATAGTACGCTTAGTAGGGATACTACCTTAAGAAAAGAAGGTGAGTGATCTGTAATCCAATTTCGAATTCTTGCAACTTGTGTGATCTTGTCTAATCCATTTCTGGGTCGGGGTGCTCGAAAAGGATCATCATATTGGTATAGGTTTAGTTTAGTTTAGTTTACTACTTTAGGTCTTGTTTATTGATTCAAATGGTGAATGGGAGATAGGTGCAATATGGATAGGCTAAATATATGATACTGAAAGATGAAGTATTTAACCAATCATAGTTATGGATAGAATCAGGTTTAAAAATGTGCAATTAGTTTAAGGCAATGTGAACCGAAATATCTGTTAAACTTTTCGGGTGCTCGCCCAAACGTCCCAAGACATGGATGGGTGTTTTGTGTCATGTAATGTTTAGCTCATTGGATCTTTATCATTGTGTGTAGCAATGAGTTTTTACAATCCTTTCAAGTTTCATACTAAAGTAACTAATTGTGTTTGTTTGAGCAGAGGACCAAATCACAGGACGAGGAGTTGGAGTTGCTCTTCTCTGGGCTTCGCCTCTGAATAATAGGTACATTAGCGGGATGCTCTGGGAAACTAATTTGTTCGTTTTGGAGGGGAACAACGGCGGCTGCCACCACCAAGACTCTGGTGGGTTCGGCCTTGGGATCTTCGCCAAGAAATAGTTACTGATCATGTCATTAACAGCATTAATATTTGTTCCAACACAAAAGATTATGTTTTTGAATATTCGCCATTTCTTGCCAGCTCTTGTGATTATTTCTTCTGTAATACGCTGCCTGATTTAATTGCATATATTGATTTGATGAATCTTCAATCTGATTTCATTCCTCAAGATTATAACCCCATTTATGTACAGCATTTAGTTAGCCAAGGGTATAAAAAATGGATTAAGGTAAAGTAGTATGGAAATTAAAAAAGGAGAATAGAGTAATCAACAATTCAATTCAATGAATAAATAAGATAAAAGGTGGGGTTTGCAATAAGTTGATTACTCCACTTAAGCAAAACAAATCCGGGATGAACAATGCAAAATATGAAAATAGTCCAAATATAATTATACACTACATCTATTTGTGAGGTGATAATTAAATTAGGAAATTATTAATTTTCTTAGAGCTGAAGCAGCAGGGTGAGGGGGAAAAGAATGTATTTGCTAAAGCATAATCAAGTAGAATACCACAAAGAGATGGAGAGAGAAAAAACTCAATTCAACAAGGGATCTGCGAAGTAAACCACTCCATGACATGAATTGGGGCTTTGACAAGCTCCAGCGCCATCTCCACCAGCACCGTCACACACAGACAACAGGGGCAGATGCAACTCAACAACAACCTGTCACCACAATCATCATCATCCTTATTAAAATCAAACCACACCATCACACAAGAGAGAGAGAGGATCGCATACCCGACAATCCAGACGAGTATTCCGACAAGGGAGATGAGGAGAGCGAGGAAAGCAAAGGGTAGACCCAACAGGAACCCTAGAGGCCTGCAATCTCCATCGCAGCACATGATCACCAAAACTACACAGCCTTTTCTTCTGGTATGGTAGACTGATTAGCGGGGGAGGAGAGAGAGAAATAAAGAAAGAGGGGTACCTTTATTTTATAATCGACTATCTATTCATGATGTACCCCACCATTAAGGGCCCCTACCGCCCTGCCCTGAGAATTGATGAAGGAGGTAAATCGCAGGAACTTGTGCTTGCAAGGGGCCAAATCCATGCCCCACCCTGCAGCAACCAAACTCAGCTGTAATGTCTTTCCACCCTCCCCTCTACCACTTGAGCTATGCCTCGCCTATCTATTCATTACATTACATTTAGGCCTCCTTTTATTTTATTCCATTTTATAATGCCATCCTTAACTTATACTCCTATTTTTTTTCTGTTTTTTTTTTATTATTACTAAATGAATTATTTTTTCTTTACTCGTATATATATATTCAGGTTGGTTGTGCATCATTTTTCATGAGAATAGAAAGCTACACACACCCTCAAGAACATATTTCATTTTTTGTTAATGTTAGACTTAGAAGGGACATTATACGGTTGTGACTTGCAATACTCTCATCATCTTTATTACAGTAATTACCTTTTCACGTAACCCTTCCATTAAATTACTTTACTTGGTTTGGACCCATTGCAGTTTTTACTTTTCATATTATAGACTAAACAGATTTATAAATTTAAATGCATATAATATCGAATGAGTTGGCCTAACTCATAAGCAATTATCCATGACATAGATGCTTGCTCCACTGAACCACAAATTATTGGTTTCACTCCCAACCCATTTACTACTCCATATTATTGGATGTTTTATTTCTTTTTTCCTGTTTGGGGAAGGACGGATTAGATTAGATGGCCAGTTATTATTATCATACCAATGTTTTCATATTTAAGCAATTGATAAGCATTCACTGATGTCTAGCTGTCATGTTCACCAGCTCATCCATGTGATTGCCATCAATGCATCTATTCCATTGGAATATACATGCAATAATTTTTATTTATTTTTTGAGCGATTTCCTTTTAAGAGGAACAAGTATTAATTTGTATACATAAGCAAAACCCTCATTCTAGCATTATATCAATATGACAATATATATTAAGAAAAAGATAGATAGATTAGGGAGGATGAAAATGCAAATGAAAAGGATTAAAGTAAACAGGCTTGATTATACAACAACAGAGCACAAGAGTTTTCAAGTAGCCCACAAAATATGGGATTTCTAAGCAAAAGTTACAGACATAATGCCTACCATAATCATACTGACTTCAGCCAACCACACACTATCTGCATTCATCACCTAACCACATCATCCAAACTACTACCTAGTCAGCAATGTACAGAAATTAACAATCTAACACAATTAGCATCACCAGTTTGCATATTAATATGCTGAATCTTTCCTCGCGGGGATTACAAATTCAGCAAGACACCAAGAATTCTTCCTGATCTGCAGTTTCCAGTAGAGGTCACAGGTTTAGCACAATATTAAGGCAGAGACTTAATTGTCAGAATGAGATTCATCCAGATCTGCATTTGGGTGGATTCAAGGGAAAGTCAATGAGCATTATGGTAGGTGTGTGCGATGGGTATAAATCAATGGTATGTTGTGACCCACCATGACATCCACACTGGCCAGGCCGAAAATGGAGAGAGCAAGAAAAGGAAACACAGTGTACAACAGAAGTATTGTTTGATCAACATGCAAATGCATTTCAATCGAGCTGAGAACCACAACGACCAACTTAACGAGATTAAAACATGATGGTGATAGGATTACCTAGCTGACAGAGGAATGAGACATGTAATCTAATTTTCATTACTACATACATAGTTCAGTATTTCTCATAATGGCACTGCAGAGAAGAGCACAGTTCATTGTCCACATTATGGAACACATTAACCGCAGAAAGCATATCAAATACCTTAATAATTGACTCTTTCATGAACTCCTATTCTAAAGTGTGAAACTATGAATGAATATATTTACCAAGTTGACCCTTGAAATCGAATTAGTAACTAGTATGTTTACAACAATATTTCCTGCCCTTGCTAAAAAGCTAATGAACATTAGTTCTTAGTGTGTTAACATTTACCAAATGATCATCATGCTGACAGAAATTAAACATCATATTTTTATTTATTACTCAAGACACCATGTTTGCATTCTATTCTATGATATAAAATGAACGTAGCATGAGTCGACGGCGTGTTATTGGGCATGCCTAGATCATGGAGTGGGAGTGAGGCAGGGCCTAGGTGAAATTTAGGGCAGATGTCTCCTAGTCCTTGGTGGGGCCAAGCAAGACATAAGAATTCTACTCGCAATAATCACTGAATGAATAAGCAAGTAAACTGACAATAAGAACTGTAGGGTGCAGCGCAGGATAGATATAACATTGAATTTGAATGGATGATCCGTGTCAGAGAAAATGGTACAAATTCTAAAAATCTAGTTATGAGAGATAAAAAGATGTATATACACAAAAACCTACGTAAGCAACATATAGGGTTTCTATATTAGGATTATATGAAACATTCTAGGTTATGACTTATTCTGCCTTCCAGGGAATAACAGAAGGAAATAGAGTGGATCACACTTGAAACTTGAAACAGCAGTTTGTTTAAACATGTGATGTGAAGTCATGCAAATTCCTATTCACCAATATAGCAAATGTTGCAGCTGAGGTCAGTCATTTACGCCTGCAAGATTCCTATATTTGCAGGGAGCACATGAACCGATTTGCGAACTAAACCAGTAAGTTAGATGGTTTTTCACATTAGATTACAAAAGCTCTAATTACAGTCAAAGTAGAATATTAAGTCATTAACCATGTAAATTTGTCTATTCCAAAAAAGGACGTCGCGACTTTAATGAAAGGAGAGGATTAACAGGTATTATAACTGGAAAAAGCATGTTCTTTTTCTGCATGGCAAAATAGATTTTATCGCTATGTCCACATGACAAGTGTGCCATTATTACACGTACTGATTCGTAGACTGTTATCCTGGCAACAGCACATAAAATTAGAGACCTTTGGAGTTAAAAAGGTCAACCAATTCTTTCCTCCAGACATGGTCATTAAAAGTATTCAATTAATAAAACAGCAGCAGACAAAGATAATAAAACACTTAATTTTCAAGCAAGTATTCTGATTAATAGTTCAAGCATGCAGAAAGCAAGGCAGAGGATTATCATCTGGAGAAGTCAAAACATTAACGCAATGGGTTTTGTAAGGTTTGTAAAGGAAACTTATGCTACCTCAACACTTAATTTTTTGGTGAGTGTCCGCCATCAGATCCATCTGCCAAAGAACTTTCACCATCAGAATCTGCCAAAAAATGGCGAGAGGTTTAGGATCACCTTTGAGGAAACTTTCCTAAAAACAAGCATTATATGCATTGCAACAAGTCGAAAGAACTACATGAGAATCAATAAGCAAATAACTATCAATAACTACCACTGGATGAAGATCCCGAATCAGAGCTAGAGCTGCTTTGGCTGACTCCTTGATTTGCATCATTATGCGCAGGCTCCTCTACTTCAACTGGAGGTGACACAACTTTCTCTTCATCTGTTCAAGAAATGAAAAAAAGACAAAATAATATTTTAACAAATCACTAGTTATAAGTTTTCAAGCATTCAGAATTTCTTTAACCCTATTTGTTACCTGTCCTACTTCCTCTCGGGGTTTCAGTTGCAACAGAGGTAGCAACCTGTGTAAATAAGCACATAAGAGGGGCATTAAAAATAAATCTAAAATAAACATTAAGTATGGAAGTAAAGCATGAGTAAATTACCTTTTCGGTGGTGTTCTGTTCTTGATCGGTCATTATTTGATTAACAATTCCGGCCTTCCTTTTGTTCTTGCTCAAACTCTTTTTAAAATTAGTTATGAACCTATCAAGCTCCCAAAGAGTTTCAGTATCGACACTGTCAATGTCTACCTCGATCTCATCATCTTGCTGCGAAACAGACGGATTCCTCTTCTTAATAATCTGAACTACATTTTCAAGCTTCTCAGAAGGCAAGTTCTGCAAATTTACGCTAAGCTTTTGCTTTTCATCATATGTCATCTCTCTTTTATTAAGATCCTTCGCCTTTGGTTTCTTTGACACAGGAACTGAGTCAGATTGTGCTTTTTTCATTTTCTTTCTTTTTGGATCACTGGAGTGGGCAATCAACTCAGACATATCTTTAGCGTTCTTTACATCAGGCCGAGCCCGAGACTGCTGAGGAGCTTTCCGAGATGTAGGCGTTGGTAATCCCACATCCAAATCTGCACTGAGCTGAAGCTCACGCTTACAATCAGCCTCTATGGACACCCATTTATCTTCAAATATTTTAGACAGCTGCTCAGCCATCACATAAACATCTTGCCCTTTCGGATTATACGTGAAAGCATTTCGGAATACAAGTCTCACATCCTCAGCAAACTCCAAGGGAGACTTGTACCAATTTTGATGTAACCTATCTTTCACAGTACCCAAGTCCATAGGATTTCTTATAATTTCGAAATAGTCATGTAAACCAAGACCAACTGCATCCACAGGCTTGTTGAACACCCAACCATGCTTGTGCTTCATCAACTTCTCCAAGAGAGCACTACAGTTTTTGAATACCTGAACAGGGAATTTCTCTATTCCCTGACCACTTCTTCCGGCTTTCTTCCCAACCGACTTCGATTTCTTGTTACCTTCAGGTGGAGGAATCTTGTCCTTCCCGAGCAAAAACTCAGTATTTCGATAAAATTTATTTGCCTTGGGAGTTCTTTTCTCCTTCTCCATGTTATCATTCCCTGTCTTGCTATTATCATATACAGACACTGTCAAGGGGTTTAATGGCTTCAACATTCGAGGAGGCCCACCTCCTGCAGACTCAACTCTATTATCAAACCCTTGTGCTCCATCATTTTGCCCCTCTCTTGATTCAATCTTCCTCATCAAACTCCGAATCATATCTCTCTCACTCTCCAGCTTTCTCCTTAACTCTAAAGCATCACGTTTCGACTTCATCGACAAATTTACCCTAACCCTACTCTCCTGCCTCAGAAACCCTCCCTTACCCTGACCCGGATAAATATCCGAACCCACATCCATAGCAGAATTGTGCAACCTTTTGGCCGTGTTCACCCCCTCGGAAACCATACCTTGAGCTTGCTGCTGTAAACTACTACTGTTAATAATGCTTTCAAGCCCTTTAAACGATCTTCTACTGTAAACTTTTCGGTCCCTCAATTTATCTTCCTCAGACCCTTCATTTCCACCACCTAACATTTCACCGGAAAGCACCACCTTTCAAACAAATTATCCCAATTTCGCCGTTGAAAAACAGCACACAGAAAAGGCACAATCTTAGCACAAACAGTTCATTCGCACACGTTTTGTTCCACAACTACAACTAATCACCGCCATAGACATGCATTCTACACAAGCATAGAGCTAGGTTAGGGTTTCCGAAACATACCTTGAAGATTTTCTTGAAGATCTTCCCCCTTTCTGTAAGACTATTACAAGTTTTTTCTTATCCTGGCGAAAGATGGGAGTGGGGGTTGGGGGAGGGTAACTCACGCGAATGGGTGGTGCGTGATAAAGACGAGGTCAACACACGGCTAGGATTATAAGTTGGCTGACAAACGACGGTTGAGATTGATATGAGGTGTGGTATCATACGAGTCTTGCTTTACGCGTTTTAATCGTCGAACGCCCGTAGGTGGCGCGTGCAAACACCAGGTTCGTCGAATTGAATAATCCGGTGTGGTCGGTAAACGGCTTGCGTATACCGGAGGGCGGTGTGTCGACTTTGGTCAAACTAGTTTCAGTAAAGAGTCAAAGTGGGTCGTGGATCATGCGGATCCGACTAGGGTGGTGTGGCCCTTTCGCTATTAGATATAATCGGATCGGATCCAATTCTTATATGATTCGGATTCTTGCAGAATATTTTTGTTTTTTAAGTAAAATAAAAAGACTTTTAAAAAGAATAAGGTCGTGTTGTAATCTAACACTACATACGATGATTTTTTAAATAAAAATTACTGTCTAAATTTTAATAAATGTTAAATTTCACGTTTAATCACTCACGTATAGAAAGTAGTTGTGGTGTGTATTATTTCTTTTAAGTGTTTATTTTAAAATATATATATACCTGTACTTCAAATGTTGTTAAATAAGTTGAGCGAACTTGAAAATGTTTACTCAAATTCGACTCGAGTACTTATTAAACTAAATTCGTGCTCAACTCGATTATAAGTAATTGAGTGGGTCATTATATATATTTTATAAAAAACTAATAGTACTCCCTCCGTCCCATGTATTTTTACCCATTTTCCATTTTAGGGTGTCCCACGTATTTTTACCCATTCCATTTTTGGCAAAAATACATAATATTTTATTACCTACTTTTTACAATCCCAACCACTTTAATTAATTTTTTACACTTTATTCATCATTCCCAATAACTTTATTCACTTTTTCTTTTTAAATTACTAATTTATCCCTACTTTCTCTTACATTATATATTAAAAAAATAAAATGTCTTAATTTTCGTGCCCGTATAAACGGGTAAAAATACCCGGGACGGAGGGAGTAGTATTTTTTATAATACTCAAATTTAAACAATATCTTAAAAAATAATATTATATGTTCTCAAAATTTTGGGGTGATTTACTGATTATTCTTTCACATAGTGTATATACTCCCATATAAGAGGTCTCCGGTGATCCATGATCACTTAAGTAAACCTCTAAAATTTTGTTTTATATTTTTTGAAAGAATACTAAAATCTCACTGCATTACATATGAGTCTACACAATTATATCTATACAAATTTTAAATAGAAGAATTTACATAAAAACTCATTTCACAGCGGAAAAACACATAAATAAGACATGAACGCACGTACTCCATGTTTGTGATCATAGTACTTAATTAATACTTGCGTATTTTTTTTCAAAAAAAAAAAAAAACTCAAGCTACAAGCCTATAACCACTTAAACTCGATAAAGTTTCATCAATTTGCAAAGTTACATTTCCTGATTGAATTATAGAGACACCTCTCTCTCTCTCTCTCTCTCTCTCAATGTATTAACTAGTAATTAGTAAAAATGCTAATGATCTTAGGATCAGGGCCACCGGGGGCAATTCGGTCAATGTAGCCAAGTGATCTCCTCCGGACGTACTCCACCAGCTCACCCTCCCGCAAACCCATTTTCCTTTCAAATCGCCGGTGGCTGCTCACTTCCGCCGGAGCTACACGCGCCTCCCCACGCATCAACAAATTTACAAAGATCACCAACAACACCAACACCAATCTCGAATACGCCATTAATCACTGATTACTTAATATTTAATTAATTTTTCCTCTAATAAGGATAGAGAGAGCTAGAAATAGCATGGTATTTATAGAGTAGAGCATGCCTAGTGGACTCATTACAATTATTTATTTATTTATTTAGTCTCTATCTTAATATTGTTAGTCCCAAAATTATGGTTGGATAATTTCTTGTCTCTATCTTTAAGCTACCTCATCTATCATTTAATTAAATCGTATACTACAATTTGTTTCGGTTGCATGAAATGGAAAAAATTTTATGACATCAACTAAATCTACGCATAATCAACTAACACAACTTTATTTTTTTAGTAAATCTTGAGTCAAATAGGATTTTACTTCTTTATAATTGATCAGTTGATACCATGTGGATTTTGAGTGCAAGTGTAGGTGCACATAAAAATTTGCCTAATAAATTTAAATGATGAGAGTATCTCATAAAACTAGCTCATATGAAATCTTAGTGTATTCCCATTTTTTAAAAAAAAAAAATTAATTACAATTACACGTTTAAAACCATAGCATATGTCACAAAGTACATTAACAAATTTTAATGGAGAAGTTTTTTGAGGTGGAGGTTATAGAGGCCTTGGCTTCGGAAAGAGCTCTTGATATTGCTATGGAATGAGGATATGAGGAGATGATCTGGGAGTCAGATTCACATGTTGTTGTTAATTCTCTTTTAAAGCAAGCTCCAAACTTTACTTATCTTGTTAGGATTTTACGGAATATTCTAAGAAAAGTTTTATGTGTGAGGAACTTTCCTATAGTTTGACAAGACGTAAAGCTAATATGATATATCATACCTTAGCTAGTTTTGCTTTCTCTTATGGTTCTCCTTTCTTTTCTATTAATGTTCCTGATGTAGTGTTGATATATATACTCCCTCCATCTCTAAAAAGCTTGCACCCTTCTTTTCGACACGGAGATTTAGAAAGTGATAACTGTTGGATTGTATACTAAAAGTCTAGCTTTTTGTATGAACAATATTATAACAATTAATTTGAAATGAGAATCATATGATCAAATGATTGCATCTTATAATTTATTTATATGTTCGATGCAATAGTCCACTTACTTTATATTGTAGATAATATGTTGTGCGACAACACGCGGAAGATCATATTATCGGTTTCCTTATAAAGTATAAACAGATGTTACAACTGAGATAGACGGGGACTCTCTATCGGGATGGTTGTAGTGTGGTTTGGTATTAGCTTGTCTTGGCTATAGAATCACATTAGTGCACTTGTGTGTATTGAGCAGGACCGCTTGAGATCGTTCGACTTATACTGACTTATAGGAGAACTTGATCTCAGTTATTATGGAAGTTCGTGCTCTTAATCCCTATACAATAACCTCGACACGTAGGGCAGTATGTATTTATTTGATTCATCAATGGGTGAGATTTACATGTAATTAAATCAACAAACTCGATGAGTTGGGAAGTAGTGCTGTCTCTATGGTGTGCTGTTGATTGTAGAAGGAATCCGTGTCCGTCATAGGTTGATGATGTCCCCTTGAGGAGCTCATAAGGATTATCATGTAAACCTTGCAGGTGGAATTTATTCCGGCATGATAATGAGGTTGAGTGGTACTACTATTGGATGAGATATTAATTAATTGAGTTGTCAGTAACTTAAATTAATTAATGGACATTGTATATCTTAAACATGGGGAGACTAACGGGCTCATAATAAGAAGGAGCCCAAAACGTAATTTTGGGATTGGTACGGTAGTGCAGTAATAATATTTTAGTGGAATATATTATTATTATTGGACTTAAGTATAAGCTTTGGGCTAAGCTTGGATACTTAAGCCCAATGGAGACCCAACCCAATTTCTCCTCCTGGTCCCTGCTGTAGCCCATGTATATAAGTCACCTCAGTTTGTTCTAAACCTAACTCTGCGCCTAACATACGAGAGAGAGAGTGAACAGCAGATTGAGTAGGTCTCGTAGATCGTCGCCCACACGACGTCGAGATCGGACTTGGGACATACAGCAGAAGACCGGAAGGTCGTTTGCTGCTGCAGTTCGTCATATTCCAAAATTCATATAAAATCGTACAATTCTTCGATTTTGATGTATTATATATTGATGGAAAGCCGTCGAAGAGAGGATCGTCTGAGCATAAAGATCACTTAATTCCGACATCAGAAGAGGAACTTATGGCTATTCTCGTGGGACTGCGCAGACTGTCAGCGAGAATTCAACCTCTACATCAACCCTTGGTGAAAGGTAATGCGTTTCATGTTTACTTGCTTCCGCTGCTTGTTAGAAATACATGGAACCCTAATGGGTCACGTTAACCAAACGATCGAGCGCCAATAATTGGTATCAGAGCGAGGTTTCGTGGTGAAGCGTGACACGTTAGACTAGGGTTTATGTGATTAATTTTTCGGAATTAGGATCACATGATTAGGGTTTTGGTTTTATTGCGCAAACCATGAATATCCTTATGTGATATATACCCTGTATCATATCTATTCGTCCATGGTTGTGTGTGAGAGGATTCGACGAAAACTGTTCGTCAATTTCACATGCAAGGAAGAAAAAGAGGGCAAAAATTGAATCACGTTTTTGAGAAAAAATCCAGCACAGTGATATTGCAGAGGCAATAACCGGAGTTTCAACGGTCGGATTGAGCTGTAATTTGGTCAGCACGTTCAGATCTTGTGGATGTATATTCTGAACGGTGGAGATCGAATTTGGAACTTTTTCGTGCTAGGATTACGCTGAAAACAGAAGCAGATTTTTGGGGGATTCTGTTTTGCGCAGTCGAGGGAAACGAGGGAAAAGAGCCGTTTCTCACAAACTAACCGTGAGATCGAGCTGTAATTTGGTCAGCACGTTCAGACCTTATGGATGTACATTCTGAACGGTGGAGATCGAATTTGGAGCTTTTTCTTGCTGGGATTATGCTGAAAACAGAAGCAGATATTTGGGCGATTCTGTTTTGCGCAGTCGGGGGAAAAGAGCCGTTTCTATCAAACTATCCGTTGGATCGGGCTGTAATTTGGTCAGAATGTTAATACCTTGTGTATGTAAATTCTGAACGGTGGAGATCGAATTTGGAGCTTGTTCTTGCTGGGATTACGCTGAAAACAGAAGCAGATCTTTGGGCGATTCTGGGCGATTCTGTTTTGCGCAGTCGAGGGAAAAGAGCTGTTTCTCACAAAATAACCGTTGGATCGACCTGTAATTTGGAAAGCATGTTCAGGACTTACAGTAATAGATTCTGGACGGTGGAGATTGGATTCTGAGAGTTTTGCAGTTTCGAACTACGAACGACAGTTGGTGTAGTTTGGTGTTGCGCGTTGGGCTGAACTTGGTTTCTTGCAAGTAGGCCCTTGGACGAGCGACAGTCCGGGCGAGGGGCGCTCGTCAAGGCACTTGGAGCGCTCCCTGACACGATTGGCGGTGGGATATGGCGATGGACGTCTTGGGGCACAAGCAATCCTGCTTGTTGCGTAAGGCATCGATTCCACAGTAGGAGTGTCGGACAAGACATTAAAATTTAGAGGCGTTTTTATTCCTAATATATATAACTGTCATAATTGATTTAATTGTCTATTATTGTTATATATATATGGATGCCTGATCTCTATGATTTATTGTCTTATATAGAAGCATGCTAGATTGCGTATTATATTTGATATATTATATGCATGTATTGCTAGAGTGTTGGATAAGACATCCAATTTTAGGAAAACTAATTCCTAATATATAACTGCCATAATAGATTGTATATTATTGTTATATATGGATGTCGAATTAATTCCTAATATATGACTGCTATAATTGATTTAATAATCTATTATTGTCATATATGGATGTCGAATTAATTCCTAATATATAACTGCTATAATTAATTGTCTATTATTGTTATATATGGATGTTGAATTAATTCCTAATATATAACTGACATAATTGATTTAATTATCTATTATTGTTGTATATGGTTGCTCGTCGATATCGATGATTTCGATAATCTAGACGATATCGACGATCGATATCGATAGTTTTGGAATGTTGATAATCTTGATATTTTTCGAATATTTGATAATCTAATCGATATCGATGATTTTGATAATCTGGACGACATCGACGGTCGATATCGATGGTTTCGAAAATTGGACAATCTGGAAATTTCAAAATTTTGATAGTGTGGAAGTCTTTGCTGATATTCGTGCCTGATGGCGAACAATCGAATTCGCTGATATATAACTGTTAATGATTGATTTAATTATTAATTATTGTTATATATGTATGCATGACTCTCTGTGATTTACTGCCTCATGTGCCGTGATAGGAGCATGCTAGAATTGCGTATTTTATTTTATGAATATTATATGCATGTAAAAACCCTCAGTTTTAAATAACTAAGTGGGAGAGGGGATTGGTAATTAATTCCCGCGGCCTCCATTATTGGTTTGTTAGCAATGTGAATAAACTTGCGCGTCGGCATTAGAGCCTTCCTCCCCATCGGATGAGTTTATTCATGGATATTGCTGGAACAGGCTTCTTTAAAATTATGTTTGTAATGTGATGCACATGAACTTGCGCGTTGGCTTAGACCTTCCTCCCTATCGGATGAGTTCATGTGCGGATCACTGTACAGACTTATAATTGATGACTGTAGGAAGTTATCCGAGCGCGTGTGTACTTCTCCATCTATAAGGCACATAAGCTTGGGCCGCGGACTTGGGGTCAAATAATGGTGTACACTTAGATGTGAATAATAAGTATCCTCCCCATCGGAGTCACTGCTTTTATTTGCATGGCTAAAGAGGAACCGACTATTAATTATTTTGTCATGAGGTTAGGTTGACAAATGAAATTAATGGGTAAAACCTTCTCTTGTAAATGTTCGGGTTTGTAAACGTCCACACTATCGTGGCTTGCAGACTCACGGTGCTTGAGATGTCGGTGAATTTTAATTTTATATTATTTTGAGGGAATCAATATAAAAGGATAAAATTCGAAGATTTGATCGGTGTATTTATTTATGATTCTCTGTAATTTTAAATGGTTTTATCTCGCTTATTGTTGACTAAAAGAAATTATATTCACTGGTCCAAAATTAGATGATTAGAAAAGAATCTTGGTTTTGAATTTTACTGCTTAAGAAAATACATGTGTGTTCTCACAATGGACGTCTCATGATGCCTATTAAAGTCTCTAGTGAAGAGATGAGAGGTTCATAGAAATATGATGGTCTCATGTAACTCTTCGGATACTTGAGTAAGTTAAAAGACAGAAGATCATGATTTAATTTGATGAATGAATTGGGAAAGCATGGAGTATAAATTGAAGGGAAACCTAGATCAATTTAATTCTTTGTGAATTGCCTAGATGTTTTTGAGTAAGTTCCACCTGAATTACAATAGGATGTATATGGTGGAAAACTTCTGGCAAAACATGTGGCAAAGGAAAGCCATTTTCATCATAATGTGAACAAGTTTTATATCTTATTCACTAGTTGTTTAAAACATGATTAGTGATGGCATTTACTGACACGAAGTGTGTAGATACTGGAATCACTAAATGTTTATTACTAAGTGAGGATAAGATTGTTATGACATGGGTAAAACTACAAGAGTAGTGGCTATTGCAGTGGGAGTTGTTTATTTATCTTACGATATGAATAAACGTTTGATTTTATGAAATTGTCTTTACATACATTTTCATAGAAAGAATTTGATTTCGGTTTCTATGCATTAATAGATGGATACTCCATTTCATTTAAATGACATGGTCATTAAAATGAATGATAGAGTTGTAATCTGTTATGGTACGTTGGTGAACAATTTGTACACTCTTAAATCATGTTTATTCCCTGGATGCGACAAATAGTAATTAATAATGAGTCTTCTAATCTAGTAAGAGAAAGGTACCTTCGGAAATGAATTTCCCACCTTAATGGTGTGACGAATAGAAGAAATAACACTCTTATGGTAGTGATTAGATAGATGATGAATTATTTGGAATTACTAAATTCATTTTATGGATATGCCCTAGGAACAGTAATTCGTAAGAATGTTTATCTGTTTGTGGGATATCCTAGAAAAATGAAGGATGATTTATTTAGTCCACAAGATCGAAGAGTGATTGTTAACATAAACACTAGATTTTTGGAAAAGGACTATGTAATAAATCAAATACCCATGTATAAGTTGTTCTAAAGGAAGTGAGAGGAAAACACGAAGTATTAGTACCAAGTGTACAAGAGGATATACCACAAGGTAAACTGCGACGCGTATCACATCTGATATACAATTGCGTGTAGTGTCTTCTCATAGTGGGAAGATTGTTCTAACACCTGATAGATATATGTTTTGGGAGAGTCGTGAGGCTTGGTCCCTAGTAAACATGGAGTTAACCCACGGATACGACGAAGCACTACAAGTTAGAAATGCCTAAATCTTAACAAATTGCAATAAATGTTGAAATAGAATCAATAGATTCTAAATAAGATCTGGATGATTGTAGAACCACGGATGGTGTGAAAACCATTGGAAGTGGTCATACAAAATAAAAGAGGATCATACGGTAAGGTGAAAACCTTATAAGTAAAGCTTGTTGGGAAAAGGTATACTTAGAAAGAAAGGGTTCGATTATGAGAAAACCTGTTCGCCAGTAGCTATGCTTATGTTGATCCGGACTCTTTTATCTGTTGCTACTCATATGAAATATGAGGGATAGCAAATAGATGTCGAGACAGCTTTCCTGATTGGAAGTCTTAAGGGAAACATCTATGTGAAGCAACCAGAGTGATTCATTGCAAAGAGCTAAGAGCATTGTGATAGTGAGCTTAAAAGTGTCCATTAATGGACTAAAACAAGCTTCAAGATCATGAAACATCCGTTTAGATGAGGTAATCCAGTGACATGGATCTAATCAATGATCGGATGGGTCTTGTGTATTGAAAAGAGTGATGGAAACGTGGTGGTATTACTTGTACTATACATAGATATTATCTTGCTCATTGGAGACAATGAAAGAGTATTATCGGGCGTATGGGGTATGGTTAATAAAGCGGTATAAGATGAAGGACTTAAGAGGAGCAAAAATATCCTTTTGATCACGGTAATACGGATCACAAGAAAAGATGTTATGCTTATCTCAAGCTTCATGAAATGATACAATCCTTACTCGTTTTAGCATGTGACTTTATCTAAGGAAATGTGTCTTGAGACACAAAAGGAAGATAAAGGAGATGAAAGCAGTTCCTTATGCTTCGATAAATGAGGAAGCCTAATCTAAGGAATGCTATACATGAGTATGGATATCTGTTTTGCTAAATGCATGAACAGTGGGTATCAACGTAACCTGGAACAAGAATGATGAGCTGTGGTAAGACATATATGAAGTGCCTGAGAAGGACTGGAAATTATATGTAAGCTTACTGGACAGATTCACTGCTTCTTGTGGATTACGTAGATTCAGATTTTTTAGTCAGATTGGACGGCAGTAAATCCACCTCAAGGTTATGTGTTTAATTTTAGGAAGTTGAGTCATAATGTGGAGGAGTGTTATATAGAAATGTATTTCAGACTTCGGACTCCATATGGAAAGATGATAAATTGGAGCCTATGAGGCAACCAATGTATCTGTATGACTCTAGAAACTTCATGATGGACTTTGATGTGATTCTAAGTTTGCCCAAGGTTATCACAATTTATATTGATGATATTGGTGCAGTTGCAAACTTGAAGGAATCACAAGTCCATAAGGCAATTAAACACATGGAGCGCAAGTACCACCTGTTACGAGAAATCGTATGATGAGAGGAAGGTTGTTGTTGCCTAGATTGCATCGGATGATGACCTAGTAAATCCATTTACAAGGACATTCAGGCGAGAGCTTTTAATGGTCGTGTAGTGGGAGTGGGAATCAGATGTATGGCAGAAGACATGACAGCATAGTCTTTTAGTATAAGTGGGAGATTGTTGGATTGTATACTAAAAGTCTAATTTTTTGTATGAACAATATTATAACAATTAATTTGAAATGAGAATCATATGATCAAATGATTGCATCTTATAATTTATTTATATGTTCGATGCAATAGTCCACTTACTTTATATTGTAGATAATATGTTGTGCGACAACACGCGGAAGATCATATTATCGGTTTCCTTATAAAGTATAAACAGATGCTCACAACTGAGATAGACGGGGACTCTCTATCGGGATGGTTGTAGTGTGGTTTGGTATTAGCTTGTCTTGGCTATAGAATCACATTAGTGCACTTGTGTGTATTGAGCAGGACCGTCTGAGATCGTTCGACTTATAGATTGTTGGATTGTATACTAAAAGTCTAGCTTTTTGTATGAACAATATTATAACAATTAATTTGAAATGAGAATCATATGATCAAATGATTGCATCTTATAATTTATTTATATGTTCGATGCAATAGTCCACTTACTTTATATTGTAGATAATATGTTGTGCGACAACACGCGGAAGATCATATTATCGGTTTCCTTATAAAGTATAAACAGATGCTCACAACTGAGATAGACGGGGACTCTCTATCGGGATGGTTGTAGTGTGGTTTGGTATTAGCTTGTCTTGGCTATAGAATCACATTAGTGCACTTGTGTGTATTGAGCAGGACCGCTTGAGATCGTTCGACTTATACTGACTTATAGGAGAACTTGATCTCAGTTATTATGGAAGTTCGTGCTCTTAATCCCTATACAATAACCTCGACACGTAGGGCAGTATGTATTTCTTTGATTCATCAATGGGTGAGATTTACATGTAATTAAATCAACAAACTCGATGAGTTGGGAAGTAGTGTTGTCTCTATGGTGTGCTGTTGATTGTAGAAGGAATCCGTGTCCGTCATAGGTTGATGATGTCCCCTTGAGGAGCACATAAGGATTATCATGTAAACCCTGCAGGTGAAATTTATTCCGGCATGATAATGAGGTTGAGTGGTACTACTCTTGGATGAGATATTAATTAATTGAGTTGTCAGTAACTTAAATTAATTAATGGACATTGTATATCTTAAACATGGGGAGACTAACGGGCTCATAATAAGAAGGAGCCCAAAACGTAATTTTGGGATTGGTACGGTAGTGCAGTAATAATATTTTAGTGGAATATATTATTATTATTGGACTTAAGTATAAGTTTTGGGCTAAGCTTGGATACTTAAGCCCAATGGAGGCCCAACCCAATTTCTCCTCCTGGTCCCTGCTGTAGCCCATGTATATAAGTCACCTCAGTTTGTTCTAAACCTAACTCTGCGCCTAACATACGAGAGAGAGAGTGAACAGCAGATTGAGTAGGTCTCGTAGATCGTCGCCCACACGACGTCGAGATCGGACTTGGGACATACAGCAGAAGACCGGAAGGTCGTTTGCTGCTGCAGTTCATCATGTTCCAAAATTCATATAAAATCGTACAGTTCTTCGATTTTGATGTATTATATACTGATGGAAAGCCGTCGAAGAGAGGATCGTCTGAGCATAAAGATCACTTAATTCTGACATCAGAAGAGGAACTTATGGCTATTCTCGTGGGACTGCGCAGACTGCCAGCGAGAATTCAACCTCTACATCAACCCTTGGTGAAAGGTAATGCGTTTCATGTTTACTTGCTTCCGCTGCTTGTTAGAAATACATGGAACCCTAACTGGTCACGTTAACTAAACGATCAAGCGCCAACAACTTTTAGGGGTTGTAACAATAAATTTGTATTTATTAAAATAATAAACACAAAAGATATTACAATGATAATCCGAGATGGATTAAACTTGAGAATTTAAGTAAACAGTTTCTAGCTATCCTCTGATTCCTCTCTTGAGTTAACTTCTTTGACTTTATCAACTTTCTGAGCCGGATCTTCGGATGAAGCTTGTCCGTGCTCGGGGTTGACTTGAAGCTTTAAAATATTTATCCGGAGGCGTCGAGCCTTTGTTCGGATAAAACGTTGACTTGAAGATTTGTTGTGAAGAATGCTGTTCAATTTGGTAGAACGTTGACTTCACGGAGACTGCTGGATGAATTTGATATGAAGAACGCCGGATCGGAGGGGCTTAGAATCTTGATCTCTGATCGGAGGCGGTTGGATGGAAAATCGCCGGATCGGAGGGGCTTAGAACCTTGATCTCTAATCGGAGGCGGTTGGATGAAAGAACGCCGGATCGGAGGGGCTTAGAATCTTGATCTCTGATCGGAGGAGGTTGGATGGAAGAACGCCGGATCGGAAGGGGCTTAGAACCTTGATCTCTGATCGGAGGCGGTTGGATGGAAGAACGCCGGATCGGAGGGGCTTAGAACCTTGATCTCTGATCGCAGACCGTTCTTGACTTGAAGATACTTAAAGATCTTAAGTCTTGACTTGAAGATGCTTGAAGATCTTAAGTCTTGACTTGAAGATGCTTGAAGATCTCAAGGGAGCACTGCTCGTATTCTTGATCTCTTCAGAAGCGCGTCTTCAGATTTTTTGGTGTGTCTGGAATGAGGACTGAAGACCCTTATTTATATGTAGAGAAAATAACCACTTGAGAGATATTTTCTCCTTTAAAAGATATGTTGGGCTTTTTTCCTTTAATTAAGTCTGCTGGACTGGATAAGGCTTAATTATCAATTATTTACTCATTTATTTTAGGAATTAATTTATTAAGTTCCTTAATAAATAAATAATTAATTGATAATTATTGCATTAATTTGCCATATATTTTATTTAATAGGCAATAAAATTCAGGTGCCTACAAATGCCCCCTCGCACTTTGTTCATGGACGTCTTTGTGTTGAAGTGAACAAATTGCGACACTCCATTATTGATCAACATGACTGAATTTTATTGCTTGTCTCAGCAACTTGATACGAATAGCCTGAATTATGACTGAACTTAGTGAAGTGCTAAGCGGCTACGTACCTCTTCACAGAGAATCAAGTCATAACGTAGTTCAAAAGGACATGATTTGGTTTGAATAGGGGATGCCGTACACAGTTTATACTCGTGCGGGCCAGGAGTAACATGCAGTTTATGCTCGTGCGTTAAAGAGCTTTGAACTTGAATTTGCTGACAATTTATACTCGTGTCAATGAGTCTTCAATTTGATTTGTAGACAGTTTATACTCTTCTCAAGGAGTCTTGAACTTGAGTTGGAAAGTTTAATCTCGTATCAAGGAGTGTAACATGTAGAGAGTTCCATCTCTTCTCAAGAAAATTTGATTTAAGTGGGATAGTTTAAGCTCGTATCAAGGAGCATAACATATAGAGAGTTTCGTCTCTTCTCAAGGAGATTTGATTTGAGTTTGATAGTTTAGACTCGTATCAAGAAGCGTAAAATATAGAGAGTTTCGTCTATTCTCAAGGAGATTTGATTTGAGTTTGATAGTTTAGGCTCGTATCAAAAGAGCATAACATGCAGAGAGTTTCGTCTCTTCTCAAGGAGATTTGATTTAAGTTAGATAGTTTTAACTCATATCAAGGAGCATAATGTGGACAGTTTTTGCTCGTGTCGGGAAGCATTGCTTGAGAAATTTTAGATAGTTTTAACTCGTATCAAGGAGTATAACATGTGGACAGTTTATGCTCGTGTCGAGGAGCATTGACTTTGTTAATAGTTCATTGCCCCCAATCATTGGGTGCATTACTTTCTCTTGCTTTAACTTCATTTCTTTGAATCTTTATTGACACTGGCTTCTTTTACTGTGATTCTTCCTCGAGAGGTTCATCAAGTGAAATGTCTTCAAATTCATAAGAGTTGTTGCTTGGAAATTCGAAGTCACTTGATGGCATACTTAACTCCATATCATGAGCTCTTGTAGCTAGTTCTTCAAAAGTCTTTGGTTGAATCCCTTGGAGGATGTATCGCAGACTCCATTGCATTCCTTGAATGCACATGTTGATGGCAGAGACTTCGGACAATTGATCTTTATTCAAGCTTAGATTTCTCCATCGATTAATATAATCGATTACTGGCTCTTCTTTCCACTGGCAAGTGTTAGTCAATTCGATCATACTAACAGTCCTTCGAGTGCTGTAGAAGCTATTGAGAAACTCTTTTTCCATTTGCCCCCAACTGTCGATGGAGTTAGCTTCCAATTTGATATACCAATCAAAGGCATTTCCTTTCAGCGAGCGGATAAATTGTTTGAGCATATGATCATCAAAGGTTCCAGCATCGTTGCATATCTCGACGAAATGCGCTATATGTTGCCTTGGATTGCCTCTGCCATCGAATTGTTGAAAGTTAGGAGGTTGGTAGTCAATTGGCATCTTCAAACTGTCAACTCTATTTGTATATGGCTTTTTATGGGCAACAGAAGAATTTGAGCTGTCTTTAAATTTGTCTTTTATTGTCTCTAGTACGATGCTCTTCAATTGGTTCATAGGGAGCATTCCGTCAGCAGAAATTTGTATATGTTCTTCAACTGGCTTCTTTTCAGAAAGATAATGTTTCGAAGAGTCTTCCTCCTCGTCTTTACCTTCAACTTGCTTATCATCTGCATGGCTTGTCTGTGCTATCTCCATCTTTTCCATCAGTTTGGATATCAACAGACCTTGTTCTTGGCTTTGTTTAGTGAGTGCAGCAATGGACTGAGTCAAACTTGCCAGTTGTTCTTCGACAGACGAAGCATTTGTTGCCATGGCAGAGGCTATGGGTGAGTCATACGCTGAATTTTCTATGGATTGAAGAGTTTGGATGTTAGAGTCACCTTTACTATCTTTGTCATTGTGCATTGGCTTATCGAGAAAGATCTTCTCCACAAGGTTTGTCATAGAGTAGCCTTCAGATATACTTCTTGTAACGACTCCGACATCTTTAACCTGCAACTCTGAAAGCTTTGAGGCAGTAGATCTTCTTATTGCAATCTTGATTGGTGTTGTCCTTTGAATCTTCACAGTCTGCAGCTCTGAAGGCTTTAAGACAGGAGACCTTGTTATTGCAATTCTGAGAGGAGTCATACTTTGTATCTTTGAACTTTTAAAGAGAAAAGATGAGAGGTCGAAACTGTCCCACTGGGCGTGCCAAAATTTGTAACAACAAATTTGTATTTATTAAAATAATAAACACAAAAGATATTACAATGATAATCCGAGATGGATTAAACTTGAGAATTTAAGTAAACAGTTTCTAGCTATCCTCTGATTTCTCTCTTGAGTTGACTTCTTTGACTTTATCAACTTTGTGAGCCGGATCTTCGGATGAAGCTTGTCCGTGCTCGGGGTTGACTTGAAGCTTTAAAATATTTATCCGGAGGCGTCGAGCCTTTGTTCGGATAAAACGTTGACTTGAAGATTTGTTGTGAAGAATGCTGTTCAATTTGGTAGAACGTTGACTTCACGGAGACTGCTGGATGAATTTGATATGAAGAACGCCGGATCGGAGGGGCTTAGAATCTTGATCTCTGATCGGAGGCGGTTGGATGGAAAAACGCCGGATCGGAGGGGCTTAGAACCTTGATCTCTGATCGGAGGCGGTTGGATGAAAGAACGCCGGATCGGAGGGGCTTAGAATCTTGATCTCTGATCGGAGGCGGTTGGATGGAAGAACGCCGGATCGGAGGGGCTTAGAACCTTGATCTCTGATCGGAGGCGGTTGGATGGAAGAACGCCGGATCGGAGGGGCTTAGAACCTTGATCTCTGATCGCAGACCGTTCTTGACTTGAAGATGCTTGAAGATCTTAAGTCTTGACTTGAAGATGCTTGAAGATCTCAAGGGAGCACTGCTCGTATTCTTGATCTCTTCAGAAGCGCGTCTTCAGATTTTTTGGTGTGTCTGGAATGAGGACTGAAGACCCTTATTTATATGTAGAGAAAATAACCACTTGAGAGATATTTTCTCCTTTAAAAGATATGTTGGGCTTTTTTCCTTTAATTAAGTCTGCTGGACTGGATAAGGCTTAATTATAAATTATTTACTCATTTATTTTAGGAATTTATTTATTTAAGTTCCTTAATAAATAAATAATTAATTGATAATTATTGCATTAATTTGCCATATATTTTATTTAATAGGCAATAAAATTCAGGTGCCTACAGGGATATAATGGTATTTTTATGTAATATATAAATGATAAAGTATGGTAGGTAGAGATGGTTTTTTTGTAATTAAAGTGTATGGGGAAGGGTGGTTGTTTTTTACTTTTTGCTTTTTTTAGAATGTGCAAACTTTTGTGGGACAGCCCAAAATAAAAAGTGTGTCATCTGAAGTGAGACGGGGGAGTATATATATATAACGCGCACACACTCTTTATACGATATGTACAAGCGCAAAAGCATCACTTTGTATTATTAATTAGTCAAAAGAAAAGGTATGATGAATAGAGGTACTAAATCGATTACTTAATATCGTTCCTTATTCAATTTTGATTTCGATTTTTCAAAGTTAATTTATAATGAGGTGATATTTGTGCATCCATGGAATTAATTTTCTATAATTAATTTGTTGGAAATTTTAGGTGAATGGAAAAGTAACCTTAAAATGATGTCTAATAGATTAAAGTGTGTCTATGAACAAGTGTGATTAAATGGTGTAATTTTTGAATAAATGATGTCTTTTCATGAAAAAGACATTAGAATTTGAATTCAAAATCAAATCCAACGATCGCATCGATTCACGAAAAGACGCCTTAAAATTTATAAATAGGCCCTCTCATTCCATAATCCTTGACTCGAATAATTCTGAAGTACTTGATCAATTCCGAAAATGTTTATAGAGTCTTGGTCTCTAATATTTTTTATATCGTCCTACTCCTAAGGTGAGTTCATAATATCGGTTGATTTGCCGTATCTTGTGATTTGTAGTGCTACTAATATTACAAGATGTGAGTCGTTTTATTTTGGAGATGATTGCCATCGAACCGTAAGCACCAGAGCGGGGCAATTTCGTCTTAAGGAGAAAGAGTGTAACTCTTGACTCGACTCAAATTCCGTTCTTATTTTTCTGTCATATTTTTCTAGTCAACATATTATATCGAAACCCAAATATACCCAACAATTTTAAAACGAAATTTTGCTTATGGCTCCGGTATAAGTATGGCTTACTAAAAAGGATATTAAAGAAGATTGAGTATGTATAAAACAGAAAAAGGTACGCAAACTTTTATTACTATTTACGCATCCTCACTTGGCAATGTTGTTGTTATGCATTGATTGAATTTAAGTGAAAATCCTGTTGAGTAGATATATTGAATTTATTTTCTAATTATATAAAGAAGTGAAAAAAGTTATTCTTGTAATATGAGGTGTTGATTCAATGAATAACTGCATGCGGCTTGCGGGGATATTTTATATTGAATTTTCCATGTTAATTAAAATATTAATTAATGATAAATATACAGAGAATTCATGAAAGGGAGAAAGCGTTTTCCTAATATTTAAAATGAAAAAGACCGTTAGCAATTTGACAAATGTTTGCGACGTTTGGTGCCCTAACTAACATTATTTTGAATTTAATATGTCAATTCAAAAATAAATAATAGTAATGCTATCAGTGTATCATGGACATGATTTAAATTGTGAATGGCATTTACGTGGATATGTTTGAATAAATGCCATATCAATTGGTTAAAAAGTTTTAAAAAGAAAATTTGCATGCAGTGGACTTCAAAAAATATGAGAAAATATATAGCGATGCAAAGTGTTAATATGACCAATTAACTGAGTGTTGGCGTCTTACTCTTATCCAACATTGTGTGAGTTTTGTAATTGTTAGTGGTGTCTTATCCAACATTATTTGAATTTTGTGCCATTGATCTATGTGGTTATTCTTAATATTTTGAATAAATTATGAATTAGAGATGAACCGAGAACCATTTGTATGAAAGTTCACGTTTTGCAAAATGTAAGTTGAAAATGAGATGATTTTGGGTGAAGAGTTGTATCTCTTCTTGAAAAATCTGTATCTTCTTCGGTAAAGAGGTATCTTCTTATGAAAAGATGTATTTCTTGAAGAAGAGTTGTGTCTCTTCGTCAAGAGTCGTGTCCCTTGATGAAGGGTTATGTCTTTTCATTAAGAGTTGAATCTCTTGATAAAAAAACGGTGTCCTTTCTATGAAGGGTCATATCTGTTGGAGAAGAGTTGTGTCTCTTCATATAAGGGTATGTCTCTTAGTGAAGATATGTCTCCTTGATGAAGAGATGAATCTCTTTATGAAAAATCGTATCCCTTGATGAAGAGATGTCTCTTCATGAAAAGAGTAATTACATTGACCCTAATGTGGGGAAAGCCCCCGGAGACATTTAAATGTGGGGAGAGTCCCCGTAGACATTCAAATGTGGGGAAAAATGCCCGTAGACATTTAAATATGGGGTTTTTAGTTGAGGGCTTAGCCCCTAAAGTTAAGTTGGTCTAAGGCAACTGATCTCAAGAAAATTAAACGGATCTGTAATAAAATGTAAATGGAGATCAAATATGTTGCATGTCTAAGAGAAATTGAATAAAAAGCCACACATTAAAGAACATTTATAGCGGTAACTCAACCATGATGAGTGGAGATCCCACAAACTTGGTTCAATGAGACAACTAAGTTATTTTTGTTCAGATGTGCACTTGAAATAAATAAATAATTCATTCCTAGAGACAAATCAAGTGCAAATGAACATGTTGACGTGTAGTAAGGATAAGCATAAAAGCTTTTAATGACTCTTATACCTAATAAAGTGGGTATGACATGATACACTTGATAAGAGGTCGCCTATGTAAGTGCGAGGACTGTCCGCCTCAATGAAGCGCTTATGAATCCAAGATATGGTCCATGGCCGAAAAGGACACAACCATGAGAACCAAATATATTAGGAGAGGTATTACGTTGGTATTGTTGTCTTGGCATACACAAAAGCAGAATAGTTCAAGGCATCACGTCCACTAAACTGCAAGTATGTCCGATAGTATTCAACTATGGAAGGTTCAAAGCCGGAAGCTACCTATCTCGATGTAACATCTTTTCGTTTGAACTCACTTTATTGTCAGTCTCCCGTGTCGTAGTCTTTTCAGTTGACTTTATCCATTCATGTGGGGATTGTTGAAATTTTTATTTGATTGGAAAAGTAATCTTAAAATAATATCTAATAGATTAAAGTGTGTCTATGAACAAGTGTTATTAAATGGTGTAATTTTTGAATAAATTATGTCTTTTCATGAAAAGACATTAGAATTTGAATTCAAAATCAAATCCAACGATCACACCGATTCACAAAAAGACGCCTTAAAATCTATAAATAGGCCCTCTCATTCCATAATCCTTGACTCGAATAATTCCGATGTACATGATCAATTCGAAAACGTTTATAGAGTCTTGGTCTCTAATATTTTTTATGTCGTCATACTCCTAAGGTGAGTTCATAATATCGGTTGGTTCGCCGTATCTTGTGATTTGTAGTGCTACTAATATCACAAGATGTGAGTCGTTGTATCTTGGAGATGATTGACAACGAACCGTAAGCAATAGAGCGGGACAATTTCGTCTTAAGGAGAAAGAGTGTAACTCTTGACTCGACTCACATTCCGTTCTTATTTTTATGTCATATTTTTCTAGTCATCATATTATATCGAAACTCAAATATACCCAACATAATTTTTGATAACTTTATTAATAATGGAGTATGTATTTTTTAATAAATAAAAAAGTATAAACCTTTTTAAATATTCTGTCTCGAACCAATTGGCTTAACTGGATAATAAGGATCTCTAGAAGTGTAATGTATGTGATTGGATAAGAGTGGAAAAGAATAAGTCTAGATGATGAGAATAAAAGACGACATTCAAAAGTGACATATTTTTAATTATATATTAATAAACTAAAACTAAAAAAAAAAAACAAAAACGGCTCATTTTTATCTATTGGCAGGAAAAAAGTAAATAAAGTTTAGTTTATGCTTCATGATTCAAACAAATTACAAAATGACAAATTGTGCAATTAATTTATTTTTAAGGGAACACTTAATATTGAAGACACACATATCACCTTACGACTGTCTTTTTTTACTTTATAGATTTTGTGATTAATTAATTTATAATATTAATCAGCATGAAGCATGCATGTTAGTTTCGCATAGGGATGTATGTCTTTATTAATTAATGGCTACTTGTAGTAATTATTCATTTAATTGAACTTTATTCGTTTATGATCAACTACTAATGGTCAAAATAAAAGAAACTCAATGGCTTCATGAAGAGGTGGGATCATGACTCTTATATTGACTCATGAGTTGGCTAAAATTAATGTAACTTTATAAAGTCATTAAACTAAATATAATTAGTTAAATAAGTAAGAAAGTGATATAAAGATATTGCATCATAAATATATTTATTCCCTTAATTTTTATTCAGAAAAAATATCAAGTTAATTAGTATCATGTAAGCACTATATATATTGTATATGAGTGTATATTGGGTGCACCCATATGTGTATACCTTTTTATTCTATGTTGGAGTACATATTATTCTATTTTATATACGTGTTTTGTAATAATTGTATACTTTTTTCACATTAATTTTTCATTAAAAAATTAACATTCATATGTGTATAATATTTTATTGAATATTATATATAATTTTTTATTAAAAAAATTAATAATTAAATTGTATACATTTTTACTCTTAATTGTATATGTTTTTGTTTATATTTGTATGTGGGTGCACCCTATCTTTAGGTGCATCTGGGTGCACACTATAAATTGTCATGGTATATATTGAATAATATCAATTAATGGCCAACAATTGAACAAGCATAGAAAGGCATGCATGTGGCATTGGACCTCCTAAAGAAATCCTTGTCAACATCCTAATGCTTTGACATTAATTAATAGTTATATTAGTAATTTATTTTTCAACAATATATAATTTTATTAATAAGTTCTTAGAGTTATGTTTTAATTTGTTTTATGACATGAAAAGTCGATTTCTCTGCCTTAGATTCTCATTACTTGCATTATTTTACATGTCATTTTGTTCTTTAACACGTTCGAGGTCGAATATAGTATTTTTTTTACATCATTCTCAAAAAATAAAACAACCTTTGCTTTGAATTAAATACTCCATAAATTAAAGTGTCTCTTGCCTTTTCATTGTCTCTATATGCTTGCGCTAGCTATAGTTTTTTTTTTTTCTGACAAATTAGTAATGTTTATATGATGATCACTTTAAAAGATTGTTTTATATTTTCAGGCAGATAAAAAGAAAATATAAGATTGATCACATATATTATTATAAAAATATAAGAAGAAATAAATAAAAATGAGAAAAGCAATAATGGGGCGGCCACGGGGGAAAATAGAGAATGTAATACACGTCATTTTGTGTAAACCGATAATAACCAACGCATAATCTATCACGCATGTGGCGGCGCCACCCCACCCCTTTTACTCTAATCTTAAATTTAAATTAAGTATCCATTTATTCATTTTATTAGGATTTTTTTGGTTGATCAATGAATTATTTTAAATAGCATTACCATATGAATTTTATATGGATTAAAATTTGTATATATATGCATATTATGTAGTGTTAATAGTAGGTATGCATTTGAAAGAGAAACGCACATACAAAAGCCTAACTATTACTACTCATTAATATTACATTAATTATGTAAAATATGAAGCTTTTGTATCAAACACCTACATGTACGGAGTATTATTTTACAAGTTTTGTTTAGAATTAAGGATCTTATGAGATTTAACACCCGTGATGAGAACAACTTTTCGTTTCTTAATAATTATAACTTTTTATTAATATATATATATATATATATATATATATATATATATATATATATTATATCATAATTTTTCATGAAATAATTTAATGGACTTATATATCACTTTTTTATCTCATGAAACTCTTTTCTCGGGACAGTTCACTAGATGGGCTGGGCTTCTTTATTCAATGGCCCAAACAAAACAGGCCCATTTTTTTTTTTCCTGATAGGTCTAAATAATGGGGAGCTCACTTCACAGCAGGGATGTCAAAAGTGGCCCGATCCGCCCTGGCCCGTGACATTTGGGGCAAACCCGACCTGACCCCTATTGAGAATGGGGCGGGTTCGAGTAACAGTGATGACCCGATTTGACCCGTTCAGACCCTTTTATTCTATTAAATATTTGCGTTATATAATATATTATGTGTATAATATGTATATTTTATTTATATTTTTATATTAGACATTTTTTATAAGATATATTTGCTTAATTAATCAATTAAAGTAGAAAATACATGATATTAATATCTATATAATTATTATTTAAATTAAATAATATAAATTACATATTATTTTTAATAATTATAAATATTTAAAATAAAATAAATAAATAAAATGGGTCAAAAATAGAACGAATCCGCCCCCGCACATGGCACTGGGCGGCCCCCGCGACAAAAGAATGGATCCGGGTACTCAACGCCCCAATCCATTGACATCCTTACTTCACAGAATATTGGGAAATTATTATTATTAGGTCATAGTTATTATTATGAGTAGTATTTAATTTTAAGTCTTGTAACAAGTGATTTATATTTTATTATTAAGAGATAGTTGTAATTTTCATTTTTTTTTCTTTTCACACCCCAGTAATAATTTTTTTTATAATTTTGGTTTAAGATCCTAATTAGATAGGATAAAAGAATCGATTTCAGTTGCTACATTCTTTCTGAATTTCTTTAAGAATATTAAGGGAAATTTTATTAAGAAAAGCAAACAAAACAAAAACCATAAAAAAAAGTTGCACAATTTAATATAAATATGTTGGAAAAATTGTAACCAACTCCCACGGCTTCAAACTTGCATGCATCTCTTTAACAAAATCATTCGGGTGAATATTGCTCTTTCGCGATGTTCCACTTATCTATACGATCCTTTGATTTCTCCACCTGAATATAATATAAACAGTATTATACATTAAATGATAAAATAAAATTTATTGGAATGCAATCCGCATCACCTATACCTAGCTATTCCAATTTAATGTTTCATCTGGTATTCTATTCATTAATTAAATAACATGTGTCTTTATTATTTTCTAAATTAATGTCACACGCCCCCAATGATTTAGTGATAAATTGTAGGGTATAATTTTATCATGTTATGAAATATCAATGAAACATGGTATAATTTTAAACATGACAATATTAGATGCTTTTGTTCACTAGTAGACTTATCTATGAATCTTCTCATTTGTTTATTGTGAGATAAATTAGTCATACATGAGAGTGAGACTCGAATATTTTGGATCTAGCTATTTAGTCCAAATTGCATCATCAAAACTAGTTGGACTCTTTAGAGTTAAGAGAAAGACGTTAATAAAGGAGTTATAATAATTTGTCATGTGTATTGATAATAATTTTGGAAAGGAGAAGAGGAACACAACTTGCTTTGCTCAGGTTTCATATGAGAGATGCTCAAATATTATTACCTCCTTATTCCAGTCGGTTCGAGCAGTGGCCCATATCAAGATTATTGTCTGTATTAGTGTGCCTCCCAGCATCCCTGTATATATACCCTACCCACATCCAATAACTCAGAGATAAGATTCTGACCACATTTCACGTGATAATGATATAAACAATTAAGTATTTAATCTTTTCACATTTATATTTATTTATTTTCCCTCTTTTGTACCCAACTGGACTTAATTATTACAGTACTATTTTAGGAGCAAAAAACATGATTATTTTACTATTTATATATATTTATGATGAAGTCCCATTTCACATGAATTAATAAAAAAGAAACTAAGGCAAAAGAATAAAATGAAATACCTTGACACCAAAGTTGAAGGTGAGACCAAGAAGTGTACCGAGTGGAACGCCAACAACGTAATAACAACCAATATTTACATATGCAACAAATGCTTGCCATCCACACCCAACAGCCACACCTAATTAATTCAAAACTTAATTACTCACTATTAGATACATTTATAACTTAATTAATATTACTATTAAAACAATATAATACCACTAACTAAAAAAGAAGAAGAAGTTAATACTCCAAATTTATTCTTATGTAATGGCTGCACTAATTAACAATGTATGTATATGTCTTGTAAAGATATTTTCTCTTTTAATTCCACCTAAACACTTGGAGCATATTACAATTCCAATACATAATTTCATAACACACGTTTCATTTATGATTTATGTATTTACTTTAGTATGGTTTACTCTCCGTCTCATTTAAAGGGATCTTTTTTTCCATTTTGGTCGTCCCACCCAAAAGGTTCCTTTCCTATTTTACACATATGGGACTTACACACCCTCTCTAATACAATTAAAATATGAGGTCTACATTCCCACCAATACAACTATCCACTACACATTAAATAATAATACTACTTAATCTACATGCAAAAAAACAAAAGTATCTCTTACGCAGGAACGAAAGGAGTATTAAGTAACTGTTGTGGATGATAAAATAAATATAACTAACTGTTCATTTATAATATCATGATTTATTTAGAAAATATTGTCAATCGATGTGATAGTTACTTGATTGGGTATAATGTGCATGCACCAACCATACATTACGTATATTTAGAAAGTTTGAGGGTCGTACGATATGCATGACTAGTATATTCAAGTAAGATAGCGTGATTCCATGCCTATTTTTTATGACTTGTTTAAGCCAAAAGATATTGGCAATCTATGCAGTAGTTATTTGACGTGGATTTTCATTTAAATCTATACGGCAGTATCATGATTGATTATTTTTTTAACTTTTTTTTAATAGAAAATGGGAGTCGGTCAACAACCAAAAGCTCAAGTTTCAACTCTGGTGAGCATTAAAATAAAATAATTTTAATTTGGCAATAATTAATTGGAGACAAGTGGAATCTTATAAACGGTTTAACTTTTTTTATTAGGCACACGTGTCACTCACATGACCCAAAATCTGATGCATACTAACACACTGCTACCCACTTAAAAAAATTTTATTCAACAATTCACCACAGTTTTTTTTTTTTTTTACTTGAGCTTTAAAATTTTCGCAATTTTAGTAGCTAATACATTTCCCTAAAGTTATTAAATGATTATACAGTTGATTGATTATAAAATTGAGTAGAGATATAAAATCTTAAAAAAAAAAACAATTACTCCCTTCATCCCATCAAAAGTCTCATTCTACTATATTGGATGTCCCACCTAAAGTCATCACTTCCCCTTTTAGTAAAATAGCTTCACACACAATTCACTACTAATATAATTACCCACTATACATAAAATAATAATACTCCTTAATCCACGTACAAAAAGTAGGGATGCCAATTTTATTCGCCAGGTCGGATTATCCACGGATACCCAGAGTGATGGGTACGGGTAGGATAAGCTTTATCGGGTAACGGGTAGGATAATATCCGAACCCGATTAAAAAATTGCGGATAAGGGTAGGATATGAGTTCTCCTTTTACACCCGATTACCTGATATATATATATATTATGTTATGCATTTTTAGTTACATTACATATTTATATATTCATATTTGCATTCTCTGATTTCTAATTAATTATCTCCGAGTAATGCATTTATTTTTATTTATATTATAATATTATACTAATCTAATTATGTATGTATATACATATATTCCTACTTTCACATTATAATTATTTAAATTATGTATTTACATCATTTATTTAGTTCTAATTAATAATGTCTAAGTATATTATTTAATTCCTAATTTATATTTATACTTAAAAAACTTTTTAATTTCAATGCGGGTCGGATCGGACAAGTTTGAGAAACAACGGATATTCATATAATATTTTATACTCCCTCCGTCCCGTTAATACGTACGCGTTTGCTTTTTGCACGTTGATTAAGGGATATAATATTTTACGGTGTAGTGAGGTGAGAGAAATAATATTTTAATGTAAAGTGGGTATGTATATTAGTATGACATGTGGGCCCATGGAGAGAGAAGTAATTAATATGTGTGGGTCCCCTTTACCAAAAAGGGAAATGCACACCTTGTATTGGGACAGATCAAAATAGAAAAACGCGTACATTTCAATGGGACGGAGGGAGTAATTGCGAGTACCCATTTATCCGCGGGCGTGCCCGATGGATATACACATACCCTACTCGATGTTCAATTTTAAAGTAATAGGGTAGGGTAAGGATAGTGTAAATATGGTATCGGGTAATATGTGGATTTGGCCAATCGTACCCTACCCTACCTGTTTACATTACATCCCTAGTAAAAATCAAATAGGAACTTTGTCCTGGATAAAGGGAGTACTTAAATTGAAGTAAAAAGAAGTGGGTGAAGATAGATTACCAGATAAAACAGGTTGAATTCCATTGAGTAGGATGGCGACGGCAAGGAAAGGTGTAAGTTCAGAAACAGCGTCGGAAACAACGATGCCGGAGGTGAAGGCGTAGCTGATTTGGTGGCGGAGGAGGAGTGTGATGATCGCAAATATCACTGATAACAGAAAGCATGTTCCCGTCGACACCACCACACTAAACGCCGCTGATTTCGGGTGCCCAGCTCCCAACTCATTGCTAACTCGTACACTGTTTTTCAACCACAAATCCACCATCACTTAAACGGAATGAGATTTTCGGTTGTACAGTTATATTTTTATGCTACATTATTTTGTTAAATGTATTAAATAAGTGACATGATAAATATGGAAAAGAAAAATGAAACGTATACTAACCTTACTGCTGCATTGAACCCTACAGCTACCATGAACACCCATCCAAGGATTGTCCCACTGCAAATTGAAATCCACTCTCATATCATTATAATGTGTACAAGTACTAATTATGAAGAGTGAGGCTCTTGTACACCCGTGCTCCGTGCGCCTTTGCAATTTTCATGCTTCTTTGCAATTTAGACCCCTAGCAATACATAAGTTTAAATAGGATTGGAGGGCGAAAGGTTGTGTTCACATTGGGACATAGAGTATTCCTCCGTGTCACGGGCGCAGGAATTTTTGCCAATTATGAATGCCACTCCAATCACATAAATTAGCAATGGTTTTATTTGGAAGTATGTACATACTAGCTAGTTAGTATATAATGTTAAAAATAAAATGAATGAACCCCACATATTTGTCATTTTCAACTAGTACTCTCTATATTTTAAATTCTAACATTAATTACAACATTAATGCTATTTGGATGATCCACACTTTGGTCCAATTAAATAAAACACATCCAATCCAGAGTGAGATGTCATGTTACATTTTTAAATGTTACAAACACGTTAAAATGTAACCGGTTTACCCTGGTGTTATATTTATTTATGCAATAATTTGAAATAGGAGATATAAGGTGAGAATATAACAAAACATTTGCAGTTAACAATGAAATTGGGATGAAAAGGAGTTACCAAATAGCTAAGGCGTCAAGTGCGATTTCAGGATTGGGGAGCCAGCCGGAAATCAAAACGAGGACCTGCATATACCAAGTCTCCAAACAGAGCATCACAGCGGAAGCAGCAGAGAGCTTGAAGAACCCCCACAGGCCGGAAAACGCCATCCAACTGAACCCCTGCCACGTGGACTTACACCTGTCCGACGTCAGGATATACACGAACTGCGCCACCACGATCACCCACCACGACAGGCTGAGGACCAGTGCGGCGCCGAGTAGGCCCCACCCAAAAACGTAGAGCGCCAGCCACGTCAGAAACACGTGGAGAACGAGCGACGCCGCTGATATGTACGCGCTGGGGTTGACGATGCTCTGAGCTTGAAGGAATTTCTGAATCGCGAAATTCGCCGCGTACGCGAAGATTTGGGGGATTAGGCCGTACACGAACACGGCGGCGGCGGAGGCTACCTTCGGGGATTCGCCCAGCAATAGGAGGATCTGCTTCGAGTAGATGTAGATCACCATTAGAGGAATTCCAGTCAACATTAAAAGGATTACAGATCTCTGCATATATATTCCCAACATCTCGAATCTGTGAGCGCCGTACGCCTGCCCACACAGCGTTTCGACTGCGCTTCCCATGCCGAGCTGCAATCGGAAAATTAAATTAATATCGAGGAGTTAATTAATTAATTTAATTTGTTAGGAAATTGATCGATTACCATGAGGCCATACGCGAGGAGTTGGATTCCACTGTTGCCCAATGAAGAAGCAGCGAGTTCGAGATTTCCGAGATGGCCGCAGAATATCTGAGTGGACATGGAGATGAGGTTATTGAGCAAGTAGACTACCACAGCAGGGGCTGCCAGGCGGACCAGATACCGGAACTCGACAACCGTGGCCTTGTGGAGGCGGCGCCACCACGATAAGGTGGTATCGGAGAGTATTTCTTCAAGCTCGGAGCTTACCTCCTCCCCCGCCTCATGTGGCAGTTTGGATTCCAACAGAGGCTCATCCACCCCTTGCAATTGGTTTTCCATTAATTTTATTTTTGGCACCTCACACACCACACCACAGCGTGATGGTATACTTATCATACACCGGACTCTCTATTTACTATAATTATATAGTCGTAATCTTCGTATTTCAAATAAAATATTATTTGTCTCAAATGTTCTCTCCGTGACACTTGTCACTTCATTTTGGCGAATACTTTATGTTAAAATTTTTAATATGAAATAGAATAAGAAATTTAAATCCACCTAATCAGATCATAATAATTACTCCCTCTATCCCTCAACACGATGCATTTTGCTTTTTTCACATATATTAAGGAATATTTTTATTTAATGTGTAGTGGGTAGTTGTATTAGTGAGAGTGAAGGCTCATATTTTAATTGTATTAGTGGATGAGTGTGAGACTCATATGTATAAAAAAGGAAAGAGACCCTTTGAGTGGGACGATCAAAATGAAAAAAAAAAAGAAATCATTCGGATGGGAGGGAGGGAGTATATTTAAAATACTACAAGATTATGTTTAGTGATTGTTAAAGTTTTTTTTTTCGAGTATATATTTTAGAGTTGATATTAGATGCATCATATGTGTATAACTTTTTTATTCTATTTTTTTATACGTGTTTCTTAATAATTGTATATTTTTTTCACATTAAGTTTTTCATTAAAAAAACTAGCATCCATGTGTTTAATTTTTTATTAAATAGTATATATATTTTAATAATTATATACTCCATCCATCCCCTTGAAATGTATTCATTTATTTTTTACACGTGGATTAAGGATTATAATAATTTAATGTATGGTAAAGTGAGAGAAATAATATTTTAATGTGTAGTGGGTAGTTGTATTAGTGTTGAGTGTGGGGCCATGTGTAGTGGTTGTGGGTCACATCAATCCAAAAAAAAGAAAATTGATACTTTGTAATGAGACATCCCAAAATAGAAAAATGGATACGTAACAAAGGGACGGAGGGGGTATTTTTTTACACTCAATTTTCATTAAAAAAATTAACAATTAAATTGTATACATTTTTATTCATAATTGTATAATACATTTTTGTTTATATATATATATACGTTTTTTAAATAAGTACACCATTTCTTATGGTGCACATGGATTCACAGTATAATTGGCATATATTTTATTTTTGTTTTGTTGAGTGTTGAGTAAAAGAAATGAGAAAATCTTACTCTCTAATCGTACGAGTGATGTAATGAAATTAAATTTAAAAAAAAAAATTAACCCGCTCTTAATGATGGGATTTATACTTTACTTTTAACTTTAAAAAGTGCTCTTTTCATGTTTCTTGTACTTGTCCAACGATCATACGTGAATGATTATAGCACCTGAAATCAGAATTTTAGATATTTTAATATTTGACACAAATTCCTCAAATCATTTTGAAAATTTGTGAGAAAATCCGGGACCCAAGCTTACGAGAAGATAAGATAATCAATAACAAATATTTGTGTTTGGGTAATACGGTGTGATTAATGGGTAGAATAGAATTATTTTATTAACAGATATTAATTAAGTTTTTCTTTTTCTCTTTAATAGGTAGGTAAAATAGACTGTAGTACAACTTTTTTTTCTTTTCAATTGATTGATCATGTAAAAAGTTAGGTAAAAGTGAAAGTGTAAAATTAAAGCAATAGTTTGTGTATACTCATGTATCTAAGTTTTTGAAACAATTTTTTCTTTTAATAGTATGTATTATTCATGAAATAATTTATTTTGATTTATACTAAAACTTTGGATCGTACAAGTTTATCCCTTACAAGTTACAATAGCGCCAAGTCGGGCTTGGAAGAGAAGAACAATTTGCAATTGAATTGTTACTACTTTAAAAATAGAAAAAAACAATTAATAGCTCAAATGACTAAACATTTTTAAAAACTAATCAAAATCGGACTTTGCCAAAGCCCATGAAATTGGTCCGATAATTTCAGCAACTCTAATAATGACACGTGTAGAATATTTATAATATATACACAAAAAACTTGTTGGGTGCGTATAAATGTTATTGTTGTTGGCTATGATGAAAACGATTTAATTAGGAGTATTTGATTTAATGATTTAGATTATTGCTCATGAGTTAAACTCCAAATATCAATATTACTTAGTGTGATCATCATTAATTACCACATTTATTTATCGTGGATACATAAGCAATGATTTGTGATCACATAGAATGATTTGAATTGAATTAGTTGGAAGAATGCATGCAATACACGTCTCTCAGCTATCTTTATATGTACTGCCCGCCAATCAACTAAAAGATAAATTTCGTTTTATTAAATTAGTCATGACGTCATCATCATGATTTAATAAAAGAAAATGTAAATCACTTTACTGTAATATATTTATTTATTTTTAGAACTAACATTTTTAAAGTCGGGATTCAACTCATTTCATTAGTCCCAATCATGTTAATTTAGCAAAAACTTTTACGAGTTTTGATCCAATTAGAGGAGTATTATTACTCTTAGTTAATCGTATTACTCCTAATTTTTTTACTATTTAAAATGCATCCCCTTTATTTATTTAATAAAATTATTTATAAAATAATTATGTAAAATACACACTTTTTTATCCGCTAACGGCACATGGTGCAAGGTTTGGTAACCAAAATTATAATATCATATTTCATATATTGTAATCGGTTTGGATTCTGTGTAAAAGGGGAAAAATTATACTTTGAAAAGAAAATATTATGAGAATAATTGTTGAATTTATTTTTAATTTTTTATTTGTCAATTATATAAATAATTTGTAGAATTAAAGATAATATAAGAAAAACACAAAAAAAATCTAAAAATTTAAATCTAGCTAGTGGGTAATAATGAACCATACAAGATAAATATAAAAAGAAACTTAAATAATGAATAGAAAAACAAAAAAAGGCTATACCACACAAAGTGCTTGGCAGTATCTTAGTTCAAATATCCTTAATAATTAGTAAAAGTGTTGTGCTGATGAGGTCAAAGATGGACAGAAAACCAATCGTCATATCTCTCCCTCTAATTACATAATATTTACAGAATATAAGTTTATAAATCGTTTGTTTTATTATGTTAAATTGATATTATGTAATGAGATTATGCATGTATTTACTACTCCCTCCGTCCCGGAAGTATTGACACATTTTTTTTGGGCACGGAGATTAAGGAGTATAATAATTTAATGTAAAGTGAAGTGAGAGAAATAATATTTAATGTGTAGTGGGTAGTTGTATTAGTGGTGAGTGTGATGGGTGTGTGGGTCCATGTAAATAAATAAATTATTTTTGTGTGGGTCCCATATTTTTTAAAAGGAAATATGTCAATTTCTGTGGGACAACCCAAAAAGAAAAGTGTGTCAATATCTTTGGGACGGAGGGATAAGTTATTAGTGGTGTGTAACATAGAAATAAGTGATCCCAAAGGAATACGGTCCATTAATATTGGAAGGTCAACGTCAACACTTATCACCATGGGTCCATGGCATGAATACAAGCTACAAGACAAAATACTTTTTGCTATTCCCAGTGTTTGTCGGTTTATATTTGGATATGAAAGAAAATAAAAATAATAACATTTTAATAAATTAAAAGCGATACTTAAATTAATAAAATTTATAATGATGTAATAAATAATTTTAGTATTAATAAAAAATAATAAATATTATTTTTAAAAAAATTTAAAATAATTTCATGTGAAAGGTTTCGCACAAGTATTTCTCCTGTCTAAACTAGAGAAATAAGAGTGGTGAAAAATGTAATGATTAAAATCACGTACAAATTTGTATGAGACCCATAAGGGGTAAAAAAAATTTTAATATAATAATAAGTAGGTTAATTATTTTGCGCACAGCATTAGTATTAAATACATCTAAATATTAATAATTTACAACTTAGCGAATGTTTTTATAAAAATGTCAAGTATTTTAATAAAAAAATTAATTGTATAATTATATATAAAAAAAGTAATATATTTATTAAAAATACTCCCTCCTTCCTATCGAAAGGTCCTCATTTTACTATATTGGGTGTCCACTCCAAAGGTCCTCATTTTCCTTTTTAAGTAAAAGAGCCCCACATATCACTACAACATAACTTGCTTTATATATAACACGTCAAAAGTGTTATTTAATAGCAAAAATGTGTTATTGTAGATAATATGTAACATTTTTTATGGTGCAATGTTTTGTTCGTGCTGCTTATTGTCTAAAGTAACACTATTTCGATCATTAATAACACTTTTAAAAAAATGTTACAACAGATGAAAAACTTTATTTAACACGTCAAAAGTGTTATTTAATAGCAAAAATGTGTTATTGTAGATAATATGTAACATTTTTTATGGTGCAATGTTTTGCTCATGCTGCTTATTGTCTAAAGTAACACTATTTCGATCATTAATAACACTTTTAAAAAAATGTTACAATAGATGAAAAACTTTATTTAACACTTTGTAAATGTTACATACAGTATTCTTTTTATGTAACACATTTTATAAGGGAAAAAAAACACTAACAAAGTTTGAACCTTTGACCTCCTAGTTAGAAAAAGTTACTCCTACCATCTTGACTAACTATAATTTTATTTATACATTGAGTTTTTATTTTATTAAACATGACATCAACATTTTTTATTTAATTTATTAAAATATAATTTTTAAAATTATCTATTACATTTAAACTTGAGTTGTTATTATACTAATTAATTTTACAAAATTATTATATTATACGATATAATTTTATGAAGAAATATAATAATTTAAATAATTATAAATAATCATATTATATAATTAAAATATATTGTTATTATAAATAAATTTATGTGTATTGAAATTATTTTAAATAAATATAAATATTTTTTTCATACATTACTAATATTTTCATATAACATAATAAAAATTTTACATAATAAATACTTTATTGAGCTTTTTTTTTGAACTTGTATAATATATAAATTGTTTAATAGTGTGTTAGTTTTTTTATTATTTAAACTATATAAAATATTACATATTTCATTTATATAAATTGTTATGTATTTAAAAATGTAATAAGATTGTGTTAAATATTTTGGTGTTACATAAAATGTGTAATATATGAAAAATAATACTACTAAAATGTTACATATAAAAAAGTGTAATCTAAAAAGTGTTATATTTATAAAAGTGTTATTTAAAAAGTGTTACTTTCATAAAAATGTTACTTATTGATGTTACATATAAAACAAGTGTTACATATTATTAAAATTTAAATAGTGTTACAATTAAGTGTTATATATAATAAAAGTGTTACTATGAAGTGTAATATAACATCATTTATGTTAGTCCAAAGCCCACTATTAATACAACTACACACTACACATAAAATAATAATACTCCTTAATCCACACACAAAAAATAAATGTGGACTTTTGCTCGAGACGGAGGGAGTACATACTATATACTCTTACCATCCTTTTGATATATATTAATTTTACTACTTTAGTTCGTCCCATTACAAAGTATTTTTTTTAGGTTGATGCAACCAAAAAATTTTTATTATACTCACACTAGGGTCCAATTTAATGCTAATATAATTAGTTACTACATATTAATTATACTACATATCTCAATTCATTGCATATTAAATTGTTATTAAACTTTAAAATCAACATGTAAAAAGCAAATGATTACTCCCTCCGTCCCAGGCTAAGAGGGTCATTTTTTTCATTTTGGGCGTCCCACCCAACGAGTCCCTTTTCCTTTTTTACACACATGAGACCCACACACCCCCTCTAATACAATTAAAATATGGATCCACACTTCCACTAATACAACTACCCACTACATATTAAATAATAATACTACTTAATCTACGTGCAAAAAAACAAATGACCCTCTTACGCTGGGACGGAGGGAGTACATATATATTAAAGGGACGGACAGACTCTCCTATTACTAAATTAAAATTAATTTAATTTATTAAAATATATATATGTATAAAGTTAAATCTATACCATAAATTACATGGGATGTCAACTTATATAAAGTAATACCGATTATAATACTCCTTCCGTCCCACTGAAAGATCATCATTTTACTATATTGAGTGTTTCACTCAAATATCCTCATTTTCTTTTTTAGTAAAAGGACCCCACATATGGTCTGTCATTCACTACTAATACAATTATTCACTACACAAAATAGTAATATTCCTTAATTTACGTGCAAAAAAAATCGATGACCTTTGGTCTGAACGGAGGGAATAATCCATTGAACTAAAGTATAAAAATGATACCAATATTTTTAATTAAAAAATTAATTAAGGAAAAAGAAAAAACGATCTCATGCTCACTTGTGTAAATTAAAGTGTGAATAGGAGTGAAAATATTAATAAAATTTGAAATATATATATATATATATATATATATATATAACTTTAACCTAACACATGATAAAAGGAAAACAAATACTCCATGTTCCAAGAAGATAGGCCAATATACATCTCATTTCTAGCCTCCAACCTATATAGAGAGAAATTAGAACTTCTTCCAACTGAGCTTGATTGCTGTAGGGTGGGGGTTCGAATCCTGCCTTTGGCATGAATTTGGCCCCTTGCAAGCACAAGTTTAACAGTGAGCCCTCTCTATAAGCCACTTGAGACACATCCTACGATTTACCTCCTCCACCAATTCCCAGGGCATGGCGGTGGGGCTCATAATGGTGGAGTACACCATTTTTAGAAATTAGAACTTCTTGCTTTATAAAAGTGACCACAAATCCATGTCATTGTCCATAAAAGTTAGGACCAATTTAATTGATTGATATATATATATAGTGCGAGATAAGAAGAAGTTTCTATTTTAGAAATGGTTTTTCGAAATAAAAGTGATCGAATAAGACGTAATTTCTTGTGTTAGAAATTAATTAAAGTGGTGTGTTTGATATTTTTATTTTTATGTATATATATTGGTGTAGATGCTTTTCAGGAGAGACATTAAGTAATGGCAGCTTCGTATATAGGTAGTGGAGTAGTTAACAATTTCATGAGATTGTGAAATTGTGAATTTTAAAAGACTAATATCAGTTCCTAATTAGAGACACATACCTTTTAAAAATAATGCTCATTAAAATTTTAATAAATTCATCCACCGTAGCTTAGTCTTCACCGTTAAGATTCCACGTGTTTAAAGAAAATTTAGTTCTACGCACTTTGGGCATACCTTCATCATATATAGTCTTTGGGCCTTCATTAATATCGGTCTCTTCACCTGGGCCGACCTTATCTTCGGTCCAGTACTTCTGGCCTGATGGGTGTTGGTCTTTTTGACCACTGTCGGTCTTTCATCGTTGCTCTTGTGCCTTGGCCCATATTTGCAGTAGAATATGGAGTAATATTCATAACATAATAGTGTAATTATAAATTAAGCGTATATTAAAAAAATTTAGTCAGGAACAATAATCATTTTATTATAAGGGATTAGGTATAACTTATAAGAATTACCAGATCCAAAAATATTACTTAAGTGTATACTAAATGTTATAATGTGTTGATTTTGGTGAACTTGTAATTTTCATCAAAAAGCTAATTATGGACGCCTCGTCCGGTGCAAAATTTAATGTGCAAAACCATAAAACAATCTTTAAACGGACAAAATTGAAATGTGCAATTTTAAGGTGCTTGTAAGAGTATTAATTAATATTATGTTATACTATTATATTAAAAATATCTTTGATACTTAACTATTAATACTTTAGTCTCTAGGCATATGAGTAATATTTAGAAGTTAAATTACTTATTTAGTAAAATGCCTTGCTCCATTTTACATTTCGAAATGTAAGATTATAATGTTATATTTATGAACAGTGGCAAGTAACTAAAAGATTTGTAGGCATAGAAGCTATAGATATCACCATCGTCATTAACATAATTTTATTTTATTGTCGTAATTATGAAACTATTGCAAAGATGCTGCTTTTATGTAGGTAATGAACCTAAAAGTGAATGGGGTGGTGATGAGGATCCGGCCCACCCGGTGCTTCTCTCAACGAAGATCCGACTGGGTCATGATGGCCAGGATCCGGCCCACCCGGTGCCTTTCTCAACGAAGATCCAACCGAGTGATGGTGAGGATCCGGTCCACCCGGTGCTTCTCTCAACAAAGACCCGACTGAGTGATGTGAGGATCCGGCCCACCCAGTGCTTCTCTTAACGAAGACCCGACATGGTGATGGTGAGGATCCGGTCCACCCGGTGCTTCGTGGGGATCCGGCCCGCCTGGTGCTTCTCTTAACGATATTGAACCCGCACCATTGATGGGATATGACCGACTGGACGCTGGGTGATGAGGATCCGGTCCGCTTGGCGCAACCCGGAACGACGAATCTACGTCGTTCTTTTCCGACCGAGTCGAAGCGGCAGAGCCGAGTTCATTAAAAAGTGTCCGGCTATCCTCGGACAGTTCATGCAAAAGTATGCGTGAAGATGTTGTTTTTGGAAATGCATGAAATCCAAGCAAGCATAAGAGAAACAATGCAGTTGTATTTGAGGGAGCCATTTTTGTGTACGGTAAGAAAACTGATGAAGGTGGGGTGCTTTATATAGAGCAGATGAGATGAGCACAAGTATTAATGTAGTGTAGGATTACAAAGACTGGATTACCTGAATCTCAGCAAAGTATTGTGTGTTTGCATGGATTTTATAATCTGACATAGGATAGAGTTTACTTACCTTCCCTTACTCCTTACAATCAGGGATATATAATATAGTTTCTCTGAGTTTTAGAATTTAAAAAACCAATAATATATATATATATATATATATATATAGATTTGATTTAAATAAAAAAAAAAAAAAAAACTCAATGCAGGACCTTACACGAAACTTATGATATTCACATCAAAATCTGGAATAAACATTCTCACGAATATTTATGAGATTTTCGATAATGGATATAATGTATTAAACTCAATTATATAAATATATTATATCACACCATAGAACAACTTAAACTCCTAATTACCAAAACATATGTACAAATACAAATAAATTAATTTACAGTTTGCATAGAAATAGAATAATGATTAATATGAATGTTCCAAAGAGGTGGTAAAAAGACCTTATACAGAGTTTTAGAAAGAGAAGAAAAAATAATCGATAACATTACTTATTATAATAATGACAAGCATAAATTTTCATTTGAGTGTTAAAATTTTATAAAGATTGTTAGCAAAATGTAAGAGTTTAGGCAGCAACTGCAGAGGTTGTTAGTGTAGTCAGTTTCTTACCGCCCTCAAGAAAACAACGCCATATCAGTGCATTTGGAGCCATAGGCATTCCCAAGATAAGTTGCTCAGCTTCTTGAATACGCCCATTTCTCATCAATAGATCCACAACAATGAGATAATGATCAACATCAGGTTCAACATCATACTTCTGTTTTATTTGGTTAAACAAATCCATCCCATCTTTCACCAATCCACCATGCCTACAAGCAGAAAGAACAGCAAGAATTGCAACCTTATCTGCCCTGACTCCACTTCTCTCCATCTCTCTGAATCTTTCCATTGCTTCCTTAGCATAGCCATGCAGGCCAATAGAAGATATAAGCGCCGTCCAAGAAATGATATTCTTTTCTGCAATCTCATTGAATATCTTTACCGAACTCACTATGCATCCACATTTCCCGTACATGTCAATGATGACGTTGCAGACGAATGTGTCGCACAGTTTAAAAGTTAATCTTTAGAAAAAGGCCGTGAAGAGAACTCCCAAGGGCAAAGTTACACAATTTGGTGCAAACACTGAAGAGGCTAACGAAGGTGTATTTATCGGGATAGACTTGAGATCTACGCATGTGATCAAAGAGCTCGAATGTCTCTTTGTAATCACTATTCCTAGAACAAGCAGCAACCAATATATTCCAAGATGAACAAGCAGCAATCAATATATTCCAAGATACGGTGTCTGGATTATCCACTGTAGCATATAATTCTTGAGTCTTCTCATACTGGCCAGTTCGGTTATAAATCCAAGCAATAATGTTCGATGAAACAACGGAAAGTTTGGTGTTGCCAGACCCAACAAAGATTAAGGCATCAGATACCAAACCATTTCCAGCATAAGAGCTTATAAGAGAACTTGACACATAGTCATTTCTCATGGTATCCCATTCTGATTATCAGTGAGTGAAGCTGTAGCAACACTCTTATTGGAGATGATTTTATAACAATAGAAAATGACAGTTCATTTGGGTAATAACATGACTGAATCATCTCTTGGAGAAGCCTAACTGAAAAAGAAGAACCCCTGTTCGAATATCCCAGCATCAATGAATTCCAAGAGACAAGATTTTTCCGAGTGATGCCGTCGAAACAGATATGCGCTTCTTGCACTTTATCACATTTTGCATAAAAATTAACCAAAGCACTACCACTGTAAACATCAGATTCAAAACTTCTTTTGATCATCTTTGCATGGATACACTCCCCATATGATAAATTCTGCATTCTTGAGCAAGAATGAAGCACACTCGTGAGCGTCGTTTCATTCGGTGACAACCCTCCCTCGTGCATCTTTAGGAAGATATGAAGAGCTTTGGATGGTCTATCACTATTTGCCATAGCGCCTATCATTGTATTCCATGATACAATATCTTTAATAGGAGCATTTTCAAACATCTTCTCTGCCAAACGTATTGAAGCAGATTTCACATACAAGTTAATCAAACAATTGTACACTGAGGCTACTTCATCAAATCCATACTTTATCACTAAACCATGTATTTGCTCCCCCAATTGCATATCCACTTCTTCAAGGTAAGCTAGTACACTCACCAAAGTGGATTCTGATATTATTACTGAATTCATTCTCAGCTCAGAGAACATAAAAACACAATCTTCTATGAATCCCTTCTGTCCAAGTAAAGAAATCATGCTATTCCAACTCACTAAATTCTTTTTAGGCATGCATTCAAATATTTCCAGAGCTTCATCTACACATCCATGGCGCTTGTAAATGCCCAACAATGCAGTTCCAGAAAAAGCATCTACGTAAAGCAACCCACTCTTTTCAATCAGTGCCTGCAACTGCTTTACTTCAAACACATCCAACCAATGACAAGATAGCAACCCACCAAACGTAAACTGTGTTGGCTTAAAACCACATTTCCTCATTTCGTGGAACAGTTCCAGAGCCTCCTGCAAAAACCCATCTCGACTGTAACAACTTATCATGACATTATAAGTCACAGCATTTCTCTTAGGCATTTTATCGAACAGTTTACGAGCAGTAAAAATATCGCCCAATGAAGCATACTTCGTGATGATATTGTTGTGCAGGAAAACGGGTTAGTGAGTCGGAAAAGTGTTCATGGTGATTACGAGTGCGTGAAGACACTTTGCTTCATCGAGCGAACGGATTCTTGAAGGATCTTGGAGCAAGTGAATGTGATGGCGATGGGGTTCGTTATTTTCTCCATTAGAGATTGCTGAAAAACTGAATTTCTGGATTGAGGAAATGAAGCCATTGATGAGCTTGGAATGGTAAATGATCTTCGGAACTATCAACGGTAACTTTCTCATACATCACAAATTTCTTGGACTTTGAAGAAATGGAGAAACCTCAAACCATCTCATTCAAAGTTTAAACTAACTATTTTTTTTTTTTTAAGACTACCTAATGAGATAAAGTTTAATTTATTATTAACGTTAATAAAAAAAATGTGTGTGTGTTTTTTTTTTAATAGAGTGTATATTGGGTACACCTGGGTATTAGGGTGCACCTATATGTGTATGACTTTTTATTTTATTTTGTATATATATTATTCTATTTTGTATACGTATTTTGTAATAATTGTATAATTTTTCACATTAAGTTTTTTTATTAAAAAATGTACTCCCTCCGTCTCGAAAAAGTTTGCGCCTCCCTTTCTGGCACGGAGATTAAGAAAGTGATAACTTTCAGGGATATAATGATATTTTTTGTAATAAATAAATGATAAAGTATGTTAGGTAGAGATGATTTTTTGTAAATAAGGTGTATGGGGAAGGGTGGTTGTTTTTTTTACTTTTTGCTTTTTTTTTTTGGAAGATGCAAACTTTCGTAGGACAGCCCAAAATGAAAAGTGTGTCATCTAAAAGGAGACGGAGGGAGTATAACTTTTTATTCAAATAGTGTATACATGTTTATTTAATAATTTTATATTTTTTATACTCAATTTTTCATTAAAAACTAACAATTAAATTGTATACATTATTGCTCATAATTGTATATGTTTTTGTTATATTTGTATATGAATACACCCAAGGTGCACCCAAATTCACACTATAATTAACCTTTTTAATATTCCCAATATAATTCACTTTTTTACTAAAACACTGCATGACAATTGACAAACCCTTTTTTATCCTTAATCCTGCGGCGATTTGGTTATTAAATCGCTTACCCACTAACTTATAAAAATAATTAAGTGACTACGTACGTTCATTGCATCTGTCAAATTTTGAATTTTATTATAAATTATATTATATATTCATAAAAATGATCATGTACGGGTATACATATATATAATATTTTATTTAACGTTATGTTATTCATAATATTTTAATTAACATTATTAATTAGGCCTATACCTCACGTACACATTTATTAATTGATTTATTTTATTTTATTTAAACAAAAATATTGGATACACGCAATACAATAAGTTGCATTATGTTATTTTAGAGATGTGTCAGCTGTTTCAACTATCAAGTGAAATTATGTGTGTACAAGAGCTAGCTTATAATCTTTTTAAGGAGCTAATGAATTATGTTAATCTAGATAAGTGTCTAATTAATCACTAGAGATTACAAAATGTGAATTATATTTACTCATTATAAAAGATCAATTTTAAGATTGAAGCTTAAATGATACACGATAAAAGTAAATAATGCTTCCTCCGTTCTATTTAAATCTCTTTCTTATTTTTACGCGAAGAATAAGAAAAGTGATAATTTACATGGATATAATGGTTTTTTTATAATAAATAAATCATAAAGTGTATTAGGTGTGTTAAGTATGAGTGAAAGGGTGATTGTATTTGGCATTTACTTTTACTTTTATGAGACAACAACAAAAATGAAGTGTCTCATCTTATAGGATACGAGGAAGTATTATCTTATATCTTCATACATTAAATGGGTTCAATTTAGTTTTAAACGGATTACTAATAAAAATAATAAATAAAAACACAATAATCTCAAAATCTTAAGGATAAATGTTAAGTTCTAAACCACGAAAATAATAATGAAATTCCATTTACATATAAATGATTACTATAATTTTAAATGAATTAACTATGAAAGCAAAAATGATTTATTTATAAATTAGAAAGAAAAATAATAGGTAGTAAAACTAATATATTGTCTGAACCAAGTTCAGTTATGTGAATCAAGTTAGTATTATGTATTGCTCTAGAATTTAATATTTAATTTTAGAGTTTATGTGAATCATGTTTATTTATATTATGTATTTCTCTAGAATTTAATATTTAATTTTAGAGTTTAAAATATTATTTATACATTTAACTCGCACAAAACTCAATTCTCAATATATGGAAATGTAATATGTAAGTGCACAAGTATTAATGGTGAAAATTGTTGAACTAATTAGTGTCAATTGTCAACTATGTCCTAGTTTATTTATTTATTTATTTATTTTTCCATGTTTCAAATAAATAACTAAATAATCTTTTAAATGATGTTTGACCTTTTAATAAAATTTTGACTACCATGTGAGTCAATTCTTTAGAAAAAGAATATGCTGAATAATTGTGGATCACTTAAAATCAGATAATACACATAATCACGGATATATATATATATATATATATATATATATATATATATATATATATATATATATATATATATATATATATATATAATAAGAGTAAATAAAGAAAATTTTATTTGATTTATTTGATTGTGTTGATTTATTTGATTGTATATATCTTTCCTTATTCGATGCCACAAATTGTGGATAGGTGTTGTAATCTTGTACTTAAATACGTCAATACAGAAGATCATAATATACGGTGAAATTATCTCCATTCTCCCATCTTACATGGTATCAGTCAGGTTCATCTTCTAAACCTCTCTTCTCCGTTCCTCCCTTTCCATTCCACTTCGTCTCTTCCCCTCTCTTCTTTCTCAACATGACAGACGGTGACACTTTTCCCATCACCACCATGATAAACATGACCCCTATCAAACTCGATGCCACAAATTATCTCTCCTGGCGTCGTCAAATTATTCATACGGCTGAGTGCTTCAATCTCATACCGTTTCTGGATAAAATCGCCATCGTTCCCTCTGAAACCATCCGCGACAATACCGGTGTTGAATCGCCGAACCCTACCTTCAACTCTTGGAAGATGAAAGACATGAAGTTGCTGAGTGTAATCTACGCATCTCTCTCTCCCGATGCCGCATCTGAAGTTATCGATGCACACACATCACTTGCTACCTGGACCACGTTGGAATCGGTGTATTCTTCCTCCTCTCGTCAGCACCAGTTGCGTGAAGAACTGTTGTCCCTCCGCCGAGGCGACTCCTCCGTTGATGATTACGGACGTCGTTTCAAGACATTGTGCGATTAACTCCATGCCATTGCACGCCCAATTGATGAGGCTGAGAAGAGCCATCTCTTCTTATGTGGATTAGGGCTCCAGTTTGCGGGCTTTGCGGATACCAGAATGGCCTTGACTCCGGTGCCTCATTTCCGCGATCTTCTTAGCCAAGCAAAACAATATGACTTGATGCTTAAATCCATGGAGGATTCCTCATCGCAGGTTTCTTTTTTTGCAGATCGAAGAAACCCTAACCCCTCGCGTCCAGCAACTCACGGCCGTGGCTCTTCCGAAGGGAGTCATCAGCAGCCTGGCCGTGGCTATGGTGGTGGCCGTGGCTATGGTAATGGTCGTGGCTTTGGTCAGCGTCGGTCGGATTCCGGAGGACGATACTCGGGGGGGGGGGGGGGGCGACGGGCGAGCGACGTCTGTTCATTCCTCGTTGTCAGATTTGTCGGGGGGAGCACTATGCTGACAAGTGCCCCCAATACCTTGCTGCTCATGACGCTGTAAAATCAGCCAACCTTGCCGAGGCATTTGCCTCTTCTTGCAATGTTTCTGGTTCTTCGTCAGATTGGTACATTGATTCGAGTGCCTCCGCTCACATGACGAATCAAAATGCTAACTTGACCTCTTACGAGCCCTATTCTGGTAATAGCAAAGTTGTTGTTGGCAATGATAATTCTTTGCATATCTCGCATGTTGGCTCTTATGATTTATCTACTGATATTAAATTGTTGGATGTTTTGGTGGTTCCGCATATAACCAAGAACCTTCTGTCTATCAGTAAACTGACTTCAGACTATCCTGTTAATGTTGTGTTTTTTTATAATTCTTTCGTAATTCAGAACCGAGTGACAAATCAAATTCTGGGCCAGGGAAGATGTGAGAATGGCTTATACATCCTTGATAAAGGGATTCCTGCTTTGGTGACGGTTGTGAGAGATAATAAATTGAAGGCTAGCTTTGAATTATGGCACTTACGTTTGGGGCATGTCCCATTCTCTGTTATTTCTTTGTTAAATAAACTTGGACATTTATCAGTCACTTCTGTTTTACCCAGTCCTAAGCTCTGCTCTTCTTGTCAGTTGGCAAAGAGCAAGAAATTATCCTTTCAATTAAATGATAAACGTGATGCATATGTTTTGGATATGATACATTGTGATTTATGGGGGCCTGCACCAGTTTCTACTTCTACTGGTTTTCAGTACTATGTGGTTTTGTAGATGATTACTCCAGATTTTCTTGGATTTATCCGTTATGCAGGAAGTCTGATTTCTTTGATACTTTAGTACAGTTTCATGCCTTTGTATGCACTCAATTTTCAAGGCAGGTTAAGATATTTCAGACTGATGGTGGCACTGAATTTATTAACTCAAGAGTACGTGATTTTATGCATAAAAATGGTATTCTTCATCGTATATCATGCCCATACACTCCTCAACAAAATGGCAGAGCCGAAAGAAAGCATCGTCACATCACAAAAACTGGTTTATCGATGCTCTTTCATGCTAATGCTCCGGCATCATTTTGGTTTGATGCATTTGCTACAGCAACTTCTATTATTAATCGAGTTCCTTCAACAGTGTTGCATGATAAATCTCCCTTTGAGCTACTATTTGGTTATGCTCCAACATATTCCGTCTTTAAGCCTTTTGGATGCCGAGTATTTCCCTATCTTCGTGACTATGCAGCTCACAAACTAGAACCGAGAAGTCGTCCTTGAATTTTTCTGGGGTACAACAATGTTCAAAAGGGGTTTCGTTGTCTAGATCCTCATACATCTCGGATCTACACGACTCGTCATGCTCAATTTGATGAATTATTATTCCCTTTTTCTACTGACTCTTCTTCTGTATCCACCACATAATTGGACTTGTCTACTTTTACGGATGCAATTCTGCACTCTGCAATCTCTCCTTCTACACTGGAATGCTCTCCGTCACATCCACTTGTAAGGCGGCCTATTACCTCAGAGGATCCCACTGAGCTACATGAGCCCATTATTCTCGCTCCGACTGTAGATGAGCTTCCATTGCCGGATGTGGAGCCGTTTGATGCTCCCAGCGTCGGTGGTCTTCCACCACTCGACCTTGAGCCACCCATTGCCCCGATCGATAATCCAGCCGACATGGAGTCTCCGATCGTCGTGCAGCCTGCACCACGGCTGGCACCACCGCCGCACCATATGGTCACGAGGGCTCGTGATGGAATTTTTAAACCAAAGTACCCAGTTGATATTGCCTCCACGACTCTCCTTTCTTCTCTTGCCGCTGTTTCTGAACCCCGTGGCTTCAAATCAGCTGCTAAGCATCCGCATTGGTTGGCCGCCATGCAAGAAGAAATTGATGCCCTGCGTTCAAACAATACATGGGATCTTGTACCCTGCCCACATGATACCAACATTGTTGGTTCTAAATGGGTATTTCGCATGAAGTATCACTCTGATGGAACTATTGAACGCCACAAGGCTCGTTTAGTTGCTTAAGGCTTCACACAAATTCCAGGAATAGACTTCCATCATACATTCAGCCCTGTTGTAAAAGCTGCTACGGTTCGTATTATTTTGACACTTGCCGTACAGAATTCTTGGCCCCTACATCAGCTGGATGTCAAGAACGCATTTCTGAACGGAGTCCTTGATAAACCTGTTTTCATGGCGCAACCACCTGGATTTGTGGATCCTCGCTTTCCCACTCATGTCTGTCAGCTCAAGAAGTCTCTATATGGTCTACGTCAGGCTCCTTTGGCTTGGTTTCAGAGGTTCAGCACATACCTCTATAATTTGGGTTTTCTCCGGAGTCAATGTGATACATCATTGTTTCACTTTCATAAAGGTTCGTCAGTGGTGTATCTTCTTCTATACGTGGATGACATTGTGGTCACGGCCAATGATTCACGCCTGTTGGGCAACTTCATCTCCAGAACACATGCTGAATTTGCTATAAAGGATCTTGGTCGGCTCAACTACTTTCTTGGTCTTGAAGTTTCTTACACTGAGTACGGTATCTTTGTTGGCCAAGCTAAATACGCCTATGACATCCTTGATCGAGCCAAATTATTAGATTCAAAACCAGTTTACACGCCTCTTGTAACGGGTGAATCTCTTGTTAGTGACGGAGTTCCCTATTCTGATCCGACGATGTACAGGTCTCTTGTTGGTGTTCTTCAGTACTTGACTATCACTAGGCCGGATCTTTCTTATGCAGTGAGTTCGGTGAGCCAATTCCTTCAGACTCCCACTGATGCTCACTTTCAGGCGGTGAAGCGTATTCTACGCTATGTTAAAGGAACCATCAACCATGGACTTTCTTTTACTCGGCGACAAGATTCTTCTATTATCGGTTATTCTGATGCGGATTGGGCTCGTTGTCCTGAGACATGGCGTTCTACGTATGGGTACTCTATATTTATTGGAGGCAACCTTGTCTCATGGAGTGCTAAGAAACAACCAACGGTGGCTCGTTCTAGTTGTGAATCTGAATATCGGGCGATGGCAAATGCTTCAGCGGAACTCATATGGGTCACGAATCTTCTACGTGATATATATATATACACCATGACATGATGTTACAGATATAAAACTATTTTTCAATATTGGAATAAACTCATCCATCGTTAAAAAGTAGTAACAATTCTTTACAAAGTCCACAGAGCTTTCGACTTCCATTAAGTTAAAAAGTGACCTAACACGACAAACCAAATGAATTGAGTTGTTCTTGCAGCACACACGACACTAGAATTAGTAGTGAACACTGAGATGATGGTAAGGATCAGGTCCACCAGGGCTGGTTCGAGAAGGCTTGTATCCATCCAAACCCGACTCACCTTCGTCATTGTCCTCATCGGCTACCATTTTTCTACGAAACATTGCTCGAAAAGATTCAGTTGCACTCGTCTTATAAGCTACACGAAAGGATTCATCCGGACGAGCTTCGTGCTTCACTGCAGCTGTGGACAGTAGCATGAGAACAATGATCAAGAAGAGTTTGAAGCAACACATTGTTGGAGAGGAGACACTTGTTAGTTATTATTACTTGACTTGAGGGATGTTGGAATACGAAGAAGATAGAGTGGAGACAGGAGAGGGCATGTATATATAGAAGCAAAATGAGAGGCTTTGATCTTATCAGGAACTAATTAGATATGATGTTAATTATAAATCAAATATGGCCAATGTCTCATCAGATTTGAGATGTCCACATCATTATTTAAGCAAGACAAAGAATATTGAGCCTAACCCTCGTACCTAGAGCCTAATTAGTAAAAGGATGTCATGAAGTAATAAAAAAAAAAAACTCCATTTTTTAAATCCCTTCAAAAGTGATTGTCTACTCAGCAGCTTTTGGAGATGTTAACCGTTTGTGATGTTGAAAGGTTCAAAGGGTACGTACCTTTGAGATGATGCTTCCTAATAAGCTGCCGAGGGCCATAATCTGTGGTTTCTGTTAGGAAATTTATATTTCCTATATAATTTAATTATGGGCAATATATTAATACTCAATTATATTAGCTATTCAAATAATATATTGGGCTTAATTAAGTGATTAAAATAAAGTAAGAGCCCATGGACTACACTTATTTGATATGGGCCAATGAGTAGATACCAATATTACGTATCAGGTGATTATGGGTGGCCTGATATGGGTAATATATATAGATACCTAGGTTATGGTCCCCGACACTAAGCCGCACACAGTTCTCTCTTTCCCCATCTGAAGAGATTACGAAGGTCCTTACGGAATCCAGAGGCTTTAGTGAAGGAAGACCTTGAACCCGCTGCTGATCTTCTGTCTTATTCCGCATAAGAAGACCAATGGATTCAGGTATTCCTCTATTTAATTATTTATGGATCTTGTTGAATCATGTTAGGGCTTAAGGTGTAAATTGGATTTAATTGTTATATTACCAACAAGTGGTATCAGAGCTACCCTTTTATGATTCTCTGAGATTCGTAATATTAATATTTGGATATTAAGTATGTGGTTTAATTTTTCGTAATTTTCTTTATTACGATCCAGATTTTCACATGTTAAATCGTTTAAATAATGAATGCTGTAATTTTTCATGGATGATAATCTATGGTAATTGATTACAAATATTTGAAATGTTCATGTTTGGTGGTGGAGTAATTGATTAAACGCATATTCTCTTTTAGTTCCAAAATCAAATTGGATATAATTGTATGAGAATTGATTATTATTATTATTTTTAATTCTAAATTCAGTCTCGATTTTCGTGAAATGAAATTTCAATTCCAACACCATCCTGATCATTGCTAATGGAATTGATTTCATACCAGTAGATTGATTTTGGCATTTAAGGCGACTGATCTAATATGTGATTATTTGCTACAGTTTTGTGGTTCCTAATGATTTTTTATGTGGGTTGTATACTCTACTTGATCTACTATTATTTATTATTATAATAGTTGAGGGATGGCTATGTGATACTCGCGTAGTGGCGTAATCAATAGCAATAAAATTTATTTATTGATTTGATTCAAGGTTTCAAAATAATGTGATGATTAAAATCATGAATTTGCTATTGAAATCGATTTTCGTAATGCACTGATATCGATTTTTTTTTATTTATATTAAATAAATTTGTTTATTTGTATGCCCATGTATGAATCCAAACATATGTGATTGGTTATTCATAAATTGAGCCAGAATCATGATTCCTTATTTTGGTATAAAGGTCATTCATAAATAGAATCATGTGTTGACCTGTATTGTAAAATTGCAAGCGTGTGTTTCAAGCCCCATTTTTTTAACTTTTTAAAAGGGGTCAGTGCTGTAAGTTGCTGATTATTTTCTTTCATGAGAGTTTTGGCAGTTTACATTAAATTAAAAAAAAAAATTTACCATAAAAAAAAAGATTTAATTTATAAATCTCATTCAGAACCCATAACGAATTTATTTAAATTGGGGAGACAGTTCAATGTCGTTTAATTAAATTAAATATTTTAATATTTATTTAATTAGTCTAGTAAACCTTCAATCTAGTCAATCGAAGCACCATGTTGCCACAGCAATATATTGTGTGGAGAAAAGCTTTATTGAAATTACATAGATGGGTGTGGTATTATTTATGTGTTCTGTGTTCAGCCCACAGGTAGGCACAGTTTGACAGAATAATAACACACATGTGATAATAAGTATGTGATAATTATTTGGATTATTCATGTGAACATGAGTCGGTCCACATATAGACTCTTGTTTGACAGAACTTATTGTCAATACTTGATAGTTGCACCAAGATTACCATTGTAGTTAATTTTTTGTCCACAGACGAGGTTAATGTTACACTTGGTGTCTTGAGATGGGTCCCCAATTTGTTTTACTCATTCGTTCATAATTTGATTTATGATATGAATGTTATGTGAGTATACTTAATGTGTTCTCTATTTAGTTTCTGTTGCTACAGCTCCTAACTTTACTCAACAAATCAATAACATCCCAATGCTTAATGGGACAAACTTCAAGAGCTGGAAAGAAACCCTTGAGATCGTTCTGGGCTGTATGGATTTGGACCTGGCTCTTCGATCTGATCGACCCACTGCTACTACTGAAAATCCAAATGAGGCTAAAATTGAAAAGTGGGATCGATCAGACCGAATGTGCATGATGATCATGAAGCGCTCCATTCCAGAGGCGTTTCGGGGCTCTATTGCTGAGAGCAAAAATGCCAAATCGTTCTTCGAGGCTGTTGAACAGTACTTTGCCAAAAATGAAAAGGCGGAGGCAAGTAGTCTTTTGGCTAAACTTGTCTCCATGAGGTATAAAGGCAAAGGGAACATAAGGGAGTACATCATGGAAATGTCTAATCTCACATCAAAGCTTAAGGCACTCAAGTTAGACATTTCTGATGATCTGCTTGTGCACTTGGTTCTAATCTCACTTCCTGCACACTTTGGGCAATTCAAAGTGAGCTATAACACTCAAAAGGACAAATGGTCCCTTAATGAGCTTATATCTTACTGTGTGCAAGAGGAAGAGAGAGTGCAGCGAGATAGAGTTGAAAGTGCTCACTTGGTTATAAATGCTCGAGGCAAGAAAAGAAATCAACCTAATGGTACTGTTGTTGCTGCTGCTTCAAAGCAGAAGAAGCAAAAGGTTGAACCTAAGGATGATAGATGCCACTTCTGCAAGAAGCGGGATCATTTTAAGAAAGATTGCTCCAAGTATGCTGCATGGCGTGCTAAGAAGGGTATACCTCTTACTTTGGTTTGTTCTGAGGTTAATTTATCCTTTGTACCTAAAGATACTTGGTGGGTAGATTCTGGTGCTACTACTCACATAAGTGTGTCTTTGCAGGGTTGCCTGCATTACCGGCTGCCAACTGATGCTGAAAGATTCATCTTTGTGGGCGATGGCAATAAAGTTGTAGTAGAGGCTATTGGAACCTTTAGATTGCATTTAAAGAGTGGATGTTATTTAGACTTGTTTGAGACATTTGTTGTGCCGTCTTTTAGACGGAATTTGGTTTCTATTTCTGTTTTGGATAAACTGGGATTTTCCTGGTCTTTTGGAAATAATAAAGTATGTCTCTTTCAAAATTCCAATTTTATTGGTGATGGCCATTTGATTGAAAATCTTTACATGCTTGATCTTATAAATTCCAATAATATTATTCTGCAAACACATTCAAGAGGTACAAAGAGAAAATTTTCGGAGGATTCTGCCATTTTGTGGTACAAGCGCTTAGGCCATATTTCTAAACAAAGAATTCAAAGGCTTGTGTCTGATGGAATCCTTAATCCCTTAAATCTTGTAGATTTTCAAGTCTGCGTTGAATGTATAAAAGGAAAACAAACTAATATGAGGAAATTAGGAGCCGAAAGAGCTAAAGAAGTCTTAGAACTTATTCACACTGATATATGTGGTCCATTCCCGACGGCATCATGGAATGGGCAACGTTACTATATCACGTTCATAGACGACTACTCTCGTTTTGGCTATCTATATTTAATTCATGAGAAATTTCAATCGTTGGACGTTTTCAAATCTTTCAAAGCTGAAGTAGAACTTCAACTTGGTAAGAAAATAAAGGCTGTCAAATCTGATCGTGGAGGTGAATACTATGGTCGATTTGATGGATCAGGAGAACAACGTCCAGGACCCTTCGCACTTTTCCTCAAAGAATGTGGAATTGTTCCGCAATACACTATGCCAGGTTCTCCTCGCATGAATGGTGTTGCTGAACGTCGGAATCGGACTCTTAAGGATATGGTAAGGAGTATGATAAGTCATTCCTCCTTGCCAGAGTCTCTTTGGGGAGAAGCTTTGAAAACAGCAGTGTACATTCTCAATAGAGTACCAAGTAAAGCAGTTTCGAAAACCCCACATGAACTTTGGAAAGGCAAGAAACCTAGCATTAGGCACTTACACATTTGGGGTTGTCCAGCTGAAGCGCGGCCTTATAAGCCACATGAAGGAAAACTGGAATCAAGAACGGTAAGCTGCTATTTCGTTGGTTACTCTGAGCATTCACGGGGTTTTAAGTTTTACCATTCCACATCAAGAACCTTTTTCGAGACGGGAAATGCTAAATTTCTTGAGGATATTGAGTTTGGGAGGAAAGAAATTATGAGGAAGGTTGTCTTTGAGGAAGATCCTGGAGTTGATGATGGTTTAGTAACTTTACCAATCATTGCTCAAGAAACAACTCCAGAGACTCATATGGAAATCACTATTCCAAATCAAGATAACATTGAAATCCTTCCTCCATTAGCTGAAGAACAAACTCAACCACCTCAAGAAGTGCCATTAAGGAGATCCACTAGAGAGAGGAGAAATGCTATTTCAGATGATTATATAGTATTCCTACAAGAACATGAGGATGGCGTTGGTTTGACCGAAGATGACCCTGTCACTTTTAGTCAAGCCATGCGCAGTTCTAACTCTCAGAGATGGATTGACGCCATGAAGGATGAGATGAAGTCTATGAGTGACAATGACGTTTGGGATCTTGTCGAATTGCCTGAAGGTGTGAAACCCATTGGTAGTAAATGGATATTTAAAACCAAAAGGGATTCAAAAGGCAACATCGAAAGATATAAGGCTCGTCTAGTCGCTAAAGGCTTCACTCAAAAGGAAGGCATTGACTACAAAGAGACTTTCTCTCCAGTTTCTTCGAAAGACTCTTTCAGAACTATCATGGCACTTGTAGCTCATTTTGACTTGGAGCTACATCAGATGGATGTAAAGACTGCTTTTCTCAATGGAGACATTGAGGAAACCATTTATATGGCACAACCTGAAAACTTTGTCTTTGGAGATGCAAAGTCTACAGTGTGCAAATTAAAGAAATCCATCTATGGTCTCAAGCAAGCATCCCGTCAATGGTATCACAAGTTTCATCAAATTATTACCTCTTTTGGTTTTGAGGTAAATGTTGTTGATGATTGCGTATATTGCAAGTTCAGTGGGAGTAAATATATTTTCTTGGTTTTGTATGTCGATGATATTCTTCTTGCAAGTAATGATATAGGCTTATTACACGAAACTAAGAGATTTCTTGCGAAGAAATTCGAAATGAAAGATCTTGGTGACGCCTCTTTTGTATTAGGAATCCAAATACTTAGAGATCGCTCTCGAGGTATCCTTGGATTATCGCAAAAGAGCTATATCGATATGGTTTTAGGAAGATTCGGCATGAAAGGAAGCAAACCATTAGACACCCCTGTGGCCAAGGGAGAAAAATTCAGTCTTAAGCAATGCCCCAGCAATGATCATGAAAAAAATGAGATGCAAAAGATTCCTTATGCATCGGCAGTAGGAAGTCTAATGTACGCTCAAGTTTGCACTCGTCCTGATATAGCATTTATAGTGGGAGTTTTGGGGAGGTATTTAAGCAATCCAGGGGAGCAACACTGGAAAGCGGCTAAACGCGTAATGCGTTACTTGAAGAGAACAATGGATTATATGCTCACTTATCGGAGGTTGGAGAATTTGGAGATCGTTGGATACTCTGACTCCGATTTTGCTGGATGTCAAGATAGCAAGCGTTCCACATCGGGTTATGTGTTTACGTTGGCTGGAGGGGCTATTTCTTGGAAGTCTGCTAAACAGACTCTTGTAGCTTCTTCCACCATGACTGCAGAGTTCATTGCTTGTTATGAAACATCTAATCATGCATTGTGGTTGCGGAACTTTGTCACATGACTGCGTGTGGTTGACGGTATCGAAAGACCGTTGAAAATGTATTGTGACAATAGTTCAGCAGTGCTATACTCCAATAACAACAGAAGTGCTACTAAAGCAAAATTCATTGAAATTAAGTACCTTGTTGTTAAGGAGAGAATTCAGAATAAACAAATTACTGTTGAACACATAGGAACAAATAGCATGCTAGCAGATCCGCTCACTAAGGCATTGACCCCGAAGGTATTTCATGAGCATACTGCTCAAATGGGTGTTATTTCTGATGTTACCTTAGTTTAGTGGGAGTTTATGTTCTATGTATTGAACTTCGTATTTAAGACATTCGGAATTCTATAGAATAAAGTTTATGACCTTTTGGTTTATTCTGAATTCACTTAAGTCAATTTCCATTTTGTGATATTTGCATTGTGGATTGATCTCACTAAAGTTGGACCAGTTGGAAATAGACATGTTATTAATCACATTTTACATGTAATTTCCATGCTACTCACCATATTTGATCTATGTCATTGAGTATATTAATATGGTGATTGTCGGGGTTTAACCACGAATAATAATGTGGTGAATGCCGCGGTAATTCCATTGTTAATATATGAGATGGACCAGATTGTTGAAGGTAGTCTGAATGAATAGCATAAAGTTGTGCACTTAAGGATTCTTAATATAATTGTCTTCGGAAAATAATATATAGCCCAAGTGGGAGATTGTTAGGAAATTTATATTTCCTATATAATTTAATTATGGGCAATATATTAATACTCAATTATATTAGCTATTCAAATAATATATTGGGCTTAATTAAGTGATTAAAATAAAGTAAGAGCCCATGGACTACACTTATTTGATATGGGCCAATGAGTAGATACCAATATTACGTATCAGGTGATTATGGGTGGCCTGATATGGGTAATATATATAGATACCTAGGTTATGGTCCCCGACACTAAGCCGCACACAGTTCTCTCTTTCCCCATCTGAAGAGATTACGAAGGTCCTTACGGAATCCAGAGGCTTTAGTGAAGGAAGACCTTGAACCCGCTGCTGATCTTCTGTCTTATTCCGCATAAGAAGACCAATGGATTCAGGTATTCCTCTATTTAATTATTTATGGATCTTGTTGAATCATGTTAGGGCTTAAGGTGTAAATTGGATTTAATTGTTATATTACCAACAGTTTCGACTTCCTATCTCTTCTTGTGAAGATCGAGGTGTTGATCGATAGTAAAGATCAGCTGAGTTGACGAAACAATGAAGAGAGAGCATTATCTTGGTAAGACTAAATTAAAGATTACCTTGGTAGTTAGTAGTGCATTGCATGTGTTGTGTTTTTGGACTCTTCTGTGGTGTGTGATCTGAATGAATCTTCAAAGGGTGGAATCTTGTGTCCTCCAATCAGGATGAGCCGCTTCTCTAATGAGAATCTTGCTTGGTGGTTTTCTGTTGTATCCACAATCTTGAGTTGAAAAGAACCAATTTATATATGTGCACACATCATCTGTATTTGATGGTTCACCACAATGAAGAGTTGTCTCATTGCATAATTGAATAGCCAGAGTCAGAGCCTGTCTCCACACTTGTCTCATTGCATCTGTATTTGAGTTGCAAATTCGTGGGTAATGTCTTCATAGTTACTCCATTTTTTAACAAATTCTTTTCACTGCATAAATTTGGTAATCTTTTTTGTTGGTGTCATAGTTGATCACTTGATTGGAAGTAAATTTTTTTTTTTTTTAAACTTAGATAAAATTCTAGGTGCACATGCCACAAAGGTGTAGCAAATAACATTACATACACAATATGACAATAAGATAACAAAGATCAAAGAAAGCATCTACAAATTCTAAAATTTCATGTTTTTCAATTGATAAAGTTACTCTTGAAATTTTTTATATGTAAATCATTTGTAAATAAATAACCCCTCCTCAAACCACCAGTGGCCATGGCAAGAAGTGCAAGTCTTCCTCTTTTATAACAATCAATGATACAGATGATTGAACATTAAGGATCCAAGTAGTGTATTCTCAATCTTGATGATTAACTTTTGTTTATTACATCATTGATACTTCCTAGTGCATTTGTCTTAGTGAAGATCAATCACTCAGTCTTAATGAAAATGAAGTAGAGGTTCCTTTTGATTCCATTGCACCCAATGTGTGTATTGAGTTGAATATTTTGAGGGCTTAAAAAACAGTCATTGAATTCCTAAATGGGGCATATTAAATCTTCAATCATATCCAGATGAAACAACAAATGCATTGATTATAATTTGGAGTATAATCTAACAATTCAATCTCATTTCTCTATAAAGGAACAAAAATATAGCTATAGATTTGAATGTATCTATATGTGTATGTATCTATTCATTTCACCTAAAATCTCTTCTCAGAGTCTTGGAGCAACACCTGGATGTTTGCTCGGAAGCATCTTCAACCACTTTCCGTTTCCGCCCAATCGCAACTGGAACAGGCGATTGCAGCTCAACAAATCCCCTGAATTTGACCCTATGAAGATTAGTGATATCCCTCAGAGGCCTCCGCTTGATCTTCACCACTGCACATTTCAGCTTCTGGTTATCCGGGCCGGGCTTATTCGACGGTGAGATGTTCTCTTTGTTGTCATTCTCCCACTTTGCTGCCTCCATTGATGGTGATGATGGAAGGGAGGCGTGTGAGGGTGGTGGTCGCCATTGTTGGTGGGTGGAGCTTTATATCAAGGTTTGGGTGTGTTGGAGGGAAGGGTGAAAAACGATTTGAAGATTGAATTGAAAATATTTTAGCGTGGATTGTTCATTAATGGAGGGATTTCCAATTTGGGGGAGAAGGATTGCAGGATTTGAGATGAAAATGAAAAATTGAAAATTTCAGAAATGGAGGGAAATTGACTTGTTGAAGCGAAAACAGCGCTTTTGGTTTCAAATTTTTATACTTTATAGTATTAATTACTTAAGTAATTAATTAACTATTCACTAGATACTAGATATTCCTTTTATTAGTTGTTAATTCTGAATTCAGATTCTTTAATTATCATAATTTGCGTAATTACAGCCAAATTAATTAAATTATAAATTTAAACAAAAAAAATACTAATACTTCCAACAATAATTTTTTTTGTTGATCTCATGTGTCCGGATTCACCGTTCCCCCATAGGAACACAAGAGTTTTAGTATACATATTACTTTTGTGTTCCTATGGCACAAGAATTTTTGCTTTTTTTTTCTTAAATGGACTGTTGTAAGGGCAACACTTGTGTGTGGTATGAAACCTTCTCACATGAAATTATTTTTATATCGTTTTTATGTTTTTTTAAATAATTACTTATTATAAAAATTATTCCTATTATTTATTTACATAATAAATATTATTACTTTTTTATTTATATTACAAATGGTTTATAAATTCATTTCGCCACTATTATTTTTTAGTAATTCAGCCTTTTTTTATATTAAAATAATCCAAGCGTTTACCATAAGGAAAAAATAAATACTACATAAAATAGCTGCAAATAAAAGGATGATAACGGACAAACGGTACACAATTTCTGCGAGCCTTAGTTAAAAACGAGACCTATCCCTAAAAGCCCAGAATACTAAACATTGTTGGACCAAACCCATAGTAAATATCATTGTTGGGCTTTATATGAATCACTATTTTTCATTTAAATAATGATAATGTTAAACTAACATTGAAATATTAACGTCATCTAAATTCTGATATCATTAAACTAACATTGAAATATCAACGTCACACTGACCTCAACATTCTCATATATCACGTGATCTAAGAGCATGCATACAACAGCTTGTCAAAAATATTATTATGACCTAAAAAATTATACTTAAATCAAAAAAATCTTATAAATAAAATAGCACTCTCTTGGCCTACAATTTAATTTTACTCTTTCAGTGCTAGGATATCACAAAATTACTTAGTTTTTTTAATAAAGTTCTTTCATATTGTCGTGGGTAAAATACTCATTTACTTTATGTGTGGTTCTTATACGTTATATATAAAAAAAAAAGAGAATGGAGACCATTTGAAACGTAAGCTTAATACATAAAAAAAAGACCCTTGCTAAGGTCAATGCGAAAAAAGATCGTTATTGCTGGTGGGTCTTATATGTCTAAAAAGAAAATTGAGATCTTTAAAATTTACGCTCTAAAAAAAAACTCTTATTGGACGAAAGGAATAAGTAAAGTACATTTAAATAATTGTATTTTATAAAATAACATGTAAAAATATTTGAGATTGATACGTGCTTTTTATTACAAATTTTTATTTCTCTCCCATCTATATTATAATTCTAGAGAGTAAGATAGGAGGAGAGATTCCACACGTGACAATGACAGAAAAAAGAGGTTTGAGAAAGATATATTAACCGATATCATATTCATAAGTATTTTATAGCCCTTAAAAAAAATAATTGGATCACCATTTATCACTTGACAAATTCATATTATTATTAGCTAATTATTTCTTTTTCCGTTTAATTAATATGTTTATTACTCCAAAGATGCAGGTTAATTGTGAAAAGGAGTGCAATGATTTACCAGTGGGCCTTTTTATGCCTCCAATTACTTTTATGAATCACGCCGAGTTGTACCCATCCTTTAATGCACAAACCCAATTCTTATGCTGCATCATTTTTTATTTTTTATCATTTTAGATAGTTGTAAACAAAACAATTCATATGATAGTACATAAAAGACAAAAATAATACTAGTATTTCATTCAAATATTAATATATTGTACATTTTTTTATTCTAGTTGAAATTAGTAACATTTTTCAATTTAAGAGAATAATAATTTATTATGCCAAAGAATAGTTTTTCATTTAAATAAATAAATTCAATAAAATCATTTGTGTTCATTGGAAACTAGTTTTTTTTCAAATTTAAAAAACTAACTTAATCCTAAAAAGAAATCAATAAAAAAAATATTAATAAATAAATAAGTTTCCAGCATATACACAGTATATAATCAATCGTGAATAAATTAGGTAAACTGAAAGAATATAATTAGATAGACTATAATTTTTGTGGAATTTTCAAACTTTTTTTAAATCTCTTGTAACCTTTTTATAAAGATTGTATTAATAAAAATTTTAATCTTATAATTTCTAACAAAATTATTTAGACTGGAAAAAGAAAGAATATTAAAGAAAAAATATTAAATTTAATATAGAATTATTAGAATTGAGAAGGGAATAACAAAAATAAAATAAAATTTAACAAAAAAAATTTATAGAATTTATTATTAATATTGATATATTAAAAAAACAATATCTCTAAATTTCTATTAATACACTTATTTATAAAAGTGAGCTGGAGAGGTGAGAGATTTTAGTTGAGACGTGGACATATCAATATTGTGTGTGCAGAAAGAGTCATAATTAAATTGCATGCGAACAAACAATTAAGTCTAATAATAATTTCACATTTTAGTCACGCTGAATCTTACTTAAATTTATAGTAATTATAATATTAAAGACAATTATCAAAATACAGTTTTTTATACTTCCACTATTTTTTTTCAAAAATTAATTTGTATAAGATCGTCTCATGTAAGCATTTAAAAATGATACACTGTTGCTCATTATAAAATACTCCTATACCTCTTTAATTATACTATAAATATTTATAAAATAGTTTTTCATGGATAAAAAGTGATATTATTATTATCACTTTCGCTTACTATAAAATGTTATTACTTTTTATTTATACTATAAATTATTAACGAAATAGTTTATTGCATCATTGTCACTTTTTTTATTGAGTACCTCTTTGATGTTATCACTTTATCCGTTTCACGAATAGTGTACGCAGTCTCACACAAAACTACAATAAACAATATTGGATATGACATGACCGTTTTATGGTGAAATTATTTTATGCTTTCGTAAATTATCACTTTTCATTTATAATATAAATTATTTTATGATATAATTCACTAAGTTATTATCATATTTCATTAGTGAATTATCATTGTGGTATTATTTTTTATTCTTCTTAAAAATGTCATTTTCGTAAATCAATTTGCAAGTTTTTGTCGTAAAATAATTGTCGATATTATTTTTCAATAAAACTTAAAATAAAGACATGGAATAATGGAGTAAAATAGGGAAAATAATTGTCATCCATAGATTTATAGCAATTCAACCCCTTTGGTTTCTTTTACACCAAAATATCCCGTTCCCTTTTTTTAATAGTTTAATTTTTTTTATGTCGGTCGTAGTGTCAGATATTCAATATATAGAACACCGACATCATATCCCATACATCGTAATAGTACCAGCCCCTAACATAAAATAGTGGCACCATATACATCGTCATCATAGCACCAAATACCTTGATTTGATGTCAATCATGATATTTAAGGCCCTAATGAGGATACCAACATTTGAAATATTGTAGACATTTTTAAAAATAGGGGATATTTTTATAAAAAAAAATACTCATTCAATCTCATTTCAGATGTGCCTGGCATACTGAGCATTTTGGATTGTCACATAAAAGTTTGCACATTCTTTAAAAAAAAGTAAAAAGTCAGATACAACCATCATTCCCAGTACATTTTATTAAAAAAAATCACACATACCTAACACACATAACATACTCTATTATTTATTTAATACTAAAAGATATTATAATACCCCGAAATTATCACTTTTCCTATTTCTGTGCCGAAAAAAGGGTGTAAATATTTGTGGGAGGGAGTAAATAAGTGTGAGTATAAAAGATATATATATTATAATATAGAAATAATATACAAAATTATGGAGTACGTACCAATTTTTTTTTTTAAATTATATACGAGCAAGAGTTAAATGTTGTGAAAGAAATATTCAATTAAATTAAATGAATATTACCTACTCATTAGGCACTAACCTCGATTAATTATTTTTTTCTTTCTCACAAATCCATAGATAAATGTTAGAATTTTGAATACGACAACAAACTTATTACTAGAAGATAATTAACGTTAGCCAACATCTACTGCACTCACCCAAACCTGTCACTATCAAATATAGTTAAAGTCAAGAAAAGAAACTCAATTATTCAATTTTTTTGTGCACAACTAATTAAATGCAATCGTACAACCAATAAAATAAATTCATTAAAATGAAAGTGGTTCGAATGCCAAACATCTATATATGCACTTCCTGATTTACCAATTACTCCCTCCGTCCCAAATTTAAGTTCACATTCATTGTAGATATGGAATTTAAAAAAAATCACTTTTTAACTTATTTTTTAGAGTAGTATGATATTTTTGGGTAATAAATAAATGATAAAGTATGTTATGTGTGTTAAAAAGGTTATGTCAATTTTGAAATTAAAGTATATTAGAGGGATATTAGTTTGTTGCTTTTTTCTTTTATGGAAGTTTAAAGTTGAATTTGGGACGGACCAAAACAGAAAGTGTGAAGTTGAAGTTGGGACGGAGGGAGTACTATATTTTTAATACATGATAAATTACCTCTAATACTTTTCGAATACAAATATTATTATTTAAATTCATATATTCCAATTTATCATTTATTTTTTAAATATATGAAAAATAATTTTTTAAAGAGATAAATTATTATTTTTTTAATAAAAATATTTCTCTTGAAATTTTATACTGAGTAATATTTTTCATTAAAAAAAAATATATGTATAATAGCTTAGTTTATTTTTTAAAGAATTAACTTTTTAACATATTAAAATTTAATTTACAAAAATAAAAATAAGATGAATGTGTCAATGGAGGATTCACTCAATAAGACTTTGCTAATTTTATTTTTTTTAAACATAAAAATGCATATTTTTTGTCCGTTATAGAAAAAATTGAAATTAATACATATAAAAAAGTAATTTGTATGTCTCTATAGAGGTGACCAAATAAATTCCTAGCTCGATGATTCATTAGTACTTGCAATATTATTATAATGTTTTTAGGATTAGGGTCGACTTAATGCATGTTTAAATATTAGAAGTGGTACGTACTAATCGATAAACCTAGTTCTTGAACTAAATTATTAATTCAGGCTTAGGGTTGCTTAATCCATGATTATGGAGTATTAGTTAATGAGCTGTCGACGTAAAACGTTTGAACTCAACATTACCTCGTACGTACTTGAAAAATGAACCTTAGTTAGTTACTACGATGTAACTAAATTTTACCAGATGAACCTTAGTTAGTTACTACGATGTAAATAAATTTTACCAGATTTAGTGTCTGTGCTTCAGTAACTGCGTTCGAATTTCAACTTTTTTTATTTTTATTTTGAGTAATAATAAAGATTATTTAATACTCCTATATCTACAATATTTAAAGGTAGCAGCTTGAAGGTGTGACTATAAATAAATATATAAAAAAATCCACCCACCCACATCAGTCCACACCTGTGTACTATGAAGGCAGTATGTAATGCCTAATATTTTGAATTTTCTATAATTCAGTGGGCATTCATGTTCTCTCATTATTTATGAAACCTAATAATTAACAGCATGAAATCGAATAATCAAGAAATAAGTTTTATGTATGTTAATGTTTTGATAATAAGTAGATAACCCTGAGTTTTTTTTTTTTTTAATGTTCTGTCATTATTTTTAAAACCTAATTAACATAATAAAATCGGATAAAGAAGGCAATTATATATAGGAAAACCCAATTGACTGTGAGCCTTTTGAAGTCATAAATTACCCTTGTAAGAATAATAGTATTTAATTAAAAATGTTTAGTAGCTTGATATCAAACAAGCTTATGTTTTATAAAATCAAATGTTCGACAAGAGCTCGATGAAATTATAGGTAGAGTAAGAAAAAATAACTCTGAGTTTGATTTGTGTTCGACTTGATTAAAACTCTATAAATCACTATTAAAAAAAAATAGCCGATCACTACACTTTATTTGAAGTGTATTTATAACTTATTCTTTTAATACATTAATTTTATAACTACACTATTATAATATCTATTAATACACCGTTCAATAAATATATTACTATAACTCTATTAAGTATTAACTACACTATTATAATACTATTATTACACTGTCCAAATTAATGTATTAATAAATATCTATTAATACATTAGTCAAAGTGTATTAATAACTTTTTTTATTTACTATAACCTATACTTTTATTTTATAATATATAATAATATATTATAGATGTAATAAAGCTAAATTTAAACATATAAAGCAAAACATTATAAAATAAATAAGTATAATTTTATTTAATGAATTTGATTCAATATTATATAAAAATTAATAGAATAAATTCTTATTAAAAATAAAAATTGATTGAACTATATATATAATATTTAAATTATTTTAATAATAACATAGTTAAATTAAGCATACATAGTATTCCATAAATTAAAAAATCATCTTACGTACTAAAATTAATTCTTAACCACATAAATAGAAATGATTAATTTTTTTCATCTTCCTCACTCAGATTTTATTTTATTTTATTTTTTCTTTTGTGTAATTTCAATGTTTGAATATATATTTTGAAACTCAATAAATTTGAAGACCTCGACGTCGGCTCAAGATCATTTCGTTTACCTATAGCATTGAATAAAACATGGCACGCATATATATTATCTGCTTTCCTTAAAAAAAAAAAAAAAACCAACGCAAATTAATTCCTCATGATCATCATCCACTAATTTTAATTGCAGATCACTTTATCCTTGCATGATAATTGATGAGCATATATATATACTATGAGTTAAATTTCATAGTAATGGATTCTGGAATGTAGTAGCTATATATATCTTGTATAGAAATTAAGGAAGAGTTGTTGGACTCAGGGGACAACTTTTTGGAGAGAAGTTGGCCACTTTGATGAAAGAACATGGCATTCTATAGTTGACAATCAAAATTGGTGAAAATGGACTTGTGGGATCTCCATCAAGCTTGGATATGAGTGAAATGGAGTGTGGGGTGGGGCCCTCTACGAAAAAAACGACATATAAACCCACCATAATTGAACAAAGAAAAAAAAGAAGAAGATAAAAAGTAGTAATATTGAAAGGTAAAGCAATGAGTATTGGGAATTCAAGATTCCTTTTCACATATTATATTGATACTCGCTATGTGTCCTTAAGTTACAAATTAAAGTACGAAAATATGAATTATATAAACAAAAAGAGAAAGGGGGAAAAAAAATAGTGAAAGAGACAGATGGTAGGAATTAAACATCTCTTTGTATAAAAGATGATGCATAATTAAATATAATTGCCTCAAAAAGCAGCACAAGATTTATAAAGATAGGGATGTAGATCTACTACTGTTCCATTCGTTTTTGTACCCTTCTCTCCCAACTCAACCCTTCTAATCTTTCTTTCACCATTCTCTCTCTAAATTCAACCACCATCTCTCTCTCTGCAAACTTTTCAGACATAATTCATACCTTCTTCTTCCTCACTCAGATTTTTTTTTATTTTTCTAGGGATCTTCAACCCTCTGCCACACTTTAATTCTCAGCCTATATAATACCTCAAGATCTAGGTTTTTTGTTGTAAAGGTAATTAATTAAAGTATTTTTACAGTTTTAAATTCCACAAAAAGAAGCATATACACATATATATATCTGATGAGCCTGCAGAAGCAAGAATCCTAGCGATGAAAGGTACAACTCAGGGAAGCGATATAGTACAAGTAGAAGGGGGCCACATTATCCGGTCCACCTGCCGGAAAGACCGTCACAGCAAAGTGTACACCTCCAAGGGACCAAGGGACCGCCGTGTACGGCTGTCGGCGCACACCGCCATTCAATTCTATGACGTGCAGGACCGCCTCGGCTATGACCGCCCCAGCAAGGCCGTCGATTGGCTCATCAAAAAGGCCAAAACCGCCATTGATAAGCTCGACGAGCTCGCTCCGGCCAAAGACTGCTCTAACCCTAGCTCCAATGATTTGCCCCTTTCGGAGCCCCATTACACGGCCCACCCGGATTTTTCCTTCGCGGGAGGAGACCAACAACCCGACTCCCATTTCGTCAACACCGTCAGATCCTTCTTCCCGGCTGCCGCCGCCAACTTTCCCGGGTTTTCCGGCGACGATTCGGGTTCCAGGGGGGAAGATCTGGGGCTATCTCTCCATAGCTTCCAACAAGGGTTTCAGAGGATTAATGGGTGGAGTACTAACGGTAACAGTACCGGAGAGATGGACGGCGGCGGTAGGGTTGGGACGTTCGTGATGAGTCCTCCTCCGGCGGCGGGAAGGGCGGAGTTTTCCGATCACGGGATGCCATTTTCTCACCGGGAACTCCTTCAGTCCAATTTATCGGTGAATCCATGGAATCACCATCACAGTCACAGGCCGTTAGCTAATTATGACCATAATTCTCACCCCAAAAGTACTAATTCTTCGGATTTCGAAATCCCGTTCGAGCTGGGATTTCGCGTACCAGCTCGAATTTATGGAGAGGAAGATCCCAACAGTCATCGCTGATCATGAATTAGGACCACACTTAACGATCATAGGTACCTTCTTAATCCAAATTATATTCTTGCTAATTAAGTATATACTATATTTAACCTAATTGTATGTATATATATTCATGTATTGAAGCTTCATCTTGCAGCGCTGCTGCATTTAGTTCCACCTGTTACGAAGTTGATGTTTCATGAATCCAGCTGAAAGAGAGCAAGCATTAATATCAATATCATCATCCTGAATATTCAGCTATGTTTAATTATTTTAATTAGGACAAACTACTTTTTTATTTATTTTCTGGTATAATTTCAGACTTCTATTTTTGTTTCTGCATATTGCTTGAATATCTCAACTTTTTTTCTTTTTTTGGCAATTGCAGTCTGCTTTCTGAATTTGGGTTCAATTCTGCAAGATTATATGTGCATACACTGAATATGATCAAGTTTGAATGCATGATATCATTAATTTCACCGTTTTGATAATTTGATCTGAATATTTGAGTTTGGAACTCTAATTAAATCGTCAAAATCTTAATTGCTATTGAATATTGAGTGCGAATTATTTTAAAAATTCTCTTTTTCGTATTGATTAGCATGAGCTAGCTACTTATATTCAAATAAAAATTAATTTGTTTTTCATAATTGCTAATGTCATTATTGTACAATTATAATGGGATCTTTATCAAATTACGAAATAATAATGCATGCATACTCTCCATACATTCACCATTTACTTTATAAATACTTAGTACATCCAATGTAATTGTCAAATCAAGTTAGGTAACACGTGCTACATACTTCCTCAATCGTTAAGATATTTATTTGTTTTTTTACGCGGATTAAGAAATACTCTCTCCGTCCGCCTTGAAGGATACCATTTATTTTTTGCATGTGGATTAAGGAATATTATTATTTAATGTATAGTGAGTAGTTGTATTAGTGGAGGTGTGAGTCCTATTTTTTAGTTGTATTAGTGGGTGTATGTGGGTCTCATATGTATATAAAAAAATGAGACCATTGTGGATGGACGCCCAAAATGTAAAAATGATACTCTTGAAAGCGGACAAAGATCTTTTTACCTAATTATTAAGTGTGTAATTGTATTGGATGTATGTGGTGTGGTATGCGTGAGACCTTTTTACTTAAAAAGAGAAAATAAATACTCGTAAAACGAACTATTCCCTCCGTCCGCTCGAAAGGTGGACATTTGCTTTTTGCACATGGATTAAGGAGTATTATTATTTAATGTGTAGTTGGTAGTTGTATTAGTGAGGTGTATGGATCTCATATATTTATTGTATTAGTGATGTGTGTGGGTCACATGTATTTTAAAAGGGAAATGTAGACCTTTGGTGCGGACGCCCAAAATGACAAAATCTCCACCTTTTCGGCGGACGGAGGGAGTACCAAAATAGCAAAATTGATACATTTTCATAATGCGAAGCTCGGAAGAAGTAGTATAAATTTACATATGTTGTTAGGCTGTCCGAAATGAGAGAAACATTGATTATTTCATCAAAAGTTGAAAGTTTTTTAATGTGAAATAGTCCCATTTCAAATTATTTTCTCCATGTGCTTTTTAGGAGACCATCACCAAGATTTTTGGAATATAGTGAACAACAATCGTGGATTAATTTATCTTACTAGGTAATGTTTCTCTGTCTTTTTTGAACCATTAATTTTTTCTTTATAGGATAACATATTTCAATGATTATGTACATAGCTTTGTAACGTGAAGAATATAATCAAAGGCTAGAGAGTGGTCACGTATTGTCTGATAATTTAATTTACGAAGTGTTGCCAAAGCGTAAAGTTTATTAGTTGAAGATTTCTTTCACTTGGTATAGTTAATTTTCCAGAATCATGATTTATTTTTAAAAATGGTAAATTATTACTCAACTGCAAATTATATGATATAATAAAATTTATATTCTTATTGAGGAGAGTTATTTTTCGTCATTTTGAAAAAAAAAATATATAATTCATCATTTAAAAGAATATGTCTTTTTTTTTTTTTTTAAAAAAAAGATAAAGTAGCTACTTAGAAACTTTATATCATACAATGGATATATTCACATAAAAGCTAAACTTTTATTTAAAGCAAATACTTGTTTGTCTAGGTTAGGGCAATGACCATTCCCCGTTTATTTTATTTTTTTGTATGACTGAGTATTGCATTTCTATATCATGACGTATAGTTACTCCTCGAAAACATAAAAGTAATACTCCCTCCTTCCCAAAGATATTGACACACTTTTCTTTTTGGGTTGTCCCACATAAATTGACATATTTCATTTTTAAGGATATGGGACCCACAAAAAAACAATTTATTTATTTACATGGACCCACACACACATCACACTCACCACTAATACAACTACCCACTACACATTAAATATTATTTCTCTCACTTCACTTTACATTAAATTATTATACTCCTTAATCTCCGTGCCCAAAAAAAATGTGTCAATTGTTTTGGGACGGAGGGAGTATTATTAATTTTGTGCATGACAAATTATATTTATTTCAGTATGAGTGAACTCGAAAATTTGAAAAATAGTAGTAACACTTTTCCGAAGGAGACATGTACACCGATTGCAATTAATTAACAGTCATGTGTTCTTTGATTTTGTCATTAAAATTAGAAAAAATAATGTTGAACATTATAATTTCACAGAGTTACAAAATTTTAGATATTCAAGGTGATAATGTGATATCTAATAAGTATCTATGTAGCTTTCAAATGCAATACTATATATTTGACCCCTTTATCCTTTATGGTCGAGAAAATGCTCCGAAAACGATTTCATCAGAACTTTTTAATTCAAAAATATTCTTGAATGATCTTTAATTTTTTATTTTTATGTTTTATTTATTTAGAGATAATCACCACACATCACTAAATGATGTCTCTATTAATGAGTACTCCCTTCCCCTAGAATAGACGTGCATGTGTACATGTGATCAATTAGAAAGAAAAAAAAAAAGAAAAACTATTTCTGTGTATAATGTAACATATTATAGGCATTGTTTGAGTAATTCAATAAATAAATAAAAAAATTGTTGAAAATGTTGAATAATTTTTATTTTTTTTGAAATAATGTAATATTGTTTTGAGGATGGTAAAATTTTATAGTGTTATCATTTTTAAAATTATAAAATAACAAAAATGAAAAATTGTTTACAGATTTAATACTTGTGTTGAAAGACAATAAAATAGAGGATTAAATACTCCAACATAACTAAAAGGATAATTCATTCATTAAAAGAAATAAATAATACTAATTAATAAAAAATACACGAAAATAGGGTAGTGACATTAAAATAAGTCAATTAAGGGAGTATGTGTGTTAGAAAATGACAATATCCATGGTATAATATTGCATGTGGTGGGGTACATTAAATGCTGTTTATCAGCAATAGCAATGCATAACTAAATGAAGATTTGTACGTTTCAGGCACACGTACCTCAATCCTCGCCACATACAATAAGGAATCAATTAGTATAAATTAATTCTTTGCTAAGAGAAACCCAAAAATCTTAATACGAAACTGAGGTACAAATAGATTGTTACAAACATTGATTTAAAAAAAAAATTATTTAAACATCGTGTAAAACGTGAAAAGTTACAGTTCGATTATATATATATTTTTTATTTTATTTTATTTTTCTTTTTCAAACTCGCATCTCTTTTTTGTTCGCGTGATGAAATTATTCACTACAATAATGAAAGCAAGTATTCTAGTAAAAAAAGCCATGGAATATAGTGACGTTATAGTTGAAATTAAAAGGAGATAAGGAGAGGTTGACTAAGTTTGACTATTATTGATTTTTTTTTTTAATCCATTGCTCATCATATGATCATGTTGACACATTCTGTTTTCAGTCAGTTTTATAAAAAAAAAAGCCTATTTTCATCTTTGAAGCTCAATTAGTCATCGTCTTAACAAGTACGAATACACACAGAGATCACAATGAATTTCGATAATTATTCACTGGCAAATTTGGGATGAACGTGACATTATTATTTAATAAAAATAGTATTCCGTACAATTTTAAAACACATTAAAAAGAGTTACTTATACAAAAACACGATATGAGCAAAGAAAATCAGTGCAAATGGAATCAGCACATGGTTGGGGTTTAAAATTGATAAATTAATTTCAAACCCATTAAAACATTAGTCCATTTCAACTTCACTAAAATCACACAAATATGGTTCAAAATAATATCACCCCTGATCGATTTACTTAAGATGGATTCCAAATTCATCCTCTAACTATTACTTAATCCAAATGCAAACCTTATATGCAATTCATCGAACGAATAATTTACAATACCTATTCAAAGCAAATGTTGCATAACCGACGGGCTACATAAATCAGCAAGCATTGCATTGTTTGAACTGTGATGACTCCAGAGCAACCAATTATGGAACTAAAGCAAGAACGAGCAAATCAACCAACAGGAGAGCAGTAATCAACAACATAAGGAGAGAAAGAACGATCGAATCTCATTGTTTGTCATGCTATCTTAAAGGAAAATAATTCTATGCACTCAGTAACTTCATAAACCAAGCAAACAAAGGGAATCCTGGATATAAGTCATGAATATATCAAGTGTTTCCACTTTAGTACTGAAAATGCAATGCATTCTATTCGTAACGATTCTTATAAGCATATCGTACTGAAGTGGCTACGTTAGAGCAACTTACTATCAAGATTCAAGAATCATACCTGTAAAGTTTTCATCAATATCTACCAACATGATAAGAGTGCAGCATAAAGGATTAGACAGACATCTCATAACAATATTGAAATGAGAAATAATAAATTGAACCCTGCATTGTCAAACCAAATTTTCTGCAGAAACACATGTGATATTCCAATGACCAGAACCAATAATCGCCGATCATTGTCTCCATTACATCTTCTCAACAAAAGCATTTTGCTTCTGCCAATTTTCCAGTTGCATACAAAACAATTTCATCAGAATACTAGTATCATCGCAAACAACAAGACCATATGAACAACAATAAGCGATCCCCGATCCCAGCGATATACTATTGAACTACTCCCCAGATCTGCACTACCTGAATCTGTGGTTGTTGAGCCACTAAAGTTTGCATTGCTTGAGCTTAAGCTGCAGATATATATACACATAATGGTAAAGAATATTCCAACATCATCATTTAAGAAGCAAGAATTCAACTCGATTGAAGTTTATGATGCATAGATATCAGTCATAACTCAAGACAATCAATGCTGATTACTCACATCTTCACACAACCAAGGGATCAATCCAATGCATAATGATTCTTGAGATCAATTAAAGTATTTGTTCATAGCTAAAAGCAGTAAGAAATATCACAGTTATGATAAATCAAAATTCTCACCTGGATGGAAATTTGCATTTATTGTGGCCTGAAATGAAATAAATCAACAGAAAGTTAGTACATTTTGCAGCAAATGAATAAATAAACGAAAGATTCAAAATTGGGAGTGCTGACTAGGGTTAAGAGAAGTGAGAGCAGCGGTGTTGCCAAAATTGCAGCTATCGTCGGAGGGACCGTGCTTAATGTAGTAATCATTGAAGGCATACGACGCCGTTTTCTGAAGGTCCGACCCATCGTAGCAGGGGCCACCATTCTGGATGGGTCCGCAATCGGCACCACCGGCGCCGCACGTCCAGTCCAACGCCGACTGAAGGGCGGCGTCCTCGGCGTTGTTCTTGGCCACGCACCACAACTCCCTGCCCGCCGTTCCACTGCCTTGGGCTAGCGTGACGGCGGCGGAGAGCGAAAATAAGAGGAAAACGAGATCGCCGGTGAAGAATCCAGAACCCATTATTATCAGTGTGAACGAAACGGCAAAAGTGTGGGAGTTGATTGAAGATGGCGAAATCCGTTAATTACAGTTAAATGGGGTGGAGTATTTACAGTAATTACTGTATTGAGCGGTTACTTTATTGGCAGAGAATGCGACCGTTGAGGGTTCACGAGAGCGGAGCAGAGTAGTAGAGAAGAAGACAAGAAGACGCAACAGAGGAGACACAATTCTCGCAGTTTCACCCTTCATTTAACGCTATTCAGAAACGGATTTCACTTTTTTACTGCTCAACTGCTGTAATTATATTTGCAGATTGGGTTAATTCACAAATGCCGTTCACACTTCACAACACTCCTTGACTGCAACTCACGCGAATAGAGAGTAATACTAATACCACACTTCTAATATAAAATTAAATTAAAAGATGAGTGTAGCATTTAAATCGATAGAATATCCCAAGTTTTAAAGTTTTTATTTAATTTACCAGTGTCTTTTCTTGACTAGTGACCAAAATCTTCCTCTACGTCAAAAAGAAAAAAGGATTTTAGAGAATTACTCATTCTTTATTAGAATAGTTTCACACTTCTCTGCTTCATGTGATTCACAATAACCTTTCACTTATGTTGACGGTTGTTCTTGGCTCGTTAATTTAATGTTTGAGGGATTAAAGTTTTTAATAACGAAGCCAAGAACGAATACCATCAAATACAATAAACACCAAATAGAGACCAGTAAGGAGATCAAAGCCTCTCCAAGAATCAATTCTCACCAAAGAAAACAACCACTTTTGTTACTCTCCTTTCGAACAACACTCGTCCTTTTCTTCCCTATTCTTACAAGTGTAATGTCTAAAGTGAGTGCTCCAAAAAACCTGTCTCTCTCCTGTGAGAGAGGCTATTTATATTATCCCAAATGCCATAGTATCAGACCAATCGTCTTGTGCCACCTGGATGAAGACAATTCGCCTTTAATGAAGTTGTCTAGTATCCCGACCAGTTGCATGGGTGGTCTGAGCGCCGTTTGTTGCACTGCAAGAGTTTGCAGGGTGTCTTCGTCCTTTGCTAGCTTCTCATTGATTGTTGGAGTCAGCTCGCTAGTCAACTGTTGTCTTCTAGTTAGGATTGTCGCCCAAGATATCTCCTCTTCCCGTTAGTATTGTCTTCTAGCCTGCGGTACTTGTACTCCTTCATTATGATGCATGTCCTCTGTTGTCCTGCTTTCGCCGTCCTTCTTTGATCTTCGAACAGGTTGGCTTTCGGTGCTGGGGAGTCCGTCCGAGGTCTCGACCAGGGGAAAGGTGGACGCCGAGGTGGCTTCCCCCCGAGAGTGCTTCCTAGGCTTCCGAACTGTTGCGGTTCTTATTGGGCTGCCTTAATTCTCTTCTCATCTAAGTCCTTCGATTGGACCGCCGAGGGGTTGGACCTCCACTTTCAAGTATCACGAACCTATTGGGCCTCTTGGGCCTAACAAGCATGGGGGATATAATACCCATAACATTAGCCCCTCGAGCCTAAATAATTTCCTGGCTTGAGACTGTTCAGGATCGAACTGTACTTCACGGGTTATATCCCTCATGCTTCGGTACCTGCGATATTAGGGTTCATTCCATCTCGGCTCCCCGTAGCTCTAGATCGC